>JALAZF010000463.1:1425000-3825000 GCA_022829125.1 Lathyrus tuberosus | reverse complement strand
TTCTGTGCTTTTCTGTTTATGTTGAGTTTTAAACAAAAAAATTATGTTGCAACTCACCATTCCTGCTGCGTCCGTTGTTACACTCTCCGAAGGCACATCTTCCCATTATTTGCAGAACACGGATGGTTAACCACCAACTCCGTTTGAAAAAATCATCTCAAAGGAAATTGTGCTTCCTCTTGATGAAATCTGTAAACTTTCAAAGGTATGTTGTGTCTCTGCTTCTAAATATAAATGATCTTGATAGTTTGGTTATGGTTTTGCTTTTTCTACATAGGTTACCTTCTGTGCAACTGTTGCGACAATGACAAAATTTCTTGCCTCACAGCATGGCTGGTATTATCATGCATGCCATGAATTTCAAAAAGTTTCTCGTGGGGATGTCCCGCCTTTTATATGTGAGGCTGGACATATTACAAAGACTGAAATTTTAAGGTGCTGTTATGTTAAAGTTTATTGGATTACAGCATGTCTCAATAGTTAAATTTATAATTAAATTTTTATGTTGTTTATTGTGTTTTGTCAGGTTCAAGATTGAGATAGAGGTTATTTATTCTAAGAGGCATTGTAAATTTGTTTTCTGGGATAGAGAATGTAATCAACTGTTGGGGGGTCTCAGTTATTCAAATGCGTGATTCGCTTGCGAAGGTGTAATTTCCTATTTATATTTATATTTCATTCTGAAAAACACGTCTTGGGTTCTTCTGTCGGTCTGGATTCAGAGGAAAAAATGCAAAAAGGAATCACCAATCCTCTGGATTCCCATTAGGACTCGATGCAATGTTGGAATTGGAGATGGTTTTTAGAGTTAAGTGGCAGCCTGAATGGGAAAATTGCTCAGTTGTGATGCTTCTTAGAGATGAAGCTGCTGTCAAACTGCTCAAGGCTCTGTGGGAGATAACTCAGGTATATCTCATTGTAGTTGACGCTAAATGTTCTGTTTACCTTTGTTAAACAAATTTTTATTTTTCTCTTTATTATGTGCAAGACAACAACATCTAACCAAACCACAGCACCTCATCCGCATGCCGTGACGCAACTATCTACAAATTCTTCCCCAGCAGCTACATCGTATTTGTCACAGGTTTGTGGCCCATCGTCACGAATAGCAAACGCCACTTTGAAATGGTTGTGGTTGATGATGCTGTGAGTTTGTTTCTTTTAGTGTTATGTTGTTATTTTCTGTTTTTATATTATAGTTTGTAGCTTGACTTTTACAGCTATGTTTGTTGTTTGGGTGGTGTATGTTGTTCTTGATTATGAAATGCTTGCGGTTGATGCTTTTAGTGTTATGTTGTTATTTTCTGTTTTTATATTATTGTTTGTAGCTTCACTTTTATAGCCATGTTTGTTGTTTGGGTGGTGTATGTTGTTCTTGATTATGTTGTTAGTACCTCCTTTGACATTATTTACTATTTTTACATTTGTAAGGGTGGTGACATGCATATGGTTGTGCCAGCGGTGGTGGAAAAGGCTTTTGGTTCCATCATGGAGGTTGGCTCTACATACAGTATATCAAATTTCCAGGTTGTGAAAAATAATTTGGTATTCAAGCCTTCGTCGCACCAGTTTATGGCCAAATTTACCGGTGGAACCTCTGTTGTCGATGTTGGGAAGCATAATATATTGGCGGTGCCGCTTTCCCTTACCAGTTTTGGTGATATCATTACTGGCAATTTCAAAAAGGATATGCTCATAAGTTATAATGTTTCTTTTGACTCACGTCATTATTGATCTACTATCCTGTTTGTTATATCCATGTTTATTGTTTATTTTGGTCGCAGATATTGTTGGTATGGTGGAAAGTATAGGTTTCACCCAAAACCATGGTGGAGGAAGGAAACAACAGATTAGTTTGATGCTCAGGGATAATGCGTGGGTTTTGTTGTATATGATTTATGCCCTGGTTCTTTCCTGTATTTGTCGCTGGTGTTAAATTTTCCCTGGATTTGCAAGAACAATGTCATTGACTGTACTTTGTGTGAGGCATATGCGGATCAGTTTATGAAATTCCACAGGGAACATGTTGGTCAATCTGGACCAACTGTTATTTTCCTGCAATATGCTAAAGTCAAGGAAGAAGGTTATTAATGTTATTGTCGTATTGGCATACTAGTTTTGAATTGTTTTCTTAAGTTGGATCTTATGTGTTTTGAATGCATCTGATGTAGGGAAATACCCTGTATCCGTTTTCAATACATTTAATGTCACTGCATTATTGATTAATGCTGATGTTTCACCAATCAACGACTTTATTAAAAGGTTGTATGTATATTGCATCTTTAAATTCTGTGCTTTTCTGTTTATGTTGAGTTTTAAACAAAAAAATTGTGTTGCAATTCAGCATTCCTGCTACGTCCGTTGTTACACTCTCCGAAGGCACATCTTCCCATCATTCGCAGAACACAGGTGGTTCACCACCAACTCCGTTTGAAAAAATCATCTCAAAGGCAATTGTGCTTCCTCTTGATGAAATCTGTAAACTTTCAAAGGTATGTTGTATCTCTGCTTCTAAATATAAATGATCTTGATAGTTTGGTTATGGTTTTGCTATTCTTACATAGGTTACCTTCTGTGCAACTGTTGCGACAACGACAAAAATTCTTGCCTCACAGCATGGCTGGTATTATCATGCATGCCGTGAATTTCCAAAAGTTTCTCGTGGGGATGGCCCGCCTTTTATATGTGAGGCTGGATTTATTACAGAGACTGAGATTTTAAGGTTCTGTTATGTTAAAGTTTATTGGATTACAGCATGTCTCAATCGTTAAATTTATAATTAAATTTTTATGTTGTTTATTTTGTTTTGTCAGGTTCAAGATTGAGATAGAGGTTATTTATTCTAAGAGGCATTGTAAATTTGTTTTCTGGGATAGAGAATGCAATCCACTGTTGGGGGTCTCAGTTATTCAAATGCGTGGTTCACTTGCGAAGGTGTAATTTCCTATTTATATTTATATTTCATTCTGAAAAACACGTCTTGGGTTCTTCTGTCGGTCTGGATTCAGAGGAAAAAATGCAAAAAGGAATCACCAATCCTCTGGATTCCCATTAGGACTCGATGCAATGTTGGAATTGGAGATGGTTTTTAGAGTTAAGTGGCAGCCTGAATGGGAAAATTTCTCAGTTGTCATGCTTCTTAGAGATGAAGCTGCTGTCAAACTGCTCAAGGCTCCGTGGGAGATAACTCAGGTATATCTCATTGTAGTTGACGCTAAATGTTCTGTTTGCCTTTGTTAAACAAATTTTTATTTTTCTCTTTATTATGTGCAAGACAACAACATCTAACCAAACCACAGCACCTCATCCGCATGCCGTGACGCAACTATCTACAAATTCTTCCCCAGCAGCTACATCGTATTTGTCACAGGTTTGTGGCCCATCGTCACGAATAGCAAACGCCACTTTGAAATGGTTGTGGTTGATGATGCTGTGAGTTTGTTTCTTTTAGTGTTATGTTGTTATTTTCTGTTTTTATATTATAGTTTGTAGCTTGACTTTTACAGCTATGTTTGTTGTTTGGGTGGTGTATGTTGTTCTTGATTATGAAATGCTTGCGGTTGATGCTTTTAGTGTTATGTTGTTATTTTCTGTTTTTATATTATAGTTTGTAGCTTCACTTTTATAGCCATGTTTGTTGTTTGGGTGGTGTATGTTGTTCTTGATTATGTTTTTAGTACCTCCTTTGACATTATTTACTATTTTTACATTTGTAAGGGTGGTGACATGCATATGGTTGTGCCAGCGGTGGTGGAAAAGGCTTTTGGTTCCATCATGGAGGTTGGCTCTACATACAGTATATCAAATTTCCAGGTTGTGAAAAATAATTTGGTATTCAAGCCTTCGTCGCACCAGTTTATGGCCAAATTTACCGGTGGAACCTCTGTTGTCGATGTTGGGAAGCATAATATATTGGCGGTGCCGCTTTCCCTTACCAGTTTTGGTGATATCATTACTGGCAATTTCAAAAAGGATATGCTCATAAGTTATAATGTTTCTTTTGACTCACGTCATTATTGATCTACTATCCTGTTTGTTATATCCATGTTTATTGTTTATTTTGGTCGCAGATATTGTTGGTATGGTGGAAAGTATAGGTTTCACCCAAAACCATGGTGGAGGAAGGAAACAACAGATTAGTTTGATGCTCAGGGATAATGCGTGGGTTTTGTTGTATATGATTTATGCCCTGGTTCTTTCCTGTATTTGTCGCTGGTGTTAAATTTTCCCTGGATTTGCAAGAACAATGTCATTGACTGTACTTTGTGTGAGGCATATGCGGATCAGTTTATGAAATTCCACAGGGAACATGTTGGTCAATCTGGACCAACTGTTATTTTCCTGCAATATGCTAAAGTCAAGGAAGAAGGTTATTAATGTTATTGTCGTATTGGCATACTAGTTTTGAATTGTTTTCTTAAGTTGGATCTTATGTGTTTTGAATGCATCTGATGTAGGGAAATACCCTGTATCCATTTTCAATACATTTAATGTCACTGCATTATTGATTAATGCTGATGTTTCACCAATCAACGACTTTATTAAAAGGTTGTATGTATATTGCATCTTTAAATTCTGTGCTTTTCTGTTTATGTTGAGTTTTAAACAAAAAAATTGTGTTGCAATTCAGCATTCCTGCTACGTCCGTTGTTACACTCTCCGAAGGCACATCTTCCCATCATTCGCAGAACACAGGTGGTTCACCACCAACTCCGTTTGAAAAAATCATCTCAAAGGCAATTGTGCTTCCTCTTGATGAAATCTGTAAACTTTCAAAGGTATGTTGTATCTCTGCTTCTAAATATAAATGATCTTGATAGTTTGGTTATGGTTTTGCTATTCTTACATAGGTTACCTTCTGTGCAACTGTTGCGACAACGACAAAAATTCTTGCCTCACAGCATGGCTGGTATTATCATGCATGCCGTGAATTTCCAAAAGTTTCTCGTGGGGATGGCCCGCCTTTTATATGTGAGGCTGGATTTATTACAGAGACTGAGATTTTAAGGTTCTGTTATGTTAAAGTTTATTGGATTACAGCATGTCTCAATCGTTAAATTTATAATTAAATTTTTATGTTGTTTATTTTGTTTTGTCAGGTTCAAGATTGAGATAGAGGTTATTTATTCTAAGAGGCATTGTAAATTTGTTTTCTGGGATAGAGAATGCAATCCACTGTTGGGGGTCTCAGTTATTCAAATGCGTGGTTCACTTGCGAAGGTGTAATTTCCTATTTATATTTATATTTCATTCTGAAAAACACGTCTTGGGTTCTTCTGTCGGTCTGGATTCAGAGGAAAAAATGCAAAAAGGAATCACCAATCCTCTGGATTCCCATTAGGACTCGATGCAATGTTGGAATTGGAGATGGTTTTTAGAGTTAAGTGGCAGCCTGAATGGGAAAATTTCTCAGTTGTCATGCTTCTTAGAGATGAAGCTGCTGTCAAACTGCTCAAGGCTCCGTGGGAGATAACTCAGGTATATCTCATTGTAGTTGACGCTAAATGTTCTGTTTGCCTTTGTTAAACAAATTTTTATTTTTCTCTTTATTATGTGCAAGACAACAACATCTAACCAAACCACAGCACCTCATCCGCATGCCGTGACGCAACTATCTACAAATTCTTCCCCAGCAGCTACATCGTATTTGTCACAGGTTTGTGGCCCATCGTCACGAATAGCAAACGCCACTTTGAAATGGTTGTGGTTGATGATGCTGTGAGTTTGTTTCTTTTAGTGTTATGTTGTTATTTTCTGTTTTTATATTATAGTTTGTAGCTTGACTTTTACAGCTATGTTTGTTGTTTGGGTGGTGTATGTTGTTCTTGATTATGAAATGCTTGCGGTTGATGCTTTTAGTGTTATGTTGTTATTTTCTGTTTTTATATTATAGTTTGTAGCTTCACTTTTATAGCCATGTTTGTTGTTTGGGTGGTGTATGTTGTTCTTGATTATGTTTTTAGTACCTCCTTTGACATTATTTACTATTTTTACATTTGTAAGGGTGGTGACATGCATATGGTTGTGCCAGCGGTGGTGGAAAAGGCTTTTGGTTCCATCATGGAGGTTGGCTCTACATACAGTATATCAAATTTCCAGGTTGTGAAAAATAATTTGGTATTCAAGCCTTCGTCGCACCAGTTTATGGCCAAATTTACCGGTGGAACCTCTGTTGTCGATGTTGGGAAGCATAATATATTGGCGGTGCCGCTTTCCCTTACCAGTTTTGGTGATATCATTACTGGCAATTTCAAAAAGGATATGCTCATAAGTTATAATGTTTCTTTTGACTCACGTCATTATTGATCTACTATCCTGTTTGTTATATCCATGTTTATTGTTTATTTTGGTCGCAGATATTGTTGGTATGGTGGAAAGTATAGGTTTCACCCAAAACCATGGTGGAGGAAGGAAACAACAGATTAGTTTGATGCTCAGGGATAATGCGTGGGTTTTGTTGTATATGATTTATGCCCTGGTTCTTTCCTGTATTTGTCGCTGGTGTTAAATTTTCCCTGGATTTGCAAGAACAATGTCATTGACTGTACTTTGTGTGAGGCATATGCGGATCAGTTTATGAAATTCCACAGGGAACATGTTGGTCAATCTGGACCAACTGTTATTTTCCTGCAATATGCTAAAGTCAAGGAAGAAGGTTATTAATGTTATTGTCGTATTGGCATACTAGTTTTGAATTATTTTCTTAAGTTGGATCTTATGTGTTTTGAATGCATCTGATGTAGGGAAATACCCTGTATCCGTTTTCAATACATTTAATGTCACTGCATTATTGATTAATGCTGATGTTTCACCAATCAACGACTTTATTAAAAGGTTGTATGTATATTGCATCTTTAAATTCTGTGCTTTTCTGTTTATGTTGAGTTTTAAACAAAAAAATTGTGTTGCAATTCAGCATTCCTGCTACGTCCGTTGTTACACTCTCCGAAGGCACATCTTCCCATCATTCGCAGAACACAGGTGGTTCACCACCAACTCCGTTTGAAAAAATCATCTCAAAGGCAATTGTGCTTCCTCTTGATGAAATCTGTAAACTTTCAAAGGTATGTTGTATCTCTGCTTCTAAATATAAATGATCTTGATAGTTTGGTTATGGTTTTGCTATTCTTACATAGGTTACCTTCTGTGCAACTGTTGCGACAACGACAAAAATTCTTGCCTCACAGCATGGCTGGTATTATCATGCATGCCGTGAATTTCCAAAAGTTTCTCGTGGGGATGGCCCGCCTTTTATATGTGAGGCTGGATTTATTACAGAGACTGAGATTTTAAGGTTCTGTTATGTTAAAGTTTATTGGATTACAGCATGTCTCAATCGTTAAATTTATAATTAAATTTTTATGTTGTTTATTTTGTTTTGTCAGGTTCAAGATTGAGATAGAGGTTATTTATTCTAAGAGGCATTGTAAATTTGTTTTCTGGGATAGAGAATGCAATCCACTGTTGGGGGTCTCAGTTATTCAAATGCGTGGTTCACTTGCGAAGGTGTAATTTCCTATTTATATTTATATTTCATTCTGAAAAACACGTCTTGGGTTCTTCTGTCGGTCTGGATTCAGAGGAAAAAATGCAAAAAGGAATCACCAATCCTCTGGATTCCCATTAGGACTCGATGCAATGTTGGAATTGGAGATGGTTTTTAGAGTTAAGTGGCAGCCTGAATGGGAAAATTTCTCAGTTGTCATGCTTCTTAGAGATGAAGCTGCTGTCAAACTGCTCAAGGCTCCGTGGGAGATAACTCAGGTATATCTCATTGTAGTTGACGCTAAATGTTCTGTTTGCCTTTGTTAAACAAATTTTTATTTTTCTCTTTATTATGTGCAAGACAACAACATCTAACCAAACCACAGCACCTCATCCGCATGCCGTGACGCAACTATCTACAAATTCTTCCCCAGCAGCTACATCGTATTTGTCACAGGT
This sequence comes from Lathyrus tuberosus, assembly GCA_022829125.1. Classification (NCBI taxonomy): domain Eukaryota; kingdom Viridiplantae; phylum Streptophyta; class Magnoliopsida; order Fabales; family Fabaceae; genus Lathyrus; species Lathyrus tuberosus. The sequence goes on along the minus strand of JALAZF010000463.1, from coordinate 3,817,056 downwards.
TTGTGGCCCATCGTCACGAATAGCAAACGCCACTTTGAAATGGTTGTGGTTGATGATGCTGTGAGTTTGTTTCTTTTAGTGTTATGTTGTTATTTTCTGTTTTTATATTATAGTTTGTAGCTTGACTTTTACAGCTATGTTTGTTGTTTGGGTGGTGTATGTTGTTCTTGATTATGAAATGCTTGCGGTTGATGCTTTTAGTGTTATGTTGTTATTTTCTGTTTTTATATTATAGTTTGTAGCTTCACTTTTATAGCCATGTTTGTTGTTTGGGTGGTGTATGTTGTTCTTGATTATGTTTTTAGTACCTCCTTTGACATTATTTACTATTTTTACATTTGTAAGGGTGGTGACATGCATATGGTTGTGCCAGCGGTGGTGGAAAAGGCTTTTGGTTCCATCATGGAGGTTGGCTCTACATACAGTATATCAAATTTCCAGGTTGTGAAAAATAATTTGGTATTCAAGCCTTCGTCGCACCAGTTTATGGCCAAATTTACCGGTGGAACCTCTGTTGTCGATGTTGGGAAGCATAATATATTGGCGGTGCCGCTTTCCCTTACCAGTTTTGGTGATATCATTACTGGCAATTTCAAAAAGGATATGCTCATAAGTTATAATGTTTCTTTTGACTCACGTCATTATTGATCTACTATCCTGTTTGTTATATCCATGTTTATTGTTTATTTTGGTCGCAGATATTGTTGGTATGGTGGAAAGTATAGGTTTCACCCAAAACCATGGTGGAGGAAGGAAACAACAGATTAGTTTGATGCTCAGGGATAATGCGTGGGTTTTGTTGTATATGATTTATGCCCTGGTTCTTTCCTGTATTTGTCGCTGGTGTTAAATTTTCCCTGGATTTGCAAGAACAATGTCATTGACTGTACTTTGTGTGAGGCATATGCGGATCAGTTTATGAAATTCCACAGGGAACATGTTGGTCAATCTGGACCAACTGTTATTTTCCTGCAATATGCTAAAGTCAAGGAAGAAGGTTATTAATGTTATTGTCGTATTGGCATACTAGTTTTGAATTGTTTTCTTAAGTTGGATCTTATGTGTTTTGAATGCATCTGATGTAGGGAAATACCCTGTATCCATTTTCAATACATTTAATGTCACTGCATTATTGATTAATGCTGATGTTTCACCAATCAACGACTTTATTAAAAGGTTGTATGTATATTGCATCTTTAAATTCTGTGCTTTTCTGTTTATGTTGAGTTTTAAACAAAAAAATTGTGTTGCAATTCAGCATTCCTGCTACGTCCGTTGTTACACTCTCCGAAGGCACATCTTCCCATCATTCGCAGAACACAGGTGGTTCACCACCAACTCCGTTTGAAAAAATCATCTCAAAGGCAATTGTGCTTCCTCTTGATGAAATCTGTAAACTTTCAAAGGTATGTTGTATCTCTGCTTCTAAATATAAATGATCTTGATAGTTTGGTTATGGTTTTGCTATTCTTACATAGGTTACCTTCTGTGCAACTGTTGCGACAACGACAAAAATTCTTGCCTCACAGCATGGCTGGTATTATCATGCATGCCGTGAATTTCCAAAAGTTTCTCGTGGGGATGGCCCGCCTTTTATATGTGAGGCTGGATTTATTACAGAGACTGAGATTTTAAGGTTCTGTTATGTTAAAGTTTATTGGATTACAGCATGTCTCAATCGTTAAATTTATAATTAAATTTTTATGTTGTTTATTTTGTTTTGTCAGGTTCAAGATTGAGATAGAGGTTATTTATTCTAAGAGGCATTGTAAATTTGTTTTCTGGGATAGAGAATGCAATCCACTGTTGGGGGTCTCAGTTATTCAAATGCGTGGTTCACTTGCGAAGGTGTAATTTCCTATTTATATTTATATTTCATTCTGAAAAACACGTCTTGGGTTCTTCTGTCGGTCTGGATTCAGAGGAAAAAATGAAAAAAGGAATCACCAATCCTCTGGATTCCCATTAGGACTCGATGCAATGTTGGAATTGGAGATGGTTTTTAGAGTTAAGTGGCAGCCTGAATGGGAAAATTTCTCAGTTGTCATGCTTCTTAGAGATGAAGCTGCTGTCAAACTGCTCAAGGCTCCGTGGGAGATAACTCAGGTATATCTCATTGTAGTTGACGCTAAATGTTCTGTTTGCCTTTGTTAAACAAATTTTTATTTTTCTCTTTATTATGTGCAAGACAACAACATCTAACCAAACCACAGCACCTCATCCGCATGCCGTGACGCAACTATCTACAAATTCTTCCCCAGCAGCTACATCGTATTTGTCACAGGTTTGTGGCCCATCGTCACGAATAGCAAACGCCACTTTGAAATGGTTGTGGTTGATGATGCTGTGAGTTTGTTTCTTTTAGTGTTATGTTGTTATTTTCTGTTTTTATATTATAGTTTGTAGCTTGACTTTTACAGCTATGTTTGTTGTTTGGGTGGTGTATGTTGTTCTTGATTATGAAATGCTTGCGGTTGATGCTTTTAGTGTTATGTTGTTATTTTCTGTTTTTATATTATAGTTTGTAGCTTCACTTTTATAGCCATGTTTGTTGTTTGGGTGGTGTATGTTGTTCTTGATTATGTTTTTAGTACCTCCTTTGACATTATTTACTATTTTTACATTTGTAAGGGTGGTGACATGCATATGGTTGTGCCAGCGGTGGTGGAAAAGGCTTTTGGTTCCATCATGGAGGTTGGCTCTACATACAGTATATCAAATTTCCAGGTTGTGAAAAATAATTTGGTATTCAAGCCTTCGTCGCACCAGTTTATGGCCAAATTTACCGGTGGAACCTCTGTTGTCGATGTTGGGAAGCATAATATATTGGCGGTGCCGCTTTCCCTTACCAGTTTTGGTGATATCATTACTGGCAATTTCAAAAAGGATATGCTCATAAGTTATAATGTTTCTTTTGACTCACGTCATTATTGATCTACTATCCTGTTTTTTATATCCATGTTTATTGTTTGTTTTGGTCGTAGATATTGTTGGTATGGTGGAAAGTATAGGTTTCACCCAAAACCATGGTGGAGGAAGGAAACAACAGATTAGTTTGATGCTCAGGGATAATGCGTGGGTTTTGTTGTATATGATTTATGCCCCGGTTCTTTCCTGTATTTGTCACTGGTGTTAAATTTTCCCTGGATTTGCAAGAACAATGTCATTGACTGTACTTTGTGTGAGGCATATGCGGATCAGTTTATGAAATTCCACAGGGAACATGTTGGTCAATCTGGACCAACTGTTATTCTCCTGCAATATGCTAAAGTCAAGGAAGAAGGTTATTAATGTTATTGTCGTATTGGCATACTGGTTTTGAATTGTTTTCTTAACTTGGATCTTATGTGTTTTGAATGCATCTGATGTAGGGAAATACCCTGTATCCGTTTTCAATACATTTAATGTCACTGCATTATTGATTAATGCTGATGTTTCACCAATCAACGACTTTATTAAAAGGTTGTATGTATATTGCATCTTTAAATTCTGTGCTTTTCTGTTTATGTTGAGTTTTAAACAAAAAAATTGTGTTGCAACTCAGCATTCCTGCTGCGTCCGTTGTTACACTCTCCGAAGGCACATCTTCCCATTATTCGCAGAACACAGGTGGTTCACCACCAACTCCGTTTGAAAAAATCATCTCAAAGGCAATTGTGCTTCCTCTTGATGAAATCTGTAAACTTTCAAAGGTATGTTGTGTCTCTGCTTCTAAATATAAATGATCTTGATAGTTTGGTTATGGTTTTGCTTCTTTTACATAGGTTACCTTCTGTGCAACTGTTGCGACAATGACAAAAATTCTTGCCTCACAGCATGGCTGGTATTATCATGCATGCCGTGAATTTCCAAAAGTTTCTCGTGGGGATGGCCCGCCTTTTATATGTGAGGCTGGATATATTACAGAGACTGAGATTTTAAGGTTCTGTTATGTTAAAGTTTATTGGATTACAGCATGTCTCAATCGTTAAATTTATAATTAAATATTTATGTTGTTTATTGTGTTTTGTCAGGTTCAAGATTGAGATAGAGGTTATTTATTCTAAGAGGCGTTGTAAATTTGTTTTCTGGGATAGAGAATGCAATCAACTGTTGGGGGTCTCAGTTATTCAAATGCGTGATTCGCTTGCGAAGGTGTAATTTCCTATTTATATTTATATTTCATTCTGAAAAACACGTCTTGGGTTCTTCTGTCGGTCTGGATTCAGAGGAAAAAATGCAAAAAGGAATCACCAATCCTCTAGATTCCCATTAGGACTCGATGCAATGTTGGAATTGTAGATGGTTTTTAGAGTTAAGTGGCAGCCTGAATGGGAAAATTGCTCAGTTGTCATGCTTCTTAGAGATGAAGCTGCTGTCAAACTGCTCAAGGCTCCGTGGGAGATAACTCAGGTATATCTCATTGTAGTTGACGCTAAATGTTCTGTTTGCCTTTGTTAAACAAATTTTTATTTTTCTCTTTATTATGTGCAAGACAACAACATCTAACCAAACCACAACACCTCATCCGCATGCCGTGACGCAACTATCTACAAATTCTTCCCCAGCAGCTACATCGTATTTGTCACAGGTTTGTGGCCCATCGTCACGAATAGCAAACGCCACTTTGAAATGGTTGTGGTTGATGATGCTGTGAGTTTGTTTCTTTTAGTGTTATGTTGTTATTTTCTGTTTTTATATTATAGTTTGTAGCTTGACTTTTACAGCTATGTTTGTTGTTTGGGTGGTGTATGTTGTTCTTGATTATGAAATGCTTGCGGTTGATGCTTTTAGTGTTATGTTGTTATTTTCTGTTTTTATATTATAGTTTGTAGCTTCACTTTTATAGCCATGTTTGTTGTTTGGGTGGTGTATGTTGTTCTTGATTATGTTGTTAGTACCTCCTTTGACCTTATTTACTATTTTTACATTTGTAAGGGTGGTGACATGCATATGGTTGTGCCAGCGGTGGTGGAAAAGGCTTTTGGTTCCATCATGGAGGTTGGCTCTACATACACTATATCAAATTTCCAGGTTGTGAAAAATAATTTGGTATTCAAGCCTTCGTCGCACCAGTTTATGGCCAAATTTACCAGTGGAACCTCTGTTGCCGATGTTGGGAAGCATAATATACTGGCGGTTCCGCTTTCCCTTACCAGTTTTGGGGATATCATTACTGGCAACTTCAAAAAGGATATGCTCATAAGTTAAAATGTTTCTTTTGACTCACGTCATTAATGATCTACTATCCTGTTTGTTATATCCATATTTATTGTTTGTTTTGGTCGCAGATATTGTTGGTATGGTGGAAAGTATAGGTTTCACCCAAAACCATGGTGGAGGAAGGAAACAACAGATTAATTTGATGCTCAGGGATAATGCGTGGGTTATGTTGTATATTATTTATGCCCCGGTTCTTTCCTGTATTTGTCGCTGGTGTTAAATTTTCCCTGGATTTGCAGGAACAATGTCATTAACTGTACTTTGTGGGAGGCATATGCGGATCAGTTTATGAAATTCCACAGGGAACATGTTGGTTAATCTGGACCAACTGTTATTCTCCTGCAATATGCTAAAGTCAAGGAAGAAGGTTATTAATGTTATTGTCGTCTTGGCATATTGGTTTTGAATTGTTTTCTTGACTTGGATCTTATGTGTTTTGAATGCATCTGATGTAGGGAAATACCCTTTATCCGTTTCCAATACATTTAATGTCACTGCATTATTGATTAATGCTGATGTTTCACCAATCAACGACTTTATTAAAAGGTTGTATGTATATTGCATCTTTAAATTCTGTGCTTTTCTGTTTATGTTGAGTTTTAAACAAAAAAATTATGTTGCAACTCAGCATTCCTGCTGCGTCCATTGTTACACTCTCCGAAGGAACATCTTCCCATTATTTGCAGAACACGGATGGTTAACCACCAACTCCGTTTGAAAAAATCATCTCAAAGGAAATTGTACTTCCTCTTGATGAAATCTGTAAACTTTCAAAGGTATGTTGTGTCTCTGCTTCTAAATATAAATGATCTTGATAGTTTGGTTATGGTTTTGCTTTTTCTACATAGGTTACCTTCTGTGCAACTGTTGCGACAATGACAAAATTTCTTGCCTCACAACATGGCTGGTATTATCATGCATGCCATGAATTTCAAAAAGTTTCTCGTGGGGATGTCCCGCCTTTTATATGTGAGGCTGGACATATTACAAAGACTGAAATTTTAAGGTGCTGTTATGTTAAAGTTTATTGGATTACAGCATGTCTCAATAGTTAAATTTATAATTAAATTTTTATGTTGTTTATTGTGTTTTGTCAGGTTCAAGATTGAGATAGAGGTTATTTATTCTAAGAGGCATTGTAAATTTGTTTTCTGGGATAGAGAATGTAATCAACTGTTGGGGGTCTCAGTTATTCAAATGCGTGATTCGCTTGCGAAGGTGTAATTTCCTATTTATATTTATATTTCATTCTGAAAAACACGTCTTGGGTTCTTCTGTCGGTCTGGATTCAGAGGAAAAAATGCAAAAAGGAATCACCAATCCTCTGGATTCCCATTAGGACTCGATGCAATGTTGGAATTGGAGATGGTTTTTAGAGTTAAGTGGCAGCCTGAATGGGAAAATTGCTCAGTTGTCATGCTTCTTAGAGATGAAGCTGCTGTCAAACTGCTCAAGGCTCTGTGGGAGATAACTCAGGTATATCTCATTGTAGTTGACGCTAAATGTTCTGTTTGCCTTTGTTAAACAAATTTTTATTTTTCTCTTTATTATGTGCAAGACAACAACATCTAACCAAACCACAACACCTCATCCGCATGCCGTGACGCAACTATCTACAAATTCTTCCCCAGCAGCTACATCGTATTTGTCACAGGTTAGTGGCCCATCGTCACGAATAGCAAACGCCACTTTGAAATGGTTGTGGTTGATGATGCTGTGAGTTTGTTTCTTTTAGTGTTATGTTGTTATTTTCTGTTTTTATATTATAGTTTGTAGCTTGACTTTTACAGCTATGTTTGTTGTTTGGGTGGTGTATGTTGTTCTTGATTATGAAATGCTTGCGGTTGATGCTTTTAGTGTTATGTTGTTATTTTCTGTTTTTATATTATAGTTTGTAGCTTCACTTTTATAGCCATGTTTGTTGTTTGGGTGGTGTATGTTGTTCTTGATTATGTTGTTAGTACCTCCTTTGACATTATTTACTATTTTTACATTTGTAAGGGTGGTGACATGCATATGGTTGTGCCAGCGGTGGTGGAAAAGGCTTTTGGTTCCATCATGGAGGTTGGCTCTACATACAGTATATCAAATTTCCAGGTTGTGAAAAATAATTTGGTATTCAAGCCTTCGTCGCACCAGTTTATGGCCAAATTTACCGGTGGAACCTCTGTTGTCGATGTTGGGAAGCATAATATATTGGCGGTGCCGCTTTCCCTTACCAGTTTTGGTGATATCATTACTGGCAATTTCAAAAAGGATATGCTCATAAGTTATAATGTTTCTTTTGACTCACGTCATTATTGATCTACTATCCTGTTTGTTATATCCATGTTTATTGTTTATTTTGGTCGCAGATATTGTTGGTATGGTGGAAAGTATAGGTTTCACCCAAAACCATGGTGGAGGAAGGAAACAACAGATTAGTTTGATGCTCAGGGATAATGCGTGGGTTTTGTTGTATATGATTTATGCCCCGGTTCTTTCCTGTATTTGTCGCTGGTGTTAAATTTTCCCTGGATTTGCAAGAACAATGTCATTGACTGTACTTTGTGTGAGGCATATGCGGATCAGTTTATGAAATTCCACAGGGAACATGTTGGTCAATCTGGACCAACTGTTATTCTCCTGCAATATGCTAAAGTCAAGGAAGAAGGTTATTAATGTTATTTTCGTATTGGCATACTAGTTTTGAATTGTTTTCTTAAGTTGGATCTTATGTGTTTTGAATGCATCTGATGTAGGGAAATACCCTGTATCCGTTTTCAATACATTTAATGTCACTGCATTATTGATTAATGCTGATGTTTCACCAATCAACGACTTTATTAAAAGGTTGTATGTATATTGCATCTTTAAATTCTGTGCTTTTCTGTTTATGTTGAGTTTTAAACAAAAAAATTGTGTTGCAACTCAGCATTCCTGCTACGTCCATTGTTACACTCTCCGAAGGCACATCTTCCCATTATTCGCATAACACAGGTGGTTCACCACCAACTCCGTTTGAAAAAATCATCTCAAAGGCAATTGTGCTTCCTCTTGATGAAATCTGTAAACTTTCAAAGGTATGTTGTGTCTCTGCTTCTAAATATAAATGATCTTGATAGTTTGGTTATGGTTTTGCTTTTCTTACATAGGTTACCTTCTGTGCAACTGTTGCGACAACGACAAAAATTCTTGCCTCACAGCATGGCTGGTATTATCATGCATGCCGTGAATTTCCAAAAGTTTCTCGTGGGGATGGCCCGCCTTTTATATGTGAGGCTGGATATATTACAGAGACTGAGATTTTAAGGTTCTGTTATGTTAAAGTTTATTGGATTACAGCATGTCTCAATCGTTAAATTTATAATTAAATTTTTATGTTGTTTATTGTGTTTTGTCAGGTTCAAGATTGAGATTGAGGTTATTTATTCTAAGAGGCGTTGTAAATTTGTTTTCTGGGATAGAGAATGCAATCAACTGTTGGGGGTCTCAGTTATTCAAATGCGTGATTCGCTTGCGAAGGTGTAATTTCCTATTTATATTTATATTTCATTCTGAAAAACACGTCTTGGGTTCTTCTGTCGGTCTGGATTCAGAGGAAAAAATGCAAAAAGGAATCACCAATCCTCTGGATTCCCATTAGGACTCAATGCAATGTTGGAATTGGAGATGGTTTTTAGAGTTAAGTGGAAGCCTGAATGGGAAAATTGCTCAGTTGTCATGCTTCTTAGAGATGAAGCTGCTGTCAAACTGCTCAAGGCTCCGTGGGAGATAACTCAGGTATATCTCATTGTAGTTGACGCTAAATGTTCTGTTTGCCTTTGTTAAACAAATTTTTATTTTTCTCTTTATTATGTGCAAGACAACAACATCTAACCAAACCACAGCACCTCATCCGCATGCCGTGACGCAACTATCTACAAATTCTTCCCCAGCAGCTACATCGTATTTGTCACAGGTTTGTGGCCCATCGTCACGAATAGCAAACGCCACTTTGAAATGGTTGTGGTTGATGATGCTGTGAGTTTGTTTCTTTTAGTGTTATGTTGTTATTTTCTGTTTTTATATTATAGTTTGTAGCTTGACTTTTACAGCTATGTTTGTTGTTTGGGTGGTGTATGTTGTTCTTGATTATGAAATGCTTGCGGTTGATGCTTTTAGTGTTATGTTGTTATTTTCTGTTTTTATATTATAGTTTGTAGCTTCACTTTTATAGCCATGTTTGTTGTTTGGGTGGTGTATGTTGTTCTTGATTATGTTGTTAGTACCTCCTTTGACATTATTTACTATTTTTACATTTGTAAGGGTGGTGACATGCATATGGTTGTGCCAGCGGTGGTGGAAAAGGCTTTTGGTTCCATCATGGAGGTTGGCTCTACATACAGTATATCAAATTTCCAGGTTGTGAAAAATAATTTGGTATTCAAGCCTTCGTCGCACCAGTTTATGGCCAAATTTACCGGTGGAACCTCTGTTGTCGATGTTGGGAAGCATAATATATTGGCGGTGCCGCTTTCCCTTACCAGTTTTGGTGATATCATTACTGGCAATTTCAAAAAGAATATGCTCATAAGTTATAATGTTTCTTTTGACTCACGTCATTATTGATCTACTATCCTGTTTGTTATATCCATGTTTATTGTTTATTTTGGTCGCAGATATTGTTGGTATGGTGGAAAGTATAGGTTTCACCCAAAACCATGGTGGAGGAAGGAAACAACAGATTAGTTTGATGCTCAGGGATAATGCGTGGGTTTTGTTGTATATGATTTATGCCCCGGTTCTTTCCTGTATTTGTCGCTGGTGTTAAATTTTCCCTGGATTTGCAAGAACAATGTCATTGACTGTACTTTGTGTGAGGCATATGCGGATCAGTTTATGAAATTCCACAGGGAACATGTTGGTCAATCTGGACCAACTGTTATTCTCCTGCAATATGCTAAAGTCAAGGAAGAAGGTTATTAATGTTATTGTCGTATTGGCATACTAGTTTTGAATTGTTTTCTTAACTTGGATCTTATGTGTTTTGAATGCATCTGATGTAGGGAAATACCCTGTATCCGTTTTCAATACATTTAATGTCACTGCATTATTGATTAATGCTGATGTTTCACCAATCAACGACTTTATTAAAAGGTTGTATGTATATTGCATCTTTAAATTCTGTGCTTTTCTGTTTATGTTGAGTTTTAAACAAAAAAATTGTGTTGCAACTCAGCATTCCTGCTACGTCCGTTGTTACACTCTCCGAAGGCACATCTTCCCATTATTCGCAGAACACAGGTGGTTCACCACCAACTCCATTTGAAAAAATCATCTCAAAGGCAATTGTGCTTCCTCTTGATGAAATCTGTAAACTTTCAAAGGTATGTTGTGTCTCTGCTTCTAAATATAAATGATCTTGATAGTTTGGTTATGGTTTTTCTTTTTTTACATAGGTTACCTTCTGTGCAACTGTTGCGACAACGACAAAAATTCTTGCCTCACAGCATGGCTGGTATTATCATGCATGCCGTGAATTTCCAAAAGTTTCTCGTGGGGATGGCCCGCCTTTTATATGTGAGGCTGGATATATTACAGAGACTGAGATTTTAAGGTTCTGTTATGTTAAATTTTATTGGATTACAACATGTCTCAATCGTTAAATTTATAATTAAATTTTTATGTTGTTTATTGTGTTTTGTCAGGTTCAAGATTGAGATAGAGGTTATTTATTCTAAGAGGAGTTGTAAATTTGTTTTCTGGGATAGAGAATGCAATCAACTGTTGGGGGTCTCAGTTATTCAAATGCGTGATTCGCTTGCGAAGGTGTAATTTCCTATTTATATTTATATTTCATTCTGAAAAACACGTCTTGGGTTCTTCTGTCGGTCTGGATTCAGAGGAAAAAATGCAAAAAGGAATCACCAATCCTCTGGATTCCCATTAGGACTCGATGCAATGTTGGAATTGGAGATGGTTTTTAGAGTTAAGTGGCAGCCTGAATGGGAAAATTGCTCAGTTGTGATGCTTCTTAGAGATGAAGCTGCTGTCAAACTGCTCAAGGCTCTGTGGGAGATAACTCAGGTATATCTCATTGTAGTTGACGCTAAATGTTCTGTTTACCTTTGTTAAACAAATTTTTATTTTTCTCTTTATTATGTGCAAGACAACAACATCTAACCAAACCACAGCACCTCATCCGCATGCCGTGACGCAACTATCTACAAATTCTTCCCCAGCAGCTACATCGTATTTGTCACAGGTTTGTGGCCCATCGTCACGAATAGCAAACGCCACTTTGAAATGGTTGTGGTTGATGATGCTGTGAGTTTGTTTCTTTTAGTGTTATGTTGTTATTTTCTGTTTTTATATTATAGTTTGTAGCTTGACTTTTACAGCTATGTTTGTTGTTTGGGTGGTGTATGTTGTTCTTGATTATGAAATGCTTGCGGTTGATGCTTTTAGTGTTATGTTGTTATTTTCTGTTTTTATATTATAGTTTGTAGCTTCACTTTTATAGCCATGTTTGTTGTTTGGGTGGTGTATGTTGTTCTTGATTATGTTGTTAGTACCTCCTTTGACATTATTTACTATTTTTACATTTGTAAGGGTGGTGACATGCATATGGTTGTGCCAGCGGTGGTGGAAAAGGCTTTTGGTTCCATCATGGAGGTTGGCTCTACATACAGTATATCAAATTTCCAGGTTGTGAAAAATAATTTGGTATTCAAGCCTTCGTCGCACCAGTTTATGGCCAAATTTACCGGTGGAACCTCTGTTGTCGATGTTGGGAAGCATAATATATTGGCGGTGCCGCTTTCCCTTACCAGTTTTGGTGATATCATTACTGGCAATTTCAAAAAGAATATGCTCATAAGTTATAATGTTTCTTTTGACTCACGTCATTATTGATCTACTATCCTGTTTGTTATATCCATGTTTATTGTTTATTTTGGTCGCAGATATTGTTGGTATGGTGGAAAGTATAGGTTTCACCCAAAACCATGGTGGAGGAAGGAAACAACAGATTAGTTTGATGCTCAGGGATAATGCGTGGGTTTTGTTGTATATGATTTATGCCCCGGTTCTTTCCTGTATTTGTCGCTGGTGTTAAATTTTCCCTGGATTTGCAAGAACAATGTCATTGACTGTACTTTGTGTGAGGCATATGCGGATCAGTTTATGAAATTCCACAGGGAACATGTTGGTCAATCTGGACCAACTGTTATTCTCCTGCAATATGCTAAAGTCAAGGAAGAAGGTTATTAATGTTATTGTCGTATTGGCATACTAGTTTTGAATTGTTTTCTTAACTTGGATCTTATGTGTTTTGAATGCATCTGATGTAGGGAAATACCCTGTATCCGTTTTCAATACATTTAATGTCACTGCATTATTGATTAATGCTGATGTTTCACCAATCAACGACTTTATTAAAAGGTTGTATGTATATTGCATCTTTAAATTCTGTGCTTTTCTGTTTATGTTGAGTTTTAAACAAAAAAATTGTGTTGCAACTCAGCATTCCTGCTACGTCCGTTGTTACACTCTCCGAAGGCACATCTTCCCATTATTCGCAGAACACAGGTGGTTCACCACCAACTCCATTTGAAAAAATCATCTCAAAGGCAATTGTGCTTCCTCTTGATGAAATCTGTAAACTTTCAAAGGTATGTTGTGTCTCTGCTTCTAAATATAAATGATCTTGATAGTTTGGTTATGGTTTTTCTTTTTTTACATAGGTTACCTTCTGTGCAACTGTTGCGACAACGACAAAAATTCTTGCCTCACAGCATGGCTGGTATTATCATGCATGCCGTGAATTTCCAAAAGTTTCTCGTGGGGATGGCCCGCCTTTTATATGTGAGGCTGGATATATTACAGAGACTGAGATTTTAAGGTTCTGTTATGTTAAATTTTATTGGATTACAACATGTCTCAATCGTTAAATTTATAATTAAATTTTTATGTTGTTTATTGTGTTTTGTCAGGTTCAAGATTGAGATAGAGGTTATTTATTCTAAGAGGAGTTGTAAATTTGTTTTCTGGGATAGAGAATGCAATCAACTGTTGGGGGTCTCAGTTATTCAAATGCGTGATTCGCTTGCGAAGGTGTAATTTCCTATTTATATTTATATTTCATTCTGAAAAACACGTCTTGGGTTCTTCTGTCGGTCTGGATTCAAAGGAAAAACTGCAACAAGGAATCACCAATCCTCTGGAGTTCCCATTAGGACTCGATGCAATGTTGGAATTGGAGATGGTTTTTAGAGTTAAGTGGCAGCCTGAATGGGAAAATTGCTCAGTTGGCATGCTTCTTAGAGATAAAGCTGCTGTCAAACTGCTCAAGGCTCCGTGGGAGATAACTCAGGTATATTTCATTGTAGTTGACGCTAAATGTTCTGTTTGCCTTTGTTAAACAAATTTTTATTTTTCTCTTTATTATGTGCAAGACAACAACATCTAACCAAACAACAGCACCTCATCTGCATGCCGTGTGGCAGCTATCTACAAATTCGTCCCCAGCAGCTACATCGTATTTGTCACAGGTTTGTGGCCCGTCATCACGAATAGCTAACGCCACTTTGAAATGGTTGTGGTTGATGATGCTGTGAGTTTGTTTCTTTTAGTGTTATGTCGTTATTTTCTGTTTTTATATTATAGTTTGTAGCTTGACTTTTACAGCCATGTTTGTTGTTTGGGTGGTGTATGTTGTTCTTGAACATGAAATGCTTGCGGTTGATGCTTTTAGTGTTATGTTGTTATTTTTTGTTTTTATATTATAGTTTGTAGCTTCACTTTTATAGCCATGTTTGTTGTTTGGGTGGTGTATGTTGTTCTTGATTATGTTTTTAGTACCTCTTTTGACATTATTTACTATTTTTACATTTGTAAGGGTGGTGACATGCATATGGTTGTGCCAGCGGTGGTGGAAAAGGCTTTTGGTTCCATCATGGAGGTTGGCTCTACATACAGTATATCAAATTTCCAGGTTGTGAAAAATAATTTGGTATTCAAGCCTTTGTCGCACCAGTTTATGGCCAAATTTACCGGTGGAACCTCTATTGCCGATGTTGGGAACCATAATATACCGGCGGTGCCGCTTTCCCTTTCCAGTTTTGGTGATATCAGTACTGGTAACTTCAAAAAGGATATGCTCATAAGTTATAATGTTTCTTTTGACTCACATCATTATTTATCTACTATCCTGTTTGTTATATCCATGTTTAGTGTTTGTTTTGGTCGCAGATATTGTTGGTATGGTGGAAAGTATAGGTTTCACCCAAAACCATGGTGGAGGAAGGAAACAGCAGATTAATTTGATGCTCAGGGATAATGCATGGGTTTTGTTGTATATTATTTATGCCTCGGTTCTTTCCGGTATTTGTCGCTGGTGTTAAATTTTCCCTGGATTTGCAGGAACAATGTCATTGACTGTACATTGTGGGAGGCAAATGCGGATCAGTTTATGAAATTCCACAGGGAACATGTTGGTCAATCTGGATCAACCGTTATTGTCTTGCAATATGATAAAGTCAATGAAGAAGGTTATTAATGTTATTGTCGTCTTGGCATCCTGGTTTTGAATTGTTTTCTTAACTTGGATCTTATGTGTTTTGAATGCATCTGATGTAGGGAAATACCCTCTATCCGTTTCCAATACATTTAATGTCGCTGCATTATTGATTAATGTTGATGTTTCACCAATCAACAACTTTATTAAAAGGTTGTATGTATATTGCATCTTTAAATTCTGTGCTTTTCTGTTTATGTTGAGTTTTAAACAAAAAAATTGTGTTGCAACTCAGCATTCCTGCTGCGTCCGTTGTTACACTCTCCGAAGGCACATCTTCCCATTATTTGCAGAACACAGGTGGTTCACCACCAACTCCGTTTGAAAAAATCATCTCAAAGGCAATTGTGCTTCCTCTTGATGAAATCTGTAATTTTTCAAAGGTATGTTGTGTCTCTGCTTCTGAATATAAATGATCTTCATAGTTTGGTCATGGTTTTACTTTTTTTACATAGGTTACCTTCTGTGCAACTGTTGCGACAACGACAAAAATTCTTGCCTCACAGCATGGCTGGTATTATCATGCATGCCATGAATTTCCAAAAGTTTCTCGTGGGGATGGCACGCCTTTTATATGTGAGGCTGGACATATTACAGAGACTGAGATTTTAAGATGCTGTTATGTTAAAGTTTATTGGATTACAACATGTCTCAATCGTTAAATTTATAATTAAATTTTTATGCTGTTTATTGTGTTTTGTCAGGTTCAAGATTGAGATAGAGGTTATTTATTCTAAGAGGCGTTGTATATTTTTTTTCTGGGATAGAGAATGCAATCAACTGTTGGGGGTCTCAGTTATTCAAATGCGTGATTCGCTTGCGAAGGTGTAATTTCCTATTTATATTTATATTTCATTCTGAAAAACACGTCTTGGGTTCTTCTGTCGGTCTGGATTCAGAGGAAAAAATGCAAAAAGGAATCACCAATCCTCTGGAGTTCCCATTAGGACTCGATGCAATGTTGGAATTGGAGATGGTGTTTAGAGTTAAGTGGCATCCTGAATGGGAAAATTGCTCTGTTGTCATGCTTCTTAGAGATGAAGCTGCTGTCAAACTGCTCAAGGCTCCGTGGGAGATAACTCAGGTATATCTCATTGTAGTTGACGCTAAATGTTGTGTTTGCCTTTGTTAAACAGATTTTTATTTTTCTCTTTATTATGTGCAAGACAACAACATCTGACCAAACCACAGCACCTCATCCGCATGTCGTGGCGCAGCTATCTACAAATTCTTCCGCAACAGCTACATCGCATCTGTCACAGGTTTGGTGTCTTTCTATCAGTGTCATTAGATGTTTTTATTGTGCCCTTTACTATTTCTTCCTTTTTTTGCACTTATATTGGTTCAACTGTGTAGAGGGCAGACAGGTTGGAAAAGGTCAACGCCTCGGGTGTCGACACCTCGGGTGTGCCTGTGGTATGTATATCAACAAACCAGCAAATGGTTATTGCACCGATGTATGATGCTGAACCTGTTACGCCAACTTCAAAGAGAAAGAATGGAGATTTGGTTGATGACCTTAAGTTTGGTTCGCAACATGCGGTATGCATGCCAATTAGCACACAGAATTTCAGTATGAACCTATTTCCATTTCTTCTCTAATTCCCCCCCCCCCCCCCCCCCGGGTCAGGATGTGGAGATCCAATCTAATTATGACACTGAGCCCAAATTCCCGATTTCAAAGATGAAGAATGTTGAGTCTGT
This sequence comes from Lathyrus tuberosus, assembly GCA_022829125.1. NCBI lineage: Eukaryota > Viridiplantae > Streptophyta > Magnoliopsida > Fabales > Fabaceae > Lathyrus > Lathyrus tuberosus. The sequence continues at coordinate 3,800,612 of JALAZF010000463.1, read as the reverse complement.
TAATGAGGTCTGATGCGATTGTTTAGATGATTCGGTTCCGCCGATTTGTTACAAACTTATTGCCACTCACCTTTCTATTATTTTAACCATTTTTTGAGCTCACAAGAAATAGAGGTTACATCTGGGTGTGACGACGAACCTGTTACGCCAACTTCAAAGAAGGGGATCGCAGATTGTATTGATGACATAAACTTCAGTTCGGTGGATGCCCCTAATGTACCTGTGGTATACATGACAATTAGACCACTCAATTTGATTATAAACTTATTCTCAACTACATTTTTATTTTATCTCAATTTTTTTATCGTACAAGATTGTCGAGGGCCAACCTGTCTGTGCTGCTGGACCCAAAATCGAAATTTCAAAGATGAAAAACCCTGCTCCTGTTGATGAGGTCGGATCTGATTCGTTGGACGATTTTGCCATGTCACTGGTATGCATATCAACTGTCGTGTTCAAATGTATTACAAATTGAAACCTGGTCTATTCTTTCTTTTATTTATATAGTTTAACCATTAACCTGTGCTGCCAATTTCAGAGTGATGATGCAGATCCTGTGGATGATGGTGACTCTGATTCCTTAGAGGACCGAGGCATAGATATGGTATGTATATATAGTGTGCGACTAAATTACAAAAATACTTAAGCCCACGATGGTTTCTTTTGTGTTAACACTTTTTCTCTGGTTCGAGGACATGGAAATTACCTCCATTTGTGAACCTGAACCTGTTGCACAAACTTCAAAGAGGCAGCCTGCCTATGATTTTACCAAAACCCACAAGAAACTCAAGAAGATTATTAAGTTGGAGAAGCTGGACTAGATGTTTGTTTTCGTTTCGCTATTGTAATGCTGTATTTTGGAATTGGTTTCTCTTTTGATTTTGGTAGTTATCTAGGATGTTACATCTAAATTATATACAATGATATTACCTTTTGATTTTCGTAGTTATCTTGGATGCTACATGTAAATTACAGAAAATGTAATTCTCTCTGCCTACAACACGTAATGTATCATATTGTATGTCATGTTTTTATGTCTTCCAAGATCTTCTGTTAACCCTTTTATACATGATGTTTTGTGATATAACTCTTTCTATGTTAACAGGTTCACCTTTACAAAATTCCCAACAGAGTGGCAACTAAATCATGTTGTAGGCTGTTCAATCAAACATGTTTGCATCCAATATTTTGATTGTTTCTTGTCATATATACTTTTTTTTTTGTTTTCAATCATCAGCTATGATAGCCAGGTTGTTGCCAACTTTATAATAAAAAGGTTGATAATTTAGTTTTGAAATCACAATTTCACTAACAGCCAGTGAAAAACACACATTCCTTAAAAATCAATACATCTTAACCATTCAGATAAAAGATAGCAGTGAATTAAACACTTAACTACTAATTACAAACATTGACTATGAAATACATATTTTGCATGAAACTTAGAAATTAGAAACCTTAAATACGTTGCATCTTTTGTTTGCGTCGTTTACATCCAATCTGAATCTGATTCTATCTCCTGCCCTTAGCTGATGTGACTCACAGAATAAATTCCATTCATATCCTATCTTTGTGCGCTGTGGATCATCTATGTTTAAAATCAGTAGCATTTTAGTCCAGCCATTATCGCCGCACAACGTAACAACCTCATAATCATGGTCTTTCAGAACAGTTCCGAATTCTGGCTTCAATTTCTATCATACATAATGGTTTAAAATGGTAAATCAGTTCAAAGTAAACAAATTAATGTATAATAAAGATTCGTAACATTCAAAGTTCTAACTCAACTAATTTTTGTCTGGAGATGATTTCCTCTGAAAGCTCAACATCAAATGCATATATCCCTTTCTGGTTTATGTACCTACTGTTAAACATTGGTAGATCCTCCAACCCAATTACCTCTTTGAACGCAGTGACTTCAAATTTGTTGTTCCCATAAAAAGCAAGAACTACAACTACATCATTTGGGAGTTCATACAGTTGTTGCAGCTCCGTCCAACCAGCGACAACCAGGGGGACATCCTCATTTGCGTTAAATACAATTTCAGAAACATTTCCATCATTGTTTATTATCGTCCATGTCTTTGCTAGATCTATTATGTGACTTCTAACAAATGTTGGATCAATTTCCGGAAACGGCTGCACCGCATATATTACCATCATGAATTTGTCTGCTGTTTTTTGCGATTTGTAGCAACGGGAAATAGTGTCTTGAAAATGAAATTGAAAAACAAATAAGAATTAATTTAATTACTAGCAAACTTACTTGAATGCTCAACTTTGCAATTTCAAAAGTATCCACCACATCTGCAGCTCCCATCACTGTCCCTGTTGCCATTGATTTTGAACACGGAACCAAATAGCCCAACTTAGCAAGTAGTAACAACAGTTATGGTTCTTCACAGCAGATCTAATTCCTTATTTGGTATGCCAAACCTTTCTATTTATTCCAATATATTCAGCATCACATGCATTTTGTCTTTATTGTATTATACCATTTTACAACCAAAAAGATGGGTCCACCTTATTTAACTTGACCTTTGGTTTCACGTGGCAACAGTCCCAATTGTGTGCTATCCAATCTCATAATCACATCATATAATATATGTATTCAAAACAATGGAAAAACTATGATTCATCTATATAAAGCAAGCCATCATTGTGGACTACAAATATAGCACTTGACAGGTTTTGTTTCACGTGGCAACAATGCCAATTGTGTGCTATGCAACATATTAATCACATCATATAATATATATATTCAAAAGAATGGAAAAACTATGATTCATCTATATAAAGCAACTCATCTGTGTCGACTATAAATATAGCACTTCACATCCTGGGACTGTTCTCTGGGGCCCCTGCTGATTCTACGTGGCACACAAATCTGGTGTGGATATTTTCCCATGCCTTTACATGGATATTTTCATGTTTCCTTGGGTTCTCCTTGCTCACACAGCATAATCTGGAACACACGTGGCTTCCGTAATTTGTTGCTTTAATAATGTGTGTATTTCTTACATCGTCACAATGTCAAATTATAAGACATCAATTAATATGTATTTTTAAAATCCTTTATTCCGCCACATTGGTTCTGTTCAGACAGGTGGTCTGATTGAATTTGAACTACATTTTCTTAGAACGTTGATAAAACTGATTCATTCTATGGATGTTGTTGGATTACCGATTGGTAACAGGAAATGTTTTGATGCAAGGAAAAGACGAAAGCTGATAATGAATTTTAAGAAAAACTCACATACACATGGCTATGGTGCCACTGATTTCTTTAATGTAGCTGATATGGAGGCAGCAAACCTCCCAGGATTACCGATTGGTAACAGGAAATGTTTTGATGCAAGGAAAAGACGAAAGCTGATAATGAATTTTAAGAAAAACTCACATACACATGGCTATGGTGCCACTGATTTCTTTAATGTAGCTGATATGGAGGCAGCAAACCTCCCAGGATTACCGATTGGTAACAGGAAATGTTCTGATGCAAGGAAAAGACGAAAGCTGATAATGAATTTTAAGAAAAACTCACATACACATGGCTATGGTGCCACTGATTTCTTTAATGTACCTGATATGGAGGCAGCAAACCTGCCAAGGCCTATCAATGTTGTCCCTGATGTTTTTCAGTCAACTGATGTCTATGCATCTGTTTCTGGTTCAAAGCCTGCTGCTGCTTTCATTGCAAGAAAGAGGGGGAGATTCATTTTAAATAGCATGCTCAATTCGCATATCCATCCCTACTCGGGAACTATCCCAACATCGTACCACAATAATGTTTGGAATAAATACAAATGTATTGCACCATTCGGTTATGTGGCTTTACAAGAATACAAATGACTCCACTTGACCTACGCCGATGCAACAGGATACATTGCACAATTCGGATCATAACAGACCAATACTCACTCCAACACAGGATGTGTCTGATATACACAAAATTTCCACTCCTCTGAGGAATGATCCTCAATCGTCAACTGGTATTGCTACGCCAATCCACAATGCCATAAATCATGATACTCAGTCATCAAATGCTGTCAATACGGAGAATATAAATCACCATATGAATGGCGCTGCTTATTCATATGATGAATGTCTCTCTGATTCTGATGATCATCAGACTACGACGGACAATTCCAATTCAGATGGTGACTCCACCGATAAATTAGTCATTGATTTGAATCGCCAGCGTATGTTTCCTTACATCAATTTAACAGTTCTTCCTTTTTCCCTGCATTATAATTATCTGATACAGTCTATCATTCAAAGCAGGATATTTTGATATTGCCAACCCTATGTATAAATGTCAGTTCTGTGGCGCAGCAATGTGGTACCAAGAACGCAAGGGGAAATCACGCGACATTGGAAATCCTAAGTTCAGCATCTGTTGCAAGGGAGGGAAAATTGTACTGCCTATTCTCAAAGAACCATCACTTCTTATACAAAGCCTCATGTATGGAAAACAAAGTTCACCTGAAAGTAACAACTACCAAAACAATATCAAAACCTACAATGCAATGTTTTCTTTCACATCACCAGGTATGAAATTTGACAGAACACACTCCAATGGAATAGGGCCACCAACTTTGAGGCTTCACGGGCAAACATGTCACAGAATTGGTGGTTTGCTACCAGCGGTCGGTCATCCACCACAATATGCCCAACTCTATATCTATGACACCAATAATGAAATTGAAAACAGGATACATTGTTTTAGGTAATTGTACTCTTTTCAATTTTGTATTATAATTTTGCATTCTGTTCTATCTCATAAAAAACTACTATCTCACTTCAAATAGGGATAACAAAGGGATTATGAGAGATATTGTTTCCAAATTAAAAATTATGTTAGATGACTGTCACGTTCATGCCAAGGTTTTTAGGATGGCAAGGGATCTGTTGGAAGGGAATTCATTCTTAGACTTGAAGTTAAAGCTCATTTATGATCATCAACATGACGGTAGACTCTGCAACACTCCTACTGTTTCGGAAGTAGCAGCACTAATTGTCGGTGATGTTGATTCGGCGTCTAAAAGGGACATTATTGTCCATGCAATGGATGAAGAATTACAGAGGATAGATGAGTTCCACCCGGCATACCTTGCATACCAGTATCCTCTTATTTTTGTGTACGGTAAGGATGGTTATAGAAATAATATACTACACAAGTACCAACATGAGCATTTGGTTACGAAGCAAAATCGACAAACCATTAAAGATTGGTTGTGTTTTAGATTGCAACAACGTGATACAGAGGCTAAGACTCTGCTCAACTCACGCAGACTTTTTCAGCAATTTTTGGCGGATGGATATGCAATGATGGAGTCAGAGAGACTGAATTGGTTGCGCAAGAATCAGTCTAAATTGCGAGTTGGAAAATACAAGCAATTAAATAACCAGTATGGCAGTGCTTCCCAGGATGTAACAGGTAAAAAAGGAAAAAGAGTTATGCTCCCATCATCTTATGTCGAAAGCAAGAGATATATGGACCAACTCTATTTCGATGGCATGGCAATTTCCAGCAAACTAGGATTCCCAGACTTATTTGTGACGTTCACATGCAATCCGACTTGGCCTGAAATTTTGCAAGTTTTGACGGGGACTGGTTTGAAGCCACATGACAGGCCCGATATAATTTCCAGGATCTTCAAAATCAAATTCAACGAATTGATGATAGATTTAACCAAAAAACATGTCCTGGGCAGGGTATTAGCATGTGCGTCTCTTATGGAATTATTAATTCTATTTCTATGTGTTGGCTACATTGAAATTTTGTTTCTAAGCTATGCAGTTTTTTGATTATTTCAGTTCTGTACACAATGGAATTTCAGAAGCGAGGACTGCCGCACGCACATATTCTGTTGTTCTTGCATCCTCAGAGCAAATATCCCACGCCATCTGACATTGATGCTATCATATGCGCTGAAATTCCAGACCCGGTTCAGTATCCTGATTTATATTGTCTGGTCAAACAGAACATGATGCATGGTCCATGTGGTCTTGCCCGGATCGTTTCTCCGTGTATGAAGAATCGAAGATGTTTAAAATTTTTCCCAAAGAAATTCAATGAGGTTACCATAATTGATTCAGAGGGCTATCCACTATATAGAAGGAGATTAAAAACACGCATAATTCTCAAATACGGAATATCATTGGACAACCGCAATGTTGTGCCCTACAATGCTGGGCTACTTTTGAAATACCGTGCGCATATCAATATGGAATGGTGCAACCAGAGCACTTCCATCAAATATCTTTTCAAATACATACATAAAGGATATGATAGAATAACAGCTATAATAGTTAATTCCCAGTCAGATTCCCAAACTGGAACAGAACCGGTTGATGAGATAAAACAATATTTGGATTGCAGGTATGTTTCGCCAAGTGAGGCATGCTGGCGAATTTTTTCATATAATATCCATGGTCGGAAACCATCTGTGGAACGAATGTTTTATCATTTGATAGGCGAGAAACCAATTTACTACACTGATTTTTCTCGCATGGAAGATATTTTAGAAAAAGCAAGTGTCACCGAATCAATGTTTACTGCATGGTTAGTTGCTAATGCAAAATATGAAGAAGCCAAGTTATTAACATATGCACAATTTGTCTCTAGATTTGTTTATGTCAAAACAAAACGTTTATGGAGGCCTCGGAAAAAAGGTTTCACAATTGGACGTTTGATATGGGTTTCGCCAACTACTGGAGAACTATATTACCTGCGGATGATGTTGACAGTAGTCACGAGACCAACCTCATATGAGGAAATATGCAAGATCAGAGACACTCAATTCCATTCTTTTCGGGATGCCTGTTTTGCAATGGGCTTCCTTCAAGACGATAGAGAGTATATTGGTGCCATTAGAAAGGCAAGTGAATGGGGTTCAGGCGATTTTCTGAGGAGACTTTTTGTTGTTATGCTCCTGTCTGGAGCTGTGAATAGGCCGGTTCATGTTTGGAAAGAATCCTTTCAATTATTAACTGATGGAATCTTATATAAACAGAGGATTTTGGCTAATAATTCAGGTGACAGCATATTTAATCTCATTGTTTCCAGGTTTTATGCATCACAGTCTCGGTAATTGATTATTATATTTAACAACATTACTCTTCTGTATTGCAGATTTGGTGTTATCAGAACACCAATTGCAAAATTTGACATTAACTGAAATCAAAAAAATACTACAAGCAAATCGGAGCACTCTCAAAGATTTTAAACCTATTCCATATCCAGATGATTATGTACTGCGACAGCTAGGAAATATGTTTATATATGATGAAAGAAAGTATGATATCCCTACAATGAAATCTGAATTTGCGAGTCTGTTTGCGGCAATGACAGGTGTGTACAAATGTTTATAATTACACTTTGTGTATTACATGTGTGCTTCTTACATATCTGATTTTATCTTCTTAGATGAACAGAAGTTGATCTATGAACAAATTATGACTGCTGTTTCGGAACAAAAATGTCAGGTTTTCTTTTTGCATGGTTATGGTGGTACGGGAAAAACATACATGTGGAGAACATTAGCAACTGCCTTGAGGTCAAGGCATAATATATGTTTAACAGTTGCAACAAGTGGTATAGCTGCTCTATTATTGCCCGGTGGCCGAACTGCACATTCAAAGTTTAAAATATCAGTCCCCACATTAGAGAATTCAACTTGTAAGATTAATTATGGGGATGAAGTTGCTGAGTTACTAAGGCAAACAAAATTAATTATTTGGGATGAGGCACCAATGGCACACAGGCATGCTATTGAGGCGCTTGACCGGACATTGTAAGATGTAATGAGCAGTTACAGCAATTCTGATAGTGCCTTTGGCAGAAACGTTGTTATCTTCGGTGGGGATTTTAGACAGATTTTACCAGTTGTTCCTAGGGGAAGTCGTTCTGATATAGTCCATTCTGCGATAAATGCATCGTATATATGGCATTCTATAAAGGTGTTAACTTTGACTAAGAATATGTGACTACACTACGGCCATAATCAACATGAAAGAAAGGAAATGCTTGAATTCTCAAATTGGCTCTTAAAAATAGGTGAGGGCAGAGTTTCTGAACCAAACGATGGATATGCCAACATTGAAATTCCAAATGAACTATTGATTACCGATTACACCGACCCTATTGATGCCATAATTGGAAGCACATACCCACAGTTCCTGTCTAACTTTCAATCAAATGACTACTTTAAGGGTAGAGCTATACTGGCTTCAACTTTGGAGGTGGTTGATCAAATTAATGATCGATTCCTCACACTAATGCCAGGTTCCAATTTTATATCGTATCCATTTCATTGCCTACAACCATATTTTTTTTATTCACCTCACAATTTCATTTTGTCTACAGGTAACATACATAACTATTACAGCTCAAATTCTGTCGATAGATCTGAAATTCATGACAGTGGCATCGTTGATATTCTAACACCCGAATTCCTTAGTTCCCTTGATACCTCAGGATTGCCTAATCATCACATTAAATTGAAGATTGGAACGCCTATCATGCTTATGCGCAATATTGATCAGGCAGTCGGGTTATGCAACGGGACAAGACTTATCATAACAAGAATGGAAAATCATGTTCTCGAGGCATCTATAATGGATGGAACAAATTTTGGCAACTTGGTTTATATACCAAGAATGGATCTGTCCCCATCACAATCCCCTTGGCCTTTTAAACTAAATAGACGCCAATTCCCAATTGTTGTTTCCTTTGCGATGACAATAAATAAATCACAAGGCCAATCTCTAGATCATGTTGGACTTTACTTACCAAAGGATGTTTTTACACATGGTCAAATCTACGTTGCACTATCGAGAGCCACCAACAAAAACGCAATCAAAATATTGATACATGGTGAAGATGATAAACCCAAAAACTCAACGACAAATGTTGTATATAAAGAAGTTTTCAATAATATCTAGGTTGAACCGTATCATATTTATTACTTACATCTTTCCTTTTGAATATGAATATAATCAATATCTGCATTTTCCAACACATTCGCACCAATGCTATGACATTTACACCAATGACGTTGCACATTAATGGTACAGGACTGAGTCTGCTTTTCACAGCTGTTTGGTCTGCAAGGCAATTTCGCCATTTATGCTGATCCTGCTCCGATCATTCTAAAAAGGTAATAGGAAATGTTGCATTTGAAACTTAGGGATGTCTATATATTGTGACCTCAAATTATATGCTTTACTGTAACTGAACTATTCTTCTACACATTAAACCTCAACGATTCTTTTATTATGTGAGATGCAGATACTAAAATACTGATTTACTTGATGCGGGGTTGGTACTAAATTGGCTGGTACTATATTTTGAAGAGCTACACCAAAATTCATTGAGAATATATTTTCATTGTTCGTAAAAATTACCAGCAGGTAACATAAATAAATAATCATTATGTTGTTCTCAACTCACCCTATTCCTGTAATCAGCACACCATCATTTTGATTACACTACTGAGAAAAGAAAATTTTGTATGCTATCATTAGTTTATGGTAACCAAATTTTATCAGTTTTCATTTCTAATTTAGATGAAACATGAGACACGGTTTTGAGAAAACCCATCATCACAATCACAATAAAGTTGACATTTTATGTTTAACAGTTGTCATAATAAAGTTGCCAAATACTGTCATAATCAAGTTGAAACCAATTATGTATTTAAGGATAATTGTCATTACATCCACAAAAACTGAAAACAACTAAAAAAGTGATAACAACCAAAACAGAATATCATAAACCAGATATTCCAAAACAACCATTACATCCAAAATACTTGCAAGCCTAAGTTGATAACAAACTATAACATTCAAAACATTCAAAACAAAAACTATATCGAAAACCAACTCTAAACAAAACGATTCTTTAACTTCCAGCAGATTCAACACCAGCATACAAGCATACCGGCCTTCAGCTTCCATTGCCACGCTCAACTGAAACAACAATTTCTTCTATAGGCGGATACTGAATTGAAAAATGCAGACGGTCCCCATCTTTTATGTCTCGATCTTTTGGAAAACGATACCAGCTCCCTAATAGATATTTCTCTAATTTCTTCGGTGTCTTCTTCACATCGCAATTGTATGCAACACATTCGTCCGAATCCCAGAGACGAACATAGTCAATGGGTCCACGGAGGCATTTCCTGATGACATCAGTAGGAATTTTCTGCACATATACACAAATATTAGCAATGCATTTATATCCTAATAATATAAACCTAAACTTATCAATGGAATTCTGCATTTACTTACAAGCACATTTTTCTTCAACTTCTTTGCATTCTTTACCACCATTGTCCAATTTGCTTCATGCTCAAACATAACAATAATTCCCCTGCAATATATCACTGGAATAAAATTACTTCATTTTCAGTAATACGTAATCTTACATACCCTCCAATATACAATTGATTATATATATATATATGTATGATTCATTGCGATTACCTTCCCGTTTTCCCAAGACAGCATCCTGCTTCTATGCCAGACACTGAACCCTTTTCTTTGATCTTTACATCAGCACTGCAGACACAACAGAGTTTCCAGATTATTAAAATTGAGACAACAGGATGACAAGTTTTCCCATTCAGCACCCAACCAACAAAACAAACATTAAATATGACTTCTTTACATTATAAGAATCTTAAAAGTACCTTTTCCTTTTTTGAGACGAATTCCGTGTTTCTTTAACAGACCCCACATTCTCTTCTTTTTCCTTTCCATCAAAACTGCAGACACACAACAGTTTGTTAGTTACTTAGATTGACCCATTGAATACCAAATATGTTTTTGCTTCAGTTTTGCAGAATAGACAATGCAAATAACGATAACGCTGACTGAATCATCACTTCCCCATTTTTGGAACACAAATACCCAAAAATCCAAACAAAGTCTATCCTCTAAATATAATCAGTGACATCAATCCACACTAAACATACACATGACAAAATAGATATGCTATGAAAAATACTATCATGTAAATTATATCTTCAAAAAAACAGACATAATAAGTTGCATGCAACTACTACAGATACATGTATTCCGTTCCAACCTTCCAGCAAGTGCCGCGCGTTCTGGCTCCATGACGAACTTCTCCCTTCATGTCCTAACAACCTGACGTTGTTCCATACCCTAGCGAAACAACATCTCCCTGCTAAGCTTATCCCATTGCCTTCTCGGTCCCATCCCACACTCTTGCTCTGTCCTCGCCACCACCAGAATAAAATGCTTGCAAAAACAATAACATTAAATTTTTAGTATTCCACTGCGATACAAATAGTAGTCACACCACACACCCTTCCCCAAAGCCATGTCGGTCCATACCCACCCCTTCACATTCTACTATTGCCTTTTTAAAATTATTTAATTAACATACTTTATTTATTAATGTTTGTTATACAAAAAATTAACTCAATTTTAAAACCAATGATTGTCTAAGCTTTTTCATGCTGATAACTTATTAGTTTGGATAAACAGTTCCAGTTTTCAAGATAACATATTTCTATTTATTCTACTTTTACATAAATAATTTCCTTTATTTTATTCCCTGTCTTTTTAAAATACAATCTATAAATAAATATCTCAGTTGTTTCCACTACCATTCTTATTCATCCAACGACCCAAAATAGGGAACCCATAATAAGCTATAAAAATAAATTACATCAATAATAAGTTACAAAACTACCATAGCCTATTATATATGTTGTAAAGGCTGAAACTACTGTTGCCAACCACACTTCCTAAAGCAACATACCCATGTCTGCAGATCGACCGCGCCGTCTTCCTCAAGGGTACGCAAACCACTTCAATCTTTCTTACCATTTCCCTTTAATTTTTGTAGGCTTTCTTTATCGGGTTCAAAATCATCCGCATTCCTAATTTCAGCAACACCCACATGCAGGATGTTGAATCAATAGTGAAAAAATTGATTGTCGAAGTTGCAACAACTACTGAGGACCGCCGGTGCCTTAAGGGCGTCCTTACTAAGGAAGACTATCTCAAACTGTGTCTGGGAACGGATTCAGAAGAACGAAACAGTAGGTCGCAAGATGGAACCTTGCAACCCCAGTACGGTTCCACTATTTCCTTTGCATGCATGTTTACCCAATGGCTTATCAAAACCTAACTAATTTCCCTATCCTTTCATTGCAGCAACATTGGTGCAGAGTTGGATCGCCTACGGCCGACTACGGACCAGCCACTCCCAAAAAAAAGGGTCTCATTTGCTACAGATCCTATACAGGTTTCTTCACCTCCCCAGGTTGTAATCAATCAACCGCAAACACCTGCACTCCCAATGCGCCCCAAGTATAATCTCCCATAACTCAGCTAATGACTTATGTTATGCTTGAACTATGTCATATTAGTTATAAGAATGGAGTGTGTTCTGTCAAATTTCATCCTATTTGCAGTAACTTAATTCCATTCTGGGATATGATTGAGAAAGTCTTTCGAATGAATTTTGGTTGCGTTCATTAGATTAGTTCAATCTAAAAATAATTTAACTGACTGTACATATTATTTAAATTCTATAATTAGTTTTCAGAATGTGAAATAAGGAGTGCAACATTTCCATGTTGACATTCTGAAAACAATATTAGTTGGAATAACATTGAATATCCCAATTATCATTCTCAGCAATGTGATTTTTATTGTTTGAAAGTAATCATTTTGGTTTTATGAATGAGTTCAACTCTTTGCAAGAATGAAGTGGTTTTGTAACAATAACTAGACTTCATTGGTGTTGAATAGCTTTGGATTTGTGAAACTCTTTTTCCTGGTCTAACAAACAAAGAAAAGTCTCGATTCTTATTATATGTTTTTTACTTGCTCGATTGTTGTAATCTGCTCAAGTGATCTTATCTTATGGCGTCACAAGCATGGAGTAGGAGCCTTTAATTGTTCCACACTTTAAGTTTTAGAATTTCTGTTGCTCATCAGTGTATTTCTGTGTTTGATTGCTAATCTTTTGTTTTACTGTAAGAGCTGCAATTGAATATGTTCTTATCATATTTTACTAAAAACATATATTCCATGTCTATAGCTGCCAGGAAGCCCCTCCCACAGGTCATTTAAATTCTGGGTCTACTTTTAATGAACCAGATACATTAACGGCCCGTAGGGCAAGGTATACCTCACATATGACACTTCCATATATTGCCAAAACTAACTTCATCCTGCATTAATTACTTATTACTACTGCTTCTATGTTTTTCATGTCATGCTAGAAATGTGGAATCATGGTTGAGACAGAGAAAGGAGATTGGCGACCAACTACGACAACTGAATACAGACACATCGCAGGTCTAGTTTCAAAAGGATGACCATTTACTGTCTGAGAACATCAAACTTACTCAGCATCCTATAGACATAATGTAAGGGAACAGCACCGCTGAGAAAATCCAGAATAAGACTGACGTTCCAACCAACATTAGGTAATCCGCAACATAACTAAACATATGCATTGCAACAAACAACCACCACTCTCTACTATCAAACACACCTTTGACTTTCTATGAATACTATAACTCACTCCACATCGAATTGATATTACACTCTCAATCTGTCATCGTCATTTTCCCTTTATACTAATCACTATCTCTTCAACATTCATTACAGCTCTTCAACGCACAAACAGGCTGCCAAGCAAACATCTGATAACCAACAATCTGATGGGCAGATGTTGGATGATCAACAATGCAACAATGAATTCTACTGGAAAAAGACAATCACTTTTGGATACAAGGCTACAAAGAATGTCTGCGCGTCACCGACGGGTATCCGTGCGAACGCACGGGTATCATACTAATATTTAGTAAATCCGAAATTTACTAATTTTTATTAATTATATTTTATTTTATTTTTAATTTTAAATGTAAACAAATACATTCTGAAAAAATACATTATGAAAACAAATATATTCTGAAAACAAATGCGCGTCACAGACGTGTACCCGTACAAACGCACGTGTATTATACTAGTTTATTCATAACATATCTTCTTCTCGCAGAATTATGTGGGCTTGAAATGTCATTGTTCTTCCCACGTGGCAGGAAATAAATTATAGATTATTTAATTGTTGCGTGACAAAGAAAGCTGCAGTATATATGTGTTTTGGCAGGAAATAAATTCATAGTATAGATGATGGCTATTTAATTGTTGCGACTTTTGACAGGGAAATGTTGAGGTGAATGGAATATAACTCAAGTATAAAGAGATATCTACTTAAGTTTCGTTGTCTATATGTGTAGAGTATGTAATCTTCACAAAGAGATGTGAAGCTAAAAATGCAACCTTCACTTTGATCATTGATCACACAAATCGAGTGCCGCCAAAAGAATGGTGGTTGAGTATTTAGAACAATTATAGATTATTTGGGTGGTGATTTGTTCAAGTAAAGAGGCGATCTAGATAAATTGATCAATTTTTTTGGCATAGTGACTTCCATGCGACCTTTACCTCTAACAATTTAGCTTTTTGATTTCCCATTTGTTTTGCAGATAAAATAACAAACGTCAAAGTGGTTGGGAGGAAAGTGTTTATGTTATTTTTAGTAAATTAAATTACAAGGTTTAGTTCATTTAAAAGATTAAATTCTAAAAAATATTAAAAACATATTGTGCAAAAAGTGTTTAAGAAAATACATTACTGCTTGGTAATTTAATGTTTGAATGTAGAATAACTGAATAAAAATCTCAAAAAGTGAAGTGCAGAATTGCCTGAAAGGGTAAAGTAAATGAACATAATCATACAATAAATCAAGTAAAGATCTTAGATTAAAAGTGGGACACAAATTCATACATTTTCCCAAATTATTTTATCACTGTAATTTAGATGCTTGAATTCCATAGAGAATAATAATGAAAATGCGACCCCTTGTTACAAAGATCAAATCGATTTATATACTATATGCATCAATAACCGTCGACAATGACTAACTCTAGAATTTGACACATACACCATTACTTGGGCTTTTTTCATCTATTTTGCTTCTACGTGTCTTTATTTCTTTAAACTGCTATTGCTATCGAAAGTACCGCCAGCTGGCTCTATAAAAAATTCTTTATGTCTTTTCTTGTGATCTTGGTATCGAAAACATGACTTATCTACATATATTTAGCCTGTGTTTTTATCTCACATCTCCACTCCTATTAAACATACTGGGTCGAAAATCTCAGGCTAATAGATGTCCCAAAAAATGTCATTTTCAATCATGTTTACAAAAAGAAAGAAAGAGACATTTTTCGTTAACATCGACATTTTTCAAAGTGGTCTCCATATGCCATCGTCATCATGGCCACTTTCATCTAATTTTCACGTCAATGAACGTGCATGCAAATTCCATCATAGTTCCAACATCTAAGGCCATCGTGGGCCACTAGAATTAATCACAATAAAATACAAATAAAAACATTAGTTAACAATTTGATAAAACAAAAATCAAAACACCACACATTTTGATTTCAAAAGAAAACTAAAGAGTATTCTTCTATAACTATATATATATATATCATCTTTTCTTTTTCCATTTTCTTCGTAAATTTCTTTCTCTCAACCGAAAGCATCACAGTTTTTCAAACTTCCATTACCATCCTTTTCTACTCAAGTTCAAAGAACAATTACGCCCACTTCTGGCACGAAAAAACAGCTCTTCATTCCTTCTTTTGTTGATCTTTAAGAACCCATCATCATCAACAATCGTAGCTACTTTCTAGCACCTATAATAGAGAAGGAGAAAAAAAACTATCATTTGGGCTTCCCATTTATTGAGTCTCTTTTCTCTTACAGGTATCGTTCATGTGTTTCTAGGTCCTTTACCCAGATCATCTATGAAATCATTTTGGTAGATTAGGGTTTTCACTCCATCAACACCCAAGATCCATTGAGTTTGATGAGACCTATAACCAAATCAACTAAGATCCAATGCCAATAGAAGTCAACAAAGGTCAAACAAGAACAAGGATGTTGCCAAAAGGGATTCTCCTAATACCCAGCCAATCAGAAATGTTGTGCCATAACTTGATAGACTTGTAGCAAAGGAAAAAAAGATGAGCAAGAGTTTCATCGGCAACAAAACAAAGAGGGCAAACCATGTCGTGAGTATTCGATATAATTCCTCGAGCAAATAAATTGTCCCGAGTCGGAAGCCTATTGTGGAAAAAACGCCAACCAAAGATAATAGTTTTAAGAGGAGATTTTGCATACCATAACATTTTAAAAGCTGTCGACCGTTCTCCTGTCAATACACTAGGCTGCAAATTTTGACAGAGAAATTTGTAACCCGAGTTGACCGAATAAGCAGAAGATTGATCTAGTTTCCAAGTAAAACTATCAATTCCGTCTTTGCACAGAACAATGTTCTTCAAAATATCATTGAGTTTCACCAAAGCCTGCTGAACTGTTGACACAGAGCTGCTGTCATGAATTTGAATATTCCATCTCCACACATCACCATCCCAAAAGTCATTGTCAGCTACACTGTTGTTAGGCCGTAGAGCAGCATCATGAACCTCCGGGAATAATTCATAAAAATTACCAGAACCGGACCATGGCGACAACCAGAAGGAGACCAACTCATCGTTCCCAACTGTAGGTGCAGTATGTCATAAAAAGAATGCGATCCGAAACAGCGAGAAATTGAAAAAAGATCACGCCACCATAGTGAAGAAGGTATCCTCTAGGAAGGATAGATTCCACCAATCAAATCCGCACCATATTGACCATATCTACCTTTAAGGATGTCGTGCCATAAACTCTTTCCAAAGCCATTTAGCTAATAATGCAACCTTGAAACGTCTCAAGTCCAAAATGCAAAGGCCCCCGACTTCTTTACTCTTGCAAACCAACTCCAAATTAATCCAAGCAATGCCTTTTTTAATAGAGGAGTCGTTCCACAGAAATCTTCTTTGAATGTACGTTAAAATCCGAATAACCTTGCAAGGCATCTTAAAGAAGGACATGTAATGAATAGGGAGGTTAGAAAGAACAGATTTGATTAAGGTAACTCTACCTCCCATAGACATAAGTCTACCCTTCCAAGAAGCCAATCTTGCTTGAACCTTATCTATAATCGGTTTCCAAAATGAAACCAGTCTACGATTACCGCCATTTTGAATTCCAAGAAATTTGAAGGGAGCCTTCTGAATTTTGCAAGCAAGAAACCTCTCCGCCGCCTTCAAAAATGACTCGTCGAAACCGAATCCAAAAAAACTGCTCTTGCTGAAATTAATATCAAGTCCAGACAGCAGTTGGAAACCTTTAAGGATGACCTTAATTGCCCATAAGTTGCTCCAGGATCCCTCACCAACAATTACCGTATCATCGGCGTATTGTAGTAAACTAAAAGAGAAATTTTGTTCTAACTTAAAACCTTGATAAGATTGATCTTCAACAGCTCGTCGCATCAGAACCGCTAAACCCTCTACTGCAATGGCAAATAAATAAGGTGATAGAGGGTCACCTTGTCTAAGGCCTCTAGTTACCTCGAAATCGCGGGAAGGACATCCGTTAACAAGCACAGACATATGGTTCTTGAATACACTACCCTCCATCCAATTCATCCATCTTTCCCCAAAACCCATGATCTTCATCACCTTTCGAATATAAGACCATTCTACACAGTCGTAGGCCTTGGCGAAATCTACATTAAGAAGCATGACCTTCTCTTTACTTCTTTTTGCGTAGTCTACAAGTTCATTCAACGCAACCACCCCGTCAATCAGATTCCTACCCATAATAAAAGTTGTTTGAGAAGAGGAAATGATGATGTCCATGATCAACTTGGACATCTCCAGGTTTTGAGTCACACTTGGATAACTTATACTTTGTGTAACCCATGTTGATTAATATCTCTCAGTAAAGTTCAATTTTAATTAGCATAAAATTTTAAATTTTCTAGATAACTTATTTTAATTATTTATCATACATTTATAATCATAGTCTAAGGATTAATGTTTGTATAATGCTAAATTTCTCAAAACCATGCCAACAAACATAAGTGCAACGGTTGGTTTAAGTGGCTAGCTTCCATAATCAAAATATGTCATTATTCTACTTTATAACTCATCGATATCATGATACAAAAAACTCACTCTTTGTACAATGAAATTGTTATATTCCTTGTTTTGTATAGGTTTTTGAGTAACAAGTTATTGGGTGTAGATGAAGCTACGAGGCGTGCTCCGTCCTTTCACATTTTTATGTGTTAAGAAAAAGGTAATCTTATTGAATATTTTGATTGGTCTTAATTTGAAGGACTAATCTGCTTTAGTCATATATTTATCTATAAATTGTTGTATCGTCTGAAATTAGTCTTAATTTTTGTTGACATGAATGAAGCATAGGCAATTTGACGTACACGGTGGAATAACATTAGCATGTATATTATTTCAGGTGGTGATATGGTTCCATATAAGTTTGGTGAGAAATCATCAAAATGCTTAAGTTCTAATGAATCTGTAACTTTTAAAGCTTATAATGGGTAATTGACAGAATATTCTTCAAATTTTCGGTGGTAGTTTTTATAGATTCCTTATCTATTGCTTCATTTCTATTATTGTTTTGGTTCTTATACATTACAAATTTGGCCACTACACAATTCTATAAGAGAATTCTAATAGTGTGTTTGGATGAAGGTATTGGTGTCGCATGATTTTTCCAATTAAGGATGTTGTCTACATGTGCAATGTTGTGTTTTTTTTTTCTTTTCTAGTAGCATGTGATGAATAAATTCTATTTTTTTTAATAATATGACTCAAATTCTTGTAAATAATAGAAATAATTGTAATTAAACTTTTGATTGACACTAATTGATTAATTAACCATGTAATTTCTTGTTATGTTTTTTTAATATTTGTATTTGAAAAGGATTAATGTGTTATTTTTGCAGAAATATTGAATTACAAAATTATTATCTTTTTGTGCAGTAAAAAAACAAGGGCCTTTAATGGCTATTTTTGCTACAAAAATCTATTAAATATTAGGTTTATAATAGCGCTTTTCTAAAAAGTGCTATTAAAGTTTGGGTCTATAATAGACTATTAAATCAATTGGACAACCCAGCGCAAACTAGACTATGGCAGCGCTTTAATGGGAAACGCTATTAAAGTATTCTCTTTTAATAGCGCTTAAAAAGAGCTATCATTGATATCCGACCTATAATAGCAGGGGATTTAAAAGCGCTATTAAAGCATAAAAAAAGCGCTATTACATGTATTATTTGGTGTAGTGGCTCCAGCTGAAGTGATTCATGACATTCAGCGCATTCAAAGCAACTTCCTGTGGCGTGGCTGTGTTGATAAGAGAACTCCGCATTGGGTGAGTTGGAGGGATGTATGTAAGCAAAAAGAAATTGGTGGATTGGGTGTAAAAGACATTGAAGTCATCAATAATGTTTTGCTTTCAAAATGGAAGTGGAGAATTTTGACAAAGAATGATGCAATTTAGTATAAACAATTGCGTTATAGATATGGGAAACCGGAAATCAAAGTTTTGATTTGAGACAATTCGGTTTTGAGCAAACATGACTCCATTTGGTGGAGAAACTTGGTTTTGAATGACCTTACAACAAATTGTGGTCTTCTGTATTTGTTAACAATTTACGTTGCAGGATCGGTGAGGGTAACAATACGTCATTTTGGCACTCGCTTTGGATAGGAAACCAATCTTTGAATGAGGCTTATCCTTCTCTTTACGAGTCTGCTGTTGACATTAACATGTCAGTAGCGGAGGCTGGTTGTTGGAACGAGGATGGATGGAGCTGGAATGATCATATCACGGACGACTTACTCTCGGGTTTGGACGTTGTATTGTGGGATGAAGTTAAGGAAATGATGTCGTCCTTTGAGTTGTACCAGGCCAGGCGAGACGAGTTTATTTGGAGGATGGAAAACAATGAAGTTTTTACGGTAAAGTCATGTACTTCTACTTACCTGTCGGATTTAAGTACTGCTAGATTTAACGATCAGACCAAGCAAGCTCTCTTGTTTATGTGGGGTTAAAAATTTCTGTTAATACCCTGTGTTTTGGGTTGAGATTTTTTATTAAAAGAATCCCCATCAAAGATCTTCTCATTCGTAGTGGGGTGTTGTCGAATTCGAGAGAGTTTAGTTGTGTCTTCTGCTTTAGACATGTTGAATCCTTGTCTTATCTCTTCGAAGATTGCGAGTTTATCAGGATAATTTGGTTGAAGGTTTTGGACTGGATTGGAAGGGATATTGATCTGCCTCTAGATGATTTTATTGGGTTTATGATGATCAAAACCAAGGTGAGGAATAACTTTGTTAGAACCACTGTTGGGATCATTTGGATGGGAGTATTTGGCTTATGAGAAATGATATTCAATTCAACGGAGCGGTGTTTAGTTTCGACGATTGCTTGAAGCCTATTATTTATCAAAAATGCTATTTTGACACCAATCCATACACCTACACCGTATGTACGGACGATGAATAGTGTCGTCCGTACATGAACAGTACATGTCTGTACGGTGAATAGTGGCGTTCGTACATGAACAGTGTCGTCCGTACCGTATGGAAATAGTACTTGTCTATACATGAACAGTACTTGTCCGTATATGAACAGTGTTGCCCGTACATGAACAGTGTCGTCCGTACCGTACGAAAATACGGTGTAGGTGTAGGAATGAGTGTCAAGATAGCATTACTGTTTATCAAAAATGCTATTTTGACACCAATCCATACACCTACACCGTATGTACGGACGATGAATAGTGTCGTCCGTACATGAACAGTACATGTCTGTGCGGTGAATAGTGGCGTCCGTACATGAACAGTGTCGTCCGTACCGTATGGAAATAGTACTTGTCCATACATGAACAGTACTTGTTCGTATATGAACAGTGTTGCCCGTACATGAACAGTGTCGTCCGTACCGTACGGAAATACGGTGTAGGTGTAGGAATGAGTGTCAAGATAGCATTGCTGATTATTTATAAATATTGGATTTGGATGGGTCTGTTTTGTAACTTTATTCCTGCTATAAAATTCTATGATTGCCACTATTTTCCTCTTACTTGCTATAGGATGTAGTGCAGGATGTACTGTAATTGATGTTTGCATTTTCATTTGAGCAATTCTTTTACTCTCTTTTAATGAATTACTTATTAAAAAAAATTATTGACTACATTTAATTACATCTGTTTTGTTATAATAATTTAATTCAATTTAATTATATTGATTGAGAATAACTTACATTGATATTCAATTATTTTAATTCGTTATTTTAATATTTAATTATGTAACTATTCTGAATTAATATTTTTATATTATATCACAAATGAAACTAAGACGATATATTGCTATAAAATTAGCTTACATTTCGGATTTTTCCGGGCCGAGTTTAACTCAATCGGAGGAATTGTTTCTCAAGGTTGTTTGGAAAACTCAGGTCCCTTTGAAAGTAAAGATCTTTTCTTGGAGACTGATTCGCGATAGACTGCCAACTCGAAGTAACCTGGCGCGTAAAGGTATAATTGTTTCCTCTCATGATAAGGTTTGCGTTTTTTGCTTCCATGATGATGAAGATGCCTTGCACTTATTTATGAATTGTCCTAAAGTGCAAATGGTGTGGCTTAAAATTGCGGGCTGGCTTGATTATCCTTCGATCCATTATGAAACTATTAGTAATCATGCTTTATTATGGTTTTTAGCTTTGTATTCTAAAGGCAAGGAGGATATGAGTTGTTACGTGTGGATTATCTCAGTTTGGTGCATTTTGAACATTAGAAATAGTATCATTTTTAATGACGTTATTTTCGATGTTGAAGGCGTTTTTAATCATATTATTACTCTCTCGTGGAGATGGTTGGAACTAGGCTGTAGTAGATGTAGTTTTTATGAGTGGATGAAAAATCCTACTGATTTCTTGTAACTTAGGAAGTTCTCTTTCTAGTTTTCTTTCGATTTGTTTTTTGTACCGGGTTGGAGAATCTCTGTTTCTCCCTTTTGTAGCGAGCGATTTTTGGACGTGGTTGCGAAGCACAATTGCTCTTCGGTGTTACTACTACAGCTTGATTCATTTTTTATCCTATTAAAGCTGATGAAGGAAGGGAAATAGATGTCTCCAACTAACCCTGCTTGCATACTGAGTTTCAACAGCGGTCTGTTCGGTTACAGATGCTTCAAAGATTCGGGGACTTACTCAGGTTATTGGTTCGATGAGATATGTAGGATGTTAGGACTGATTGCTTTTCTGATAGATACGTGAAAGTATGGGATTTTGGGTTTTTGTTTAGTGTGCTCGCTAAGATCTTTTCTTTCGATCTTATGCCTACGTATTCCCGTTTACCGAAAGACGGAAATCAGAGCGTTCGTAGTTCCTCCTATTCTATGGGAGGAAATGGTTTTTTGGTGTCTTGTTCAAAGCCCAAGACGTGAAGCGAAAGGTAGTTTGTATCTTGTTCAAAGCCCAAGATATGAAGCTGAAAGGTCTCAACTTTAGAGAGACTTTGTCATCTCTAAAGAGGGAAGAAGGAGAATTACTTTAACTGGGATACGCGGATCCGAGCAATGCCATAATTTCCGAAGAGGGGGTTTTAACCTGAAGGAGAAGAATTTAACTCTGTGTAGAGAGCAACGCCATCTTTCCTTAGGAATTCCTTATGCTAAAAGAAGGACAGTGGCATGGATGTAGATGATCCAGAGGCTTGCCACTTACAGTGATTAGATGAAAGGAAAGGAGTTGTTGATGTTTGAGTACTGTGAACGAGGCACAGTTTTGATGCTAAAAGGTTAATTGGATTAACCAGCGGTTTTCTTATACAAAGCCCAAGAGGAGGCTAATTTCCGCTAGGGAAAATCATTATACAAAGCCTAAGAGGAGGCTAATATGTGTCTCGTACAAAGCCCGAGAGAGAGGCTAAAAGGGTTCGACCCAGTGGGGGATATCATTATACAAAGCCCAAGAGGAGGCTAAAAGGGTTGACTCAGCTGGAGAGTCTTTTGTAGCTCGTATGAAGCCCGAGATGGAGGCTGAAAAAGATTTTGACTCTTGCTTAAGGGGATTTGTATCTCGTATGAAGCCCGAGATAGAGGCAAAAGGATGATGGACTCAACGAGGGAGTCTTTTGTGTCTCATACAAAGCCTGAGAGAGAGGCTAAAAGGGTTTACTCTACAGAGGAGTCTTTTATACTCAACAAGAGAGTGTTTTTTGTATCTCGTACAAAGCCCGAGATGGATGGCTAAAATTTGTTTGGCTCAATAAGAACCTTTTTGTATCTCGTATAAGGCCCGAGATGGAGGCGAAAGGTTTGCTACGCAGGGGAGCATCATTTGTACAAAGCCCAAGAGGAGGCTAACTTATGCTGAGGATAAGAAGGATCATTATACAAAGCCTAAGAGGAGGCAAAAAGGAGACCGACTCTTTTAGGGATATCATTATACAAAGCCTAAGAGGAGGCTATCTGCTGGTGACTGTTTAGTTGAGTGACAGATCCAGTATACTAATTTTAAAAGAAAAAATCAGTTCTTATATGAGCAACACTGTACTCATGGGTTTGATCTGAGGATCGGGGTTGTTCCCTGTTCTTTAAGGAAACAGGGAAATCCAAAGGGTATTGAGACTGTCCGAGTCTACGGATTTTCTTCCTATCTAATGAAAGGGTCACTTGAGAATGTCTTTGAGACTCAAGGAAAACAGACTGTCCAAGTCTAGAGTTTTATCTTTTGTACTATCCTTTGAGAAATAGTAGTAAACTCTTGAAAGGACTGTTCTATGAAGATTACTAAGTTTTCTTCCTATACCTCTAGGAGGTCGTCGAGACAATTTGTACGAAGCCCAAGAAGAGGCTGGAAGCTTTTAAGAAGCCGATCGGTCCTTGTACGAAGCCCAAGAGAAGGCTATCATTCCCGGAGGAAGAGATCATTATACGAAGCCTAAGAGGAGGCTGTCAATACTTTTAAGAAGCTGACGGGTCCTTGTACTAAGCCCAAGAGGAGGCGGGGTCGTTTTTAGGAAGCCCATGGGTCCTTGTACAATGCCCAAGAGGAGGCCGATGCTTTTAAGAAGCCTGTGGGTCCCCAAATTCCGAGAAATTCAAGGCAATGCTATTCACCGAGAATAGATCAAAGTCAGGAAAGTCTGAGAATTTGGAAGAAACTCAAAGATGCCATTCATGGAGAATACATTCATCTTTGGGAGTAGAGTTTCTTGACGATTCCTAAGGAGGACAGCCGAAGAGAAGACTGTATCTGGTGATCCTATTGGGGATCTAGGTGTCTATTTCTACGAATAAACAAGACGGCGTCACCTAGTTCTAGACGTAGTTGCAGGGGAAACTCGAAATATCTATACTATTATTACACAGTCGATATGAGTTTATGAAAGGAGACTTACAGTGAGCAGCCCCACAATACAGTTTATATATATGAAAGCATTAAATGAAAACGATAACCACTTACTCGGTTATAGAGCTTCCATGTTGTTTGGTTAGTTGTTCAACAAAGAAAGATTGAAAACAACAGTATATTCAAAATCAAAGGAGAAAGTACTTTGAAAAAGAAAGACTTGGGGCTTACAGCTCAAGGAGAGGCCCAGGGTTTTATCAGTGATTGCATTGTTGAATTTGTACAGAGGGTTTTATACAAGTGATTGTGGCCCAAAAAAGGTTTTTCTGTACAAAGGGATGGGTCTTACACTCTAATAGAGGCCCAAAAAGTTTTGAAGAAGAAGAGTGGGGCTTATAACGCGAGGGTAGGCCTAGTTGACTTTTCGTTTAAAATGGCGATCGCGCCGAGGTTTTCTTTTAACGCAGAGGGACTTATACAATAAGTGAGGCCCAAAAGGTTTTGGTTAAAAGGGGGTTGGGTCTTACACTCTGATAGAGGCCCAAAGTGTTTTGAAGAAGAAGAAATGGGTCTTACTACTCGAGGGTAGGCCCAGATGATTTTTTTTGAAAAGGAGACGATCACGCCGTTTGTTTTTTGACGGTATCCGGACTTATACAATAAGTGAGGCCCACAAAATGATTTGGTCAAAAAGGATTGGGTCTTACACTCTATTAGAGGCCCAAAGTGTTTTGAAAATGATTTATGAGGGTTGAATTAATCCAAAATCCTAATTTATTTCAAAAAATGTATTTAATTGAATAAAAATTCAATTAACATGATCAAAAATTGTTTAACACATGGGAAACAAATTGTGATCTTGGATTAATGCTTCAAAAATTAAGTATTGACCTACAAAATAAATAGAAAGCATTAAAAGTTGCAAAATCAATGTGGAAATAATATTTCAATTGTTGAAAAAAATTAAAACATTAATTCTTTGCAAAAATATCAATTATATAAAATAAATAATATTTTTGGGATTTTTTGATAAAATAAAATATTTTAACATTTTTGTGAATTATTAAAAAAGGAATCAACTCAAAATCATTAAAACTCAGAGAGAAATTAATTTTTGAATCAATTAAATAAAACCACAAAATTCAAATATTTGAATTTCTGAAAATGGCGCCAAGAACAACACCAAGAACACGCGCGTTTTTTAGTTTGCCCAGATTTGCATTTTCCATCCAATCTCACTGAATACGTAATTATAACATGCAATCCACATATCATTATGCTCGTCTCAACCTCACGATCATGTCTATGTACTTTAATTTCATTTAAATTAAACATACAACAAGAAATCACGAAGAAATCTCAAGAACCCTAATTTCTGCATGAAGGCTAGGATTTTTGATACACGATTCAAACAATGCAATTAATTAAGGGAAAACATTCCATGCATGATTATGAACATATGGCCAAATTATTGTGCAGCAAAAATTGTGTGGATCATAGAGTTAGAAGAGCTCATGCTTACCACTTGCAGCTGGTGATCGTGATTTGTGTTGGAGGTGTTACAGCTAGGTTCCAATGATCTGGATAGCTTCCCTAGGTGCCATGGAGTGTGTATGAAGGCTTGGAATGGATTGAAATGGTTTGGAGTTGAAGATGGCACCTCAACTGCAAAACTGTCAAGAACTTGAGCAATTGGCTGGTGATTTTGTCAAATTAGTGTTCCAGATGTTATGTGAGTGTTTGGATCACTTCTATATGATGTATGTGAGGTGTGTGACTGATTGGTTTGATTGGAATTGCTCTCAAACTCAAAACCCGATAGTGACTTGCCTTTGAAGGCAAAATTGGAGTG
The DNA here is from genome assembly GCA_022829125.1 of Lathyrus tuberosus. Lineage (NCBI taxonomy): Eukaryota > Viridiplantae > Streptophyta > Magnoliopsida > Fabales > Fabaceae > Lathyrus > Lathyrus tuberosus. The sequence continues at coordinate 3,774,412 of JALAZF010000463.1, read as the reverse complement.
AAAGAAGAGATTTTGAGGAAAGCATCTGTTAGATGGCTTTGGTGTACTTAAACTGAACACAAGTGAGCTCTATTTATAGTAGAGCAAGTTTGTTTTGGCTGCAATAGTGAATGGCAACTGCAGCAGGTGTTTCCTCAATGTTGGCCAATGAAAATGCAAGTCTCCTCTAGCCATTGACTAGAGGTTAGGGCACAGGGTTGTGGTTCCCTTGGTCTTGGACAAGTCTTGACTGATTTCAGATGAGAATGGCTCAGTCCATGCCACCTTGATGGTTCCATTGAATGCCTTATTCCAAATTTGGAGTCTTGTCCCTATTTTGGCAACTCTAGGTTCAACATGCTATTTCTTGTACCTTGGACCTTGGAGGCTTGACTCAGTGATTGTCCCCTTTGGATTCAATCCTCAGAGGTGTCCAAGTGGATAGGAGCAATTGAAATTGGCTGATTTTGGCAAATCGAGCCAAAATGCAAATTCTGCCTTGCTTTTGACAGATTTAAGCAAGGCAACTTGACAATGTTGTATCTCATGGTGTAAGTTGAATTTGGCAATGTTCTTGGCCATTTTGGAAAGCTCTTACATGATACAACAACTGTTTGAACAAGTTTGGTTTTGATCTCTTTTGATTCCAAGTGAAAAATCCCCCTACATTTGGCAAAAAGTGAAGGCAAATTCTGACTTAGTGAAAATTTCACTAAGTGTTGGAAAAAGTGCCATTTTCACTTTTCAGCCACTTTGATCACTCCATAACTCAAAATCCTTAATGAATTGGAATGACTTGTAGTAGAAGCTATTGTAGATGATAATGAGGTCTACAAATCAAGCTTTGGATGGAAAAAATTGGCCTTGTGGTTTAGGAGTTATGGTCCTCCAAAGTTGGTACCCTATCCACTTTAATTTTAACTTAGAAAAATTCTAAGTTTTTATGGTTACCCCTTTTACAAGTTATCTCACTTTTCTTGTTTTTTCTTGATGAATGATGATTCAAATCATACATTAACATCATTTTAGGGTTAAAAAACCATTTTGGTGAAAAATCTCAAAAAGTCAAAGTTGACTTTTTGTGCACAGTTGACTTTTTATCAGATGAATTCCAAACTGTGCAATTCTTCAGGAAATCATGTCCTTGACCTAAATCAAACTTGATGGACATGTTCCATGGGTGTCATAGGGTATATTGAATCAAGTCTTAGGGCTTGGGAGCATGTCCAGGTCAAAAGTCAAAGTTATAGTTGACTTTTCTCGCGAAACCCTAATTGTGGTGCAGATGAAATTGAAACTTGTTGCTCAAGCTTCTTGGATCAATCCATTGTGACAAATGGATCAATGTAGTATATCAAAGACCCTCAAATCATGTCTTGAGGTCTTGGCTCATGGTTTGTCCCAAAGTCAACTTAGGGGTGAATTAGGTCAAGAAACCCTAATTCCTGATTTTTGATGAATGCATTACCTGAAGCAAAATTGACTTGATGAAGGGGTCCATGAGGTTCCATGGAGTAAATTAGGTTATGTTTTGGATCAATGGCTTGTGCCCAGATGAAAAATTTCATCTGGAGGCCCTGGGCGATCAACCTAAAAGGGAGCAGCATTGTGCTTAATCCTTAAAGTGGGAGTCCTTTTGATCCATTGTAGATTCTTGGGAGGTTATACAAGTTGAAGATCAAGTCATTCCTTGATTGATCTTTTGTCTAAAAGCTCTGAGAGGGCTTGAAACCCTAATCCTGATTGTAGTCAATGCTCAACAATTCCTTGAGGAGATTGATGATTCATCCATATTGTGATGATGATTTGCACAATGATGGAAAACTTTAGTGGTCAAAATTTGGGGTATGACAGATGCCCCTATTTAATCTTCTTGGACCCGAAGGTGTGAATGACAAAAGGATTCGAGCATTCAGGGTGCAAGAGGATTAAATATCGGAATATCCAAAATTTTGATGGCTATGAATGGCAGCTTGCGCATTCATCTTCTTTTGCTAAGTAATGATGCTTAGAAAAGGTAAACTTCCCCTCGATCCTGGTTTCCAACCAAGGAACTGGTCATAGTTTCTAAAATAAACTTCCCTTTGATCCTGGTTTCCTACCAAGGAACTGGTCTCAGTTTCTTTTGTCAATAAACTTTATTGACAAGGGACGCTACTCGTAGCGGTTTTCCTCAAACTTCTCACCGAATTTTCCTGGGGAGATGCCATTTGACGGAAAAAGTTTTGATGTCAGACTTATTGGGGAACCCAGCATCTGAGTTGTAGAGGTACACAAACTTCTCTGTTGGAGACGCCATTTGTCGATTCTACTGGGGAAAGCGAGTCTCTTGAGAAACTGCTTCTGCTTGGGTATATTGCATCATACTTTTCTCGGGATCTTCCCAGAGAAATGCCATATGATGGGATCCAATTTTGAGGTGCTGATGACCTTTTCATCAGCGGCTTTTTCGGAGAAACACTGCGTACTACCGAATCTCTGTTTTAAGAGGCTTTCTCTGGGGATTTTCCTTAATCCGGGAAAGCGAGGATATCATCTTCAATGGCAAAGAGTGACATCTGTTGAAGGTTTCTCTGGTCTTTCAGAGGTTCAAGTTATCAAAGTGGCCCATTGCTGACTCTGACCTAGAGATACACTGGTAGCGAGATTGTTCAGATGAAGCAATTCCTGACGAGGAAAGAACTGACAAACTCGATTGAGAGGAAGGTTATCACGGCAGGATAAGACCGACTCAAGTGATAGTGATGCAATATGAAATGCGAATGCAAATAAAATGCATGATGTATGTATGCATATGCTGACAAAACAGACGCGACATACAGAGTAAAAGATGAACAAGACTGAATACTCGGCCATCGCGGGGCGAAGAAGTACCGTTGGTTCAAAATAACAATTCCACCTTGCTTAGGAGAGATAGTCCCTGTTGGGAGCTATGTTGATCGGGCTTAGGAGATGAGAACTCGACCGAAGGTATCAGACAGGAAAACCGCATCTGATACAGTTGATCCTTCGTTCAGGCGCACTGGCTTAGAAGGAGTACTTTGATTCTGCACTTTGAGGTTCGCTTACTTCTGGAGAAACGATCGGTGTTCTTCTGATGTTCAACAGTCAAAAGAAAAGCCATCTTTAATTTAAAGCAGAAAAAGCTTTTTAAAAAGTAAATTCATTTTGTTTTATTTCAAGTGTCGTTAATTAAGTTAAACAACGTCGTTCTGTAAAGCTAAAATAAGTAAGAATTACAAACAAAAGCACAAGGGCTCAAATTTTATTGATAAAATGGAGATCAGCCAAACGCGTGATTCCAAAGAGTATTTACAAAGTTATAAAATGGTAATTCACAGGGAAAAGGGCTACGTTGAAATATAACGACCACTATCCTACTACCAACTTTGAGTTTGGGGCATCCTGAGCTTCCGTCGAAGATGACCGTTGTCTGGAGTTTTCCTCCGATGGATGATGTAACTGCTGCTGAGGGACTTGCCTCTGTTGAACATAGTTACTTGCCATTATCCCTAATTTTTGCCTGGATTGTACTATGATGTTTCCAATCCACCGGGATGATTTTTTTTTCATGTCTCTAACTTTTGCCTGGACCGCCCTTTCGGGTTTTCAATCCACCGAGACACATTTTTTTTAGTTTAGGTGAAGTATTTCTTGACTACATCTACATTCGTGGGGTAGGAAAATTCCTCTCCGTCCATGGTTGCAAGTCTCAAGGCGCCGCCTGAGAAAGCTTTCGTGACCACATAGGGGCCATCATAATTCGGAGTCCATTTTCCCCGAGTATCAGTGAGAAATGATTGTATCTTCTTGAGCACGAGGTCTCCTTTCCTGAAGACACGGGGTCGGACCTTTTTGTCAAACGTCCTCTTCATTCTTTGCTGATACAAATGACCGTGGCATAGTGTCGTGATTCGTTTCTCTTCGATCAGATTCAGTTCGTCGTGTCGACTTTGACACCATTCAGCTTCGGAAAGCTTAGCTTCCATCAATACCCAGATTGATGGGATCTCTACTTCTATGGGGAGCACTGCCTCCATGCCATACACTAGAGAGAAAAGGGTAGCCCCCGTTGAAGTACGGACAGATGTACGATAACCGTGCAGAACAAAGGGTAGCATCTCGTGCCAATCTTTGTAGGTTACAACCATCTTTTGAACGATCTTCTTGATGTTCTTGTTAGCCGCTTCTACCGCTCCGTTCATCTTGGGTCGGTAGGGAGATGATTTATGGTGTTCGATCTTGAACTCTGTGCACAACTCTTTCATCATCTTATTGTTCAAGTTAGATCCATTATCGGTAATGATCTGGCTTGGAACACCATAACGGCAGATGATATTGTTTTTGATAAATCGGACCACCACTTGTCGGGTTACATTAGCATACGACGCTGCTTCGACCCACTTGGTGAAATAGTCAATGGCTACCAGGATGAACCGATGTCCGTTTGAAGCCTTAGGTTCAATCAAGCCAATCATATCGATTCCCCATATGGAAAAAGGCCATGGGGAAGAAAGAACTTTGAGATGCGTTGGCGGTACATGAATTTTATAGGAGTATATCTGACACTTGTAACACCTCCTCATGTACTTGTAGCAGTCGGGGCCCATGGTCAACCAATAGTACCCGGCTCTGAGAATTTTTCTCGCCATTGTGTGTCCGTTGGCATGAGTTCCAAAGGATCCTTCATGAATTTCTTTCATAAGCATGTCTGCTTTTGGTCTGTCGACGCATCGGAGCAAGACCATGTCAAAGTTCCTCTTATAAAGAGTGTCACCACTCAGGAAGAAGCTTCCAGCTAGCCTTCTGAGGGTTTTCCTATCTTTTCTGAGTGCCCCAGGTGGGTACTCTTGTTTCTGAAGGAAGCATTTGATATCATGATACCAAGGTTCGTCGTCTATGACTGCTTCGATCGCGAAGACGTAGGCGGGCCGTTCAAGGCGTATTATGTCAATCTTAGGTAGGTCATTCCATCGACCTACGCTAATCATGGAAGAGAGAGTGGCTAATGCATCAGCCATGTGATTCTCACCACGAGGGATGTGATGAAAGTCAACTCTGTTGAAGAAGGGTAACAACCTTCTTGCATAATCTTTGTAAGGAATCAATCCTGATTGGTATGTGTTCCAATCTCCTGTGATCTGATTGATAACCAAGGCTGAATCGCCGTATACGTCCAAGTTCTTTATCCTTAAATCAATCGCTTCTTCGAGACCCATAATACAAGCTTCGTATTCGGCCTCGTTGTTCGTACATTTGAATGTAAGTCTGGCAGTGAAAGGAATGAGGGTACCCTGAGGGGTAACAATGATTGCCCCAATTCTGTTTCCGTAATGATTAACTGCTCTGTCAAAGATAAGTCCCCATTGGGAACCTGGTTCCGGCCCTTCACTGGTTAACGGTTCATCGCAATCTTTCACTTTGAGATACATGACATCTTCGTCTGGGAAGTCAAACCCGATTGATTCCTGATCGTCAATCGGTTGATGAGCCAAATGATCGACTAAAATACTCCCTTTAACGGCTTTCTGAGCGTGGTACTCTATGTCATATTCTGATAGTAGCATCTGCCAACGGGCAATCCTTCCCGTGAGAGCAGGTTTTTCGAAAACGTACTTGATCGGATCCATCTCGGAAACCAACCAAGTAGTATGACGAATCATGTACTGACGAAGACGTTTGGCTGCCCAAGCAAAAGCGCAACAAGTTTTCTCGAGCATCGTGTACCGAGTTTCACAGTCGGTAAATTTCTTGCTCAGATAGTAAATGGCAGACTCTTTCCTTTTGGTTTCATCTTGTTGGCCAAGTACACATCCCATTGAGTCCTCAAGGACTGTGAGATAGATAATCAGTGGTCTTCCTTCCACTGGAGGTGATAGAATCGGCGGATTCAACAGGTATTCCTTAATACTATCGAAAGCAGTTTGGCAGTCTTCTGACCAAACGCAATCCTAGTTCTTTTTCAGTAATTTGAAAATCGGCGCACACGTGGCGGTCATAAGGAATATGAATCTGGAGATGTAGTTCAAACGTCCCAGGAATCCCCTGACTTGTTTTTCAGTTTTCGGAGAAGGCATTTCTCGAATGGCCTTGACCTTGTCAGGATCAACCTCAATTCCTTTCTGGCTGACGATGAACCCTAGTAGTTTCCCCGAACAGACACCAAAGGTGCACTTGTTGGGATTCAAGCGGAGCTTGAATTTTCTTAGACGTTCGAACAATTTTGACAGGTGTTCAACATGCTCACTCTCTGTTTTCGATTTTGCAATCAAATCATCGACATATACCTCGATTTCTTTGTGTATCATGTCATGAAACAGAGTGGTCATGGCCCTTTGATAGGTTGCCCCGACATTCTTCAAACCGAACGGCATTACCTTGTAACAAAAGGTACCCCATGGGGTAATGAACGAAGTTTTCTCCATGTCTTTCGGCGCCATTTTGATTTGGTTATAGCCCGAGAATCCATCCATGAAGGAGAAGACTTTGAACTTTGTTGTGCTGTCTACCAGCATGTCAATGTGTGGTAAAGGAAAGTCGTCCTTTGGACTTGCCTTGTTCAGATCTCTGTAGTCGACACACATTCTGACCTTTCCGTCCTTTTTGGGAACGGGTACGATGTTGGCTAACAATTAAGGATATTCAGATGTAGCAAGGAAACTCGCATCGATCTGTTTCTGTACCTCCTCCTTGATTTTGATGGCCATGTCCGGGTGAGTGCGTCTCAACCTTTGCTTTACTGGCGGACATTCCAATCTCAATGGTAAGTGATGTTCCACAATGCTGGTATCCAACCCAGGCATTTCCTGATAGGACCAAGCAAACACATCGGGAAATTATTTGAGAAGCTTTATCAAACCCTCTCTGGCAGTTGGACTGAGCAGTGCCCCAATCCTGATTTCTTTTCTCTCTTTTTCCGAACCCAAGTTTACCGTTTCCAACGGCTCTTTGTGAGGTTCAATGGACCTTTCCTCTTGTCTGAGTAGTCGGGAAATCTCTTCTGGAATTTCGTTGTCAACTTCTTCTTCAGCCCCAAATACCGGGAACTCAAAGTCGGGAGAAGGCATCGGATCGTATGTTTCAACGGGGTGTAAAACAAGCAATCTGCATGACGTGAGGATTCATGTTTAGAAGAGATAGAGAAAATGCAAGTGTGTGCATTGTATTTATTTTACTGCTTGTTTTTATTATTGAATGTTTTTTAGGATTACCATTTTCTGAAAAAAGCAAAAAGAGAAAATAACAATAATGCGGAAATTACAGAACGACGTTATTTTATTAATGCACAAGTCGAATCTTGAAACTACAGCCCTATAAAACAAAACTCTGTCGCTTTGGGCAAAGCGAAGAGGGAAATTTATAGAAAGCGAGCCCTATCAAAACATCCGTTTCACCTGGGCGGGGTGAAAGGTTTAAAGATGGCAATTACTTTGACTGGCGAACGACCCTCGGAACATCGACAGCAACCCACTGGCGGCAAAATCCTCGGTGAAACACAAAGTCTGGCACCTTCCTGGATTTGTCTTCAGAAACGACGCTGATTTCTGGTGGAGCAAGATCGTTGGAATCTGTCTCCCAGGCAGAATTGTCGCAGGAGGATTCCTCTATTGCATTTTGCAAAGTATTGGTACTCTCAGCTGCATCTCCCCATCCAGTTGGCTGGATATCTTCGAGCCTGATACGAGAGCTTGCGGGAGCGGTGTACTTGACCATATAATCAAATTTTCCACTTGGTTCTCCCAGAGTGTCCCAAACTTCTTTGGAACTGGAGGAGTCATCCCTCTCGATGACGTTGACCTCGGGAAAAGCATAATTGATGAATTTAAGTCCTGCGAACGTTGCGAATTCATCTTCATGTTGAGTAATTTCTGAATGACCTGAGTGTTGATCCCATGGCATGGTGGGGACACAGGTATTCTGTTCAATGATGCTCAGCTGATTTTCATTGTTCGACTGACTTTCTGGCCTCAAGTCTCCTGGATAAGGTTTCCACATTGGCAGACCATCCATCGAGCCATAGTAGGTAGAATCAAAGTTGTCTTTCATCAGAGTGTCTTTCTCTAATGAATTTGGTGGAGCACGGCATCCTTCCGGATCACAATCTCCATATATCATTTCGACGTCTGATATGGGTATAAATCTCGGACTCTGTGCGGGATAGCAAAATGGCATTTACGTTTCATCCTGCGACACATAACCGTCCTGGTTAAGATAAGAATTCCATTCCTCGTCTAGGTCAAAGGGATCCTCTTCATTGATAGCATGGACTACTTGAGTCGCTAGTTGGAGGAAACCTCCACTATGAAAGAAGTTCTGAATGGGATGAAGACTTTCATTGCAGACAGCAGTCTGGGTACAGGTTGAAGAAAAACCATGACTCTTCTTCGTTTTATTGTCAATAGGAATGACAAGCTGTCCCCATCCTTTTGTATTGGTACTCTCGACCGCTTTAATAGCATCCTTGTATGAGGAAATTGATGTTCCTCCTTCGGATTGATTGTTCTTGCTCACCGATAGTGCTTGGAACTGCGTTCCAATAACGTCTTCAGGTTCTATACCAGCAGATGATGACAAGTTACTCACGAGCAAAGCCTGTTCTCCACAGACTGTGACAAGTTGATCGTTCTGAACGAACTTTAGCTTTTGGTGGAGAGTCGAAGTAACCGCTCCAGCCTGATGTATCTAAGGTCTTCCTAATAAACAACTGTATGTTGCCCGGATGTCCATGACCTGGAAAGTGACTTGAAAAGTATGAGGACCAATAGTTATGGGAAGATCAACTTCGCCAATAACTGCTTTTCTGGATCCATCGAACGCTTTGACGACGACCTCGCTGATTCTCATCAGAGGGCCCTTGAATGATAATTGCATCAAAGTAGACTTCGGCATAACATTCAGGGCTGACCCTGTGTCTACCAGTACGCTGGCTAAAGCATCGTCCTGGAAGTTAACTGTAATGTTGAGCGCCATGTTATGACGGCGACCCTCTTCAGGTAATTCCTCATCACTAAATCCCAAATTGTTGCAGGAAGTGATGTTAGAGACAATGCTATCGAACTGTCTGATTGTTACATCCTGTTCTACGAAGGCCTACTCTAAGACTTTCTGTAGAGCCTCCCTGTGCGCTTCTGAACTGAGTAACAGTGATAATACTGAGATCTTTGAAGGAGTCTGTAACAGTTGATCGACAATGTTGTATTCACTCCTTTGGATGAGCTTTAGCATCTCATCTTTGTCTTTTCGATAGGTTGGGATTACTGGATTGACCGACTGGTGGATTAGGAATTTCTGTTTGAAGTTCCTTTTCTTTGTTGGATTCTCCAACTCCTCGGTTGAAGATTCGACCGCTCCGTGTTACACGACTGATGTCTGCAATATTCACGACGGAGGGTAATGGAATTTCCTTTCCATTTTCAACTATTGTTGCACCATATCTGTAAGGGATAGCCTTAGCTGATTCATACGGTAACGGCCCCGGCAGATAGATGATTACGAGAACCTTCTGATTTTTCTGACCATCATAAGTAACCTCGATCCGTTCCCGGTTGGGAACTCTGGATTCATCAAGTAGAGGAATGATGGCAAAAACATCCCTGGTCCTGTGGCGACCAGAGATCGTGACAACATCCTCAACTTGCTCAGCAAGGTAGTTCGGCGACAAATTGATTGGTCCAGAACCTGGATATGGACGAATTTCTCCACGATCGACCTGACCCTGAAGAGCTGTTCTCACAAGGTAACACCCTTTGTTACTTTCTGAACAGGCATTACAACTGTCATAGTTGTGTGGGGGCACCTGGTCACGCCCACTTTGAATACAATGTAACCTCACTAGGTTAGCTTCCACTGGTCGGATATCCTGACTTTGACGCCGAGTGGGATTTCTGTTACTGATACTAATCTGCTGAGTATCTTCATCCATATAGATGGGCATCCACTAGTGATTTAACAAGTGCTGAATTGCCTCCTGGACAAGGGTACAACCCCGATCGTTTTCGCAACCCGCTTTACAGCTTTGATAGTCATGTGATATTAAGAATCCGAGTCGGACCTGCTCAGCATGTAACTCTACCAAGTTGGTATTCATCACGCGAATATCGAAGATCTGAACCATGTTGATTTGATAGGGATTCCTGTCATGGTAGTCTTGGATCCATCCAAGATCCATCTGACGCTGGAGGGCCTCTTGTATGAAAGAGCATCCCTGTTTGTTTACCGAGCAAGTCAGACAGGAACGGTAATCGTGCCGCGGCAGATTATGATACTTGCTTTGCCTTGAGTGCATCGCCACCAAGTTGACATTCATTGCACGGATATCGTGGTTTTGAATGACGTTGGAATTCATGTAGACCATGTTAACTCCACGAACTCTGTGCTCTTGGATCCATCCGAGATCCATCTGTTCCTGTAGAGCAGCTTGCACTACCGAACATCCCTGATTGTCTTTAGAGCAGATACCACACTGGTGATAGTTATGAGGTGGCACATGGCCATATCCACTCTGTCTACAATGCATCTTGACCAGATTGGTCCTCAATAAGAGTACATCGTAAATTTGATAGACGTTGTTAGTCTCTTTCTCAATCAAATTGACTGCAGCTTTCTCGTGTTGAGGCAGCGGGTTCGTAAGAACATTAGGATTCGTATCTTTGAAAGATAAGAGCCCGCTCCTAACAAGCTTTTGCACGTCAGATTTGAAATTGAGGCAGTTCTCTATGTTATGTCCCGATCCTCCTTGATGATAAGGGCATGTCTGATCCGCTTTAAACCAAAAAGACGGATTTTCCGGTACAGTAAGAGGAGACTTAGTCTGAATGTGCCCCTTAGCCAGTAGTAACGGAAATAGTTCTGCGTACAACATGGGTATAGGATCAAACCCTGATGGTCGCATTGTACAGTTGTTATTGTACTGAGGATGAGCCTGCTGAAGAGGCTGTTGTGTCCTTTGCTGATTAGGTTGACTCTGCGCAACCTGAGGTTGATACGTAGGAACAGGTGCGGGGCCGATAGCAGGAGTTACCGCTGCTACTGGTTGATAACGGCGCCTTTGCTTCCCGAGAGAGATATTCCCAATATCTTGCTCTTTTTTCTTAGGGAGAGCACTACCGTATTTTTTAGTACCACTCGTTGATCCAGTGTCTTTTACCAAACGTCCTTCTCGGACGGCTTCCTCAAGACGTACACCCATACCGACCATTTCAGTGAAATCACTGGGCGCACTGGCGATCATTCGGCCGTAGTAAAATGAGCTCAAGGTCTTTAAGAAGATCTTTGTCATCTCTTTCTCCTTAAGAGGTGGACAAATTTGAGCGGCGATTTCACGCCACCTTTGAGCGTATTCCTTAAAAGTTTCCTTATCCTTTTGCGACATCGATCTGAGTTGATCTCTGTCGCGTGCCATGTCCAAATTGTATTTGCATTGTTGGACGAAGGCGGTGCCAAGATCTCTGAACGTGCTGATCGAGGCACGGTTTAAACCCATGTACCATTTTAAGGCAGCACCGGTTAAACTATCCTGAAAGTAGTGAATCAGCAGGTCCTGATTTTCAGTCTGAGCTGACATTCGTCGAGCGTACATTGTCAAGTGACTCTGAGGGCAAGAGTTACCCTTGTATTTTTCAAAGTCAGGCACTTGGAATTTTTGCGGAACTTTCACATTGGGGACCAGACAAAGGTCTGTGGCGTCCTTTCCAAAAAGATCCTGACCGCGAATGGCCTGCAGTTCCTTTTGCATTTCCAAGAACTGTTCCTGGAATTCATCCATTCGGTCAAACATAGTTTCCTTCTGCATTTCCAAGAACTGTGGAATCTGTCCTTCAGGGACAGTGTGCACCACAGGGGGTGGTACCGTAACTACGGCGTTGAATCTTGGCGTCTCCCGAAGTTTGTAACCTTCAGGGGTCTTTAGTATGCCTCTGGCATCTTCGCTTTCCCGAAGTTTGTAACCTTCAGGACCAGCGGCTCCTGCAGAAATTCCCTGATCTTCAACGATCGGCGGAACATATCCTTCGGGATATAATTAACAGGCATACCCCAGGGACGATCTTTCGGCATCTAATACCTAGGATCGAACTTCTCCACTATGGGCGTCAAGGTGATCTCTGAGATCACAGTCCTTTGTAGCTGAGCTTTTGCCATGGCTTGCATGTCGTTACGAAGCTTTCTCATATCCTCTCTCAGAGCATCGATCTCTTCTCTCAACTCTCTGTTCTCTTCCTCAAGATCATCCATCTTTTTCTGACGACTGGCCCGAGTATTATACGAATGAGACAGTTTGACTCTAGAATCGAGACACAAACGTAAGATTCGTAGGTAAGGAGAATACACGATGGGAAAATGATAAAATGCAATGATTTATATTAATTGTTTGTTGGTTTAATCAAAATAAACTGCGACAATTAGATTGCAAATATCAAACGGCGGGGAAACCCCTTTTTATTGAATTCAAAGGATTACAGGAATGGAAATACAGTAGATTACAAGGTGCGGAAACAGAAACCTAAGCTAATGGATCCTGGTACTTCCTCTTCTTTGACCGGGGCTCTCGAGCCATTGTCGGGTTGTCATTCCTTTGCCAGGTGAAAGGAGCGAGCAAATTCCTTTGGTCATCCTGATTCTCTATAGTATGTTGCTCTAGAATTTCAATCAGAGCATCTTTTTCTCTCAGTAGTTGCTGTAATTGGATACACTCTATGTTGAGGGTGCGGTACTTGTTCTTCCAAGACCTTCTCTCCTTTTGAACTTTGTTGAGAGTAACCTGAAGCTTTTCAGTTTCCGTCATGAAGTACATGACAGATTCCCTCGGTGGAAGAATTCCGTAACGAGGATAAGGCATCTTTAGCTTGAGAGCTCTAGTTTGTACCCAATGGAGATAAGGCTCCACCGAGACACAGTCTGGTTTTCCTAGAGACTCTCGTCCTTTCTTATGAACGTGTTTCCAAGCTTGCACTATTTCCAATTTTAGTGCCCTGTCGTTTTCTCCTTCCTTGAAGAAAAGACCTTCCAGATGAGTGTTCTGCGGAACGAGCCTCATCGGGTATCCAAATTGACGAAGAACCAAAACCGGATGGTAGTTGATTCCCCCTTTAATTCCTATGAGGGGTACGTTGGGGAAGTTTCCACAACGATCAATGATCCTGATCCCATCATAAATCTTAATGCACCAATCTATATCAGAGTTGGTAAGAGACATGATCTTCTGCGACCAGCGTAAGGCACTCTTGCAATCCCAAAAAGCAGTAGACTTGGGCAAGTGAGAGATGAACCATTTGTAGGGCAGAGGTACACAACATGTGATCTCCCCTCCGCTGTACAAATTACCCAAGTGTACAGAATGATACGCATCTGCGAGCAAAGTCGGCACAGGGTTTCCAACGAGAAAAACCTTAATAGCGTTGATATCGACGAAGTTATTGATGTTGGGAAACAAAAATAACCCGTAGGTGAGGAAGACAAAGATGCTTTCGAAAGCAATCCCGTTCCCTATACTAGCGAAGTACAGAGCTTTCTTTGTTAAGAACTGGGCTGGCAAACCTTGTATGCCACCCTTGGTAGTCATGTGAATCCTGACCTCTGACTCGTCCAGATGAATTGCTTGTGCAATGGTCTGATTCTTTGGAACTTCTTCCAGTCCAGAAAATGGAGCTCGATCAGTGATATGTAAATCAATTAGATGAGAATACTCCTCCAGCGTTGGTGCTAGCGGGTAATCCGGGAATGTGAAACAGTGATAAACTGGATCATAAAACTGAATGAGTGCGTCCATGATTCCCTCAATCACATGGACTCTTAACAGTGGTAGCAAACCACCGTGCTTGGCTCTAAAAGCCTCTGGGTTAGTGATCATCCTCGCCAACCTTCTCAAATCCTCAAGCTTTGGAACCTTGAAGGTATACTGGTGAACTCTCCTTCTACCGAAATCCATCGGTGCAATCCTTTTCTCTGATATTTGCAATCACAGTCTTAGTTTATTTTGAAAAACAGAGAGACTAGAAGAGAAAGTTTTTTGAATGTTTTAATGTTTTTTAGATGTATGCATGAATGCAGCACACAAAAACATAGAAAAAACATGGGGTCAGAGGGTCGTTGTCATGAAGTCAAGGCTCTACCCATCCCCAAAGGTTTACTAAAGTGATTTTTGTACCTGTACTCATTATCATTAGCTCCTCCCAGGAAGGCAGACAACAAGCGGATCACCAGCGAGTTGTGTGCAATCTTAGAGTAAGTGCTATTCACCGAGAATAGATCACCAGCCTCAAATGAGGGTAGTATCGCATAACAACTATTTTCGATAGCTTCCGCACTACGAAAGGGTTTGCTTTTCCTAGGTGTATACTCAATCTCACCACATGCGGCATCACACGCATTCCCAGTAGCAGAAAAATAAACACGTATAGCAATTAGGAAAAGCAGTATATATATTTGTCCTAATCATCCTAGACTTTAAAAGCTAAGAATCTTAAGTTCCTGACAGAAATGGCTCCCCGGCGGAGTCACCACTCTATAGTTTCTACAAGCGAAGGTTTTGACCTAAGATCCTAAAGGAGTCAAAAAGTCTCATCTCAGCGAAGGCTTCTACCTAGGAGTAAAATAGATCATCAACAAATGATAGATGATTCCCCAGCGAAGGTTTTGGACGTGGTTGCAAAGCACAACCGCTCTTCGATGTTACTACTACAGCTCGATTCATTTTTTATCCTATTAAAGCTGATGAAGGAAGGGAAATAGATGTCTCCAACTAACCCTACTTGTTGATTGTCTCAACCGGCGTTTCCTTATACAAAGCCTAAGAGGAGGCAATCGGCCCAACAAGAGGGTATTTTTATGTGTCTCGTACGAAGCCCGAGAGAGAGGCTAAAGGGGTTGACTCAACAAGAGAGTACTTTTGTATGTGTCTTGTACGAAGCCTGAGACGGAAGCTAAAGGTTGTTTGAATCAACAAGAGAGTCTTTTATACTCAACAAGAGAGTGATTTGGTGTCTCGTATGAAGCCCGAGGCGGAGACGAAAGGTGTTTGAATCAACAAGAGAGTCTTTTATACTCAACAAGAGAGTGATTTGTATCTCTTACGAAGCCCGAGATGGAGGCTAAAGGTGTTTGACTCAACAAGAGAGTCTTTTATACTCAACAAGAGAGTGATTTGTATCTCGTACGAAGTCCGAGATGGAGGCTAAAGGTGTTTGACTCAACAAGAGAATCTTTTATACTCAACAAGAGAGTGATTTGTATCTCGTACAAAGCCCGAGATGGAGGCTAAAGGGAGATTAACTCAACAAGAGAGTCTTTTATACTCAACAAGAGAGTGTGAAAAAGTTAGCTCCTCTGGGGAGAATCATTGTATAAAGCCCAAGAGGAGGCTATAGTAACTGTTTCATTTGAGTGACAGGTTCAAAATGTTGTTTAAAAGAGAAAATCAGTTCTTATATGAGTAATGTTGTACTCATGGATTTGATCAGAGGATCGGGATTGTTTCCTGTTCACTAAGGAAACATGGAATCCAAAGGAGCTTTAGACTGTCCGAGTCTACAGGTTTTATCTTTTGTACTATGCTTAAGAAACAGTAGTAGTGAGATCTAGACTCTTTGAAAGACTGTTCTATTAAGATGACTAATTTCTATTCCTATACCTCTAAGAGGTCGTCAGGACAATTTGTACGAAGCCTAAGAGGAGGCGAGAAAAACTTTTAAGAAGCCGAGGGACAATTTGTACGAAGCCCAAGAGGAGGCTATATTCCCGGAGGAAGAATCATTATACGAAGCCTAAGAGGAGTCTGTGAAAACTTCTAAGACGCCGACGAGTCCTTGTACAATGCCTAAGAGGAGGCGGGGATGCTTTTAGGAAGCCTGTGGGTCCTTGCACTAAGCCCAAGAGGAGGCTGATGAACAGTTCCAGAAGGGGTTTCACTTGGAACATTGGCCTTCTGTATATGAACTGTTCAAAGGGGGAATTTGTTAGATCTAGTTATCTAAAATTTTTGTAAAAGAAAATGGTTTAGGTTATGTTGAAATATCCGGGAGAACGTCGGGAGACGAGGTTCTGTCTAGTTCTAGACGTAGTTGGCGGGGAAACTCTAAATATCTATACTAGTATTACACAGTTGATATGAGTTTATGAAAGAAGACTTATAGTGAAACAGCCCCACAGTACAGTTATTACATATGAAACCAGTAAATGAAAGCGGGTAAACACTTACTCGGTTGTAGAGCTTCCATGATGTATTGTTAGTTGTCTAACAAAGAAATTGAAAATAACAGTATAAAATCAAAGGAGAAAGTGCTTTGAAAGGAAAATTGGGGCTTACAGCTCAAGGAGAGGCCCAAGGTTTTATCAGTGATCGCACTGTCATTTTGTACAGGGACTTATACAAGTGACTGAGGCCCAGGAAAGGTTTTCTGTACAAAGGGATGAATCTTACACCACTACGCCAAACAAGGGAAAAGAGGGCGCGTTTTTTGGCCTATCACAGCGCTTAAAAGCGCTGTCTAAGCCAGCGCTGTCGTAGGTAAAGACAACGCTTTTTTATTTATGAAAAAACGCTCTCTAAAAGGGGACTTTAGACAGCGCTTTTAAAAGCGCTGTCTAATGTATACGTTTAAAATTTTAAAGAATAATTTTTATATACTTTAGAGAGCGCTTTTTTCTTCAAAAGCGCTCTATAAAGGGGGACTTTAGACAGCGCTTTTGAAAGCGTTGTCTAATGTATACGTATAATGATTTTTTGATATACCTTTAGAGAGCGCTTTTTCCTTAAAAGTGCTCTCTAAAGGTGGACTTTAGACAGCGCTTTTAAAAGTGCTGTCTAATGTATAACTTTAGACAACGTTTTTTTCTCAAAATCGCTGTCTTTTGTCTACGTATAATTTTGAAGATTTTTTTTTAAAAACCCATTTTAACCATTTTTTTATGCAAAAACCTGTATAATTCACATTTCCATAAACCTGTATAATTCACATTTCAATAAACCAGTATGGATACGCATTTCCATCAACAAATTCTATTTCAAAACTAGAATTTACATTAATGCAGAATTCGCACAAATTCTATAAACTAGAATTTGTACATTTCAATAAACTAGAATTTACATGCAGAATTCGCACAAATTCTATTGTATGGTTTCAAACCTGTATAGAATTTACATTCACAAAATTATACATTCAAGAAAGAATTCTTCTTGCAATAAAAAATTCGCACAATTCCTCCTTAGTATCTTGCAATTGTTTCCTCGTGTAATAAGGACACGCCATATCATCGAAATACTACATAACAAAACAAAATACGCATTATTTAGTTAAAAATAATAAATTATATGACATATCCGATAAATATTAAAATAAATCCTAAGTTATAAAACCATGCATACCGTAATAGGAATCTCCAATTGTCCCATTTGAAGGATTTCTCTCATGAACCTCAAAACGAAGTACCCGCAGTCTATGCCATTACGCTGACGAGGGCACTACACATAGACAAACAAATAAGAAATAATATATAGATGTTTTGTGTTATCAAGTAGCATCACTAATAAGCAATATTGTGAAAATTAATATACCTCCACTTTGACCCATGTAATATTGGTTGCTCTAGCCCGTGCTACTCGTGCATATCTTCCTGGTTACTAGACATTTGACCTGTAAGAAAGAAAAAAACAGAAAGTAAATGACAAATATAAAAATCCATAATCCTAATCCATTGAATGATATAAGCTATATTGAATGATATAAGCTATAATTTTACAACTAGTACCTTTTTCACTAACGTCTCTTTCTTTTCTTGTTTGGAGTATGTTCTACCCGTCTCTTAACAACACGGACGGTTGGATTGATCCAAATACCCTCATTATGATCACTTCTAGTATATGATTCATTCACTATAGTATTTTCATCTTGATCATTTCTAGTAAATGATTCAATATCAACATCAATATCACCTTTATCTCCAACGTTTTCATCAATTACTTTGTTAGATAAAAGCACTATAGACCATTTTGTACTTGTCGGATCAGTGACATAGAACACTTGTTTAGCTTGAGAGGCAAGAATAAAAGGCTCATCTTTGTACCCCACCCTATTAAGATCCACTTGCAAAAATCCTGACTTATCCATTCGTACGCCATTATTATTTTCAACCCACTTGCAACGAAATATAGGAATCTGAAACTTCTCATAATCAAACACCCAAATGCGCTCAATAACCCCAAAATATGACAGATTTGCAAATTTGGGGTTTAAGTTTTTCACACTTGAAATGTGCATTGCTTCAGCTACCACGGTGACACCACTATTTTGCATAGTACTTTTATCATCTTGTTCTTTGGTATAAAATGTGTATCCATTAATTGCGTATGCGCTATAAGAAAACACGACCATACTTGGACCATATGCTAAACATCTCAACCTTTCTGTTATTGAAGCGCGGTCTGAATAATACTTTGAATAAATATGATCCTTAAACCAAGGTATGAAACTTCGATTGTGCTCTCGTACTATCCAATTATCATATCTATTTGGATTTAAACCTCGGAGAACATCCTTGTGCATTTCAACATACGGCTCAACCTCATTCTCATTGTGCAGAACATACAAATGCACTTGATCCCGTTCGACCCTTGATACTGTCACAACTTCATTTCCAAGTAACTTTTTTCCTTCTTTTTTTTCGACAATATTAGATTTGGGGAGTCCAATTGATTGTACATTGGACAGATATTCAGTACAAAACTCAACCGCTTCTTCAACAATGTATCGTTCGGCAATACAACCCTCTGGTCGACTTCGGTTTTTCACATACCCTTTTAATATTTTCATATAATGTTCAGAAGGGTACATCCATCTCATATAAGCCGGTCCACATAATTGTGTCTCTTTCACCAGATGAACAACTAGATGAACCATTATGTCAAAAAACGAGGGAGGAAAATACATTTCAAGATCACACAAAGTAATAACTATTTCTTTTTGCAATGTTGGTAAGATCGCAGGATCGATCACCTTACTGCAAATTGACTTGAAGAAAAAACACAATTTAGTTATTGCGCTTCTTACTTTTTCTGGCAGAATAGAACGTATACCTATTGGTAGAAAATGTTCCATTATAACATGGTAGTCATGCGTCTTTAAACTCTTTAACTTGAGGTCTTTCATAGACACAAGTCTTTTAATATCTGAAGAGTATCCTTCTGGAACTTTAACTTCACTTAGAAACTTACACAATACTTTTTTCTCCTTTCTAGATAGAGTATACGCAGCAGGTGGTAGATATGTTCGTTTTCCTTTCTTCAAGGGTCCTAATTCAATTCTTATCCCCATATGTACCAAGTCCTTTCTTGCTTTAAGGCCATCCTTAGACTTTCCTGGTATATTGAGTAACGTACCAATAACACTGTCAAATACATTTTTTTCAATATGCATAACATCGAGAAAATGTCTTACATACAACGACTTCCAATATGGCAGTTCAAAAAAAATTGACCTCTTCTTCCACCCACTCTTGACAAGTGTATGTGCAAAAGGCTTTCCAAACTGAGTTCTCACATCTTTCACCTTTTCAAAAATTTGATCACCTGTCAATATAGTTGGAGCTCTACCATGTTCTGGCTCTCCATTGAATGCTTTTCTCCACCCACGATAGTGATGATTAGAATTTAAGAATCTACGATGACCGAGAAAGACATTCTTCTGACCAAACTCCAATCGCGTCCAATCTGTTTTATCTTCACAAATAGGACACGCACATTGACCTTTTATGTTGTACCTTGATAGATTTCCGTATGCTGGAAAATCATTAATTGTACCAAACAACATTGCCCTCAAGTTGAAACTTTCTTTCCTATACCCATCATAAACCTCCACACCGTTCTCCCACAAAAATTTTAAATCTTCGATTAAAGGTGCCAAGTATACGTCTATGTCATTCCCTGGTTGTCTAGGCCCAGAAATTAACATAGATAACATCATGTACTTACGCTTCATACATAGCCATGGAGGTAGGTTATAAATCATTATGATCACATGCCAAGTGCTATGTGAGATACTTTGAGTACCGTGTGGGTTCATTCCATCAGTAGATAATGCCAAGCGAAGGTTTCTTGCTTCTTTTCCAAATTCAGGATAATCATCATCAATTTTCATCCACTGTGGTGTATCTGCCGGATGTCGAAGCTTTCCATCAATAATTCTTTCATCTGCATGCCAAGTCAAGTGTCTTGAATCGGTCTCACTACGAAACATGCGTCTAAATCTCGGAATTATAGGAAAATACCATAAGACTTTTGCTGGAGACAACTTTTTCTTATATCGAGAGACACCGCATTTAGGACACTCATTTAACGATGCATACTCATTTCGAAACAATACGCAATCATTTGGGCAGGCATGTATCGTATCATAGCTCATTCCAGTAGAGCACAACATCTTTTTGTCCTCATATGTTTGATTGGGAAGAGCATTATCCTCTGGAAGCATATCTTTCATAAGGGCCAATAACTCTATGAAACTTTTATCCGACCATCCATTGCCCGCCTTTAAGTTGTACAACTTTAATACCACAGACAATCTTGTGAATTTGGTGCAACCATTATACAACGGTTTCTCTGCATTGCTTACCAACCTCTCAAATATTTTGGGACAATCCTTAAGATCTTCTTCAAGTGCTTCTGCAATCTCTTCGACTTGATTAGAATCGTATGTATCTGTGCCATTGTCGTATGAAGCGTAGGTCGTATTATCCCCCGATTCAACATTCCCGTTAATTTTCTCACCATGCAAATTCCAACATGTATAACTTCTATCAATTCCACTCCTCAATAAATGCGATGCCAACTGAACCGCGTCAACCCGACTCCCAAAACAGCAACCCAAGCAAGGACATATCATTCGACTAGGGTCTTCGGCGTGCGCAACAGCAAACTTAACGAATTCCGATACCCAATTGTCGTACTCTTTCGACAATTGACTTGAAGACATCCATTTCTTATCCATAATTATACTAATTAAACTAAACAAAAACAGAAAGAAAAAATGTTATACCTGTAGGGAAATGATCCGACTTTCACACTTTGAACACAAGTAACCCCTATACATGTATCATAAAATGAAATATCATTAATTGACCAATTATGAGTCATAACTTGATAAGTGGCAACATGTAATCACAAACAAGCAACAATTAGAGAACATATCAAAATACAAGAAGAAAGGTGAGAGACAACCATTAATATAGGCTCATTGACTTATAATATAACTTTAAAAACCACGAAAAATTATAATTTAAAGTATCAAACAAATTCTATCCTCAATAAGTATAAAGTAGACAATTAACTTATAACAAAAAAAACTGCCGATATTCATGCTCTTATGAAAGTCAAGAAAAAATAATAAAGAAAAAAACTGAAACAATTTTTACTAATGATTTTCTATTCAATGATTATAATCACTCATCTTTTCCTCAAATTACAGGAGTGAAATAAAAAAGACAAAAATCACTGATAGTTAGCCACTAGAGCTGAAAACAGGTCATGATATATATTCTATTCAGAAACTAAAGCAACATCGTGAAAACTTTTTCCCCATAAAAATCAAATCAAGAAGCCAATGCTTTATCTCATCCAATGACATGCCAGTATTTCCAGAAAATGGAGTACTACACTCCTTAGCTTTAAATCTCATCGTGAAAACTTTTTCCCCATAAAAATCAAATCAAAAATAAAAATTAAAAACAGAGAAATGAATAATAAAAGAGATCACTCAGTTCAGCAACAACGTACCTTATTCGTTTTCAGAGGATAAGAGAATAAGAACAACAACAACAACAACGTTTTCACGAAATGACGGCAACAGTGACAACAACGGTGACGGCAACGGTGACGACAATGGGAATGCAAGAACGACGACAATGGCAATGCAAGAACGACGGCAAGGGTTTCAGAAAATGTTTAGAAGAAACGGTCAAGAGAAGAAAATGAATAGAAGTGTCTGAAAATGTTTAGAAATTGTTTTATATTATAATTCGTAAATGACCTTAGAGGGCGTTTTTAAGAAAGCGCTTTCTTATGTGCCAACCTATAAGAGCGCTTCCCTTAGAAAACACTTTCTAAAGTGAAAAGAATTTAACACCTATAAGAGCGCTTTTCAGAAAGCTCTTTCTAAGGTTAACTTTAAACAGCGCTTTTTAAAAGCGCTGTCTAAAGTAATACCTATAACAGCGCTTTCCAAAAAAGCGCTTTCTAATGTGGAATCCATTTATTGCATTTAACAGCGCTTTTTAAAAACGCTTTCTAAAGCCTATCTTTTACTGCGCTTTTTTTTAGCGAAAATTTTTTATTCTTTTTAGCAGCGCTTTTTTATAAAAGCGTTGTCTTTTTGGTGCTGTCTATTCCTATTTTTGGCTTAGTGCACTCTCTCAAGAGGCCCAAAGGTTTATTTTTATACAAGTGGTGGGGCTTACAGCTCAAGGACAGGCCCAAGGTTTTATTTTTGAACTGGCGACCGCGCCTAAGTTGTCTTTTAACAAAGAGGGACTTATGCAATGTCTGAGGCCTAAAGTATTTTGGTTAAAAGGGGATTGGGTCTTACACTCTATTAGAGGCCCAAAATGATTTTGAATGAGTCTTATAGCTCGAGGAGAGGCCTAAGGTTTGTTTTAAACGGGCGATGATCGCGCCGAACTTTTGAAATACAACGGGACTTATACAATGAGTGAGACCCAAAATAGGTTTGTATTTACAAAGGATTGGGTCTTACACTCTATTAGAGGCCCATGAGTGTTTGAAAATGATTTGTGAGAGTGAAAATCAAAGAAACCCTAATTTCATCTTCTTTAAAAGTAAATATTTAAAGAAAATCAAATAAAAATTGATAAAAATACCAAATAAATTTGAATAAACCACTTGTGATTTTTGTTTTAGGTTTGAAAAATGAGGTTTTAATCACAATATGATTTAGAACCCATTTGGTTTTGATTTTCAAAGTAAACATTCGCTTTTAAATGTTTAAAAACAATTAAAAAGAGAATTTATTCACAAAAATACTAATTATATTAAATAACTAATATAAACTTAATTTTTTTGTGGAATAAAATATTTTAACATTTTTGTGATTTTTTACAAAAAGAACCAATCAAAAAAAATTAAAATTGAAAGAGTTATTAATTTTCCAATTAATTAACAAAACATGAAAATATTGGAAAAAATAGCAAAATGTGTAAAAAACACAATGGCATGGGTGGGGTTTGAACCCACGACCTCAAGGTTATAGGGTGCGCGCCTTACCACTGGGGTGGTGATACATCCGTTGATTGAAACAAACCAACAAATACACAAGGCTTGCCTTGTTTTCTAGGCATGGCCAAGGCAAGGCAAGGCAACTTTTGGCAAGAAATGGGAAGGTCCATAACTTTCTCATTTCTCCATGTTTGGGGACAAAATTTATATGCATCTGGCCTAGAATTTCACAAGGAATACAATGGTGGTGGTATTTTTTTTAGATCATGCTCCCTCCTCAAAATCCGATAGTGGTTTTGAAATAGGCCTATAATTGCATTTTCTATGCTACACTTTGGTACAGGCATGAATTACATGATGAATTGGTTCAAACACAACATATATAACATGTATAAGATGTGCATAATCAGTGGACCTCAAAGCAATGCATATTTTGGGAAGTTCAAGTCATGATGCTCACCCTTTTTTGAGCTTTTGGAGTTTTCTGTGCAATCTGCAAAGCCACTTATTCCAGAAATGGTTTGATGCTTTGGACACCCTTAAATGATCCCTTAGAAACTTTTAGGATGAGTGGAATTAGCTGGAACCTGCAAAAACACAAACTGGCCCTTTCTTGCAAAAGGGGATAAAATGGCCAAAATAGCAACTCTCTCAAATGGTGTTCCAGATGGGGGGAACCATTTAGGACAGTTCAAGGATGCTATTTGGAGTGTGTTTGAGGTTTTATCTGGTTTGGAAAGTGACTGAATCAAGACATGGCTTGAAAAATGCACAAAAGCCTATTTTGAGGTTTTGAGAGGTGACTTTGTGATTTAAGGATTACAGGTCACTTGTGGGAGTTTGGACAGCTTAGATATGATATATTGGATGTGTTAGGATCATAAGCTGTGGTGGAAATGCTCTCTAACTCAAAAACTCAGAGTTACCTTGCTAAAGAAGGCATTTTGGCCTAAAGAGAGGGATTTTGAGGAAAGCATCTGTTTGATGGCTTTGGTGTACTCAAACTGAGCACAAATGAGCTCTATTTATAGTAGAGCAAGTTTGTTTTGGGATCAATAGTGAATGGCAACCACAGCAGAGGTTTGGCCAATGTTAATCAATGGGAAGTCAAGTCTCCTCTAGCCATTGACTAGAGGTTAGGGCACAGGCCTTTGGTTCCCTAGTTGTTGGATCATTCTTGACTGCATTCAGTTGGAAATATGTCAGTCCATGCCACCTCTAAGCATCCATTAAATGCTCCAATCCAAAATTGGAGTCTTGTCCCTCTTTTAGGGATTTCTAGGTTTGGCATGCTACTTCTTGTTCAAAGACTTTGGAGGCTTAGATCAGTGTTTGTTCCCTTTAGATTTGATCCTCAGATATGTCCAAAGTGATGACAAGGCTTGGAATTATCTGATTTTGCCAAATCGAGCAAAAGTGCAAAATTATGCCTAGCCATGACAGTTTTTAGCAAGGCATATTGCCATTGTCATATCTCATGACTCAAGTTGAGTTTGGTGATGTTCTTGGCCATTTTGGAAAGCCCTCATATGATACAACAACTGTTTGATCATAATTGGTCTTGATAATTTTTGGATCCAAGTGAGAAATGCCCCCACATTTGGAAAAAAATGAAGGCAGATTCTGACTTAGTGAAAATTTCACTAAGTGTTGGAAAAAATGACATTTCATGTTTTCAGCCATTTTGATCATTCCATAACTCAAAATCCATATGAATTGGAATGAGGTGTAGTTGAAGCTTTTGTAGAGGGCCATGAGGGCTACAAAACCAGCTTTGGATGGGGAAAAATGACCTTGTGGTTTAGGAGTTATGATCCTCCAAGGTTGGTACTCTCGCCACTTTATTCCATAACCTAGAAAAATTTCTAAGTTTTTATGGTTACCCCTTTTACAAGTTATCCAACTTTTCTTGATTTTTCTTGATGAATGATGATTCCAATCACACATTAACATCATTTTAGGGTCAAAGAACCAAAATTGTGAAAAATCTTCAAAAAGTCAAAGTTGACTTTTGTGCACAGTTGACTTTTTGTCAGATGAATTCCAAACTGTGCGATCCTCTATGAAATCAAGTCCTTGACCTAAATCAAACTTGATGGATTGATTTCATAGGTGTTATAGGGTGTATTGGACCATGTTCAAAGGTTTGGGAGCATGTCCTGGTCAAAAGTTAAAGGCACAATTGACTTTTCCCGCGAAACCCTAACTGTGGTTCAGATGAAATTAGAACTTGTTGCTCAAGCTTCTTGTATCAATCCATTGTTGCAAATGGATCAATGTGGTGCATTAGAGACCCTCAAATCATGTCTTGAGGTCTTGGCTCATGTTTTGTCCCAAAAGTCAACATAGGGGTGAGTTAGGTCAAGAAACCCTAACTCCTGATTTTTTATGTATGCATCCCCTGATTCTAAATTAACTTGATGCTTGGGTTTATGATGTCCCTTGGAGCATCTAGGATTATGCTTTGAAGCATTGGCTCATGCCCAGAAGAAAATTTTCATCTGGAGGCCTTGGTCGACCAAAACCCTAATTTGGTGACACTGGTGATCTTGAGACTTGATCCACTTGGAATGTTGCAGCCTTGTGCTTTATTCTTGAGGTGGGAGTCCTCTTGATCCATTGTGGATATTTGAGAGGTTTAGACAAGTTGAATATCATGTCATTCCTTGATTGATCCCTTGTCTAAGAGCTCTGAGAGGGCTTGAAATCCTAAGTTTGATTGTAGTGGATGCTCAACAATCCCTGAGGAGATTGATGAGGCATGTAAGTACACCCATATTGTGATGAGGACTTGCACAATGATGGAAAATCTTAGTGGTCAAAATTTGGGGTATGACAGATGCCCCTATTTAATCTTCTTGGACCTGAAGGTGTGAATGGCGAAGGTATTCGGGCATTTGGGGTGCAAGAGGATTAAATATCGAAATACCCAAAATTTTGATGGTGGTTAGGAATGGTAGTTCACGCATTCCTCTTCTTTTGATAAGCAATGATACTTAGAAAAGGTAAACTTCCCCTCAATCTTGACCTTTAGCCAGGGAACTGGTCTCAGTTTCTGATTTAAACTTCCCCTCGATCCTGGTTTCCTACCAAGGAACTGGTCTCAGTTTCTGATTTAAACTTCCCCTCGATCCTGGTTTCCTACCAAGGAACTGGTCTCAGTTTCTGATTTAAACTTCCCCTCGATCCTGGTTTTCTACCAAGGAACTGGTCTCAGTTTCTGATTTAAACTTTCCCTCGATCCTGGTTTCCTACCAAGGAACTGGTCTCAGTTTCTGATTTAAACTTCCCCTCGGTCCTGGTTTCCTACCAAGGAACTGGTCTCAGTTTCTTTTGTCAATAAACTTTATTGACAAAGGACACTACTCGCTACCGATCTTCATCAAACTTCTCGCCGATTTTTCCTGGGGAGATGCCATTTGATGGAAAAAAGTTTAATGCCAGACTTGCTGGGGGCCCCATCTGTCTGAATTGTAGAGGGGTACAAATTTTTCTGTTGGAGACGCCATTTGTCGGCTCTATCGGGGAAAACGAGTCTCTTGAGAGACTGCTTTCGTTTAGGGATGTTACATCATACTTTTCTCGGAGACCTTCTCAGAGAAATGCCATATGATGTGATCCAATTTTGAGGTGTCGATGACTTCTTAACATTGACTTTCTAGAGAGAAAAACCAATGTGTTGCTGAGAGTCTTTAGTCGCGTGGCTTTCTCTGAGGTTTTTCCTTAATTCGAGAAAGCGACGATATCATCTTCAATGGCAAAGAGTGACATTTGTCGAACGTTTTCTCTGGTCTTTCTGAGGTTCAAGTTATCAAAGTGGTTAAGGGCCGACTTCATCCCAGAAATAAACTGGAGGAGATATGTAGGGCAGGCGCACCATTTCCTGACGAGGAAAGAACCGACAACTTGATTGCGAAGACTTCTATCACTAGGGGATAAGACCGACTAGAGTGATAGTGATGCAATATGAATGCGAATGTAAATTAATAATGCATGATGTATGTATGTTTATGCTGACAAAACTGACGCGACCTACAGACTAATAGATGAACATGACTGGATACTCGGCCACCGCGGGGCGAAGAAGTACCGCTGGTCCAAAAGTAGCAATTCTGCCTTGCTTAGGAGAGATAGTCCCTGCGGGGAATACCGTTGGTCGGGCTTAGAAGGTAAGAACTCTGTCGGAGAAGTCAGACGAAGTATTCGCATCTAACATAACTGATCCTTTGTTTAGGCGCACTGATTTAGAAGGAGCACTTTGATTCTGCACTTTAAGGTTTGATGGCTTTTGGGGAAGCGATCCATGTTCTTTTGATGTTCAACAGTCAAAAGAAATGCCAACTTTATTTTAAAAGCAGAAAAAGTTTTACAAGTAAATTCGTTTTTGTTTTATTTCAAGAATCGTTGATCATATTAAAATGTCTTTCTGTAAAGCTAAAACAAATAAGAATTTCAAACAAAAGCACAAGGGCTCAAATTTTATTGATAGGATGGAAATCAGCCAAACGTGTGATTCCATAGAGTAATTACAAAGTTAGAAAATGATAATTTAAGTGAAAAGGGCTACATTGAAACATAACGACCACTATCCTTCTACCAACTTTGAATTCGGGGCATCCCGAGCTTCTGTTGAAGATGACCCTGACTGGAGTTTTTATGATGGACGACGTAACTGTTGCTGAGGGACTTGCCTCTGTTGGACATAGTTACTTTCCATTATCCCTAATTTTTGCCTGAATTGTACTTTGAGGTTTCCAATCCACCGGGATGATTTTTTATTATGTCTCTAATTTTTTCCTGGACCGCCCTTTCGGGTTTTCAATCCACCGAGACGTTTTTTTTAGGTGAAGTATTTCTTGACTACATCAACATTTGTGGGGTAGACAGATTCCTCTCCGTCCATGGTTGTGAGTCTCAAGGCGCCGCCTGAGAAAGCTTTCTTGACCACATAGGGGCCGTCATAGTTTGGGGTCCATTTGCCCCGGGAATCAGTGAGAAAAGATTGTATCTTTTTTAGCACGAGATCTCCTTTTCTGAAGACGCGAGGTCGGACTTTTTTGTCAAACGCCTTCTTCATGCTTTGTTGATACAACTGACCGTGGCATAATTCCGTTATCCATTTTTCTTCGATTAGGTTCAGTTCGTCGTGTCGACTTTGACACCATTCAGCTTCTGTTAACTTAGCTTCTATCAATACCCGGATTGATGGGATCTCTACTTCTATGGGAAGCACTGCTTCCATGCCATATACTAGAGAGAAATGGGTTGCCCCTGTTGAAGTGCGGACAGATGTTCGATAACCATGAAGAGCAAAGGGTAACATTTTGTGCCAGTCTTTAAAGGTTACAACCATCTTCTGAACGACCTTTTTGATATTCTTGTTAGCCGCTTCTACCGCTCCGTTCATGTTGGGTCGGTAGGGAGATGAGTTATGGTGTTCGATCTTGAACTCAGCGCACAACTCCTTCATCATTTTATTGTTCAAGTTAGATCCATTATCCGTAATGATCTGGCTCGAAACACCATAACGGCAAATGAGATTGTTTTTGATAAATCGGACCACCACTTGTCAGGTTACATTGGCGAATGACGCTGCTTCGACCCACTTGGTGAAGTAGTCAATGGCTACCAGGATGAAGCGATGTCCGTTTGAAGCCTTGGGTTCGATCATGCCAATCATGTCGATTCCCCATATGGAAAAAGGCCATGGGGAAGAAAGAACTTTGAGATGCGTTGGCGGTACATGGATTTTGTCTGAGTATATCTGACACTTGTGACACTTCCTCATGTACTTGTAGCAGTCGGATTCCATGGTCAACCAGTAGTACCCTGCTCTCAGAATTTTTCCCGTCATTGTATGTCCTTAGGCATGAGTGCCAAAGGATCCTTCATGAATTTCTTTCAACAGCATGTCTGCTTTTGGTCTGTCGATGCATCGAAGCAAGACCATGTCAAAGTTCCTCTTATAGAGTGTATCACCGCTCAGGTAAAAGCATCCAGCCAATCTTCTGAGGGTTTTCCTGTCCTTCCTGGATGCCCCAGGTGGGTACTCTTGTTTCTAAAGGAAGCATTTGATATCGTGATACCAAGGTTTGTCGTCTATGACTGCTTCAATCGTGAAGATGTAAGCGGGCCATTCAAGGCGCATTATGTCGATCTTAGGTATGTCATTCCATTGACCTACACTAATCATGGAAGAGAGAGTGGCTAATGCATTAGCCATGTGATTCTCCTCACGAGGGATATGATGAAACTCGATTCTGTTGAAGAAGGGTAACAACCTTCTTGTATAATATTTGTAAGGAACCAGCCCTGATTGGTATGTGTTCCAATCTCCTTTGATCTGATTGACGACCAAAGCTGAGTCGCCATATACATCCAAGTTCTTAATCCTCAAATAAATTGCTTCTTCGAGACCCATGATACAAGCTTCGTATTCGGCCTCGTTGTTTGTACACTTTAATGTAAGTCTGGCGGTGAAAGGAATGTGGGTACCCTGAGGGGTAAAAATGATTGCCCCAATTCCGTTTCCGTAATGATTGACAGCTCTGTCAAAGATTAGTCCCCATTGGGATCCTGGTTCTGGCCCTTCACTGGGTAGCGGTTCATCGCAGTCTTTCATTTTCAAATACATGACATCTTCGTCTTGGAAGTCAAACCCGACTGATTCCTGATGGTCAATCGGTTCATGAACCAAATGATCGGCTAAAACACTTCCCTTAACGGCTTTCTGAGCATGGTACTCGATGTCATATTCTGATAGCAACATCTGCCAACGGGCAATCCTTCCCGTGAGAGCAGGTTTTTCAAATACATACTTGATTGGATCCATTTCGGAGATCAACCAAGTAGTGTGAGGAATCATCTACTGGCGAAGACGTTTGGCTGCCCAAGCCAGAGCGCAGCAAGTTTTCTCAAGCATAGTGTACCGAGTCTCGCAGTCGGTGAATTTCTTGCTCAGATAGTAAATGGAAAACTCTTTCCTTTTGGTTTCGTCTTGTTGGCCAAGTACACATCCCATGGAGTCTTCCAAGACTGTTAAGTATATGATCAGTGGTCTTCCTTCCACTGGAGGTGATAGAATTCGCGGATTTAACAAGTATTCCTTGATACTATCGAAGGCGATTTGACAGTCCTCTGTCCAAACGCAGTCCTGGTTCTTTTTGAGTAATTTGAAAATTGGCGCACATGTGGCGGTCATGAGGAATATGAATCTGGAGATATAGTTCAAACGTCCCAGGAATCCTATGACTTCTTTTTCAGTTTTCGGAGAAGGCATTTCTTGAATGGCCTTGACCTTGTCAGGATCAACCTCAATTCCTTTCTGGCTGACGATGAACCCTAAAAGTTTCCCTGAACGGACACTGAAGGTGCACTTGTTGGGATTCAGGCGGAGTTTGTACTTTCTCAACCGCTCGAATAACTTTGACAGGTGGGTCACATGCTCCTCTTCTGTTTTGGATTTTCCAATCATATCATCGACATATACCACGATTTCTCTGTGTATCATGTCATGAAACAGAGTAGTCATGGCCCGTTGATAGGTGCCCCGGCGTTCTTCAAACCGAACGACATTACCTTGTAACAAAAGGTACCCCATGGGGTAATGAAGGAAGTTTTCTCCATGTCTTTCGGCGCCATTTTAATCTGATTATAGCCTGAGAATCCATCCATGAAGGAGAAAACTTTGAACTTTGTTGTACTGTCTACCAGCATGTCGATGTGTGGTAAAGGAAAGTCATCATTTAGACTAGCCTTGTTTAGATCTCTGTAGTCGACACACACTCTAACCTTTCCGTCCTTTTTCGGAACTGGTACTATGTTGGCTAACCATTGAGGATATTCTTACGTGGTGAGGAAACCTGCGTCAATCTGTTTCTGTACCTCCTCTTTGATTTTGATGGCCATGTCCGAATGAGTCCGTCTCAACCTTTACTTTACTGGTGGACATTCTGACCTCAACGATAGGTGATCTTCCACGATGTTGGTATCTAATCCTGCCATGTCCTGATAGGACCAAGTGAATACATCGGGAAATTCTTTGAGAAGCTTTGTCAAACTCTCTTTGGCAGTCGGACTGAGCAGTGCCCCAATCCTGATTTCCTTTCTCTCTTTTTCCAAACCCAAGTTTACTGTTTCCAATGGCTCCTTGTGAGGTTCAATGGACCTTTCCTCGTGTCTGAGTAGTCGGGAGATCTCCTCTAGAATTTCGTTGTCATCTTCTTCTTTAGCCCCAAATACCGGGAACTCAAAGTTGGGAGAAGGCATTGGATCGTATGTTTTAACGGGGTTTAAAACAAGCAATCTGCATGACGTGATGATTTGCTTTTAGAAGAGATAGAGAGAATGCAAGAGTGTGTGCAGTGTATTTTTTGTTTACTGCTTGTTTTTGTTATTGAATTGTTTTTTAGGATTACCATTTTCTAAGAAAAGCAAAAAAAGAAAATAGCAATAAATGCGGAAATTACAGAACGATGTTATTTTATTAATGAACAATTCGATTCTTGAAACTACAGCCCTATGAAACAAAACTCTGTCGCTTTGGGCAAAGCGAAGAGGGATATTTATAGAATGTAAGCCCTATCAAAACATCCGTTTCACCTGGGCATGGTGAAAGGTTAAAGTAAAGATGGAAATTACTAAGACTTATGAACGATCTTCGGAACATCAACAGCAAACCATTGGCGGTGAACTCCTCGGTGAATCACAAAGTCTGGTACCTTCCTTGATTTGTCTTCAGAATTAACGCTGATTTCTGGTGGAGCAGGATCATTGGAATCTGTCTCCCAGGCAGAGTTGTCATAGGAGGATTCCTCAGTTGTATTTTGCGCAGTATTTGTACTCTCAGTTGTATCCCCCCATCCAGTTGGCTGGATGTCTTCGAGCCTGATACAAGAGCTTTCAGGAGTGGTGTATTTGACCATGTAGTCGAATTTTCCACTCGGTTGTCCCAAGGTGTCCCATACTTCTTTGAAACTGGAGGAGTCATCTCTCTCGATGACGTTGACCTCGGGAAAAGCATAGTTAGTGAATTCTAGTCCTGCAAACGTAGCGAATTCATCATCGTGCTGAGTATTTTCAGGATAACCTGGATGTTGATCCCATGACATGGTGGGGACGCAGGTATTCTGTTCAATGAGGCTTAGCTGATTTTCATTGTTCGGCTGATTTTCTTGCCCCAAGTTTCCTGGGTAAGGCTGCCACTTTGGCAGGCCATCCATCGGGCCATAATAGCTGTGGTCAAAGTTGTCTTTCATCAGAGTGTCCTCCTCTAATGAGTTTGGCAGAGCCGACATCCTTCTGGATCACAATCTCCATATATCATTTCGACATCTGACCGGGGTATAAATCTCGGACTATGTGTAGGGAAGCAAAAGGGAGTCTGCGTTTCGTCCTGAGACATATAACCGTCCTCGTTGAGATAGGACTTCCTGTCATACCCCAAATTTTGACCACCCGTTTGTCAAAACTCGGCTGTGTTTTCACTTTGTGTCATCCGCATATCATACCATCTGTTCTGTCATGCATATCGTCTGAATTTTCAGTCAGAATATATGCGTTGAAATCTCCGTCTTTCCTGATTAATTGTGCGAAAAATCGATGAACGGACGTGTTTTTCAATTAAACTCGCAAATGTCCATTATTCATCTATCTTTCACACGATTCAATCGATACCCCATTTTTTGTTTTATTTTCACACATTAAGATAAAAAATGAATTAAAAATATTATAAAAAAAAAGTATATATGTATCTATGTATTTCATTTTCTTTTTTAAATAAATATATTGTTTTGTCCATGAAAGAAAAAAAATATGTATATATATATATATATATATAACTTTTGTTTTATTTTAGGAAAAAAATATATAAATTCAGAATTTTGTTTTAAATATATATGTTTGTTTTTTATAAGTTTTGTTTTAAGTGAATTTTTGTTTCTTATGAGACCAACCTTGTAGCCTTGTCTCCTTGACCCATTTTCCTAGCCAATTGTAGAAGAGGTTCAAAAATATTGTCTAAGACTTTGAATTTTCATTCAACTCTTATCTTGAGATAGCTTAAGAGTTACACAATTTTCTTCTATAAATAGAGCTTCAAATGCTCTTCACAATTACACCAAGCAAGTTGCTAACTTGTTTCATTCTCATTCTCATATGGTGTGTTGTATTTTTGGTTTAACTTAGATTAAAAAAAAAAAACTTTTGATGATAAACCAGGATGCAGCGCATCTCTTTTTTTTCCCATTTCAATCTATTTTTTCTGAAAGTTCACATACACACATAAACAAGAGGGCAGCGCCCTCTTCCCCCTCACTTTGCACTATTTTTTTCATGAAATGTTCACATACACATACACAAGAGGAAAAGTAACACAGTTAATATTATGAACCAATACAATTTCCTATTGTAAGCTAACATTTTCTGCTACAAGGTTACATCAAACAATTTGCAGAAGAATAACAGTTCACAGCTCGTGCGTATTGTCGCCGTTTCGACGTTGTCGGTTACCAAAATTCAGCACCTGCAACAAAAATTGAAAAGAAGAACAATTTCAATTCAATTCCATGTTATCAGTTTCTGTTTTCTAATTCTATTCAATTTTATGGAAATTTTAGAATTTTGATGGAATTATGACTCACCTCCCTGCTTTTCTCTCTTACAGGAACAATTCCTCAAAGAAAAGTACATAGAGCATCACAAAGCCATACCTGCATAACAAGTTTCAACAAGTGCAGCCAAAGAAAAATCATGAGAGGAGAATAAATTTGAATAGCATCAATAGAACAAATTGATGCTGAATCAGTTGAAATCCAAAACTTGTTACTATAGCAGCAGCTTCTCTAAATTTCGCCGCGAAAAACCGACGATGTCGACACGCGTTCAACCTACAATATCACAAATTCATTTCAATTTCATCATTTTGTGTTTTTCAAAATTCTAATTCAATTCAATTTTTGCAGAACTTATAGAGTTTAATAGAATTGTATGTTACCTTTTACCATTTTTTTTACAGGAACTTTATAAAATAACTTTTACAGTGTTCATGGCAGGAAAATTTGTGAAGAACAATATCTCAATCATCATCAATTCAATTTCATAACTTTGTTTCTAAACCCTAAATCAATTCAAATTTGTTTCTTCAGAAATCAAATCCTAAATAGGTTTGTTTTTTTTACAGGTTTTAGAATGAAGAACAGAAATCAACAAAGTTATTTCCTCACCTGAAATACACACCATCGCGCCGGAGAAGCGAAACCGCAACCATCGCTGTTGGCACCACAAATCGCTCCAATACCCTTTCTTCCCTCATCAAATCGCCGCCGCAGCTACCTAGCGCCGTCACCAAAAGCCACGGACGGAGGAGATTCGTCGAGACATGTCGCTGGGAAAGCTGCCGCGAATCAAGAAAGGAGGAACGACGGAAGAAGAATTGCTCGCTGAAGGGAAAAAGGGAAAGCACGCTTCAGGTTTCATTTTTCATTCCTAATGATAATTCATTTTTTTTATTTATTATTATTATTTTATAAGAAAATCTAATGAACATTGGTTTATTTTGGGGATTAGTATGTTGGGCTCAGCCCATTTTCTTTAAGCAAAAAATTACTAATCACACCCATAAATCACTAACTGCACCCCTGATTTTTATAATTAATTATTTAGTTAAATGGCTTTAATTAGTTTTCACTAAACATGATTAATTTAGGTGTTAGTCATTTGATTGTTTATTCGATTATTTGATTTAATATTTGTTTGATTCAATTCAAATCTAACCACTTGATGAGATCAAAGGCATTTTTATGCGATCTCGGGTTTTTTCTGCTTGTTTGGGTTTTCACCTGACACAGGAATCATTATTCGATCATTGGATGCTTAAAGCTTCCTCAGACGCTTCTCTGCTCGCGTAGAAATATTCACCGGTGTTCGGTAAACTCAAATTTAAACGCTTTGCTTATATGCCATGCATTTATTCACATCTGTTAAAAACGATTATACTTGCAAACAAGTATTTCCCGTAAATACACTGCAAACACTTTGGGCCTCTAATAGAGTGTAAGACCTAATCCTTTTTTGACCAAATCATTTTTGGGCCTCAGTGCATTGTATAAGTCCCGATACCGTCAAAAACAAATGGCGCGATTGTCGCCTTTTGAAAAATAACCAATTGGGCCTCTCCTCGAGCTATAAGACCCATTTAAAACTTTTTGGGCCTCTATTAGAGTGTAAGACCCAACCCCCTTTTAACCAAAAACATTTTGGGCCTCACTTATTGTATAAGTCCCTCTGCGTTAAAAGAAAACCTCGGCGCGATCGCCATTTTTAAACGGAAAAATCATATGGGCCTACCCTCGTGTTATAAGCCCCACTCTTTTTCTTTAAACTTTTTTGGGCCTCTTGAGAAAGTGTAAGACCCATCCCTTTGTACAGAAAACATTTTGGGCCTCAGTCACTTGTATAAGTCTCTCTGTACAAATTCAAACAGTGCACTCACTGATAAAACCCTGGGCCTCTTCTTGAGCTGTAAGCCCCAAATCTTTATTTTTCAAAGCACTTTCTCCTTTGATTTTGAATATACTGTTGTTTTCAATCTTTCTTTGTTGAACAACAAACCAAACAACATGGAAGCTCTACAACCGAGTAAGTGGTTATTGCTTTCATTTACCGCTTTCATATACATATAACTGTATTGTGGGGCTGTTTCACCGTAAGTCTTCTTTCGTAAACTCATATCAACTATGTAATAATAGTATAGATATTTAGAGTTTCCCTGGCAACTACGTCTAGAACTAGGTGACGCCGTTTCGTTTGTTCATAGAAATAGACAACTAGATCCCCAATAGGATCACCAAATACAGTCTTCTCTTCGACTGTCCTCATTAGGAATTGTCAAGAAACTCTATTCCCAGAGATGAATGTATTCTCCGTGAATGGCATCTTTGAGTTTCTTCCAAATTCTTGAACTTTCCTGGCTTGATCTATTCTCGGTGAATAGCCTGTCTTGAATTTCTCGGGGTTTGGGGACCCATCGGCTTCTTAAAAGCATCGGCCTCCTCTTGGGCATCGTACAAGGACCCACAGGCTTCCTAAAAGCAACTCCGCCTCCTCTTGGGCTTAGTACAAGGACCCTGCGGCTTCTTAGAAGTATTCACAGCCTCCTCTTAGGCTTCGTATAATGATCTCTTCCTCCGGGAATGATAGCCTTCTCTTGGGCATAGTACAAGGACCGATCGGCTTCTTAAAAGTTTCCAGCCTCCTCTTGGGCTTCTTACAAATTGTCCCGACGACCTCCTAGAGGTATAGGAATAGAACTTAGTCACCTTCATAGAACAGTCCTTTCATAGAGTCTACTACTGTTTCTCAAAGCATAGTACAAAAGATGACGCTCTAGACTTGGACAGTCTAATCTCCTTGAGTCTCAAAGACATTCTCAAGTGACCCCTTCATTAAATAGGGAGGAACCCGTAGACTCGGACAGTCTCAATACCCTTCGGATTTCCCGCTTCCTTAAAGAACAGGAATAACCCAGATCCTTGAATCAAATCCATGAGTACAGTGTTGCTCATATAAGAACTGATTTTCTCTTCAAAATCAGTATACTGGACCTGTCACTCAACTGAAACAGTAACCATAGCCTCTCTCTCGGGCTTTGCACGAGACACATAAGAGACTCCCTCGTTGAGTCAATCACCCTTTCGCCTCCATCTCGGGCTTTATACGAGATACAAAAGGGTTCTTATTGAGCCAAACAAAAAGCCTCCATCTCGGGCTTTATACGAGATACCAAAAGATTCCCTCGTTGAGTCAAAAACCTTTTAGCCTCTCTCTCGGGCTTTGTACGAGACACATATTAGCCTCCTCTTAGGCTTTATATAAGAAAACCACTGGTTGATCCAATTAACCTTTTAGCATCAAAGCTGTGCCTCGTTCACAATATACAAACATCAATAACTCCTTCCCTTTCATCTAATCGCTGTAAGCGGCAAGCCTCTGGATCATCTACATCCACGCCACTGTCCCTCTTTTAGCATGAGAAATTCCTAAGGAAAGATGGCATTGCTCTACACTGAGTTAAAGTCTTCTCCTTCAGGTTAAAATCCCCTATAAAGGAAATTATGGCATTGCCGGATCCGTGTATCCCGGTTAAAGTAATCCTCCCTTTATAACCAGTCACCCAACAGTTGTGACAGACAAACCCTTCTTTAGAGATGAAAAATTCTCTCTAAAGTTGAGACCTTTCAGCTTCACGTCTTGGGCTTTGAACAAGACACAAACAGACTTTTCAGCTTCACATCTTGGGCTTTGAACAAGATGCAAATCACCTTTCGCTTCACGTCTTGGGCTTTGAACAAGACACCAAAAACACCCATTTCCTCCCATAGAATAGGAGGAACTAAGAAAGCTCTGATTTCCCTGTTTCGGTAAACGGGAATACGTAGGCATAAGATTGAAAGAAAAATCTTAGCGAGCACACTAAACAAAAACCCAAATCCCATATCTCCATCAATCAAAAGCAGTAATTCAAAAAACATCAGTCCTAACATCCTAATCCTTGTTCCCCGCCAGAAACCTTCTGTCTAGATAAAAAGAAAGAAACTGTATTGGCGAAAATACAAATAACCAGTACAAAGGCCCCCCCATATTGATAGCATTCGTAACCTAACAGACCGCTGTTTAAACTCAGTATGCAAAGCAGGGTTAATTGGAGACATCTATTTCCCTTCCTTATTCAGCTCACAATAGGATAAAAAATGAATCGACCTGTAGTTTAAGCTCAACTGCAGAGAGCGACCAGCGCTTAAGAACCGCGTCCAAAATCGCTCGCTACACTTCCACTCTTCCTCCGTATTGGATGAATCATCTTTATTAATGGTATGCACTTCTTGAGTCATTGGTTGAAGGAAGCCTCCACTGTGGAAGATGTTCTGAATGGGATGAAAAATTTCGTCGTTAGCAGCTGTCTGGGTACAGGTCACAGAAAAACCAAGACCCTTCTTTGTTTTATTGTTAGTAGGAATGATAAGCTGCCCCCATCCTGTTGTATTGGTACTCTCGACCGCTTTGATAGCATCTTTGTACGAGGAAATCGAAGTTCCCCCTACGGATTGATCATCCTTGTGTAGCGAAAGCGTTTGGAACTGGGTTTGATTGCCCCCTCCGGTTCTACATGAGTGGATGACGATAAATTGCTTACGAGCAAGGCCTGTTCTCCACAGACTGTGACGAGTTGGTCGTTCTGGATGAACATTAGCTTTTGGTGGAGGGTTAAAGTGACCGCCCCAGCCTAATGTATCCAAGGTCTTCCTAATAAACAACTGTAAGTTGCCCGGATGTCCATGACCTGGAAAGTGACTTGGAAAGTGTGAGGACCGATAGTTATGGGAAGGTCGACTTCGCCGATAACCGTTTTTCTGGATCCATCAAATGCTTTGACGACGACCTCGCTGGTTCTCATCGAAGGGCCTTTGAATGATAATTGCATCAAAGTGGACTTCGGCATAACATTCAGGGCTGACCCTGTGTCTACCAGTACGCTGGCTAAAGTATCGTCATGGCAGTTGACTGTAATATTGAGCGCCATGTTATGACGGTGACCTTCTTCAGGTAATTCCTCATCACTAAATCCTAAGTTGTTGCTGGAAATGATGTTAGAGACAATGCTATCGAACTGTCTGATTGTTACATCCTGTTCCACAAAGGCTTGCTCCAAGACTTTCTGTAGAGCCTCTCTGTGCGCTTCTGAACTAAGTAACAGCGATAATACCGAGATCTTTGAAGGAGTTTGTAGCAGTTAATCAACAATGTTGTATTCACTCCTTTGGATGAGCTTCAGCAATTCATCATTGTTTTTTGAAAGGTTGGGATTTTTGGATTGACCGACTGGTGGATTGGGAACTTCTGTCTGAGGTTCCTTCTCTTTGCTGGGTTCTCCAATTCCTTTGTTGAAGATTCTACCACTCCGTGTTACTCGACTGATGTCTGTAATATTCACGACGGAGGGTAATGGAATTTCCTTTCCATTCTCGACTGTTGTTACACCGTACTTGTAAGGGATAGCCTTAGTTGATTCATATGGTAGTGGTCCTGGTAGATAGATGACTATGGGAACCTTCTGATTTTTCTGGCCATCGTACTTAATTTCGATCCATTCCCGGTTGGGAATTCTCGATTCATCAAGTAGAGGGATGATGGCATAAACATCCCTAGCCCTCTGATGATCAGAGATTACGACAACGTCCTCGATTTGATCAGTGAGGTAGTTGATTGATCCAGAACTTGAGCATGGTTGAATCTCTTTGCGGTCCAACTGACTTTGAAGGGCTGCTCGCACGAGGTAGCATCCTTGATTATCCACTGAGCAAACTCCACACTGCTCGTAGTTGTGTAGTGGCACCTGGCCACATCCGCTTTGAATACAGTGTAACCTGACGAGGTCTGTTTCCATCTACCAAACATTCTGACTTTGGTATCTAGTAGGATTTCTGTTAGTGATACTAATTTGCCGGGTGTCTTCATCCATATAGATTGGAAGCCACCAGTGGTTCAACAAGTGCTGAAGTGTTTCCTGGACAAGGGCATAGCCTTGATCGCTTTCGTAACCTGCTTTACAGCTCTGATAATCATGTGAAGTGAGAAACCGAGTTGGACATGCGTAGTGTGTAACTCCACTAGGCTGATATTCATCACACGAATATCGAAGATTAGAATCATGTTGATTTGATAATGATTCCTATCATGGTAGTCTTGGATCCATCCAAGATTCAGCAGACGCTGGAGGGCCTCTTGTACAAAAGAGCATCCCTGTTTGTTTACCGAGCAAGTCAGACATGAATTATACTCATGCCACGGAAGATTATGATACTGGCTTTGCCTTGAGTGCATTGCCACCAAGTTGGCATTCATCGCACGGATTTCGTGGTTCTGAATGATGTTGGAATTAGTATAAACCATGTTAACTCCACGAACTAGGTGCTCTTGGATCCATCCGAGATCCATCTGTTCCTGTAGAACTGATTGCACCATAGAACATCCTTGATTACTTTTAGATCAGACATCACACTGGTGATAATTATGAGGTGGCACATGGCCATATCCACTCTGTCTACAATGCATCTTAACCAAGTTGGCCCTCAATAAGAGTACATCGTGAATTTGATAGACGTTGTTAGACTCTCCCTCTATCAGATTGACGGTAGCTTTCTCGTGTTGAGGCAGCGGGTTTGTGAGAACATTCGGATTCGTATCTTTGAAAGATAATACCCTGCTCCTAACAAGCTTTTGCACGTCGGATTTAAAACTGAGACAATTCTCTATGTTATGCCCTGGTCCTCCTTGATGGTAAGGGCAAGTCTGATCCACCTTAAACCAAAAAGGCGGATTTTCTGGTACCGTAAGAGGAGCCTTAGTCTGGACATTCCCCTTGGCCAGTAGTAACAAAAATAGTTCTGCGTATGATACGGGTATATGATCAAATCATGGTGGCCGCGTTGCACGGTTGTTGTTGTATGGAGGATGAGCCTGTTGAAGAGGCTGTTGTGTCCTTTGCTGAAATTGCTGTTGATTAGGTTGGCTTTGCGCAACCTAAGGTTGATACGTAGGCGCGGGGTTGATAGCAGGAGTTACAGCTGCTACTGGTTGGTACCGACGCCTTTGCTTTCCGAGAGAGACATTCCCAATATCTTGCTATTTTTTCTTAGGGAGAGCACTACCGTGTTTCTTAGTACCGCTTGTCGACCCAGTGTCTTTGACTAGACGTCCTTCTCGAACGGCTTCCTCGAGACGTACTCCCATACCGACCATTTCGGTGAATTTGCTGGGCGCACTGGTAGCCATTCTGCCATAGTAAAATGAGCTCAAGATCTTTAAGAAAATCTTTTTCATCTCTTTTTCCTCAAGAGGTGGACAAATTTAAGCGGAAATTCCACGCCATCTTTGAGCGTATTCCTTAAAGGTTTCCTTGTCCTTTTGCGACATTGACCTGAGTTGATCTCTATCTGGTGCCATGTCCAGATTGTATTTATATTGTTGGACAAAGGCAGTGCCAAGATCTCTGAAGGTGCTGATCGTAGCGCGGTTTAAACCCATGTACCATTTTAATGCGGCACCGGTTAAACTATCCTGGAAGTAGTGAATCAGTAGATCCTGATTCTCTGTCTGAGCTGACATTCGCCGAGTTACCCTTGTATTTTTCAAGATCGGGCACTTGGAACTTGTACGGAACCTTCACATTGGGGACCAAGCAGAGATCTGCGGCGTCCTTTCCAAATAAATCCTGACCGCGAATAGCTTGCAGTTCTTTCTGCATTTCCAGGAACTGCTTCTGGAATTCATCCATTCTGTCAAACATAGTTTCCTTTCTACTAGAAGGTTTTTGTGGAATCTGTCCTTCCGGGACAGTGTGCACCACAGGGGGTGGTACCGTTACTACGGCCGTGAATATTGGCGTTTCCTGAAGTTTGTAACCTTCAGGAGTTGTTGGTATGCCCCCGGCATCTTCGCTTTCCCGAAGTTTGTAACCTTCAGGCCCAGCAGCCCCTGCTGAAGTTTCTGGATCTCCAGTGATCGGCGGAATATTTCCTTCCGGGATATAATTAGGTGGCATGCCCCAAGGACGATCTTTCAGCATTGGATACCTAGGATCAAACTTCTCCACTATGGGCGTTGAGGTGATCTCTGAGATCACAGTTCTTTGTAGCTGAGTTTCTGCCATGGCTTGCATGTCGTTACGAAGCTTTCTCATATCCTCTCTTAGAGCGTCGATTTCTTCTTTCAACTCTCTGTTTTCTTCCTCGAGATCATCCATCTTTTTTTGACGATTGGCCCGAGTATTGTACGAATGAGACAGTTCGACTCTAGAACCGAGACACAAACGTGAGATTCGTAGGTAAGAAGAATACGTTACGTGAGAATGATGAATGCAATGATTATATTAATTAATTTTTTGGTTTAATCAAAATAAACTCCGACAATTAGATTGCAAATATCAAACAGTGGGGAAACCCCGTTTTATTGAATTCAAAGGATTACGGAAATGGAAATACAGTAAATTACAAGGTTCATAAACAGAAACCTAAGCTAATGGGTC
The DNA here is from genome assembly GCA_022829125.1 of Lathyrus tuberosus. Taxonomy (NCBI): domain Eukaryota; kingdom Viridiplantae; phylum Streptophyta; class Magnoliopsida; order Fabales; family Fabaceae; genus Lathyrus; species Lathyrus tuberosus. The sequence goes on along the minus strand of JALAZF010000463.1, from coordinate 3,732,137 downwards.
CCGAGTCCTCTCTGAGGAGAACTCGGGTGCTGATTCGGGCACTTTCCTTTTCTTTGACCGGGGCTCTTGGGTCATTGTTGGGTTGTCATTCCTTTGCCAAGTGAAAGGAGTGAGCAAATTCCTTTGGTCATCTTGATTTTATACAGCATGTTGCTCCAAAATCTCAATTAGAGCATCCTTATCTTTCAGCAGTTGCTGTATTTTGGTACACTCCACATTGAGAATGCGGTACTTGTTCTTCCAAGACCTCCTCTCCTGTTGAACTTTGTTGAGAATAACCTGAAGTTTTTCCGTTTCAGTCATGAAGTACATGACAGATTCCCTTGGTGGAAGAACTCCGTGACGAGGATAAGGCATCTTTAGCTTGAGAGCTCTAGTTTGCACCCAGTGGAGGTAAGGCTCCACCGAGACACAGTCCGGTTTTCCTAGAGACTCTCGTCTTTTCTTATGAACATGTTTTCAAGCGTACACTATTTCCATCTTTAGCGCCCTGTCATTTTCACCTTCCTTGAAGAAAAGACCTTCCAGATGAGCATTACGCGGGACATGCCTCATCGGGTATCCAAATTGACGACGAACTAAAACTAAATGGTAATTGATTCCTCCCTTAGTTCCTATGAGGGGTACGTTGGGGAAGTTTCCACAATGATCAATGATCCTGATCCCGTCATAAATCCTATTGCACCAATCTATGTCAGAGTTGGTAAGGGACATGATCTTCTGCAACCAACGTAAGGCACTCTTATGATCCCAAAAAGCGGAAGACTTAGGCAAATGGGAAATGAACCATTTATATAGCAGGGGTACACAGCACATGATCATCCCTCTGCTGTACAAATTCCCTAAGTGTACAGAATGATACGCATCTGCGAGCAACGTTGGTACAGGGTTTCCAATGAGAAAAACCTTAATGGCGTTGATATCTACAAAGTTATCGATGTTGGGAAACAAAAATAACCCGTAGGTGAGCAAAACAAAGATGCTCTCGAAAGCGGCCATATTCCCTATACTAGAAAAGTATAGAGCCTTCTTTACCAGGAACTTGGTTGGTAAACCCAGGATTCCTGCTTTGGTGGTCATGTGAGTCTTGGCTTCTGACTCATCCAAATAAATTGCTCTTGCAATGGTCTGATCATTTGGAATTTCTCCCAGCTCAGAAAATGGAGCTCGATCAGTGATATGTAAATCAGTCAGATGAGAATACTCCTCCAGCATTGATGCGAGCTGGTAATCCGGGAATGTGAAACAGTGATAGACCGGATCGTAAAACTGAATGAGTGCATCCATGATTCTTTCAATTACATGGACCCTTAACAGAGGTAGCAGACTTCCGTACTTGGCTCTGAAAGCATCAGGGTTAGTGATCATCCTTGCTAATCCTCTCAAATTCTCCAGTTTTGGAACCTTAAAGGTATACTTGTCAGTTTTCCTTCTACCGAAATCCGTTAGCGCAATCTTTTTTCTCTGACATTTGCAATCATTGTCTTGGTTTAGTTTGAAAAAGAGAGACTAGAAGAGAAAATTTTCTTTGTTTAATGTTATTTAAAATGAATGCATGAATGCAGCACACAAAAACATAGAAAAAACATGGGGTCAAAGGGTCGGTGTCATGAAGTCAAGGCTCTACCCATCCCAAAGGTTTATACTAGTGATTTTTGTACCTGTTGTAGCGAGCGATTTTGGACGCAGTTCTTAAGCGCTGTCGCTCTTTGGGGTTTACTACAGGTCGATTCATTTTTTATCCTATTATGAGCTGACTAAGGAAGGGAAATAGATGTCTCCAATTAACCCTGCTTGTATACTGAGTTTAAACAGCGGTCTGTTAGGTTACGAATTCTATATGGTAATGGGGCCTTTCTTTCTTCTTACTTTATTAAGGTGGAAAACTGGGACTATTCATGGGAAATTTGTTAGATTGGGTGGAGATAGGGGACTTTAGGTTTTTGGATTAGTGTGCTCGCTAAGATTTTTCTTTCAATATTATGCGTACGTATTCCCGTTTACCGAAACAGGGAAATCAGAGCGTTCGTAGTTCCTCCTATTCTATGGGAGGAAATTGGTGTTTTGGTGTCTTGTTCAAAGCCCAAGACGTGAAGCGAAAGGTGATCTATATCTTGTTCAAAGCCTAAGATGTGAAGCTGAAGGTGGTTTGTATCTTGTTCAAAGCCCAAGATGTGAAGCTGAAGGGTCTATTTGTATCTTGTTCGAAGCCCGAGATGTGAAGCTAAAAGGTGTTGTCTTTAGAGAGAATTTGTCATCTCTAAAGAGGGTCTGTTTGTCACAACTGTTTATAAAGGAGAATTACTTTAACCGGGATATGTGAATTCGGCAATTCCATAATTTCCTTTATAGGGGGTTCCAACCTGAAGGAGAAGACTTTAACTCAGTGTAGAGCAATTCTATCTTTCCTTAGGAATTTTTCATGCTAAAAGATGGACAGTGGCATGGATGTAAATAATCCAGAGGCTTGCCGCTTACAGCGATTAGATGAAGGGGAAGGAGTTGTTGATGTTTGTATACTGTGAACGAGGCACAACTTTGATGCTAAAAGGTTGATTGGCTCAATCTTGGTTTTCTTATACAAAGCCTAAGAGGAGACTATTGGCCCAACAAGAAGGAGTTTTTGTGTGTCTCGTACGAAGCCCGAGAGAGAGGCTAAAAGGGTTGACTCAACAGGAGAATCTTTTATACTCAACAAGAGAGTGTTTTTGTATCTCGTACGAAGCCCGAGATTGAGGCTAAAGATGGTGACTCACCAAGAGAATCTTTTATACTCAACAAGAGAGTGATTTTGTATCTCGTACGAAGCCCGAGATGGAGGCTAAAAGGTGATTGACTCAATAAGAGAGTCTTTTATACTCAATAAAAGAGTGTTTTAGTATCTTGTACGAAGCTCGAGATGGAGGCTAAAAGGGAGATTGGCTCAACAAGAGAGCCTTTTATACTCAACAAGAGAGTGTTTTGGTATCTGGTACGAAGCCCGAGATGGAGGCTAAAAGTTTTGACTCAACAAGAGAGTCTTTGTATCTCGCACGAAGCCTGAGATGGAGACTAAAAGGTTTGACTCAACAAGAGAGTCTTTGTATCTCGTACGAAGCCCGAGATGGAGGCTAAAAGGTTACTGTTTCAGTTGAGTGACAGGTCCAGTATGTTGGTTCAACGAGAAAATCAGTTCTTATATGAGTAACACTGTACTCATGGATTTGATCTGAGGATCGGGATTATTTCTTGTTCTCTAAGGAAACGGGGAATCCAAAGGGTATTTGAGACTGTCCAAGTCTGTGGGCATTTCCTTACTTGAGAATGTCTCTGAGACTCAAGGAAATTTGACTGTTCAAGTCTAGAGTTTTATCTTTTGTACTATGCTTAAAGAAACAGTAGTAGTACGTTCACGGTAGAAAGATTTATACTCTTTGAAAGACTGTTCTATTAAGATGACTAATTTCTGTTCCTATACCTCTAGGAGGTCGTCGAGACAATTTGTACGAAGCCCAAGAGGAGGCTGGAATCTTTTAAGAAGCCGAGGGACAATTTGTACGAAGCCCAAGAGGAGGCTATCATTCCTGGAAGAAGAAATCATTTATACGAAGCCTAAGAGGAGGCTGTGAATATTTCTAAGAAGCCAACGGGTCCTTGTACAACGCCTAAGAGGAGGCGGGGATGCTTTTAAGAAGCCTGTGGGTCCCCAAACCCCGAGAAGTTCAAGACAGGCTATTCACAAAGAATAGATCAAGCCAGGAAAGTTCGAGAATTTTGAAGAAACTCAAGGGATGCAATTCACGGAGAAGAGATCATCTCTGGGGCGTAGAGTTTCTTGACAATTCCTAAGGAGGACAGCCGAAGAGAAGACTGTATCTGGTGCTCCTATAGGGGATCTAGTATTGTCTATTTCTAAGAATGATCGAAACGGCTTTACCTAGTGCTAGACGTAGTTGCCGGGGAAACTCTAAATATCTATACTATTATTACACAGTCGATATGAGTTTATGAAAGAAGACTTACAGCGAAACAGCCCCACAATATAGTTATATGTATATGAAAGTGGTAAATGAAAGCATATAAACACTTACTCGGTTGTAGAGCTTCCATGCTGTTTGGTTAGTTGTTCAACAAAGAAAGATTGAAAACAACAGTATATTTCAAAATCAAAGGAGAAAGTGCTTTAAAAGGAAAGATTGGGGCTTACAACTCAAGGAGAGGCCCAAGTTTTTAGTAGTGATTGCACTGTGATACGAGTTTGTACAGTGGGACTTATACAAGTGAGTGAGAACCAAAAAAATTTCTGTACAAGGGGAATGGGTCTTACACTCTCTCAAGAGGCCCAAAAAAATGATTTAGAGAAAAGAAGCGGGTCTTACTACTCGAGGGTAGGCCCAGATGATTTTGTTTAAAAAATGGCGAACGCGCCGAGGTTTTAGAATGTATAGAGGGACTTATACAATAAGTGAGGCCCCAAAATGAGTTATGTAAAAAAAAGGTTGGGACTTACACTCTATTAGAGGCCCAAGTGAGTTTTAAGAAAAGAAATGGGTCTTACTACGCGAGGGTAGGCCCGATGGTTAATTTTGAAAAGGGCGACGATCGCGCCGAGGTTTTGGAAACACCGTGGGACTTATACAAGTGATTGAGGCCAAAAATTTTGGTATTTACAAAGGAATTGGGTCTTACACTCTATTAGAGGCCCAAAGGTTTAAAAATGAAAACTAAATGGGGCTTATAGCTCAAGGAGCGTAATACCCCGTATTATCTAAATGCTCAATTGGATATCGGATGAGATCAGATAAGCATCTATGTGCTCTATCCTTGGTAAATTGGATTAATGGAATCCTCTAAGTACTCTAAGCATTATCAATTGGGACCAATAAAGCAGTTAATGAACTCTGAAGAGATCAATTTGTTATTAGTTCAAAAGAGACTTTTATGATAACTCTAATAATTGATCAATTGGTTGAGATGACAAAATATCAATTTGGAGATATTTTACTCTATTGGATTATATTATATAATAATAGTATTATATATATATATATATGTTAAGAAAAGAGAAAATGGAAGGAAAGAAGAGAAAGAAGAGAAAGTGAAGAAGAGAAGAAGAAGGGAGAAGAGAGAAACCCATGGATCATCATCATTACCATCTTCTTCAAACTCCTCTTCGACTATCAGGTGGGTTCTAGTTAGAAACTCCAAGTTCTAGAAATAGATGTTTGGAACTTAGGTTAGAATTTGAGAGAAAATGATAAATTGTTGAATCAATGAAATCTAACGAATAAAATGAGTTATAAACTGTGTTGTATGATCAATATGTGTATAGAATCATCTATTGATGCTTATTTGTGCATTGGGTAGTGTTTGGAATGGGTTTTGGACCCAAAGGCCCCAGCTGTTGCGCTGCTGAAATTCTGGATTTCCGCAGGTTCGCACTGCGAATCCCCTAGCGAAGGGGAAATCGAACATTCGCTGGTTGTTAGCACGACGAAGGTGAAGGCGAGCATTCGCTAGAGATTCGCCATAGGTTCGCACTGCGAACATTACCCTGTTTTGGTTCTGCCACGGTTCGCCAGACGTTCGCACTGCGAATAGAACAGCGAACCCAGTGTATTTAGGCATTCGCTGGGAGCTTCGCACTGCGAATGAGAAAGCGAGCATTCGCTGGCTGCTTCGCATTGCCAACATAGCAGATCCTCCAACCTGTTTCCTTCATAACTTTTGATCCGTAACTCGGATCGGGACGTTCTTGGTGTCATTAGAAAGCTATGACGGAAAATGAAGGAAAGTAATGTTTTGTGGAATGTTGGAATTGACATCTTTTGGATCCTAAGTTCGATTGCGGCGTAATTATAGCCGATGTAGAGCTGTGAAAATATCCTACGGGATAAGAGTGAGAAATATTAATTGGTACCCGATTAAATGAATCGGAGGGAACCCGAAAGTGATGTTTTATGTGATGAATCATTATATGTGATTCTATTATACAATTGTAATATGCTTTGTATAACTTTGATTGAATTATTATATGTAATTCTAAAATGTGCAATTGTAATATGCTTTGCCTAAAATTGTTGTTAAACATGATTGAGAAAATATGCATGCTTAAAATGAATTAGGTAGAGTGAGGAAACTTTACCCCATAACAACTTGATAGTGGAACCTAGTAATGGCTAGGAATTGATAGAAACTCTGTATGGAGATGCTCGGGCACTTGATGTATAACGGTGCATCCGTGACGAGTATTGGTCTAGGAGAGCGTGAACACTAGTATGGAACACGTGTACTTATTATGTTTAATTGATAAAGGCTAATGTGGCCTAGAAATGTTGAATATAATTATGGTTATATGTGAAATCACGAAATCGTAACCATTATTCTATTATGTGCCATCTATTGAGTAACAAACTCCTCTGGAATGATGCACGATTTCTTGGTAGGTTTGATTTCCAATGTTATAGTACGAATGGAGCCTACGGGTAAAGAGACTTGTGACGGTGTACGGGCCTTGTGAAGTGACGGATCGCGGTGTATGGGCTGATGATCCCTAATCCATTTCGTATGCCAAGAAATCTACGAGGGTCCATGACTAATTCCTACTTCTAGACGTAGAAGAGGTCGGGAGAAAGGGGATGTCTCGACAAGGTTATCGATAAGTGAATAAACTTTTGATGGACTCAATAACGTGTTTCCATATAGTGTGAGATTGTGAGATTGTGAACCCAAGTCATTTCCCTTCCCCTTGACTTGAGTTAGGATTGATAGAACCCTGTAAAGCCGAGAGAATCTATAGGATAGGGAACTCACTGAGATTTGATGTATCTCACCCCACTATAGTTGCTATATTTCAGGTACGGTTTGCAGGTTTGATTTACAAGTGGAGCTATGCTTGGATGTTTCAAGAGAAGCTTAGTTAAGCTTATTCTGCTATGTATTCTTTTGTTGTATACAATTGAGGATATTGTATATTATTCTTAGATTTTATTTTTGGCTAGTTTCCATGACTTGTGCCATGTGTTGTATTTATGCTTTAGAAATGGACAAGTATGTGAACTATGCCATTAGGCACTTTTGATGTGTCAGTACCAAATAAAATGCTTGTATAGTATTATTCTAGACATATATTATACAGGGCATTACAAGGAGAAGCCCAATGGTCTTTTTTGTTAAAAGGCGACGATCGCGCCGAACTTTGTAAATGTACAGAGGGACTTATACAATGTCTGAGGCCCAAAATATTTTATTTACAAAAGGGATGGGACATACACTCTATTAGAGGTCCAAAGTGTATTTTAGGAAAAGAAATGGGGCTTACAACACGAGGGGAGGCCCAGATGATTTTCAGTTTGAAAATGGCGATTGCGCCGAGATTTTTAACGTATCGGGACTTATACAATAACTGAGGCCCAAAATATTTTTGTACAAAAAGGGTTGGGTCTTACACTCTATTAGAGGCCCAAAGTGTTTGAAAAAAGATTTGTTAGGGTGAAAATCAAGTAAAAAATCAAGTAAAAAATGATAAAAATATCAAATAAAAATCATTAATCATGTTATAAACAATGATTAAGGTTTATGAAAAAGTATTTTATCCACATGAATATTTAAAATCATTTTGGTTTTAAAAATCAAGAAAAAGAAATCATTTTAAAAGCATTTAAAACATTTTAAAACAATATTTTTAAATATATTAAAAATAATCTAAAAATAATATTTTTTTGTGATTTTTTGTGTATTAAAATATTATGGGGTATGAATTGGAAAATGATGATTTTTGCTATGTAAAAGAATTGGTTGAGTTTTGAAAATAATATAAGAAAAAGAGGAAAGATGTCACAACATCATCTTCGACATCCCTTATGGGGCAAAAAACCAGTACTGAAACTTTAGTTTTTTAACACCTTTTTTATCAAATTTCAAACACTCATAACTCTCTCAATTTTTAACGGAATTAAAATCCGGAAGTACCTATCTTGACCGATTTTTCGCAAGGAATCCAATGGTACCACACACACACTGAAACTCGACGTACAAAACACGTGAATCGAAAAACCAGAACTGCTATGTTAATTTAAAACATTGTTTCTCGTCAAATTTCCAACACGCGTAACTCTCTCGATTTTTAACGAAATTAAGATCCGGAAGAGCCTATCTTGACCGATTTTTTGCAAGGAATCCAATGGTATTACTCATGCACACTGAAACTTAATGTACAGAAGACACAAATTAAAAAACTAGAATTGGACTGTTAATTTCGACGTCGTTTCGCGTCAAATTTCCAACACGCGTAACTCTCTCGATTTTTAACGGAATTAAGATCCGAAAGAGCCTATCTTGACCGATTTTTTGCAAGGAATCCAATGGTATTTCTCATGCACACTGAAACTTAATGTACAGAATACACAAATTAAAAAACCAGAACTGCACGTTAGTTTTCGACGTTGTTTCGCGCCAAACTTCCAACGCGCATAACTCTCTTAATTTTTATTGGAATCAAAATCCGTAAAAACCTATCTTAACCAATTTTTCGCAAGGAATCCAATGGTACCACACATACACATTGAAACTCAACGTACAGAATGTACGACGCAAAAAACCAGAGCTAGACTGTGATTTTAAAACAACATAAACTCTACATATAAACATGTTAAAATGCAAACAGTGGGAGGATCACAACATACACATTAAGGACTACATTTTTGCTTCAAGAATTGTTCAATATGATGCATGTATATGGACAACAAAGGAAAGCATGATTCAAAGAATTCAAGTTGTGAATTTTACCTTTTTTTGGAGATTGTGTGCAACCTACCAAGTGCTTTGTTCCAGAAATGATTTGATGCTCTGGACACCCTCAAATGACCTCTTAGAATCTTTTAGAATGGTTGGAATCAGCTGGAAACCTCTGGAGCAAGTTTGAGCACTTTTTTGCAAAATGGGCAAAAGTGGCCAAAATGCCAACTCTCTCAAATGGTGTTCCAGATGTGTGGCACCATTTGGGACAGTTCAAGGATGATATTTGGAGTGTGTTTGAGGTTTTATCTAGTTTGGAAAGTGACTGAATCAAGACATGGCTTGAAAAATGCAAAAAAGTCCAATTTTGAGGTTTTGAGAGGTGACTTTGTGATGTTGGTGTTATAGGTCACTTGTGAGAGTTTGGATCACCTACATATGATGTTTATGAGGTGTTAGAATCATGAGTTGTGATGGAAATGCTCTCTAACTCAAAAACTCAGAATTTCCTTACTAAAGAAGGCATTTTGGAGTGAAAGAGAGAATTTGAGGAAAGCATCTGTTTGATGGCTTTGGTGTACTCAAACTGAGCACAAATGAGCTCTATTTATAGTAGAGCAAGTTTGTTTTGCAAGCAATAGTGAATGGTGGCTGCAACAGAGATTTGGAAAATGTTGGCCAATGAAAACCCAAGTCTCCTCTAGCCATTGACTAGAGGTTAGAGCACAGGCCTTTGGTTCCCTAGTTGTTGGATGAATCTTGACTGAATTCAATTGGAGGAAGCTCAGATCATGCCACCTCTAAGCATCCATTAAATGCTCCAAACCAAAATTGGAGTCTTGTCCCTCTTTTAGGGATTTCTAGGTTTTGGCATGCTAGTTTTGGTTCCTTGGACTTGGGAGGCTCATGGATCATATCATCCCCCTTATATTTGATCCTTAGATGTGTCCAAAATGATGACAAGGCTTGAAAATTCGTGTGGCACAAGAAATGTGCAAATCTGCCCTGAAAAATTCAGCTCCAGCAAGCCTTTTTGTAAAATCCATAACCCCCTACTCGAGTATGCTACATGGACGTTCTAGGACTTTCTGGAAAGCTGAGATGACATACTTCAACTTTGATGTTTGGCCCTAGAACTGGTTCAACTTGGATCATGGAGAAAAACAGCCTTGAAGTTGGGACTTCATGCTGAAATTACAAGGCAGATTTTGGCTAAGTGCTGAAAAATGTCAATTTTAGGTTTTTAGCCATTTTGATCCAACCATAACTCAAAATCCATGATGAATTGGGATGAGGTGTAGTTGACACTTTTGTATAGGGCCATGAGGGCTATAAATCAAGCTTTGGATAGGGAAAAATGGCTTTGTGGTTTAGGAGTTATGATCCTCCAAAGTTGGTACCCTTGCCACTTTATTTCATAACTTAGAAAATTTTCTAAGTTTTTATGGTTACCCCTTTTTCAAGCTATCCCACTTTTCTTGATTTTTCTTGATGAATGATGATTCCAATCACACATTAACATCATTTTAGGGTTAAAAAACCATTTTTTTGAAAAATCTCAAAAAGTCAAAGTTTGACTTTCATGCACAGTTGACTTTTTATCAGATGAATTCCAAACTGTGCGATCCTTTATGAAATCAAGTCCTTGACCTAAATCAAACTTGATGGACATGTTCCATAGGTGTTATAGGGTGTATTGAATCGTGTCCCAAGGTTTGGGAGCATGCCTGGGTCAAAAGTCAAAGGTACAGTTGACTTTTCCCGCGAAACCCTAACTGTGGTTCAGATGAAATTGAAACTTGTTGCTCAAGCTTCTTGGATCAATTCATTGTTGCAAATGGATCAATGTGGTGTGTTAGGGATCCTCAAATCCTCTCTTGAGGCCTTGGCTCGTGTTTTATCCCAAAAGTCAACTTAGGGGTGAATTAGATCAAGAAACCCTAATTTCGGATTTCTGGTAAATGCATCCCCTGAGGCTAAATTGACTTGATGATGGAGTTTATGATGTTCCATGGAGCGTATTAGGATATGCTTTGAAGCATTGGCTCATGCCCAGAGGAAAATTTCCATCTAGAGGCCCTAGTCGACCAAACCCTAATTTGGTGACACTGGCGATCCTGAGGCTTGATCCACCTAAAAGGGAGCAGCCTTGTGCTTAATCCTTGAAGTGGGAGTCCTCTTGATCCATTGTGGATATTTGAGAGGCTAGACAAGTTGAAGATCATGTCATTTCTTGATTGATCCTTTGTCTAAGAGCTCTGAGAGGGTTTGAAACCCTAGTTCTGATTGTAGTGAGTGTTCACCCATCTTTGGGGAGACTAATGAGGTACAAAGGTACATCCATATTGTGCTGATGATTTGTACCATGATGGGAAATCTTAGTGGTCAAAATTTGGGGTATGACAGATGCCCCTATTTAATCTTCTTGGACCCAAAGGTGTGAATGGCGAAGGTATTCGGGCATTCGGGGTGCAAGAGGATTAAATATCAAAATACTCGAAATTTTGATGGTGGTTATGAATGGTAGCTTACGTATTCATCTTCTTTAGCTAAGCGATGATGTTTAGTAAAGGTAAACTACCCCTCGATCCTGGTCTTCAGCCAAGGAGCTGGTCTCAGTTTTCTTTTGAAATAAACCTCCCCTCGATCCTGGTTTCCTACCAAGGAACTGGTCTTAGTTTCTTTTGTCAACTTCCCCTCGATCCTGGTTTCCTACCTAGGAACTGGTCTTAGTTTCTGATTTGTGAACTTCCCCTCGATCCTGGTTTCCTACCAAGGAACTGGTCTTAGTTTCCGAAGTAAACTTCCCCTCGATCCTGGTTTCCTACCAAGGAACTGGTCTCAGTTTCTGATTTAAACTTCCCCTCGATCCTGGTTTCCTACCAAGGAACTGGTCTTAGTTTCTTTTCTCAATAAACTTTCTTAACAAGGGACGCTATTTGTATCGGTTTTCCTTCAAACTTCTCGCCGAATTTTCCTGGGGAGATGCCATTTGAGTGGAAAAAGTTTTGATGTCAGACTTGCTGGGGAACCCATTCGTCTGAATTATAGAGGTACACAAACTTCTCTGTTTGGAGACGCCATTTGTCGATTCTACTAGGGAAAGCGAGTCTCTTGAGAGACTGTTTCCGTTTGGGGGTGTTACATCATACTTTTCCTGAGGTCTTTTCAGAGAAATGCCATACGATGTACCCCAATTTTGAGGGGCTTTCTCTGGGGATTTTCCTTAATCCGGGAAAGCGAATATATCATCTTCAATGGTGAAGAGTGATATTTGTTGAAAGTTTTCTTATTTCTTAGAGGTTCAAGTTATCAAAGTGGTCAAGGACTGTCTTTAATCCAGAGATAAACGGGAGAGAGATTACTTAGATGATTCACTTCCTGACGAGGAAAGATCTGACAACTCGATTGAGATGACTTCTATCACTAGGGGACAAGACTGACTAGAGTGATAGTGATGCAATATGAATATGAATGTAGATCAATAATGCATGATGTATGTATGTATATGCTGACAAAACTGACGCAACATACAGACTAAAGGATGAACACGACTAGATACTCGGCCACAGTGGGGCATGTAGAAATATCGTTGGTTCAAGATAGCAATTCTACCTTGCTTAGGAGAAACGGTGCCTGTTGGGAGCGACGCTGGTCGGGCTTAGGAGATGAGAACTCGGCCGAGGGCATCAGATGGGAAAGTCGCATCTGATACAGTTGATCCTTCGTTCAGGGGTACTAGTCTAGAAGGCGTACTTTGATTCTGCACTTTGAGGTTCGAACACCTTTGGAGAAGCGACCGATGTTCTTCTGATGTTCAACAGTTAAAAGAAATTGCCATCTTTATTTTAAAAAAGCAGAAAAAATTTTATCAAGTAAATTCATTTTTGTTTTATTTTCAAGAATCGTTAATCATGTTAAAAACATCATTCTGTAAAGCTAAAACAAGTAAGAATTACAAACAAAAGCACAAGGGTTCAAATTTTATTGATAGGATGGAAATCAGTCGAACGCGTGATTCCATAGAGTATTTACAAAGTTAGAAAATGGTAATTTACAGGGAAAAGGGCTACGTTGAAACATAACGACCACTATCCTTCTACCAACTTTGAATTTGGGACATCCTGAGCTTCTGTCGAAGATGACCTTGACTGGAGTCTCTGATGGATGGCATGACTGTTGAGGAGCTGAACTGATCAGACGTAGTTACTTGCCATTAATCCCTAACTTTTGCCTGGATTGTACTTGGAGATTTCCAATCCACCGGGACAATTTTTGATCATGTCTCTAATTTTTGCCTGGAACGCCCTTTCGAGTTTTCAATCCACCGAGACGTTTTATTTAGGCGAAGTATTTCTTGACTACGTCAATATTCGTGGGGTAGGCAAATTCTTCTCCATCCATGGTTGTGAGTCTCAAGGCGCCGCCTGAGAAAGCTTTCTTGACCACATAGGGGCCATCATAATTCGGAGTCCATTTACCCCGGGAATCAGTGAGAAAGGATTGTATCTTCTTAAGCACAAGGTCTCCTCTTCTGAAGACGCGAGGTCGAACCTTTTTGTCGAACGCCTTCTTCATTCTCTGCTGATACAACTGACCGTGGCATAGTGCTGTCATTCATTTTTCTTCGATCAAATTGAGTTCATCGTGTCAACTTAGACACCATTCAGCTTCGGTAAGCTTGGCTTCCATCAATACCCGGATTGATGGGATCTCTACTTCTATGGGGAGCACTGCTTCCATGCCATATATTAGAGAGAAAGGGATTGCCCCTGTTGAAGTGCGGACAGATGTACGATAATAGTGAAGAGCAAAGGGTAGCATCCCGTGCTAATCTTTGTAAGTTACAACCATCTTCTGAACAACCCTCTTGATGTTTTTGTTAGCCGCTTCTACCGCCCCGTTCATCTTAGGTCGGTAGGGAGATGAGTTATGGTGTTTGATCTTGAACTCAGCGCACAACTCTTTGATCATCTTATTGTTCAAGTTAGATCCATTATCTGTAATAATCTGGCTTGGAACACCATAACGGCAGATGATATTGTTTTTGATAAATCGGACCACCACTTGTCGGGTTACATTGGCGTATGATGTTGCTTCGACCCACTTGGTGAAGTAATCAATGGCTACCAGGATGAACCGATGTCCGTTCGAAGCCTTGGGCTCAATCATGCCAATCATGTCGATTCCCCATATGGAAAAAGGCCATGGGGAAGAGAGAACTTTGAGATATGTTGGCGGTACATGGATTTTGTCGGAGTATATCTGACACTTGTGACACCTCCTTATGTACTTGTAGCAGTCGGGTTCCATGGTCAACCAGTAGTACCCTGCTCTTAAAAATTTTCTCGCCATTGTGTGTCCGTTGGCATGAGTGCCAAAGGATCCTTCATGAATTTCTTTTATCAGCATGTTTGCTTCTGGTCTGTCTACGCATCGGAGCAAGACCAAGTCAAAGTTCCTCTTATAGAGTATGTCACCGCTCAGGAAAAAGTTTCCAGCCAGTCTTCTGAGGGTTTTTCTGTCTTTCCTGGATGCCCCAGGTGGATACTCTTGTTTCTGAAGTAAGCATTTGATATCGTGATAGCAAGGTTTGTTGTCTATGAATGCTTCAATTGTGAAGACGTAAGCGGGCCGTTCAAGGTGCATTATGTCGATCTTAGGTATATCATTCCATTGACCTACACTAATCATGGAGGAGAGAGTGGCCAAAGCATCAGCCATATGATTCTCTTCACGAGGAATATGGTGAAACTCGATTATGTTGAAGAAGGGTAGCAACCTTCTTGCATAATCTTTGTAAGGAATCAGTCCTGATTGGTATATGTTCCAATCTCCTGTGATCTGATTGATAACCAGAGCTGAGTCTCCATATACATCCAAGTTCTTGATCCTTAAGTCGATCGCTTCTTCGAGACCCATAATACAAGCTTCGTATTCGGCCTCGTTGTTAGTGCACTTGAACATAAGTCTGGTGGTGAAAGGAATGTGGGTACCCTGAGGTGTTATGATGATTGCCCCAATTCCGTTTCCGTAGTGATTGACAGCTCCGTCAAAGATTAGTCCCCACTGGAAACCTGGTTCTGGCCCTCCACTGGGTAGCGGTTCATGGCAGTCTTTCATTTTTAGATACATGACATCTTTGTCTAGGAAGTCAAATCCAATTGATTCCTGATCGTCAATCGGTTGATGAGCCAAATGATCGGCTAAAATACTTCCTTTAACAGCTTTCTGAGCGTGGTACTTGATGTCGTACTCTGATAACAACATCTGCCAATGGGCAATCCTTCCCGCGAGAGCAGGTTTTTCAAAGACGTACTTGATTGGATCCATTTCAGAGATTAAGCAAGTAGTGTGACAAATCATGTATTGACGAAGACGTTTAACTGCCCAAGCCAAAGCGCATCAAATTTTCTCAAGCATCGTGTACTGAGTCTCGCAGTCGGTGAACTTCTTGTTCAGATAGTAAATGGCAGACTCTTTCCGTTTGGTTTCGTCTTGTTGGCCAAGTACACATCCCATTGAGTCCTCTAGAACTGTGAGGTAGATGATCAGTGGTCTTTCTTCCACTAGAGGTGATAGAATCAGCGGATTCAACAGGTATTCCTTGATACTGTCAAAGGCAATTTGGCAGTCATCTGTCCAAACGCAGTCCTGATTCTTTTTGAGTAATTTGAAAATCGGCGCACAGGTCGCGGTCATAAGGAATATGAATCTGGAGATGTAGTTCAAACGTCTCAAGAATCCTCTGACTTGTTTCTCAGTTTTTGGAGAAGGCATTTCTTGAATGGCCTTGACCTTGTCAGGATCAACTTCAATTCCTTTCTGGCAGACGATGAACCCTAGCAGTTTCCCTGAACGAACACCGAACGTGCACTTGTTGGGATTCAAGCAGAGTTTTTACTTTCTCAAACGCTCGAGTAGTTTTGACAGGTGGGTCACATGCTCCTCTTCTGTCTTAGATTTTGCAATCATATCATCGGCATATACCTCGATTTCCTTATGTATCATGTCATGTAACAGAGTAGTCATGGCCCTTTGATAGGTTGCCCCGGCATTCTTCAAACCGAACGGCATTACCTTGTAACAAAAGGTACCCTATGGGGTGATAAATGAAGTTTTCTCCATGTCTTTCGGCGCCATTTTGATTTGATTATAGCCCGAGAATCCATCCATGAAGGAGAAAATTTTGAACTTTGTTGTACTGTCTACCAGCATGTCAATGTGTGGTAAAGGAAAATCGTCCTTTAGACTAGCCTTGTTTAGATCTCTGTAATCTACACACATTCTGACCTTTCCGTCCTTTTTCGGAACGGGTACGATATTGGCTAACCATTGAGGATATTCAGATGTAGCGAGGAAACCCACGTCGATCTGTTTTTGTACCTCCTCTTTGATTTTGATGGCCATGTCAGGATGAGTCCATCTCAACCTTTGCTTTACTGGCGGACATTCTGACCTTAACGGTAAATGATGCTCCACGATGCTGGTATCCAACCCTGGCATATCCTGATATGACCAAGCGAATACATCGGGGAATTCTTTGAGAAGCTTTATCAAACTCTCTTTGGCAGTTGGATCGAGTAGTGCCCCAATTCTGACTTCTTTTCTCTCTTCTTCCGAATCCAAGTTTACCGTTTCCAACGGCTCTTTGTGAGGTTCAATGGACCTTTCCTCCTGTCTGAGTAATCGGGAGATCTCTTCTGGAATTTCATCGTCAACTTCTTCTTCAGCCCCAAATACCGAGAACTCAAAGTTAGAAGAAGGCATCGGATCGTATGTTTCAACGGGGTTTAAAACAAGCAATCTGCATGACGTGATGATCTGTGTTTAGAAGAGATAGAGAAAATGCGAGTGTGCGCAATGTATTTTTCTTTTACTGCTTGTTTTTATTATTGAGTTGTTTTTTAGGATTACCATTTTCTGAAAAACGAAAAGAGAAAACAGCAATAAATGCGGAAATTACAGAACGACGTTATTTTATTAATGAACAAGTCGATTCTTGAAACTACAGCCCTATAAAACAAAACTCTGTCGCTTCGGGCAAAGCGAAGAGGGAAATTTACATAAAGTGAGCCCTATCAAAACATCCGTTTCACCTGGGCAGGGTGAAAGGTTAAAGACGACAATTACTTTGACTTATGAACAATCTTCGGAACATCGACAGCAACCCATTGGCGGCGAACCCCTCGGTGAATCACAAAGTCTGGTACCTTCCTTAATTTGTCTTCAGAAATAACCCTGATTTCTGGTGGAGCAGAATCATTGGAATCTGTCTCCCAGGCAGAGTTGTCGTAGGAGGATTACCCTGTTGCATTCTGCAGAGTATTTGTGCTCTCAGGTAAATCTGCCCATCCAGTTGGTTGGATGTCTTCGAGCCTGATACGAGAGCTTTCAGGAGCAGTGTACTTGACCATGTAGTCGTATTTTCCACTTGGTTGTCCCAGGGTGTCCCATACTTCTTTGGAACTGGAGGAGTCATCCCTCTCGATGACGTTGACCTCGGGAAAAGCATAGTTGATGAATTCGAGTCCTGCAAACGTTGCGTATTCATCGTCATGTTGGGTATTTTCAGGATAACCTGGGTGTTGATCCCATGACATGGTGGGGACGCATGTATTCTGTTCAACGATGCTCAGCTGAATTTCATTGTTCGGCTGATTTTCTTGCCCCAAGTCTCCTGGGCACGACTGCCAGATAGGCAGGTCATCCATCGGGCCATAGTAGTCGTGGTCAAAGTTGTCTTTCATCAGAGTGTCTTCCTCTAATGAGTTTGGCGGAGCACGGCATCCTTCCGGATCACAATCTCCGTATATCATTTTGACGTCTGACCTGGGTATAAATCTCAGACTCTGTGTAGGAAAGCAAAATGGGGTCTGCATTTTATCCTGAGACATATAACCGTCCTCGTTGAGATAGGACTTCCATTCTTCCTCCACATCAGATGAATCATCTTTATTGATGGTATGTACATCTTGAGTCACTGGTTGAAGGAAACCTCAACTGTGGAAGAAGTTCTGAATGGGATGATGACTTTCATTGTTAGTAGCTGTCTGGATACAGGTTGCAGAAAAACCAAGACCCTTCTTTGTTTTATTGTTAGTAGGAATGACAAGCTATCCCCATCCTTTTGTAGTGGTACTCTCGATCACTTTGATAGCATCTTTGTACGAGGAAATGGAAGTTCCCCCCTCAGATTGATCGTCCTTGTGTAGCAAAAGCGCTTGGAACTGGGTTTTAATTATCCCTTCTGGTTCCACATAAGTGGATGACGATAAATTGATGACGAGCAAGGCCTGTTCCCCACAGACTATGATGAGTTGGCCATTCTGGACGAACTTTAGCTTTTGGTGGAGGGTTGAAGTGACCGCTCCAGCCTGATGTATCCAAGGTCTTCCTAATAAACAACCGTATGTTGCCCGGATGTCCATGACCTAGAAAGTGACTTGGAAAGTGTGAGGACCAATTGTTATGGGAAGGTCGACTTCGCCGACAACCGTTTTTCTGGATCTGTCAAATGCTTTGAAGACGACCTCACTGGTTCTCATCGGAGGGCCTTTGAATGATAATTGCATCAAAGTGGACTTCGGCATAACATTCAGGGCTGACCCTGTGTCTACCAGTATGCTGGCCAAAGCATCGTCCTGGTAGTTGACTGTAATATTGAGCGCCATGTTATGACGGTGACCTTCTTCAGATAATTCCTCATCACTAAATCCCAAGTTATTGCAGGAAGTGATGTTAGAGACAATGCTATCGAACTGTCTGATTGTTACATCCTGTTCCACAAAGACTTGCTCCAAGACTTTCTGTAGAGCCTCCCTGTGCGCTTCTGAACTGAGTAAAAGTGATAATACCGAGATCTTTGAAGGAGTTTGTAATAGTTGATCAACAATGTTGTATTCACTCCTTTGGATGAGCTTCAGCATCTCATCGTTGTTCTTTGAAAGGTCGGGATCACTGGATTGACCGACTGGTGGATTGGGAACTTCTGTCTGAGGTTCCTTTTCTTTGCTGAGTTCTCCAACTCCTCTGTTGAAGATTCGACCGCTCTGTGTTACTCGATTGATGTCTGCAGTATTCACGACGGAGGGTAACGGAATTTCCTTTCCATTCTCGACTATTGTTGCACCGTATTTGTAAGGGATAGCCTTAGTTGATTCATACGGTAGTGGTCCTGGCAGATAGATGACTATGGGAGCCTTCTGATTTTTTGGACCATCATAAGTAATTTCGATCCGTTCCTGGTTGGGAACTCTCAATTCGTCAAGTAGAGGGATGATGGCAAAAACATCCCTGGACCTCTGATGATCAGATATTACGACAATGTCCTCGATTTGATCAGCGAGATAGTTGACTGATCCAGAACTTGACCATGGTTGAATCTCTTTGCGGTCCAATTAACTTTGAAGGGCTGCCCGCACGAGGTAGCATCCTTGATTGTTCACTGAACATACTCCACACCGCTCATAGTTGTGTAGTGGCACCTGGCCGCGTCCGCTCTGAATACAGTGTAGCCTTACTAGGTCAGTTTCCATTGACCGAACATCCTGACTTTGATATCTAGTAGGATTCCTGTTAGTGATACTAATTTGCTGGGTGTCTTCATCCATATAGATTGGAAGCCACTAGTGGTTCAACAAGTGCTGAAGTGTTTTCTGGACAAGGGCACAACCTTGATCATTTTCGCAACCCGCTTTACAGCTCTGATAATCATGTGATACCAAGAATCCGAGACGGACCTGTTCTGCGTGTAACTCCACCAGGCTGGTATTCATTAAGCGAATATCGAAGATTTGAATCATGTTGATCTGATAGGGATTCCTATCATGGTAGTCCTGGATCCATCCAAGATCCATCTTACGCTGGAGGGCTTCTTGTACAAAAGAACATCCCTGTTTGTTTACCGAGCAAGTCAGACAAGAACTGTAATCGTGTCGTGGCAGATTATGATACTGGATTTTCCTGGAGTGCATCGCTACCAAGTTGACATTCATTGCACTGATGTCGTTGTTCTGAATGATGTTAGAATTCGTGTAAACCATGTTAACTCCACGAACTCGGTGCTCTTGGATCCATCCGAGATCCATCTGTTCCTGTAGAACTGATTGCACCACAGAACATCCCTGATTGTTTTTAGAGCAGATATCACACCGGTGATAATTATGAGGTAGCACATGGCCATACCCGCTCTGTCTATAATGCATCTTGACTAGATTGGTCCTTAACAAGAGTACATCATGAATTTGATAGACATTGTTAGACTCTCCCTCTATCAGGTTGACTGCAGCTGTCTCATGTTAAGGCAGCGGGTTCGTGAGAACATTTGGATTCATATCTTTGAAAGATAAGACCCCGCTCCTAACAAGCTTTTGCACGTCAGATTTGAAATTGAGACAGTTCTCTATGTTATACCCTGGTCCTCCTTGATGGTAAGGGCAAGTCTGATCCACCTTAAACCAAAAAGGCGGATTTTCCGGTACTGTTAGAGGGGACTTAGTCTGGATGTGCCCCTTGGCTAGTAGTAACGGAAATAGTTCTGCGTACGATACGGGTATAGGATTAAATCCTGGTGGCCGCGTTGTACGGTTGTTATTATATGGAGGATGAGCCTGCTGAAGAGGCTGTTGTGTCCTTTGCTGAAATTATTGTTGATTAGGTTGGCTCTGCGCAACCTGAGGTTGATACGTAGGCGCGGGATTGATAGCAGGAGTCACAGCTGCTACTGGCTGATAACGTCGCCTTTTCCTTCCGAGAGAGATATTCCCAATATCTTGCTTTTTTTTCTTAGGGAGAGCACTACCGTATCGTTTTGTACTACTCGATGATCCAGCGTCTTTTACTAAACGTCCTTCCCGGACGGCTTCCTCAAGACGAACTCCCATACCGACCATTTCGGTGAAATCACTGGGCGCACTGGCAACCATTCTGTCGTAATAAAATGAGCTTAAGGTCTTTAAGAAGATCTTTGTCATCTCTTTTTCCTCAAGAGGTGGACAAATTTGAGCGGCAATTTCACACCATCTCTGAGCGTATTCCTTAAAGGTTTCCTTGTCCTTTTGTGACATTGATCTGAGTTGATCTCTGTCTGGCGCCATGTCCAAATTATATTTGTACTGTTGGACGAAGGCAGTGCCGAGATCTCTGAAAGTGCTGATCGTAGCATGGTTTAAACCCATGTACCATTTTAATGCGGCACCAGTTAAACTATCCTGAAAGTAGTGAATCAGTAGATCCTGATTCTCTGTCTAAGCTGACATTCGCCGAGCGTACATCACCAAGTGGCTCTGAGGGCAAGAGTTACCCTTGTACTTTTCAAAGTCGGGCACCTGGAATTTGTGCGGAACTTTCACATTGGGGACCAAGCAGAGGTCCGCGGAGACCTTTCCAAATAGATCCTGACCGCGAATAGGTTGCAATTCCTTTTGCATTTTCAGTAACTGTTCCTGGAACTCGTTCATTCTTTCGAACATGCTTTCGTTTCCACCAGAAGGTATCTGGGGAATCTGTCCTTCCGGGATAGTGTGTACCACGGGGGGTGGTATAGTCATTACGGCCGAGACTCTCAGTGCCTCCCGAAGTTTGTAACCTTCAGGAGTTGCTGTCATGCCCCTGGCATCTTCACTTTCCTGAAGTTTGTAACCTTCAGGCCCAGCGGTTCCTGCAGTGATTTCCTTCTGGGATATAGTTAACACGCATGCCCCAGGGACGATCTTTCGGTATTTGATACATAGGATAATACTTCTCCACTATGGGCATTGAGGTGATCTCTGAGATCACGGTTCTTTGTAGCTGAGCTTCTGCCATGGCTTGCATGTCGTTACGAAGCTTTTTCATATCCTCTCTTAGAGCGTCGATCTCTTCTTTCAACTCTCTGTTCTCTTCCTTGAGATCATCCATCTTTTTCTGACGATTGGCCTGAGTATTGTACGAATGAGACAGTTTGACTCTAGAACTGAGACACAAACGTGAGATTCGTAGGTAAGAAGAATACGTGACGTGAGAATGATGAATGCAATGATTATATTAATTGTTTTTTGGTTTAATCAAAATAAACTTCGACAATTAGATTGCAAATATCAAATAGTGGGGAAACCCCATTTTATTGAAATTCAAAGGATTGCGGAAACGAAAATACAGTAGATTACAAGGTGCAGAAATAGAAACCTAAGCTAATGGGTCCCGAGTCCTCTCTGAGGAGAACTCGGGTGCTAATTCTAGTACTTTCCTTTTCTTTGACCAGGGCTCTTGGGCCGTTGTCGGGTTGTCATTCCTTTTCCAGGTGAAAGGAGCGAGCAAATTCCTTTGGTCATCCTGATTATCCATAGCATGTTGCTCCAAAATCTCAATCAGAGCATCCTTATCTTTCAGCAGTTGTTGTATTTTGGTACACTCCACATTGAGAATGCGGTACTTGTTCTTCCAAGACCTCCTCTCCTGTTGAACTTTGTTGAGAGTAACCTGAAGCTTTTCAGTTTCCGTCATGAAGTACATGACAGATTCCCTTGGCGGAAGAACTCTGTGACGAGGATACGACATCTTTAGCTTGAGAGCTCTAGTTTGTACCCAGTGGAGATAAGGCTCCACCGAGACACAGTCCGGTTTTCCTAGAGACTCCCGTCCTTTCTTATGAACATGTTTCCAAGCGTGCACTATTTCCATCTTTAGTGCTCTGTCATTTTCTCCTTCCTTGAAGAAAAGACCTTCCAGATGAGCATTACGCGGGACATGCCTCACTAGGTATCCAAATTGACGACGAACGAGAACTGGATGGTAATTGATTCCTCCCTTAGTTCCTATAAGGGGTACGTTGGGGAAGTTTCCACAACGGTCAATGATCCTGATTCCATCATAAATCCTATTACACCAATCAATGTCAGAGTTGGTGAGAGACATGATTTTCTACGACCAGCGTAAGGCACTCTTATGATCCCAAAAAGCAGCAAACTTAGGCAAATGGGAGATAAACCATTTGTATAGCAGGGGCACACAACACGTGATCTCTCCTTCGTTGTACAAATTCCCTAAGTGTACAGAATGATACGCATCTGTGAGCAAAGTCGGCACAGGGTTTCCAATGAGAAAAACCTTAATGGCGTTGATATCGACGAAGTTATTAATGTTGGGCAACAGAAATAACCCGTAGGTGAGAAAAACAAAGATGCTTTCAAAAGCAGTCACGTTCCTTATACTAGCGAAGTACAGAGCCTTCTTTGTCAGAAACTGGGCTGGCAAACCTTAGATGCCACCCTTAGTGGTCATGTGAGTCCTGACCTCTGACTCGTCCAAATAAATTGCTCTTGCAATGATTTGATCCTTGGAATTTCTTCCAGTCCAGAAAATGGAGCTTGATCAGTAATGTGTAGATTAGTCAGGTGAGAATACTCCTCCAGCGTTGGTGCTAGCTGGTAATCCGGGAATGTGAAACAGTGATAGACCGGATCGTAAAACTGAACGAGTGCATCCATGATTCCTTCAATCACATGGATTCTTAATAGAGGTAGCAGACCTCCGTACTTGGCTCTGAAAGCCTGAGGGTTAGTGATCATCCTCGCTAACCTTCTCAAATCCTCAAGTTTTGGAACCTTGAAGGTGTACTTATGAGTTCTCCTTCTACCGAAATCCATGAGCGCAATCTTTTTCTCTGACATTTGCAATCATGGTCTCAGTTTAATTTGAAAAAGAGACTAGAAGAGAAAATTTTTCTTTGTTTTAATGTTTTTTAGATGAATGCATGAATGCAGCACACAAAAACATAGAAAAAACATGGGGTCAAAGGGTCGTTGTCATGAAGTCAAGGCTCTACCCATCCCCCAAAGGTTTATACTAGTGATTTTTGTACATGTCTCTCAAAATCATCAGTTCTTGTCAAGAAAACACCAGTGGGCCGGGAACCGTGCTGGGTGATATTTTTTCGAAGAACCTTCAGAAGAGGGTGGTATCGCGTGACAACCATTTTCGATAGTTTCCGCACCACTAAAAGAGGTTTTTCCTAGGTGTATACTCAATCTTTCCACATGCGGCATCACACGCATTCCCATTAGCAGAAAAATAAACACATATATCAATTAGGAAAAGCAGTATATATATTTGTCCTAATGTCCTAGACTTTTAAGAGCTATGAATCCTATATTCCTGACAGAAAATGGCTCCCCGACGGAGTCGCCATTCTGTGGTTCCTTCCCAACTTAAAGGTTTTTGACCTAAGATCCTAGTGAAGTCAACAAAAAGTCCTATTCCCAATGAAATTCCCAGTGAAGTCACCATGACTTGTCCAAGGTAATTGTAAGAAAGAACGTGAACTGCCCCACGGTGGGCTCCACTTTTCTGTAGCGAGCGATTTTGGACGCGGTTCTTAAGCGTTGTCGCTCTTTGGGGTTTACTACAGGTCGATTCATTTTTATCCTATTGTGAGCTGACTAAGGAAGGGAAATAGATGTCTCCAATTAACCCTGCTTGCATACTGAGTTTAAACAGCGGTCTGTTAGGTTACGGATGCTATATGGTAATGGGGCCTTTCTTTCTTCTTACTTTATTAAGGTGGAAAACTGGGACTATTCATAGGGAATTTGTCAGATTGGGTGGAGATAGGGGACTTTAGGTTTTTGGATTAGTGTGCTCGCTAAGATTTTTCTTTCAATCTTATGCCTACGTATTCCTGTTTACCGAAACAGGGAAATCATAGCGTTCATAGTTCCTCCTATTCTATGGGAGTAAATGGGTGTTTTGGTGTCTTGTTCAAAGCCCAAGACGTGAAGCGAAAAGTGATCTATATCTTGTTCAAAGCCCAAGATGTGAAGCTGAATGTGGTTTGTATCTTGTTCAAAGCCCAAGATGTGAAGCTAAAGGGTCTATTTGTATTTTGTTCGAAGCCCAAGATGTGAAGCTAAAAGGTGTTGTCTTTAGAGAGAATTTGTCATCTCTAAAGAGGGTCTGTTTGTCACAACTGTTTATAAACGAGAATTACTTTAACCGGGATATGTGAATCCGACAATGCCATAATTTCCTTTATAGGGGGTTCCAACCTGAAGGAGAAGACTTTAACTCAGTGTAGAGCAATGCTATCTTTCCTTACGAATTTTTCGTGCTAAAAGAGGGACAGTGGCATGGATGTAAATAATCCAGAGGCTTGCCGCTTACAGCGATTAGATGAAGGGGAAGGAGTTGTTGATGTTTGTATACTGAGAACGAGGCACAACTTTGATGCTAAAAGGTTGATTGGCTCAACCTGAGTTTTCTTATACAAAGCCTAAGAGGAGGCTATTGGCCCAACAAGAGGGAGTTTTTGTGTGTCTCGTACGAAGCCCGAGAGAGAGGCTAAAAGGGTTGACTCAACAGGAGAATCTTTTATACTCAACAAGAGAGTGTTTTTGTATCTCGTACGAAGCCCGAGATGGAGGCTAAAGATGGTGACTCACCAAGAGAATCTTTTATACTCAACAAGAGAGTGATTTTGTATCTCGTACGAAGCCCGAGATGGAGGCTAAAAGGTGATTGACTCAACAAGAGAGTCTTTTATACTCAACAAGAGAGTGTTTTAGTATCTCATACGAAGCCCGAGATGGAGGCTAAAAGGGAGATTGGCTCAACAAGAGAGCCTTTTATACTCACAAGAGAGTGTTTTGGTATCTCGTACGAAGCCCGAGATGGAGGCTAAAAGTTTTGACTCAACAAGAGAGTCTTTGTATCTCGTACGAAGCCCGAGATGGAGGCTAAAAGGTTTGACTCAACAAGAGAGTCTTTGTATCTCGTACGAAGCCCGAGATGGAGGCTAAAAGGTTACTGTTTCAATTAAGTGACAGGTCCAGTATGTTGGTTCAACGAGAAAATCAGTTCTTATATGAGTAACACTGTACTCATGGATTTGATCTGAGGATCGAGATTATTTCATATTCTATAAGGAAACAGGGAATCTAAAGGGTATTTGAGACTGTCTAAGTCTGCGGGCGTTTCCTTACTTGAGAATGTCTCTGAGACTCAAGGAAATTAGACTGTCCAAGTCTAGAGTTTTATCTTTGGTACTATGCTTAAAGAAACAGTAGTAGTACGTTCACGGTAGAAAGATCTAGACTCTTTGAAAGACTGTTCTATTAAGATGACTAATTTCTGTTCCTATACCTCTAGGAGGTCGTCGGGACAATTTGTACGAAGCCCAAGAGGAGGCTGGAATCTTTTAAGATGCCGAGGGACAATTTGTACGAAGCCCAAGAGGAGGCTATCATTCCCGGAGGAAGAAATCATTTATACGAAGCCTAAGAGGAGACTGGGAATACTTCTAAGAAGCCGACAGGTCCTTGTACAACGCCCAAGAGAAGGCGGGATGCTTTTAAGAAGCCTGTGGGTCCCCAAACCCCGAGAAGTTCAAGACAGGCTATTCACAAAGAATAGATCAAGCCAGGAAAGTTTGAGAATTTGGAAGAAACTCAAGGGATGCAATTCACGGAGAAGAGATCATCTCTGGGGTGTAGAGTTTCTTGACAATTCCTAACGAGGACAGCCGAAGAGAAGACTGTATCTGGTGCTCCTATGGGGGATCTAGTATTGTCTATTTCTAAGAATGATCGAAACGGCTTTATCTAGTGCTAGACGTAGTTGTCGGGGAAACTCTAAATATCTATACTATTATTACCCAGTCGATATGAGTTTATGAAAGAAGACTTACAGCGAAACAGCCCCACAATACAGTTATATGTATATGAAAGCGGTAAATGAAAGCATATAAACACTTACTCGGTTGCAGAGCTTCCATGTTGTTTGGTTAGTTGTTCAACAAAGAAAGATTGAAAACAACAATATATTTCAAAATCAAAGGAGAAAGTGCTTTGAAAGGAAAGATTGGGGCTTACAGCTCAAGGAGAGGCCCAAGTTTTTAGTAGTGATTGCACTGTGATATGAGTTTGTACAGTGGGACTTATACAAGTGACTGAGGCCCAAAAAGTTTTCTGTACAAGGGGAATGGGTCTTACACTCTCTCAAGAGGCCCAAAAAAATGATTTAGAGAAAAGAAGCGGGTCTTACTACTCGAGGGTAGGCCCAAATGATTTTGTTTAAAAAATGGCAATCGCGCCGAGGTTTTAGAATGTACAGAGAGACTTATACAATAAGTGAGGCCCCAAAATGGGTTATGTAAAAAAAGGGTTGGGACTTACACTCTATTAGAGGCCCAAGTGAGTTTTAAGAAAAGAAATGGGTCTTACTACGCGAGGGTAGGCCCGATGGTTAATTTTGAAAAGGGCGACGATCGCGCCGAGGTTTTGGAAACACCGTGGGACTTATACAAGTGATTGAGGCCCAAAATTTTGGTATTTACAAAGGAATTGGGTCTTACACTCTATTAGAGGCCCAAAGGTTTAAAAATGAAAAGAAATGAGACTTATAGCTCAAGGAGAAGCCCAATGGTCTTTTTTGTTAAAAGGCGACGACCGCGCCGAACTTTGTAAATGTATAGAGGGACTTATACAATGTCTGAGGCCCAAAATATTTTATTTACAAAAGGGATGGGACTTACACTCTATTAGAGGCCCAAAGTGTATTTTAAGAAAATAAATGGGGCTTACAACATGAGGGGAGGCCCAGATGATTTTCAGTTTGAAAATGGCGATTGCGCCGAGATTTTTAACGTATCGGGACTTATACAATAACTGAGGCCCAAAATATTTTTGTACATCAAGGGTTGGGTCTTACACTCTATTAGAGGCCCAAAGTGTTTGAAAAAAGATTTGCTGGGGTGAAAATCAAAGAAACCCCAATTTCATTTTTTAAAGGCATTTTCAAAGAAAAATCAAGTAAAAAATGATAAAAATATCAAATAAAAATCATTAATCATGTTATAAACAATGATTAAGGTTTATGAAAAAGTATTTTATCCACATGAATATTTAAAATCATTTTGGTTTTAAAAATCAAGAAAAAGAAATCATTTTAAAAGCATTTAAAACAATTTAAAACAATATTTTTAAATATATTAAAAATAATCTAAAAATAATATTTTTTTGTGATTTTTTGTGGATTAAAATATTATGGGGTATGAATTGGAAAATGATGATTTTTGCTATGTAAAAGAATTGGTTGAGTTTTGAAAATAAAATAAGAAAAAGAGGAAAGATGTCACAACATCATCTTCGACATCTCTTATGGGGCAAAAAACCAGTACTGAAACTTTAGTTTTTTAACTCTTTTTTTATCAAATTTCAAACACTCATAACTCTCTCAATTTTTAACGGAATTAAAATCCAGAAGTACCTATCTTGACCGATTTTTCGCAAGGAATCCAATGGTACCACACATACACACTGAAACTCGACGTACAAAACACGTGAATCGAAAAACCAGAATTGATATATTAATTTAAAACATCGTTTATCGTCAAATTTCCAACAAGCGTAACTCTCTCGATTTTTAACGGAATTAAGATCCGGAAGAGCCTATCTTGACCGATTTTTCACAAGGAATCCAATGGTATTACTCATGTACACTGAAACTTAACGTACATAACACACTAATTAAAAAACCAGAACTGGACCGTTAATTTCGACGTCGTTTCGCGTCAAATTTCCAACACGCGTAACACTCTCGATTTTTAACGGAATTAAGATCCGGAAGAGCCTATCTTGACCGATTTTTCGCAAGGAATCCAATGGTATTACTCATGCATACTGAAACGTAATGTACATAACACACAAATTAAAAAACCAGAACTGCATGTTAGTTTTCGACGTCGTTTCGTGCCAAACTTCCAACGCGCGTAACTCTCTCAATTTTTATCAGAATCAAAATCCGTAAAAACCTATCTTAAGCGATTTTTCACAAGGAATCCAATGGTACCACACATACACACTGAAACTTAACATACAGAACACACGACGCAAAAAACCAGAACTGGACTGTGATTTTAAAACAACATAAACTCCACATATAAACATGTTAAAATGCAAACAGTGGGAGGATCACAACATACACATTAAGGACTACATTTTTGCTTCAAGAATTGTTCAATATGATCCATGTATGAGGACAACAAAGGAAAGCATGATTTAAAGAATTCAAGTTGTGAATTTTACCTTTTTTTTTGGAGATTTTGTGCAACCTACCAAGTGCTTTGTTCCAGAAATGATTTGATGCTTTGGACACCCTCAAATGACCTCTTAGAAGCTTTTAGGATGGTTGGAATCAGCTGGAAACCTCTAGAGCAAGTTTGAGCACTTTCTTGCAAAATGGGCAAAAGTGGCCAAAATGCCAACTCTCTCAAATGGTGTTCCAGATGTGTGGCACCATTTGGGACAGTTCAAGGATGATATTTGGAGTGTGTTTGAGGTTTTATCTGGTTTGGAAAGTGACTGAATCAAGACATGGCTTGAAAAATGCAAAAAAGTCCAATTTTGAGGTTTTGAGAGGTGACTTTGTGATGTTGGTGTTATAGGTCACTTGTGAGAGTTTGGATCACCTACATATGATGTTTATGAGGTGTTAGGATCATGAGCTGTGATGGAAATGCTCTCTAACTCAAAAACTCAGAATTTCCTTACTAAAGAAGGCATTTTGGAGTGAAAGAGAGAATTTGAGGAAAGCATTTGTTTGATGGCTTTGGTGTACTCAAATTGAGCACAAATGAGCTCTATTTATAGTAGAGCAAGTTTGTTTTGCAAGCAATAGTGAATGGTGGCTGCAGCAGAGATTTGGAAAATGTTGGCCAAAGAAAATCCAAGTCTCCTCTAGCCATTGACTAGAGGTTAGAGCACAAGCCTTTGGTTCCCTAGTTGTTGGATGAATCTTGACTGAATTCAGTTGGAGGAAGCTCAGTTCATGCCACCTCTAAGCATCCATTAAATGCTCCAAACCAATATTGGAGCTTGTCCCTCTTTTAGGGATTTCTAGGTTTTGGCATGCTAGTTTTGGTTCCTTGGACTTGGGAGGCTCATGGATCAGATCATCCCCCTTAGATTTGATCCTTAGATGTGTCCAAAATGATAACAACGCTTGAAAATTTGTGTGGCACAAGAAATGTGCAAATATGCCCTGAAAAATTCAGCCGAGCAAGCCTTTTTGTAAAATCCATAACTCCCTGCTCGAGTATGCTACATGGACGTTCTAGGACTTTCTGGAAAGCTGAGATGACGTACTTCACCTTTGATGTTTGGCCCTAGACCTGGTTCAACTTGGATCATGGAGAAAAACATCCTTGAAGTTTAGACTTCATGCTGAAATTACAAGGCAGATTTTGGTTAAGTGCTGAAAAATGTCAATTTTAGGTTTTTAGCCATTTTGATCCAACCATAACTCAAAATCCATGATGAATTGGGATGAGGTGTAGTTGACACTTTTGTAGAGGGCCATGAGGGCTATAAATCAAGCTTTGGATGGGTAAAAATGGCTTTGTGGTTTAGGAGTTATGATCCTCCAAAGTTGGTACCCTTGCCACTTTATTTCATAACTTAGAAAATTTTCTAAGTTTTTATGGTTACCCCTTTTTCAAGTTATTCCACTTTTCTTTATTTTTCTTGATGAATGTTGATTCCAATGACACATTAACATCATTTTAGGGTTAAAATACCATTTTTATGAAAAATCTCAAAAAGTCAATGTTTGACTTTTGTGCACAGTTGACTTTTTATCAGATGAATTCCAAACTATGCAATCCTTTATGAAATCAAGTCCTTGACCTAAATGAAACACGATGGACATGTTCCATAGGTGTTATAGGGTGTATTGAATCGTGTCCCAAGGGTTGGGAGCATGCCTGGGTCAAAAGTCAAAGGTACAGTTGACTTTTCCGCGAAACCCTAACTGTGGTTCAGATGAAATTAAAACTTATTGCTCAAGCTTCTTGGATCAATTCATTGTTGTAAATGGATCAATGTGGTGTGTTAGGGATCCTCAAATCCTCTCTTGAGGCCTTGGCTCGTGTTTTGTCCCAAAAGTCAACTTAGGGGTGAATTAGGTCAAGAAACCCTAATTCCGGATTTTTGGTAAATGCATCCCCTGAGGCTAAATTGACTTGATGATGGGGATTATGATGTTCCATGGAGCGTATTAGGATATGATTTGAAGCATTGGCTCATGCCCAGAGGAAAATTTCCATCTGGAGGCCCTAGTCGACCAAACCCTAATTTATTGACACTGACGATCCTGAGGCTTGATCCACCTAGAAGGGAGTAGCCTTGTGCTTAATCCTTGAAGTGGGAGTCCTCTTGATCCATTGTGGATATTTGAGAGGCTAGACAAGTTGAATATCATGTCATTTCTTGATTGATCCTTTGTCTAAGAGCTCTGAGAGGGTTTGAAACCTTAGTTCTGATTGTAGTGAGTGTTCACCCATCTTTGGGGAGACTATTGAGGTACAAAGGTACATATATATTGTGCTGATGATTTGCACCATGATGGGAAATCTTAGTGGTCAAAATTTGGGGTATGACACCTGTCTCTCAAAATCATTAATTCTTGTCGAGATAACATCAGCGGGCGGGGAACCGTGCTAGGTGATGTTATTTCGAAGAATCTCATAAGAGGGTAGTATCGCGTGACAACTATTTCTGATAGCTTCCGCACTAGTAAAAGAAGTTTTTCCTAGGTGTATGCTCAATCTTTCCACATGCGGCATCACACGCATTCCCATTAGCAGAAAAATAAACACAGATATCAATTAGGAAAAGCAGTGTATATATTTGTCCTAATGTCCTAGACTTTTAAGAGTTATGAATCCTATGATCCTAACAAAAAATGGCTCCCCGGCGGAGTCGCCATTCTGTGGTACCTTCCCAACTTAAAGGTTTTGACCTAAGATCCTAGTGAGGGCCGATCCTAGCAATAATGACATTCCCCGATGGAACCGTCATGAAAATAACTTGTCCAAGGTTTTCCCCTTAAATTATAGGAAAGAAAGGAGTAGGCCCCACGGTGGGCGCCACTTTTCTGTAGCTAGCGATTTTGGACGTGGTTCTTAAGAACTGTCGCTCTTTGGGGGGGACTACAGGTCGAATCATTTTTTATCCTATTGAAGCTGATGAAGGAAGGGAAATAGATGTCTCCAACTAACCCTGCTTACATACTGAGTTTAAACAGCGGTTTGTTAGGTTACAGATGCTATATGGAAGTGGGGCCTCTTTCTGCTTACTTTGTTAAGGCTGAAATGATGGGACTATGCAATTATTAGGATGTTAGGATTGATGCTTTACGATTGATGTGTGAAGGTACGGGATTTTGGGTTTTTGATTAGTATGCTCGCTAAGATTTTTCTTTCAATCTTATGCCTGCGTATTCCCGTTTATCGAAACAGGGAAATCAGAGCGATCGTAGTTCCTCCTATTCTATGGGAGGAAATGGTGTTTTGGTGTCTTGTTCAAAGCCCAAGACGTGAAGCTAAATGGTTTGTATCTTGTTCAAAGCCCAAGATGTGAAGCTGAAGGTGATTTGTTTGTGTCTTGTTCAAAGCCCAAGATATGAAGCTAGAGAGTCTATTTGTATCTTGTTCAAAGCCCAAGATATAAAGCTAAAGGGTTTTGGCTTTAGAGAGAATTTGTCATCTCTAAAGGGGTTTGTTTGTCGTAACTGTTGGATGACTGATTACAAAAGGAGAATTACTTTAACTGGACATGTGAATCCAGCAATACCATAATTTCCTTTATAGGGGATTTTCAACCTGAAGGAGAAGACTTTAACTCAGTTTAGAGTAATGTCATCTTTCCTTAGGAATTTCTCATGCTAAAATAGGGACAGTGGCTTGGATGTAAATAATCCAGAGGCTTGCCGCTTACAGCAATTAGATGGGGTGGAAAGGAGTTGTTGATGTTTGTATACTGTGAGCAAGGCACAGACTTTGATGCTAAAAGGTTGATTGTCTCAACCGGGGTTTCCTTATACCAAGCCTAAGAGGAGGCTATCGGCCCAACAAGAGGGTATTTTTATGTGTCTCGTACGAAGCCCGAGAGAGAGGCTAAAGGGGTTGACTCAACAAGAGAGTGCTTTTCATGTGTCTTGTACGAAGCCCAAGACGGAAGCTAAAGGTTGTTTGACTCAACAAGAGAGTCTTTTATACTCAACAAAAGAGTGATTTGGTGTCTCGTATGAAGCCCGAGGCGGAGGCGAAATGTGTTTGACTCAACAAGAGAGTCTTTTATACTCAACAAGAGAGTGATTTGTATCTCGTACGAAGCCCGAGATGGAGGCTAAAGGTGTTTGACTCAACAAGAGAGTCTTTTATACTCAACAAGAGAGTGATTTATATCTCGTACGAAGCCCGAGATGGAGGCTAAAGGTGTTTACCTCAACAAGAGAGTCTTTTATACTCAACAAGAGAGTGATTTGTATCTCGTATGAAGCCCGAGATGGAGGCTAAAGGGAGATTGACTCAACAAGAGAGTCTTTTATACTCAACAAGAGAGTGAGAAAAAGTTAGCTCCTCTGGGGAGAATCATTGTATAAAGCCCAAGAGGAGGCTATAGTAACTGTTTCAGTTGAGTGACAGGTTTAACTTATTGGTTAAAAGAGAAAATCAGTTCTTATATGAGTAATGTTGTACTCATGGATTTGATCAGAGGATCGGGATTATTTCCTGTTCTCTAAGGAAACATGAAATCCGAAGGAGCTTTAGACTGTCCGAGTCTACGGGTTTTATCTTTTGTACTATGCTTAAGAAACAGTAGTAGTGAGATCTAGACTCTTTGAAAGACTGTTCTATTAAGATGACTAATTTCTGTTCCTATACCTCTAAAAGGTCGTCGGGACAATTTGTACGAAGCCCAAGAGGAGGCGAGAAAAACTTCTAAGAAGCTGAGGGACAATTTGTACGAAGCCTAAGAGGAGGCTATCTTCCCAGAGGAAGAATCATTATACGAAGCCTAAGAGGAGGCTGTGAAAACTTCTAAGAAGCCGACGGGACCTTGTACAATGCCCAAGAGGAGGCGGGGATGCTTTTAGGAAGCCTGTGGGTCCTTGCACTAAGCCCAAGAGGAGGCTGATGAACTGTTCTAGAAGGGGTTTCACTTGGAACATTGGCCTTCTGTATATGAACTGTTCAAAGGGGGAATTTGTTAGATCTAGTTATCTAAAATTTTTGTAAAAGAAAATGGTTTAGGTTATGTTGAAATATACGGGAGAACGTCGGGAGATGAGGTTATGTCTAGTTCTAGACGTAGTTTCCGGGGAAACTTTAAATATCTATACTAGTATTACACAATTGATATGAGTTTATGAAAGAAGACTTACAGTGAAACAGCCCCACAGTACAGTTATATACATATGAAAGCAGTAAATAAAAGCGGGTAAACACTTACTCGGTTGTAGAGCTTCCATGCTGTATTGTTAGTTGTTCAACAAAGAAATTGAAAATAACAGTATAAAATCAAAGGAGAAAGTGCTTTGAAAGGAAAATTGGGGCTTACAGCTCAAGGAGAGGCCCAGGGTTTTATCAGTGATCGCACTGTCGTTTTGTACAGGGACTTATACAAGTGACTGAGGCCCAGGAAAGGTTTTCTGTACAAAGGGATGGGTCTTACACTCTCTCAAGAGGCCCAAAGGTTTATTTTTATACAAGTGGTAGGGCTTACAGCTCAAGGAGAGGCCCAAGGTTTTATTTTTGAACTGGCGACCGCGCCGAAGTTGTCTTTTAACACAGAGGGGCTTATACAATGTCTGAGGCCCAAAGTATTTTGGTTAAAAGGGGATTGGGTCTTACACTCTATTAGAGGCCCAAAATGATTTTGAATGGGTCTTATAGCTCGAGGAGAGGCCCAGGGTTTGTTTTAAACGGGTGATGATTGCGCCGAACTTTTGAAATACAATGGGACTTATACAATGAGAGAGGCCCAAAATAGATTTGTATTTACAAAGGATTGGGTCTTACACTCTATTAGAGGCCCATGAGTGTTTGAAAATGATTTGTGAGACTGAAAATCAAAGAAACCCTAATTTCATCTTCTTTAAAAGTAAATATTTAAAGAAAATCAAATAAAAAATGATAAAAATACCAAATAAATTTGAATAAACCACTTGTGATTTTTGTTTTAGGTTTTAAAAATGAGGTTTTAATCACAAGATGATTTAGAACCCATTTGGTTTTGATTTTCAAAGTAAACATTCGCTTTTAAATGTTTAAAAACAATTAGAAAAGGAATTTATTCACAAAAATACTAATTATATTAAATAACTAATATAAACTTAATTTTTTTGTGGAATAAAATATTTTAACATTTTTGTGATTTTTTACAAAAAGAACCAATAAAAAATAATTAAAATTGAAAGAGTTATTAATTTTCCAATTAATTAACAAAACATGAAAATATAGGAAAAAATAGCAAAATGTGAAAAAAACACAAAATGGCATGGGTGGGGTTTAAACCCACGACCTCAAGGTTATAGGGCACGCGCCTTACCACTAGGGTGTTGATATATTTGTTGATTGAAACAACCCAACAAATACACAAGGCTTGCCTTGTTTTCTAGGCATGGCCAAGGCCAAGCAAGGCAAGTTTTGGCAAGAAACGGGAAGGTCCATAACTTTCTCATTTCTCCATGTTTGGGGACAAAATTTATATGCATCTGGCCTAGAATTTCACAAGGAATCCAATGGTGGTGGTATTTTTTTCAGATCATGCTCCCTCCTCAAAATCCGATAGTGCTTTTGAAATAGGCCTATAATTGCATTTTCTATGCTACACTTTGGTATAGGCATGAATTACATGATGAATTGGTTCAAACACAACATATATAACATGTATAAGATGTGCATAATCAGTGGACCTCAAAGCAATGCATATTTTGGGAAGTTCAAGTCATGATGCTCACCCTTTTTTGAGCTTTTGGAGTTTTCTGTGCAATCTACTAAGCCATGTATTTCAGAAATGGTTTGATGCTTTGGACACCATTAAATGATCCCTTAGAAGCTTTTAGGATGAGTGGAATCAGCTGGAACCTACAAAAACATAAACTGGCCCTTTCTTGCAAAAGGGGTTAAAATGGCCAAAATAACAACTCTCTCAAATGGTGTTTGTTGCGGTGAGAATCAGATAACAAGCTATTAATTAACTTGCATCGCATTTCTTAAATTTACAACCGACTTTGATTTATCCAAAGGAAAGGTTCAAGATCGAGAAAAACCTAAAGGGGGAGATCTAAGGTTCGGGGGTTGGTTACGCCTAGGGAAGGTATTAGCATCCTAAACGTCCGTAGTACTCTACGGGAACCTCTTATTTTAACTTGTTATATCTTACTCGCTTGCTAAGGGTGTTATGCTAAAGGTTGAAACCCTAGGGGTTTATATCTAAGTATACTCGACAAAGCGTCTCACTTTGCGCCTACGTATCCTTACGGGAGTGGAATTAGAGTATCCGTAGTTCACCGATCTAAGGGTGAAGGATAGGAACCATTGACTATGGCCAAAGTTCCAAGGGGAAAATGAGTATGAGCTCATTCTAGAGTTCACGATAACTCTCTAAGTCTATGTTATAGAGGAAAGTGAGTTCTCATGATGATGAGAATCACATGGAGTTTAGGAACTCCAACCTACTTCTAAGTTATGATTTCATTGGCTCAGGATAGCCAAGAAATAAGGGTAAACCTAGAAGGATGAGGTAAGATGACTTCAAGAGTCAATTTAAAGTGATCTCGCTTTGGAATGGGGGGGAAGATAATAGTTGTAAAATTACTAAGAAATAACAAGTTATAAGTCAAATGTAATAACACATGAAGTGTAAATAACATCAAAACATGATATGTACATTGTAGGAGCATGATAAAAGATAACAAGATGGTTCATAACAAACATGAGCAAATGAACACAAGCATGAAAAAGTTCTCAAGAACTATGGAATTAAAGGTAACACAAAATAGATCCAAAATCCAAGAGGGAAATGGCATCAAAGATTGGGACATCAGTTACAACTAAGTGCACCAGAAACTGAATCCCAAGTCGAACACTAGGAATTAACGATAATGGAATCGAGGATCATCAAGTTAACTAAACTCTAAATCACACTAAAATATAACTAAAAAAAATTAGTCAATTAAATTCTAAAATCTAATCAAAATCGTTGACTAATTCTAATTAAAATTAATCTGATTGAAAACTAATTAACTAAATCTATTTAAACAAACTAAATCTAATTAATAAAATGATTAACTATACTAACTCTAAATTAAAATCCAATGGGAGAGTCAGACAACTTAAGGGATGTAAACGGAGGGCCTTTCTAAACAAAGCTCATGATAACAAGTCCCAAGATTTCAGAAAAAAATAATAAAAGTCAGATTTAAGAAACCTAAATCTAAACTATGTTGGCGGAACATCTACACGGTGGGGTCTGAAGTTACAAGGAATTTCGAAAAGCAAATCAATAACAGACGGGCCTGCTGTAAGTGGAGGTGCAAGTAGCGAGATAACGGGCCCATGATCCAAAATGAACCAACACGGTTCAAGCAAGTGAGATAAAACGTGGACATCCACAACATAAAACGTGACAAGAGATCAATCGGTCACTTAAATTTTAAAACGCTAAACGACAAAAAAAAGGAAACAACCCATCATGTCTTGCCAACATCTCATCCCCTTCCATGCAACCCATACAAAGCCTAAAAACTAAACGTGAATAAACCAGAAAATGCCATGACACATTCTCATCTTGTTCAACACTTTCATGCTCACTTTTCCATCAAAATCCATGAAGTAAAACATCAATCCTCAGGGCTCACATGATAGAATAAAGCTGAACCCTAAACCACTCAAAATAACAACTAGAATTTGAATAGAAATGGACACGAAAATCAAATGCCAACTGATATAAACTAAACAAACCATGATACTTCAAACACGCTCAAACATCCAACCATATTATCATTCAAAACTAGCTTAGATGCAAAGTATGAACATGTGGTATGCCTATGGTAAATAACACACTATGCTAACCAAAGAGAGCAACATAATGACGACAACAGCAAACACCACATCAACAACCTCATGAAAACGTGTATTAACAAACATAAAATGATGAGAAACTAGACGAATATCTCCACTTGTAATGCTGCGGTTAAACCGGGATTGTCGTAACTGTTAAAGTGAGTTATTGAAGAGGGAAACATCATGATGTCGACGCGAAGTTGTCGACAGCGAATATTCCTGCGTACCAGCTACGTAGCTAGCGGTGCTTGAACTGAGGTTGATGAGCAATAATGAGGGCAAGTGGGTTGCTCTTGTTATCTTGCTTGTAGGTTCAGAGGTGTAGTCTTCGCGTGTTTTTTTTGTGGTGGTGTTCTGATGTAGTTATTGATTATTTTTGATGTAGAGGCAAAAATAAGTAGTGGGAGGGTTGTGATATTCTCATGTGTAAGTGATACACAAAGAGAGATAAAGAGGGGCGAGTCGAATCTTGTTCGTATCCTGGGAGGTTATTGTTGGTTGCTTTGTTGGTGTTTTGATGTTTCTAAAGAGTGGAGAGGGCATGATGCTCATATGCATTGGTCTTTGTGAGTGTGGCATTGTGGGTTTACAAAGGAGAAATAGTAAGAGAGGGTTGTGTTCTTTCTAATACTTGGTTATTCTTGTTGATTGTTGGTTCTTGGTGTTTGGTATTGTTCATCGTTGGTGGATCCCAGTCCTCCCTTCTTATGGTTCGCCAATCCTATTTAAAGGGTGATGGAAGTTTGAAAAACTCTCGCAGCAGGAATCCGTCCGTTAATGCTTCAGGTCATGGCGCAGGTTACCGTTTACGACAAGTCATTGTCGCTAGCAGGCATGGTAGCAAAGTCTTGGGTTGTCATTGTGTTGAGCAGGGGCCTCGTACGGTTTGAACAGTGTGATGGCAACTTGTCACAACCACTTGTATTTTTTATTTGCTTTCACATAATGGGCTTTGTAAAAAAAACAAGAAATGGGCTTACGATTGGTAATCTGAATTGAAATGGTAAATGAAAATGAATTTGGTTTTTCTATTTGAATGAAATTTTTGTTTGGATATTAAAAATAGATAAAAAGGATAATGTTAAAATAGGGATAATTATGGATAATTGGAAATCTGGATTTAAATGGATAATTGGAAAATAGATTTTGGATAATTTGATAATTGAATGAGTGATTGAATGGATATTGGTAGAAGTTGATTTGGAAAAAGAAAGATAATAATTATGGTTTTAAAGGAGATTTGAATTTAAAAAAAAAGGAAAAGATCTTAAATATGGTTCTAAAAGATAAAATTATATGGAATTGGATATTTGCATTGATAATGGAAAATGGATTTTTGGATATGAAATGGATTAGAAATATGGATCATAGAAATAGATATTTATGGATTAAAAATTGGATAAATGAAAAGATTTTGGATAATTAGATGAGAAAAATGGTTAAGAAATGATTATTGAAATTGGTTAGGAATAAATGGTGACAATTGAGGGTAGAAATTTGGTTATGGAGAGGATCATGGAGAGGGTTATGGAGACAATCTCGTAGAGACTTGCTTGATTCAATGCTCCATCCAAAATCTTGATCAAACTCCTCTTGAATCTCCTCAAGATAAACTTGATAAAAAGATGAAACAAACACAAACAAAACCTGATAAAAAGGGTTAGCTATGAAATATGCTTGACCTAAAATGATATGCAAGAGATCAATGGATCTAAGGATAAAATTTGGGGTACAACAGTTGCCTCTATTTAAATATCTTCACCTGATGACAAGAGAGATGAAAATCCTCATGAAATCAGGGTGAAAGATATTTAAATACAGATAACCGAAAATTTTGTCCTTAGGTGCAAATACATGCGATGCTACTAATATGATGATATGATGTCGTGCTAATGCAAAGATGCAGACAAAACAGGACACCAAAGAACAGAGAGCTGCCAAACACAGAGGGAAGCTTCACTGGGGAAGCAAGAAGAAGGTTAGTATCCACACGGAAAACTCCTTGGGGATACAGGCTAACCAACAAAAGAGACTCACTGGGGAGACTCAGAGGAAACACCGGGGATAAAAAACAAAAGGGTATTCTCCACTGGGGAAAGATCCAGGGAGAGGGATGACAGGTTCAAACATGACCGGACGACACCGGGGAAAAAGACACAATCTTACTGGGCATGAAACAAGACAGAAAACATGATCTCCACTGGAGATCAGTTTGAAATAAAAGGATAGACAGACGAAAAAGATTTTCTGGGGATTTCTTATACTGAAGAGTTCAAACGGGATCTTCAAGAAAAACCAAAAAAGACAGAGACAAACTCTGCGCGGCAGATAAAACACCTGGAGTTTAGTTGTGAATAAGGTTAATGAGCGAAGAATAGACTCAAGTACTGATAAGAGTTGGTTGAGATAACAAATGATTTGCTTTTTGAGGAAAACCAGTATGAGGTGAAAAGTAACCTTATTGGAAGTAGAACCAAAAGATGGGCCCCAATAAAGGTATCTAGAATGATTTATCATCAAGTTTAAACGTGACTAGATGACATTCTAGAAGGGATCCACAATGAAGGTTGAACCGGAGAGACGGTCTTCACTGGGAAAAAAAAACATCCAAAGTGATGGAACAACAAGTTCAAGTATGACCGGTTGGCACTTTAGAAGGAGATATAACCTCATTGGAGATAGAACCAAAGATGGGCCCCAATAAAGATATCTAGAATGATTGATCATCAAGTCTAAATGTGACTAGATGACATTCTAGAAAGAAAGGATCCGCAATGAAGGTTGAACCGAAAGACGGTCTTCACTGGGAAAAATACATCCAAAGCGATGGAACAATAGGTTCAAGTATGACCTGTTGGCACTTTAGAAGGAGATAATAACCTCATTGGAGATAGAACCAAGAAATGGGCTCCAATAAAGGTAACTAGAATGATTGATCATCAAGTCTAAACATGACTAGATGACATTCTAGAAATAAAGATCCTCAATGAAGGTTGAACCAGAAAGACGGTCTTCATTGGAAAAAAACATCCAAGGTGATGGAACAACAGGTTCAAGTATGACCGGTTGGCACTTTAAAGGGAAAAACAACCTTATTGGAGATAGAACCAAAGATGGGCCCCAATAAAGGTATAGTAACTGATAGGTTAGTACCGGAATTGCATAACTGAAGATAAGACTTCCTGGGGGATACCGATTATGGTTGCAAAAAGGCTGAATAGTACTAGAGATAGATAAGCTGCTTATAAGAGACTGCCACTTATTGCCACTGAAAAACAAGCTTCTTCAAGAGATTGCTACTTCAAAGATACGTTGATATCACAACAATGTTGGAGAAATAATTTTGTCTTCAATGAGGATCTTGAGATTCTTCTTGCGAGATACAGTGCAAAATAAATACACGTTCAAAGATAGGCTCAGAGACCGCACCTTCTAGGGATTAAAGTTCAATCTAGGAACAAGCTAGAAAGAAACGGTCAAACAAGACTCCAATTGAGGAAAGAACTCAAATGGGGATTTATCTTATCCAAAATATGGAAGAGATAACTGAACCAACCATCATCCACGAGGATTAAACTCTGTGGGGAATTCAGAAAAGAATGGGCACTTTATGCCTAGGGCTGACAACTCTATTGGAAAGAATAGACAAACCCAGTCACTTGGGGAGACAAGCGCCAAAGTGAACAAAGACAGGTAAACACTAGAAAAGGAAGCAGAAATGCTAAAATGCTAAGATGTTATGCATATGAGTGCTTATGCCATGCTTATGCTTATGCTGACAAAACAGACAAAGGGAAACGAGACTGGAGATGAAAAAAACATCTCGACAAAGGACACCCAGCCAAACTCATTAGATTAGACCAATACTGGGGATGAAGGAGAATCAACAACTTCACTGGTGAAAAGAGTATTCCACTTGAGGTATAACATCATGAGGATTGCCATCATGAGTTTGATTTCTTTGTTGGAGGAGAATCCATGGAGAATTGTCAAGATTAGCTGAAGTAACAGCTTATTGGGGAGCTAGCAAGGAATATCACAAGAACAAAGTAGTTCTGCACCCTACTGGCATAATGATCATCTTCAAATCTTATCTGCCCCAGGCTATATGGTTTGTCAGAAGACAATAACAAGAGGATTTTATAGAAGAATTGGCATACAAGGTGTTTCAATATCTTCAAACTCTTGAAGAGATCTCGGCGTAATTGCCTCAGATTAACGGCGTTTGCACAACAAAGACTTTGAACTTGTTCTTCAGAATGGTTGTTGACAAATGGGGAAGAGATGCCCCAGACTGATTGGCCTTTTAGAGATTTACCGAATCTCAACTTAATTGCCTCTGATTAACTGGTTTGTGAGGGTAAGTCATCAAAAGGATTTCACAGAAGAATTGACGCACCAGATGCTTCAATGTCTTTATACTTTTGAAAAATAATGAACCTAGGCATAATTGCCTCTGTCCAACTGTATTCGTATTACTCAAACTGTAGTAGAAATGACTAGGGAACAAAACTTGCCCCTGCTGATGGGT
This sequence comes from Lathyrus tuberosus, assembly GCA_022829125.1. NCBI lineage: Eukaryota > Viridiplantae > Streptophyta > Magnoliopsida > Fabales > Fabaceae > Lathyrus > Lathyrus tuberosus. The sequence continues at coordinate 3,690,006 of JALAZF010000463.1, read as the reverse complement.
CACTGGAGTCCACACTTGTCATAAGATGACCTGGAGAAGACTTGTTCCAGTATTTTGAACTTTGACGAGTTCTGCCCCTGATTCGGTAGATCGGCAAATCCTTCCACTTGGTTGCCCCTGACTGAGCTTCCTTTATCAAGTCGAATCCCCTAGATGGCTGCATTTGTTGGGATTTCTTTGATATTGAATTGTTTTTACTAACAAGTATTGTTCATAAAAAATTGGCAATTTCAATGCGATATTCATGCAAGCTTTTGAAATCAAGTTTTATTGATGAAATACACATGGTGGAATGATTAAATAAAAAAAAGTGGATCTAGTTATTTACGAAATGACAGATGAAGTGATCAACACACGCAAATAGCAAAGATCATTAGGAGTCAGGTTAATCAACCTTGCTGTAGTATGCTTCCAAAACAACCTTACCTCAATTAGGTCTTTTGAGGGTTATAACGTGGCCTGGTTAAAGGTTTATAAAACAAAGGATAAAGGCTCAAAGTTTATTTGTCCCACCCAATCTTCATGATGAACTCCAATCCTACACTTAGTTAACTCAAGCTATACATTCAAGTTTCCAAAAGCTAGGAAGTCACTTGATTTGAGAGAGTTGATTGATGCCTTACACGAAGCGTTCGCATTTGATTGCATATCCAAGTTAAACTGAGAATTACCCTGCCCCAAGGTTGAGATTGAAGGGTTTTTTATGTGTAAAGAATGAAAACTCCTATTTCTAGGCTCGAAGGGGTTAATGGTGGATTATCTTCCTTATTTCTCCAGTATTTAGGAATTGAAACAATGCCTTATATCATCGGCAGGGTTGAATCGTCAGCATACCACAACAATTACGAATATAACGTTTTCATCATCCTCCTGAATCCTTGTTTAACAATAAGTTTGGTAAATGGAAAGAATCAAGATGAAGATATTATTTTTTTTTTTTTGTATATGAGCATGAAAGTAGATGAGTGAAACGAATGGACTTAATCCAAAAGATGCACAAACATTTCATTAACCTTGCCAATTTGAAAGTACAACAAAGCTTATAAGCAAATACAAATTCAAAGTGCAAAGGAAATACAATAAAATTGCTGAAACAACCAAAAGATTGCCAGCTTTAGGGAATCAAAATACAGAGAGTCAAAGAGGAGCTCCATCACAGGACCCTAATCCATCTTTGTCTTGATACATCCTCCACATCATTACTTATCTCATGAGCGGGTAAGGATTGTTCTTGATATTAGGCTGGGAGCCATCGAAAGACAAAATGTTTCTCTCCACTAAGTCCTTCACAATATGCTTCAAAGCAAAACAACCTTCTAAATTATGGCCTGGTGCACCTTCATGGAATGCACAATGAGCATTGGGATTGTAAGAAGGTGGAAGCGGATCAGGAGGTGGGCCTAATGACCTTGTAGTTATTAATCCTTGTTGCACCAAGGCAGGATACAATATTGTATACGTCATAGGAATGGGAGTAATCGGAGGCCTTCCACCCTTTCTATTGCCTGGAATATTCTGACGAGAAACTTGAGTCTGTTGTGAATAAGCAGGAGCGTTGGGCGCTCGTTGATACACTGGTGGTTGAGGAACCGACTGATAAATAGAAGCTTGGTGGTTGAATGTTGGTACGATGGCAGCCACATAAGGTTGCTGAACAAAATAACATTGTTGTTGCTGCTGTCGTTTCCAGGACTGATTTTTCTTCTTTTTGTTTGTCATCACCACACTGGTATCTCCTTCCCTTTTGAAGGATATCTTGGCATCATCGCTCGAACTATAAGCTCTCTTGGTCATTTTCCCACTTTTCAGACCAAGCTCTACTTTAACCCCCACAGCCATAATATTGGAAAAACTAGCAAACACGCTACTGATCATCCTTTCGTAGAATTCCGGTCTCACCGTGTCGACAAACCAATCAGTTAACTCTTTTTCAGATAAAGGTGGCTCTACCTGTGAAGCCAGCTCTCTCCATCTTTGTGCATACTCTTTAAAAGACTCGGTATCGCTCTGAGACATACTCAGTAGTTGTCTACGATCTGGCGCCAGGTCCATGTTATATTTGTAATGCTTTACAAAAGCATCAGATACATCTTGAAAGCGTTGGATCCTAGATTGGTCCAAAGTCAAATACCACTTCGCAGCAGCCCCTTTCAAACTGTCTTGAAAATAATGGATCATCAGCTTGTCATTGCGTACGTGTGTGGCCATTCTTCGGTAGTACATGACCAAATGCGACTTAGGACAGGTCGCACCTGAGTATAGGTCGAAATTGGGTAGTTTGAACTTGGGTGGAATTACCAAACCTGAGACTAAGCACATGTATTTAGCATTAGTATTAGATACATTGCTTTTAATTTCCTCTAAATTGTCTCAACACTTTCCTTCAGCCTTGCATGTCGATTATCTCCTTCTTCGGACATATTGACATAATCATAAACCGGATGTGGGTTCTAAAAAACTGGGTGCACCTGAGCTTGCATTGCTGCTGGAGCGAAGGTAGGAATAGCTTGAAAAGCCTCATTAACCAAAGGAACAGTTTGTTGAGTAGAAGTGACGGCCGGAGCACGTATAAAGTTAAAAGGCATGCCCAAAGTGGGGTTCATAGTAGTAACGGGAGGTTCTATAGTTGTAGTGATAATCTCGGAGACCACCGTCGCTTGTGTATCCATCTTTGCTCTCATAACTTGAATTGCTTCCAGAATCTGCCCCATTCCTCCTCGTAGCTCACTCAATTCATTGTTGACTCTGTCCATTTCATAGTATTGTTCAGACATCCTTTGTCGAGTTTTGCTCATGGTGTCATAGTTGTCGGGAATTCAAAGACGATTCTGGAGGGAAAACGGTGACATGATAAGATAGAGAGGAAATGCACATGCTATGACCTGATGCAAATGAGATGCTAATGCAAGCCAAATGGTTTCAAGGAACTCAAAGGCAAGTTGTAAACATTTTTGGAAAATTGAAGAGTTTTTGTTTTTTAAAATCCCTGATCTCTATTGATCTTTGCAAAGGAAACAAACATTTGAGTTCCTTGAAACCAAAGGGCTAGGAATGCTTGAATGTATGGATGCATAAAGAACGCGAGCACAAACAAAGGGCAAACACATATGTACACACAACAAAGCAAACAAGCCCTAGGTTTATAGGTCTCATGAATGGAGCCATGGTCTACCCATCCCAATAGGTATGTACTACTGGTTTTCATCTGCTGAACAGGGTTCTAAGAAGTTCCCAGAGTCGACAACCCATCTTTCGGATTTTAACGATTTCCCAGATGACTTGGTAATCAATAAAATTCTCAAGAGGATCTCGTCTGAGTGTAGTATCGCGTGACAACCAATTCAGAAATAGACTCCATCATGGTCACCGCACTACATCCTAAAAGGCCAAGTGGGGTTCGGTAACTACGGTTCTCAATATCAAGGGCTCCTAGGTTGAGAGTAGAACACTTTCACGAACGGATTCCTTCAACATAACTAGACTCTCAAGAGGCCCTCAACTGAGTGATGGTGTTTTCAATTCAACTTTTCAGGATTCGACTCCCTCAAAGCCTCCTTGAATACCATCGTCCTATCCTAATTGCACTCAAATCCGGGTATAGGATTTACCTCACTACTCAAGAACCAAACCAACCAAGAGATAATCAAGCAAAGCATATACAGGCAATCAAACAGATATACATAAATATAGCAAACAGGCATAAATAAAACGAACAAAACAAGGTGGGCTTAACCCTAAAAAATAAAACATTTCCCCAGTGAAGTCGCATTTCTTAAATTCACAACCAACTTTGATTTATCCAAAGGAAAGGTTCAAGATCGAGAAAAACCTAAAGGGGGGAGATCTAAGGTTCGGGGGTTGGTTACGCCTAGGGAAGGTATTAGCATCCTAAACGTCTGTAGTTTTGAACAGCGGTCCATTCGGTTACAGATGCTTCAAAGATTCGGGGACTTACTCAGGTTATTGGTTCGATGAGATGTGTAGGATGTTAGGACTGATTGCTTTTCTGATAGATACGTGAAAGTATGGGATTTTGGGTTTTTGTTTAGTGTGCTCGCTAAGATCTTTTCTTTCGATCTTATGCCTACGTATTCCTGTTTACCGAAACAGGGAAATCAGAGCGTTCGTAGTTCCTCCTATTCTATGGGAGGAAATGGTTTTTTGGTGTCTTGTTCAAAGCCCAAGACGTGAAGCGAAAGGTAGTTTGTATCTTGTTCAAAGCCCAAGATATGAAGCTGAAAGGTCTCAACTTTAGAGAGACTTTGTCATCTCTAAAGAGGGAAGAAGGAGAATTACTTTAACTGGGGTACGCGGATCCGAGCAATGCCATAATTTCCGAAGAAGGGGTTTTAACCTGAAGGAGAAGACTTTAACTCTGTGTAGAGAGCAACACCATCTTTCCTTAGGAATTCCTTATGCTAAAAGAAGGACAGTGGCTGGATGTAGATGATCCAGAGGCTTGCCGCTTACAGCGATTAGATGAAAGGAAGGGAGTTGTTGATGTTTGAGTACTGTGAACGAGGCACAGGTTTGATGCTAAAAGGTTAATTGGATTAACCAGTGATTTTCTTATACAAAGCCCAAGAGGAGGCTAATTTCCGCTAGGGAAAATCATTATACAAAGCCTAAGAGGAGGCTAAAAGGGTTGACTCAGCTGGAGAGTCTTTTGTAGCTCGTATGAAGCCCGAGATGGAGGCTGAAAAAGAGTTTGACTCTTGCTTAAGGGAATTTGTATCTCGTATGAAGCCCGAGATAGAGGCAAAAGGATGATGGACTCAACGAGGGAGTCTTTTGTGTCTCATACAAAGCCTGAGAGAGAGGCTAAAAGGGTTTACTCTACAGGGGAGTCTTTTATACTCAACAAGAGAGTGTTTTTTGTATCTCGTACAAAGCCCGAGATGGATGGCTAAAATTTGTTTGGCTCAATAAGAACCTTTTTGTATCTCGTATAAGGCCTGAGATGGAGGCGAAAGGTTTGCTACGCTGGGGAGCATCATTTGTACAAAGCCCAAGAGGAGGCTAACTTATGCGGAGGATAAGAAGGATCATTATACGAAGCCTAAGAGGAGGCAAAAAGGAGACCGACTCTTTTAGGGATATCATTATACAAAGCCTAAGAGGAGGCTATCTGCTGGTGACTGTTTAGTTGAGTGACATATCCAGTATACTAATTTTAAAAGAGAAAATCAGTTCTTATATGAGCAACACTGTACTCATGGGTTTGATCTGAGGATCGGGGTTGTTCCCTGTTCTTTAAGGAAACGGGGAAATCCAAAGGGTATTGAGACTTTCCGAGTCTACGGGTTTTCTTCCTATCTAATGAAAGGGTCACTTGAGAATGTCTTTGAGACTCAAGGAAAACGGACTGTCCAAGTCTAGAGTTTTATCTTTTGTACTATGCTTTGAGAAATAGTAGTAAACTCTTGAAAGGACTGTTCTATGAAGATTACTAAGTTTTGTTCCTATACCTCTAGGAGGTCGTCGGGACAATTTGTACGAAGCCCAAGAGGAGGCTGGAAGCTTTTAAGAAGCCGATCGGTCCTTGTACGAAGCCCAAGAGAAGGCTATCATTCCCGGAGGAAGAGATCATTATACGAAGCCTAAGAGAAGGCTGTCAATACTTCTAAGAAGCCGACGGGTCCTTGTACTAAGCCCAAGAGGAGGCGGGGTCGTTTTTGGGAAGCCTGTGGGTCCTTGTACAATGCCTAAGAGGAGGCCGATGCTTTTAAGAAGCCTGTGGGTCCCCAAATTCTGAGAAATTCAAGGCAATGCTATTCACCGAGAATAGATCAAAGTCAGGAAAGTCTGAGAATTTGGAAGAAACTCAAAGATGCCATTCACGGAGAATACATTCAACTTTGGGAGTAGAGTTTCTTGACGATTCCTAAGGAGGACAGCCGAAGAGAAGACTGTATCTGGTGATCCTATTGGGGATCTAGGTGTCTATTTCTACGAATAAACAAGACGGCGTCACCTAGTTCTAGACATAGTTGTCGGGGAAACTCGAAATATCTATACTATTATTACACAGTCGATATGAGTTTATGAAAGGAGACTTACAGTGAGCAGCCCCACAATACAGTTTATATATATGAAAGCAGTAAATGAAAACGATAACCACTTACTCGGTTGTAGAGCTTCCATGCTGTTTGGTTAGTTGTTCAATAAAGAAAGATTGAAAACAACAATATATTCAAAATCAAAGGAGAAAGTGCTTTGAAAAAGAAATATTTAAGGGCTTACAGCTCAAGGAGAGGCCCAGGGTTTTATCAGTGATTGCACTGTTGAATTTGTACAGAGGGTTTTATACAAGTGACTGTTGCCCAAAAAAGGTTTTTCTGTACAAAGGGATAGGTCTTACACTCTAATAGAGGCCCAAAAAGTTTTGAAGAAGAAGAGTGGGGCTTATAACGCGAGGGTAGGCCCAGTTGACTTTTTGTTTAAAATGGCGATCGCGCCGAGGTTTTCTTTTAACGCAGAGGGACTTATACAATAAGTGAGGCCCAAAAGGTTTTGGTTAAAAGGGGGATGGGTCTTACACTCTGATAGAGGCCCAAAGTGTTTTGAAGAAGAAGAAATGGGTCTTACTACTCGAGGGTAGGCCTAGATGATTTTTTTTGAAAAGGCGACGATCGCGCCGTTTGTTTTTTGACGGTATCGGGACTTATACAATAAGTGAGGCCCAAAAAATGATTTGGTCAAAAAGGATTGGGTCTTACACTCTATTAGAGGCCCAAAGTGTTTTGAAAATGATCTGTGAGGGTTGAATTAATCCAAAACCCTAATTTATTTCCAAAAATGTATTTAATTGAATAAAAATTCAATTAACATGATCAAAAATTGTTTAACACATGGGAAACAAACTGTGATCTTGGATTAATGTTTCAAAAATTAAGTATTGACCTACAAAATAAATAGAAAGCATTAAAAGTTGCAAAATCAATGTGGAAATAATATTTCAAATGTTAAAAAAAATTAAAACATTAATTCTTTGCAAAAATATCAATTATATAAAATAAATAATATTTTTGGGATTTTTGGATAAAATAAAATATTTTAACATTTTTGTGAATTATTAAAAAAGGAAACAACTCAAAATCATTAAAACTCAGAGAGAAATTAATTTTTGAATCAATTAAATAAAACCACAAAATTCAAATATTTGAATTTCTGAAAATGGCGCCAAGAACAACACCAAGAACACGCGCGTTTTTCAGTTTGCCCAGATTTGCATTTTCCATCCAATCTCACTGAATACGTAATTATAACATGCAATCCAAATATTATTATGCTCGTCTCAACCTCACGATCATGTCTATGTACTTTAATTTCATTTAAATTAAACATACAACAAGAAATCACGAAGAAACCTCAAGAACCCTAATTTCTGCATGAAGGCTAAGATTTTTTATACACGTTTCAAAGAATGCAATTAATTGAGGGAAAACATTCCATGCATGATTATGAACATATGGCCAAATTATTGTGCAGCAAAAATTGTGTGGATCATAGAGTTAGAAGAGCTCATGCTTACCACTTGCAGCTGGTGATCGTGATTTGTGTTGGAGGTGTTACAGCTAGGTTCCAATGATCTGGATAGCTTCCCTAGGTGCCATGGAGTGTGTATGAAGGCTTGGAATAGATTGAAATGGTTTGGAGTTGAAGATGGTACCTCAACTGCAAAACTGTCAAGAACTTGAGCAATTGGCTGGTGATTTTGTGAAATCAGTGTTCCAGATGTTATGTGAGTGTTTGGATCACTTCTATATGATGTATGTGAGGTGTGTGAGTGATTGGTTTGATTGGAATTGCTCTCAAACTCAAAACCCGATAGTGACTTGCCTTTGAAGGTAAAATTGGAGTGAAAGAAGAGATTTTGAGGAAAGCATCTGTTAGATGGATTTGGTGTACTTAAACTGAACACAAGTGAGCTCTATTTATAGTAGAGCAAGTTTGTTTTTGCTGCAATAGTGAATGGCAACTGCAGCAGGTGTTTCCTCAATGTTGGCCAATGAAAATGCAAGTCTCCTCTAGCCATTGACTAAAGATTAGGGAACAGGGCTGTGGTTCCCTTGGTCTTGGATAAGTCTTGACTGATTTCAGATGAGAATGGCTCAGTCCATGCCACCTTGATGGTTCCATTGAATGCCTTATTCCAAATTTGGAGTCTTGTCCCTATTTTGGCAACTCTAGGTTCAACATGCTATTTCTTGTTCCTTGGACCTTGGAGGCTTGGCTCAGTGATTGTCCCCTTTGGATTCAATCCTCAGAGGTGTCCAAGTGGATAGGAGCAATTGAAATTGGCTGATTTTGGCAAATCGAGCCAAAATGCAAATTCTGCCTTGCTTTTGACAGATTTCAGCAAGGCAACTTGACAATGTTGTATCTCATGGTGTAAGTTGAATTTGGCAATGTTCTTGGCCATTTTGGAAAGCTCTTACATGATACAACAACTGTTTGAACAAGTTTGGTTTTGATCTCTTTTGATTCCAAGTGAAAAATCCCCCTACATTTGGCAAAAAGTGAAGGCAAATTCTGACTTAGTGAAAATTTCACTAAGTGTTGGAAAAAGTGACATTTTCACTTTTTAGCCACTTTGATCACTCCATAACTCAAAATCCTTAATGAATTAGAATGACTTGTAGTTGAAGCTTTTGTAGATGATAATGAGGTCTACAAATCAAGCTTTGGATGGAAAAAATTGGCCTTGTGGTTTAGGAGTTATGGTCCTCCAAAGTTGGTACCCTAGCCACTTTAATTTTAACTTAGAAAAATTCTAAGTTTTTATGGTTACCCCTTTTACAAGTTATCTCACTTTTCTTGATTTTTCTTGATGACTGATGATTCAAATCATACATTAACATCATTTTAGGGTTAAAAAACCATTTTGGTGAAAAATCTCAAAAAGTCAAAGTTGACTTTTTGTGCACAGTTGACTTTTTATCAGATGAATTCCAAACTGTGCAATTCTTCAGGAAATCATGTCCTTGACCTAAATAAAACTTGATGGACATGTTCCATGGGTGTCATAGGGTATATTGAATCAAGTCTTAGGGCTTGGGAGCATGTCCAGGTCAAAAGTCAAAGTTACAGTTGACTTTTCTCGCGAAACCCTAATTGTGGTGCAGATGAAATTGAAACTTGTTGCTCAAGCTTCTTGGATCAATCCATTGTGACAAATGGATCAATGTAGTATATCAAATACCCTCAAATCATGTCTTGAGGTCTTGGCTCAGGGTTTGTCCCAAAGTCAACTTAGGGGTGAATTAGGTCAAGAAACCCTAATTCCTGATTTTTGATGAATGCATTCCCTGAAGCAAAATTGACTTGATGAAGGGGTCCATGAGGTTCCATGGAGTAAATTAGGTTATGTTTTGGATCAATGGCTTGTGCCCAGTGTCGCTCCCGGGATTTTCATCCTAGTACAAACGCGAAAGTGGCACCGAACAGAGTCGCCAGCAATGTGTATTTATCCCAAGAGAGGGAAAGGAAACACCGCGTAAACCTGAAGGAAAGGAAAGAGCATGGTCTCGCGACCAAGAGAACTGGGTTCGGGAGTCGGTTACGCGAGAGGAAGGTATTAGCACCCCCTCGCGTCCATCGTACCCGATGGGATCCACGCTTGCTTGTCTCGATCAAAGGGTGATAGAAAATGATACTGGAAAAGGAACTGAAAGGAAGAAAGGAGAGAGAAAGAGAAGCAAATGTAGGGAAAATAAAAGAAGTGCTCGCATGGGCCCTACCCCACTGCCTACGTATCTCATCGGGAGCATGAGAATCAGAGCGACGTAGTTCCCCTCAATAGGGATGGATTGTTTGTGTTTTTTAGAGAACGGCTTACGTTCTAGCTCAGGTGTTGCAGGCTCGCTGGTCCGAGTGCGTTACCATCTTGCAAGAGAACGAGTAGAAGCACGTTCGTACGCTGAGACTGAGTGAGGTGAGAAAAGAATTCCCGAAGGAAAGACGTTATTGTTGGTTTTTGTCTTTTAAGGGTCTTTTCATTTGTTTGCATATGACAGTGTATCTGGATCTTAGCCATTGGAATGCGCACATTCTCACATTCCAAGATGGAATGGGTAAGAATGCACACTAAGAGTGAAGAAGACCCCCACACTTAGTTCCAATTGTCAAGGTTCAAACACACTAGCATACTTGTATTTATTAAGTGTTTTGTTGATTATGAAGTGAAGAAGTGTTTTTTATTATTTGCACCTTCAACAAGTATTGCATTTAAGTCCCTCATACAAGATCAAATATGTAACACATTGACCTAAGATGGGCCATATGCTACACATCTTAAGATTATAAGAGAAGACCCCTTATAATCTTTTCTTTATATGAAAGGCCTAAATGCAATAAATGCCTACCTTTATTATATGTTTTGAATTTTCTTTGAGATGAGAAAAGAGACTCAAGAGAGGAGAAAAGGTAAAACCTATATGGACTAAGACTCAATCCTAATTGAAGATTAAAGGGAGTGATCCTAAAGGTTTGTGAGGTTTCAACCTAAAGTCTAAAGAAAGAAAGAATTAAACAATTCACTTCCAAAGTAGAAGATGAATTGTAATTCAAAAAAAGGGAAAGTAATGAGTTATTAAAAGAAAGCACCTAAGTGCTTAGCAAAACACAAAATGGAATTGTAAAAGAGAAAGGATAGAAGTTGAATGTGGATTCCTTATCCACACTCAATTGAAACTTACCAAAGCCCCTACATGGTTAGTAAACATGTATAAGGAGTATAAGAAGTAAAAGAACATGTAATGCATCATAAAACTCAAAGGAATTAAATGAGAAACCAAATCCTAGAGCCACAACCAGAATGTACATCAAATGGAAACCAATGGTTATTATCAATCAAATTCAAGTGGATAGGCAACAAACATCCTCCATGGCATTAGAACATGCCACCATAAGAAAAGGGAGAATGAAAGATGAAGGGAAAAAGAAGAAGTGTGCATAAATGGAACATGTAATCCATGGATCAGAATTGAAATGAAATGAAAAATGATTCACAAACCTCTCACAAGTATTCATGAAGCACATCAAGGCATTTAAGAAGTGATAGAAGAAGTAGGATTGAAATGGAAGTTCCAAACAAAGGAAAGTGCAAACACAACATGTTAAAGGTGCACAAGGTTCAAATGATAATCAACAAGCAAAGATGACATATGATATGTATCTATGTCCTATAATATCAAGAGTGTAGCTCACCAAATAGGAAAATGATCATGCAAGTATACACAAAAGAAAACATGTAAACATGCACAAAAGTTTACAATGATATGACATGTTATAATGCTTTAAATGAAATGCATCAAACAAAAATCAAATGGCCTCATGAAAATTATGAAAACATGGTATTGAAGTTCACTAATCAGAGATGAATCACATATCAAAGTAGCATGCAAGGAACCAAGGCAAAATGATGTCAAACAATGCACTTAGGTCAAATAGGCATATCATACAAAGTAGCACAAAAGTGAACACCAACATGCCATAAAAATGACCTAAAAAATCAAATAAAAATCACTTAACATACCTCAAGATGCTAATGACTCAATGCAAAAAGAAGAGCATCAAAACAATTTTTAATGATCAAGAACAAAATTAAACAAGATCATGTACCACATTAAGAATGTACACCAAAGAAATTCAAAGAAAATTATGGAGCAGGGGTAAAAATGTCATAAAATCAGAAAATAAAATCACCAAAAATTTTCTAAATGTTTTAATGATACTCATGAATTTTTTTGGAATTTTATAGTGCTATTTTGTATTTTTAAAAATTGAAAAGTAAACGTGCACAAAAAATAAAAATAAAATGAAGTGAAATGAGGACTGGGGGTGTAAACATAGCAATTGAGCAGTTCAAAATGTTTTGGGCTTGAAAACATGGGGTGCGAATAACAATCTGATTAGGTCCAATTACGCGCATAACACACTAACAACCATGCACTTCAGTCAACAATAATCAAAGTAATAACAACCATCAGATTAAGTCAAGTCAAGAAACAAGTCAAGGTAATTACATCCAACGCGCATACATGAATGTGCATCTTAACTACCATGCAATGCATCACATCACTTTTAAGTGAATCAGAAAAATGGCACATGACATGCACGCCCTTTTTTAATGTGTTGGCACGTTTTGAACCACATGATCATGAACATCCAACGGACCAAATTAAAACTGAGCATAAAACCCTAAAATAAAGTCCACCAGCCGGAGAGGGACCTCCGGTCACCTTCTCCGGTCACTCACCACCGTCTGCAACTTTGATTTCTCCAGAAATCCACAACATGTATATCAATCGAAAGAGAAACTAATGGAGAACATGAATTCAAGAACAAAATGCACAAACAGTTCATGATCCGAGAGAATTCAACAGAAAAAGATTTGCCCTAACATTTGAACTATGCCTCTAAAGGCCTATCAACTAGCCAGGCCAGTTCTTGAGCTTATAAGAAGCTGCAAGAACCTAAAAACAAACTCACATTAAGTCTATAATGGATGAAATTCGTACCTGAAGATTGGAGACTTTGAGGTATTCTTCAGAAAACCAGAGATCGTAGCTTCTTCTTCAACCTTGGAGCTTCACAAATTAAGCAAAATAAATGCTATATAACTGGTTGTCTTGAGAGCAGAGAGATTCAATGTTGAACAGTGCTTGAAGCAACCTTGAGAACTATACTGAAATCTCCTTCAATCAAGTGCCATTGATGATGATGAGGATGAAGTATCGTGTGCTTGGAGAAGAATTTTTGAGAGAGTTGGTGACAGAGTGAGAGAATCAGAGAGAAAGTAGAGAGAACTTTGAAGTGAAAAAATGAGAAATGAAGCTGAGACTGAAATTAGAGGTGAGATTTCTATTTATAATGTGAGTTAACCATGGTTTAGTGAGTCAGTTAAGTGAGTCAATGCTTGGTTAACTGAGTGCACCCTAACTAACTGAGTTAAGTTAGTTAGGGGCGAGTGAGGTTGGCTATGATGTGGTGATGGTGATTCATGGTGTGCTATGGTGGAAGTGAGGGTAAAACAACAAAGCTGTTGTGGCAGAAACTTGCTTCATAAGTTTGCCCTTTCCATTTTCATGCATGGCACGTGCTGGTGTATGATATTTGTATCAAGTATGCTTGGTTTAATGTGGAAAGCAGATGTTATGAAGTGTTTGTGGTGTGACTGAACCAAAAAAATGTGTGAACTGCTACACATGACAGTCAATGCATCAATGCAGATGGTGATGTTTGAACATGGATTTCTTTATGACCAAGGCACGAAAATGAATCATCTTGGTGTCAATGGATTGAGGAAGCATCATAGGACAATTTTGGTGTTGGACTTGAGTTGAAAAGGTACCTCAAACATGTCTAAAAATCATCATAAACAGATGGAAAAACGACGGGTGCATGGGCGAGCAATTTGTGGCATGGCATGGCAAGCTGGCCTAGTGATTTTCAGCATGATCACACCAACTTTGGACCAACATCTCTACCTCATAACTTGATCAAATCAAAAATTGTCCAACATGAACATTGAAGGTGACACTACAAGGAACAACTTTGATGTTGAAAAGTTTTTCATTTGAGGCCTTTAACCATGAGAAAAATGAGTGGACATTTGGCTCACCAACTGTTTGAGAAAATGACTGTGCGCGTGCCCTGAAAATCTTGGTCATGACCTAGTTTTGAACCTACTTTGCTCAAACTTTGATCAATCATATCTCACTCAATTTTTATCCAATGGAGATGTTCCACACATGGATTTGAAGCTTAAAACAAGATCTTTTGTTGTGGCCTGGTGGAATTTTCATTTGGTGCTTCAATTTTAAATGGCCTTGGTTCAAACTCTGATGCAAAATGGCCAAAACTTGCTATTTTTAGCAACCCTTCCTCTTCCAAAAATGGCAACTTTCCACATCTTGATTTTTTCATGATTCCTTTGGAGTTTCTTGACCAAATTTTGTACGTTGGACATATGTAACATGAATTTCATGATTTTGGGCTCAAAAAGTCAAGAGTTGACTTTTTCCTCTGATTATTTGACTTTGCCCCAATTTCTCTGATTCTTGATCTTTCTTCCAATTGAACCACTTCTAAAACCAATTGAGATGCAATTTTCCACATACATACACTTAGGGACATATGGAATACCATGACATCAAGTTTTGTTCAAAAAAACAGAAATACCCTGATTTAATTGGAAACCCTAATCTTGACCTCCTCTGGTTAGGAGGAAATTGCACATCTTCCAAATCCAAATTCCTCAGAGTATGTTGTGTATCCTCTTAAAGGATGATGAGAAATGCCACTTGAGAATGATTTTGAATCAATGAGCTATCTCTTTTGAGGATTTTCCTTCAATTTTTGGACTTCTTGCATAGTGTAGGATGTAATGCTTCAATCTCCTATTGAATCTCACCTTCTTGAGGTTGTGGAGGATCAATTGGGATAGTATTAGACATGAGAGGCCTATTGGCTTTCCTTGAGGAAACTTGATTTACCTTTTTGTGCCTTGAATGATCTCTTGATTGTCCACCTTCCACCTGATCACATGCCCTGATGGTAAGAAGGATGCCATGCTTCATTTTTCTATGTTAAATGCAATGTAATGTTAATGATGTGGATATGATATGATAAATGATAATGCCATGCTATGATGCCAAAAGGGGAGAGCAAATTTTGGGGTATTACAGCTGCCCCTATTCAAGCGCTGTAGACCTGAATGCCTGAAAGCAATTGCTTTCGGACTTTCAAGGTATATAGTGATTGAATACCAAATATAACCAAAAATTTGCTCTGGATGGTGAAGAAGAAAAGGGATATAAACCCAACGAGACTGCTGGATTGAATCTTCGACGAAACGTCGGAGAGATCTGTCTTTTGAACGATGCCAGACGACTACTGGCTTGCCACGCTGCTGGTGGACTTTAATAATGTCTTTTATGCAACTCCAGACGACTACTGGCCTGCCACACTACTGGTGGACTTTAATAATGTCTTTTATGTAATTCCAGATGACTACTGGCCTGCCACGCTACTGGTGGACTTTGATAACGTCTTTTGAACGACGCCAGACGACTACTGGCTTGCCACGCTACTGGTGGACTTTAATAATGTCTTTTATGCAACTCCAGACGACTACTGGCCTGCCACACTACTGGTGGACTTTAGAAATGTCTTTTTGAACGACGCCAGACGACTACTGGCTTGCCACACTACTGGTGGACTTTGCAGCTTCGTGCCACCCGAAGATGGACTTTTGCCAATCCACTGTTGGACTTTTGCCACCCGAAGACGGACTTTTGCCAATCCACTGTTGGACTTTTAGAATATGCCACCCTTAGATGGACCTTTCGCCAATCCACTGTTGGACTTTTGCCACCCGAAGACGGACTTTTGCCAATCCACTGTTGGACTTTTGCCACCCGAAGACGGACTTTTGCCAATCCACTGTTGGACTTTTGCCACCCGAAGACGGACTTTTGCCAATCCACTGTTGGACTTTTGCCACCCGAAGACGGACTTTTGCCAATCCACTGTTGGACTTTTGCCACCCGAAGACGGACTTTTGCCAATCCACTGTTGGACTTTAAGAATTTGCCACCCTTAGATGGACTTTTGCCAATCCACTGTTGGACTTTTGCCACCCGAAGACGGACTTTTGCCAATCCACTGTTGGACTTTAAGAATTTGCCACCCTTAGATGGACTTTTGCCAATCCACTGTTGGACTTTTGCCACCCGAAGACGGACTTTTGCCAATCCACTGTTGGACTTTAAGAATTTGCCACCCTTAGATGGACTTTTGCCAATCCACTGTTGGACTTTTGCCACCCGAAGACGGACTTTTGCCAATCCACTGTTGGACTTTTAGAATTTCAAAATTGAATTACTCTCTGCCTCTGCGCCAGACATCTCTGCTGACTCTGCTGAGGAATAATGATCAATGACTTGACTTTAGAGGTTCCTGAGAGGATAATATCTCTGCTGGCGAATGGATGAACAATCCGTCTGCTTCGAATTGTCAAGCTTGCCAACAATAAATTGGACTTTAAGATATGAGAGAATGATGACTCTGCCAGGAATTATTCCATCTGTTTGGGGCTGGATTCTGGTCACAGCAACTCCGCTGGGGATGAGAATTTTTTAAATGACGTCCTGCTGGGGAAATGAGCCATTAAAACTCGGCTTGGGGATTTATTCAACCCAAGATCCTTTATAGGGATTATCAACCTTATAACTCGGCTGGGGAGTATTGCTGACAAGATTCGATGCTGACCTCTGTGGAGATATCATGACCAAAGATACGATCTTGCTGGGTATCAGGGCTACTCTGCCAGGGATATGCGAATCCTGGTTAGAACATTCCACTGCAACTTGCTAGAAAGAGTCCTTAGAGATCTGTTGGGGACACCCAAAGCAAATCCACAGTAGTCTGCTGAAGAATATGACTGTCGAGCTTAGGATAAGTACTACAATGCCCCATGTTAGGCGAGCTTTCCTTTAGACAATTCCGTTGGGGATGACGAGTTTATAACAAACTCTGCTGGAACAAACTGCTTTAAAGCGTCTCGTGTTGGGGAATGCCTTTTGAGAGGATTTTACAGAAGACCAACTGTCCTCAAACTCTACTGGGGATGATCAACACTTCATGCTGGGGAACCAAACAATTTGTCCCCGAAGAGGATGTCATAAGAGGATTTTACAGAAGATTTAGCTTCTTCAAACTCCTGCGACTTCGCTGGATAATGACCATCAAACTCTACTGGGGGGTGATCAACACTTCATGCTGGGGAAACAACATGCCCCATGCTTAAGAAAACCAACAATTTGTCCCCGAAGAGGATGTCATAAGAGGATTTTACAGAAGATTTAGCTTCTTCAAACTCCTGCGACTTCGCTGGATAATGACCATCAAACTCTACTGGGGGGTGATCAACACTTCATGCTGGGGAAACAACATGCCCCATGCTTAAGAAAACCAACAATTTGTCTCCGAAGAGGATGTCATAAGAGGATTTTACAGAAGATTTAGCCTCTTCAAACTCCTAGTGATTTCAACAGGGATAATGAACATCCATTTCGGTGTCGACGAGGCCACTCTCTTGGGGAACCTGTGACCGTTATCGACACAGAAAAGCTTGTAGTTGTTGGAAGTACTGAATGAGAGAATCGACTTAATAAGATACAACGGTACCCAGTTGAACTTACTTCACTGAGATCGACCCGATGAACGCCGATCTCCTTACCCATAACTGCCCCAGTCTTTTGTGTGGGGTGATTTATTACTGGTCTTGTGCTTAAAATCATCTGCACCTGCTACCTGCAACAAAAGAACATGCCCACATGCCCCGAATATTACGTGGCTATAATCCACCATCCGGGAGTATTCAACATTCGAAGTAATTTCAAATGTTTTTTCTGCGCATGTTATTGCAAGACCGCCATGTTTTCAAATGCAATGTTTTATCAAAAATAGGACGTTTTTGCAAACAAAGCAATAAAACAAAAATAGAAAGCTTTTTACTGAAATTCGATTTATTGACTGAGAGCCCAGAATAGGCAATTACATCAGGAAGCAATCCCTGGAAAGAGGTGATCGCTGAAAATTGAGAAAAGAAACTATCCTAATGGCAATGTGAAAACGGAATTCCACTGAGTTTCCATTCTGTTATGACCAGTATGTCTTCAAAACTCCCCGACCTTGCCTTCTGAGGAATGATCGGACCGATTCCTATCCTTCAGAACGTCAGTTGTTCAAACGGTAATGGGGGATAGATAACTCAAACCGTAGTCATTCGCTTAAATCCCTCTTTTGTGTGGACCGCCCTTTCAGGTTTTCGATCCACCAGGATACCCTTTTTTGCCTAAGTTGCCCTTTCGGGTTTTCAACTTACCGGGTGTACAAATTTTTTCAATTATATCCCTAATTTTTGCCCGAACCTTATTCTGTTTTTGGTTCGCCGGGATGCCCTTTTTTGCCTGGATTTTTTTTATTTTATTATCCAGCGGGTCTATTTATGCGAAGTATTTTTTGACTACGTCCGAGTTGACAGGGGATGAAAAGTCTTCGCCATCCATGGTTGTAAGCAATAAAGCTCCGCCCGAAAAGACCTTTTTAACCACGAATGGACCTTCATAATTAGGAGTCCATTTGCCCCTGTGATCTGTATTGGGAGGAAGGATCCTTTTGAGTACCACATCTCCGACTTTATAAACCCGAGGACGCACCTTCTGGTCAAATTCCTGCTTCATTCTGCGCTGATATAGTTGCCCATGGCATACAGCCGCCAATCGCTTTTCCTCAATAAGGCTCAACTGATCAAATCTGGCTCGTACCCATTCAGCCTCATTTAGCTTAACATCCATCATGACTCTGAGGGACGGAATCTCTACTTCAACTGGTAGTACTGCCTCCATACCATATACGAGTGAGAATGGGGTTGCCCCAGTGGACGTGCGTACCGACGTTCGATACCCATGCAAAGCAAATGGTAACATCTCATGCCAATCTTTGTACGTGACAACCATCTTCTGCACAATCTTCTTGATATTTTTGTTGGCCGCTTCGACCGCGCCATTCATCTTTGGGCGGTACGGAGAAGAATTGTGATGTTCGATTTTGAAGTCCCGGCATAACTCAGCCATCATCTTATTGTTCAAATTAGAACCATTATCAGTAATGATTCTTTCGGGAACTCCATATCGGCAAATGATATCCCGTTTTAAGAAACGAGCGACCACTTGTTTTGTAACATTGGCATAGGATGCGGCTTCAACCCACTTGGTGAAGTAATCAATTGCCACCAAGATGAAACGATGACCATTGGAAGCTGTAGGCTCAATCTTTCCGATCATATCAATGCCCCACATGGCAAACGGCCAAGGCGACGACATGATACTCAACGGATTTGGAGGTACATGCACTTTATCTGCATAGATCTGGCATTTATGGCATTTGCGGGCATATTTGCAACAATCTGACTCCATAGTCAACCAATAATATCCCGACCTTAACAACTTTTTAGCCATTGCATGTCCTCCGGCATGGGTACCGAAAGAGCCTTCGTGCACTTCAATCATCAACAAGTCTGCTTCATGTCTATCCACACATCTAAGCAGGACCGTGTCAAGATTTCTTTTATACAGCACGCCATCTTTGTTCAGGAAGAAACTACCAGCTAACCTTCTCAACGTCTTCCTGTCTTTGGACGATGCCCCAGACGGGTACTCTTGACTTTTCAAGAAACACTTAATGTCATGAAACCATGGCTTGTCATCAGACGTTGCATCTACCGCAAACACAAATGCTGGTCTGTCAAGGCGGGATACCTCAATCTTAGGTACATGGTTCCATCCTTGCACTTTGATCATGGAAGACAAAGTGGCCAAGGCATCAGCGAACCTATTCTCATCTCGAGGAATATGGTACAGTTTCACTGTTGTGAAAAATGTCAGCAATCTCCTCGTATAATCTCTATACGGCATTAGATTTGCTTGGTGCGTGTACCAACTCCCTTTCACTTGATTGATTACCAAAGCTGAATCACCGAATATATCAAGGGTCTTAATCCGTAGATTAATCGCCTCCTCGATCCCCATTATACAGGCCTCGTACTCTGCTTCATTGTTGGTGCATCCGAAAGTTATTCGTGCAGTGAAAGGCATATGAACACCTTCCGGTGTGATAAGAACTGCTCCAACTCCGCACCCATTCATATTGACAGCCCCATCAAACATCAGACTCCATTTGGATTCAGGGTCTGGCCCCTCCTCCGGAAGTGGTTCCTCACAGTCTTTAGCTTTGAGAAACATGATGTCTTCATCAGGGAAGTCAAATTTCATGGGTTGGTAATCATCAATCGGCTGTTGCGCAAGATAGTCGGACAAGATACTTCCTTTGATGGCCTTTTGTGAAGTGTACTGAATGTCATACTCTGTCAAGACCATTTGCCACCGTGCAACTCTGCCTGTCAATGCTGGTTTCTCGAAAATATACTTGATAGGATCCATTTTTGAAATCAACAAGGTCGTGTGCCTAACCATATATTGCCTCAATCGCTTAGCGGCCCATGCAAGTGCACAGCATGTCTTTTCAAGCATTGAGTATCGGGACTCACAATCATTGAACTTTTTGCTCAGGTAGTAAATAGCATGCTCCTTCCTACCTGTCTCGTCATGTTGACCGAGAACACAACCCGTGGATCCTTCAAGCACCGTCAGATACATTATCAGCGGTCTCCCTTCAACTGGAGGCATTAGAATCGGAGGTTCCTGCAAGTATTCTTTTATCTTATCGAATGCCAATTGGCAATCGTCATTCCACCTGACTGTTTGATCCTTTCTTAGCAGTTTAAATATTGGTTCACATGTGGCTGTTAGGTGAGATATGAACCTTGCAATGTAGTTCAATCTACCCAAGAAACCACGAACCTCTTTTTCTGTTCTCGGTTCAGGCATTTCTTGTATTGCTTTCACCTTGGCAGGATCAACCTCGATTCCTCTTTCGCTCACAATGAAACCTAACAACTTTCCAGAACGCACCCCAAACGTGCACTTGTTTGGATTTAATCTCAGACGAAACTTTCTCAACCTTTCAAACAGCTTTTTCAGGTTGACCAGATGTTCCTCTTCTGTTCTCGACTTGGCAATCATATCATCTACATAACATTCGATCTCCTTATGAATCAAGTCATGAAACAATGTCACCATCGCCCGCTGGTACGTTGCCCCTGCGTTTTTCAACCCAAAAGGCATTACTTTATAACAATATGTACCCCACGGAGTAATGAACGTGGTCTTCTCCATGTCTTCAGGTGCCATCTTGATCTGGTTGTACCCGGAGAAACCGTCCATAAATGAGAACACTGAAAACTGAGCTGTATTATCGACCAGCACATCAATATGAGGTAGTGGAAAATCATCTTTCGGGCTAGCTTTATTAAGATCTCGATAATCCACACACATTCTCACTTTTCCATCTTTCTTCGGTACTGGCACGATGTTGGCTACCCATGGAGGATACTTTGTCACAGCAAGAAAACCAGCGTCCCACTGCTTCTGGACTTCCTCCTTAATCTTTAAGGCCATGTCGGGGTGAGTCCGACGAAGTTTCTGCTTGACTGGCGGACATTCTTCTCTCAATGGCAGCCTGTGCACGACAATATCCGTATCCAACCCCGGTATGTCTTGATACGACCAGGCGAAGATGTCAACATACTCGCGCAACATTTCCGTCAAAGTTTGCTTCACATCTGCTTGCAAGCTGGCACCAATCCTGATCTCTTTCTTGGCGTCCTTGGTACCAATATTGATGATTTCTACAGTCTCCTGATGAGGCTGGATGACCCTTTCCTCTTGTTTCAACAATCTGGCCAGTTCTTCAGAAAGTTCACAATCTTTCTCATCCCCTTCTTCGGCTTGATAAATCGGATTGTCAAAGTCATACATGGCCATATCAAAATCGTTATCAGTGGTGTCCGGAGGATCAAGTCTGCATGAACGGGTTCATGCCTTATTTTAGAATTTATTTTTAAGCAAAACAAAAGAAAATGAAACATTGCCATTTTATATTTTTTTGTGCAAAAATAAAAACTGAAAGACAGAGAACAAAATTTGATTGCAAAACGTCCTTTATTAATGATTAAACATTGCAAATGCAACCATGGTGGCCCTACAAATGAATCTATACGCCTTGGGCAGAGCGCAAGATTTTGTCATGCATTATGGTTAGAAAAAACAAAGAAAAATTACTCTGTCTGAAGAGTAACCCGGATGACTTCTTCAACGGACCAGTTCTGCACTTGTTGTCTCGAAGCATGAGGGCGTACCCAGTTGTCCAGGTCACAATTACTGTCAACACTATCCTCCGTGGCTGCACAAGACTGGTCCATGTAGATAATTCCCCCACTATTGAAAGTAATGGGTCCCCTGCTCCCCACATCTGAAGTTGTAGAGGGATGATAACCAATACCAAATTTGTCTTCCTTCATTGGGGTCTCTATCAACCTGCCCCAACCTTGGGCGTTGCCTGCCCTGACAACTTCGACAGCTTGTTTGTAAGATGAAATGGAGGTACCAGCCCCAACTGGTACAGAAGAAGACTCAGGTGCATCGTCAATATTGACTGCTTCAAATGATTGGCACAGCATCTCATGAATTTCCCCATCCATTTCAATGTACTTGAACGTGGACAGGTGACTCACAAAGATGTCTTCTTCCCCACACACTGTCACAACCTGCCCTTCAAACTCATACTTCAGCTTTTGATGTAGAGTAGAAGTAACAGCCCCGGCTCCGTGAATCCAAGGGCGTCCCAATAGGCAGCTATATGCAGGTTGTATGTCCATTACATGGAACGTGGATTTGAATACCTGTGGTCCAATTTGTACGGGCAATTCCACCTCACCAAACACAGATCGTCTAGTTCCATCGAATGCTCTGACCACCAATTCACTAGGCCTTAAGATCAAACCATCAACTTCCAGCTTCATTAATGCCTTCTTGGGCAAGACATTGAGTGATGAACCAGTGTCTACCAGTACATGAGATAACACTGCGCCCTTACACTCCATCGTGATATGCAAAGCCTTATTATGGTTTCTTCCTTCAACCGTCAAATCTCTACTTGTAAAGCCCAAGCCATGGCTAACATTAACATTGGAGATTACGCCCTCGAGCTGATTAACAGTAATTTCTTGTGGCACGTACGCACTCTTCAACACTTTCAACAACGCCTGCCGGTGCGCATCAGAGCACATCAATAGTGACAAGATTGAAATCTTTGAAGGGGTCTGATTCAGTTGGTCCACAATCTTATAATCGCTTTTCTTGATTATCTTCATAAATTCTTCCATTTCCTTATCAAAAGTAATCTTTGTCTCTGCTTCAGATGTAGGCGCACTTTCAACCACCTGTTTACCCTTAGCCTTTGCTGCAGCTTCTACCTCCTTATCACTTCTCAAGGTTTGGGGAGCGAACAACCTTCCACTCCTTGTAAAGCCCCCTACACCCCCTACATTATCAATATTTGGGCTGACTGACGGCCCAACTTCCTGCTTTTTACCTTCGTAATATACATCTGCCCCATAGTGCCATGGGATAGCTTTCGTAGATGTGAACGGAATTGGTCCTGGCACCGTGATAGTGATAGGACTGGGCCCTTCTGGCGCAACACTCGCCACGGGAACTGCATTGACCGGCATTTGAATCTCAGCGGGAGTGTAATAGATGGTCACGGTTGATATCTCATCAGTGTCTTTCACGACTCTGTCGAACTGTAGACATCCTTCATCGATCAGATTCTGTAAACCCATCTTCAACTTATCACAGCCGTTCTCCTGATTCATACACTCAGAGCAATCCTGACTACAGCCCGGGAACACCTGTCCCTTCAATAAACGATCTTTTACAACCAACAAAGAAGTTTTCACTTGATGAACGTCTAACACCAAATTCAATCTCCTCCCATCTTCAATAGCGTACACATTTGCTGCACTATGATTAGGCATGGGATGCTGAGTAATATTAGGAGCGGGAGAGAAATTGATGGCTTTAGCATCAATCAAATCTTGTACTTTATGATGGAAAGCCCAGCATTTTTCAATGGAGTGCCCCTGAGCACCTGAGTGGAACTCACAACGAGCATTAGCATCGAAGTTAGGTGGCAGGTTTCCAGCAACCGGAGCTTTCATAGTACGGAGTTCTACCAACTTTAACTCGAGTAGCCGGGGCAACAGCGCGGCATAAGTCATAGGGAGAGGATCCATCTTACGATCCCTCTGTCTAGACCTTTGCTGGAAAAAAGGTTGTTGCTGTTGAACTTGTTGTTGGGGTTGTTGTTTCTGAACAGACGGTGTGGGGATTGTCACAGCATCTACCTGATAATAAGCTCGAGAACGCCCTCTGCCTCGTCCTCTAAACACAGCATTCGTATCACCTTCTCTTCTTTTCTGGTTACTAGCAAACGGTTTCTTCGTCCCCGAAGAGCCAGCCCCACTCACATCCTGGATCTTTCCAAGCTTTAACAGACTTTCTATTCTTTCTCCCGCAATCACAATATCAGCAAATCCAGTTGACGGACAAGCAGCTAATCTGTCAAGATAGGCCCCTTGCAAGGTGCCCATGAACATATCGGCCATTTCTCTGTCTGACAAGGGAGGTTGGACCTGGGCAGCCATTTCCCTCCACCTCTGTGCATATTCTTTGAAACTCTCCTTGGCATTCTGGGACAATCCCTGCAATTGGGTGCGGTTGGGCGCCATGTCAATATTATATTGGTATTGCTTCAGGAACGCTTCTGCCAAATCTTTCCAATTCTTCACAGCAGCTCTATTCAACTTCATATACCAGGTCAAGGACGCCCCAGCCAGACTGTCCTGAAAATAGTGCATCCATAGCTTCTCGTCATCCGTATGGGCTGAAATCTTCCCAAAGTAAGCTTGAAGATGCGTTTGGGGACACGCATTGCCGTGATACTTATCAAAAGTGGGAGGTTTGAATTTAGGGGGAATTCTGACTCCTGAGACCAGCCCCAAGCTGGTAACATCAATACCCATAGAGTTCTTGCATTCTATGGCCCTGATCTTCTCTGCTAACTCATCATACCTTCGATCACCTTGATTACCCACATCAGCATCCAGCAGAGTAAATTGGTCTTCCAGAGTATCTTCAAGAGTAACACCAGCATGCCTACCATTTCCATTACCCCGATTGTTACCACCAGGAGGAGGGTTGCCACCGGGAGGAGGAATGCCATGTCCCTGTGAATTGTCATGATGATCACCTTCGGGCCCATTGTCGGGACGCTCTACCAGAAGCCTCAGTCTCTCTTGATTTTGCGCCATGCCAGTCATGAGGGTCATGAACTGGTCCATACGCGCCCTCATTTCCGCCAAATCACTTTGCACTTGATCCATGATTCTTACTTGATTCCTTCGCGTCGAATATCGGTGAATATGACTCTCCGCTATACTGCCTGAAACCAAATAAAGGTTAGAGTCCCTGCAACGAGTACCTGAAAAGCAAGTAACAAAAATGCAAAATGATATGCAATGCCATGCAATGCCATGTTTGTCATTTCCGAGGTGCTTTATACCCTGATTCCAATCCAACCACAGAAATCTGAAGACCAGAAATTGTGATATAAAAAAGACGTGTCGTGGTCATGTGCTCGTGTGCAGCTATCTGATAAGGAATAATTCTGAATAAAACTGCTCATACTCATTCAACAAAGTATTCAAGTACATTTAAGAAAGGTTCAACCGCAAATGCAATACAAGGAAAAATGGATCCATCAACAAGCCTGATGGTAACCATTAATAACAAAATATAAGGAAAAGAACATCAGTCTGACAATTCCACACCCTTCAGCTTATCACTTGAGTATTTGATCTCCTCAAAAAGTATACGGGTACGCTGGTGATTCGGCTTTTCAATCATTTCTTTGATCAAGACATCCCTTTTCTCAAGAGCTTCATTTAAAGAACCCATATGCAGCATCAGAGCCTCGTCATCACACACTCCTTTGTGTCTCTTTATGCCGGCTTGCGTCTTGAGTATCTCCCTTTCCATCATGACTTCCTCAAGCTCTTTCTTGGTATTCCTCAGCTCACCTCTAGCTTCTTCTAGCTGTTCTTGACTCTTACCGAGGCTTTCCCGATACTTTCTCCTCTGCTCATGCGCCTTTTCAAGCTCTTCGTCCTTAATCTGCAACTGTTCCTGCAACTCAGCATTCTCTATCCTAACTTCGTCCCAAGCGTGCTGAAACTTTGTTAACTTTTCTTTGGTCTGTGTTAACGCCTGTTTGGTTTGCTTGTGGGCTTGAGTAGCATCATCAGCACCTTTACTAATCTTCCGGAAATGTTGGGCTCTTCCAGCGAAGTCTTTTTCTTTTGCAGTTAGGATTTGTTCAGCATCTTGGGCTTTCCGCTCCAGCTCTTTGTTGGCATGTAGAGCATTCTGAAGACGGCTACTCAACTCGGAATTCTCTCCTTGGAGCTTTTTCACCAAGGCTTGCAACTTGTCAACTTCTTCCACCGTAGCAGTGCTTCTTGCTTTCTCATTCTCCGGATACAGAAGGGGTGCCTTACCAAAAGGCAAGAGAAAATCTTCAACTCTTTTCTTCACCCACTCTTCATATGCTGGATAAACCCGGTTGTTAGGCTTTCCTAAAGTAACTTTCCCCTTTTTCAGTATGCTACCCCAGCTTTCAGAAGCTTTCTGTGCTGCTTCCCAACCATCTGATGTATGAAAATAGAGGGACTCCTCCACATCTCTCTTAATAGGCGGACCTGTCAGGGCATACCCAAATTGTCGAATGGCCAAAGAAGGATTGTAGTTAATCCCACCCAGTCTTCCTATCAGTGGAACGTTAGGGAACTTACCACAGCTGTGGATAATATTCTTGCCAATCAGCCCATGATCTACCCATACGATGTCCTTGGCCACCAATCCCATTAAACGCTGTTTCCACTCTAGAGAATCTTTGGAGTCCACAAAAGCCCCTGATTGTGGTAAACGGCCTGCAAACCACTTATAGAACAAAGGTGCACAACAGCGAATTATCCCTCCTCTTTTCTTTTCGTTTCGGTTGTACAACGAGTAGTGAAGATCTCCCAGTAGCGTTGGCACCGGGTTCTTCATCATGAATATTCGTATAGCGTCCGTATCAATAAAAGCCGGCTCGTTGGGAAACAACACTATGCCGTATATACAAAGGGCTAGCAAAGCATTAAAAACAAGCCAATTCTCGCCTTTAGCTGCTTCCTGGGCCTTCTTAATCAGATATTCCAGCTTGTAACCACGAATCTTTCCTTTGTTGGAGACATTGTCACTTAACTCTGATTTGCTCAAATAAAGAGCACCAGCCAACTTCCCAAAGTCAAGATCCCCCACCGATCCAAAGAAAGGGGGCTCCTCCTTGATAGCAATCCCCAACATGTTGGAATACTCCTCCAAGGTAGGAACCAACACATAGTCTGGAAATACAAAACATCTCAGAGGCGGATCATAGAACTGCATCAACGTATGGAGACCTCTGGCTTCATAATCACTGACATTACGGACCATAGATAAAATCCACCCATATTTCTCTTCAAAAGCTTCTCGTGCTGCAGGGCTCTCCATTCCCTTCAGCACAACAATAGGGCCCAAAGTAGGCGTAAGGAACTTATAGCTGATGATATTCTTCCTCTCTTTAGTGTTCATCTTTGCAGGGAC
The DNA here is from genome assembly GCA_022829125.1 of Lathyrus tuberosus. NCBI lineage: Eukaryota > Viridiplantae > Streptophyta > Magnoliopsida > Fabales > Fabaceae > Lathyrus > Lathyrus tuberosus. The sequence goes on along the minus strand of JALAZF010000463.1, from coordinate 3,662,788 downwards.
CTGATGACTGGAATCAAGGGTAATATATGCACCTGGAAATGAATAAACATGTATGTTAGGATATGATAATGCAATGTAAAGGGCAATGTGATCAGGCAATCAGGTGTCTGTGCTGAACTGTGAACGGTGTCAGTGTAGCTCTGAGACTAATATAGAACCATAGATAAGAACCATCTGAATACAATAGGATGAAACTTCCTTTTTGTGCAGTGATGATAGAAAACCGGGTATGTAGGAGGTCATGGTTACCTGCAAACCTGTAAACAACCCGCCCTTCTCACATGTGGGTACTAGGATGTTCAGTATCCCGGGCTCTCAGGTCGAGAAATGATGATACGTTCACCATTTCTGGTTTGGCATCATCATCAATCGAGGAGGCCTCAACTGATTCTCCAAAACAAAAAGGTCCTCAGCTTCTGGCACTGAGGTCGAGAAGCAATAGTACATTCATCCCTCAGGGTACAGTACTATCGCCAATCGAGGAGTGCCTCCGCTGATTCTCTTTCAAAAAGGGATGTCCTATAGCAAGTTCCCAGCATTGGGTCCTCGGATCGAAAATGTGCAATGGGTTTGCCACGAAATGTGGTCTGCCACTGTCACATCTCGGGAGGAGTGCCGCAACTGAGTCCTCGGGAATGGTCACCAGAGTCGACAGTTCCTCAAGAGAATAACCACTGGCCTGCATAACATGCAGTAGCAGAAAGCTCCTGATAGAACCTCGTCTGGTTGTGGGTCTCATGAACAACAATACGTGGTCACCACCACGCAAGCGTCATGACTATCCACTCTAATACCTATGTATGTACTCAAGCCTTGGTAGTGAGCTTATCTCTCAGAACACCCATCCCGCCAAACAGACAAAACAGTGCAACACAATATAATATATGATATGTAATGCTAAAATGCGGTAAATACAGTAAAATAAATAAACAACAACATATAGCACAACAGTAAACACCCAATGAAAGAAAAGCAGACAAGCGCTAGGATTGACTCGCTAAGGAAACCAGAGATTCTGGGTTCGATCCCCAGCAGAGTCGCCAGCTGTCGCTCCCGGGATTTTCATCCTAGTACAAACGCGAAAGTGGCACCGAACAGAGTCGCCAGCAATGTGTATTTATCCCAAGAGAGGGAAAGGAAACACCGCGTAAACCTGAAGGAAAGGAAAGAGCATGGTCTCGCGACCAAGAGAACTGGGTTCGGGAGTCGGTTACGCGAGAGGAAGGTATTAGCACCCCCCTCGCGTCCATCGTACCCGATGGGATCCACGCTTGCTTGTCTCGATCAAAGGGTGATAGAAAATGATACTGGAAAAGGAACTGAAAGGAAGAAAGGAGAGAGAAAGAGAAGCAAATGTAGGGAAAATAAAAGAAGTGCTCGCATGGGCCCTACCCCACTGCCTACGTATCTCATCGGGAGCATGAGAATCAGAGCGACGTAGTTCCCCTCAATAGGGATGGATTGTTTGTGTTTTTTAGAGAACGGCTTACGTTCTAGCTCAGGTGTTGCAGGCTCGCTGGTCCGAGTGCATTACCATCTTGCAAGAGAACGAGTAGAAGCACGTTCGTACGCTGAGACTGAGTGAGGTGAGAAAAGAATTCCCGAAGGAAAGACGTTATTGTTGGTTTTTGTCTTTTAAGGGTCTTTTCATTTGTTTGCATATGACAGTGTATCTGGATCTTAGCCATTGGAATGCGCACATTCTCACATTCCAAGATGGAATGGGTAAGAATGCACACTAAGAGTGAAGAAGACCCCCACACTTAGTTCCAATTGTCAAGGTTCAAACACACTAGCATACTTGTATTTATTAAGTGTTTTGTTGATTATGAAGTGAAGAAGTGTTTTTTATTATTTGCACCTTCAACAAGTATTGCATTTAAGTCCCTCATACAAGATCAAATATGTAACACATTGACCTAAGATGGGCCATATGCTACACATCTTAAGATTATAAGAGAAGACCCCTTATAATCTTTTCTTTATATGAAAGGCCTAAATGCAATAAATGCCTACCTTTATTATATGTTTTGAATTTTCTTTGAGATGAGAAAAGAGACTCAAGAGAGGAGAAAAGGTAAAACCTATATGGACTAAGACTCAATCCTAATTGAATATTAAAGGGAGTGATCCTAAAGGTTTGTGAGGTTTCAACCTAAAGTCTAAAGAAAGAAAGAATTAAACAATTCACTTCCAAAGTAGAAGATGAATTGTAATTCAAAAAAAGGGAAAGTAATGAGTTATTAAAAGAAAGCACCTAAGTGCTTAGCAAAACACAAAATGGAATTGTAAAAGAGAAAGGATAGAAGTTGAATGTGGATTCCTTATCCACACTCAATTGAAACTTACCAAAGCCCCTACATGGTTAGTAAACATGTATAAGGAGTATAAGAAGTAAAAGAACATGTAATGCATCATAAAACTCAAAGGAATTAAATGAGAAACCAAATCCTAGAGCCACAACCAGAATGTACATCAAATGGAAACCAATGGTTATTATCAATCAAATTCAAGTGGATAGGCAACAAACATCCTCCATGGCATTAGAACATGCCACCATAAGAAAAGGGAGAATGAAAGATGAAGGGAAAAAGAAGAAGTGTGCATAAATGGAACATGTAATCCATGGATCAGAATTGAAATGAAATGAAAAATGATTCACAAACCTCTCACAAGTATTCATGAAGCACATCAAGGCATTTAAGAAGTGATAGAAGAAGTAGGATTGAAATGGAAGTTCCAAACAAAGGAAAGTGCAAACACAACATGTTAAAGGTGCACAAGGTTCAAATGATAATCAACAAGCAAAGATGACATATGATATGTATCTATGTCCTATAATATCAAGAGTGTAGCTCACCAAATAGGAAAATGATCATGCAAGTATACACAAAAGAAAACATGTAAACATGCACAAAAGTTTACAATGATATGACATGTTATAATGCTTTAAATGAAATGCATCAAACAAAAATCAAATGGCCTCATGAAAATTATGAAAACATGGTATTGAAGTTCACTAATCAGATATGAATCACATATCAAAGTAGCATGCAAGGAACCAAGGCAAAATGATGTCAAACAATGCACTTAGGTCAAATAGGCATATCATACAAAGTAGCACAAAAGTGAACACCAACATGCCATAAAAATGACCTAAAAAATCAAATAAAAATCACTTAACATACCTCAAGATGCTAATGACTCAATGCAAAAAGAAGAGCATCAAAACAATTTTTAATGATCAAGAACAAAATTAAACAAGATCATGTACCACATTAAGAATGTACACCAAAGAAATTCAAAGAAAATTATGGAGCAGGGGTAAAAATGTCATAAAATCAGAAAATAAAATCACCAAAAATTTTCTAAATGTTTTAATGATACTCATGAATTTTTTTGGAATTTTATAGTGCTATTTTGTATTTTTAAAAATTGAAAAGTAAACGTGCACAAAAAATAAAAATAAAATGAAGTGAAATGAGGACTGGGGGTGTAAACATAGCAATTGAGCAGTTCAAAATGTTTTGGGCTTGAAAACATGGGGTGCGAATAACAATCTGATTAGGTCCAATTACGCGCATAACACACTAACAACCATGCACTTCAGTCAACAATAATCAAAGTAATAACAACCATCAGATTAAGTCAAGTCAAGAAACAAGTCAAGGTAATTACATCCAACGCGCATACATGAATGTGCATCTTAACTACCATGCAATGCATCACATCACTTTTAAGTGAATCAGAAAAATGGCACATGACATGCACGCCCTTTTTTAATGTGTTGGCACGTTTTGAACCACATGATCATGAACATCCAACGGACCAAATTAAAACTGAGCATAAAACCCTAAAATAAAGTCCACCAGCCGGAGAGGGACCTCCGGTCACCTTCTCCGGTCACTCACCACCGTCTGCAACTTTGATTTCTCCAGAAATCCACAACATGTATATCAATCGAAAGAGAAACTAATGGAGAACATGAATTCAAGAACAAAATGCACAAACAGTTCATGATCCGAGAGAATTCAACAGAAAAAGATTTGCCCTAACATTTGAACTATGCCTCTAAAGGCCTATCAACTAGCCAGGCCAGTTCTTGAGCTTATAAGAAGCTGCAAGAACCTAAAAACAAACTCACATTAAGTCTATAATGGATGAAATTCGTACCTGAAGATTGGAGACTTTGAGGTATTCTTCAGAAAACCAGAGATCGTAGCTTCTTCTTCAACCTTGGAGCTTCACAAATTAAGCAAAATAAATGCTATATAACTGGTTGTCTTGAGAGCAGAGAGATTCAATGTTGAACAGTGCTTGAAGCAACCTTGAGAACTATACTGAAATCTCCTTCAATCAAGTGCCATTGATGATGATGAGGATGAAGTATCGTGTGCTTGGAGAAGAATTTTTGAGAGAGTTGGTGACAGAGTGAGAGAATCAGAGAGAAAGTAGAGAGAACTTTGAAGTGAAAAAATGAGAAATGAAGCTGAGACTGAAATTAGAGGTGAGATTTCTATTTATAATGTGAGTTAACCATGGTTTAGTGAGTCAGTTAAGTGAGTCAATGCTTGGTTAACTGAGTGCACCCTAACTAACTGAGTTAAGTTAGTTAGGGGCGAGTGAGGTTGGCTATGATGTGGTGATGGTGATTCATGGTGTGCTATGGTGGAAGTGAGGGTAAAACAACAAAGCTGTTGTGGCAGAAACTTGCTTCATAAGTTTGCCCTTTCCATTTTCATGCATGGCACGTGCTGGTGTATGATATTTGTATCAAGTATGCTTGGTTTAATGTGGAAAGCAGATGTTATGAAGTGTTTGTGGTGTGACTGAACCAAAAAAATGTGTGAACTGCTACACATGACAGTCAATGCATCAATGCAGATGGTGATGTTTGAACATGGATTTCTTTATGACCAAGGCACGAAAATGAATCATCTTGGTGTCAATGGATTGAGGAAGCATCATAGGACAATTTTGGTGTTGGACTTGAGTTGAAAAGGTACCTCAAACATGTCTAAAAATCATCATAAACAGATGGAAAAACGACGGGTGCATGGGCGAGCAATTTGTGGCATGGCATGGCAAGCTGGCCTAGTGATTTTCAGCATGATCACACCAACTTTGGACCAACATCTCTACCTCATAACTTGATCAAATCAAAAATTGTCCAACATGAACATTGAAGGTGACACTACAAGGAACAACTTTGATGTTGAAAAGTTTTTCATTTGAGGCCTTTAACCATGAGAAAAATGAGTGGACATTTGGCTCACCAACTGTTTGAGAAAATGACTGTGCGCGTGCCCTGAAAATCTTGGTCATGACCTAGTTTTGAACCTACTTTGCTCAAACTTTGATCAATCATATCTCACTCAATTTTTATCCAATGGAGATGTTCCACACATGGATTTGAAGCTTAAAACAAGATCTTTTGTTGTGGCCTGGTGGAATTTTCATTTGGTGCTTCAATTTTAAATGGCCTTGGTTCAAACTCTGATGCAAAATGGCCAAAACTTGCTATTTTTAGCAACCCTTCCTCTTCCAAAAATGGCAACTTTCCACATCTTGATTTTTTCATGATTCCTTTGGAGTTTCTTGACCAAATTTTGTACATTGGACATATGTAACATGAATTTCATGATTTTGGGCTCAAAAAGTCAAGAGTTGACTTTTTCCTCTGATTATTTGACTTTGCCCCAATTTCTCTGATTCTTGATCTTTCTTCCAATTGAACCACTTCTAAAACCAATTGAGATGCAATTTTCCACATACATACACTTAGGGACATATGGAATACCATGACATCAAGTTTTGTTCAAAAAAACAGAAATACCCTGATTTAATTGGAAACCCTAATCTTGACCTCCTCTGGTTAGGAGGAAATTGCACATCTTCCAAATCCAAATTCCTCAGAGTATGTTGTGTATCCTCTTAAAGGATGATGAGAAATGCCACTTGAGAATGATTTTGAATCAATGAGCTATCTCTTTTGAGGATTTTCCTTCAATTTTTGGACTTCTTGCATAGTGTAGGATGTAATGCTTCAATCTCCTATTGAATCTCACCTTCTTGAGGTTGTGGAGGATCAATTGGGATAGTATGAGACATGAGAGGCCTATTGGCTTGCCTTGAGGAAACTTGATTTACCTTTTTGTGCCTTGAATGATCTCTTGATTGTCCACCTTCCACCTGATCACATGCCCTGATGGTAAGAAGGATGCCATGCTTCATTTTTCTATGTTAAATGCAATGTAATGTTAATGATGTGGATATGATATGATAAATGATAATGCCATGCTATGATGCCAAAAGGGGAGAGCAAATTTTGGGGTATTACACCCAGATGAAAAATTTCATCTGGAGGCCCTGGGCGATCAAAACCCTAATTTGGTGACACTGGCGATCTGGAGGCTTGATCCACCTAAAAGGGAGCAGCATTGTGCTTAATCCTTAAAGTGGGAGTCCTTTTGATCCATTGTAGATTCTTGGGAGGTTAGACAAGTTGAATATCAAGTCATTCCTTGATTGATCTTTTGTCTAAAAGCTCTGAGAGGACTTGAAACCCTAATCCTGATTGTAGTCAATGCTCAACAATTCCTTGAGGAGATTGATGAGGCATGATGATTCATCCGTATTGTGATGATGATTTGCACAATGATGGGAAACTTTAGTGGTCAAAATTTGGGGTATGGCACCTTTAATACAAATTGCTTATAAAAAAAACATTTCGAATTTTTTTTTATAGGCAATCATCATTAAAAAGAGATTAAGCAAATCTCAAACCAAAGTACAGGGAATACAACCGAAAATAAGGGAAACAACCAAAATACCCCAACAAACCAACCCTACTACAAAAAATATAAGGGAAATTTGGTCCACTCGTACAGGCTACAACTCTTATTGTTACGCTTGCCAAAAACTAACCAATTCCAGGAAGCCGCAACAATTGCGTTAAAAATGGAATCGACATTACAGACTTCGTCCCTAAACAAGATATTATTCCTAAATCTCCAAATATTCCAACAAGAAATAAACCAAATAGAATTAATAAATTCCTCCTTACATCTACCTTTTAACCTATGCAGCCAGGCTAGAGCATGGGAACAGCAGTCCGATTCCGATATTCGATCAATGCCAACCCAATCACACACCAGATTCCAAACCGAAACAGATTTATGACAATTAAATAAAAGGTGAGAAGAGTCTTCGTTAGTCCTGAAGCAAAACATACAAACCTTATCGTGAGGATTATGTAAAGTACCTCTCGCTACCAAATTCAAACGGGTTGGCAGCCTATCGATAACTAACCTCCAAGCGAAAACTTTGACTTTCATTGAATTTTATTAGAACCCGAATATGACTAGTATGTATCACAGAGATTTTATGAGGTTGGAGAATTGTTATGAAGCAACAGCCCAAATCATAACCGTTGTAATGTTTTTGGAATAATTAAGGATCATAAACTGTTACAGAACAATTAATAAATGATTACATATTACTAATGAACTAATGGCCATAAACGCTAACATATCACTAAAACCATAATTTGTTACATATCATTAATGGCAACTAAACCACTAAAATCACGCTCCTTCAATATCTAAGAGGAGACCTGCATATAAATAGGTTCTAAAGGAAAGACATTTGTAGAATGAATAACATAATAAAGAGAAAACCTTCAAGAAACTTTGGACCACCTATAATGGTGATCACTAATCCAGAAAAATTAATCTTTTAATGTTTCTAGCAACAACATTTATATTTCATATTAAAAGAACTAAAATTATGGGTTCCGGGAATGATTGTAGGAGGTTGTCCCGGTACTCCTTTTGGTGGAGGGATATTATTGGGTTGGATAAAGGTGTTTCGGAAATTTTATTTGTCTCTAATTGTAGATTTTCTATTGGGAAAGGTTATTCTACTTCTTTTTGGCTTGCTTGTTGGGTGGATGCTATTTATTTTAAGGACAAATATCCTCGACTTTTTGAATTGTCTTGCCTTAAAGAAGTGTCGGTTGCTTGTATGGGTTGTTGGTGTGGTGAGGATTGGCATTGGGGGAATTTTGGAGTGCCTAATTCTATTGGCGTTGCGGCTGCCGAAGATATGCTGTTGTTGCGCGCCGACTTGCAGGATGTTCGGCCATATTTTATGGAGAATGATTTGGTTTCTTGGAGGTCTATTCGGTCGGGGGTTTTTTCGGTTAGTTCTTTTTATTCTCTTCTTCAATTTCACCGAACCCCTTTTGGTTCAAATAATCTTTATGATGATGCTTTTATGTTGGTCTGGAAGATGCATGTTCCTTTTAAAATTAAGGCTTTTGGTTGGAGGTGTTTTATAAATAGGATACCATCTAAGGTCTCTCTTTATTTTAGAGGTTGTCTTGTTCAGGATAGTGATTTGTGTTGCGTCCTTTGTTCTTTGGAGGAAGAATCTTTGGATAACTTGCTTTTACGTTGTAATGTATCTTTTTTGGTTTGGAAGGATGTGGCGGAATGGATTGGTTTTGAGGATTTCGGGGCTAGTAATATTAAAGAGAGTTTCTTGAAATGGAGTCGTTATTGTAAGAGGAACAAAGTGAAAAGTGGGAGGGAAGGTTGTATTTGGTTGGCTACCGCTTGGTACTTATGGTTGATGAGGAACGGTATTATTTTTAGGAATGATACTTGGAACGGTTTAGACGCGATTTGAAATATTAAGGCGTTAATTTGGAGATGGTATTTCATCGGAAAAATTACCGATATCAATTGTAGCTTTTATGAGTTTAGTAGGTTTTCCTTGAACTACTTTCATTAGGCCTAATTGGTTTTGTTTTTTTTTTGTAAGCAAGTTATCCAATAAAGCGAGAACTAAGGGTTCTCAAACCTGTTTACAAAAGAATCGAGCTAAAACAACTCGAACAAAAAGAGATTGCTAACCAAATGCTTCTATGATAGAAAAAACAATGGATTTTTACAGAAATCATAAAAATTACAATTGGTATTAGCAATTTCGCCTAATAATGACCACATCCAAGCCGTAATCTTAACATTCCAAACGATGTCGAAAACATTCCAAGAATTGTTCTAAAAAATGGATCCATTCCTAGCTATCCAAATATTCCAACAAAGTGACAACCAAACCACTCCAGCTTTCCCATTTTTCACTCCTTGAGATTTGCAAAAAAGGAACCAACTCGCGAAACTTTCTTTACAACACTCCGAATTGTCATCAATTTTATCTACAAAACCAATCTACTCCCTTATATCCCTCCAAATTAACCTCACCACACAACAACTAAAGAACAAATGCTCCACATTTTCTATATAATTCAAGCAAAACACACAGAGAGAGTCAGCATCATTAAATTTGATACCTCTATAAATAAGATTATCCTTAGTAGGGAGTCTTTCCCAAAAAAGACACCAACCAAACGCTTTCATCCGCGATGGAGCTTACGTCTTCCAAAACCTCCTCCACTCGCCTTCTGACCCACGACCCCTGCCCCCATTACTGCTGACCGGGCATCCACCATTCGCCGTACCTCCACCCCAGGACCTCACCCGGCTTCTACCCACAATGGGGCCTCTACCTGCAGAAGAAAAAACACAAACTGTGCTATCAACCACAGCAGCCGCAATCTTTAAAGAAGACACATTTTCGGAGCTGCTTCCCTCAGGAGCAAGGACAGGCACTGTGCTGTTAATAACACCATCAGCAGTGTTGTTCCTAATCTCATCAGCAGCATGGGTACCGTCCACAGAAACAGGAACTGGCGTTGTACTGTCAAAACCAGCAAATTCATCCGAGCTATTCGACTGAGCTTCCACTGCAGGGAGCCTACTTCCATCCAACATCGTCGCGCAAGATTTGACGGTAAGACGTGTGACAGGATCGGGAAGCCATGAAAACTTATCCCGACTATTAGAAACAGGCCCTGCAGTAGAAATAAAATTCTTTAAAACCAGTCTACTAGCTTCTAAAACAGAGTCCACATTGATATCAATACCGAAATCGCCCCATCTCCAGCCCCCTTCCACCCAACCTCCCATACCGCCTACCGGCCTAATTGGTTTTGTAATCTTTTTTTTGGCGAGTTTGGTCTTTTTTTTTTGTTAGCAGTTTCGAGAACCCATTGTTCTCGTTTTAATGATATTTCTTGTTTACCGAAAAAAAAAACTAAAAATAATTTTTTTATAAGAGAAACAAAAATATTATAACCAAAATAAATTAGAAATTTATTCATAACATATCTTCTTCTCGCAGAATTATGTGGGCTTGAAATGTCATTGTTCTTCCCACGTGGCAGGAAATAAATTAAAGATTATTTAATTGTTGCGTGACAAAGAAAGCTGCAGTATATATGTGTTTTGGCAGGAAATAAATTCATAGTATAGATGATGGCTATTTAATTGTTGCGACTTTTGACAGGGAAAAGTTGAGGTGAATGGAATATAACTCAAGTATAAAGAGACATCTACTTAAGTTTCGTTGTCTATATGTGTAGAGTATGTAATCTTCACAAAGAGATGTGAAGCTAAAAATGCAATCTTCACTTTGATCATTGATCACACAAATCGAGTGCCGCCAAAAGAATGGTGGTTGAGTATTTAGAACAATTATAGATTATTTGGGTGGTGATTTGTTCAAGTAAAGAGGCGATCTAGATAAATTGATCAATTTGTTTGGCATAGTGACTTCCATGCGACCTTTACCTCTAACAATTTAGCTTTTTGATTTCCCATTTGTTTTGCAGATAAAATAACAAACGTCAAAGTGGTTGGGAGGAAAGTGTTTATGTTATTTTTAGTAAATTAAATTACAAGGTTTAGTTCATTTAAAAGATTAAATTCTAAAAAATCTTAAAAACATATTGTGCAAAAAGTGTTTAAGAAAATACATTACTGCTTGGTAATTTAATGTTTGAATGTAGAATAACTGAATAAAAATCTCAAAAAGTGAAGTGCAGAATTGCCTGAAAGGGTAAAGTAAATTAATGAACATAATCATACAATAAATCAAGTAAAAATCTTAGATTAAGAGTGGGACACATATTCATACATTTCCCACAAATTATTTTATCACTGTAATTTAGATGCTTGAATTCCATAGAGAATAACAATGAAAATGCGACCCCTTGTTACAAAGATCAAATCGATTTATATACTATATGCATCAATAACTGTTGACAATGACTAACTCTCTAGAATTTGACACATACACCATTACTTGGCCTTTTTTCCTCTATTTTGCTTCTACGTGTCTTTATTTCTTTAAACTGCTGCAAAACTGCTATTGCTATTGAAAGTACCGCCAGCTGGCTCTATAAAAAATTCCTTATGTCTTTTCTTGTGATCTTAGTATTGAAAACATGACTTATCTACATATACTTGGCCTGTGTTTTTGTCTCACATCTCCACTCCTATTAAACATACTGGGTCGAAAATCTCAGGCTAATAGATGTCCCAAAAAATGTCATTTTCAATCATGTTTACAAAAAGAAAGAAAGAGGCATTTTTCGTTAACATCGACATTTTTCAAAGTGGTCTCCATATGCCATCGTCATCATGGCCACTTTCATCTAATCTTCACGTCAATGAACGTGCATGCAAACTCCATCATAGTTCCAACATCTAAGGCCATCGTGGGCCACTAGAATTAATCACAATAAAATACAAATAAAAACATTAGTTAACAATTTGATAAAACAAAAATCAAAACACCACACATTTTGATTTCAAAGGAAAACTAAAGAGTATTCTTCTATAACTATATATATATATATCATCTTTTCTTTCTTCATTTTCTTCGTAAATTTCTTTCTCTCAACCGAAAGCATCACAGTTTTTCAAACTTCCATTACCATCCTTTTCTACTCAAGTTCAAAGAATAATTACGCCCACTTCTGGCACTAAAAAAAAACTCTTCATTCCTTCTTTTGTTGATCTTTAAGAACCCATCATCATCAACAATCAGAGTTACTTTCCAGCACCTATAATAGAGAAGGAGAAAAAAACTATCATTTGGGCTTCCCATTTATTGAGTCTCTTTTCTCTTACAGGTATCGTTCATGTGTTTCTAGGTCCTTTACCCAGATCATCTATGAAATCATTTTGGTAGATTAGGGTTTTCACTCCATCAACACCCAAGATCCATTGAGTTTGATGAGACCTATAATCAAATCAACTAAGATCCAATGCCAATAGAAGTCAACAAAGGTCAAACAAGAACAAGGATGTTACCAAAAGGGATTCTCCTAATACCCAGCCAATCAGAAATGTTGTGCCATAACTTGATAGACTTGTAGCAAAGGAAAAAAAGATGAGCAAGAGTTTCATCGGCAACAAAACAAAGAGGGCAAACCATGTCGTGAGTATTCGATATAATTCCTCAGCAAATAAATTGTCCCGAGTCGGAAGCCTATTGTGGAAAAAACGCCAACCAAAGATAATAGTTTTAAGAGGAGATTTTGCATACCATAACATTTTAAAAGTTGCCGACCGTTCTCCTATCAATACACTAGACTGCAAATTTTGACAGAGAAATTTGTAACCCGAGTTGACCGAATAAACAGAAGATTGATCTAGTTTCCAAGCAAAACTATCAATTTCGTCTTTGCACAGAACAATGTTCTTCAAAATATCATTGAGTTTCACCAAAGCCTGCTGAACTGTTGACACAGAGCAGCTGTCATAAATTTGAATATTCCATCTCCACACATCACCATCCCAAAAGTCGTTGTCAGTTATGCTGTTGTTAGGCCGCAGAGCAGCATCATGAACCTCCGGGAATAATTCATAAAAATTACCAGAACCGGACCATGGCGACAACCAGAAGGAGACCAACTCACCGTTCCCAACTGTAGGTGCAGTATATCATAAAAAGAATGTGATCCGAAACAGCGAGAAATTGAAAAAAGATCACGCCACCATAGTGTAATACCCCAAAATTTGCTCTCCCCTTTTGTCATCATAGCATGGCATTATCATTTATCATATCATATCCACCTCATTAACATTACATTGCATTTAACATAGAAAAATGAAGCATAGCATCCTTCTTACCATCAGGGCATGTGATCAGGTGGAAGGTGGACAATCAAGGAATCATTCAAAGCACAAAAAGGTCAATCAAGTTTCCTCAAGGCAAGCCAAGAGGCCTTTCATGTCTCATACTATCTCAATGGAACATCCACAACCTCAAGAATGAGAGATTCAATGGGAGATTGAAGCACTACATCTTTCACTATGCAAGAGGTTCAAAAACTGAAGGAAAACCCTCAAAAGAGATAGCTCATTGATCCAAAATCATCCTCAAATGGTATATCTCATCATCCTTTAAGAGGATACACAACATACTCTGAGGAATTTGAAATTGAAGACTGCACATTTTGCTCCTAGGAGGTGGGCACCCAAAACTAGGGTTTCCCATTAAATCAGGGAATCTTTGATGTTTTGGACAAAACTTGATGTCATGGTGTCCTACATGTTCTTCAGTGTATGTGTATGGAAAATTGCCCCTCAATTGGTTTTGGAAGTGGTTCAATTGGAAGAAAGATAAAAAATCAGGAAATTTGGGGCCAAGTCAAATAATCAGAGGAAAAAGTCAACTCTTGACTTTTTGAGGCCAAATTCATGAAATTCATGTTATATGTGTCCAATGTGCAAAATTTGATCAAGAAACTCCAAAGGAATCATGAAAAAATCAAGATGTAAAAAGTTGCCATTTTTGGGTGAAGAAGGGTTACTAAATATAGCAAGTTTTGGCCATTTTGCATCAGAGTTTGAGCCAAGGCCATTTAAAATTGGGGCATCAAATGAAAATTCCACTCGGCCATAACAAAAGATCTTGTTTCAAGCTTCAAATCCATGTGTGGAACATCTCCATTGGATTAATATTGAGAGAGATATGATGGATCAAAGTTGGGGAAAAGTAGGCCAAAACCATGTCATGACCTAGGATTTTCAAGGCACGCGCGTAGTCATTTTAACAAGCAGTTGGTGGGTCAGAAGTGCACTCATTTTTACTCATGGTTAGAGGCCTCAAATGGAAAATCTTCCAACATGAAAGTTGTTCCTCTATGTGTGATCTTCAAACTTGGTGTTCATAATTTTTTCATCTGATCAATGGATTGGGAGTTATGATGGTCCAAAGTCATGGTGATCATGACTGAAAACCCATGTCAAGATGCCTGGCCAGCCAACCTCATTACCACGCCTTCTACCAGTCTTGAGGTGTGAAGTTCATAACCATTTTTCAGTGTGTTTGAGGTCCCATTTCAATTCCATTCAAACACCAAAGTTGCTCTACTATGTTCGATCTTTCACGTGACACAAGAAGCTCATGATTTCATGTACCAAATATAGAGAAATCCACCCTCAAACATCTACTTTTGCATTGATATCCAAACTGCTACAAACCAGAAAATGATATTGTTATTGTTATTTCACACCAACTCCACGCATACATGCTGCTCACATCAGTTCACTTCACTTCATTAAACCACCATACACTTGACAAGCACGTGCATACCATACATGTTACATACTCCCTACGTGCAAAATGAAAATCATGTAAAGCTTACATTGCAAGTTTCTGTCATATCAGAACTCTTCATCCTCACCATTCCTTCACTTCACTCCACCATAAGCTTCTCCACACCATAGCAGAACCAAGGAGACTCGCCCCTAACTAACTTAACTCAGTTAGTTAGGGTGCACTCAGCGAACTCAGTCATCAAACTCAGTCCTTAATCCCCTATATAAACAATAACACACAGAGGCACAAAAGGAGGACTTCATTTCTCACTTTCCAACTTTCACACCAAAACTCTCTGAATTTTCTCTGCTCTCTCTCTGAATTATTTCTCTCTGTGTGCACGAATTCATAAGGATCTTCATCTATCCCATCGCCATTCATCATCTCATCAAGAGCTCGTGGATCCAGCAGTGTTGAGGCTCTAAATTCATTTGTACTCCAAGTTCTTCACATCCGGTTTCACATGAGCTGAAGCAGATCACGGCCTTTATTTGGCTTAGGATCAAGGTCAAGGAGCATTGGAGCCTCCTCTCTGGTTTTCTCAAATAATTCCAAGTTCTGCAAGTTCAGGTTCCATTATCTCCTAAATTTTCTTGCTTGTTTCTTATCTATTTTGCTTGTTTTGTACTGATTAATCTTTCTAGAAGCAATGTAGTATCATCTGCTTATTGGTAGGCTCATTAGGAGCATATTTGAGTTTTCTAGGGCTTTTTGTTTTGATTCGTATCTCTGTGTGCAAGCATCATCTGTGAATTTCAAGTATGGATCTGTGTTCTATGTGAGTTAAGCTTCAATTTGGTATACAATACAAGCATTTCTGGTAACACGTGTGTTTGACACGGTGGAGGGGTCACCGGAGAGGGTGACCGGAGAACCAGTCCGGGCACCTGAGATTTGTGCTCCGTTCCGCCCTAATTTCCGTCCAGTTTTGATCTGAACCGTTGATGTGAGTGGATCGGACGGTCGTGTTATATTCATTTTAAAGTGTTGTGATGTGGTGGAGTCACTTAAAGTGTACCGTGAGCGCGCGATTTGGACCACCTGATTTTGGTATTTTTTTGATCATCAGATGAAGACCTCATCCAAGAGCTGTGAGAGAGTCAACAATTTGACCGGTTCCATGCCATAGACCTCAACTTCTAAACGTAATTGGACCTTGGGCCTAATACGCTATTCGCACCTCCCTTTTCCAAAGCCCAATGATTTTGAACTGATTAATTATTAGTCACGCACCCCCATTCCTTTTTGCATTGCATTTTATTTTTCCATTTTTCTACACGTTTGCTTTTTAATTTTTCAAAAATACTAAATAGCATCACAAAATTCCAAAAAAATTCATGAGCCTTCTTAAAACATTTAGAAAATTTTTCATGATTTTGTTTCTTGATTTTATGACTTTTTGCCCCTGTTCTATATTTTTCTTTGATTTTCTTTTGTATGCATTCTTAATATGGTACATGATCTTGTTTAATTTTGTTCTTGATCATTAAAAATTGTTTTGATACTCTTCTTTTTGTATTGAGTCATTATCATCTTGAGGTGTGTTAAGTGATTTTTATTTGATTTTTTAGGTCAGTTTATGGCATGTTTGGTGTTCATTTTTGTGCTACTTTGTATGATATGTCTACTTGACCTAAGTGCATTGTTTGACATCATTTTGCCTTGATTTTTTGTATGCTACTTTGGTACATGATTCACTTCTGACCTGTGTATCTTTAAACCATGCTTGCTTAATTTTCCTAAGGCCATTTGATTTTTGTTTGATGCATTTCATTTAAAGCATTATAACATGTCACATCATTGTAATCTTTTGTGCATGTTTACATGTGTTCTTTTGTACATACTTACATGATCATTTGCATACTTGGTGAACCATTCATGTGACATAATAGGTCATTGATACATATTATAGGTCATCCTTGCATATTGACTTTCATTTAAACCTTGTGCACCTTTAACATGTGGTGTTTGTACTTGTGTTTTCTTTTGAACTTCCATTTCAATTCTACTTCTTCTATCACTTCTTAAATGTCTTGATGTGCTTCATGAATACTTGTGAGAGGTTTGTGAATCATTTTTCATTTCATTTCAATTCTGATCCATGGATTACATGTTCCATTTATGCACATTTCTTCTTTTTCCCTTCATCTTTCATTCTCCCTTTTCTTATGGTGGCATGTTCTAATGCCATGGATGATGTTTGTTGCCTATCCACTTGGACTTGCATGATAATAACCATTTGTTTTCCATATGATGTACATTCTGGTTGTGGCTCTAGGATTTGGTTTCTCATTTAATTCTTTTTAGTTTTATGATGCATTACATGTTCCTTTACTTCTTATACTTCTTATACATGTTTACTAACCATGTAGGGGCTTTGGTAAGTTTCAATTGAGTGTGGATAAGGAATCCACATTCAACTTCTATCCTTTCTCTTTTACAATTCCATTTTATGTTTTGTTAAGCACTTATGTGCTTTCTTTTAATAACTCATCACTTTCCCTTTGTGAGTTACAATTCATCTTCTACTTTAGAAGTGAATTGTTTAATTCATTCTTTCTTTAGACTTTAGGTTGAAACCTCACAAACCTTAGGATCACTCCCTTAACTAATCAATTAGGATTGAGTCTTAGTCCATATAGATTTTTACCTTTATCCTCTCTTGAGTCTCTTTTCTCATCTCAAAGAAAATTCAAAATATCTAATAAAGGTAGGCATTTATTGCATTTAGGCCTTTCATATAAAGAAAAGGTTATAAGGAGTCTTCTCTTATAATCTTAGAATGTATAGCATATAGCCCATCTTGGGTCAATGTGTTAAACATTTGATCTTGTATGAGGGACTTAAATGCAATACTTGTTGAAGGTACAAATGAAAAACACTTCTTCATTTCTTAATTAACAAAAACACTTAATAAACACAAGTATGCTAGTGTGTTTGAACCTTGACAATTGGAACTAAGGGTGGGGGTCTTCTTCACTCTTAGTGTGCTTTCTTACCCATTCCATCTTGGAATGTGAGAATGTACACATTCCAATGACTAAGATCCAGATACACTGTTATATGCAAACAAATCCAAAAAACTTCCTTCTAAAAGACAAAAAACAAACAATAACGTCTTTCCTTCGGGAATTCTTTTCTCATCTCATTCATTCCCAACGCACGAACGCGCTTCTACTCGTTCTCTTGCAAGATGGTAACGCACTCGGACCAGCGAGCCTGCAACACCTGAGCTAGAACGTAAGCCGTTCTCTAAAAAACAATCCATCCCTAGTGAGGGGAACTACGTCGCTCTGATTCTCATGTTCCCGATGAGATACGTAGGCAGTGGGGTAGGGCCCATGCGAGCACTTCTTTTATTTTCCCTATATTTGTTTCTCGTTCCTTTCTCCTTTCTTTCTTTCAGTTCCTTTTCCAGTATCCTTTCTTTACACCCTTCGATCGAGACAAGCAAGCGTGGATCCCAACGGGTACGATGGACGCGTGGGGGTGCTAATACCTTCCTCTCGCGTAACCGACTCCCGAACCCAGTTCTCTTGGTCACAAGACCATGCTCTTTCCTTTCCTTCAGGTTTACGCGGTGTTTCCTTTCCCTCTCTTGGGATAAATACACATTGCTGGCGACTCTGTTCCGGTGCCACTTTCGCGTTTGTACTAGGATGAAAATCCCGGGAGCGACAGCTGGCGACTCTGCTGGGGATGAGAGGTTGACCTATTGCTGGTCCATCCTAAGCAAGTCAATCCTAGCGCTTGTCTGTTTTTCTTTCATTGGGTGTTTACTGTTGTGCTGTATTTACTGTTTTATTGTATGGTTATTTACTGTTTTACTGTACATTACTGTATTTACCGCATTTTAGCATTACATATCATATATTATATTGTGTTGCACTGTTCTGTCTGTTTGGCGGGATGGGTGTTCTGAGAGATAAGCTCACTACACAGGCTTGAGTACACACATAGGTATTAGAGTGGATAGTCATGACGCTTGCGTGGTGGTGACCACGTATTGTTGTTCATGAGACCCACAACCAGACGAGGTTCTATCAGGAGCTTTCTGCTACTGCATGTTATGCAGGCCAGTGGTTATTCTCTTGAGGAATTGTCGACTCTGGTGACCATTCCCGAGGACTCAGTTGCGGCACTCCTCCCGAGATGTGACCGTGGCAGACCACATTATGTGGCAAACCCATTGCACATTCTCGATCCGAGGACCCAATGCTGGGAACTCGCTATAGGTTATCCTTTTTGAAAGAGAATCAGTGGAGGCACTCCTCGATTGGCGATAGTACTGTACCCCGAGGGATGAATGTACTATTGCTTCTCGACCTCAGTGCCAGAAGCTGAGGACCTTTCGTTTTGGAGAATCAGTTGAGGCCTCCTCGATTGATGATGATGCCAAACCAGAAATGGTGAACGTATCATCATTTCTCGACCTGAGAGCCCGGGATACTGAATATCCTAGTACCCACATGTGAGAGGGGCGGGTTGTTTACAGGTTTACAGGTAACCTTAACTTTCATCCTACCTGGTATTCTGGTTTTCCTATCAGTGTGGACTCATCAGCCTGGTATTATGGTATCATGATTATTTTGACCATCCCGGTATTCTGATCAGGTCGGTGCTTTGATTATGCCGATACTCTGGCCTTCTGGTATTCTGATTATGCCGATATCTCGGCATCCTGGCATTCTGATTATTCGGATATTCCGGTATTCCGGTATTTTCTTCAGAGCAGACTTATGAGCTTATTCAGCCGTCAGCATAGCAATTATCCAGATTATATGGAAGCCTTGATCCCATGTCTGTTGCATCTGCATCATCATTTTCGCATACATGTTCTTGTATTTCCAAGGGATGTTAACTTTGAGACTTGCCACTGAGCATTTCCATCCATTTCTTATTTTTTTCCTAAAAAAAAAATTTTGAATCAAAGCATAATGATTCCTTGGAAATATTTGAACATGGCATTCTGCATGGCATCCTCATACTCATATGCATAACAGGTGTTCCGGAGCGGATTTCTCATTCTGATTGGGTATTCTCTGCTGAAACGGCCAACATGACTTCTTCCAACTACTCGATTCACCACAATCAATGTTTAGATATGGAACAACTCCGAGCGGAGGTGATTGAGATGAAGGCCCGGCTGGGGCACTTTATGGTGGACATTCAAGCGTTGTCCCGCGGTCAGAAACTGCTGAAAGAAGAAGTCAACCGGGTGAAGTCTCAGATGGGTCCGCTTACAGAAATCCAGAATGCGGTATTAAGGAAACAAAGCAATCCTCATCCCTGGTGAGGGGAACTACGTCGCTCTGATTCTTCATTAGTCAATGGAGATACGTAGGCAGGAGATCGTGCGAGATCTTTGCGAGCAACCTTATCTATCAACCTTAATTATCAATTTCTTTCCTGAAGATACCTCTTGTCAGCTTCCAACTCCATCTCCCCAAGAGAGTCCTAGGGGCAGAGCATATGGGCAAAGGCCAGAACAACTTGAGAAGAAGTTTGATCCCATTCCGATGCCGTACGCGCAACGGGTCTCCTCATTTGCTCAAATTCAAACTGGTTGAGCTAGTCGCATCAGGATCATCTCCGACAAAGCTTCCTTTGGGGTTTCAATGCCAAATGCCAGGTATGACTACCATCCTGGGGCACCTGACCATTTAATTGAAGATTGCAAGTCTTTCAGAGGTAAAGGTAAAGACAAGGTGCAAGACGTGATCGACTCAAAGGTTATCACACCAGATGGGTGGCACATAAATTGAATTTTCTTCATCAGATTGAGCACCCAGTTTGCAAAAACATCTTCAGAATCAATAAGTCCAGACGGAGTCAAGCCTCCTCAACAAGGACAATCATTTAGCTTCTTTACTGCATTCTCATGTGTAGCTTTTTATGTTTGTCAAAAACATTTGTATGCATGCATGAAATCTGTTTTTCTTTTTATGTTAATCCTAATAAAGCGCGCATGTTTTTCCTGAAGTAATCCATTCGTATTCACTCATAAGTTTGTATATGTGCATTGCGATACCAATTATCTTGCTTAAACTCTCTGAGGGAGAATGATGATCTGAAAATGCAGAAATCTCTAATTGTGTGCTTTTGAATAAAAACCCTGTTGAGGATGTATAGGCATTGTTTCAACTCCCCAAACACTGAAGATATAAGGGAGATAGACCCTCGTTAACCCCTTTGAGCCTTGAAGTAGGAGTTTCTTTCGTACGGAAAAAACCCTCACATTTAACCCAGGGGCAGGGTAGGCGTCAGTTAATTTGACCGAGCGTTCAAACCTCAAAAGGAGTGTGCATCTGAGGATCCATTACCTTCTATTCCGCCATCAAGAGGTCAAGAGACGTGAAACCACAATGGTTATCCATCAACAATCAAAGAGTGAGGTAGTCACAACCCTTTCAACAAAGTCAAGACAGGCTAGTGTCACACGACGTGTTCAAAAAAAGAAGAAAGAGAAAAAAAAGAAATGAAAAAGCCCGCTAAGTTGAAACTTGAAAACAAGCAACTTAGGCAAAAGTTAGGGCATCCCGCTGGACGTCAAAATCTAAAGATTCAAAAGAATCAGTCCAGGCAAAAATTAGGGATCAAAAAGCAAAAGAATGTGAAACCAAAAGGATTACAAAAGAAAATCCTCGAGCAAGAACAAAGTCGTGTGACTACGCACAAAAGACAAAAGGGGTGACTGTTACTCCATAGCCTCATTGGGTGTCAAACCATCAGATGCATGGGTTCCTTAAAGATCACGAAATCTTTTGAGAGGCGAACGCTTGTGCAAATTAGTTGAACGTAGGACTGGAGAACATCACGAAGAGTGGGTGGGCACCAATAAACTTTGAGCCATAAATCCTTTTTTCTCAAAACCGTGAACCATGCCCCGTTACAACCCTCAAAAGTCCTAATTGAAACAGGGTTATTTCAAAGGCATACTACCAAGAGATAGCATTCCTGACTCCTATCAGTTGTGCTAAAAGATCTTTGTTGGTGTTGCATGTGCATTGCATTATTTCTTTCAAAAATTAATGTCGTATCCTAACCCGTGATTCGCTCACAAAAGGGTTTGCTACATCTTTTTAGTAAAACTTCGAGATTAACATGTTGTGTTGCATTAGAATTTTCATTTTCAGAATAAAACATTTTCTGCTTGCATACATTTGTTTGACATCAAAAGAAGTTTACATATGGAAATTCAGTCCAGAAGCTTAATCATGTCGAGTTGAGGATCCTGAAACTCCCGAAGGGCAGCCATATCCAATGGTACTTCCTCAGGAAACTTTGTTGGGCAGGGGCTTTCCCAACAAGTTGTGCTAAGACGTAGTCGATCTGGGGCAATCACGTCGAACCATCTCTTTAAGGTGTAGCTCATCTGAGCCAATCACGTCGAGAAATCTCTTCAAAGTTCAGCCAAACTGGGGCAATTACTGCGAGATTCAAATCCTTACAAATGCAAGCATTTTTTGTTGTCCTTCGAAGATCAGTAGTCAGGGGCAAAACCACTTCAAGGTTCATACTGGGGCAAGCTATACCAAGAGCACGAGAAGTTAGTCCATCCAAACGACTAATCAGCCTATCCAGAGTTCAGAATACTGGGACAGAATATCCCACGGTGGTATGAGATTGTTCATGAATCTTTTCAAGGCGAATTCCTCTGTAGTCCATACGGTCTGGGGAAGTTACGGCGAGATCCAACGAATCTCTACAAGAGTTTGAAGACACTGAAGCATTGAGCTTGCCAAGTCTTCTGTAAAATCCTCATGCGATGACTTCTTCTAAGTAATCCATGCGGTCTGGGGCAGTTACGGCGAGATCCAACGAATCTCTACAAGAGTTTGAAGACACTGAAGCATTGAGCTTGCCAAGTCTTCTGTAAAATCCTCATGCGATGACTTCTTCTAAGTAATCCATGCGGTCTGGGGCAGTTACGGCGAGATCCAACGAATCTCTACGAGAGTTTGAAGACATTGAAGCGTTTTGGATGTCAAGTCTTCTGTAAAATCCTCTTGGGACAATTTCTTCCGATGGACCATGTTGGTTTGGGACAAGTGAAGAAAAACAGTTGGTCACGCATATGCAGTCAATCAGCCAAAAGGAGTGAAACTAAGGGGCATTCCAACCCAAGGCATTTTTGGTCCCCGTCTTCAGTAGGCTTCATTAATAATGTTCTCCAGCAAGAGATTGCATGCAAACCTTTCTCCCCAACAAGTGGTGGTTCAGAGTTAGATTTTCTCAGTTGTAGAAGTCATATCTCGCACGGGGTATACGTGCATATCCTTTGCTTGCAGGTAGCAGCCTCATACTAGGCTCAAAGGCAAAATTGAAGCCTTTGCGAGATCATGGGATCATGTCTTCTAGACGAGTAATCACTTATTTCCATGCAGAAGACTGGGGCAATCATGTTCGAGAAAGGTGGTCACCCTTTTGTCACAACGTTCACTGATTAAGTCCATCATTCGGTCGACGGTCGGTCACGACGGTTCGATATCATTGAATTAAGTTCAACTGGGTACCGTTGTATCTTATTAAGTCGATTCTCTCATACAGTACTTCCAACAGCTACAAGCTTTTCTGTGCCGATAACGGTCACAAGTTCCCCCAAAAGAGTGGTCTCGTCGACACCGAAACTGATGGTCATTATCCCCAGCGAAGTCGCAGGAGTTTGAAGAGGCTAAATCTTCTGTAAAATCCTCTTATGACATCTTCTTCGGGGACAAATTGTTGGTTTGTCCAAGCATAGGGCATGTTTGTTTCCCCAGCATGAAATATTGATCATCCCTAGTAGAGTTTGAAGATAGTTGGTCTTCTGTAAAATCCTCTCAAAAGGAATTCCCCAGCACGAGATGTTTTAAAGCAGTTTCCCCCAGTAGAGTTGGTTATAAACTCGTCATCCCTAACAAAATTGTCTAAAGGGAAGCTCGCCTAACATGGTGCATTGTGGTACTTATCCTAAACTTGACAGTCATATTCTTCAGCAGACTACTGTGGATTTGCTTTGGGTTTCCCCAACAGATCTCGAAGGACTCTTTCCTAGCAAGTTGCAGTGGAATGTTCTAACCAGGATTTGCATATCCCTGGCAGAGTAGCCCTGATCCCCAGCAAGATTGTGTCTCTGGTAATGGTATCCCCACAGAGGTCAGCATCGAATCTTGTCAGCAATACTCCCCAGCTGAGTTGTTGTTCTCCCCGCAGAGGTTTATAAGATCGGCAGAATCTATTCCTTAACAAGGATGGTACAGCCTTTCCCCAGCCGGGTCAGAAGGTGGATAACCCCTACAAAGGGTCTTGGATTGGATAGATCCCCAAGCAGAGTTTTTATGACTTTTCTTCCCTAGCAAGACGCCATGCAAAGAAATTCTCATCCCCAGCGGAATCGCTGTGACCAGAATTCATTCCCCCAGCAGATGAAGTGATTACTGGCAGATTTATTATTCTTCAAGTCCAATTTATTTTTGGAAAACTTGACAATTCGAAGCAGGCGGATTGTTCATTCATTATCCAGCAGAGATACTATCCTCTCAGGAACCTCTAAAGTCAAGTCATTGATCATTGTTCCTCAGCAAAGTCGGCAGAGATGTCTGACACGGATGCAGAGTGTAATCCAGTATTGGAATTTTGCGAAAGTCCACCCATAGTGTGGCAAGCCAGTAGTCGTCTGGCATTGTTAAAAGACGTTAGCAAAGTCCAACAGTGGATTGGCAAAAGTCCGTCTTCGGGTGGCAAAAGTCCAACAGTGGATTGGCAAAAGTCCGTCTTCGGGTGGCAAAAGTCCAACAGTGGATTGGCAAAAGTCCGTCTTCGGGTGGCACAAGTCCAACAGTGGATTGGCAAAAGTCCGTCTTCGGGTGGCAAAAGTCCAACAGTGGATTGGCAAAAGTCCGTCTTCGGGTGGCAAAAGTCCAACAGTGGATTGGCAAAAGTCCGTCTTCGGGTGGCAAAAGTCCAACAGTGGATTGGCAAAAGTCCGTCTTCGGGTGGCACAAGTCCAACAGTGGATTGGCAAAAGTCCGTCTTCGGGTGGCAAAAGTCCAACAGTGGATTGGCAAAAGTCCGTCTTCGGGTGGCAAAAGTCCAACAGTGGATTGGCAAAAGTCCGTCTTCGGGTGGCACAAGTCCAACAGTGGATTGGCAAAAGTCCGTCTTCGGGTGGCAAAAGTCCAACAGTGGATTGGCAAAAGTCCGTCTTCGGGTGGCAAAAGTCCAACAGTTATTTGGCAAAAGTCCGTCTTCGGGTGGCACAAGTCCAACAGTGGATTGGCAAAAGTCCGTCTTCGGGTGGCAAAAGTCCAACAGTGGATTGGCAAAAGTCCGTCTTCGGGTGGCACAAGTCCAACAGTGGATTGGCAAAAGTCCGTCTTCGGGTGGCAAAAGTCCAACAGTGGATTGGCAAAAGTCCGTCTTCGGGTGGCAAAAGTCCAACAGTGGATTGGCAAAAGTCCGTCTTCGGGTGGCACAAGTCCAACAGTGGATTGGCAAAAGTCCGTCTTCGGGTGGCAAAAGTCCAACAGTGGATTGGCAAAAGTCCGTCTTCGGGTGGCAAAAGTCCAACAGTGGATTGGCAAAAGTCCGTCTTCGGGTGGCAAAAGTCCAACAGTGGATTGGCAAAAGTCCGTCTTCGGGTGGCAAAAGTCCAACAGTGGATTGGCGAAAGGTCCATCTAAGGGTGGCATATTCTAAAAGTCTAACAGTGGATTGGTAAAGGTCCGTCTTCGGGTGGCAAAAGTCCAACAGTGGATTGGCGAAAGGTCCATCTAAGGGTGGCAAATTCTAAAAGTCCAACAGTGGATTGGCAAAAGTCCGTCTTCGGGTGGCACGAAGCTGCAAAGTCCACCAGTAGTGTGGCAAGCCAGTAGTCGTCTGGCGTCGTTCAAAAAGACATTTCTAAAGTCCACCAGTAGCGTGGCAGGCCAGTAGTCATCTGGAGTTGTATAAAAGACATTATTAAAGTCCACCAGCAGCGTGGCAAGCCAGTAGTCGTCTGGCGTCGTTCAAAAGACGTTATCAAAGTCCACCAGTAGCGTGGCAGGCCAGTAGTCGTCTGGAATTGCATAAAAGACAGTATTAAAGTCCACCATCAGCGTGGCAAGCCAGTAGTCGTCTGGCATCGTTCAAAAGACAGATCTCTCCGACGTTTCATCGAGGATTCAATCCAGCAGTCTCGTTGGGTTTATATCCCTTTTCTTCTTCACCCAGAGCAAATTTTTGGTTATTTTTGGTATTCAATCACTATATACCTTGAAAGTCCGAAAGCATTTGCTTTCAGGCATTCAGGTCTACAGCGCTTGAATAGGGGCAGCTGTAATACCCCAAAATTTGCTCTCCCCTTTTGTCATCATAGCATGGCATTATCATTTATCATATCATATCCACCTCATTAACATTACATTGCATTTAACATAGAAAAATGAAGCATAGCATCCTTCTTACCATCAGGGCATGTGATCAGGTGGAAGGTGGACAATCAAGGAATCATTCAAAGCACAAAAAGGTCAATCAAGTTTCCTCAAGGCAAGCCAAGAGGCCTTTCATGTCTCATACTATCTCAATGGAACATCCACAACCTCAAGAATGAGAGATTCAATGGGAGATTGAAGCACTACATCTTTCACTATGCAAGAGGTTTAAAAACTGAAGGAAAACCCTCAAAAGAGATAGCTCATTGATCCAAAATCATCCTCAAATGGTATATCTCATCATCCTTTAAGAGGATACACAACATACTCTGAGGAATTTGAAATTGAAGACTGCACATTTTGCTCCTAGGAGGTGGGCACCCAAAACTAGGGTTTCCCATTAAATCAGGGAATCTTTGATGTTTTGGACAAAACTTGATGTCATGGTGTCCTACATGTTCTTCAGTGTATGTGTATGGAAAATTGCCCCTCAATTGGTTTTGGAAGTGGTTCAATTGGAAGAAAGATCAAAAATCAGGAAATTTGGGGCCAAGTCAAATAATCAGAGGAAAAAGTCAACTCTTGACTTTTTGAGGCCAAATTCATGAAATTCATGTTATATGTGTCCAATGTGCAAAATTTGATCAAGAAACTCCAAAGGAATCATGAAAAAATCAAGATGTAAAAAGTTGCCATTTTTGGGTGAAGAAGGGTTACTAAATATAGCAAGTTTTGGCCATTTTGCATCAGAGTTTGAGCCAAGGCCATTTAAAATTGGGGCATCAAATGAAAATTCCACTCGGCCATAACAAAAGATCTTGTTTCAAGCTTCAAATCCATGTGTGGAACATCTCCATTGGATTAATATTGAGAGAGATATGATGGATCAAAGTTGGGGAAAAGTAGGCCAAAACCATGTCATGACCTAGGATTTTCAAGGCACGCGCGTAGTCATTTTAACAAGCAGTTGGTGGGTCAGAAGTGCACTCATTTTTACTCATGGTTAGAGGCCTCAAATGGAAAATCTTCCAACATGAAAGTTGTTCCTCTATGTGTGATCTTCAAACTTGGTGTTCATAATTTTTTCATCTGATCAATGGATTGGGAGTTATGATGGTCCAAAGTCATGGTGATCATGACTGAAAACCCATGTCAAGATGCCTGGCCAGCCAACCTCATTACCACGCCTTCTACCAGTCTTGAGGTGTGAAGTTCATAACCATTTTTCAGTGTGTTTGAGGTCCCATTTCAATTCCATTCAAACACCAAAGTTGCTCTACTATGTTCGATCTTTCACGTGACACAAGAAGCTCATGATTTCATGTACCAAATATAGAGAAATCCACCCTCAAACATCTACTTTGGCATTGATATCCAAACTGCTACAAACCAGAAAATGATATTGTTATTGTTATTTCACACCAACTCCACGCATACATGCTGCTCACATCAGTTCACTTCACTTCATTAAACCACCATACACTTGACAAGCACGTGCATACCATACATGTTACATACTCCCTACGTGCAAAATGAAAATCATGTAAAGCTTACATTGCAAGTTTCTGTCATATCAGAACTCTTCATCCTCACCATTCCTTCACTTCACTCCACCATAAGCTTCTCCACACCATAGCAGAACCAAGGAGACTCGCCCCTAACTAACTTAACTCAGTTAGTTAGGGTGCACTCAGCGAACTCAGTCATCAAACTCAGTCCTTAATCCCCTATATAAACAATAACACACAGAGGCACAAAAGGAGGACTTCATTTCTCACTTTCCAACTTTCACACCAAAACTCTCTGAATTTTCTCTGCTCTCTCTCTGAATTATTTCTCTCTGTGTGCACGAATTCATAAGGATCTTCATCTATCCCATCGCCATTCATCATCTCATCAAGAGCTCGTGGATCCAGCAGTGTTGAGGCTCTAAATTCATTTGTACTCCAAGTTCTTCACATCCGGTTTCACATGAGCTGAAGCAGATCACGGCCTTTATTTGGCTTAGGATCAAGGTCAAGGAGCATTGGAGCCTCCTCTCTGGTTTTCTCAAATAATTCCAAGTTCTGCAAGTTCAGGTTCCATTATCTCCTAACTTTTCTTGCTTGTTTCTTATCTATTTTGCTTGTTTTGTACTGATTAATCTTGCTAGAAGCAATGTAGTATCATCTGCTTATTGGTAGGCTCATTAGGAGCATATTTGAGTTTTCTAGGGCTTTTTGTTTTGATTCGTATCTCTGTGTGCAAGCATCATCTGTGAATTTCAAGTATGGATCTGTGTTCTATGTGAGTTAAGCTTCAATTTGGTATACAATACAAGCATTTCTGGTAACACGTGTGTTTGACACGGTGGAGGGGTCACCGGAGAGGGTGACCGGAGAACCAGTCCGGGCACCTGAGATTTGTGCTCCGTTCCGCCCTAATTTCCGTCCAGTTTTGATCTGAACCGTTGATGTGAGTGGATCGGACGGTCGTGTTATATTCATTTTAAAGTGTTGTGATGTGGTGGAGTCACTTAAAGTGTACCGTGAGCGCGCGATTTGGACCACCTGATTTTGGTATTTTTTTGATCATCAGATGAAGACCTCATCCAAGAGCTGTGAGAGAGTCAACAATTTAACCGGTTCCATGCCATAGACCTCAGCTTCTAAACGTAATTGGACCTTGGGCCTAATACGCTATTCGCACCTCCCTTTTCCAAAGCCCAATGATTTTGAACTGATTAATTATTAGTCACGCACCCCCATTCCTTTTTGCATTGCATTTTATTTTTCCATTTTTCTACACGTTTGCTTTTTAATTTTTCAAAAATACTAAATAGCATCACAAAATTCCAAAAAAATTCATGAGCCTTCTTAAAACATTTATAAAATTTTTCATGATTTTTTTTCTTGATTTTATGACCTTTTTGCCCCTGTTCTATATTTTTCTTTGATTTTCTTTTGTATGCATTCTTAATATGGTACATGATCTTGTTTAATTTTGTTCTTGATCATTAAAAATTGTTTTGATACTCTTCTTTTTGTATTGAGTCATTATCATCTTGAGGTGTGTTAAGTGATTTTTATTTGATTTTTTAGGTCAGTTTATGGCATGTTTGGTGTTCATTTTT
The DNA here is from genome assembly GCA_022829125.1 of Lathyrus tuberosus. Taxonomy (NCBI): domain Eukaryota; kingdom Viridiplantae; phylum Streptophyta; class Magnoliopsida; order Fabales; family Fabaceae; genus Lathyrus; species Lathyrus tuberosus. The sequence continues at coordinate 3,633,763 of JALAZF010000463.1, read as the reverse complement.
GTGCTACTTTGTATGATATGTCTACTTGACCTAAGTGCATTGTTTGACATCATTTTGAATTGATTTTTTGTATGCTACTTTGGTACATGATTCACTTCTGACCTGTGTATCTTTAAACCATGCTTGCTTAATTTTCCTAAGGCCATTTGATTTTTGTTTGATGCATTTCATTTAAAGCATTATAACATGTCACATCATTGTAATCTTTTGTGCATGTTTACATGTGTTCTTTTGTACATACTTACATGATCATTTGCATACTTGGTGAACCATTCATGTGACATAATAGGTCATTGATACATATTATAGGTCATCCTTGCATGTTGACTTTCATTTAAACCTTGTGCACCTTTAACATGTGGTGTTTGTACTTGTGTTTTCTTTTGAACTTCCATTTCAATTCTACTTCTTCTATCACTTCTTAAATGTCTTGATGTGCTTCATGAATACTTGTGAGAGGTTTGTGAATCATTTTTCATTTCATTTCAATTCTGATCCATGGATTACATGTTCCATTTATGCACATTTCTTCTTTTTCCCTTCATCTTTCATTCTCCCTTTTCTTATGGTGGCATGTTCTAATGCCATGGATGATGTTTGTTGCCTATCCACTTGGACTTGCATGATAATAACCATTTGTTTTCCATATGATGTACATTCTGGTTGTGGCTCTAGGATTTGGTTTCTCATTTAATTCTTTTTAGTTTTATGATGCATTACATGTTCCTTTACTTCTTATACTTCTTATACATGTTTACTAACCATGTAGGGGCTTTGGTAAGTTTCAATTGAGTGTGGATAAGGAATCCACATTCAACTTCTATCCTTTCTCTTTTACAATTCCATTTTATGTTTTGTTAAGCACTTATGTGCTTTCTTTTAATAACTCATCACTTTCCCTTTGTGAGTTACAATTCATCTTCTACTTTAGAAGTGAATTGTTTAATTCATTCTTTCTTTAGACTTTAGGTTGAAACCTCACAAACCTTAGGATCACTCCCTTAACTAATCAATTAGGATTGAGTCTTAGTCCATATAGATTTTTACCTTTATCCTCTCTTGAGTCTCTTTTCTCATCTCAAAGAAAATTCAAAATATCTAATAAAGGTAGGCATTTATTGCATTTAGGCCTTTCATATAAAGAAAAGGTTATAAGGAGTCTTCTCTTATAATCTTAGAATGTATAGCATATAGCCCATCTTGGGTCAATGTGTTAAACATTTGATCTTGTATGAGGGACTTAAATGCAATACTTGTTGAAGGTACAAATGAAAAACACTTCTTCATTTCTTAATTAACAAAAACACTTAATAAACACAAGTATGCTAGTGTGTTTGAACCTTGACAATTGGAACTAAGGGTGGGGGTCTTCTTCACTCTTAGTGTGCTTTCTTACCCATTCCATCTTGGAATGTGAGAATGTACACATTCCAATGACTAAGATCCAGATACACTGTTATATGCAAACAAATCCAAAAAACTTCCTTCTAAAAGACAAAAAACAAACAATAACGTCTTTCCTTCGGGAATTCTTTTCTCATCTCATTCATTCCCAACGCACGAACGCGCTTCTACTCGTTCTCTTGCAAGATGGTAACGCACTCGGACCAGCGAGCCTGCAACACCTGAGCTAGAACGTAAGCCGTTCTCTAAAAAACAATCCATCCCTAGTGAGGGGAACTACGTCGCTCTGATTCTCATGTTCCCGATGAGATACGTAGGCAGTGGGGTAGGGCCCATGCGAGCACTTCTTTTATTTTCCCTACATTTGTTTCTCGTTCCTTTCTCCTTTCTTTCTTTCAGTTCCTTTTCCAGTATCCTTTCTTTACACCCTTCGATCGAGACAAGCAAGCGTGGATCCCATCGGGTACGATGGACGCGTGGGGGTGCTAATACCTTCCTCTCGCGTAACCGACTCCCGAACCCAGTTCTCTTGGTCACAAGACCATGCTCTTTCCTTTCCTTCAGGTTTACGCGGTGTTTCCTTTCCCTCTCTTGGGATAAATACACATTGCTGGCGACTCTGTTCCGGTGCCACTTTCGCGTTTGTACTAGGATGAAAATCCCGGGAGCGACACATAGTGAAGAAGGTATCCTGTAGGAAGGATAGATTCCACCAATCAAATCCGCACCATATTGACTATATCTACCTTTAAGGATGTCGTGCCATAAACTCTTTGCAGGGAAAATAAATTTACAAAGCCATTTAGCTAATAATGCAACGTTGAAACGTCTCAAGTCCAAAACGCCAAGGCCCCCGTCTTCTTTACTCTTGCAAACTAACTCCAAATTAATCCAAGCAATGCCTTTTTTAATAGAGGAGTCGTTCCACAGAAATCTTCTTTGAATGGACGTTAAAATCCGAATAACCTTGCAAGGCATCTTGAAGAAGGACATGTAATGAATAGGGAGGTTAGAAAGAACAGATTTGATTAAGGTAACTCTACCTCCCATAGACATAAGTCTACCCTTCCAAGAAGCCAATCTTGCTTGAACCTTATCTATAATCAGTTTCTAAATGAAACCAGTCTACAATTACCGCCAATTTGAATTCCAAGAAATTTGAAGGGAGCCTTCTGAATTTTGCAAGCAAGAAACCTCTCCGCCGCCTTCAAAAATGACTCGTCGACACCGAATCCAAAAAAACTGCTCTTGCTGAAATCAATATCAAGTCCAGACAGCAGTTGGAAACCTTTAAGGATGACCTTAATTGCCCATAAGTTGCTCCAGGATCCCTCACCAACAATTACCGTATCATCGGCGTATTGTAGTAAACTAAAAGAGAAATTTTGTTCAAACTTAAAACCTTGATAAGACTGATCTTCAACAGCTCGTCGCATCAGAACCGCTAAACCCTCTACTTCAATGGCAAATAAATAAGGTGATAGAGGGTCACCTTGTCTAAGGCCTCTAGTTACCTCGAAATTGCGGGAAGGACATCCGTTAACAAGCACAGACATATGGTTCTTGAATACACTACCCTCCATCCAGTTCATCCATCTTTCCCCAAAACCCATGATCTTCATCACCTTTCAAATATAAGACTATTCTACACAGTCGTAGGCCTTGGTGAAATCTACATTAAGAAGCATGACCTTCTCTTTACTTCTTTTTGCATAGTCTACAAGTTCATTCAACGCAACCACCCCGTCAATCAGATTCCTACCCATAATAAAAGTTGTTTGAGAAGAGGAAATGATGATGTCCATGATCAACTTGGACATCTCCAGGTTTTGAGTCACACTTGGATAACTTATACTTTGTGTAACCCATGTTGATTAATATCTCTCAGTAAAGTTCAATTTTAATTAGCATAAAATTTTAAATTTTCTAGATAACTTATTTTAATTATTTATCATACATTTATAATCATAGTCTAAGGATTAATGTTTGTATAATGCTAAATTTCTCAAAACCATGCCAACAAACATAAGTGCAACGGTTGGTTTAAGTGGCTAGCTTCCATAATCAAAATATGTCATTATTCTACTTTATAACTCATCGATATCATGATACAAAAAACTCACTCTTTGTACAATGAAATTGTTATATTCCTTGTTTTGTATAGGTCTTTGAGTAACAAGTTATTGGGTGTAGATGAAGCTACGAGGCGTGCTCCGTCCTTTCACATTTTTATGTGTTATGAAAAAGGTAATCTTATTGAATATTTTGATTGGTCTTAATTTGAAGGACTAATCTGCTTTAGTCATATATTTATCTATAAATTGTTGTATCGTCTGAAATTAGTCTTAATTTTTGTTGACATGAATCTGCTTTAGTCATATATTTATCTATAAATGGTTCCATATAAGTTTGGTGAGAAATCATCAAAATGCTTAAGTTCTAATGAATCTGTAACTTTTAAAGCTTATAATGGGTAATTGACAGAATATTCTTCAAAATTTTCGGTGGTAGTTTTTATAGATTCCTTATCTATTGCTTCATTTCTATTATTGTTTTGGTTCTTATACATTACAGATTTGGCCACTACACAATTCTATAAGAGAATTCTAATAGTGTGTTTGGATGAAGGTATTGGTGTCGCATGATTTTTCCAATTAAGGATGTTGTCTACATGTGCAATGTTGTGTTTCTTTTCTTTTCTAGTAGCATGTGATGAATAAATTCTATTTTGGCACTCACTTTGGCTAGGAAACCAATCTTTGAATGAGGCTTATCCTTCTCTTTAGGAGTCTGCTGTTGACATTAACATGTCAGTAGTGGAGGCTGGTTGTTGGAACGAGGATGGATGGAGCTGGAATGATCACATCACGGATGACTTACTCTCGGGTTTGGACGTTGTATTGTGGGATGAAGTTATGGAAATGTAATGTTCACAAAGAGATGTGAAGCTAAAAATGAAATCTTCACTTTGATCATTGATCACACAAATCGAGTGCCGCCAAAAGAATGATGGTTGAGTATTTTGAACAATTATAGATTATTTGGGTGTATGATTTGTTAAAAAAAACAAAAGTGGCGATCTAGATAAATTGATCAATTTTTTGGGTATAGTGACTTCTATACGACCTTTACCTCTAATAATTTAGCCTTTTTTTTAGTAAGCAAGAAATTCATTAACGCGAGAAGAAAGGGTTCTCGAACCCGCTTACAAAAACGAGGCAAAGCTCGACAAAAGAAAATTACGACCAATTAGGCCTTAAGACAAATAGTACAAGGGGAGCATACTAAAATCATAAAAGCTATAATTGAAATTGTTAATTTTCCCAATATAAGACCATCTCCAAATGAGCAACTTGACATTCCACACCACATCCAAAATATTCCAATCAATATTCCTAAAGATAATGTCATTTCTCAACAACCACAAAGACCAAGCCGTTGCTATCCAAATTACACCTTCATTTCCACTCTTCAACTTATTCCTTTTACTAAAAGAGAACCACCTTAAGAAACTCTCTTTAATGACATAATTTCCAACCTCCTCAAAACCAACCCACCTCCCCCCCCCCCCCCCCACACCTCCTTCCAAACCATTCTAGCCACCGTACACTTCAACAAAATATGATTTAAAGATTCGATTTCGGACACGCAAAAAACACACTTCATGTCATTATTCGGAAAAACACAACCTCTAAAAGAAAGGGAATCCTTTGTTGGAAGCCTATCAAGAAAACACCTCCAACCAAAAGCTTTAATTTTTAATGGAACTATCCCCTTCCGAACCAAAGAAAATACTTCATCGAAACATTCCCTTGGTCCGGGGGGAGTCCAAACAAAATTAACAAGAGAGTAAAAAGAACTAACTGAATAAGTGTTCGATGTGTCGATAGGCCACCAAACTGAATCCCACTCCGAAGAAACCGGCCGGAAATCTTGAACAACTGACCGTAACTCCATTTAATCGGAGACCACACCATCCTCAAGGAAACCACTTATGCCAAAATTCCCCCAATACCAACCATCGCTTCTATATCCACCCATGCAAGCCACCGAAACTTCCTTAAGACTAGAAAGATCATAAAGAATGGGAAATTTTTCCTTAAGACACATGTCAATACACCAACAAGAATGCCAAAAGGAGGAAGAGTAACCATTTCCAATTTTAAATTTACAATTAGAGATAAATAAATTATCCGACAAACCTTTGTCCAAGCTGATGACATCCCTCCACCAAAAGGAACACCTAATCTTCTTATTGATGCACTTTCCGGAATCCGCAACCCTCAAATTGATATCGCCATACCTCTCCTTTAAAACTTTTTACCATAACGCATTTTTTTCCGAGAGAATCCTCCATCTCCACTTATTAAGGAGAGCCAAATTAAGGTCTTTCACTCTTCGTAAACCCAAACCCCCATTTTCAATCGGGAAGCACACCTTATTCCAACTCACCCAATGAATTTTCCTCTCACCCTCCTTTCCTCCCCATAAGAAATTACTTTGGATACTAGTAATCTTCTTATGGATCTTCACCGGAGCTTTATAAAAGGATAGCATAAAAATCGACAAACTAGAAAGAACTGATTTTAATAAAGTAATCCTCTCACCAAAACTAAGCAACCGATTATTCCAACAAGAAAGCCTCCTTTTCATCTTCATCAACAAATCCGACCATAAAGAGACACTATTAGAATTGGATCCAATAGGGATACCGAGAAAAATGAATGGACACTCCTCCCTCCTACAAGATAGGAAAAAAGAGGCCAAATCCATGAACCGATCACTAATATTAATTCCAATGAGATTGCTCTTGTGAAAGTTAATACCCAAACTAGAAACCAATTCAAAACCTCTTAACACCGCTTTAATTGCCCACACTTGCTTCCAACTTCCTTCCCCTATAAGTAAGGTGTCATCCGCAAATTGGAGAATATCAATAAAACACCTCTTTAAGTTAAAACCGTCGAACTCCTCATTCTCCACCGACTTTGAAACCATACCCCTCAACCCTTCCGCCACTATCACGTAAAGAAAAGGAGAAAGAGGATCTCCTTGTCTCAAACCTCTCTCCACCACAAACTCCTTAGTAGGGCTACCATTCACCAATACCGACATTTTACTATTAAACACTAAAGTTTCCATCCACACTTCCCCAAAACCCATTTTCCTTAACATGAATCTAAGAAAATTCCAACTAACCTTGTCGTAAGCCTTCTCAAAGTCAACTTTGAAAAGCAAACAACTTCTTCCCTCCTTCTTAGCAAAATCCACCAATTCATTAGCCACCACAACACCATCTAACAATTGTCTTCCCGGAACAAAAGCACTTTGAGAATCCGAGATAATCGAATTCAACACCACTTTAAGTCTAGCCGCCAAAGGCTTAGATAAAGCTTTATACACACAACCCACGGGGCAAATAGGCCTATAATCATCCAAACATAACGGATTCGATGATTTAGGCACTAGAGTCAAGAAAGAGGAAGTAAAAGATTTAGAAAACAAAGCTCCGGAATGAAAACTTAGGGAACAACCAATAAACTCCTCCTTCATGAAACCAAAAAAAGAAAGAATAACCATCGGGGCCCGGACTTTTGGTTCCCTCACAACTCCAAATCGCATCCCTAATCTCCACTTCCGAAAAAATGCCTTCCAGAAAAGATCGATCCAATCCACTAATGCTCTTAAACATAAGACCACAAAGAACGGGTCTCTCAACATCCGGCTCAATAAACTTAGCCGTAAAATGGCCCCTAACCTCCTCCTTAACCTCATCCACTTTTTCTATAACACCATTGTCTGTAACTATGGAACCTAGAAAATTACGCCTCCTCATTTCCTTCATAACTCTATGAAAAAATTTAGTATTATTATCACCATCACTTAACCACTTACTTCTCGACTTTTGAATGATCATGTTTTCCTTAATCCTAAGATTAAGCCAAAACTTCCCACTCGCCAACTTCTTCTTATCCATCAATTCCTTCACACCCTCCACATCCCCAAAATCCACTTCCGTGTCATCTACAACGTTTAACTCCCTCACCCCTTCCTCCATCTCCAAATTGATCCTTCCAAAAACATTTGAATTCCACCACTTAAGCCTTTCTTTTAAAAGACGCAGATTTTCCTTGAGAACAAAATATTTCCTTCCCTCCACTACAAGGTTCTTCCAAACATTTTCAACAAAAGGATAAAAACGCCCATCGGAGAACCATTCATTATTCACCTTAAAAGGTTTCGGACCCCAATCCGCTTTGTCCACCACCAACCAAATCGAACAATGGTCCGAAATATCCCTTAGCCCAATCAATTGACCCACCGCCCCCCAGCTTCCAATAATACCATTCGAAACCAAAAAGAGATCAATCCTACTTTTAGCCTTACCATCCCCCCTTACCACCTAAACTTCTTCCCCTTACAAGGAAGATCCACAAAGCTACCATCTTTAATAAACTCTTCAAATTCTGTCCACTCAATCCTCGAGTTAAAAGCGGTTCTCCCTCATCGCTCATGAGCCGAAGTGACCGCATTAAAATCCCCACCGACTAGCCATTCTCCATCCGGCGAAGCCTCCTTTAAATCCAATAAACTCTTCCATAGATTTCTTCTTAGATCAAGAGAGCAAGGCGAATATATATTCACAATATAAAACAAACTATTTTTCCATCTAACTTTAACACCCAAAAATCCAACACCTTTAAAGCTACAAAGAACCTCAATCGAGTTGAGTTTCCAAAGAATTAGCATACCTCCCGATAAACCTTCCGAATTAGAAAACGAATACTCAACATCTTCCTTCCACCAAAAGCTCCGCGCCACCTTATCGGATAAATCTTGAATCTTTGTCTCTTGAAGCAAAAAAAATATCCGCCTTGCCTTTTGATATAATATGAGAGATGCGATTTCTTTTAACTCTACTCCCTCCCCCTCTAATATTCAAAGATCCCACAATCATCAAAACAAATTAATATCCTTCTTCCTTCCTACCATTTTAGCCTTATCTCTTCTTTCGTTTTCAACTATTCTCTTTTGAAAGTCTCCCTTGGACTCCCCCATCTCGACACACAAATTAGAAATAACATTCAAAAGTTTCACTCCCAAGTTAGAATCAAGATTCTCCCTAATTCTTTGGTTACACCTGTCCATGCCAGTAACGTCAGATTATTCTCCATGATAAAAATTCCCCATATTCGTGCAGAACAAAAGAGAATTCATAATCACACGAAGAAGGAACAGAATTCCCACTATTGGCCTTTTCAATAGAAGAACTTACAGCAACTTTCTTATCCATCCTCCCCTTTCTCACCAACATATTTTTCTTATATTTAGAAATGCCTCTGTGGGTCCCTCCAATTCCATATTTGTGTTTTAATTTAATACACTTCAGAATTTTCCTTCTTTTACCACTCCCATTCCCGTCAGCACATGGGCCCACTGGAGTAACCTTCTTATCACAAAAAAGAGTTGATTCATCATTAAGTTTTAAGGAACACGGAACATAGGTAGCCGCAGAGTGTTCACAACTGGACCCACCTACTCTATTATCATTTGACTTTGCCTTTTGACAAGAGATACCTTTAAGAGCTAATAAAGCCGTATCAAAAGCCCCCCTTCTGATTCACTTACTAATTCCTCACAAATGTCACGCTCACTGTCAGAAACGCACAGCTTCACAGGTAAAGCTTGGTTATCTGACATGCAAACGCTCGGTCCCTTTTTGTCACCGGACTTTGCAACTCCTCCTCCCTGAATCGCGGATGAAAAAACTTCGTTGCACAAACCTTCAAACTCAGCAAAGGAGTCGCCTTCGAACTCTGAGTTATAAGAACTACCGTCAACATCCTCCGAACCATGAGAAAGAGAACTCGGATTCACATAGTTGGTATTGTTCACCTTCTTCTTAAACAGACCAAAGTTATCTTCAAAGACAGAAATCTCATACCTCAGCTTATCAATCTCAACATGCAATGACTCAACCACAGCCTTAGAACGTGGAATCTTCCCCCTCAACCTAGCAGCTGCTTTACACGTTCCCTCCATCGTGGTCTCGTCAACATCAATAAAATCACCAATCACTTTAGCAATTTTCTTAAAGAAAGTCAAGTTCCATGCATGGCATGGAATGCCGAAAAGACGAATCCAAATCTCCCTATCAGAGTCTACGTCTGTTTCTCTCCATGGTCTAATGTCTTTGAACCATTGGTGCCACCAGGCTTCTCCTTCCACAATCAGTTCATGAATGGCACCCTCCAGATCTTCCTCAATCAAACATAAATTGGGTCCGAGAGGCGTGGCTTTAATGGAAAAATGCTCTTCTGCTTCAAGTTCCAGCTGAACATCATAAGCAGTCCCCGGTGAATTCAAAACTTTGACGTACGCTTTGCGGAGTCTCTCTACATCCCCAATCTCCGAGACATACTCCAAAATGTTCAAATTCCTTTCTTAAAAAACCTTCTGAGTATGCCCTTCGTCCTTACGCACCGCTTCCACGTACGACTTCGAACCTCTTCCAACCAAAGGACGAAAACAACGTTCAGCAGGAAAACCCGAACGAGATTGAATAATATCCACCTCCCTGAGCCCACTTCTAACAACATTGTTCTCAGCTCGTTTCCCTTTACTGAACCTGGGGATATTGGCATGGATTTTAACCCCGTCAATCCTAGCGTTATCAAGCTTAATGGCTAGCAATCTCTCGTCATCCACTTCCCTAAACCTTGCGAAACCAAATCTCTTCCCGAGCTTGTTCCTTCTAGGAGAAATGACCACCTCAACCAACTCGCCTATGCACCCGAACAGGTCTGAAATATCCTTCGCCTTAGTCTTGTCCGGAATTTCCGAGAAGAAAAACGACGACAGAGAATCCCTGTTAACGACCCTCAAAGCTCCTCCCGCAATACAAGAGTCCCATTTAGGAGCCAAGCCCCGAAACCCTTTTTTCGTCACCCTATTCCAATCCATGTAGAACACAACTAGAACATCAGCATACAAGACCCATAAAACACCTAGAAGCCCAAAACGAACACAAACAAAACCCAGAAACCACAAAACGTGAAGGTCCCTATTTCGAAAAATAGGAATTTAAACCAAACACCCTTCAACGACGAAATCAGCAGAATAGAAAAAAAGTTAGAGATAACAATTTAGCTTTTTGATTTCCCTTTTGTTCTGCATATAAAATAACAAACGTCAAAGTGGCTGGGAGGAAAGTGTTTATGTTATTTTTAGTAAATTAAATTACAAGTTTTAGTTCATTTAAAAGATTAAATTATAAAAAATCTTAAAAACATATTGTACACAAAATCTCAAGAAGTGAAGTGCAGAATTGCCTGAAAGGGTAAAGTAAATTAACATAATCATACAATAAATCAAGTAAAAATCTTAGATTAAAAGTGGGACACAAATTCATACATTTCCCACAAATTATTTTATCACTGTAACTTAGATGCTTGAATTCCATTGAGAATAACAATGAAAATGCGACCCCTTGTTACCAAGATCAAATCGATTTATATACTATATGCATCAATAACCGTTGACAATGACTAACTCTGTAAAATTTGACACATACACCATTACTTGGGCTTATTTCCTCTATTTTGCTTATAAGTGTCTTTATTTCTTTAACCTGCTACAAAACTGCTATTGCTATCGAAAGTACCGCCAACTGGCTCTATAAAAAATTCCTTATGTCTTTTCTTGTGATATTGGTATCAAAAACATGACTTATCTACATATACTTGGCCTGTGTTTTTGTCTCACATCTCCACTCCTATTAAACATACTGGGTCGAAAATCTCAGGCTAACAGATGCCCCGAAAAATGTAATTTTCAATCATGTTTACAACAAGAAAGAAAGAGGCATTTTTAGTTAACCTCGACATTTTTCAAAGTGGTCTCCATATGCCATCGTCATCATGGCCACTTTCATCTAAGTGTCACGTCAATGAACGTGCATGCAAATTCCATCATAGTTCCAACATCTAAGGCCATCGTGGGCCACTAGAATTAACCACAATAAAATACAAATAAAAACATTAGTTAACAATTTTATAAAACAAAAATCAAAACACCACACATTTTGATTTCAAAGGAAAACTAAAGAGTATTCTTCCATAACTATATATATCATCTTTTCTTTCTCCATTTTCTTCGTAAATTTCTTTCTCTCAACCGAAAGCATCACAGTTTTTCAAACTTTCATTACCATCCTTTTCTACTCAAGTTCAAAGAACAATTACTCCCACTTCTGGCACGAAAAAACAACTCTCGATTCCTTCTTTTGTTGATCTTTAATAACCCATCATCATCAACAATCGTAGCTACTTTCCAATACCTATAATAGAGAAGGAGAAAAAAACTATCATTTGGGCTTCCCATTTATTGAGTCTCTTTTCTCTTATAGGTATCATTCATGTGTTTCTAGGTCCTTTACCCAGAACATCTATGAAACCATTTTCGTAGATTAGGGTTTTCACTCCATCAACACCCAAGATCCATTTAGATTGATGAGACCTATAATCAAATCAGCTAAGATCCAATGCCATTAGAAGTCAACAAAGGTCAAACAAGAACAAAATGCAATAATATGAATTAAAAATGCATGAAAAATGGTTTTTACTATTAATTTTAAAATGAAAATAAAAATGAAAATGCAAATGATGCATCAAATCAAAAGAGAAATGAACAAGAAAAATCACACAAGTTAGAAACAATATGAGAATGATATATAAAATTTTAGAGAATTTTTTACTGATGATGCATGGTGGAAACTACTGAGGAAAAGACACAGAAACACATTCAAATTCATCCAATGAAAATAAAACAATATGTCAGCGTGTCTCTCCTCTGAATGTCATCGTTCACTTATCTAGTCATCTTCTACGGTGAGCTGTTCACCAGAGAATACTAAATGGTAACATTCATCATTGCAACCGTCTCATCAAGGCAAACTCAACCTCACTATCCATTTTCATTTATTGAAAAGGAGTAGAGATAATTTCAGAGAAACCACAAAAGAATGAAAAACACGAAAATAAAAATTATATGATGAATATGAACAATTAACACCAGCTAGGTTATGGGAAACATTCAGCAAGCAAATGACTACATTGTGGTAACTTGTTTGATTGAAAATGGAGTTGAGAGTGGATTTGGTTGGACCAATTCAGGGACACTTAGAGTTTGGAATTTGTTGCAGTAGCTTCAGAGGAACATGATTAAGCTAACTGAATCAAGAAATGGAGTTGAGAGTGGCTGGAAATTAAAACACGATAACTCACTTTTTTGCAGAAAATTTGAAGGTGAAGCAGGAGTTTTCTGCCTCTCAAAAGCTTGGAAATGAAGGTAGTGAGGTCCTCTAACTTCAGAGGGGTGAATTGAGTGAAAATTCAGTGTAATCGTGTGCACCCTCATCATGGTACAAGTGTGACTTGAAAATGCCTCAAAACTCAGCCAAACCATGCGTTTTGTGACTCATTTAACTTCAGGAAACTTGTTTAGTCATGTTTAGATGCAAATCACGTGCTAATTTGACTTATAAATGAAGATTAGTTGAATCAAAATGTGATCATGGCGCAAAACTTCAGTTCGAAGTCACCGTGTTTGCATCAATGGGGCATCTTGTATAAGAGGCTTTTTTTATCAAATTCTTTTTGCAATTGTGTAACACCATGGCAAAATCACAATGTGCCAAGAAAGTTTTCATTTAGATGCTTGAGAAAAAATTTATGGCTTCTTGAAGTTAGCACAAAAATATGGAAAACCAAACTTGAAAATTTCTAAGTCCAAATGGCTGAAAACGACCTATAATGTATCAATGAGTTTCATGGTTTTCCAAGCACAATTTGACTTTGATCATTGAAGAAAACTTGTAGAGAGTATCACAAATATTATTGTGCAATAATAATGATATCCATATGTTGAAAATTGAAGAATTTTTTATTCTTGAAAGTTGAGAAAAAGTCACTTGAAAATAGGCAAAATTTCACTAAGTCCACAAATGACCTATAATGTCTCCAAACTTTTGATGATCCTCAAAGTATAATTGGCTCTTGTCATGTGAAGAGAAGTTGAAGATGATTTTTAGAAGAGTCATATGCAAAAAGAAGCATTCTAAAATATTGAGAATTGAAGGAGTTGTAGTCTTTGAAAATTTGACTTGAAAAGTTGACGTTTTAGGTCAAACTTTCTTGAATAAACTTGCAAACTTGAAATTTCCTTGTATTTCAAAGCACATGGATCATCATATAATCTCAAAATAATTTTTCCTTGAATGTTCCTTGATCAAATTTACCAATGCTTGAGGTAACTTGTTGATGAAGGCTTGAAAATAAACACATGAACATTTGACTTTTCTTGAGAAACAAGCTATTAAACCTTGTGATATCTTTGATCAAAATGAGATTCGATGATGCTTGAAACCTTATAATTTGATGTTAGAAGTCATGGTTTGATGAGTTAGCCCTTGGGAATCTATGATTGACCATAATTTACCTTTGAGAGAGCAAAACCCTAGCTGGTGAATCATACTTGAGTTCTTGATGTAGTACCTTACCTTGCAAAGAAACAAAAGGATACAAGACATTTTTGGAATTTTGATTAGTGGTTAGTGGACCATAAAGTATATAAACCTAAAGGAAAAATGATACACGAAAAGGTGCTTGGTGATCTCTACAAATACACACCAAAGGATGAGAGGGTTAGAGGAGAACCAAGTTTGTGATCTTGATGCATTGTGAAGATGCAAATGAGGTGGGATTTTAGGGGTAAAAATTAGGGTCTAGCAGTTATCATCAAAATCCAAGGGATATATGTCATGAAAAAATCTTGTTCTAACAGAGAAAAGAAATGATGTGGCAGAGTCTCAAATGCTTCAAAATTGGCATAATTCAATAGTTTCATCACTGATATGGAGCTATGTTATTTACTTGTTTTTGGCAATAAATTCAAATGGTTAAATTCATCAAGATCTTCCATGAGTAGGTTAGATTTTTTTCTTGTTTCAGATAGTCTGATTGATAATTAGGGGATTAAGGGTTAATTAATAAGTGATAGATCTTTTTCTGATCATTATCCTATTTGGATCTAATCCAACAAACAAAATTAGGGGACTATTCCTTTAAAAAAAAGTTATCTTGGATTGATCATCTTGAGTTTCTTCCGATGGTTGAAAATTTCTTGAATTCATTTCAAATGAATGGCAAGAAGAAGTTCATTTTAAATAAAAACTCAAATTGCGAAAAAATGGAGCTAAAAGTTTGGAATAAGAATATGTTTGGAATTCTAGATTTAGGTGTTGAAAGGGCTATCAAAGAGTTAAACATATTGGATCTTTTATATGCAATTGATTCGGCTTCTGTCATACCCCAAATTTTGACCACTAAGGTTCCCCATCATTGTGCAAATCATCACCACAATACGGATGTGTCGCATCTGCGAAAATCAACCGGCGAAAAAGAACAGAAGAGTCGCCACCGAACGTTATTTATCCTGACGCAGGAAAAGGAAACGATCAAAGAAAACCTCAATAAAGGGAAACGAATGGTCATCGTAACCATCGCCTGAGTTCGGGAGTCGGTTACGCGAGAGGAAGGTATTAGCACCCCCTCGCGTCCATCATACTAGATGGGATCCACGCTTGTTGTTATCGATCAAAGGATGTCGTCGTCTGGAGCTCCACTGCTACTGGAAAGGAGAAGGAATGAGAACGGAAGAGAACGAAGAAATGAGGAAGTGAAGAAAAAGAAGTGACTCAGTAGGACATCGCGTCCTAGGCCTACGTATTCCCTCGTGCAATTGGAAAGTCAGAGTCAACGTAGTTCGGACTACGGTTTGGGGAAAAGGCTGCTCGCCAAGACGTCGCGTCTCGTGCCTACGTATCTCATCGGGAATGAGAATCAGAGCGTCGTAGTTCCCATCACTAGGGATGAACTTGCTTTGTTTATGTTTTTTTAAGGCGGAATACATCAACATTCGCGTTCCAGCAGTTAGGTGTTGCAGCTCGTTGTACGGAGTCTTAGGCATTTACATGTTTGCGTTAGAACGGAAGTAACACATCCTTTATGAATGAAGTGAGGAAGATGAGAAGAGAATGGTTTGTTTTTTTGTCTTTTAAGAAGAATTGTTTTGACTATTTTGTGTTTGTAACGCATATTGCACTAAAGTCTATGACATAGGATCGAATGCGTCGCAACCCGAACCAAGACGGGACGTATGCTAAACACTCTAGGAAAGTGAAGGAAAATCCCTCACTCTCCATTTCCCACATGCAAGGCTCTTGTGAAATACATGTTATGCTTTATTAAGTGTTTTGAAGAAGTTATAAGATGAGAAGAGAAGACTCATGGGAGAAAGGAGAAAGTCTAAGTGGGGGACTAGTTATGGTAATGTTGTCATGCATGGAAGTCCTATGGTTGTGTGGGGTATGAGAACCACCTAAGTCTAAAGGAAAGAGAGGGATAGCACTATCTAATGCCTATCCTACCTCACCTTAATCCAAAATTAAGGATGATCTAGGATCCCAAAGGGATGTGAGAAATTTCTACACAATCAAGCATTGTATCATGCTATTCACAAAAGAGAAATAGTAATGAAAGAGATGAGAGATGAAAGAATAGATGAATGTGGATAATTATCCACATGTTCAAGCACCTTACCTCTTCCCCTACACAAAAGGTTAGTACCAAATCATCACAAGTAATGAGAACAAGTGAAAGAAACTAAACCAAACCAAACTAGTTGCTTTAGGAAGACAACTTAAGAAGAAACAAAGTTCAAACCAAAAAGAAAAGGTCCTAATGGTTAAGGGACATGAAAAGTCAGTATGTACATGTTAAAAGGATCCTACTAATGTAACCATGCCATATGAAATCAAACAAAATCAAACTATGCACCAAACAATCGTACAAATGCAAGTAATATGCTATTAATGCACGATAGATGCATATGGAATGCAAACATGTACTAATGCATGAACATAAGTCAAGGTCAGAATTAAATGTCATTTATGAATGCATATGAATGTCATTGAAGGATCATACAAGTCGTGGATGCAAGTATTTAAAGAAATAAAACAAGAAAAAGTGAGCACACAACAATTGGAGTTCAACAATGGTGCATGCTTGTAATATAAGTCAAAGATAAAGATGAAATGGGACCATACATGTGTAATGAATACAAGTCAGTAGTTCATGACATTTGGGATGACATTTAGAGGTCAAGAATGGAAGCACAAAGTCCACATAAGTGTCATGTTGAAACACATTGAAGATTAGGAGCAAACATAGTCCAACAAGTTCATACAAGTTCAAACAATGTACACACTAGATAAGACAAACCAAAAGAAGTCATGTAGGTGAAATGGATCATGGATGAGCATCCAAGTCAGTAGCATATCACACTTCAAATGAAATTGAAATCAAAATAAGAGTCCTATAATGTTCATAGCAACTCATGTCATTACTTGCTAAAGGTTAAGAGCAAAACAAGTTCAAAATTATCAAGTATGGATGGCTTATGAAGTGAGTGAAGATGGATGAAATTAGAATGAGTTAAAGGCTTTTTAGACATGTCAAAGCCAGAGGTTATTGACCTCTTATAGGTCTCATACAAATCCTAAAAGAATAAGAAGAAATAGGTCACACAAGGTTTAAACAAAGTTAACAAACAAAGTTCAATTAGGGGATGACATACCAAAGTAATAATGCATGAAACAAATGGGCACTTATGAGTCAAAGGAGTATTTACAAGTACATGCACATATTATAGGTCCTATGAGATCATGTGTAATGGAATGATTCAACAATTAAAGCATATTACACAAACAATGGGATCTAGCACAAGTTGAACAAGTGAAGACAATTTGGGGTCATATGTATTCAATTAAGTGAAATGAAATTATGAGTCACACATGAATGATTAGAGATGGTCTAAAACAGAAAGTGGGTCTAAAACAGATATGATGTGCAACACATAAGAAAAAGTAGACAAAGAAGGGTCAAACACTAAATATCAATCTGTGTTCAATTATGTCTATACAAATCAATCAAAGTTAGGAGTTAGAGACCTATAATTTGGTGTTAGAAGACCTATAAGGATGCCTAAACATGTATACAAATGAATTCACAAGTATCATGTTGAATGGTTACACAATGAACATAAAGCCCTAACACAAGTCTTCTAACATCCACACAAACAAACATGCTTTCAAAATGAATCAAAAGTGGTGTTAGGGGTTCAACAAAATTGGAATATTTAAGTCATATTATGTGCAACCAGTATGCAAACATGCCTCAAAAGGGTGGCTCAAAAATCATTAAGAATCATGCACAAACATGCCTCACAATGTCATACCAATCACACAAGCATATGGTTCAAAGATAGCATCCAAAAGTCAATCAAAAGTGACCTAAAAAATCTATGAAAAAACGCATGGCATGCCTTAATGTATCATACAAACATGTATCAAATTCTAGGCAAAAATTCAATTGGCAACTATGTCCATTAAATCAATAATGAAACATGTATCATGAACAAATGCACCAACAAAAGAAATTAATAAAATATTCATGAAAAAATGGAAAAAAAAGATAAAATCAGAAAGTAAAATATTCTAAAATTATTTAAATGCCATGTGATGTTTCATGAATTTTTATGGAATTTTTGGATGCACAAATGTATTTTTAAAAATTAAAAGGGAAACAAGTATGAAAAGAAAATAAAAAAACAAAAGGAAAAGGCCAGGGGGTGCAGCGCAAGCAATTCCATAGTTCAAATGTGCTTTGGGCTCAGGGAGAGGGGGTGTGAATAACAAAATCATCGCGGTCCAACAAGCGTATTCAGAGAGGGTCCATGTTATGGAACTCAGTCAATCATTGACTCAAAGATGACCATTGGATCTGGTCAGTGTAAGATGATCAGGAAGATAATCAAATCCAAAGGATCACAACACACACATGATAACAATGATGAGGCCACCACATATAATCATCTGAAGTCAAATATCTCACAAATGGACTCACGTGACCATCCACCTCCTTCATTAATGCGCTGGCGCGTTTTAAGCCTTAGGATCAAACAGATCCAATGGCTGGGACTTGTTCTGGAAAAATACTAGGGTTTATGAACTCAGATGAGTTTCAGGTGGCCTTTAAGTTTTAGACCTAGTCGTTCCCGACAGGTGACCTTTAAGTTTTAGACCTAGCCGTTCCCGACAGGTGAAAGAAAACAAAAGAAATGGTTATTCTGAATAAAGAACACTTTATTGATTGAAGAGCCCGAAAAATAGGCGTTTACATCAAGAGGCAATTCCTGGAAAGAGGTAATTGCTTAAAAGAGAAAAGAAACTATCCTAATGACAATGTGGAAAATGGAAATTTATTGAGTTTCAATCCTGCTATGGTTCATATGTCTTCAAGACTCTCCAAGTGCTTTGCTTTCCAAGGGGGATGATTGGACCGATTCCTATCCTTCGAAACGCCCCTTGTTGAAACGAGACGGGATACAGATTACTCAGATCATAGCCTTTCGCTTTTAAATCCCTCTTTTTCCTGGATCGCCCTTTGAGGGTTTTCAATCCACCGGGATACCCATTTTTGCCGAAGTTGCCCTTTCGGGTTTTCAACTTATCGGGTGTACTCATTTTTTTTTATTTTATCCTTAATTTTTGCCCAAACCTTTTTCTTCTTTTTCTTTTTTCTCTTTTTTTTTTTGGTTCGCCGGGATGCCCTTTTTTTCCTGGACCCTCTTTTTACTGTCCAGCGGGTCCATTTATGCGAAGTATTTTTTGACTGCGTCTGAGTTCACAAGCGACGGAAAATCCTCGCCATCCATAGTTGTAAGCATCAAGGCTCCGCCCGAGAAAACCTTCTTGACAACATATGGACCTTCATAATTAGGAGTCCATTTGCCCATGTGATCTGTATTAGGAGGAAGAATCCTTTTCAGCACCAAGTTACCTGTCTGATAATTCCGAGGACGCACTTTCTGATCGAACGCCTGCTTCATCCTTCTCTGATACAGTTGCCCATGGCATACTGCTTCCAACCTCCTCTCTTCTATGAGACTCAACTCATTAAACCTCGTTCGAACCCATTCAACCTCATCAAGCTTGACATCCATCATGACCCTCAGAGAAGGAATCTCAACTTCAACCGGTAAGACCGCGTCCATACCGTACACAAGAGAAAATGGGGTTGCCCCAGTAGACGTACGTACTAATGTACGGTACCCATGCAAAGCGAAAGGCAACACCTCATGCCAATCCTTGTACGTCACGACCATCTTTTGCACAATCTTCTTGATGTTTTTATTAGCTTCCTCGACGACACCATTCATCTTTGGGCGACACGGAGAAGAATTGTGATGTTCAATCTTGAAGCTCTGGCACAGCTCTTGCATCATTTTATTATTAAGATTAGAACCATTATCAGTGATGATCCTTTCGGGCACCCCGTAACGACAAATAATCTCTTTCTTGATAAATTGGGCAATAACCTACTTGGTGACATTTGCAAAGGAAGCAGCCTCTACCCACTTGGTGAAGTAATCAATGGCCACTAGAATAAAACGATGTCCATTAGAGGCAGTGGGCTCAATCTTCCCAATCATATCAATGCCCCACATGGCAAAGGGCCAAGGAGAACTCATCACATTTAAAGGATTCGGTGGCACATGCGCTTTATCAGCATAAATCTGGCAGTTGTGGCATTTTCGAGCATTTTTGAAACAATCAGCCTCCATGGTCATCCAGTAATAACCAGCTCGCAACAATTTCTTTGCCATGGCATGTCCACCAGCATGGGTACCAAAAGAACCTTCATGCACTTCTTGCATTAACATGTCTGCTTCGTGTCTATCCACGCATCTGAGCAAGACCATGTCAAAATTTCTTTTGTACAATACACCATCGTCATTCAAGAAGAAACTGCCCGCCATCCTTCTTAGAGTCTTTTTGTCATTATTGGATGCCCTAGCCGGATACTCTTGACTTTCCAAGAAACGCTTGATATCATGATACCAAGGTTTATCATCGGACGTTGTATCGGCTGCAAACACATGAGCAGGTCTATCAAGCCGCATCACGTCAATTTTGGGTATATGATTCCACCAATTCACTTGAATCATTGAAGATAACGTTACCAAAGTGTCTGCCATCTGATTCTCATCACAAGGTACATGATACAATTTTACTGTTTTGAAGAAAGTCAACAGTCTTCTCGTATAATCTCTATAAGGGATCAAGTTGGGTTGATGGGTGTGCCAATCTCCGCTGACCTGATTGATCACTAGAGCAGAGTCCCCAAATATATCAAGAGTCTTGACCCTTAAATCAATGGCTTCTTCGATACCCATAATGCAGGCTTCATATTCAGCTTCATTGTTGGTGACATCAAAAGTTAGTATGGCCGTGAAAGGTATATGGGAACCTTTCGGAGTTATGATAACTGCCCCAACACCACTACCATTCATATTAAC
Source organism: Lathyrus tuberosus (assembly GCA_022829125.1). Taxonomy (NCBI): domain Eukaryota; kingdom Viridiplantae; phylum Streptophyta; class Magnoliopsida; order Fabales; family Fabaceae; genus Lathyrus; species Lathyrus tuberosus. The sequence goes on along the minus strand of JALAZF010000463.1, from coordinate 3,612,880 downwards.
AGCCCCGTCAAACATCAATTTCCACTTGCCATCAGGATCTGGTCCTTCATCAACTAGTGGCTCGTCACTATCTTTCATTTTCAAGTACATGATGTCTTCATCAGGGAATTCAAACTTCATTTGCTGATAATCATCAATTGGTTGCTCACCGAGATAGTCAGACAGAATACTACCCTTTATGGCTTTTTGGGAAGTATATTGTATGTCATACTCTGTCAACACCATCTGCCAACGGGAAACCCTTCCGGTGAGAGCTGGCTTTTCAAAAATGTACTTGACTGGATCCATCTTTGATATTAATAGAGTTGTGCGAGTCAGCATATATTGTCTCAAACGCTTAGTAGCCCATGCAAGTGCACAACATGTCTTCTCAAGCATTGAGTATCTAGACTCACAATCTGTAAACTTCTTGCTCAGGTAGTAAATGGCATGCTCTTTCCTACATATCTCGTCGTGTTGACCGAGAACACAACCCATTGAGTTTTCACGTACAGATAGATACATTATAAGTGGTCTCCCTGGAACTAGAGGCATAAGAATCGGAGGTTTCTGCAAATACTCTTTTATTTTATCAAATGCCCTTTGGCAATCATTATTCCAACGAATTGATTGATCTTTTCTCAATAATTTGAATATTGGCTCGCAAGTGGCTGTCAGATGAGAGATGAATCTAGCAATGTAGTTCAATCTCCCTAAGAAACCACGAACTTGCTTTTCTGTTCTTAGCTCGGGCATGTCTTGTATTGCTTTTACTTTTGCTGGATCAACCTCAATTCCTCTTTCACTGACAATGAAGCCTAACAGCTTACCAGATCTCACCCCGAAAGTACACTTATTCGGGTTCAGCCTCAGTCTGAATTGTCTCAATCGTTCAAAAAGCTTTTTCAGATTCACCAAGTGCTCTTCCTCAATTTGCGACCTAGCAATCATATCATCAACATAAACCTCAATCTCTTTATGAATCATGTCATGAAAGAGTGTCACCATAGCACGGTAATAAGTTGCCCCTGCGTTTTTCAAACCAAAAGGAGTCACTTTATAGCAGAACGTGCCCCATGGGGTAATAAACGTTGTTTTCTCCATGTCCTCCGGTGCCATTTTAATCTGATTATAACTGAAAAATTCATCCATGAAGGAAAATACCGAGAATTGAGTTGTATTATCTACCAACACATCAATGTGAGGTAATGGAAAATCATCTTTCGGACTTGCTCGATTTAAATCACGATAGTCAACACATATCCGGACCTTACCATCTTTCTTAGGTACCGGGACAATATTCGCAACCCATGGTGGATAGCTGGTGAAGGCCAAGAAACCTACATCCAACTGTTTCTACACCTCCTCTTTGATCTTAATGGCCATTTTTGGTTTAGTTCTTCTGAGCTTCTATTTGACGGGGGAACAACCTTCTTTGAGAGGCAACCTGTGCACGACAATATTGGTATCTAATCCTGGCATATCTTGATAAGACCAGGCAAATATATCAACATATTCTCGTAGCATATCAATCAGCTCTTTCTTCACGTTCTCTGCTAGGCGTGCCCCTATCTTGATTTCTTTTCTCGTACCCTCGGTGCCAAGTTTCATAACTTCTAATGACTCTTGATGAGGCTGAATAGCTCTTTCCGCCTGGTCAATAATCTGACCAGTTCTTCAGGAAGTTCGCAGTCTTCCTCACCCTCCTCTTCAGCTTGGTAAATTGGATTATCAAAGTCATACCGAGCCATTGCAGAACCGTTATCAACTGGATCCATAGGATTATTTCTGCATGAATGATGGTTCATGCTTTATTTTAGAAATAGTTTTTTTGAAAAGAAAGAAAACAAACTATGGAGAAAGAAAAACATTGCCATTTTTATTTGAAAAATGAAAATTGTAAAATGAAAGACAGGGAACACAATTTTTGAATACAAAAACATCCTTTTATTGATGATAAACTTGCATATGAAACAAATGTGGCCCTACAATGAAATCACTAAGCCTTGGGCAAGGGCATAGGATTTTACACGCAACATGAAAAAACAAAGAAAATAACTCTTTCTGCAGGGTGACTTGGATGAGGTCTTCAGAGAACCAATTATTCAGCTCCTACCCTGGGACACATGGGCGCACCCAATTGTCCATATCATAGTCACTGTCCCCATCATCTTCACTTGCAGCAAAGACTTGACCATGATTGATGATCCCCCCACTAGAAAAAGAGATAGGTCCTTGACGGTCTTGGCCTTTCGACTACGAAGCTTGAGTAGGCTGGTAACCAATTACACACTTGTCTTCCTTAAAAGACAACTCAATCAACTGACCCCAACCTTCAGTATGGCCTGACTGTACTACTTCGAGAGCCTGTTTGAAAGAAACTATAGAAGTCCCCACTTTTGTTTCACTGGAATGAGGGTCATTTTCAATACTCACTGCTTCGAATGCCTGACAAAGAGTTTCATGGATCTCGCAGTCCATCTCCACATATTTGAATGGCGACAAATGACTGAAAAATATATCCTCCTCTCCACATACTGTGACAACCTGACCATCCATTACAAACTTTATCTTCTAGTGGAGTGTTGACGAAACGGCCCCTGCAGCATGTATCCACGGGCGCCCTAGCAAGCAGCTATAAGCCGGCTGGATTTCCATCACATAGAAAACCGTATTGAACACTTGGGGTCCAATCTTCACAGGCAACTCTACCTCCCCAAAAACTAATCTTTTGGAGCCATCGAAAGTGCGCACAACTAAATCACATGGTCGGAGTACAACCCCCTCAACATCCAGCTTTGCCAAATCCTTCTTTGGCAGCACATTCAGGGACGAGCCAGTATCTACCAACACATGGGACAAGACTGTCCCTTTTCACTCCATGGAGATGTGGAGAGCTTTGTTATGATTTCTTCCTTCTGGCGTTAGATCAAAATTAGTAAACCCGAACCCATTGCTGGCATTGACATTGGCGATTACACCCTTAAGCTAGTTCACCGATATTTCCTGTGGGACGTACGCTATATTCAGGATCTTCAGCAGGGCGTTGCGATGTGCCTTGGAACATAACAGTAATGATAAGATGGAGATTTTGGAAGGAGTTTGACGCAGGTCATCCACTATTTTATAGTTACTCTTACAAATAATCCTCATAAACTCTTCAACATCTTTTTCAAAGGAATTACCAGGCTCTGCTCTTTGCACGGGCTCTTCATTTACTACTTGCTTTCCCTTGGCTTTCGCCAGAGCTTCAACATCATCATTCCGGAGCGTTTATGGTGCAAAGAGCCTTCCGCTACAGGTAAAACCACCCATTCCTCCTACATTCCCCACATTCGAACCAGTTTCCTTGGGAGTCTCTACTTCTTGCTTCTGCCCTTGATAATAAACATCAGCTCCGTAATGCCATGGGATGGCCTTTGTACTTTTGTATGGCATAGGACCTGGAATAGTTATAGTCACAAGGGCTACCTGTTCAAGCGCATGGGTCTGTATAGGTGCAGGCACAGGATTTTCTGCTGGAGTAAAGTAGATAGTAATTGTCGAGACCGCATCATCCTTCTTCCCCATCTGATAAAACTTTAGATGACCCTCATCCATCATCATCTGAAGGCACTTCCTTAATTCATCACAGCCGTTCACCACAATCAAACATTTTAAACAATTTTCCGGAAAACCAGGGAACACGCCCCCCTTCAACAAACGCCCTTTCACCACTGCCAAAGATGTTCTGACATGATTAACATCTGTCACCAAGTTCAGGCCTCTGTCTTCTTCTATTGCATTGACCTTTGGTCCGCCATGTGGGGGCATGGGGTTTTGAATCACATTAGGATTAGGAGCGAAGTTGATAGCTTTCAAATCAACTAGGTCCTGAACTACGTGCTTAAAAGCTTTGCAGTTCTCTATATGGTGGTCAGGCGCACCCGAATGGAATTCACACTTCACATTTGCATCATAGCCATAAGGTAGCTTGCCTGCTGGTGGTGCCAGAGTTCTTAACTGTACCAGCTTTAAGAGGAGAAAATTCTGCAACATCTGGGCATATGTCATAGGTAAAGTGTCAAAGTGGCAATCACTCATTCTCTACCTCGGTTGGTATTGTCTTTGAGATTGTGGCTGAGATTCGGCAACTAGAACCAGAATAGTTACAGCTGCTGCTTGATGGTACGAGCCCTGACGTCCTTTACCTTTGCCCCCTTGTTCATACGCAGTGCTCGTCTCACCTTCACGCTTCCTCGAGCCATTCCCGAAAGGCCTCTTTGTATTAGAAGGGCCCGACCCACTTACGTCTTGAATTTTCCCCGATTTCAATAGATTTCAATTCTCTCTCCTGCTATCACAATGTCAGAGAACCCAGTGGATGGACATCCGGCCAAGCGATCCAGATATGGGCCCTGCAAAGTATTCATAAACATATCAGCCATTTCCCTTTCCATCAACGGGGGTTGTACTCGAGCAGCTAGCTCACGCCACCTTTGGGCGTATTGTTTGAAACCTTCCTTCGGATCTTGTGTCATATTCTGCAATTGGGTACGATTAGGTGCTATGTCAATGTTATACTGGTACTGTTTCAAGAAAGCATCACCCAAGTCCTTCCAGTTTCTGATATTGGCTCTCTCTAGCTTCATGTACCATTCCAATGAAGCTTATGGCAGACTATCCTAAAAGAAATACATCCATAGCTTTTCATTGTCAGAATATGCATAAATCTTCCTGAAATACGCCTGAATGCGAGTCTTAGGACAGGTACTGCCATTATACTTGTCGAAGGTTGGAGGCTTAAACTTTGGAGGGATCCTCACCCCTTGCACCAGCCTCATGTAAGCAACATCAATTCCCATGGAGTTTTGACATTCCATGGCTCTTACCTTCTCAGCCAACTCTTCATACCTTTTGTCATTACCATCGTTATGAACCCCCATGTCGGCATTCAACACAGAGAACTGATCATCTTGATGGTCCTCCACATGTTGATGATTAATATGGCCAACGCCACCAAGAGCTCCGCCAGGAGGATCAACTGCCGCTCGCCAGGAGGATTAACTTTCGCTCCGCCAAGAGGATTAACTGCCGCTCCGCCAGGAGGATTAACATTGGGGATTTCCACTTCCAACCTTTGAATTGCAGTTCTCAAATCTTGCTGCCCCTGGGCTATGCCCTGCATAAGGTTCATGAACTGCTCCATACAGGTCCTCATTTCAGTGAGTTCTTCCTGCACCTGTTCCATGATTCTGGCTTGATTTTGTTGATTCGTGTAGCGATGAATGTTGAGATCAGCTATTCTTCCTGCAATGAAATAAAGGTTAGAAAATCCTAGGACGAGTACCTGTTATGCAAAAGGATATGTTATGAAATGTATGCATATGACATGTTTATCTTTCCCAAGGCGTTTTACACCCTGATTCCAGTCTTAAACACCTGAATCAAAGCAATATACAGATATTGTTGAGAGAAACTTGTTGAGAAGAAATGTGTTGTGATAACGTGCTGTGAATGTGCTATGATAATGTGATAGAGCGCTGCCAAGGAACCATTTCTGAATAAACCATTCATTTGAATTTAACAAAAAACCAGTACGCCCTAGTGTAATACCCCAAAATTTGCTCTCTCTTTTTGTCATCTTAGCATAGCATTATCATATATCATATCATATCCATCTCATTAGCATTGCATTGCATTTAACATAGAAAAATGAAGCATAACATCCTTCTTACCATCAGGGCATGTGATCAGGGGAAAGGTGGACAATCAAGGAATCTTTCAAGGCACAAAAAGGTCAAACAAGTTCACTCAAGGCAAGCCAAGAGGTCTTTCATGTCTCACACTATCTCAATTGATCATCCAAAACCTCAAGGAAGTGAGATTCAGTAGGAGATTGAAGCCCTACATCTTTCATCATGCAAGAGGTTCAAAAAACTGAAGGAAAACCCTCAAAGGAGATATCTCATTGATCCAAAGTCACCCTCAAATGGCATATTTCATCATCCTTTAAGAGGATACACAACATACTCTGAGGAATTTGAAATTGAAGACTGCACATTTTTCTCCTAGGAGGTGGGCACCAAAACTAGGGTTTCTAATAAAATTAGGGAATCTTTGATTTTTTTGGACAAAACTTGATGTCATGGTATTCTATATGTTCTTAAGTGTATGTATGTGGAAAATCACCTCTCAATTGGTTTTAGAAGTGGTTCAATTGGAAGAAAGATAAAAAATCAGAGAAATTGGGGTCAAGTCAAATAATCAGAGGAAAAAGTCAACTCTTGACTTTTTGAGGCCAAATTCATAAAATTCATGTCATATGTGTCCAATGTACAAAATTTGGTCAAGAAACTCCAAAGGAATCATAAAAAAAATCAAGATGTGGAAAGTTGCCATTTTTGGAAGAAGTAGGGTTTCCAAAAATAGTAATTTTGGACCATTTTGCATCAGAGTTTGAACCAAGGCCATTTAAAATTGAAGCACCAAATGAAAATTTCACTTGGCCACAACAAAAGTTCTTTCTTTAAGCTTCAAATTCATGTGTAGAACACCTCCATTGGATAAATATTGAGGGAGATATGATGGATCAAAGTTGGAAGAAAGTAGGCCAAAACTAGGTCATGCCCAAGGATTTTCAGGGCACGCGCGCAGTCATTTCAACAAACAGTTGATGGGCCAAATGTTCATTCACTTTTCATCAAGATAAAAGCTTCAAATGGAAAATTTTTCAACATGAAAGTTGTTCATTGCAATGTCCTCTTTAATGTTCATGTTGGACAAAATTCCATCTGATCAATTTATGAGGGAGAAATTTTGGTTCAAGTTAGGTTGATTAGGCTGAACTTTCATGCATTTCACTGCCATGTCATGACTTGCTTCACACGCCCTTACACCAGTTCTCAGACCTTTGTGTTTTAATCTATTTTGCACCATTTTCCAAACCTCATCTCAATTTGAAATCAACATCAAATGTGTTCCACAACATGCCCTCTTTTATTTGGCATCAAAAGTTCCTCAAACCATTCACTAACATGTGAGAAATTCACCCTCAAACACCTACTGTTACAATGATGATTTGGTGCACGATTTTGGTTCACACACACTACAAACACTTCCTCACTTCAGTTTCCTCTTTAGACCAAGCACACATCACTTACACAATGTTTAGTATCACGTGCCTTGCATGAAAATGGAGAGAACAACTTGTTGAGCAAGTTTCTGCCACAACAGTCCTACCATTCCAAGCTTCACTCTTCATCCTCACCATAACTGTCATGAGATTAACCTCACCATAACCCAGCCTTGATCACTCGCCCCCTAACTAACTTGACTCAGTTAGTTAAGGTGGACTCAGTTAACCACCTTGACTCACCCTAACTCAACTCATTAAACCGTGGTAAGCTCACACTATAAAAGAAAATCACACACTCCATTTTCATTTTTCAGTTTTCACAACCACATTCTCTCAAAACACTTCAAACTCTCTCTCACATTCTCTCTACTTTCTCTCTGATTTCACACGATTTTCATCATCTTCCATTCACATTTCATCTTCATCCTCATCAAGGTTTCCCTTCTGATCAATAACAAGAGAGAAGAAGTTTAGTTCATCAATGGCAGCTTAGTTCAGTTGAGTTTTTTTTGTGGTTTTCTTCAAGATCTCAAGTTCAGTGGCATTTATTTTGCTCCACTCAAGTTCAAGAGCATAAGAGGATCATCTCTGGTTTTCTGTTACTTTGAAGAACTTCAAATTCAGGTTTCTTCTCCAACTTTCGTTTTTTTCTGAAATTTCTCTTGTTTTCTATTGTTGTGAGCTTCTTAGACGCTATGTTGAATCCGGCTAGTTGATAGGCCTTTTAGAGGCATAGTTTCAAAACCTAGGGCTTGATTTGATCTCCTCTGTTCTTGCTATGTGTGTGTGTTTTGTGATTCTTATGAGCACATTCGTGATGTACGTGAGCTTAGATTTCGATTGGTATACATTTTATGCATTTTGGTGAGGTTTGAAAATTGTAGACGGTGGTGATTGACCGGAGAAGGTGACCGGAGGTCCTCTCCGGCCGGTGACTGTTATGACTAGGGTTTATGTATGTTTTAATCGCGTCCGTTCATTTTGCATGATCGTGTGGCTAAGAGCATGACAACGCATTAAAACGCATGTGCAGGTCATGTGCATCTTTTCTGATTTCATTTAAATGTTTTGTGGTGTGGTACATGATAGGGATTGTGGTCACTCACGCACATGCATTGATTTCAATTACTTTGACTATGCTTTGACTGTGACTTGATCCAATGGCCATGAGTGAGTCAATTTTGTTGACTGAGATTCCATGCTTGTTAGTATGTTCTGCGTGCTTAATGGACCTAACCAGATTGATATTCACACCTCCTCTTTTTTAAAGCCCAATGATTTTGAACTGATCATTTGCTATGTTCACACCCCCATTCACATTTACATTTCATTTCATTTTTTTTCATTTTTCTACACGTTTGCTTTTCATTTTTTAAAAATACCAAACTTCATTCCAAAATTCCACAAAAATTCATGAGCCTTCTTAAAACATTTATAAAATTTTTTATGTTTTCATCTCCTGATTTTATGACATTTTTGCCCCTGTTCTACAATTTTCTTTGAATTTCAATTTGTGTGCATGCTTAATGTGATACATAAATTTGTGCATTTTTGTTCTTGATCATTAAAAACTGTTTTGATGCTCTTCTTTTCGGATTGAGTCATTAGCATCTTGAGGTATGTTAAGTGATTTTTATTTGATTTTTTTAGATCATTTTATGGCATGTTTGGTGTTCATTTTTGTGTTACTTTGTATGATGTGTATACTTGACCTAAGTGCATTGTTTGACATCATTTTGCCTTGATTTCTTGCATGTTATTTTGGTATATGATTCACTTCTGATTTGTATATCTTTAAACCATGCTTGCTTAATTTCCATGAGGCCATCTAATTTTTGTTTAATGCATTACCTTTGAAGCATAATAACATGTCATATCATCTTAATATTTGTGCATGTTTACATGATTTCTTTTGTACATACTTGCATGATCATTTGCATATTTGGTGAACCATTCATGTGACATAATAGGTCATTGATACATATTATATGTCATCTTTGCATGTTGATTGTCATTTGAACCTTGTGCACCTTTAACATGTTGTGCTTGCACTTCCTTTCTTTTGAACTTCCATTTCAATTCTACTTCTTCTATCACTTCTTAAATGTCTTGATGTGTCATGCATGAACACTTGTGAGATGTTTGTGAATCATTTTTCATTTCATTTCAATTCTGATCCTTAGATTACATGTTCCATTCATGCATTTTTTTTCATTTCTTTTCATCTTTCATTCTCCCTTTTCTTATGGTAGCATGTTCTAATGTCATGGATGATGTTTGTTGCCTATCCACTTGGACTTGCATGATAATGATCATTTGTTTTCCATGTGATGTACATTCTGGTTGTGACATTAGGATTTGATTTCTCATCTAATTCTTTTGAGTTTTATGGTGCATTAAATGTTCTTTTACTCCTTATACTTCTTATACATGTTTACTAACCATGTAGGGGCTTCGGTAAGTTTCAATTGAGTGTGGATAAGGAATCCACATTCAAACCTCTTTTCTTTCATCTCTTTTACAATTCCATTTTGTGTTTTGTTAAGCACTTATGTGCTTTCTTTTAATAACTCATCACTTTCCCTTTTTGAATTACAATTCATCTTCTACTTTAGAAGTGAATTGTTTAATTCATTCTTTCTTTAGACTTTAGGTTTAAACCTCACAAACCATTAGGACCACTCCCTTTAATTTTCAATTAGGATTGAGTCTTAGTCCATATAAATTTTTACCTTTATCCTCTCTTGAGTCTCTTTTCTCATCTCAAAGAAAATTCAAAATATATAATAAAGGTAGGCATTTATTGCATTTAGGCCTTTCATATAAAGAAAAGATTATAAGGGGTCTACTCTTGTAATCTTAGAATGTGTAGCATATAGCCCATCTTGGGTCAATGTGTTAGATATTTGATCTTGTATGATGGACTTAAATGCAATACTTGTTGAAGGTACAAATAAAAAACACTTCTTCATTTCATAATCAACAAAACCACTTAATAAATACAAATATGCTAGTGTGTTTGAACCTTGATAATTGGAACTAAGTGTGGGGGTCTTCTTCACTCTTAGTGTGCTTTCTTACCCATTCCATCTTGGAATGTGAGAATGTACACATTCCAATGACTAAGATTCAGATACACGATCATATGCAAACAAATGGAAAAAACTCTTAAAAAGACAAAAACAAACAATAACGTCTTTCCTTCGGGAATTCTTTTCTCACCTCATTCACTCTCAACGTACGAACGTGCTTCTACTCGTTCTCTTGCAAGATGGTAACGCACTCGGACCAGCGAGCCTGCAACACCTGAGCTAAAACGTAAGCCGTTCTCTAAACAACACAAACAACTTTCCCTTAGGTGAGGGGAACTACGTCGCTCTGATGCTCATGCTCCCGATGAGATACGTAGGCAGTGGGGTAGGGCCCATGCGAGCACTTCTTTTATTTTCCCTACATTTGTTTCTCTTTCTTTTTTTCCTTTTCTAGTTCTCTCTTCGTTCTTTTTCCCATATATTTCCTTACACCCTTTGATTAAGACAAGCAAGCGTGGATCCCATCGGGTACGATGGACGCGAGGGGGTGCTAATACCTTCCTCTCGCGTAACCGACTCCCGAACCCAGTTCTCTTGGTCGTAAGACCGTGCTCTTTCCTTTCTCTCAGGTTTATGCGATGTTTACTTTCCCTCTCTTGGGATAAATACACATTGCTGGCGACTCTGTTTCGGTGCCACTTTCACGTTTGTACTAGGATGAAAATCCCGGGAGCGACAGCTGGCGACTCTGCTGGGGACAGATTGACCTATTGCTGGTTCATCCTAAGCGAGTCAATCCTAGCGCTTGTTTGCTTTTCTTTCATTGGGTGTTTACTGTTGTGCTATATTTACCGTTTTATTGTATGGTTACTTACTGCTTTACTATACATTACTGTATTTATCGCATTTACTGTATTACATATCATTATTGTGCTGGACTGTGCTGTTGTTTTCTGTTTGGCGGGCGGGGTGTTCTGAGAGATAAGCTCACTACCCAGGCTTGAGTACACGCATAGGTATTAGAGTGGATAGTCATGACGCTTGCGTGGTGGTGACCACGTATTGTTGTTCATGAAACCCACAACCATACGAGGTTCTATCAGGAGCTTTCTGCTACTGCATGTTATGCAGGCCAGTAGTTATTCTCTTGAGGAACTGTCGACTCTGGTGACCATTCTCGAGGACTCAGTTGCGGCACTCCTTCCGAGTTGTGACAGTGGCAGACCACATTCCATGGCAAACCCATTGCACATTCTCGATCCGAGGACCTAATGCTGGGAACTTGCTATAGGTTGTCCTTTTTGAAAGAGAATTAGTGGAGGCACTCCTCGATTGGCGATAGTACTGTACCCCGAGGGATAAATGTACTATTGCTTCTCGACCTTAGTGCCAGAAGTTGAGGACCTTTCGTTTTGGAGAATCAGTTGAGGCCTCCTCGATTGATGATGATGCCAAACCAGAAATGGTGAAAGTATCATCATTTCTCGACCTGAGAGCCCGGGATACTGAACATCCTAGTACCCACATGTGAGATGGGCGGGTTGTTTACAGGTTTGCAGGAAATCATAACCTCCTACATACCCGGTTTTCTATCATCGTCGCTCACAAGGAAGTTTCATCCTATTGTATTCAGATGGTCTTTATCTATGGTTCTATATTGTTCTCAGAGCTACACTGACACCGTGCACGGTCCAGCACTGACACTTGATTACCTGATCACATTGCCCTTTGCATTGCATTATCATATCCTAACATACATGTTTATTCATTTTCAAGTGCATATATTACCCTTGATTCCAATCATCAGGTCCCTGCAAAGATGAACACTAAATAGAGGAAGAATATCATCAGCTATAAGTTCCTTACGCCTACTTTGGGCCCTATTGTTATGCTGAGGGGAATGGCGAGCCCTGCAGTACGAGAAGCTTTTGAAGAGAAATATGGATGGATTTTATCTATGGTCTGTAATGTCAGTGATTATGAAGCCAGAGGTCTCCATACGTTGATGCAGTTCTATGATCCGCCTCTGAGATGTTTTGTATTTCCAGACTATGTGTTGGTTCCTACCTTGGAGGAGTATTCCAACATGTTGGGGATTGCTATCAAGGAGGAGCCCCCTTTCTTTGGATCGGTGGGGGATCTTGACTTTGGAAAGGTGGCTGGTGCTCTTTATTTGAGCAAATCAGAGTTAGACGCCAATGTCTCCAACAAAGGAAAGATTCGTGGTTACAAGCTGGAATATCTGATTAAGAAGGCCCAGGAAGCAGCTAAAGGCGAGAATTGACTTGCTTTTAATGCTTTGCTAGCCCTTTGTATATACGGCATAGTGTTGTTTCCCAACGAGCCGGATTTCATTGATACGGACGCCATACAAATATTCATGATGAAGAACCCGGTGCCAACGCTACTGGGAGATCTTCACTACTCTTTGTACAACCGAAACGAAAAGAAAAGAGGAGGGATAATTCGTTGCTGTGCACCTTTGTTCTATAAGTGGTTTGCAGGCCGTTTACCACAATCAGGGGCTTTTGTGGATTCCAAAGATTCTCTAGAGTGGAAACAGCGTTTAATGGGATTGGTGGCCAAGGACATCGTATGGGTAGATCATGGGCTGATTGGCAAGAATATTATCCACAACTGTGGTAAGATCCCTAACGTTCCACTGATAGGAAGAATGGGTGGGATTAACTACAATCCTTCTTTGGCCATTCAGCAATTTGGGTATGCCCTGACGGGTCCGCCTATTAAGAGAGATGTGGAGGAGTCCCTCTATTTTCATACATCAGATGGTTGGGAAGCAGCACAGACAGCTTCTGAAAGCTGGGGTAGCATACTGAAAAAGGGGAAAGTTACTCTAGGCAAGCCTAACAACCGGGTTTATCCAGCATATGAAGAGTGGGTGAAAAAAAGAGTTGAAGATTTTCTCTTGCCTTTTGGTAAGGCACCCCTTTTGTATCCGGAGAATGAGAATGCAAGAAGCACTGCTACTGTGGAAGAAGTAGACAAGTTGCAAGCCTTGGTGAAAAAGCTTCAAGGAGAGAATTCCGAGTTGAGTAGCTGTCTTCAGAATGCTCTACATGCCAACAAAGAACTGGAACGGAAGGCCCAAGATGCTGAAAGAGTCCTAGCAGCAAAAGAAAAGGATTTTGCCGAAAGAGCACAACATTTTCAGAAAATTAGCAGAGGTGCTGATGATGCCACTCAAGCCCATAAGCAAACCAAACAGGCCTTAGCGCAGAACAAAGAGAAGTTATCTAAGTTTCAGCAAGCTTGGGATGAGGTCAGGCTCGAGAATACTGAGTTACGGGAACAATCGCAGATTAAAGACGAAGAGCTTAAGAAGGCACATGAGCAGAGGAGAAGGTATCGGGAAAGTCTCGGTAAAAGTCAAGAACAGTTAGAAGAAGCCATAAGAGAGCTGAAGAATACCAAGAAAGAGCTTGAAGAAGTCATCATAGAGAAGGAGATACTCAAGACGCAAGCTGGCATAAAAAGACACAAAGGAGTGTGCGATGACGAAGCTTTGATGCTGCATATGGGTTCCTTAACAGAGGCTCTCGAGAAAAGGGATGTTTTGATCAGAGAGATGATTGAAAAGCCTAATCACCAGCGTACTCGCATACTCTTTGAGGAGATCAAATGCACAAGTGATAAGCTGAAGAACGTGGAATTGTCAGATTGATGTTCTTTGTTTTCTTGTGTTTTGTCGTTAATGGTTACCATCAGGCTTGTTGATGGATCCATCTTTCCTTTGTACGCCAGTTATTGATGAATCTCTTTTGAATGTATTTGACCACTTTGTTGAATGGGGATGAGCAGTTTTATTCAGAAGTAGTCATCATCATATATCTGTACACAAGCATATGACCACGACACGTCTCTTTATATCACGATTTCTGGTCTTCAGATTTCCGTGGTTAAGATTGGAATCAGGGTGTGAGCCACCTCGAAAATGATAAACATGGCATTTGCATTTGCATGGCATATCATTTTTTGCATTGCAGGTTTTCTTTTTTTGCAGGCGCCTGCTAACCTGTATTTGGTTTTCAGGCACGATAGCTGATACCCCGGTTCACCGATACTCTACCCGACGTAACCAAGCAAGAGTCGTGGAGCAAGTTCAGATAGAGTTAGCTGATTTGAGGGGAAGGATGGAACAGTTCATGAACCTCATGCAGGGGATTGCTCAAGGACAGCAGGAGCTGAGGACTGGTCAAGAAAACATGAGGATTGGACAAGAAGCTATGAGAACCACTATCCAGAGGCTGGAAACTGAAATCCCAAATCGCAACGTGCGCACTCCTCCTGTTGGCACAATCCCTGCTGGTGGGGTACATCTGGGACTTGATAACAATGAGGATGGTCAGGAGGACCAGTTCACTGCATTCAACAATGACATGGGTTTCTACAATGACGACCGGAAGTATGAAGGGCTGGATGAAAGACTCAAGGCTATTGAGAGCCAAAATCCTCTTGGAATTGATGTAGAAGACATGGGTCTCGTGCAGGGTGTGCGAATTCCACCCAAGTTCAAGCTTCCTGCTTTGGATAAGTACAACGGCAGTACCTGTCCCAAAACACATTTGCAAGCTTACAATCGCAAGATTGCCGCTTACACCGAGGACCAAAAGCTCTGGATGTATTTTTTCCAGGATAGCCTGTCAGGCGCTTCCCTGGAATGGTACATTAAGCTGGACAGGGTTCATATAAGGAGTTGGAAAGATTTGTGCGCTGCTTTTCTGAAGCAGTATCGATATAATCTGGACATGGCACCTAATCGTACTCAATTGTAGAGCATGACTCAGGATAACAAGGAGGGCTTTAAGCAGTACGCACAGAGATGGAGAGAATTGGCTGCCTGAGTTCAACCACCTTTGGGTGATCGTGAGATGGCTGATATGTTCATGAGCACACTTCAAGGGACGTATTTGGATAGACTTGCTGCATGTCCTTCCACGGGGTTTGCTGATATCGTCGTTAATGGGGAACGAATAGAAAGTCTGCTGAAATTGGGTAAGATTCAAGATGTTGCTTCAAATTTGAAGAAACACTTTGCCAATGGACCAAGGAAAAGAGAAGGGGAGTCCAGCGCTGTGTATAGAGGAGGGGGCAGAGGAAGGAATCAGTCCTATCATCAGGTGGATGCGGTAACTATTCCGGTTCCAGCTGGACAGCAAACGCCAGATCAGCAAGGTAGACCCCGATTTCAGAACAATAGACAAAGGGACCGTAAGTTAGATCCCTAGCCTATGACATATGCTGCTTTGTTACCACAACTGTTCAAAGAGAAGTTGGTTGAACTTTGGACTATGAAGCCGCTGGATTCCGGAAAATTGCCTCAAGGTTACGATGCTAATGTTCGATGTGAATATCATTCTGGTGCGCCAGGTCATTCAATAGAAAAGTGATGGGCCTTTCAACATAAGGTTCAAGATCTGATCGACGCAAAAGCTATCAACTTCTCTAGGCCGCCGAATGTTCATGACAATCCAATGCCTCATCATGGAGGTGCAGGCACAAATGCCATTTTTGATGGCGAGAAGTTGAATTTGATTACTGATGTTAATTTGGTGAAGACTCCACTGTTGATTGTAAAAGAACGTTTGTTAAAAGGAAAGGTATTTCCTGGATGCGTCTCTGATTGCGAGGATTGTTCAAAGCAGGTTAACGGCTGCAGTAAGTTGAGAGTTGGACTGCAGGATCTTATGGACGAGGGAAGTCTTCAGTTTGATAAAGTAGAGAAAGAACAGGATGTTTCTGCCGTTACCATTTACTATAATCCAGTCGAGATACAGGTTCCTGTTGTAGAGCCTGTTGCTATCATCGTGCCCGAGAGGCCGAGACCAGTTACGATTATAGTTCCTGAATCGGCTGCTTATGTGTCTAATAGGGCAGTTCCGTGGCAATATGGACCCGATACTCATCAAGGAGGAAGTCAGCAGAAAGCAAGGGCTACTGTTGGTACTAGCATTGAGAATGTCAGTGGACCAAGTGGTTTCACCAGAAGTGGTCGACTGTTTGCTCCCCAGACTTTAAGGAGTGAGGCTGAAGTCGTTGTAAGAGCAAAAGGAAAACAGGTTGTTGATGACAAGGTGCCTGCTCAGGAAGAAGACCCTAAAGTCAATTTTGATAATGATGTTGAGGAATTTATGAGGGTTATCAAAAAGAGTGATTACAAGATCATTGACCAACTTAATCAGACACCCTCTAAAATTTCGATATTATCCCTGTTAATGCGTTCAGATGCACACCGGGCTGCTTTATTGAAAGTTCTGAATATGGCATACGTTCCCCAAGAGATTACAGTGAATCAGTTGGAAGGAGTAATTTCTAATGTGAATGTGAGCCACGGGTTGGGATTCACGAACAGGTATTTGACACCGGACGGACGTAACCACAACAAAGCACTGCACATCACACTTGAATGCAAAGGAGCAGTTTTGTCGCATGTGCTGGTTGACACAGGTTCTTCCTTAAATGTGTTACCCAAAAAAGCCCTGATGAAAATTGAAGTAGATGGATTGGTTCTGAGACCCAGCGATCTGATTGTGAGAGCTTTCGATGGATCCCAAAGATCAGTGTTTGGGGAGGTTGAACTACCAATACAGGTTGGTCCACAGATATTCAAGACGATCTTTCATGTTATGGACATTCAGCCTGCTTATAGCTGTTTGTTGGGCCGACCGTGGATTCACGCAGCAGGCGCAGTTACCTCCACACTTCATCAGAAGCTCAAGTATGTGTTCGAGGGTCAAGTGGTTACTGTTTGCGGCGAGGAAGATATATTCGTGAGTCATCTATCCACTTTCAAATATGTGGAAATGGATGGAGAAATTCATGAAACTTTGTGCCAATCTTTTGAATCCCTAAATATCAATAACTTACCAGAGTCTAATTTAGCAGCTGTAGTGTCGAATGTGCCAGGTGGGCCGAGTGCATCAATTGCGTCATACAAGCAGGCCAGAGAGGTGGTCGAAAGCGGAAATGCCCAAGGTTGGGGTAAAGCTATAGATGTGCTCGTGAAAGAAGATAAGTTTGGCATTGGATACCAGCCGGGCCGGACGCCAGTTCCCCGATTACGTGGGCCAATTAGTTTCAACAGTGGAGGAATTATCAATCCCAACCAGTCCTGCTCAGCAATAGAAGATGGCACTGAAAGCTCAGATTATCTGGACAGATGGGTATATGCACTGGCTCCAGGCGAGGCGTTGCAAAATTGGTCTAGTGAAGAAATCGTTCATGTTGTTCACCATTCAGAGTAATAATTCTTGTCTTTCATAATGCATGAAATCCCACACTCTGCCCAAGGTGTGAGGATCCATTTGTAGGGCCACCATATTTTCTCATATAATGTTCAAATATCAATAAAAGGACGTTTTTGTTTACAAATTTGTGTTCCTTTACTCTTTCTTTATTTTATTTTTGCACAAATAAAATTAAAAATGATAATGCACTTTCTTTTCTTTTGTTTTCGAGCAAAAAATAATCTAAAATAAAGCATAAACCCAATCATGCAGACTGGATTCTGTGGATTTCTTTGAAAATGATTTTGTTATGCCCACGTATGATTTCGACAATCCGATCTATCAAGCTGAGGAAGAAAGTGATGAAGATTATGAACTCTCGGAAGAGTTGGCTAGGTTGTTGAAACAGGAAGAGAAGACCATTCAGCCTCATCAGGAAGCTCTTGAGGTTATCAATATTGGGTCGGAGGAAAACAAGAAAGAGATCAAGCTCGGTGCAAGTCTGCGGGCTGATGTAAAGCAGGAGTTGATAGTCATGCTACGTGAATACGTTGACATCTTTGCTTGGTCATATCAAGATATGCCGGGTTTAGATACAGACATAGTTGTGCATAGACTACCATTGAAAGAGGATTGTCCACCGGTCAAGCAGAAACTGCGCAGAACGAAACCAGAAATGGCTTTGAAGATCAAGGAAGAAGTACAAAAACAGTTGGATGCAGGTTTTCTGGCAGTAACCAACTATCCTCCCTGGGTGGCCAAAATAGTACCGGTGCCGAAGAAAGATGGCAAAGTCAGAATGTGTGTGGATTACAGAGATCTCAACAGGGTGAGCCCTAAAGATGATTTTCCACTCCCTCATATTAATGTGCTGGTTGATAATACCGCTCAGTTTTCAGTGTTCTCATTTATGGATGGATTCTCCGGGTACAATCAGATAAAGATGGCGCCTGAGGACATGGAGAAGACGACATTCATTACCCCGTGGGGTACCTTCTATTACAAAGTAATGCCTTTTGGGTTGAAGAATGCAGGGGCAACTTATCAAAGAGCAATGGTGACGTTATTCCACGATCTAATTCATAAAGAGATCGAGTTCTATGTGGATGACATGATTGCTAAATCAAAGACAGAAGAGGAACATCTGATCAACTTGAAGAAGTTGTTTGAGAGGCTGAGGAAATTTAGGTTGAGACTGAATCCTAACAAGTGTACTTTCGGCGTGCGGTCCGAAAAATTGTTTGGTTTCATTGTCAGTGAAAAAGGGATAGAGGTTGATCCTGCTAAAGTGAAACCTATACAAGATATGCCTGTACCGAGAACTGAGAAAGAAGTTCACGGTTTTCTAGGAAGATTGAACTATATTTCAAGGTTCATATCGCACCTAACTGCCACTTGCGAACCGATATTCAAAATGCTACGAAAAGATCAAACGGTCAGGTGGAATGATGATTGTCAAAATGCATTCGATAAAATAAAAAGATATTTGCAGGAACCTCCAATTCTGATGCCTCCAGTTCAAGGGAGACCACTGATTGTGTACTTGACAGTGCTCGAAGGATCCATGGGTTGTGTTCTCGGTCAACACGACGAGACAGGTAGGAAAGAACATGCTATCTACTACCTGAGCAAGAAATTTACAGATTGTGAATCACGTTATTCAATGCTTGAGAAGACATGCTGTGCGCTCGCATGGGCCGCCAAGCGATTGAGACAATACATGCTCACACATACAACCCTATTGATCTCTAAATTGGATCCGGTCAAGTATATTTTTGAGAAACCAGCACTTACAGGAAGAGTTGCAAGGTGGCAGATGGTACTGACAGAGTACGATATTCAATTTACTTCTCAAAAGGCAATCAAAGGAAGTATACTGTCAGATTATCTGGCGCAACAGCCTCTTGATGATTACCAGCCCATGAGATTTGATTTCCCTGATGAGGACATCATGTTTCTCAATGCAAAAGACTGCGAGGAACCACTTCTGGAGAAGGGGCCTGACCCTGAATCCAAATGGAGTTTGATGTTTGATGGGGCAGTTAATATGAATGGGTGCGGAGTTGGTGCAGTCCCTATTACGCCAGAAGGTGTTCACATGCCCTTCACTGCCCGAGTAACTTTCGGGTGTACCAACAATGAAGCAGAATACGAAGCTTGCATATTAGGGATCGAGGAAGCTATTGATTTACGAATCAAGACCCTCGATATCTTTGGTGATTCAGCACTGGTAATCAATCAAGTAAAGGGAACTTGGCACACACATCAGCAGAATTTGATTCTGTATAGAGATTATACGAGGAGATTGCTGACATTCTTTACAACTGTCAAGTTATATCATGTTCCCCGAGATGAGAATAAGTTTGCAGATGCCTTGGCCACTATCTCTTCGATGATCAAAGTGCATGGTTGGAACTTTGTGCCCAGGATTGATGTATCTCGTCTTGATAGGCCTGCTTTTGTGTTTGAGGTTGATGCAGTGTCTGACGATAAGCCTTGGTACTATGACATCAAATGCTTCTTAAAAAATCAAGAATACCCGCCTGGGGCATCTTCCAATGACAAGAAGACATTAAGAGGACTAGCTAGTAGTTTCTTCTTGAACAAAGATGGCGTGCTGTATAAAAGGAATTTTGACACGGTTCTGCTCAGATGTGTGGATAGACACGAGGCAGACCTGTTGATGATTGAAGTGCACGAAGGCTCTTTCGGTACCCATGCCGGAGGACATGCGATGGCTAAGAAATTGTTGAGATTAGGGTATTATTGGCTGACCATGGAGTCAGATTGCTGCAAGTATGCTCGCAAGTGCCACAAATGCCAGATCTATGCAGACAAAGTGCACGTTCCTCCTAATTCGTTGAGTACCATGTCCTCTCCGTGGCCATTTGCAATGTGGGGCATTGATATGATCGGGAAAATTGAGCCTACTGCTTCAAACGGCCATCGTTTCATCTTGGTCGCCATTGATTACTTTACTAAATAGGTTGAAGCAGCATCTTATGCCAATGTCACTAAGCAAGTAGTGGCTTGTTTCTTGAAACGAGATATCATTTGTCGATATAGAGTGCCCGAAAGAATCATTACTGATAATGGTTCTAATTTGAACAACAAAATGATGGCTGAGCTATGCCGGGACTTCAAAATCGAGCATCACAATTCTTCTCCGTACCGCCCGAAGATGAACGGCGCGGTCGAAGCGGCCAACAAAAATATCAAGAAGATTGTGCAGAAGATGGTTGTCACGTACAAAGATTGGCATGAGATGTTACCACTGGCTTTGCATGGGTATCGAACATCAGTCCGCACGTCCACTGGGGCAACACCATACTCGCTTGTATATGGTATGGAGACAGTTCTACCGATAGAAGTTGAGATCCCCTCTCTCCGAGTATTGATGGATGTTAATCTAGATGAAGCTGAATGGGTACGAGCCAGATTTGATCAGCTGAGCCTTATTGAGGAGAAGCGATTAGCAGCGGTATGCCATGGCCAGCTATACCAGCGCAGAATGAAGAGGGCATTCGATCAAAAGGTTCGACCTCAAGTCTACAAGGTCGGGGATGTGGTAATCAAGAGAATACTTCCTCCGAGTACAGACCACAGGGGCAAATGGACTCCTAACTATGAAGGTCCATTCGTGGTTAAAAAGGTTTTCTCAGGTGGAGCCTTGTTGCTGACAACCATGGATGGTGAAGATTTTTCATCCCCTGTTAATTCAGATGCAGTTAAAAAATACTTCGTATAAAGAGACCCGCTGGATAAAAAAAAAAATTAATCCAGGCAAAAAAGGGCATCCCGGCGAACCAAAAACAGAATAAAGGTTCGGGCAAAAATTAGGGATATAATTGAAAAGAATTGTACACCCGGTAAGTTGAAAACCCGAAAGGGCAACTTAGGCAAAAAGGGTATCCCGGTGGATTGAAAACTTGAAAAGGCGATCCACACAAAAGAGGGATTAAAGCGAATGACTACAGTCTGAATTAATCTATACGTCTTCTACTCTTCAGCAAACTGGCAAAATTCCAAAGGAGGAATTGGTCCAATCATGAGCTTCTGAAGGCAAAGATAATCAGGAGAGTTGGAGTACATACTGGCTATAACAGAATCAGAAATCAGTTGGAATCCAATTTTTGCATTATCATTAGGATAGATTTCTTTTCTCAATTTTATGGCAATCGCCTCTTTCAGGGGTTTGCTTCTGATTGTAAATTCGCCAATTTTTGGCATTTCATCAATAAAGTTGAATATTCAGTCACGGGCTTTTATTTTCATTTTACTATTTCGTTTGCAAAAACGTCCGATTTTTGATAATAAAACGTTACTTTGAAAATATCTTGGCCTTGCAAAAACATGCACAAAGACAATTGAAATTACTTTGCTTGTTGGACAACCTTGGATGGTGGACCCAAAAGACTACGCAATATCCTGGGGCATGTGCATATTCTTTTTCTGTTGCAGGTAATGAGCACGATCGATCCAAACAGCATGATCGTAACCACGAGCAGATATTTGCTATGACTTGATACTGTTGTATCTTATTAAGTCGATTCTTCCATTCAAGAGTTCCCACTAAGTTTCGTGACGGCAACGGTGTTCGAAGATGGATTTCTTCTGTGTTGATAATGGTTATCAATGCAGTGAATACTCCAGGTCGACAACAAGTGCCAATCCTCCAGTACCTTGCAGACGATGTGAAAGGTAGTTCAAGGCAGAGTGTTTGTCTAAGAGTTTGAAAACGCTTGGTTTTCTATAAAATCCTCTTAAGAGACGAAAGTTTTAGTACTAACATCCCTTGTGGAGTTTACTCTTGGCAGGATGTACCAGCAAGTGGTAGTATCATGTCTCCCGCAGGTTTCGGCATGGGAAATTTGTCAAAGAATAATCCCCAGCGGAGTTATTGACCATCCCATGCATGGGGCATGTTATCTGTTATCTCCCCAGCAAAAGATATTCCCGATCTATAATCCCCAGTAGAGTTTGAGGACATTTGGTCTTCTGTAAAATCCTCTCGAAGGGCAGCCCCAACAAGAGACGCTTTAAAGCAGTTTTCTCCAGCAGAGTGTGTTGTAAACTCATTATCCCCAGCGGAGTCGTCAAAGGGAAAGTTTGCCCAACATGGGGCACTGTGACATTTATCCTAATCTCGACAGTCTTCTTCCTCAGCAGAGTACCGAGGAATTACTTTGGGTTTCCCTAACAGATCTATAGGGACTCTTTCTCAGCATGTTGCAACGGATTGTCTTTCAACCAAGATTTGGATGTCCCCAGCAGAGCAGCCCTGGTCCCCGGCAAGATCATATCCTTGGTAATGATATCCCCACAGAGTTCAGCATTGAATCTTGTCCGCTCTACTCCCCAGCCGAGTCGCAGTAATTTCCCCGACTTGGTCTATATGGATCAACGGAATCTCTTTTTCAGCAAAGTGTCAGCATATGATATTACCCAGCAGGTGGTGTAATTCTCAGCATTGCTCAGTTACAATCCAAAGTCCAATTTATTTTTGGCATACAGTTTGTTCATATTATTCCAGCCTGTGGGATAGTATGGCAGATGGTTGTTACAGCCAGTGGGATGATCATTATATACAGTTTGTTCATATTATTCCAGCCTATGGAATAGTATGGAAGATGGTTGTTCCAGCCAGTGGGATGATCATTATATACAATTTGTTCATATTATTCCAGCCTGTGGGATAGTATGGCAGATGGTTGTTCCAGCCAGTGGGATGATCATTATATACAGTTTGTTCATATTATTCCAGCTTGTGGGATAGTATGGCAGATGGTTGTTCCAGCCAGTGGGATGATCATTATATACAGTTTGTTCATATTATTCCAGCTTGTGGGATAGTATGGCAGATGGTTGTTCCAGCCAGTGGGACGATCATTATATGCAGTTTGTTCATATTATTCCAGCCTGTGGAATAGTATGGAAGATGGTTGTTCCAGCCAGTGGGATGATCATTATATACAGTTTGTTCATATTATTCCAGCCTGTGGGATAATATTGCAGGTGGTTGTTCCAGCAGGTGGGGTGATCATCTGATAAAGCTTCCAAAGCCGGTTTGGTAAGCATCAAAGTCCAAGTTTAATTTGGCAAAGCTGCAAAAGTCCATCCGTGGATGGCAATTTTGAGATTCCAAAGCCTGTTTGGTAATCATTGAAGTCCACCGACAGATTGGCAAAAATCCAGCACGAACTGGTAAAAGTCCATTGTTTAGAATGGCAGAGCAGCTAAAGTCCACCAGTAGTGTGGCAAGCCAGTAGTCGTCTGGCGTCGTTCAAAAATACATTTCTAAAGTCCACCAGCAGTGTGGCAAGCCAGTAGTCGTCTGGCGTCGTTCAAAAAGACATTTCTAAAGTCCACCAGCAGTGTGGCAAGCCAGTAGTCGTCTGGCGTCGTTCAAAAAGACATTTGTTAAAGTCCATCAACAGTATGGCAAGCCAGTAGTCGCCTGGTGTCGTTCAAAAGACAGATCTCTCCGATGACGTTCCTTTGCCGATTCAATCCAGAACTCTCGTTGGGTTTATATCCCTTTTCTTCTTCATCACCTAGAGCAAATTTTTGGTTATATTTGGTATTCAATCACTATATACCTTGAAAGTCTGAAAGCAATCGCTTTCAGGCATTCAGGTCTACAGCGTTTGAATAGGGGCAGCTGTAATACCCCAAAATTTGCTCTCTCTTTTTGTCATCAAAGCATAGCATTATCATATATCATATCATATCCATCTCATTAGCATTGCATTGCATTTAACATAGAAAAATGAAGCATAGCATCCTTCTTACCATCAGGGCATGTGATCAGGGGAAAGGTGGACAATCAAGGAATCTTTCAAGGCACAAAAAGGTCAAACAAGTTCACTCAAGGCAAGCCAAGAGGTCTTTCATGTCTCACACTATCTCAATTGATCATCCAAAACCTCAAGGAAGTGAGATTCAGTAGGAGATTGAAGCCCTACATCTTTCATCATGCAAGAGGTTCAAAAAACTGAAGGAAAACCCTCAAAGGAGATATCTCATTGATCCAAAGTCACCCTCAAATGGCATATTTCATCATCCTTTAAGAGGATACACAACATACTCTGAGGAATTTGAAATTGAAGACTGCACATTTTTCTCCTAGGAGGTGGGCACCAAAACTAGGGTTTCTAATAAAATTAGGGAATCTTTGATTTTTTGGACAAAACTTGATGTCATGGTATTCTATATGTTCTTAAGTGTATGTATGTGGAAAATCACCTCTCAATTGGTTTTAGAAGTGGTTCAATTGGAAGAAAGATAAAAAATCAGAGAAATTGGGGTCAAGTCAAATAATCAGAGGAAAAAGTCAACTCTTGACTTTTTGAGGCCAAATTCATAAAATTCATGTCATATGTGTCCAATGTACAAAATTTGGTCAAGAAACTCCAAAGGAATCATAAAAAAAATCAAGATGTGGAAAGTTGCCATTTTTGGAAGAAGTGGGGTTTCCAAAAATAGTTTCCAAAAATAGTAATTTTGGACCATTTTGCATCAGAGTTTGAACCAAGGCCATTTAAAATTGAAGCACCAAATGAAAATTTCACTCGGCCACAACAAAAGTTCTTTCTTTAAGCTTCAAATTCATGTGTAGAACACCTCCATTGGATAAACATTGAGGGAGATATGATGGATCAAAGTTGGAAGAAAGTAGGCCAAAACTAGGTCATGACCAAGGATTTTCAGGGCACGCGCGCAGTCATTTCAACAAACAGTTGATGGGCCAAATGTTCATTCACTTTTCATCAAGATAAAAGCTTCAAATGGAAAAGTTTTCAACATGAAAGTTGTTCATTATAATGTCCTCTTTAATGTTCATGTTGGACAAAATTCCATCTGATCAATTTATGAGGGAGAAATTTTGGTTCAAGTTAGGTTGATTAGGCTGAACTTTCATGCATTTCACTGCCATGCCATGACTTGCTTCACACGACCTTACACCAGTTCTCAGACCTTTGTGTTTTAATCTATTTTGCACCATTTTCCAAACCTCATCTCAATTTGAAATCAACATCAAATGTGTTCCACAACATGCCCTCTTTTATTTGGCATCAAAAGTTCCTCAAACCATTTACTAACATGTCAGAAATTCACCCTCAAACACCTACTGTTACAATGATGATTTGGTGCACGATTTTGGTTCACACACACTACAAACACTTCCTCACTTCAGTTTCCTCTTTAGACCAAGCACACATCACTTACACAATGTTTAGTATCACGTGCCTTGCATGAAAATGGAGAGAACAACTTGTTGAGCAAGTTTCTGCCACAACAGTCCTACCATTCCAAGCTTCACTCTTCATCCTCACCATAACTGTCATGAGATTAACCTCACCATAACCCAGCCTTGATCACTCGCCCCCTAACTAACTTGACTCAGTTAGTTAGGGTGGACTCAGTTAACCACCTTGACTCACCCTAACTCAACTCATTAAACCGTGGTAAGCTCACACTATAAAAGAAAATCACACACTCCATTTTCATTTTTCAGTTTTCACAACCACATTCTCTCAAAACACTTCAAACTTTCTCTCACATTCTCTCTACTTTCTCTCTGATTTCACACGATTTTCATCATCTTCCATTCACATTTCATCTTCATCCTCATCAAGGTTTCCCTTCTGATCAAGAACAAGAGAGAAGAAGTTCAGTTCATCAATGGCAGCTTAGTTCAGTTGAGTTTTTGTTGTGGTTTTCTTCAAGATCTCAAGTTCAGTGGCATTTATTTTGCTCCACTCAAGTTCAAGAGCATAGGAGGATCATCTCTGGTTTTCTGTTACTTTGAAGAACTTCAAATTCAGGTTTCTTCTCCAACTTTCATTTTTTTCTGAAATTTCTCCTGTTTTCTATTGTTGTGAGCTTCTTAGAAGCTATGTTGAATCCGGCTAGTTGATAGGCCTCTTAGAGGCATAGTTTCAAAACCTAGGGCTTGATTTGATCTCCTCTGTTCTTGCTATGTGTGTGTGTTTTGTGATTCTTATGAGCACATTCGTGATGTACGTGAGCTTAGCTTTCAATTGGTATACATTTTGTGCATTTTGGTGAGGTTTGAAAATTGCAGACGGTGGTGATTGACCGGAGAAGGTGACCGGAGGTCCTCTCCGGCCGGTGACTGTTATGACTAGGGTTTATGTATGTTTTAATCGTGTCCGTTCATTTTGCATGATCGTGTGGCTAAGAGCATGACAACGCATTAAAACGCATGTGCAGGTCATGTGCATCTTTTCTGATTTCATTTAAACGTTTTGTGGTGTGGTACATGATAGGGATTGTGGTCACTCACGCACATGCATTGATTTCAATTACTTTGACTGTGGTTTGACTGTGACTTGATCCAATGGCCATGAGTGAGTCAATTTTGTTGACTGAGATTCCATGCTTGTTAGTATGTTCTGCGTGCTTAATGGACCTAACCAGATTGATATTCACACCTCCTCTTTTTTAAATCCCAATGATTTTGAACTGATCATTTGCTATGTTCACACCCCCATTCACATTTACATTTCATTTCATTTTTTTCATTTTTCTACACGTTTGCTTTTCATTTTTTAAAAATACCAAACTTCATTCTAAAATTCCACAAAAATTCACGAGCCTTCTTAAAAAATTTATAAAATTTTTGATGTTTTCATCTCCTGATTTTATGACATTTTTGCCCCTGTTCTACAATTTTCTTTGAATTTCAATTTGTGTGCATGCTTAATGTGATACATAAATTTGTGCATTTTTTTTATTGATCATTAAAAATTTTTTTGATGCTCTTCTTTTTGCATTGAGTCATTAGCATCTTGAGGTATGTTAAGTGATTTTTATTTGATTTTTTTAGATCATTTTATGGCATGTTTGGTGTTCATTTTTGTGTTACTTTGTATGATGTGTATACTTGACCTAAGTGCATTGTTTGACATCATTTTGCCTTGATTTCTTGCATGTTATTTTGGTATATGATTCACTTATGATTTGTATATCTGTAAACCATGCTTGCTTAATTTCCATGAGGCCATCTAATTTTTGTTTAATGCATTACCTTTGAAGCATAATAACATGTCATATCATCTTAATATTTGTGCATGTTTACATGATTTCTTTTGTACATACTTGCATGATCATTTGCATATTTGGTGAACCATTCATGTGACATAATAGGTCATTGATACATATTATATGTCATCTTTGCATGTTGATTGTCATTTGAACCTTGTGCACCTTTAACATGTTGTGCTTGCACTTCCTTTCTTTTGAACTTCCATTTCAATTCTACTTCTTCTATCACTTCTTAAATGTCTTGATGTGTCATGCATGAACACTTGTGATATGTTTGTGAATCATTTTTCATTTCATTTCAATTCTGATCCTTAGATTACATGTTCCATTCATGCATTTTTTTTTCATTTCTTTTCATCTTTCATTCTCCCTTTTCTTATGGTAGCATGTTCTAATGTCATGGATGATGTTTGTTGCCTATCCACTTGGACTTGCATGATAATGATCATTTGTTTTCCATGTGATGTACATTCTGGTTGTGACATTAGGATTTGATTTCTCATCTAATTCTTTTGAGTTTTATGGTGCATTAAATGTTCTTTTACTCCTTATACTTCTTATACATGTTTACTAACCATGTAGGGGCTTCGGTAAGTTTCAATTGAGTGTGGATAAGGAATCCACATTCAAACCTCTTTTCTTTCATCTCTTTTACAATTCCATTTTGTGTTTTGTTAAGCACTTATGTGCTTTCTTTTAATAACTCATCATTTTCCCTTTTTGAATTACAATTCATCTTCTACTTTAGAAGTGAATTGTTTAATTCATTCTTTCTTTAGACTTTAGGTTTAAACCTCACAAACCATTAGGACCACTCCCTTTAATTTTCAATTAGGATTGAGTCTTAGTCCATATAGATTTTTACCTTTATCCTCTCTTGAGTCTTTTTTCTCATCTCAAAGAAAATTCAAAATATATAATAAAGGTAGGCATTTATTGCATTTAGGCCTTTCATATAAAGAAAAGATTATAAGGGGTCTACTCTTGTAATCTTAGAATGTGTAGCATATAGCCCATCTTGGGTCAATGTGTTAGATATTTGATCTTGTATGATGGACTTAAATGCAATACTTGTTGAAGGTACAAATAAAAAACACTTCTTCATTTCATAATCAACAAAAACACTTAATAAACACAAATATGCTAGTGTGTTTGAACCTTGATAATTGGAACTAAGTGTGGGGGTCTTCTTCACTCTTAGTGTGCTTTCTTACCCATTTCATCTTGGAATGTGAGAATGTACACATTCCAATGACTAAGATTCAGATACACTATCATATGCAAACAAATGGAAAAAACTCTTAAAAAGACAAAAACAAACAATAACGTCTTTCCTTCGGGAATTCTTTTCTCACCTCATTCACTCTCAACGTACGAACGTGCTTCTACTCGTTCTCTTGCAAGATGGTAACGTACTCGGACCAGCGAGCCTGCAACACCTGAGCTAAAACGTAAGCCGTTCTCTAAAAAACACAAACAATTTTCCCTTAGGTGAGGGGAACTACGTCGCTCTGATTCTCATGCTCCCGATGAGATACGTAGGCAGTGGGGTAGGGCCCATGCGAGCACTTCTTTTATTTTCCCTACATTTTTTCTCTTTCTTTTTTTCCTTTTCTAGTTCTCTCTTCGTTCTTTTTCCCATATCTTTCCTTACACCCTTTGATTAAGACAAGCAAGCGTGGATCCCATCAGGTACGATGGACGCGAGGGGGTGCTAATACCTTCCTCTCGCGTAACCGACTCCCAAACCCAGTTCTCTTGGTCGTAAGACCGTGCTCTTTCCTTTCTCTCAGGTTTATGCGGTGTTTCCTTTCCCTCTCTTGGGATAAATACACATTGCTGGCGACTCTGTTTCGGTGCCACTTTCGCGTTTGTACTAGGATGAAAATCCCGGGAGCGACACCTAGAGCATTCTACAATGAGTTCATAAATTGGAAATACATCAAGAGAGCGGATCCATCAACAAGCCTGATGGTAACCATGGTACAAAAACTGCACTAAGAAAAAGGAAAGGGGACTATCAATCATTTAACTCCAAATCTTTCAGCTTCTCGCTAGAATACTTGATTTCTTCAAAGAGTATTCTGGTGCGCTGATGGTTTGGCCTTTCAATCATTTCTTTGATCAAAATATCCCTCTTCTTCAGAGCTTCGGCTAGTGAATCCATGTGCATCAAAAGAGCCTCGTCATCACTCACCTGCTTAGGCTTTTTCACACCAACTCGCTTTTTGAGTTGTTCCATCTATGCCATAGCATCTTCAAGTTCCTTCTTGGAAGCTTTCAACTCATCTCTAACCTTCTTCAACTGCTCTTGGCTTTTACCAGAGTCTTCACGATGCTTTCTTCGTTGTTCATGCGCTCTCTAGAGTTCATCATCTCTGGTTTTTAGTTGCTCTCGCAGCTCTGCATTCTCAATTCTAACTTCGTCCCATGCTTGCTGAAGTTTGGTGAGCTTGGCTTTTGTTTCGGCCAAAGATTGTTTAGTCAGCCTATAAGTCTGAGCAGAAGTTTCGACAACCATATTAACTTTCTGATAATGTCGGGCTCTGTCGGCAAAATATTTTTCTCTTGCTGTTAAGATCTTTTCCGCGTCCAGGGCTTTCTGCTCCAATTCCCTATTGGCATGTAATGCATCTTGAAGCCGGCTGCTCATATCAGAATTCTCTACCCGAAGCCCTTTCACCAGATCCTGTAATTTGTCGAATTCCTCAATGGCCACTGTGGTAGGTTGTTCCGGCGTCACTGGATACAAAGGTGGTTCCCGTGAAAAAGGCAAAAGAACTTCTTCAACCTTCCTCTGGATCCACTCTGTATACTGCGGATAAGCTCTACAATCACCTTTTCCAAAAGCAGTATTCCCAGTCTTATGGATGTGCCCCCAAGCGTGCACGGCATTCCTTAGCACCTCTATATCTTTAATCCCATTAAAGAACAAGGACTCTTCCATATGTTGGTCTTCAGGAGGGTTCCTTGAGGCATATCCGAATTGCCTGATAGCCAGGATAGGGTTATAATTAATTCCCCCTTTCCTGCCGATCAAAGGCACAGTCGGAAAATTCCCACAGCTGGTAATGATCTCTATTCCTCGCAACTGATGGTCAAACCAAACAATATTATCAGCAGCCAACCCCATTATCCGTTTATACCACTTTAGAGAATCCTTCGTGTCTACAAAGGCGCCAGTCTGAGGTAAATGCTTCAAAAACCAATTGGATAAGAGTGGAGTGCAGCAGTTGACTTGTCTTCCCCTTCTCTTCTCATTCTTGAAATGCACGGAGTGGTAGAAATCACCCAACAGAGTAGGAACCGGATTTTTCAAGACAAAAACCCGTACTGTGTGCATATCCACAAAGTAATGTTGGTTAGGAAACAAGACGATACCGTAGATACACAAGGCCAGGATAGAATTGTAGACTGCCCAATTCTTGGCGTTGGTACACTCTTGAGCTTGGTTGGTAAGAAATTCCAAGTGGAAACCCTTAACTCCATTCTTATTAGCAACATTTCTCTTCAGCATTGATTGTTCCACCTGTAGGGCAGTTGCAATTTCTTCTATGTTAGGGTGATCTCCCGAAAAGAATGGTACTGTTGATTTGACTGAGATACCCAGGATGAACAAAAACTCCTCCAACGTAGGCATCAAGATATACTCTGGAAAGACAAAGCATCTCAATGACGGCTCATAGAACTGCAGTAATGTGTAGAGGGCGTCATGCTCATACTTTGTAATGTTACGGACCATTTTCACCAATCTCCCATATTTCTTTTGGAAGAGGATAAGAACACCTGGTTCAACCATGGCTACCACCTTGTGAAGTAGGTCTAACGTTGGCTCTGGAAATCTGTAAGCAACATTATTCTTCCTCTTAGCATTCGTCTCCGTTGAGCCCATTGACTGGAATCAGAGGTAAAGTAAGCACCTGGAAATGATAAACATGAATGTTATGATATGATAATGCAATGTAAAAAGCATAGTATCAGAGTGCCACGTGTATGTGCTGGACTGTGAACGGTGTCAGTGTAGATATGAGAATATCATAGAACTGTGAACAAGAACCATCTGAATATAGTAGGATGAATAATCCCTTTTGTGTGATCATACCAGAAAATCGGGTATGTGGGAGGTTATGGTTACCTGCAAGCCTACAAACACCAGACCATTCTCACATGTGGGTACTAGAACGGCAAGGATCCTCAATATCACGGACTCTCTGGTCAAGAAATGATGATACATTCACTATTTCTGGTTTGGCATCATCATCAATCGAGGATGCCTCAACTGGTTCACCTCAAAAAGGATATCCTATAGCAAGTTCCCAGCATTGGGTCCTCGGATCAAGAATGCGTAATGGATTTGCCATTTTTGATATGCCATTATCACATCTCGGGAGGAGTGCCGCAACTGAGTCCTCGGGAATGGTCACCAGAGTCGACAGCTTTCTAGGTTAACATTCTGAAATGCACAAGACGTGCAAATCAGAACATCTCCCAAGAAAACCTCGTCTGGTTGTGGATTTCGTGTAAACCATACGTACCAAGTCGCTACGAAGGCCACACTACTTTCCACTCTAATCCTACATGTACTCTCAAGCCTGTGTAATGGGCTTATCTCTCATATCACCCATCCCACCAAACAGAAAAATCCAGCACAGTCCAGCACAGTACAATATATATGGCAACAGTAAATGAAAAGCAAGTAAATGTGATAAAACAATAAACATGCAACAATGCCATAAATAAAGCGAGTAACGTAAACAGAAAAACACCCTATAATCGAAAACAAGCAAGCGCTAGGATTGACTCGCTTAGGGGATGGACCAGCAAGAGGTCAATCTGTCCCCAGCAGAGTCGTCAGTTGTCGCATCTGCGAAAATCAACCGGCGGAAAAGAACAGAAGAGTCGCCACCGAACGTTATTTATCCCGACGCAGGGAAAGGAAACGATTGAAGAAAACCTCAACAAAGGGAAAGGAATGGTCATCGCAACCATCGCCTGGGTTTGGGAGTCGGTTACGCGAGAGGAGTGTATTAGCACCCCCTCGCGTCCATCAAACTCGATGGGATCCACGCTTGTTGTTATCGATCAAAGGGTGTCGTCGTCTGGAGCTTCAATGCTACTGGAAAGGAGAAGAAATAGGAACGGAAGAGAACGAAGAAACGAGGAAGAGAAGAAAAAGAAGTGACTCGGTAGGACATCGCGTCCTAGGCCTATGTATTCCCTCATGCAATGGGAAAGTCAGAGTCAACGTAGTTTGGACTACGGTTTGGGGAAAAGGCTGCTCGCCAAGACGTTACGTCTCGTGCCTACGTATCTCATAGGGAATGAGAATCAGAGCGCCGTAGTTCCCCTCACTAGGGATGACCTTGCTTTGTTTATGTTTTTTTAAGGCAGGATACATCAACATTCGCGTTCCAGCAGTTAGGTGTTGTAGCTCGTTGTACGGAGTCTTAGGCATTTACCTGTTTGCGGTTGAACGGAAGTAACGAATCCTTTATGAATAAGGTGAGGAAGATGAGAGGAGAATGGTTTGTTTTTTTGTCTTTTAAGAAGAAGTGTTTTGATTATTTTGTGTTTGTAACGCATTTTGCACTAAAGTCTATGACATAGGATCGAATGCGTCGCAACTCGACCCAAGACGGGACGTATGCTAAACACTCTAGGAAAGTGAAGGAAAATCCCTCACTCTCCATTTCCCACATGCAAGGCTCGTGTGCAATACATGTTATGCTTTATTAAGTGTTTTGAAGAAGTTATGAGATGAGAAGAGAAGACTCAAGGGAGAAAGGAGAAAGTCTAAGTGGGGGACTAGTTATGCTAATGTTGTCATGCATGGAAGTCATATGGTTGTGTGGGGTATAAGAACCACCTAAGTCTAAAGGAAAGAGAGGGATAGCACTATCTAATGCCTATCCTACCTCACCTTAATCCAAAATTAAGGATGAGCTAGGATCCCAAAGGGATGTGAGAAAGTTCTACATAATCAAGCATTGTATCATGTTATTCACAAAAGAGAAATAGTAATGAAAGAGATGAGAGATGAAAGAATAGATGAACGTGGATAATCATCCACATGTGCAAGCACCTTACCTATGCCCCTACATAAAAGGTTAGTACCAAATCATCACAAGTAATGAGAACAAGTGAAAGAAACTAAACCAAACGAAACTAGTTGCTTTAGGAAGACAACTTAAGAAGAAACAAAGTTCAAACCAAAAGGGAAAGGTCCTAATGGTTAAGGGACATGCAAAGTCAGTATGTACATGTTAAAGGATCCAACTAAAGTAACCATGCCATATGAAATCAAACAAAAGCAAATTATGCACCAAACAATCGTACAAATGCAAGTAATATGCTATTAATGCGCGATAGATGCATATGGAATGCAAACATGTACTAATGCATGAACTTAAGTCAAGTTCAGAATTAAATGTCATTTATGAATGCATATGAATGTCGTTGAAGGATCATACAAGTCGTGGATGCAAGCATTTAAAGAAATAAAACAAGAAAATGTGAGCACACAACAATTGGAGTTCAACAATGATGCATACTTGTAATGTAAGTCAAAGATAAAGATGAAATGGGACCATACATGTGTAATGAATACAAGTCATTAGTTTATGACATTTGGGATGACATTTAGAGGTCAATAATGGAAGCACAAAGTCCA
Source organism: Lathyrus tuberosus (assembly GCA_022829125.1). Taxonomy (NCBI): domain Eukaryota; kingdom Viridiplantae; phylum Streptophyta; class Magnoliopsida; order Fabales; family Fabaceae; genus Lathyrus; species Lathyrus tuberosus. The sequence goes on along the minus strand of JALAZF010000463.1, from coordinate 3,578,767 downwards.
CATAAGTGTCATGTTGAAACACATTGAAGATTAGGAGCAAACATGATTCCAACAAGTTCATACAAGTTCAAACAATGTACACACTAGATAAGACAAACCAAAAGAAGTCATGTAGGCAAAATGGATCATGGATGAGCATCCAAGTCAGTAGCATATCACACTTCAAATGAAATTGAAATCAAAATAAGAGTCCTATAATGTTCATACACAAATCATGTCATTACTTGCTAAGGGTTAAGAGCAAAACAAGTTCAAAATTGTCAAGTATGGATGGCTTATGAAGTGAGTGAAGATGGATGAAATTAGAATGATTTAAAGGGTTGTTAGACATGTCAAATCTAGAGGTTATTGACCTCTAATAGGTCTCATACAAATCCTAAAAGAATGAGAAGAAATAGGTCACACAAGGTTCAAACAAAGTTAACAAACAAAGTTCAATTAGGGGATGACATACCAAAGTAATAATGCATTAAACAAATGAGCACTTACGAGTCAAAGGAGTATTTACAAGTACATGCACATATTATAGGTCATATGAGATCATGTGTAATGGAATGATGCAACAAGTAAAGCATATTGCACAAACAATGGGATCTAGCACAAGTTGAACAAGTGAAGACAATTTGGGGTCATATGTATTCAATTAAGTGAAATGAAATTATGAGTCACACATGAATGGTTAGAGATGATCTAAAATAGAAAGTGGGTCTAAAACAGATATGATGTGCAACACATAAGAAAAAAGTAGACAAAGAAGGGTCACACACCAAATATCAATCCGTGTTCAATTATGTCTATACAAATCAATCAAAGTTAGGAGTTAGAGACCTATAATTTGGTGTTAGAAGACCTATAAGGATGCCTAAATATGTATACAAATGAATGCACAAGTATCATGTTTAATGGTTACACAATGAACATAAAGCCCTAACACAAGTCTTCTAACATCCACACAAACAAACATGCTTTCAAAATGAATCAAAAGTGGTGTTAGGGGTTCAACAAAATTGGAATATTTAAGTCATATTATATGTAACCAGTATGCAAACATGCCTCAAAAGGGTGGCTAAAAAAAATTAAGAATCATGCACAAACATGCCTCACAATGTCATACCAATCACACAAGCATATGGTTCAAAGATAGCATCCAAAAGTCAATCAAAAGTGACCTAAAAAATCTATGAAAAAACGCATGGCATGCCTCAATGTATCATACAAATATGTATCAAATGCTAGGCAAAAATTCAATTGGCAACTATGTCCATCAAATCAATAATGAAACATGTATCATGAACAAATGCACCAACAAAAGAAATTAATAAAATATTCATGAAAAATAGAAAAAAAAGATAAAATCAGAATGTAAAATATTCCAAAATTATTTAAATGCCTTGTGATGTTTCATGAATTTTTATGGAATTTTTTGATGCACAAATGTATTTTTAAAAATTAAAAGGGAAACAAGTATGAAAAGAAAATAAAAAACAAAAGGAAAAGGCCAGGGGGTGCAACGCAAGCAATTCCATAGTTCAAATGTGTTTTGGGCTCAGGGAGAGGGGGTGTGAATAACAAAATCAGCCCAGTCCAACAAGCGTATTCAGAGAGGGTCCATGTTATGGAACTCAGTCAATCATTGACTCAAAGATGACCATTGGATCAGGTCAGCGTAAGATGATCAGGAAGATAATCAAATCTAAAGGATCAGAACACACACACATGATAACAATGATGAGGCCACCACATATAATCATCTGAAGTCAAATATCTCACAAATGGACTCACGTGACCAGCCACCTCCTTCATTAATGCGCTGGCGCATTTTAAGCCTTAGGATCAAACAGATCCAATGGCTGGGACTTGTTCTGGCAAAATACTAGGGTTTATGAACTCAGATGAGTTTCAGGTGGCCGAAGAAGACTCCGATCGTCTTCTTCGGCGAGTGTCCACCACACACAGTCATCAAACAATCCAGAAATCCACCAAACATACATTAAACTGATCCTCATGCCAAGGAGATCGCATATCCACGTTCAATTTCCACAACAAACTCACACACAGAGAGAAACGAAGATCAACATTTTTGCCCTAACTTTTGATCTACGCTCATAAGGAGCCTATCAACTAGCTGGATTCACGAGAACTTCTATTAAGCTCCAAAACAACAAAAAATAACTTAAAACTCACAGCCTAGATTCAATGGAATTGAGAAAGCAACCCTGTGTAAAGTGAAGCTTTAGATTCAAGAAAACTAGAGATACGATTCCTCTTGCTTATTTAATCCTGATGCTTGGCCAAATAAAGGCAAGATGCAACTTCAAAATTCCTGAAAAGCAACTGATGGAAATGTACAAGTTCAAGCTGCAACTTCAGATAGATCCAATCTCTTGCTCATACACACTTCATAGAAGTTGTTAGATGATGAATGAAGATGAAGAAAGTAGAGGAAGTGGTGATATCAGAGCTTCGAGGAAGAGAGAACTTTGAGAGAGAAAGTGTGTGAGGTTTTGGTGAAAAACGAAGAAATGAACCAGCCCCCTTGCAACTCAGTTGGAATTTCTATTTATATGTGAGGTTAACTGTTAACCAACTGTGGTTAACAGTTAGAAGCTTGGTTAAATGAGTTAAGTGAGTCAAGTTAGTTAGATCCGAGTTGTGGTGTTTTTGTTAGAGTGAGGAGAGCAACATGAAGTTATGGTGAGGGTTAGAATGAATGATGGTGATGTTGTGTTGAACAGCTTGCCTTGCAAGTTTCTTCTTTCACTTGGTTTGAACATATGTAGTAAAGAAAACATGGGCATGGGATGATATGTGTAAAGTTTCTCAGACTGTCACTATTAAAAAATTGTTAAAAAAATTTATTTCCCTCATAGAGGATTAATTTCCGGTGAAACTTCTCTTGAATTTCTTCAAACCCTATAACTGTTCACTAAAGAAAAGATTATTCTCGGTGAAACTTTTCTTGAACTTTTCTTAAGTTTCGACCCACAGGCTTCCTAAAAGCATCCCCAACCTCCTCTTGGGCTTTGTACAAGGACCATCAGGCTTCTTAGAAGTTCTCATGCCTTCTCTTGGGCTTAGTACAAGGACCCAAAGACCTCTAAAAGGTATAGGACAGAACCTAATCATCCTTTGTTAGAGCAGTCTTTCCAATGAGTCAAAACCTTGGAAAATTTAGGGTTGATTCGCATCCCTTAAAACACCAGCCTCCTCTTGGGCATCATACAAAGATAAACCTTCTCATACCAGTAGACTTGGACAGTCTCATCTCCTCTTGGATTTCAAAGAAACCCTCAAGTCTCCCAAAAGCATAAGATAAACCCTGATCATCTCATCAATCATCAACAGAGTTTAAACTTCTCACTTTATTTTTTTTCCCAGGTAAGGTCAAATCACTATCAATAAACCTCAATCAGAACCTCAAGGCATCTGATATTTCAACTCTTCTGTAACCCTCAGCAAGAGTTGATTCCCCAATTTGGACCTGCCTCTGGATCTCAACAATCCTCAGCAGAAACTAGCCTCCTCTTAGGCTTTATATAAGAAATTCCCCAACTAGCTTCCTCTTAGGCTTTGTATAATGATCTTTTCTTACTCTCTTGTTGAGTAAATTACCAATTAGCTTCCTCTTAGTCTTTGTATAAAGATCTTTCCTCACTTTCTTGTTGAGTCAATCACAACAAGCCTCTTCTTAGGCTTTGTATAAGGATCTTTCAACACTCTCTTGTTGAGTCAATCATCTTTTTTAGCCTCATTCTTGGGCTTTGTACAAAACAGATAAAAACACTCTCTTGTTGAGTCAATCATTTTCAGCCTCCTCTTAGGCTTTGTATAATGATCATTCTTTTCCTCAGCAAAAGCCAGCCTCAATCTTGGGCTTTGTACAAGACAACCACATAAACACTCTCTTGTTGAGTCAGTCTCTTTTCAGCCTCAAACTTGGGCTTTGCACAAGACACCATATAAAATCTCCTTAAGTGGAATCAATCCTCTTTTCAGCCTCAATCTTGGGCTTTGTACAAGATAAATCATACTCTTCAGCTGAGTCAGACAACTTCTTCTAGCCTCAATCTTGGGCTTTGTACAAGACAGATAAAACCTCTCACCAGTAGAGTTAGTTTCCCTTTTTAGCCTCAATCTTGGGCTTTGTACAAGACACATACAAATATTCCCCAGTGGAGTCAAAAAATCCTTTTTTTAGCCTCAATTTTGGGCTTTGTACAAGACAGACAAAATATTTCCCCGGAAAAGTTAACTTTCAGCCTCCTCTTAAGCTTTGTATACTGATATCCCCCAAAGAGTCATTCTCTCTTTTAGCCTCAATCTTGGGTTTTATACAAGACAGATATAATAATCTCCCCAGTGGAGTCAATCAACCTTTTAGCTTCAACCTTGGCCTTTGATCAAGGCACACAAAAAAATCAACATCCCCTAAGAGGAAATCAAAATCTCTCTGTAGGAAGACATTTCTCTGTATATCACACATCAAAACAGATAAATCAAAACAAACCCAAATTCCAGATAACTGTTGTAAGTGGCACACTTGTTGATTCAAATATCGAAGTTGTAGTCCATCTCTTATCCTGGTAAACTTCCTCTTTCATCTAATTGTTGTAAGTGGCAAGCCTCTGGATTATTTACATCCACGTCAATGTCCCTCCCTTAGCATGAAAAATTTCCTAAGGAAAAATGGCATTACTCTACACTGAGTTAAAGTTTTATCCTTCAGGACAACACCCCTATAAAGGAAATTATGGCATTGCTGGATTCACATATCCCTGTTAAAGTAATTCTTCTTTATAATCAGTCACCCAACAGCTGTGATAAACAGACGAGATATCTCCTTTAGAGATGACAAATTCTCTCTCAGCCAAAACCTTTTATCTTCAATCTTGGGCTTTGAACAAGACACAAATACTCGACCTTTTAGCTTCAATCTTGGGCTTTGAACAAGACACAAATACTCAACCTTTTAGCTTCAATCTTGGGCTTTGAACAAGACACCAAATATCTTTTCCTCCCATAGAATAGGAGGAAATATGATTGCTCTGATTTCCCTGTTTATCTTTAATGGGAATACGTAGGCATAAGATTGCGAAATCTTAGTGAGCACACCAATCAAAAACTTTAGGTCCAGTACCTTCACACCAATCAAAAACTTTAGGTCCACTACCTTCACACTAATAAAAAACTTTAGGTCCAACACCTTCCCAAAAACATCGGAAAACCCGACATCAACAAAAACTCTCTCTCAACACTTCCAAAGGAGAAACTTTCCCAACCCCCGATAGACAAACACCAGTAAGTAGAAAACAGTATAGAAATTTCTAACAACCTGTGGATAACCACATATAGGATGGGTAATTGATAACTCCCCATTGTATAACCTGACCCCGAACTCCCCAATCTCTTAGCATTTGTTCAGTAAAATATTTATGTGCAAGGTTAGTTTTAGATAGCTTCCCTCTCATTTCCAGCTTCATATGATAAATAAGAAATCAGAAAGTAGCACCCGATCCCTACCATTCCGGTAAGGAAAAACCCACGGCGATAAGGTGGTCGCGTCATCGACAAAAATCGCATGCTACAGCTTCCCCTTGCTCTTTTACTGTAGATCTAAGATCAAAATGGCAAGCTAAAGTTTGGAAAAAAAATTCTTTAATGTCAAGTAATTATCAAGAAAAAATCCAAATGCAAGTGGCTTAAAGAAGGTGATCATAACTCCAAATACTTCCACTCTCTCATGAAATCCAGATATAGAAGAAATGGAATAATTGTTCTTCAATCAGAAAGTAACCAAATTGAAGATGTGAATGGCATCAAAGCTCTTATGTTGGGCCACTTCAAAACTAGATTCAAGGAAGATAGTTTTAAGAGACCTAGGTTGTAGGATGTTTATTTTAAAAGACTCTATGCGCAAGAAAGTTCAAACTTGGGAATTACTTTCTCCTTGAAAAAGATTAAAGTAGTTATTTGGGATTCCGCTAGTGACAAGAGTCTAGGGCCAGACGGATACAATATGTCTTTCTTCAACGCTCCCAAGAACATTATATAAGACGATTTATTTAATTGCATTAACGATTTTTTTAAGGTTCTCTTCCTAAAGCTTTTTCTTCTTCTTTCATTGCCTTTGTCCCTAAGAACTACATCCCTCAAGATCTCGATGCTTATCATCCTATCTTCCTGATCAAGAGTGTGTATAGGATTATCTTAAAGGTTTTAGTTGGTATATTAAAAAGTGTTATTGGAGGTCTCATATCACCAAACCAATGCGCGTTCATTTCAAGTCGAAAAATATTGGAGGGTGTTCTTATGGTGAATGAGCTGGTTAATTATGTCAAAATACACAATAAAAGTCTTTTTCTCTTCAAATTTGATTTTGCGAAAGTTTTTGATTTGGTGTACTGAATTTATCTCACTTTTATTCTCAAGAAGATGAATTTTAGTAAAACTTGGATAAAATTGATTCGGGTTTGTGTTTGTTCTATCTCTTTTTCCATCCTAGTCAACGGAAGCCCTATGGTAGATTTCCCAGCAGAGAGGAGATTGCGACAAAGAGACCCTTTATCCTCTTTCTTGTTTATCATAGCCTCAGAAGGTCTCACGAGATTAGAAACTAGCCATTTAACAAAATAAATTTTATCCTTTCAAGCTTTCTAATGAATTGCAGTTCGACATTCTCCAATTCCCAGACAATATAGTTATTTAGGGAGAACAAAATTTGGAAAATATCTAGACAATCAAATATATCCTTGGTGGATTTCAGCCAGCCTCTAGTTTAAGTCTGAACTTAAACAAGAGCAAAATCATTTTCAAAAATTTGGATACTTATTTCCTAAATGCAGCTACAAATTTTTTATCTTGTTCTACTACTCACGTGCCTTTCAATTTCTTAGGTATTCCAATTAGTGCAAACCCCTCGAGAAAAGCCACTTGGGAGACAATTCCTTCGAATCTTCGAAGCAGGATCATATCTTTTAATTGAAGAAAGATCTGAGATGAATAACAACGCCTGTCTTATGTTTTCATATAGCCCCGTTCATGTGAATCTATAGTGTTATCTTCGGCTTAAATTCCTAGCTTTCGAGTTTAGGGGCCTTGTTAACATTCTAGCTTTCATTATGGGTAGGGTTGTGTGGTTCTGGTAGTGGGAGAACTGGTCTGGTCTTTTTTCTTGAGTTTTGAGTGCAGGATGGACTGGAAAGTGGTAAATAGGAGTAAGAAGAAGCGACTAGGTAGTTATGTTAAGGGTTCAGTGTGAAAGGAGGACAATAGGAAATGGAAAGGTGGCGCGGATGTGGGTGATATAACGTCATTCTTTTTTACTGAGTTCCCGGAGAACATGAATGCAAAGGACATGTTTGAGGTTTTTAAGGTATACGGGGTAATCTCTGAAGTGTTCATACCAGCTAGAATGGACAAAAGAGGAAAGAGATTCGGTTTTGCGAAATTCAGGAAGGTGCATGATAGTCGCTTGATGGCTGTAAAACTGGATAATACTGAGATTCAGGGCAAAAAAAATTTCGCCAACATCCCTAGATTTAATCGTGAAGTGAAGATGGATAAGTGTGTGAAGCAGTCTGATGGATTCGGACATGGAGGCAAACCTTTAGCTCATCGGTACAACTATCCGGGGAAGTTTTATGGGAGGAAGGTGGATTCTAAGTCTTTTGCTCAAGCTGTTGGAGGGGGTATTGAGATTTCTGATATGGATAGAGGTGTTGGAAATTATGAAGATAGGAAAAAAACTACTTTGGATGGGAAACCCAGCTTCGCTCAGATTCATTTCAACATTGCTAAGGAAGATATGATAAGATTTGATAGTGCTTTCGTTGGGGTGGTTGTTAATGGTGGCCATTCTCGTATGATCCAAGAAGCCCTTAACGAGGAAGGGTTCTTTAGTATTAAAGCTTCGCCTCTCGGGCCTAACTTTTGTTTACTTGAGGAAAGTTTGGAGGGTGAGATTGAAGCTCTGATTGAGGAAGACAAGGCTTGGGTAGACAAATGGTTCCATGAAATTAAACCGTGGAAAGCTGGTATTATTGATTATGAGAGGTACGCTTGGGTGAAGTGTTACGGCCCACCTTGCCATGCATGGAACAAATGCGTTTTCAGTGAGATTGTTAGTAAGGTTGGCTTGTTTATTAAGTGCGACGAAGAAACCGACAATTTTCGTTCTTTCGAAGTAGCTCGTATCCTTATCAAAACCAAGTTTGCCTTTGATGTTAGCGAGAGTATTAATGTGGGCATTAATGAAGATGTGTTTAAAATCATTTTGGTGGAAGATTCATCAGTCCCAGGTTCTTTTCACAAGGCCGACCACTTTGAAGAAGGTATTTCTTCTGGCGAAATACTATCTTCATCTGGAGGAGACGAGTTTGAAGACGATGAAGGTGCGTGGAAGTCCGAAGGAGTGGAAAGAGTAGCTCAGTCTACTTTGTCTGTGAAAGTATGTGGTGCAGGTTTTAAGGATACAAATGGCATTTTGAATGGACCTGGAGACGTGGAAGCATAATTTTTTGGTCACTCTTGTGATAGTTTGGGGGCTGGGGAGTCAACACTAGGTGGGGGCCTAGAGAAAAGGTCTAACAAAGCTGGAAGAGTGTCTAGGTTAAGCAAGCTAAATCAGCTAGCTGAGAGAAATAATTCGGAGTCATTAATGTCGAATGACAGTAGCATTAATGGTGAAACTGCGGGGGGACAGGTGGCAAGGTGTCTTGACGGTCTAGGTGTGGTTGATCAAATTGATGTAGGACAGGTGCCAAAGCTCCCAGAAGATCAAATTGAGGATGAGCTGTCATGTGGCCTTAATAGGTTGTCGGGTCACGAGAATAAGAAAGTTTTGGGCCCTGAGAACTCCAACTCGGACTCAATTTCTAATACTTCTTCTCACGTTGGGATGATACCCATTCCTCGCCCGGTAAGGTCCAATAAGAAAAAACCTTTGAGTGAGGTTTACGAACAAATCAATATTCCTTTCGAACCCTCCTACTTTTCCTCTCTACTGCAAGAGCCTGTTAGAGGAGAAGGGTCTCTTCTCAACGTCCGCAAATGTTCTAATCTTTCTAGTCACGTTAATAGTAGGTTTATGAGAGATGGTGATTCTCCAACTCAGTCGGGTGAGTCGCTCAAGGTTGGTGAATCCATTACCGAATCATACATTGGAATGGTAATGCTAGATGCAAGAAGATTTTGGAGGATGTCCCTTCTAGAATTTGGCAAACAATGGAGAAATTAGGGTTAGAGGGTGAAGAGGATGACGAGGTATTTGAAGGCATCATAAGAAAAGTGGAAGTTAGAGATAAAGAAGTCAGAGACAGAAAGAAGGTTGTTGAGCATACGTGTCTATGAATTTAATGTCCTTTAATGTTAGAGGGTGTTGTCGCTTGATGAAATGAAGGAGGATCAATCAAATTCTAGCTAAGGGTCATGCAGATATTTGTCTCCTTCAGGAAACTAAGGTCCAGATAATGGAGGATCATATGATTAAGAGTATGTGGGGTAACCATGATGTGGAATGGTCTGCATCGAATTCTGCGGTCTATCTGGAGGGTTAGCCATAATTTGGAAAAAAAGGTTTGTTTTCTGTGGTTTCTAACTTCAGAGGCAATGGGTGTAACGCCCCAGTTTTAGTATTTTTATTTAAGTGAGTCGTTTTTGATTATTTTATTATTATATTATTTTATTTTCGACTTTTATTTAGAAAAATGTTATTTTTCAATGTTGTGATGTTTCATCGCGTTTTGAGAGCGTTTGCGAGATATTTGAGTGTAGGGGTATTTTGGTCTTTTTGGGTGGCTAGATATTTGGATTTTTGTATAAAAATAGAAAAGTAGTAAGATAGAGGGAAAAGAAAGAAAAACAGAAAAATAGAGAGAAAGAGAAGAAGAAAAAGAGGAAAGCTAGGAATCAAAGAAAACAACTTCTAGGAATCGGTTTAATCGGGTAAGGGTGTGAAACATTGTTATTATAACTTTGTGTATGATTATGTATGAGTTTTGTATGAATGTTTTGGGTGGTTTTTATATGTTTCCGTTTATGCCGTATTGGACGAAATCGATAGAAACCGATGTTTCTACGGTCGGAAAGTTGTATAAATACATGTGTTGGTTGGTTATATGTATGTGAGCTGCTGTTTGAAGTTTCATGAAGTTTGGTTATGTTTCGGTTAGTTTTCGGTATGTTTCCGTTGTTGTTTCCGTTTAGGTCGAATCATAGGAAATTGATAGAAAACGATGTTTTCACGGTTAGAATTCGAAATAAATTACGTAGTTGTATCGAGGAAGGTTAGGTCGTCGTATGTCGTGCTTTTTATTCGATTTGGTGAAGTTTAAAAATTCTGGTTTTTGAAAGGTTGAAATTTAATCGAAAAATCGAACGTCGTAGAAATTTCGTTTATGTGTTCTAAATTGTTCTTATGTATTTGGTGGTTGCGCGTATATGTTTGTTTCGGTGAAAATGTTCGATTTAGTCGAGTTTTCGGGGATTCGGGAAAAGGACAGCAAAGTTGTAATTTGAAAAATCTGGTTTTTTGTGAAAAACAGGGTTAGGGATCGATACATAATACCAGGGATCGATCCCTACTGTGAAAATTGGGAAAAATGGAATTTTTACTACAGCAGGGATCGATGCATGCGAGTTAGGGATCGATACATGAGGTCTTTATGTATCGATACATAAAGCCTATGTATCGATACCTACTGTGCTGAAGCAGAAATTCTGGTTTGTCGGGGAAACTTCAGAAATTCATATCTCTTGAACCGTAAGTCGGTTTTGATCCCCGTTCGAAGCGTTGGGAAGCTAACGAGATGTTCTTTCTAGGAAAAATAGTTTTGGGGTCTGAACTTGGTCCAATCGGTACAGTTTTTACGAACCGTTTCGTAGTGTCGGGCGTCCGGTTTATGTTTTTGCGTTAGTTTGAAATATTCATAACTTGTTCGTTGTTTATCGGATTTGAGAGTTCTTTATATCGAATTGAAGGTATTGATATGTACTAATTGATGGTGATAAGAAATTATATTTTTAACTGACTTTTCACCAACTTTTCCGGTAAACCGTAAATCGAATTGTTTGGTTATTTGTGAAAACGTTCGGTTGCCGTTTGGCACAATTGATGTGAATGTGTTGTGGATATGTTTGTAGAGCGAACCCTTGATTTGAGAATGCTTTGTGAATCGTGGATCTTGAGTGAATGCATGCATTATTTGAATTAAGTGATAATGCATGTTAAATGTGAATATGTGATGATTGTTGTGGTTGTTGATTTGTGGCCTAAGGGCAAGAATATGCAATGTGTGGTATTTGATTATATATATGCATGATTATGGTTGCATATATGTGTGAAGATGCATGTGATGTGTGTGAGTATACAATGTTAATGTCATGAGTCATTGTATGCCAAACATCATGAAATGCATTGTTTAAATTAAATGTAAATGCATGTTAATTGTGAAAGAGTTCGTTGCCGTTTGGGTGGTAAAGCGATGCTCGTTGCCGTTTGGTGTAATTAATGTGAATTAGTGTGAATGCATATGATAATATGCTTGTTGTTGTGATTTGTGGTTAATGATGAATGCATTGTTTGAATTGATTTTCAATGCATGATTATTGATGTTGAAATGGTTCACATGGTTGTGAATATGTATGCATGTCAAGAGTGTCATGAGTCATGTTGTATGTGAAACATCATGATGTGCATTCTTGCATTGAGGGGTTTTAAGATGAATCCGTTGTAACGTCGTGAGCCTATGTGAAAGGTGTGAGCGATGATTACAAACGATTGTGAGCCTATGTGATAGGTGTGAGCAGTCGGGTTGTGAGCCTATGTGATAGGTGTGAGCAATCCATAAACTTTGTGAGCCTATGTGATAGGTGTGAGCAAGGGGTGAACGTCGTGAGCCTATGTGATAGGTGTGAGCGAATGGTTCCAACAAGTTCTTCAATTGAACTTGAGATGAAATGAGTCGGTACCGCATTGCATCTGCATAGAGTCGAGAGTCGGTCTCTATGAGTTGCATTTGTCATCATTGTAGTTGTGCATTGATGAATGAACATATATATATGTATATGTTGATGTGGAATGAACAGAATCGTGCAGGTGTGCATTGGAAGATAAACATAATATGTATGTTTATGTGAAATGATGATAATTGTATGTTTGTAATGATGCATCGGTGAATGAACATGAATATATGTGTTTATGTTAAATGCATCGATATGTATTAGGGATACATGTATTTGAGCATGAATGGTTATGCCTATGATATTTGATGTGTTCAATTACGGATTGTTATGCCGTGTAAATGACTTATGGAATATGTTGATGTTATGTGTATAGATACGTGCATCGTGATAAGTCGTGGTGAGAATGTGGTATATGTGTATTATACGTTGATGTCTATATAATTATATGCAACGTTATTATGATAATATTTCTCACCCTTCTGCTGGAATATGCTTTTTATGGCATAGTGCAGATTGTCAGCTTTAGAGGCGTGGAGGCTTTTGTGAAGATTAGTCCTCCGTTCCGTTGTCGGTCTTGGTGTCTGCTCTGATACGTAGCACGGGAGTCGGGGAACGATTATGTTTATATGTATATAATTGTTGAATATATTTGGTAGTACTTTTGTATATAGTAGAGGTTCTAAAACAGTTTATTTTGTAAAACAAGTCGGTTATGGATCTTTCCGCTTTATTCCATAATTGACCATCCTTTTGTAAGGAAAAGTTTCCCTTTGTGTTATGTATCAAAAATGTTGAGCAGGGATTGTATTTTGTTCATTTAAGTGTGACATCCCTGTTTCCTGTCGGAAAAAAATAAATTTTTAGTTACTCTGATTTTATTAAGTGTTATTTATTCGCGATGGGAATTGGGGTGTTACAAAGTGGTATCAGAGCAGGTCGGTCCGTCCGGCCAAGTTGTTGAGTCAGTTGGTGTGACAGTTGAATACTGTCGTTGTTGTTTATCCCTTAGTACGTGATAGGTGTGTGGAACACTGTCAGTACTTTCTGGTTTTTCTAATCCTTTGTTTTCAGGATTGAGTTTGAGATAAGTGGGGGAGAAGTTGGTACTTCTCCATGTTGCTTCAGGTGTGGAGCGTTGGCTCAGTGTATTGTGAATTGCAAGATTGTAAGTGTTGTTCGGACAGTGTTGTTTTCAGTTACGAAGGGGATGCGGAGGTAAGGTTTATGTCAACTAAGGATTTGTGCCTTAGGTAGTTTTGTGTACAGGATGTAAGAAATATTATTATAGTTTGGTAAAGACGGTTTATGCCCCATCATGATTGTCGGTTGTCTATTGACAAATTGAGGAACTGATCACCCTTAATCTCTTGTTGATAGCAGACGGGAATTATGTTGGATGGAATAGATGTGTCTTTCCGGCTTTGATAGTGTGTGCCATGAATTGTTTGGAATTGAGAAAATGATTACGGATTGTTTTGATGAGTCGATGAAGATGCTAATATCGGAAGATGAAATGGATTAGAGGTTTTGGTATGTTGGTCCAGTTGGGAAGTCATTGGGAGAGAATGATTGGGCATCGTTAATGGTGGTTCTCAGAGAGAAAAGTGTGAACTCAAATTGGACGAAGGTAAGGATTTCAGGTTTGGATCTGCTAAGTAAGTAGAAGAACTGTTAGGACGTGAAACTAAGATGTTGTTATGTTTGTGGTGATAGTTTTCTAGGAATTGGCAGGAAGGGCACAGTGATGAGCTACCGGTTGTGCGTGATTTTCAGATGTATTCCCAGATGGAATATTGGATGTTAGCGTTAGAGGTACCCGGACTGATAGAGCAGTTGGAAGATTTACAGGAAAGGAGAATTGTGAGGCCAAGTGTGTCGTCTTGGAGAGCTCCAGTATTGTCGGTAACAAAAGGAAGGATGATATAATGGAATAACAAGTATAATGGTATTGAGACTATGGGAAGCGAAACTTAGAGTTCCGAAGAGGGTTGGAGTTTTTGGAATTTTAGAGCATTAATGGAAATTTTGAGAAAACCTTAAGTGTGGATGTATTATTTAAGAGTTCTTTTTGGTTGATTGTTGCTACATGTTGGGATTTATAGAGTTTGGATTGTTAAGAGGAGAAATTGTGTATGGATTACTAACAGCGGATAAGGTGACAATTGAGAATAAGTGTTCACTTTCGGGAATAGATAATTGGAATGGTTTGGTTGAGTTTTAGTGAAATTGCAATTGTTTGAAATGTTTGATAAGAATGGTGAATTGTGTGAGTTAAGGCTTTGATCGATTTGATGTGACTAGTTATGTTGTAATCATCGGAATAGACTGGTAATTACTCGGTTAAGCTTGTGTGTGTGAGTAGCCAGTTACCCAGTGCAAGGTTTTGCAAAAGCTTTAAGAATTTATATCTTTTGGAATTTGGTTGGATATTGCAAAGTACGGTGATGTTGCTTGGTGCTAGTAATGTGTCCGTAATGTTTGTGAAGTATATGAATCGTATCTTCCATATTTAATTGGGTAAGTTGTAGTGGTTTTAATTGAGGATATTCGAATCTGTTATAAACTCGGAAGAAGAACAGGTAGAGTGTTTGAGATTTGAATCACAAGTGTTGGAAAGAGACGAAGTTTTATGCTAAGTTATTCAAGTGAGAATTTGGGTTGGAAAAAGGTTAGTCTTCTTGGATATGTTATTTCAGGTAATGGTATTGTTATGGATCCATCGGAAGTAGATCTGGTTTTACAATGAGAGGTTCCGAAGTTGGTTAAGGAGATTAGAAACTTTTGGGCTCAGTTGGTTGTTACGAAAGGTTATGGAAGACATTGCTAAGTTCGTACTTCTGTTATTTCAGTTGGCTTGCCAAGGATGAGTCGTTTGTTTTGGATGTTCATTGTGAGGAAAGTTTCAGAAAGCTGAAGTAGAATTTGTCTACGGCTGCAGTTTTGAGTCTGTGTGATCCTGTTCAACCGTTTGTGAGGTATGAGGATGTGTTTTGATAAGTTTAGGCAGTGTGTTAGTACAAGAAAGTAAATTTGTGGCTTATACTTTACGACCTTTGAGGATTCATAGAAGGATCTATACTATTCAGGATTTGGAATTGGTTACGGTTGTATTGTGTTGGAAAATTTGGAGGTATTATCTTTATGGTTTTGGGTTCGAAGTGTTTAGTAATCACAAGAATATTGAGTACCTGTTTGGTCAGAAGGAATATGGTATGAGACAGAGAGGATGGTTGGAATTTGTGATGAGTTATGACTTTAGTTGGAATTATCCCATTGGTGAGGTTAATGTCGTGCCTGATGAGTTAAGTCGAAAGTTGTTATGCATGTCTGTTCGGATGGATGAGAATTATTTGAGCAGTTCAGAGACTGGTGTCTGGTGTGTGAGATAACACAGTAGAGTGCGAGGTTGGGTATATTAAAGGCGAACAATGATTTTTGGTGATTATGAGAAAGAGTTAGACCTTGGTCGTGAGATTGGTAGTTTTGATAGTTTCGGGTAATCAGAGTGCGCATCGGAAGCGTGATGTGGCACAATTCATATATGTGTGTGTGACTTGTAAGAGTTCATAAGTGGAATATTGGGAATATGTAGGATTGATGAGACCATTGGACGTTTCAAAATGGAAGTGATAAGTGAAAGGTTTAAATGTTATCCATGGGCTACTATGTAGAGGGATGTTTCGGTTATATGTTCGATTGGTGGATCGTAGCATTGTTGTAGTATGGTTGTGTGGAGGTTGTTTAAACGATGTTGTATCGTGGAACTTTATGTTCTTGTTGTGTTGTTGCCTCGTTTCCATGGTGATGGTTCGAGCGTGTGTAGCTAATTCCTGTGTGGGGAATTAGGGGAGTGTTACCTATGGTAGGGTAACGATCTTGTTGTGTTTCGGTTCTAGAGTGAACCTGTGTGTTGGTATCGTGGTTTTCCTTGAGTTGTGAGTTGGTCGTCAAGTGCATCGTATGGGCTTGCAGCTTGTCATTGTTGTGTCGTTGTGTTTACAGTTAGCAAAGCGGTTTGTCAGTTGTGTTGTTTGTGGTGTGCCTTTTGGTAGGCCTGTTGTTTGTTGGTCGGATGCGAAGGACGTGTCCGAAGTTGTTCGTCTCGGTAATATTTTCGAGGACGAAAATTTCCAAGTGGGGGAGTGTTGTAACGCCCCAGTTTTAGTATTTTTATTTAAGTGAGTCGTTTTTGATTATTTTATTATTATATTATTTTATTTTCGACTTTTATTTAGAAAAATGTTATTTTTCAATGTTGTGATGTTTCATCGCGTTTTGAGAGCGTTTGCGAGATATTTGAGTGTAGGGGTATTTTGGTCTTTTTGGGTGGCTAGATATTTGGATTTTTGTATAAAAATAGAAAAGTAGTAAGATAGAGGGAAAAGAAAGAAAAACAGAAAAATAGAGAGAAAGAGAAGAAGAAAAAGAGGAAAGCTAGGAATCAAAGAAAACAACTTCTAGGAATCGGTTTAATCGGGTAAGGGTGTGAAACATTGTTATTATAACTTTGTGTATGATTATGTATGAGTTTTGTATGAATGTTTTGGGTGGTTTTTATATGTTTCCGTTTATGCCGTATTGGACGAAATCGATAGAAACCGATGTTTCTACGGTCGGAAAGTTGTATAAATACATGTGTTGGTTGGTTATATGTATGTGAGCTGCTGTTTGAAGTTTCATGAAGTTTGGTTATGTTTCGGTTAGTTTTCGGTATGTTTCCGTTGTTGTTTCCGTTTAGGTCGAATCATAGGAAATTGATAGAAAACGATGTTTTCACGGTTAGAATTCGAAATAAATTACGTAGTTGTATCGAGGAAGGTTAGGTCGTCGTATGTCGTGCTTTTTATTCGATTTGGTGAAGTTTAAAAATTCTGGTTTTTGAAAGGTTGAAATTTAATCGAAAAATCGAACGTCGTAGAAATTTCGTTTATGTGTTCTAAATTGTTCTTATGTATTTGGTGGTTGCGCGTATATGTTTGTTTCGGTGAAAATGTTCGATTTAGTCGAGTTTTCGGGGATTCGGGAAAAGGACAGCAAAGTTGTAATTTGAAAAATCTGGTTTTTTGTGAAAAACAGGGTTAGGGATCGATACATAATACCAGGGATCGATCCCTACTGTGAAAATTGGGAAAAATAGAATTTTTACTACAGCAGGGATCGATACATGCGAGTTAGGGATCGATACATGAGGTCTTTATGTATCGATACATAAAGCCTATGTATCGATACCTACTGTGCTGAAGCAGAAATTCTGGTTTGTCGGGGAAACTTCGGAAATTCATATCTCTTGAACCGTAAGTCGGTTTTGATCCCCGTTCGAAGCGTTGGGAAGCTAACGAGATGTTCTTTCTAGGAAAAATAGTTTTGGGGTCTGAACTTGGTCCAATCGGTACAGTTTTTACGAACCGTTTCGTAGTGTCGGGCGTCCGGTTTATGTTTTTGCGTTAGTTTGAAATATTCATAACTTGTTCGTTGTTTATCGGATTTGAGAGTTCTTTATATCGAATTGAAGGTATTGATATGTACTAATTGATGGTGATAAGAAATTATATTTTTAACTGACTTTTCACCAACTTTTCCGGTAAACCGTAAATCGAATTGTTTGGTTATTTGTGAAAACGTTCGGTTGCCGTTTGGCACAATTGATGTGAATGTGTTGTGGATATGTTTGTAGAGCGAACCCTTGATTTGAGAATGCTTTGTGAATCGTGGATCTTGAGTGAATGCATGCATTATTTGAATTAAGTGATAATGCATGTTAAATGTGAATATGTGATGATTGTTGTGGTTGTTGATTTGTGGCCTAAGGGCAAGAATATGCAATGTGTGGTATTTGATTATATATATGCATGATTATGGTTGCATATATGTGTGAAGATGCATGTGATGTGTGTGAGTATACAATGTTAATGTCATGAGTCATTGTATGCCAAACATCATGAAATGCATTGTTTAAATTAAATGTAAATGCATGTTAATTGTGAAAGAGTTCGTTGCCGTTTGGGTGGTAAAGCGATGCTCGTTGCCGTTTGGTGTAATTAATGTGAATTAGTGTGAATGCATATGATAATATGCTTGTTGTTGTGATTTGTGGTTAATGATGAATGCATTGTTTGAATTGATTTTCAATGCATGATTATTGATGTTGAAATGGTTCACATGGTTGTGAATATGTATGCATGTCAAGAGTGTCATGAGTCATGTTGTATGTGAAACATCATGATGTGCATTCTTGCATTGAGGGGTTCTAAGATGAATCCGTTGTAACGTCGTGAGCCTATGTGAAAGGTGTGAGCGATGATTACAAACGATTGTGAGCCTATGTGATAGGTGTGAGCAGTCGGGTTGTGAGCCTATGTGATAGGTGTGAGCAATCCATAAACCTTGTGAGCCTATGTGATAGGTGTGAGCAAGGGGTGAACGTCGTGAGCCTATGTGATAGGTGTGAGCGAATGGTTCCAACAAGTTCTTCAATTGAACTTGAGATGAAATGAGTCGGTACCGCATTGCATCTGCATAGAGTCGAGAGTCGGTCTCTATGAGTTGCATTTGTCATCATTGTAGTTGTGCATTGATGAATGAACATATATATATGTATATGTTGATGTGGAATGAACAGAATCGTGCAGGTGTGCATTGGAAGATAAACATAATATGTATGTTTATGTGAAATGATGATAATTGTATGTTTGTAATGATGCATCGGTGAATGAACATGAATATATGTGTTTATGTTAAATGCATCGATATGTATTAGGGATACATGTATTTGAGCATGAATGGTTATGCCTATGATATTTGATGTGTTCAATTACGGATTGTTATGCCGTGTAAATGACTTATGGAATATGTTGATGTTATGTGTATAGATACGTGCATCGTGATAAGTCGTGGTGAGAATGTGGTATATGTGTATTATACGTTGATGTCTATATAATTATATGCAACGTTATTATGATAATATTTCTCACCCTTCTGCTGGAATATGCTTTTTATGGCATAGTGCAGATTGTCAGCTTTAGAGGCGTGGAGGCTTTTGTGAAGATTAGTCCTCCGTTCCGTTGTCGGTCTTGGTGTCTGCTCTGATACGTAGCACGGGAGTCGGGGAACGATTATGTTTATATGTATATAATTGTTGAATATATTTGGTAGTACTTTTGTATATAGTAGAGGTTCTAAAACAGTTTATTTTGTAAAACAAGTCGGTTATGGATCTTTCCGCTTTATTCCATAATTGACCATCCTTTTGTAAGGAAAAGTTTCCCTTTGTGTTATGTATCAAAAATGTTGAGCAGGGATTGTATTTTGTTCATTTAAGTGTGACATCCCTGTTTCCTGTCGGAAAAAAATAAATTTTTAGTTACTCTGATTTTATTAAGTGTTATTTATTCGCGATGGGAATTGGGGTGTTACAATGGGTATTTAGGGATTAATTTAATTTGGAAAGATGTAGATATATGCATTATTAATGTGTATTCTCCTTGTGGGATAAATGAGAAGAGAAAACTCTGGGCTGATTTGTTATCCATTAAAGCTGGCAATTCTCATGGTGGTTGGATCGTTGGTGGTGATTTTAATTCAATCAGAGCGGAGGAGGAAAGGATTGGAAGGGGTCGTGTTAATTTTGGGGATTTGGAAGAGTTCAATTATTTCATTGAAGGAATGGGGCTGGAAGATCTGCCTTTGGTGGGTAACATATTTACCTGGATTAATTCTAAAGGTAATAGTAGGAGTAGAATTGACAGAATTTTATTGAACGAATTCATAATAAACAAGCTGGATCTGAATTTTCAATTGGTGGGTAATCAGGACATTTCGGAGCATCGGCCGGTGTGGATTAAGTCTAATAAGGTGAATTGGGGCCCCAAACCTTTTAGGGTCTACAATTCTTGGATAGAACATAAGGAGTTTCTTGGTTTTGTTGAGTCCTGTTGGAAGTTTGTTGAGATTTCAGGGTCAGGTTGTCATATTCTGTTTCAAAAATTCAAAGCATTGAAGGAGGGTTTAAGTGGTGGAACGTGAATGTGTTTGGTTGGATTGATCTTAGGGTGGAAGAAGGTGTTGGCAAGCTTAATGTGTTGGAGAATGACTTGCAGAGGGATGTTGAGGGCGCGACGGAGGCTATCTTGGAAGGAAGATTGGAGGTCCAAGCCGAGGTTTGGAAGAATCTGCGTATCAAAGAAAGCTTTAATCATCAAAAATCCAGAGCGAAGTGGAAAGTTGACGGAGATCTCAACACTAAGTTTTTTCACACGTCTCTTAGGGCCCGGAATAGATTTAATGGCATCCACGCGGTTAAAGATGGGGACACTTTTATTGATAACCCAGAGGATATTAAGGAGGCTGCCTGGTCTTTCTTTATGAAGAGATTCAAGGGTTCGTCATGTGCTAGGCCTAGAATTGGTGGAGGGGATTTCCAAAAACTTTCTGATGATGAAAAACATAGATTAGAGGCTGATTTTACTGAAGCTGAGATTAAGGCGGCTATTTTTAACTGTGATGGGAACAAGTCTCCTGGAGTTTACAGTTTCAATTTCAATTTTTTGAAACATTGCTGGGATATCATCGGTAAAGATTTTAGTAATTGTGTTCTTGAATTCTGTTATACCTGTTTTTTTGCCAAAAGCGTTTGTTTCTTCGTTCTTAGCTTTAATTCCTAAGGTCGCTAACCCGCAAAAGTTTGAGGAGTTTAGACCGATCAGTTTAATCGGGTGCGTGTCCAAAGTCATTTCTAGGATTTTGGCTACGAGATTGAACATCGTTATTGATAAGTTGGTGTCCCCTTGTCAAACGGCTTTCATCCCGGGTCGTCAACTTATTGATGGCGTCGTTGTGGCTAATGAAACTGTTGATTGGGCGAGGAGAAATAAGAGGAAGTGCTTATTATTCAAGGTTGATTTCGCCAAAGCCTATGATTGTGTGGAATGGAGTTTTTTGGAGACAATGCTAATAGATATGGGTTTTGGTTTAAGATGGATTAAATGATGCGGGGTACGGTTTGTAACAGTTTTATGTCTGTTCTAGTAAATGGCAGCCCCTCTAAGGATTTCAAAGCGTCTAGAGGCTTAAAACAGGGGGATCCTCTTTCCCCTTTGCTTTTCGCAACCGTGGCTGAAGGTTTGGCTAAGCTTGTTAGCAGGGCGATTGGTTCGAATATTCTTTCCTATTTTAAACTAGATGTTAATACGTCGGTAAGTTTATTGCAGTTCGCTGATGACAAGTTGATATTTTGCGAAGGATCTTTCTCTAACGTGTGGGCTTTGAAATCTATATTGAGGGGTTTTGAAATTACTTCCGGTTTGAAAATTAATTATGCCAAAAGCAGGTTGTTTGGAATTGAGTTGGACCAAAGTTTTCTGAATGCTCCAGAATCCTTTCTTTTATGCAGTTCGAGTAACCCGCCGTTCATTTTTTTGGGAATAAAGGTGGGGGAAACCATAGAAAATGTGCCTTTTGGAATCCTGTTGTTTCGTGTTTCAGAAATAAGCTCTCCTCGTGGATTGGGAGACATCTCTCGATGGGTGGTCGTGTTACATTGATTAACTCGGTCCTTACGAATTTGCCTATCCACGTGATGTCCTTCTTTAAGATGCCGACTTTCATTGTTAAGAAGATTATTGCTATTTAATGAAAATTCCTTTGGTCGGGCTCGACGGAGAAGAGAGGTATTTCTTGGATTAAGTGGAATGTCGTCAGCAAGTCTAGGTCTGACGGTGGTCTTGGAATCAAGCATATAGGTAAATTCAACATTGCTTTGTTAGGTAAATGGTTGTGGAAGTTTCTTCAGCAGGGAAATGAAATCTGGAGACCTCTAATGCGGAGTAGATACGGAAACATGGTTGGCTTAATTTTGG
Source organism: Lathyrus tuberosus (assembly GCA_022829125.1). Classification (NCBI taxonomy): domain Eukaryota; kingdom Viridiplantae; phylum Streptophyta; class Magnoliopsida; order Fabales; family Fabaceae; genus Lathyrus; species Lathyrus tuberosus. The sequence goes on along the minus strand of JALAZF010000463.1, from coordinate 3,556,952 downwards.
ATAATTTCTCGAAAGTTCGCAAAAATAGTCTTTCTTTGTGGATGTGTGACATCTTACATTAAGCCAATGTGGACCAAATGTCAAAGTTCTCAAACCTGATAGTTTGTACCTTGGGTGACGGGAAGTCGGGGAGATTTTGGACCATGCGTTGGAAGGAAGATCAGGTGTTGTGTTTGCGGTTTCCTGCTTTGTTTCAGGCTGCTATTTGTTAACTTGTTCTCATTTCTGACTTAGGCGAGTGGCGAGATTCATCGTGGATTTGGGACATTAATAGTACCTTGTTTGAGCAGTACACCAACCTAAACCAGGATCTTTATGAGTTGGGGCGATTTTTTGAGGATGCTGCTGTGTTGTCAGGAGTTGCAAATTCGTGGAAATGGAAGCTGAATTTGGACCATGGCTTCTCTGTTAAGGACTTCTATAATGTTGTTTCTGAGGCGAACGGTGTGCCACTGGTGGATGAAACAACGCTGCTGGCCCTCGACTTAATTTGGAATTCTTGTATTACTATTAAGTTAAAAGTGTTTGCTTGGCGTTTAATGCTTAATCGGCTGCCTACGCGCGATAATCTTGTTCAATATGGTATTATCAACAATGTCCACGAAACTGTGTGTGTTTTCTGTTTTAATGAACTCGAGACTATTGATCACATCTTCTGTCATTGTCCCAAAATTGTTGTTCTTGTTCGTATGATCTATCGGTGGGTGAATATTGATAGGGTTCGACATGGTGTCAACATTATTGATTTATCGTTGAATTGGTTTGATAGGTTCAACGGCAGATGCGATAATAAGTCTAGGATATCTATTTGGATTATTACTTGCTGGAACGTTTGGTTGGCTCGTAATCGGATTTTATTTAAAGACGAGGTGGGGGATGCTGAATCTATTTTCCATAATACTGTCGGATCTTCGTGGAATTGGTTGGCTCTTGGAAGGAATGGTAACATGTCTTGCTCTTTATACGATTGGTACAAATTTCCGCTTCACTTTTTGTAATTTGAATTGGTTTTGGTTTCTTGTAATTTTTTCTGGTGCTGGTGATTTTGGTTTGTTCTAGACTTGGGTGGAGATTCCCTTAATCTCCTTCTAATGAATTTTTGTTTATATATATATATATATATATATATATATATATCTTTTAATGGAAAATCTGTTTCCTATGGTGGTCGGGTGGTTCTCTTGAACTCAATTCTGAATTCGTTGTTTCTCTTCTATTTCTCTTTTTATAGAACTCCAAAGGTAGTTATCAATTATTTTATCAAGATTCAATGTGATTTTCTTTGGAAGGGGGATAAAATAAATGTAGAATCAATTGGGTGTTTAGTCGTCGATTTGTAATTATAAGGATAGGGGAGGTTTGGGAATCCTGCATTGTGAGTTATTTAATAGAGCACTCCTAAGCAAATGGGCTTGGAGTATTTTAAACGATCGAAATTCAGTTTGTATTTAATTCTTTCTTTTAGGTATGGTGATATCAAAGGCCAGATTATTGATCCTCATTGGTTATCAAGTAATAGAAATGCTTCAATTTGGTGGAGGGGTCTTAAGTTAGCAATGAACGTCATTGAAAAGATCGTCGATTGGTTCAACAAATCTGTTTCCTATAAACTTGGAATCAGATTAGAAATTGATTTCTAGAGGAATTCTTGGCTCTATCTAGAACGTCTTTTCTATGTGTTTCCAAACTTAATTAATGAAGTTCTGATGTCTTCTTTGAGAGCAAAGGTTGCTTATTTAGGCGATTGATTCGAGGGAAATTAGTTATGGAATGTAAATTTCCACTCTGAATTTCTTTTTGAATTAGCAAAGGATGACTTAAGTGACATCTCTTTCATCTTAGCAGAGGTTACTCCTATCTTTGAGGTTCAAGACTCTTTTGTTTAGCGCGACCATCCCAAAGATTTCTGGGTAAAATCAACATACACTAGACTGCGTCTTCATTCCTTTGTGCTTACCATTTCATCCCTTCTTTCTCTCGCGTTGAAGACCACTTGGAAAACCAAGGTTCCTAGCAATGTTTCGTTTTTTGTGTGGAGGCTTCTTCTGATTAGGTTCCTTGTTCGTTCTGAGCTAAAAAGGCGCAGTGTCATCAATGGTTCCTATGATACGGTTTGTCCTTTTTGCTTTCATCATGAAGAAAATCATATTCATCTCTTTATTTTTTTGTCTATTATATACTCGTGTTTGGACTTAAGCCTTATCCTGGTTAGATTTTGAAGGATTACCGGTCTGTTTCCCTATTCTATATCATTTTTACAATTTTGATTTTCTACTTACAAGAAAATTTTTAAAGGAATTTAAAATAATTTTTTGTTTTCAGTTGTCTAGAATTTATGGTTAGTTATAAATGCTATTCTTTTTAAAGGTAATTTTCTCAATAAAAATAAGTTAATTTTTTTGGTTAAAATTTGCTCTTGGGATTGGTTTAGGGGTGGTTGTAATTATCCTATTCATTCTAGCTGGTTAGATTGGCTTCACAACCCTTTTTGGTATTAGATATGTATTGAATAAGAGAATGCTACCATGGAAATGGAGCTTCTCAAGGTAGAAGAAGAAGATGAAAAACAGAATTCGTAACTAACTTTTATTGATCAGTTTCAATTAGTTACAACTACGTGTAATCTCCACCTTATATACAAGATTAAACCTTATCCACTAATGCAAAACCTCTAATTACATTATTACCCTTAATAAGCGCCCTCAAGTGGGAAGGTATATATCTAACATTCCCCACTTGGAAATAAGAAACTCATAAAGTGGTCTTGAAAGTGCCTTGGTTAGAGGATCTGCAAGTTGTTGTGCTGATTTAACATGAACAAGTTTGAGGAATTTGGTTTGCACATGTTGACGTATAAAATGACAATCAATATCTACATGTTTAGACCTTTCATGACTCAAAGGATTGGAGGCAAGTTGAATTGCACACTGACTGTCACAAAACACCATGACAGACTGCAGATCAAGTTCAAAGGTTCTAAACAGTTGTTTTATCCATAGTAGTTCAGAATTAAGTGAAGCAAGTGCACGATATTCAGCTTCTGCTGAAGAACGAGCAACTGTGGGTTGTTTCTTAGACTTCCAAGCTATTAGAGCTTCTCCTAAGAAAACACAAAAACCTGTCGTGGATTTTCTTGATACTTTACAACTACCCCAGTCAGCATCAACAAAAGCAGTAAGTCGAAGAGATGATTTTGAAGGGAAGAACAACCCCTTGCCTGGTGTGCCTTTAAGATACTGCAGAATGTGATGAACTACTGCCAGATGAGGAGTGCGTGGCTGCTGCATAAACTCACTCAGTCGATTCACTGCAAATGTGATGTCCGGCCTTGAAATGGTCAAGTACATAAGTTTCACAATCAGTCTTCTATAGCCAGAAATGTCTTCCAAGAGTTCACCATCAGTATCATTAAAAGAAACTGCAGCATCTATTGGAACTGACATGGGTTTAGATGCTAAATAACCGGTGTCTTGTAGGAGTTGCAAGGTATACTTTCTTTGACAAAGATGGATGCCACTACTAGATTTAGCAATTTCCAAGCCAAAAAAATAATTCAAATCTCCAAGGACTTTCAACTTGAAGTGTTGCTTTAGGATCCCTTCCACCATTTTTAATCTATCCATATTAGGACCAACAAGTACAATGTCATCTACATAGACAAGAAGAATGACCAATGTAGAACCTGTGCCACTAAAAAACAAAGAATGATCAGCAGGTGACTGTTCAAATCCTACTGATGTAAGTGTGGAACTAAACTTTTGGTACCACTGTCTAGAAGCTTGTCTTAAACCATATAGGGATTTGTTGAGTTTGCACACTAAATTCTCCCCCTTGATTGGATATCCCTTGGGCAATTTCATGTAAACTTCTTCAGACAAATCTCTATTTAAAATAGCATTGTTAATGTCAAGTTGAACAAACTTCCACTATTTTTGAGAAGCAACTGAGAGAAGGAGTCTCACAGTGGTAAGCTTTGCCACAGGAGAGAAAGTATCTAGAAAGTCCACTCCAGCTTGTTGTGTGAATCCTTGAGCTACCAATCGTGCCTTGTACCTATCAAGAGATCCATCAACCCTATATTTAACCTTATACACCCATCTGCATCCCACAGTCTTTTTTCCAGGTGGAAGAGGTTGAACATACCAAGTGTTATTTGCTTCCAAAGCAGCTATCTCTTCTGCCATGGCAAGCCTCCATTGAGGGTCAGAAACAGCTTGATGATAAAAGGAAGGTTCATATATGGTGGATACTTGATTGATAAATTGGTGATAAGAAGGATGAAGTTTTTCATAGGATACGTGTCTTTGTATAGGGTACTGAACATTGCACTAAAAATTCTGCAAATATGAGGGAGGTCTGGATTGTCTAGCCGACCTTCTAAGAATATGACTTTGTGCACCAGGTACTACATTATTACCTTGGTTTTGCTCAGCAGGTAATAGCATGTGATCAACAGGTATAGGCAATATGGTGGGACTGGATGAAGGTGTGTTATCAGGAGAATTTTCATTGACTGAGGAGGTATTATTTTAAGTGACTAAAGGAACCAAAGGATCAAGGGAAGATGTATGTTCAGTGATTGTTTTAGGCAAAACTGTATCAGAAAATAAAGTTGGGGACAGGTCTGTATCTTGAAGTGTGTGAAAAGAAAAGATTGATTCATGAAAAATAACATCTCTAGTGATGATGTTCTTTCTAGACTTAAGACAAACAAGTTTATAGCCTTTGGTACCTGATGGATATCCAAGGAATACACAGGGCAATGCACGAGGAGTAAACTTATGTCTATGTGTAGGAATTGTGGAGGCAAAACATAAACAGCCAAATACTCTTAAAGAAGCATACTCAGGGAGTTTACCATATAGCAGCTCATAGGGAGATTTATTATTCAGGCCAGGAGATGGAGTCCTATTTATTAGATAAGCACCTGTGGTGACACAATCACCCCAAAACTGAATTGGAACCTTGGATTGGAACATTAAAGCTCTGGCAACATTGAGAAGATGTTGATGCTTCCTTTCCACGACAGAATTCTGTTGTGGTCTATGTGGACATAAAAATTGGTGTATGGCTCCCTCTGTTTGTAAGAATTTATCCAATTGTAATTCCCTAGCATTATCACTGCGAATTCCCTTAACAGAGGCATTAAACTGAGTTTTGACATAATTGAAAAACAGCTTGATTAACATAGTGGCTTCAGATTTATGTTTCATCAAGTGGATCCAAGTGTATCTTGTATTATCATCAACAATTGTTAAGAAGTAGTGTGAGCCATTATATGTAGATTTTCTAAAAGGTCCCCACACATCATAATGAATTAATTCAAAAGGTACATTAACATGATTATTGTTAAAAGTAAAAGGCAAACAATGAAATTTAGCAAGAGGGCAAACATGACAAATTTCATTATATGAAGAATTTGTAGGAAACAAAGTAGGAATTTTATTCTGAATAGCTTACAAAACTTGATCAGATAAGTGGCCTAATCTAGCATGCCAAGTAGAAATGGAAATGTTACCAACTGCTAGACATGTTGGTACATTGAACAAAGTATTATCAAAACTTGTATTAAAAACAATAGGAATAGCAGGCTCAACTCTGAGGAAATACAGGTCATGAGTGTGGTCACCCTTGCCAATCGCCATCCCCTTGTGATAGTCCTGAATAAGAAATCCATTATCAGAAAAAACAACAGATAAATCGGATTGTTTGACTAACTGACTAACAGACAAGAGATTGATTTTGAACTGGGGAATGTACAACACACACTACAAGAAAAATAGTGTTTTGCGACACATTGATTGCGACAATTCCATAAAAACCGTCGCCATTTGTAAGTTACGGCGGTTGCCGCGACGGTTTTAGACAACTGTCGTTAAATTTTTTAAAAATTTAAAACATATTACGAAGGTTTTGGATAACTGCCGTTAAGTTTTTTAAAAATTTAAAACATATTACGACGGTTTTGGATAACCGCCGTTAAATTTGTAAAGCAATTAATTTTATATATTATATTAATAATATTTTATTTAATTATTTTTAACTATAAATTAAAAAGAAAACTATAAATTATAAATAAAACTTAAATTATAAAATAAAATTTAGAAACTAATAACATAAAATCAAAACTATATTAAACTCAAATTTATAAAATAAAATCAATAATATAAATTAGTAAAATAAAATAAAATTTAAACTAAATTAATAAAAATAAATTAAAATTAAGTTTATAAAATAATATTTAAAAAGTAATCTTTAAAAATTTATTAAAAACCTATAAATTATTAAAAATATTGGTTTGCACGTAATGTTGTGAAATATTTTTTTTATTTTATTTTCCAAATTCTCTCGTATCCTCATCAGAATCATCGTCACTCTCGGATTACGAAAACGACGAAATGGTTCACCGTTCCATTTCCTTTCCTACATACCATGTCTTTACAAAATCTTTGACAAAATTCTCGTTAACGCTGCTGATAACAAACAAAGAGATCCTGAAGGGAACACGGTTTCGGTTTACAATAACGGAGACGGTGTTCCGGTTGAGATTCATCAGGAAGAGAAGGTTTATGTTTCGGAGTTGATCTTCGGTCACCTTCTTACTAGCAGTAACTATGATGATAATGTCAAGAAAACTACTGGTGGTCGAAATGGTTATGGTGCTAAGCTCACCAATATTTTTTCTACTGAGTTCATCATTGAGACTGCTGATGGACGTCGTCTGAAGAAGTATAAGCAGGTAGTGATTTGTATCTTGATTTAGGGTTAGATTTGTGGTTCAAATTCTTAATCATTCTGTTTTTTGTTTTCTTTTTGTTTGAATTTGATTGATTATTTATTTATTTAGGGTTCTGCTAGGGTTTTTGATGTTTAATGTTTTGATTTGAAATTGAATTTGTTGGAATGTTTGTTTGTTTGTAAATCATAATAAAACCTGATTTATGTTTCTTGAATTTCACCATGATTTGGGTTGATTGGTTTTGTTATGTAGGTTTTCTGAAACAATATGGGGACAAAGTCTGAGCCAGTGATAACCAAATGCAAAGCTAGTGAGAATTGGACCAAGGTGACCTTTAAGCCTGACTTGGAGAAGTTCAAAATGACCTATCTGGAAGAGGATGTTGTTGCTTTGATGAAAAAACGTGTGTTGGACATGGCAGGATGCCTTGGAAAGACTGTTAAGGTTGAACTCAATGGAACTGTGATTCGTTTTAAGTCTTTTCGGGATTACGCTGATCTCTTTGTGAAATGTGTTGAGAAGTCTAAACCCACACCCCTGCCAAGGTTTGTTTCTACAAGCCTTTTAATTGCTTTTAAGAATGTCAGCAACAAATAATACAACTATCATGTTGATTTTCAAACTGACCCAGTACACAACTTTGTGGAGGTTCCTGTTTTATATTCTCTCTACAAGTAGTTTATTAATTTTTCCTACCTACGTCCTTTTATGCTATATTTGTTGTTTTTGAAAGTGTTGCTGGTTTAGTTGTAACGTATGGCATTAACCTAAACACTATACAAATATGGATGATATAGGAGCTTTGCAACTTAGAGACCAAAATTATATCAGTAGAAAGAATACTTCAGTATACTTGCATTCCTAGTGAGTATCCTCTTGTTGTAGACGAAAATCTGACACATGCTTCTTGGCCATTATATGGCACAGTTGATATTCACAACTTGCAGGTAGTATGGGTCATTGTTATTTTTATCGTTTGCTAACTTTAGTTTTGTTGGCACCTTTTGAAATCTTGAACTAACATGATTCGTAAGCCTCAAGGAACTTTTTGGATTGCCCATCTTTAGTTGAAGCTCTAAATACATAGCTGGAGTTAGCTTTATAAATATATCAAATACGTCAAACTACAACACATATCAGTTTAGCAGTTCTAGAACTATGTTGATCTACATCACAGCTGTAAGACACTAATTTTAGAACTGCGACTGCAATTAGTTATTTAACAGGAAGTGTTCGGTGAAATGTGACATTGGATCAAAGGTATTATTACTAGTGGCAATGCATAGATATGCTAGTCTGTAGTTGGTACCATTTAGCAGCATTTCCTTGATTGGTTTGTTTTGCTATATGTTTAGTGAATCTATTTTATTCCATTCTATTCTATTCTATTCTATGCAAATTTAGTTTTTGTTGCTTCTGTTATTAGATTTTTAAGTTATAACTCATCAATCTTGAGGATCATGCTAGAGTTCTTTGCAATTTGAACAAAGATTCTGCTGGAGATGAAGATTCTGTTATGACATGTAATAACTGTAAACGTAGAATGCAGCTTGATGGCAGTACGGTTGACAATAAATCAAAGATGCAGTTAGTAGCTGTTGATTGCCCTGAGTCTGCTGACAAACCAAAGAAGCAAGTTCTTAAAGTGAGTGTAAAAATCCTAGATGCATTTTCCGGTATAGCTAAGTTTCAATCTATTAATTATAGTTTCTTTCTCATGTGATATAGGCTGCACAGAAGGTTTTGGCAGGATCCATAAGGAGAGAAATGGCACTGGAAGAGTTATGTGCAAAGCAGGCTTCTGAGATATCGCAGCTCAATTGCTTAGTAAGCTTATGTTTGTTTCATAACAATAATTCGCGACCATTTTATCATCATCTATTGTGACTATTGTCAATCATACTTGTATTAGAATAGTACAAGCATGAGACAGAATTCAATGCCATAACAGGACAGGCAAGATAAGGTAAAATTCAGCACCTTCAGAGTCTTATGGATGGTGTTTACCCACTGACGAATTCATGAACGAAGATCTAGTTTCCCGCGCACATGAACATGAGAGTAAGTTATTTTTAAGGTTTCTTTAAGGTTTCTTTTTCATGATTACTATATTGCATGCTTAAGGTTCAGCTCTTCCTCTCCAACTCCTTCAACGAAAAAAACTCACTGTTTCAGCTCTCCCTCTCCAACTCACCGTTTCAGAAATCGATAGGGTTCTCTCTCTCACTCATTCTCCCAATTTTCTTGTAGTCGACTTTGTTAAATCTTACTCACTATAACTACGTTAGATTTTACTCAATTGAGGTGCTTAAACTTGTTTCCTTCTATTGTTAGTGATTAAATTAAATATTTTAATTAGTGATTAAATTAGATATTTTAAATTCCGAAATATCATCCAAATCAGAATCAATGGTTCATTCAATTAAAAGGTGTGTCCTGCATTAGAATATTGGTTTCAAATGTGGAACTTGACGTCAATAACCAAACTGTTTAGCTTTTAACATGTGTTTCTTTTGAGGTTGAAGTAGATTTGTATCAGAGTCCTTAATTGATTTGGGTGTTGGGGAAGCAAATCGCTGAAGCAATGTTATCAAATATCGGCCATGGCGGCACAATGTTTAATATGTTAGATTATACATTAGTTGATATTGACATTGATATGATATATTCTGTGTGATATCAAAAAGTTTGTATCGATTGCAATTCATTGTTCTGTATTACTTTGACTGTTGATTCAAAAATGTTACCCGTTGAAAATACTGTTTGCTCCATCGAATTCTCTTTCGAAGATACTGTTTGTTGTTCTTTATTGTTTTCTTCCTGCACATGTTTGATTCCTACGGTGTCTTTGACTTCACCGTCACAGGATAATCATTTGGATTCTTCCTGCACATATTCTTGAGCTGAATACAGTTAGTGAACTTTGTTTGAAATTAACAAATGTGTACAATGTTATTCATTATATCTATCAGGACAATGCTTTCTTGAGTTGCTAACTTTGTTTCCATATAATATAAAGAAACTTACTTTAATTAGAAAACTCAATAAGACAATGCTACGTTTAAAAGTTCTCTTAAATTTAAGAGAAACATGTTGGTTCAATTGGTACCGTACCGGTTCAATTCGGTTCAATACATATCACAACAGTTCAGCTAAATACATGACACAAAGTGCAATTTCTATTTTGAATATACCAAACATAAATGTGACGCTTTTCTGTATGTTTTCATTTATGATTTGGTATGCTTTATTTTTCCAAAATATTATTCATGATCATACTCAAATTTATGGCAGAATCTATTGTTAATGCTGGACCAGCAGATTACATTTCCCCATCAGGATTGAATTCTAGTGGTCAGGTTTGTCAATTTTGATATATACACATTATTATCTCTAATGATTAATGAAGTGGATAAATACATGAAATAATGTGCAAAGTTGGTATTTCAAAACTAGGACGGTGTTCTCTATGTTTTCATTATTTTCATTTGTGATCTGGTCTATTTTCTTTTGCCAAAACACTGATCGTGATCATATTCAAATTTTAGGCAGAATTTGTTGTTAATGTTGGGCCAATAGTTTAAATTTCTCCATTAGAACTTAATCCTACAGTGGTGCAAGTATGTCAATTTTAATTACCAAAATCTTTCTTAAACAAATTATTAGATTTAATTGTTTTATTTTTCCACATAGGTAGTTATGTGCCAGCTGATGCAGCAAATATTAGACTGACAGATCATTCTTTAATTGTGCATACTTGTTGTGTTAACCATATAATTTATTGATGAATTTGATCTCTAATTTGTGTCTTAATAGTAGTTTTCATATGTTTTGTAATTTACATATCTGGACTTGGACTTGTTAATGAAGTTTTCTTAATGTGTTTTTATGTATTGTGACAATGATGATAAATGTGATCCCAGCTCTATGAGACCTCAAGGTCCGGGAATACAATTAGTTCCAACACACATTTGTCTGAGCATCGTAATGCATTTCTCACCCTTTCTCATTCACTTGTTATATTATATTTATTTTTGAATCGTGCATTTGAAATACAATTTTACATTTGTTTAAATTTATTCAGACTTTGGTTCCCAATGATTTTACTTATTACCATGCTAATGCTGATAATCCGTGATTATAATTGATATCAATTGACTGAGGGAACTAGATCTTTAATCTTTGTTTGTTAGATGTTTCAAATGTTTTATACTGTTTCAGAATCTTTTTATTAAACTTTATGTATAATATTTACTTGTGTATGTTTATTTGTATAAATGTTTTATTTTTAGTTTGTCTAAAGATTCTGATTTCATGCGATCACAGCTATATCGCTTCCTAGTCAGACGGTCTGATAGCAAATTCAAAGTTGTTGTACCCAAGCGCTTGATCATGAGCAAAGTCAACCAGCCTCTGATTTCTCTGAAAAGGTTGATTGCCGCCTTGAAAGGGAAGGTTTGTTTCTGTCTCTGTATTCTTAGTTTATGCCAGAAATTGTGTTGTTTTTAACTTTGATTAATTCTCGCTATGATCTTATTTTCTTTTGGATTGTTTTCTCCTAACAAGAGGGCAAAATTGGTGTTGTTATAGGTGTTGTCTCTGATGATATAAGAGAATATGAAGTACCGGCAATAAAAGTTACAGCTCTAAGGTTTACAGAGACGACACGGGCCCGTATTCAAAGTGTCGGTGGTGAATGCCAAACATTTGATCAACTTTCCATGAGGGCTCCTTTTGTAGGGATGGATCATTCTTTCTGACACAGTGGGAACAATTGAAATGGTTCGCACGCTTGCAACTCAAGTACGCTGGGAAGTAAGGATAATTGATCTTCATAATGGCAGTGAATATCTAAAGAAGCATTTCAGAGAGTTCAAACAAGTATAACCTTTTGTTTTCGAATTAATTATATTTTGTATTCATATAGTTAAGTTTGATTTTTGCTTACGAAATGTACTTAATTTTTCTTCTTGATGTTATAATATGACACCAAAGGTTATACCTACTTTATGGTATTTTGTATTGTCAGAATTGAAATGTATTGGTTTTCTATAGGAGTTAATGTAGCGATTTTTAATTTTTTTTTCTAAAAAATATTATAATTACGGCGGTTATAACCGTCACTATTTTTAATTAAATATATTTGATATAATTATGGCGGTTAGAACCGTCGCAATTTTTAATTAAATATATATTATACAATTATGGCGGTTAGAACCGTCGTAATAATATATTAGAGACAGTTTTAAAACCGTCGCAGAATGTTACGGCGGTTGGAGCGACAGTTTTACAAACCGTCGCAAAACAGCCTCGTGACACACGTTTCTACGACAGTAGTGGAACGTCGTGACTTGCGATTTGCGTCGGTTCTAACCGCCGTAATCAGCCAAAATTAACTGTCGTAATTTGCAAATTTTCTTGTAGTGACATTTTGCAATGTCAATTTTGGTCCTAAATTGACTGTGCCTATAGCAGATACAGGGACTTTTGTATTATTAGGCAAAGACACAAATTTGTCAGTTAGAGGTTTATAGGATGTGAACAAATTCAAGGAGTGCACAATGTGAGATGTGGCTCCTGAATCAACAATCCAATCAAGATTTGGCAGACACTTATTGTGATGTGTTGAGGAAAAAACCATACCTACTGAGTCATTTGATGCAGGAGACTCTCCAAGGTTTGATTGCCTAGCCATTTGTCCTTTGATATAAGCAATGAGCTGCTGATATTGCTTTGTGTTCATTGGTGTTGTGTCCTCCATGATACATGTATTGACAGCATTTACTGCAGGCTGTGTAGATGGCAGAATCTTGTTCTTTCTATAGCTAGGGGGATAACCATGGAATTTAAAACACTTGTCCTTGATGTGCCCAAGAACACCACAGTGAGAGCATAGAGGCCTATCCTTCTTTCCAATTTTTGACTTAACACCATTGGAATCATTGACAGCATATGCCAAATTTTCAGTAGTGTCACTTGCAACATAATTTACCACTCTTTGTTTCTCCTCTTGAATTATAAGTGAAAACACACGACTAACTGAAGGTAACAAATCCATGAGTAGAATTTGACCACGAAGTGAATTAAAACTTTCATTCAAACCAAGAAGGGAAGTTAAAACATACTCATGATTGATGTGTTCAATCAAAGGACTAAAACCACCACACACACATTGATGGATTGGACGAAATTCAGCAAGTTCTTCCCAAAGCCCTTTGATCTTTGAATAATAAGCACCAACAGAGAGAGTACCTTGAGTGCAGGTGATGAAATCCTTGCGGAGTTGGAACAATCGTGGACCATTGTTCTGCAGAAAACACTCTTGAAGATCATTCCAAATCGCCGCAGTTGTAGAAGCATAGATGATGCTTGCTGTGAGTTCTTTGGAAACCGAATTCAAAAGCCAAGATGCAACTACATTATCATTGCGTTGCCATAGTTGAAACTGATCATCATCTTTTGAAGGTGGCGGAATCGAACCATCAACGAAGCCGACCTTGTTCTTGGCACGAAGGGCGATGAGCATTGCACGGCGCCATGAGGGATAGGTTTCTTCTGTCAAGAGATGCGAAACGAGAACAAGACCAGGATGATCTGAATAATGAATAAAGAAAGGATTCAGTTGTTGATCTGCCATGAAAATGAGAACAAGCTCGAAACGAAGCTTGAAGATAGGAAAAGAAAGGACGGAAGCAAAAACGATAATCTTGGACAAAGATTATGCCCAAAGGTCTACTGATACCATATTGAATAAGAGAATGCTACCATGGAAATGGAGCTTCTCAAGGTAGAAGAAGAAGATGAAAAACAGAATTCGTAACTAACTTTTATTGATCAGTTTCAATTAGTTACAACTAGGTGTAATCTCCACCTTATAAACAAGATTAAACCTTATCCACTAATGCAAAACCTCTAATTACATTATTACCCTTAATAATATGTGGTTGGAAACTGAAGACAAATGAACAGACAACAATGGAGGACTTTTCTGGACTGCAACTGTTATCTCTTTGTATTGATAGTTCAAAATGTCTTAACATTCAAATGAGTTAGAAAGTGGTCTTTATATAGAGACCAAGGATAGGAGAGATAAATATTACACTAATAAACATTATATTAAATGTCTCTGGGTCCCAAGGAGAAAAGGCTTATTCACTCCCCAAGAGAATCTAACTTTTCCACTACCCAATACATAATTTAAGTTTATCCCAACAAAACTCCCCCATAAACTTAAATGTTTCTACGGTCCATCATTCCCAGCATCTTCTTTCCTCTGTCGAACAGCTCCTTCGACAGTGGTTTTGTGAGAATGTCAGCTGCCTGGTCCTTGCTTGCAACATGCTTTAGTTCGACATCTCCATTCTTCACATGTTCTCGAATGAAGTGGAATCGAACGTCAATGTGTTTGCTCCTTTCATGGTTTACTGGATTCTTCGCCAGTTCGATTGCAGATTTGTTATCCACTTGTATTATTGTTGCATCTTCCTGTTTTTGTTCCATCTTGCTCAACAATCTTCTGAGCCATATTGCATGGCATACACACCAAGATGCTGCCACATATTCTGCTTCACATGTCAAAAGTGTTACAATTGGTTGTTTTCTCGAAATCCAGGTAAAGGCAGTGTTTCCCATGAAGAAAACATAGTCTGAAGTACTTTTTCGATCATCTATGTTACCACACCAATCGCTATCAGAATAGCCAGTCAACTTGTATTCTTCTGCTTTTGAATAGAACATTTCAAGTGACACAGTTCCTTTGACGTATCGAAGGATTCTCTTCAAAGCTTTCCAGTGTGTGTAGGCTGGTTCTTCCATGAATCGACTCACAATTCCAACACTAAGCGAGAGATCTGGCCTTGTGCATGTCAGATATCGAAGACTTCCCACCAAACTTCGAAATTTGCTTGTTTCGACATGCTCTCCCCCATCAAATTTCGAAAGTTTTGCTCCTGGTTCCATTGGAGTCAAAATTGGATTACAGTCTTCCATCTTAAATTTCTGCAGGATGTCCTTTGCATACTTCTCCTGTGAGATAAAAATTCCAGCTTCTTCTTGTCGAACTTCTAGACCAAGGAAGTACTTCATCAGACCTAAGTCTGTCATTTCGAATTCCTATGTCATTGCAGTTTTAAACTCCTCTATCAATTGATTGTTGTTGCCCAAGAAAATTAAATCATCAACATAGAGAGCAACAAGCAGCATTTTCTCTTTATCTTTCTTCACATATACAGCAAGTTCGTAGGGACATTGCTGAAAACCATTCTCTTTGAAGTATGTATCAATTCGTGTGTTCCATGCTCGTGGTGCTTGCTTCAGCCCATAAAGTGCTTTCTTTAGTCTTAGCACTTTTCCTTCATTTTCGATCTTCATGTATCCTGGGGGTTGTTCGACATAGACTTCTTCTTCGAGCACACCATTCAGAAAAGCTGACTTGACATCCATTTGAAATATTGGCCATTTGTATTGAGTTGCTTGAGAAATGAGTAGTCGAATTGTTTCCATTCTCGCAACAGGTGCAAACACTTCATCATAGTCGATTCTGGCTTTCTGTTTGTATCCTTTCGCCACAAGTCGTGCCTTGTATCTTTCAATTTTACCTTCAGCATTCATTTTTTTCTTGAATACCCATTTCACATCAATTGTTCGACTTCCTTTGGGTAATTCTGATAGTTCCCAGGTATTATTTTATTCGATGGCATTTATCTCTTCATTCATGGCATTCTTCCAGTCTTTGTTTCTCACTGCTTCTTCAAAACTGACATCTTCAGAATCTGCCAATAGACATACAAGGTGCACTTCTTCTGTGTTTTCATACAGGTCTTGTAGACTTCTCATTCTAGGTTGTGAAGGCTCATCTTCATTGTCGGAGTCTTCAGTCGAATTACCTCTGTCGAGTTGCTCCAATCCCACTTCGACAGCAACCTCTGTCGAATTGTTCCAATCCCACTTGCTTGCTTCGTTTACTCGAACATCTCTACTCACTATCACCTTTCTGTTTATTGGATCGAAGAGTCTGTAACCTTTCGTTTTCTCATCATACCCAATGAGTATGTATTTCTGACTCTTGTCCTCCAGCTTTGTTCTTCTTTGATCAGGTACATGTGCATAAGCTACACTTCCAAAAACTTTGAAATGAGACACAGTTGGTTTTTGTCCACTCCAAGCTTCTTGTGGTGTTTGATCTCCTAATTTCTTATGCGGGCATCTATTTTGAACATAGATTACACATTGCACAACCTCTGCCCAAAATTCTTTCGACATGTTCTTGCTCTTAAGCATTGAACGAACCATGTCAAGAACTGTTCGATTCTTCCTCTCCGCCACACCATTTTGTTGAGGTGAGTATGGTGCAGTTAGAAATCTTCTTATTCCCTATTCTTCACAATACTTCATAAAGGCTGTCGAAGTATATTCTCCACCTCTGTCTGATCGAAGAGCTTTGATGTGTCTGTTAGTTGCTTTCTCCACCGTTATCTTGAACTTCTTGAATGCTTCGAAAGCTTCTGGCTTTTCTTTCAGAAAATACACCCAAGTTTTCCTTGAGAAATCATCAATGAAGGAGATGAAGTACCTTTTCCCACTGAAGGATTCTGGAGTAATTGGCCCACAAATGTCGGTGTGAATCAATTCCAGAATATATTTAGCATGATATTCTGCCTTCTTCTGAAATGAAGTTCTTGTCTGTTTACCAAACACACATTCTTCACAGAACTTTCCGTCGAACTCCATGTCTGGTAGTCCATGCACCATATTTTTCTTCACCAATCTCTATAGTCCAGCCTGATGTAAATGACCAAAGCGCAAATGCCATAAAGACGCTTGATCTTCGACATTGGCTTGTAAGCATTTTCCTTGAATGTTTCTCAAGTTCAGCTTGTACATTCGATTTCTTCCCATTTCGACCTGAGCAACCAATCGTCCTGACTTGTCTTTCAGATGCAGATTTCGATTTTCCATGAGTATCGAATAGCCCTTTTCAGTAAGTTGTCCCAAACTCAAGATATTTGCTTTGAGATTTGGTACATAATACACTCCTTCGATTGATCCTATCACATCATCCTTCTGTAAGAAACAAATTGTTCCTTTTCCTTCGACCTTCACCTTCGACGCATCTCCAAACGAAACATGACCATCTTCAATCTTCTTCATTTCTTTAAACACATGTTTGTGACCACACATGTGATTGCTAGCTCCTGAGTCCAGGTACCACATGGTGTCATTTTCTTCGTCTGCTTCCTTTTGAGTCATCAATAGGAATCCTTCGTTTGATTCTGTTTCTAGAACAAAATTTGTTGTCTCCTCCACCTTTCTTCTGAGTCGACAATCTTTTGCAAGATGTCCCATCTTTCCACAGTTGTAACAACTGTAGGAGTTGCAATCCTTCGCATAGTGCCCCTGCTTGTTACATTTGTAACATTCGACATTTGTGTAGTTCGACCTACCACCTCTTTGTCCACGTCCTCTACCATGCCAATTTTATTGACTTGACTGTCCTCTTTCGACATTCTGGTAACTTCGACCACCATCACGTCCTCCACGTCCACGTCCTCTACCACGCCAATTTTGAGAAAAGAGTGCTTTTTCGTCTCTGTTGAGTTATGTAACCTCAGTCTTTTCCTCCTTCTTCTTTGTTTTGCGCTGTTCATGTGCTTCGAGTGAACCAGCAACATCTTCGACAGTGATTGTCGAAAGGTCCTTCGCCTCTTCTATTGCGCACACTATGTTTTCGAATTTATCTGTCAAAGATCTTAGAATCTTTTCGACAATACGAGCATCCGTCATTCCTTCTCCATTTCGATTTAACTAATTTGCCACCGTCTGTACTCTTGTGATATAGTCTGACACGGGCTCTGTCTCCTTCATCTTCATTCTCTCCATCTCTCCTCGAAGAGTTTGTAAGGGGACTTGCTTGACTCTATCTGCTCCTTTGAACGCTTTCTCTAGCGTATCCCACGCTTCCTTTGACATAGTTGAATCAACAATCTTTTCGAAGGCTGATTCGTCAACTGCTCTAAACAACATGTACAGTGTTGTTTTATCTTTTGAACGCGTCTCTTTCAACGTCTTGTTCTGGGCTGCTGTGAAACTTGTTGTGCTTGATGGTTCTTCATACCCATCACTTGTTACCTCCCACACATCAAGTGAGCCAAGGAGCGCTTTCATCTGAATGCTCCAATTCTCGTAGTTTGATCTTGTTAAGCGTGGCAGTGGCATTTGACTCGTCATGCTCGCCATGAGCTCTGATGCCAATTTGAAGACAAATGAACAGACAACAATGGAGGACTTTTCTGGACTGCAACTGTTATCTCTTTGTATTGATAGTTCAAAATGTCTTAACATTCAAATGAGTTACAAAGTGGTCTTTATATAGAGACCAAGGATAGGAGAGATAAATATTACACTAATAAATATTATATTAAATGTCTCTGGGTCCCAAGGAGAAAAGGCTTATTCACTCCCCAAAAGAATCTAACTTTTCCACTACCCAATACATAATTTAAGTTTATCCCAACAAAAACTAATGTTTGTTTTAAATGATTGATTCTTTCTCTCTTTTGTATTAGACTGAGTATCTCTTGTACTCCTTTCAATATATTCTTTTACTTATAAAAAAAAAAATTCTAAAGCTTCGGAAAAAAATGAGAGAGAGGCTGTAATTCACCTTATCTCCTTAGGCTCACTTTGAATTGGATGGACGAAAGATCCTCTCTATTAAAAAAAGAATGCAGACCTCATAATAAACTGATGGAAAGAGACATACATGCATTATTGCATTGCAACAAAATTAATTTGCATGCATGAAAAACATGATCGAGCACTGTGGTCGGAATTTGGAAACAAATTAAGTGATCCCTATTATTGTGTGATTCTGATCACTCATCTTATGACCCTAGATATTCCTATAAATATAAACACACTTAATGTTACTCTCAACTTGCAACCTTATCGTTTTATTCAATAGTAATAAAATCATGTCAGTTTCCGCAACATCATCACTAGTTGCTCCTCCAAACACTAATAACATCTCTAGACGTTCAGCAAATTTTCATCCCAACATATGGGGGAATCATTTTATTCAATATCTATTGGAACCTATGGTGCTGATTTTACTTCATTTTCATTTATCTAACTTTATTTATTATTTTTTTAATGGAACATCTAAAAAAATTTATGTGCAGGAATTGGATGAAATAATGAAGCAGATTATAATGCTAAAAGAAAATGTGAGGCAGATGCTACTCCCTAAAAACCCTTTGAATGATGCTAATTTGATTGATTCAATCCAACGTTTGGGGTTATACCATCATTTTGAGCATGAGATTGGAGAATTATTGGAACATATTCACAATAATTATGTTCAAAATGGAACTATAACTCTTACATTTAATGAAGACCTTCATTCTATTGCACTTGTCTTCAGGTTACTGAGGCAACATGGATATCACATTTTGCCTGGTACGTAGGCCCTATTTACTACTTATTTTTAATGTTTTTAAGGTAAAAAACAAAAAAAACAAAAAAAGCATAACCATATGTTATATATCTTGTGATGTTCTCAGATGTTTTTGATAAGTTCAAGAACGAGCAAGGAAATTTCAATGAAACACTTGTTGGTGATGTTGACGGAATGTTAAGTTTATATGAAGCCACACATATGAGGATTCACGGAGAAGATATATTAGATGAAGCATTTTCTTTCACTTCCTCGCACCTTAAAATGATGACCACTCAATTGAGTCCTTCTCTTGCTTCAAAAATTAAGCATAGCTTAAAGAGGCCACTCTTCAAAAACTTGCCTAGACTAGTGGCAAGGAATTATATTTCTAGTTATGAAGAAGACCCCTCACATGATGCAACTTTGCTATTACTTGCCAAATTAGATTTCAATCTGCTTCAAAAACAACATCAGAAAGAACTTGGTGATATTTCAATGTAAGTTTAATTATTCCATCTAATTGATTAAGAGAATAATTGTTATGTATTGACCGTGTAAAATATTTTACACGGGTAATAAATCACAATTATTCATAAGTAATATTTTATATGTGATTAAAAAAAATTAAATATTTATAAAAATTTAACAATTAGATTTACTGGCGGTGTAACACTTCTTTATATTTTCAGTGTATTTCAATTAAATTCATTGAATAATGACAAAAATAAATTAAAATCTAAGTCTCGACAATAACGATTTAATGATAAAATTTTAGACAGTATTTTAGATGTAGGTACTAGATAGATAGATGTTTTTTTACACAATTTTTTTACTTTGGCCTTACTAATTTTTAAAACTTGCAAATAAATTAAAACATGCGGGCAAACAAGTCTCACAGCTGTGTTAAAAAATTAAAACATGCTAACAAGCATGTGTGTTAAAGGGCTCATTTGTTTGGTTTTTTTTTAAAATAATTTTTATAGTGTAACATATTTTGATATAAAAAAATTTTACAAAGAAATTTTTATGAAAAGTTTCAAATAAAAATTTGGTTTGAATAGTTATTTTTAAAATGTTATTTTATGTTTTTCATTACTTTATCGAAATTTTTTTTAGATATCAAAATTTTAAAAAATCACTTAATTTTGAAACTATTTCAAATAGTTTTTCATAAAAATCATTTTTGAGATACAATTTTTTTTAAAAAAATTGTAATTTTAACTATGTTTTGATCTTCAATAATATATGTTGATGTTATAGTATGTCAAAATTTATCGTTTAATTTATAAAAAACAAATTTAGAAAAACTTATAACATTTGAAAAACGTTTTTGTAGAATTGATTTTAAAAAATACAAAGAAAAAAATCATTTTTTTAAAACTCAAACAAATTAGCGCAAAATCTTTTGTGAGAAAGCCTTCTTGTTTATTGTAGTTTTGCCGCCTTGAGGAATTAATCTATATTGTCGAGAAGCGTGCAAAGTATATTCAACTTATAAAAAATAAAAAATTTGTGTTAAAAAATTAATCTATATATTTGTGAATAGAAAATATTCAATTTATAGATTTTTTTTCAGCAATTGACCTGCTCTTATTGGTGGAGCCAAAATGTTACAATGGCCCCTGCACTCACAGTGATTTTAAAATATACACATATATTGTTAATATGAATTTTATTTTGAATACTATTTTTTTTTCATTCTTGAATCAGACTCTCTTTTCTATCATTGCCTGCACTTTCCATCAAGTTGCAACAACTATTATAATATTAATTATTTTTAATTATTTAATAATAAAAAGTGAAAGTAAAAAAAGAATACAGAATCTAGGAGCCGGATGTTGAGAGACCCGTTCTTGGTGGTCTTATGTTCAAGATCATTAGTGGAATGGATCGAGCTTTTTTGGAGGGTTCTTTTTCGGAAGAGGAAATTAGGGATGCGATTTGGAGTTGTGAGGGATCCAAAAGTCCGGGCCCCGATGGTTATTCTTTCTTTTTTATTAGGAAGTGCTGGAACTTCATGAAGGAGGAGTTTATTGGTTGTTTCCTTAACTTTCACTTCGGAGCTTTGTTTTCTAAAGCGTTTACTTCCTCTTTCTTGACTCTAGTGCCTAAATCATCGAATCTGTTATGTTTGGATGATTATAGGCCTATTTGTTTCGTGGGTTGTGTGTATAAAGCTTTATCTAAGCTTTTGGCGGCTAGACTCAAAGTGGTGTTGAAATCGATTATTTCGGATTCGCAAAGTGCTTTTGTTCCGGGAAGACAATTGTTAGATGGTGTTGTGGTGGCTAATGAATTGGTGGATTTTGCTAAAAAGGAGGGAAGAAGTTGTTTGCTCTTCAAAGTTGACTTCGAGAAGGCTTACGATAAGGTTAGTTGGAATTTCCTTAGATTCATGTTAAGGAAAATGGGTTTTGGGGAGTTGTGGATGAAGTGGATGAAAACTTTAGTGTTTAATAGTAAAATGTCGGTTTTGGTGAATGGTAGTCCTACTAAAGAGTTTGTGGTGGAGAGAGGTTTGAGACAAGGAGATCCTCTTTCTCCTTTTCTATACGTGATTGTGGCGGAGGGGTTGAGGGGTTTGGTTTCAAAGTCGGTGGAGAATGAGGAGTTCAAAGGTTTTAACTTAAAGAGGTGCTTTATTGATATTCCTCAATTCGCGGATGACCCCTTACTTATAGGGGAAGGAAGTTGGAAGCAAGTGTGGGCAATTAAAGCGGTCTTAAGAGGTTTTGAATTGGTTTCCGGCTTGGGCATTAACTTTCACAAGAGCAAACTCATTGGTATTAATATTAGTGACCGGTTCATGGATTTGGCCTCTTTCTTCCTTTCTTGTAGGAGGGAGGATTGTCCTTTCAATTTTCTTGGTATCCCTATTGGCTCCAAATCTAATAATGTGTCTTTAAGGTCGGATTTGTTGATAAAAATGAAAAGAAGGCTCTCTTGTTGGAATAACCGGTTTCTTAGTTTTGGTGGGAGGATAACTTTATTAAAATCGGTTCTTTCTAGTTTGTCGATTTTTAAGTTATCTTTCTACAAAGCTCCGGTGAAGATCCTTAAGGCGATAACGAGTATCCAAAGTAATTTCTTGTGGGGAGGAAAGGAGGGTGAGAGGAAAATTCATTGGATGAGTTGGAATAAGGTGTGCTTCCAGATTGAAAAAGGAGGTTTGGGTTTGCGTAGGGTGGAAGACTTTAATTTGGCTCTCCTCAATAAATGGAGATGGAGGATTCTCTCGGAAAAAAAAGCTTTATGGTACAAAGTTCTAAAGGAGAGGTATGGTGATATTAATTTGAGGGTTGTGGATTCCGGTAAGTGTATCAAAAAGAAGATAAAGTGTTCCTTTTGGTGGAGGGATGTCATCGGCTTGGACAAAGGTTTGTCGGAAAATTTATTTGTCTCTACTTGTAGATTTAAAATTGGAAATGGGTTTTCTTCCTCTTTTTGGCATTCTTGTTGGTGTAGTGATATGAGTCTTAAGGACAAATTTCCCTTTCTTTATGATCTTTCTAGCCTTAAAGAAGTTTCGGTGGCTTGTATGGGTGGTTATAGAAGCGATGGTTGGTATTGGGGGGATTTTGGCATTAGTGGTTCCGTTGAGGATGGTGCGGTTTCCGATTTAATGGAGTTACGGTTGGTTGTTCAAGATTCCCGGCCGGTTTTTCCGGAGGCGGATTCGGTTTGGTGGCCCATCCACACTTCGAACTCTTATTCGGTTAGTTCTTTTTACTCTCTTGTTAATTTTATTCGAACTCCTCTTAGACCTCCGGAATGTTTTGATGTAGCTTTTTCTTTGGTTTGGAAAGGGGTAGTTCCTTTAAAAATTAAAGCTTTTGGTTGGAGGTGTTTTATAGATAAGCTCCCTACTAAGGATTCCCTTTTGTTAAGAGGTTGGGTTTTTCCGAATAATGATACGAAGTGCGTTTGTTGCGTGTTCGGAACCGATTCTCTAAATCATATTTTGGTGGAGTGTACGGTGGCTAGATTGGTTTGGAAGGAGGTGGCGGAGTGGGTTGGTTTAGAGGAGGTGGGAAATTTTGTCATTAAGGAGAGTTTCTTAAGGTGATTCTATTTTAGTAAAAGGAATAAGGTGAAGAGTGGTAACGAAGGTGTAATTTGGATGGCAACGGTTTGGTCTTTATGGTTGTTGAGAAATGACATTATTTTTAGGAATGTTGAGTGGAATATTATGGATGTGATGTGGAATGTCAAGTTGCTCATTTGGAGATGGTCTTTCATTGAAAAAATTACCAATTTCAATTATAGCTTTTATGATTTTAGTATGCTCCCCTTGTACTATTTATCTTAAGGACTAATTGGTCGTAATTTTCTTTTGTCGAGTTTCGTCTCGTTTTTTTTAAACGGGTTCGAGAACCCTTTGTTCTCGCTTTTATGAATTTCTTGCTTACTAAAAAAAATACTGAATACAAACATTATTATTATTATTATTTTACAGAGGCAAGATGATCACCAATAATAATATTAATAAAATTATTCATAAATATTTAGGTATTTAAATTGTTGCTCCGATAAGTTTAAACGACTTTTTATGACATATTGTCTAATATTTTTAATGAAATAGATTTATAAAAATAAGATCTAGATTCTTTTTATCGGAAAAAAAAACTTGATTTGTCCTGACCCTAGGTAGACTAAGTTGGAAGTTTCTCTTAATTGACTAACATATTCTCACCCTTACTTGAAAGATGATCAATGATGTCTTGGTATTTGATTATTGAACTTGCTTTGTTTTCTCTAAATTAATAATTAGGTGGTGGAAAGATTTGGATTTTGCAACAAAACTGCCATTTGCACGCAATAGAATAGCTGAAGCATACTTTTGGATATTGGGAGTATATTTTGAGTCTCAATATTCTGTTGGAAGAAGGATAATGACCAAGGTGTTATCCATGGCGTCAATAATTGATGATACATATGATAACTATGGTACATTAGAAGAACTACAACTTTTCACTCAAGCAATTCAAAGGTTTGAGGTTTTCAAAATTTTCTCTTTTCAATATTGAGCTATAATTTTGTAGGAGAGTTTAATTCTTAACTTTAATTTGAATTGAAATTCTAGGTGGGATATGAGTTGCATGGATTTTCTACCAGAATACATGAAATTTTCCTATAAAGCCGTTTTGGATGTTTATGAAGAAATGGATCAAGAGATGGTTAAAGAAGGAAGAGCTTTTTGTGTATATTATGTCAAAAATGAAGTAAATATTATAACTCTTAATTTTTTCCCTAGGGTTACTTCTTTCTAAGTAATTTATATCTAACTTTTTTAATGTGCACATCAGATGATAAGATTGGTCGAAGCCTACTTTACTGAGGCCAAATGGTTCAGTCAAAACTGCATACCAACAATGGAAGAATACATGGCTCTTGGAAGAGTAACTTCTGGTTACTATCTACTCACAGCAACATCTTTCATTGGAATGGGATGCATTGCCACAGAAGAAGTTTTCAAATGGTTAACTAATAACCCAAAAATTGTTAATGCTTCATCAAGAATTTGCAGACTCATGGATGATATTGTTTCCAATGAGGTAATTAAACACAAGAGCTAATTAATCAATTTGTTATTATATTCTAAAAATACATGTTTAATATTTTATTTTTATTAAATTAGTTTGAGCAGAAGAGAGGGCATGTGGCCTCTTCTATTGAGTGCTACATGAATCAACATGGTGTAACTAGAGAAGATGCAATTGATGAGCTTTCAAGACAAGTTACAAATGCTTGGAAGGATGTCAATGAAGAACTTCTTGATTCAAATGATGTGCCAAAGCCTCTCCTTATGCGATGTCTCAATTTATCACGTGCCATGCATGTGTTTTACAAAGATGAAGATTGCTACACTAATTCCCAAGGATCAACAAAGAATGATATAATATCTATCTTGTTGGATCCATGTCCAATATGACAAACACTACTACAAAATACACATTCGGTAACATAATATTACCACAGTCATGCCTTCCACCGTTGTAATATATGAAATTGGATGCGCCTAATGCTTATTTATTTTTTTGAAAGTCATTTTATCACGGTTGATAGACACAACCATAGTGATAGAGTGAGTGGTACAAGATTTGAATCCTGTCATCTATATTTTTTCCATTTTTCCTATTACAAAAATCGCGTGTCACTTAAATTCATAACTAAATAAAAAAATTGAATATTATTTAATCACGGATTTAGTATGCAACCATTGTAATATTATCTGTACAACATTTGTTCTTCCCTAAAGAGAGAAACGCTCCTCCCAACTATAATGATGATTGAAAATTCACATGGTTTAATTCATTAGGATCTTCCATGAGTAGGTTATATCTTTTTCTTGTTTCAGATTGTCTGATTGATAATTGGGGGATTAAGGGTTAATTTATGGGTGATAGATCTTTTTCTAATCACTATCCTATTTGGATCCAATCCAACAAACAAAATTGGGGGAAAAAAATAAAATAAATATTGTGGTGACAGTGACCCGTGAGATAAAGAAGTTTTTAATTTTATTAAAATTAAAAAATATATTATTATTATTTTAAGTGATAATAAATAAATAGAAAAAAAAAATAAAATGAAAGTGAGGAAGTGTGGGAAAAAAAATGTGAAAGTGATTTGAAATTTGAATGAAGAGAAGAATAAATGTATGTAATATTTAATTGTGATTTAATTGGTGGAGGTTGATATATGAATGCCACTTGTTATGGTGTAATAGAAGATGAGAATGAAAAAAATAAACATTAGTTGATTACTAAAATATTCTTTTATTAGTGTAAATAATTTCTGATAAAATAACAGTTTTGAAAGTTCATGCAATTGAATTGAAATAGATAAATAATAGATTTTTAAAATAAAATATTGAAATAATAAAGTGATTAAATTTATTTTAGAGGTATACGTACTATGTTCACTTCATTTCATACATCTGTATCTGACACCTGTATATTTTAACAAAGAAAAATGTTTGTGCACGGAAATTAAAATAGGATAAATTAGTTTAAAAAAATAAAATTTATACCTTATATGTATAAAATTATAGTGGTGTCAATTTATCATTTCTCTTTATTTTAAAAAACTAAATTAATATGTAATATTTGATTTAAAGTGTAATTGAGATGTCAACAGGTTCAATCATTGTGTATATCTAGTTTTTTTTTTTTATAAGCAAAAACTATTATAGGAGATTAAAGAAATCTCAAACCATAGAACTACAACCTCCAATAGAAACACAACTATTAAAGAAAATCAAACGGGAACTTAAACCAATCATACAACCTACAATTCTTGCTATTCTCTTTACCAAGAATCATAAGTTTATTAGCCTCAATCCTATGAGGTTGGGTTTTAACTTTTTTTTTTATAAGTAAACTTTCAATAAGAAGAGAAAAAAAGATCTCCAACCTCAAAGAAATACAAAGCAAATCAAAAGCAGGCCATACCAAAGGTATCACCAAGCATACCAAAACCTACCAATTACATAAAGTCTAAAGGGAATTTGCTCCAACTATAGAAACTACAATTCATTCTACCATTATTCCCTAGACCCAACCACATCCAAGAGGAAACCACTATACAATGAAATATAGAATCCACATTACAAATCTCATCATTGAATAATATATTATTCCTAGCCCTCCAAATGTTCCAACAAGTAAAGAACCAGATAGAATTAATCATTCCTACGTTACACTTGCCCTGAAGACTAAGGAACCAATACAGAGCATGCTTACAACAATCCGTTTCACTAATCCTATCAATCTCCACCCAATCAAAAACCAACTTCCAAATCAAAATAGATTTCGGGCACGCAAAGAATAAATGCGATAAATCCTCATAATCCAAGAAACAAAGCATACACACATTCTCATAATTGTTATTAATAATGTTTCTAGCCACCAAATTGGATCGAGTTGGTAATCAATTAAGCACCATTCGCCACGCGAACACTTTAACTTTAAGAGGAATGTGTGACTTCCATACTAACGCCAGCACAGTTGCCTCTTTATCTTGTAACACAGTTGCCGGTTCAGCATCAGAGATACATGCGTAGAATGATTTGACAGTGAATCTCGTGTCTTTATCAGACTTCCAGCTCCACCTATCCTCTCTATCATGATCCAACTTAACACTCACAAGCAAGTTCAGCATCTCCTCTAAATCCTCCGTTAAGCCTTGATAAGCCTCAAACATAAAATGCTCAATCTGCCAAGTTCAATCTCCTTCCTCCCATGTACCCATATTCGAAGCACGGCTGAATTTGAATAAACAAGCCTCAAATAAATTAGGAAACAGTGTTTTAAGATCTGCAGCATGACACCAGCGCATAAACCAGAACAGGGACATGTTTCCATTACCAACTTTGTTTACGACAAAATCAAGAAAGTTCACACAAGATGAAGGAGTAATGCAAGATAAGATGTCATCCATCCAATTCGAGTCATACTTACCTCTATCAGCCCGAGTATAGCCGTGAATTTTGATCGGTAACATGCCATAACGACTTTCCAACATCGGCCTCCACAACTCATTACCGTTGGTAAGAAACTTCCACAACCATTTTAACAACAAAGCCTTATTGAACTGACCAATATGACGGATGCCAAGGCCACCACTATTCTTCGCTTTACAAACAATATTCCATCTCACCCACACAATACTCCTAGATAGAGAAGAACCGGACCATAGGAATTTTCGTTATATTGCAATAATATCCTTAACAATACGCGACGGTACCTTGAAGAACGCTAAGTGATGGATAGGCATATTCAAAAGAACAGAGTTTATTAAAATGACTCTTCCCCCTATCGACAAGTTCCTCCCCACCCAACAAGACAATCTGGCTCTTAAGCACGAAAAGACAGGTTTCCAGAAATTCAGCCTCCTATTGTTACCTCCGACATGAAGACCAAGGAATTTGAAAGGCAACATCCCCGACTTGCATTGAAGAAAATGCTCTGCTTCCAAAAGGGATCCTTCATCAATACCAAGAGCGAAATTGATCTTCAGACTGGACACCAATTCAAAGCCCCGAAGAATAGTTTTAAAAGCCTAAATATTAGAGAAGGATCCATCACTAATCAGGAGTGTATCGTCCGCAAACTGGAGTAAGCTAACCGCGGTAGACATATCAAACTTGAATTCGGATAAAAGATGCGAGTCACAAGCCAATTTCACCATTCTAGACAATCCTTCCACAACTATCGCAAATAAGAATGGTGATAATGGATCACCTTGTTTGAGGCCCTTGGAAATCTTGAAGTCTATGGATGGACTTCCATTGATAAGAACCAACAAAAAACTATTGCACACGATTCCTTTCACCCATCTCACCCATTTGATGCCAAAGCCCAAGGAAATAAGCATATCTACAAGAAAATCCCATTCCACGCAGTCGTACGCTTGAGCGAAGTCCACTTTAAAAAGGAAACATTGACGCTTCATTCTCTTCGCAAAGTCAACGGTTTCATTCGCGACCAAAACCCCGTCCATCAATTGTCTTCTCGATATGAAAGAGTTTGAGAAGGAGATATAATCTTATCAATAACAACACTCAATCTCTTTGCCAACACTTTGGAAATGATCTTAACCACACACCCAATAAGACTTATGGGTCTGTAATCCTCCAACTTTTGGGGGTTAGAAACCTTGGGAACCAAAGTAATGAAAGAAGAAGCAAACACTTTTGGGAGGGTAGCCGAGCTGCAATACTCCTTGACACAATTGCAGAAATCACCACCAATAATTTCCCTGCAATGCTGAATAAAGAAGAAGCTAAACCAATCCACACCTGCCGCTTTATTACCATCGCAATTAAAAACTGCTTGAGTAATTTCGGCCACAGTAAATTCAGCTTCCAAATTATCATTCTCTTCCTCAGAAATCTTAGCCCCATCGACCCATGTGAAACGCGGACGAGGCAAGACATTGCGCCTGAATTTATTTGTAAAGAAATTCTTGGCAACACCTTTTATGCTTGTCGGATCACTAATAGAGAGACCGTCAACATTCAGCATGGTAATTTCATTAATTCTGGTCCTGGCCTTGAGAGAACTATGGAAAAACTTCGAGTTGACGTCGCCTTCAATAGCCCACTTGGTTCTAGACTTTTGGTGCAACATATAATCTTTAAGCCGCAAATTCTTCCAAATCTCTTCTTAAACTGCAGCTCTTTCCTTCAATATCTCATCCAAAACAACACTACCATTCCCAATGTTTCCTCCAGTTTAAGGTCTAGCCACCCGAATATATTTCCGTTCCACCACCTAAGCTTAATTTTTAAGGCTTTGAGCTTGTTCACAAGAATGTTTCTAAAAGTACCAGAGAAGTCAAAGGAGTCCCAACAGGATTTAACAAAAGCAAGGAACTCTTTATGATGAGTCCAACAGTTCATGAACCTAAAATATTTAGGACCCCAGTTTATGTTGTTGGCCTTGAGCCTAAGCGGCCGATGATCCGACACATCACGATCACCCACAATTTGACTCTTCAAATTCCACTTCTGAATCATCACCTCATTTACTAGAATTCTATCAATCCTACTCCGACTTTTACCGTTAGAATTAAACCACGTAAATCTGTTACCTACCGCCGGCAAATCAATAAGATCCATATCATCAATAAAAGACTGAAATTCAACCTTTTCTCTATAGTTTGACTCACTCCTCCTCACTCTCTCCTCCATGCTTTTAACCGCGTTAAAATCCCAGTCGATAATCCAACCTCCTTGAGGAGCCCGCGATTTATAGGAGTAGAGCTCTTCCCACAATCTTCTCTTATCCGCAAGGCCGCAGGGGGAATACACATTAACAATGTATAAATTCATCTGCTTCCACCTAAAATTGATACCAAGGTATCCCTTCCCTCTAAATCTCGATAAGGCTGAAATAAAGTTTTTCTTTCAAAGGGTAAGAATCCCTCCGGAATGACCTTCTAAAGTAACAGCAGACCAACCAATGTCTGACTGATCCCATAACTTCTTTATCACATCCTCTTCCATCACCTGGATTTTTGTTTCCTGTAGGAGGCAAATATCCGCATGACCTTTTAACAACAAGTGGTTTATCCTCCTTCGTTTTAAGGAGCTACCACACCCGCGAACATTGAAAGATACGAGATTCATGATGCACCCATTTCCACATCCCTCTTCCTTCCTCTGACATCTATATCCTCACTTTCCAAGTTCCTTAGAATTCCTTTGAAAGCTTCCTCATTTTCCCCACCATCAATCCCAAGTTGCTTTAGCGAATGCCAAATATTCGACGGTACGTCCCGAAGGATATTCCTACACCTGGAATTCCCGCGGACCAAGTCTGACTCAGTGATGGATTCACCACACAACAACGACCCTTTCGAAAACAAAAAGCAATCTTGACTTGGATGGGGTAATTTCTCCTTCCTATTGACTTTAGTTGTCCCGATTTTATGACCCTCAAGAGCCGTCGCAGCAACATGGAGCAGCGAAGAGAAATAGGAGGGAGAATACGGTATTTTCACACAATTGTATACCTCGTGGATCAGCTTCTTCTTCCTTGGCTTGGGCCAGACAAAAGGGCCTATAATTCCCCCTGGTGGTCCAATTAATGGCCCGGCACACCCCAAATCCACGACCAACCCAATCTCTCCTATGTTGTTCAGACCAACCATATTATGCAGTTGAACGTTCTCATCAACCTGGATATCGAAACTAGTTCCACAAAGAGGATCCTCAATGAGGTTCAAAGCCACATCCTTAACAACCTTATTAACAGTACCCGCTTAATCCACAACCCTCGTTGACTCCCCATCAGCAACTTCTTTTAAAATCACAGAAGTATCTGCAAGTCTAACCCTGCTAGAACTACCACTAACAGTCACAAAACCACCACCCTTAGCTACATCCTTCAGCTCATCACTTTCACAAACATGTGAGAAGTCCACTATATTATCATTGCCATCCCCTGATAACCCCTTATTACAAGAAGGGTCACTATCTTCAAATCTTCTATTAGACTTGCAAGACACTGAGTTCACATTATCATCCGCTCCTTCCCACTCTCCATCCACATCCGATGACTCGACATAATCAGATTGA
This sequence comes from Lathyrus tuberosus, assembly GCA_022829125.1. Classification (NCBI taxonomy): domain Eukaryota; kingdom Viridiplantae; phylum Streptophyta; class Magnoliopsida; order Fabales; family Fabaceae; genus Lathyrus; species Lathyrus tuberosus. The sequence goes on along the minus strand of JALAZF010000463.1, from coordinate 3,525,692 downwards.
ATAGAATCATCAGATTCATGAATAGCAGAACTGCAGATAACCCGAGAGAAATCTTCAACCACCAAGACAATATGAATACAGTTATCAATCTTCACCTTCATAATGGCATTGATAGGATCAAAACCTGCACAGACTAGTATACGACATGCGTCCAAAAAAATTATCTTGCACGTACTCGCATCACATCTCACGAAGGAGCCTACCTCATCAGTTATTATTCTGAAATTCTGATCACTCCAGGCGTGTAATGGCACACCATAGCATTTGATCCAAGCCAATCTTTTTGAGTTTTTATTTGTATGGCTTCTTTAGCTACTTTGTTTGATTTGTTGATTTGTTGATTGTTGGTTTCCCGTATTGTATTTTTATTTGTATTCTCGGTATTTCATTAGATACTTCTTGTGTTTTTTGACTTCTTCTATTTATTCTCGAGTAGTTTTCACCTTTTTATTAATATATTATTTTGCAAATTAACAAATTAATAATTTTTCTATAAATAGTGATACTTTATGGTAGAAATTAGACAAATTTATTTTTTAGCATGCGAGAATAATTAATTAAATTGTATTCTATTAAATATTGTTGATCAATATGTTTAATCTAAATATGTGATTCATATCAAAGTTTATGAAGTATTATAGATGAGGTTCGTTAATTTACTCATTTGCATCTAATTTTTCAAAATTAATGGGTGATTAAACCTAAAGCATGGTGTGTAATTTATTTGTGTAACTATAAAATAATGTCATATTCATCTTTTTCTTGTTCAAGTGTTACTACATATCTCGGAGAAAATATCTAATATGACATCTTTTATTCAAAAATAATATATTTATTTTTTGGGGAATAAGAGAATATCTTAAAACCAAAAAACAATATATTTGGCATTTATAAATATCTAAAATGTTTAAGATTAGCTAAATTTTTCAGTTGAAAAATGAAAATTTTGTTATTGAGTCAGATGCTGGACCAGAAGACTGGAACAACAAGTACAACTAGTTTATGACAAATTACAGCTTCTGGAGACAGATGTCAAACACGATGTTTGAGACATTGTATACCAGAACTAAAATCAGTTTGCAAGCAATATATAATAAAGAACACAAGAGATTGGTAACCCAGTTTGGTAAAACCACACCTACGTCTGGAGAATACTCTACCCAAGAAAGAAAATTCACTACTTCGAATTAGAATAATTATGTTATAAGAACCTTGAAACCGATGAAGTTTTATATCTCTACCTAATCCTAATGACTTTCTATTTAGGTATTCCCTTAAATATGAGAACCCAGTCACTTTCTTCAATCAATAACCCCTAGTGATCAACCTGGATGTTAAATTTACAACTCAACTATAAGACAAATCACCTATGCCAAGTTACTGAAACATAGTGGTGTATAACAGATAGATTCACACTAATCATTGTGATAGCATTGTCGCGAAGCGAAAAATACCATGAGTGTTCGCACGCTCAAAATAATAACAGAGTCACCATTGAAGTTCATTTATTCTAAAAGGAAAGGGAAAATATCAATAAAACCCTTGAAGAAAAAGAAAATGGTCGTCGCAACCAAATTCGGGTTCGGGAGTCGATTATGTGAGGGAAAGATATTAGCACTTTCACATCCGTTGTAATCAACGGGAACCATTTAGTTAACTTTGCGAATGAAATGTTAGATTTCATTATCGTTTTCTTCTAGTTATTAAAAGAGAAAAAGAAAAGGACAAAAAATAAGGTTTTTTTGGGGTGCCTGATGAGACGTTGAATCTCGCTCCTACAAATCCCCTGGTGCGATGGAGAATTCAAGGTTACTTAGTTATGGGTAGCAAATATTTATTTGGTGGTCGATTTTAGCAAAAGGTACTTAGTCACATTCAAACGAAAAATATTGCTTGCTACCCAAATCATGGAGAGGTGAACATTGGCATCACGTCAGAATGAACAACATGATATGGAATCTCAAAGATTTATGTTCTCATTGCATTCGAGGCTTTGTTTTCATGGTAGGAATGAAGCTTTGTTTGCATTTTCTAGGAATGGGCGAAGCATTTTTCGTTTATGAAAAAGTTTTGTCTTCGCGCTAAGGTGGAATAGGTAGTTTGATTGGTTGAGTTATTTTTAGGTGGATGGCGAAAATTGACACAGCAAGCTCTACAGCTAGTATCCAAATAATCGGGGAGGAAAGAGGCTTACACCTAATTAATCCTTTTTCATCCAAATTTATTGTGAAAGATGTGAGGTGAATTGAGTCATGGTTCTTTAAAGGAAGACGATTATTCTTACAACAAGCTCTACAGCTAGTATTCAAATACATGGGGAAGAAAGAGGGCTACGCCCAATTAATTCTTTTTCATCTACGAAAGAACGAGCTGAATTCGGTTAATTGTTGAATTTTAATATGGAATACAAGTATTCGAACAGCGAGCTCGACAACCAATATCCAAACACTCGGGAAAAAAGAGGCCCACGCCCAATTAGTCCTTTTTCATCTGATTTATTTGAGAAAAAAAATTTTAACGCGCGCTAGGGCAAGCCGAAAAGAAACCTAATGTTGATCAAGTATTTTGAAAATGGTTTATGAAATGATTTGATTTAGTTTTGAATTCAAATATGCAATGGTTATGAAATTGAATGAGAGTTGATGAAATATTTTTGAAAATCAGTTGGTGTTGATCAAGCAATTGATTTTTTATCTTTGGAGAAATATTGATTATATTAGCAATTAATTTCAATTAATTATTTGGTTAGTTAAATAAATAAATAAATAAAAATAATAAAAAGAAGATAAAATAAAACAAACAAAAGAGAGGGTGTAAGCATGTAGAGGGGTGAAGGTAGAAAGAAGTGTAACCCAATTCAGGGCCCAAATTAGGCTCAACCTATAAATGCCTCACACCAACTAGGGGTGTGAGACTGAAAGGGGCGCAGGAAAAAAAAACAAAGCCCAAACGAAATAATCCCAACAAAGGGGCAGAGTCAATCTAAAAAAGTTGACTCTCGTTGGGCCACAGGATCGGCTCTAATAAAGATCTAACAGTTACGTCACGTGCCTCCCATTGAAGGGGGCTCAAAGATGAATAAAAAAGGGCCAATGTAGCTTTCCCATTCATTTTCTCATTCATTCTCTCTCTCTCTCTCTCTCTCTTCTTTAACCTCTCTCCTCCCCAAAACAGACAAAACATGTTGGAGTTCCCCTAAACCGAATCAAACTTTGCAGCACTCTTGGTGGAGATGAAGAACAAAGATGAATGTTCTTCATCTTTTCTAGTTTTTTTTTCAAAAACTCACCAAGAACCCACAAATCCAAACATCCCCCCAGGTAATTTATTCTCCCCATCTCAAATCCTACCTTGATTTCAAGAAACAAACATACAATCATTCTAAATCTAACTCAACAGGAACGAAACCCTAACATCTAAAACTCACTAAATCCAAAATCAAACACAACGATCCTTACTCAAATTTTTCCTTGAGCATGAAATAAATAACAAAAACAATAATAACATAATATATCGACCAAAATCAAATGGAAATCACCCAACCCTTAAAAAAACCTAAACCCATTTTCAATATTTTGTGAGATTGCAATCGTTACAAGCACGAAAGGAGTAAACCAAAGCACTTAATAACAACTTAAGTGAAGAAAAGAACACCAAGTTGCTATCAAAATGATCTTGGACATGGATATTCTAGCTCTGGCGCGACTGCGACTTCTGGTGAGCAACACATGTACTTCTTCTTACCTTATCCATTGTGTTCCTTGTTTATACATCTTCTCTCTTTTTCTACTCAATTCTTTTTCTTTCTGCGCCTGCTGTGCGTAAATTCTTTCCTAGGATGTAGGGTTTAGCTCAATTATTTATAGCTTCAGTGTGAAGCTCTAATTAGTCTTAGGAGGAAAGCTTTGAGTGAGATTATGAGAGGTGGTGTTTGTAGAAAATGAAAATTTCCTCTGATGCTTAGAATTAAGTTTTCTTATTCTCCTCTAATGAATGAAACTAGTGTAGGATTTATTGGCTAAGTGTGGATGAATGAAACTCGTGTGAGTGTGTGTTGTTAAAAGAATATACTTTTGCAAAAAAATTATGAAGCGTGTGAGGCATGAATGAATTTGTGTGAGAGGATAAGGATTCAATTAAGTTATGTAGTGAGTAGTGAGGTTCAATCCATGATTTGGTGGGATTTTGGGTGAATGGAGTTGAGGGAATTTAGTGTGATCATGTGCAGAAATTAGAAGTAATTTTCAGTGTAATTCGAGTTGTAATTATGTGTTTACTACTATAAATTCATGTACTTCAAAAATCTCCACAAAATACCAATTGTTTTTCATTCAAATTCGCCTTGCTTTTCATTATTTGTTTGAAATATGATGCTGCAAATGTGAGCTTGAGTATTGGGCTATATTCACATTGTTTCTAATCAATCATTTCTCTATCTGCTTTTTTATTAGGCCTTGTTTACATGCTTGGAAATGACTTAAAGACCTTAGGACAAACCAATAAAGCATGGCCTTAGGTTTTGAGGGCTTAAATAATTGAATACCAAGTGAAAACTCTCTATAGTATTTGGTCCTTTGTATTTTGTACTTGAAACTTTTGTACAATACTTGTAATTTCAAAATGGTATTGCTTGTTTCTTTATACCAATGAGACAGCGTACTTTGTTATTTAAAAAAATGCACATTTGAAATTAAATTTAAAGACCATTGCATTTTCAAATTACCTTGTAATTGAATCTACTTCCTTATTTTAAATGCATGAATGACATGGATATACATGAATGAAAATGCTAGGGTATGTAGTGAAATGATGAATATGATTCGAATTAAAGTGAAGTAATGATATGAGAAATGTATGAATGATCATATAAAATGACATGGAAATGTGATAAAATGTAATGAATGAAACATGTAATGATATGAAGACATAAATGGGATAAGGATATGATTGGAAATAAGTGCATGATGCAAAAGTTGCATAAAGATGTAAATGACTAGATGAATAAGTCAAAATGTTGACTTTCTCTGCTTTTGATTTCTATGTATATATTTTTTGGATTTTGACTGATGAATGCATATGAGAATTAATAACTAAATGAAATGGTTATGATATGTTAATGCATATGAACTATATGCAATTAATTGGGGAAAATTTTAGGGTATGATAGTTGCCCCTATTTAAATATCTTCAACTAAAGGATATGAATGACGTTAGTCCCTATATATACGTCGTGGCAGATAGTTAAATACTAAAAAGCTAAATTTTGTCTCTTAAAGGGATGAAATGAAATGATATGAGATGGTATGTTATGAGTTTATGGGTGATTTTTCTTGTTGGGGATATGAAAATGCGAAGCAGACTCTTTGTGGATTGTTGGGATGACTAGTAAATGAGATTTGCTGGTGATTAAATGAGATAAGGTGAAAAGAATCATTGGAGTAAAACAAAGATAAGTTTTAGAAATTCAACAGATAAAATGATGAGTTACAGATTCTCAGTAACAAAAATGATAGGTTCCGGTTTCTCATAAAACAAAGATGACAAGTCACGGATTCTCACGTAAGAAAGGTGAATAGGTTCCGGTTTTTAAAAACTCGGGTCTGTAATCGGTTACACTAAATCTGTAACCGATTATAGATGACATTAAAATAAATATCATTTCAGTACCGGTTACACTCAGATGTTAACCGGTTACAACTGCAAATTTTTCACTTTTTCTGTAACTCTGAAGTGCTTTTGGCCTTGCTGTAACTGGTTACACCCCCGTGTTAAGCGGTTACATCACTTGAATTACTAAAAACACTTTTAACATGCCACCTTAATTCAAGTGCCCCAAGTCTTCCATGCCCATGTTCATCTTCAACCTATTGAACACATCATTTATGACTCCCTTAGTCAACAAATCAACCACTTGATCTTCACTTCTACAATATCCCAATCTTAACTTTCCTTCCCTAACAAGTTCCCTCAAGTAATGAAACCTCGTCTCAATATGCTTGCTCCTCCCATGTGTAATTGGATTCTTAGCAAGATTAATCGCAAAAATGTTGTCAACTAGGAGTGTAACAACCTTACCCTCATTGTTGCCCAGCTCCTCCAATAGATTCATAAGCCACACGGCATGGCACCCACATAACAAAGTAGCAATGTACTCGGTCTCACAAGACGAGAGTGCAACTACCAGTTCCTTCTTCGAACACCATGATATTGGTGTTCCATCGAACATATAGATGTATTCAGCTGTAGACCTTTGATCATCTTTGTCTCAACATCAATTAGAATCGGTAAAATCGAGAAAATTACATTTTCTGCCTGTATTCACTACAGGAAAGAGAATTCTGCAGCCAAAAGAACCTTTGATGAAACACCCCAATTCCCATCGCGAATAAATAACACTTAATAAAATCAGAGTAACTAAAAATTTATTTCTTTCCGACAGGAAACAGGGATGTCACACTTAAATGAACAAAATACAATCCCTGCTCAACATTTTTGATACATAACACAAAGGGAAACTTTTCCTTACAAAAGGATGGTCAATTATGGAATAAAGCGGAAAGATCCATAACCGACTTGTTTTACAAAATAAACTGTTTTAGAACCTCTACTATATACAAAAGTACTACCAAATATATTCAACAATTATATACATATAAACATAATCGTTCCCCGACTCCCGTGCTACGTATCAGAGCAGACACCAAGACCGACAACGGAACGGAGGACTAATCTTCACAAAAGCCTCCACGCCTCTAAAGCTGACAATCTGCACTATGCCATAAAAAGCATATTCCAGCAGAAGGGTGAGAAATATTATCATAATAACGTTGCATATAATTATATAGACATCAACGTATAATACACATATACCACATTCTCACCACGACTTATCACGATGCACGTATCTATACACATAACATCAACATATTCCATAAGTCATTTACACGGCATAACAATCCGTAATTGAACACATCAAATATCATAGGCATAACCATTCATGCTCAAATACATGTATCCCTAATACATATCGATGCATTTAACATAAACACATATATTCATGTTCATTCACCGATGCATCATTACAAACATACAATTATCATCATTTCACATAAACATACATATTATGTTTATCTTCCAATGCACACCTGCACGATTCTGTTCATTCCACATCAACATATACATATATATATGTTCATTCATCAATGCACAACTACAATGATGACAAATGCAACTCATAGAGACCGACTCTCGACTCTATGCAGATGCAATGCGGTACCGACTCATTTCATCTCAAGTTCAATTGAAGAACTTATTGGAACCATCGCTCGTTACTTAGTGTAACTCCCCGTCGGGCATACGATGATCACCCATTGCTACCACCTCTAAAAAGGCTTACAATGTTTATGGATTGCTTTCGGTCCTCTTTGTATAAGGCTCACAATCCGATCGCTTTTGGTCCTCTTTGTATAAGGCTCACGATCGTTTGTAATCATCGCTCCCACCTCTCAAAAGGCTTACGACGTTACAACGGGTTCATCTTAGAACCCCACAATGCAAGAATGCACATCATGATGCTTCACATACAACATGACTCATGACACTCTTGACATGCATACATATTCACAACCATGTGAACCATTTCAACATCAATAATCATGCATTGAAAATCAATTCAAACAATGCATTCATCATTAACCACAAATCACAACAACAAGCATATTATCATATGCATTCACACTAATTCACATTAATTACACCAAACGGCAACGAGCATCGCTTTACCACCCAAACGGCAACGAACTCTTTCACAATTAACATGCATTTACATTTAATTTAAACAATGCATTTCATGATGTTTGGCATACAATGACTCATGACATTAACATTGTATACTCACACACATCACATGCATCTTCACACATATATGCAACCATAATCATGCATATATATAATCAAATACCACACATTGCATATTCTTGCCCTTAGGCCACAAATCAACAACCACAACAATCATCACATATTCACATTTAACATGCATTATCACTTAATTCAAATAATGCATACATTCACTCAAGATCCACGATTCACAAAGCATTCTCAAATCAAGGGTTCGCTCTACAAACATATCCACAACACATTCACATCAATTGTGCCAAACGGCAACCGAACGTTTTCACAAATAACCAAACAATTCGATTTACGGTTTACCGGAAAAGTTGGTGAAAAGTCAGTTAAAAATATAAACAACGAACAAGTTATGAATATTTCAAACTAACGCAAAAACATAAACCGGACGCCCGACACTACGAAACGGTTCGTAAAAACTGTACCGATTGGACCAAGTTCAGACCCCAAAACTATTTTTCCTAGAAAGAACATCTCGTTAGCTTCCCAACGCTTCGAACGGGGATCAAAACCGACTTACGGTTCAAGAGATATGAATTTCCGAAGTTTCCCCGACAAACCAGAATTTCTGCTTCAGCACAGTAGGTATCGATACATAGGCTTTATGTATCGATACATAAAGACCTCATGTATCGATCCCTAACTCGCATGTATCGATCCCTGCTGTAGTAAAAATTCCATTTTTCCCAATTTTCACAGTAGGGATCGATCCCTGGTATTATGTATCGATCCCTAACCCTGTTTTTCACAAAAAACCAGATTTTTCAAATTACAACTTTGCTGTCCTTTTCCCGAATCCCCGAAAACTCGACTAAATCGAACATTTTCACCGAAACAAACATATACGCGCAACCACCAAATACATAAGAACAATTTAGAACACATAAACGAAATTTCTACGACGTTCGATTTTTCGATTAAATTTCAACCTTTCAAAAACCAGAATTTTTAAACTTCACCAAATCGAATAAAAAGCACGACATACGACGACCTAACCTTCCTCGATACAACTACGTAATTTATTTCGAATTCTAACCGTGAAAACATCGTTTTCTATCAATTTCCTATGATTCGACCTAAACGGAAACAACAACGGAAACATACCGAAAACTAACCGAAACATAACCAAACTTCATGAAACTTCAAACAGCAGCTCACATACATATAACCAACCAACACATGTATTTATACAACTTTCCGACCGTAGAAACATCGGTTTCTACCGATTTCGTCCAATACGACATAAACGGAAACATATGGAAAACCAACCAAAACATTCACACAAAACACATACATAATCATACACAAAGTTATAATAACAATATTTCACACCCTTACCCGATTATTCGCGCTTTAAACGGAGTTTTCTCGACTTTTCCTCTCTTTTCCTCTTCTCCCTTCTTTCCTTCTCTTTTCTCTTCTCTTCTCTTTCTATTTTTCTGTTTTCTTTTCTCTCTATTTCTATCTTTCTATTCTATTTAAACAAAATATCTACCCAAATGACCAAAATACCCCTACACTCAAATATCTCGCAAACGCTCTCAAAATGCGATAAAACATAATAACGATGAAAAATAACATTTTTCTAAATAAAAGTCGAAAATAAAATAATATAATAATAAAATAATCAATTAAACTCGATTAAATAAAACTCACAAAAACTGGGGCGTTACATTTGACATATCTTAGGATCCTCTTGACTGCTGCCAAGTGAGACACCTTCAGTCTCACCATGAATCTACTCACAATGACGACATTAAATTCCAAGTTTGGTCACGTAGTGCACAAACATCTTCAATATCTGAAGCACATATCTTCTTTGGTGCATGAGCAGTCCCCTTTTGGACTTGTGAAACTCAATGCCAAGGAAGTATGTCATGAGGCCAAGGTCTGTCATCTCAAATTCTTTCATAAGTTCACTCTTAAACTTAGAAAAACATTTTATGTTATTTCCCATTATCAACAAATTGTCTACATATAGACAAAGGATAATCACTCCTTCACTTATATTCGTTTTCACATACACTCCATGATCGGATACACATTTCTTGAAGCCATACTCTTTTAAGAAACCATATATTCATTTGTTCCAAGCTCTTTGAGCTTGCTTCAAACCATATTACGCTTTTTTTAACTTGTAGAACTTTAGCTCTTGGTTTTTCACAACAAAACCAGGGAGGTTATTCTGTAACACCCCATTTAATTATTTAGTCATTTTATGATTTACTGTGTGTTATTTGTGATTTTATTGACTTAATTAGGGGTACGTGTGTAGGGCGGGTGTGAGAGCTTAGTAGAATTACTTAATCGGAAATTAATGGTTAGAACAACATGGTAATAATAATATAATAATGAGACGTTTTATTAATGTTAATATTAGTTGTATTAATATTAATATTATTATTTTTATGATTATTAATATTAGTATTATTATAATTAGTAACATCATTATTATTAGGATTATTAAAGTATTAGGACCATTATTATTATTATTATTAATATTAAGATAATGAAAGAAATAAAGAGTAATTAGGAGAGATTAGTGGGAGGTTACACAAGGGGAAATCAGTTTACGTGAAAAGAGAAAGAGAAAAGAAGAGGGGGAGAGCTAGGGCAAGAAGAAAAAGAGGTTACACCATTGTTGAAGTATTCAAAGCTCAGATTTCAGATAAGGGGGAGAATGGGATTCAATATGGGTGATCTGAACATGAGAGGGTAGTGATGGGTCCTTTCCCTCTTAGGTTTCTGTGTATTTTCTTCTCCTCTTGATTTGCTGCATGATTGTATGATGATTATTGTGAATTCGTGGGTATGTAATGTCTGATATGAATTCGTGTTGGCTGCTGATGTTGTTGTGAAAATTCATATGGAATGTATGTGGTTGCTGTGTTGAACATAAAACTAGATCTGAAAATTGGGACTTTTATAGGGTTAACGAACATAGGTTTAATGACAGAAAATGTTGACAAATTGATGAAACAATGAAGTAGAATTAAGACTGTGAAATGGTATTGAATTAAAGATGGTTTTGGGTCTGATTTTGGAAGCTTGAAAATGATTTAATGGGGGAAATTTCGCACTGATGCGAAATCTGGGATTTTGGTATGCTCACTGGTCATACGCGTATGGGGGATGCCATACGCGTATGAGGAACACCCCCAGATGCCTTACGCGTCTGGTACGCACCTTGTCCCGGGCCAACACGACCCTCGGCCCATACGTGTAGGGTACGCGTAAGAGAGGCCAGGCAGTACGCGTATTGGTGAGGCAATATGCGTATGGGAAGACTGAAGGGTTTTGAAATAGGGAATGACCTCTAGTCATACGCGTAAGGCACCAGGCAATACGCGTATGACATAGGCAACTGAGAGGCCATACGCGTAGGGTACGTAGGCCTGGGGCGAGCGAGCAGGGACATACGCTTATGAACAAGGGCAATACGTGTATGGATAGTGTGCGTGTAGAACTTTTTTGTTTTCGCGATTTCTGTAACGCCCCAATTTTGTTAGTTTTATTTAATTAAGTCATTTTGATTATTTTTATTATTATATTATTTTATTCTTGACTTTTATTTGACAATATATTATTTTTCGTCGTTGTTTAGTTCTATCCCGTTTTGAGAGCGTTTGCGAGATATTTGAGCTGAGGGGTAAAATAGTCTTTTTAGGGGATTAGATATTTTGAATAAATAGAAAGCGGAGAGAAAAAGAGAGAGAAAGAAAAAGAAAAAGAAAGAAAAGGGAAGAGAAGAGAAAAGAGAAGAAAGAAGAGGGGAAAAAGAGGAAAAGAGGAAAATCATCAAAATCAATGCTTGGACTTCGATTAATCGGGTAAGGGTGAGAAGTTTCAATTATATCATGCTTGTATATGTATATGTATGTGTTGTTTGAATGTTTGGGTGGAAAATATAGGTTTTTCTATTTGGGGGAAATTGTGAGTAAATTGTAGAAATCGATGTTTTCACGGATGAATTGATGAAATACATGCCTAAATGTGTTCTAACATGTATTTTTGGGTCATTGGGTGTAATACTATCATGTGGGTGGAAGATTTGGATCATTTTCGGGTCCCAAACCCATTTTGGAGAAATTCTGGTTCGTCCAGATTCGCCAGGCGAGTTGGTGGCGAATCCGTTTCGCCAGGTATTCGCCAGGCGAATTTGCCTGGGACAGCAAAAACAGTATTTTCGTATTTTGGCCATAACTTTTGAACCGTAAGTGCGTTTTGGTCCCCGTTCGAAGCGTTAGAAAGCTTATGAAATGTTCTTGCTTTTAAAAATGGGTCAGAGGTCAGTAGATGGTTTATTTAGGTCGTGGTTTTAGAAAAGTGTTGGGTTGTCGGGTTTTTATCGCGTTAAACGCGTGCGGTCGGTGTTTTACCGTGCTATATGCTTTTAATAGGTAACGTATAGCTTGTGTGGTGCTATATGATGTGAATACATGTAAGGAGATGTTGTGATAAGGTGTTGTGATGCGAGGTTGTGATAATGTTGTTGTTGTGGTTTGTGAAACGCATTGCTTATGTGAAATTCAATGTGTGTTATTTGGTGGCCTTATGGCAAATATGTGCATTGTTTGGGTTAAACTTCGATGCATGATTAAGGATGTTGTTATGATGTGTTGTGAATAGCCTTTGTGGTGTGAATCTCTTGTGGAATGAATTGTGATTGTATGATTGTTGTGGTATGTGATGAAATGCATTGTTTGAATTGTTTTCAATGCATGAATATGATGAAGTGTATTATGCAATATGCTGTGGATATGGATGTCGTATGACTTGTATGCTGTTGTGTGATGATAATGCATGTGATGACATGTTGTGGTGATGAATTATGGCCGAAAGGCAAGAAATTGCAATGTGTGTATTTAGTGGTATATGCATGACTATGTTGTGAAATATGTGTGCATTGCATGAGTGTATGTGGTCATTTTGTATGAGAAACATCATGACATATATTCATGTGTCGCAATTTCGTGGAGAATCGGGTGTAATATCACGTCCCTGTTGGGTGTGAGTGATTGATTACACAAATGATCATTTGAGGATCCTCTGAACATTGTGTAGTCAATGGGTGTAATCGTTGCGATGAGTTACACTTGATTCCGTGGGAATCTTCAGAATGATTGTGTGCCCTTGTGGGGTTTGAGCAATCGGATTGTGTCTGCGTGAACAATCCAGAAACATCGGATGCCATGATGGTATGAGCGATGGGGAAATATCGTAGGCCCGGCAGGGAGGATATTTCCTTTGAGTTCTTCAATTGAGCTCGGGTGATGAGTCGGTACCGCATATACATTGCATAGAGTCGTTGTGTCGGTCTCTGTGCATTTGCATAAATCATGAATGGATTGATTATGTGTGAGCTTGTGATAGCTTTGGTGAATTATTATGCATAGGTGATAAATGCATTGGTTGTGAGTAATATGTTCTGTGTATAAACATATGATATGTGATGTGGTGGTTTGTTTTCATAGGTCATAATTGTGGTGTACATTATGTGTGAAATGTGATTGTATTGGTATAATCGTTATATGCCATGTGGTTGGATTGTTAGGAATATGTTTGTATTGGTGGCACGCTATATGTGTTAGTATGTGATGTATGTGGTGAGAAATATTATATATGTGAATTTATTTGGGTTGTAGCATATTATTATGCAATCTTGTTATAGTTGTTATTTCTCACCCTTCTGCTGGAATATGCTTTTTATGGCATAGTGCAGATTGTCAGCTTTAGAGGCGTGGAGGCAAGTGGAAGAGTTAGATCTTCGTCTTTGCTTAAGTCTTGGTGTCTGCTCTGATACGTAGCACGGGAGTCGGGGAAACGATTATGTTATTAATGTATATAACTATTGAATATATTTGGTATTACCTTTGTATGGAAAAAGTTTCCCCTTTGAGGGTATTCTATTTTATGCTATGTATCAAATTTATGAGCAGGGATGATGTTTTGTTTATTTAAAATGTGACATCCTTGTTTCTGTCGGAAAAATAAATTTTTAGTTACTCTGATTTTATTTATGTATTATTTATTCGCGATGGGAATTGGGGGTGTTACATTAGTGGTATCAGAGCAGGTCGGTCCGTCCGGCCAAGTTGTTGAGTCAGTTGGTGTGACAGTTGAATATTGTCGTCGTTGTTTGCCCCTTAGTACGTGATATGTGTGGAAGCACTGTAAGTACTTTCTGGTTTTCTAATCCTTTGTCTGTAGGATTTAGAATGAGATAAGTGGGGGAGAAGCTGGTACTTCTCCAAGTTGCTTCGGTTGTGGAGCGTTGGCTCAGTGTGTTGTGTATTGCAAGATTGTAAGTGTTGTTTGGACGGTGTGGTTCCCGGTTCCGAAGGGAATGCGGAGGTGAGGTTTATGTCAACTAAGGATTTGTGCCTTAGGTAGTTTTGCGCACAGGATGTAAGGAATGCTATTATAGTTTGGTAAAGATGGTTTATGCCCCATCATGATTGTCGGCTGTCTATCGACAAATTAAGGAACTGATCACCCTTAATCTCTTGTTGATAGCAGACGGGAATGATGTTGGATGGAATAGACGTGTCTTTCCGGCCTTGATAGTGCGTGTGATGAATTGTTTGGAATTTGAAAATGTGTTGGTTGGAAAAGTTGGATTTTGAGGTGTGGAAACCATGGAAGTGCAACAGAAAATTCTGGTTCTGGTGCGATTCGCCAGGCGAATTGGGAATTCGCCAGGCGGATTAAGTCTCGCCACTCGTTCGCCAGGCGAAGTGCTGGCGAAGGGTGATTCGCCAGGCGAAATCGTAAGTCACCAGGCGAATTTGGAATGACAGAAATGGGGTAGCTTCTGTAACTCTTGGGATTTTTCCACATATGTGATTCGCCAATAGTTCGCCAGGCGAGGTGCTGGCGAAGGGAGATTCGCCAGGCGAAATCGGAAGTCGCCAGGCGAAAACGGAAAGACAAAAATGTGTTAGCTACTAGAAGTTTGAGTTTTCAGAAAAATCAGGATTCGCCGCTTGTTCGCCAGGCGAAGGGCTGGCAAAGAGGTATTCGCCAGGCGAAATCTTGACTCGCCAGGCGAATCTGGCTGTTTTCCAATAATTGGCTTTCTTTCAAAAATTCATATTTTTGACTCGGGTGTCCGATTTAAGCGTTCTTTATATCGATATGAAGCTATGAAAGTGTTCTATGCTGTGGAAGGTGAAATTATTGTTTATGAGATGGATTGAAGGTTTTGGTATATTGGTCAAGTTGGAATGTAACTGAGGGAGAATGATTGGGTATTATTAATGGTTGTTCTCCGAGAGTAAAGTGTGAACTCAAATTTGACGAAGGTGAAGATGTGAGGTTTGGAATCTGCTAAGTAAGTAGAAAAACTCGTAGGCGATGAAACCAAGGTGTTTGTTATATTTGTGATAATAGTGTTCTGGAAATTGGCAGGAAGTCACAGTGATGGACCGTCAGTTGTGCATGGTTTTCGGATGTGTTTTGAATGGAACATTAAGGCGTTGTCTTAGAGAGCTCCAGCTTTGTTAGTAACAAAAGGGAATGATGGTTGAATGGAATAACGAGCATGATGTGTATGATGGTATTGTGACTATGGAAAGCAAAACTTAGAGTTCTTGAGAGGTTTGGAGTTTTTGGAATTTTAGAGCATTAATGGAAATTTTGAGAAAACCTTAAGTGTGGATGTAGTATTTGAGAGTTCCTTCGGGATGGTTATTGCTACATGTTGGAATTTATGGAATTTGGACTGTTAAGCAAAGAAATTGTGTATGGATTACGGACAGTTTTATAAGGTAATGATTGGGAATGAGTGTCCACTTTCATGAAAAGATAACTGGAATGGGTTGGTTGAGTTTAAGTGGAATTGCAATTGTTTGGAATGTTTGATAAGAATGGTGAATTGTATGAGTTGAGGCTTCGATCGATTTGATGTGACTGGTTATATTGTTATCATCGGAATAGGTTGTTAATTACTCGGTTAGGCTTGTGGGTGAGTAGCCAGTTACCCAGTGCAAGGTTTTGCAAAAGCTTTAAGAATTTACATCTTTTGGAATTTGGTTGGACATTACAACGTGCAGTGATGTTATTTGGTGTTAGTAATGCGTCTGTAATGTTTGTGGAGTATATGAATGGTATCTTCCATATTTAATTGGATACGTTTGTAGTGATTTTGATTGAGGATATTCAGATCTGTTATAAACTCAGAGGGAGAACAGGTAGAGTGTTTGAGAATTGTATTACAAGTGTTGAAAAGAGACGAAGTTTCATGCTAAGTTATTCAAGTGAGAATTTTGATTGAAAAGGTTAGTTTTCTTGGATGTGTTATTTCTGATGATGGTATTGTTATGGATCCATCGGAAGTAGATGTAGTTCTATATGAGAGGCTCCGAAGTCGGTTAAGGAGATTAGAAACTTTAGGGCTCAGTTAGTTGTTACAGCAGGCTATGGAAGACTTTGCTAAGTTCGTACTTTTGTTATCTCAGTTGACTTGCAAAGGGTGAGTCGTTTGTCTTGGGTGTTCGTTGTGAGTAAGTTTTGGTGAGCCGAAGTGGAATTTGTCTACGGTTTCAGTTTTGATTTTGTGTGATCCTAATAAACCGTTTGTGAGGTATTGAGATGTGTCTCTGATGAGTTTAGTCTGTGTGTTAATGCAAGAGGGTAAAGTCGTGGCTTATGCTTTACGACAATTGAGGATTTATGAAAGGATCTATACTATTCTGGATTTGGAATTGGTTGCGGTCGTATTGTGTGGGAATATTTGGAGGTATTATCTTTATGGTTCTAGGCTCGAAGTGTTTGGTCATCACAAGAGTTTAGAGTACTTGTTTGGTCTGAAGGAATAGAGTATGAGACAACGAGGATGGTTAAAATCCATGACGAGTTATGAATTTGGCTCAGATTATCCTATTGGTAACGTTAATGTCGTGCGTGATGAGTTAAGTTGGAAGTTTTTATACATGGTAGTTTTGATGGTTGCGAGTAATCAGAGTGGCGCAGCGGAGGCGTGGTGAGACTATTGGACGTTTCATAATGGAAGTGTTAGGTGGAAGGTTTGAATATTATTCATGGGCTACTATGTAAATGGATGTTTTGATTGTATGTTCGATTGGTGAATCGTAGCATTGTTGTAGTATGGTTGTGTGACAAGGATGTTGGTGTTCTGGTTTTGTTGAAGTTGTTGAGACCTTGTGGTGTCGTGGAACTTTATGTTCTTGTTTGTGTTGTGCCTCGTTTCCATGGTGATGGTTCGAGGGTGAGTAGCTAATTCCTGTGTGGGGAATTAGGGGAGTGTTACCTAGGGTAGGGTAACGATCTTGTTGTGTTTCGGTTCTAGAGTGAACCTGTGTGTTGGTATCTTGGCTTTTCTTTGAGTCGTGAGTTTGTCGTCAAGTGCATTGTATGGGCTTTGCATCTTGTCGTTGTGGTAGTTAGCAAGGTGGTTTGTCAGTTGTGTTATTCGTGGTGTGCCTTTTGTTGGCATGTTGGTTTGTTAGTCGGATGCGAGAGTCGTATCCGGAGTTGTTCGTATCGGTTAGATTTTCGAGGACGAAAATGTCTAAGTGGGGGAGAATTGTAACGCCCCAATTTTGTTAGTTTTATTTAATTAAGTCGTTTTGATTATTTTTATTATTATATTATTTTATTCTTGACTTTTATTTGACAATATATTATTTTTCGTCGTGGTTTAATTCTATCCCGTTTTGAGAGCGTTTGCGAGATATTTGAGCTGAGGGGTAAAATAGTCTTTTTAGGGGATTAGATATTTTGAATAAATAGAAAGTGGAGAGAAAAAGAGAGAGAAAGAAAAAGAAAAAGAAAGAAAAGGGAAGAGAAGAGAAAAGAGAAGAAAGAAGAGGGGAAAAAGAGGAAAAGAGGAAAATCATCAAAATCAATGCTTGGACTTCGATTAATCGGGTAAGGGTGAGAAGTTTCAATTATATCATGCTTGTATATGTATATGTATGTGTTGTTTGAATGTTTGGGTGGAAAATATAGGTTTTTCTATTTGGGGGAAATTGTGAGTAAATTGTAGAAATCGATGTTTTCACGGATGAATTGATGAAATACATGCCTAAATGTGTTCTAACATGTATTTTTGGGTCATTGGGTGTAATACTATCATGTGGGTGGAAGATTTAGATCATTTTCGGGTCCCAAACCCATTTTGGAGAAATTCTGGTTCATCCAGATTCGCCAGGCGAGTTGGTGGCGAATCCGTTTCGCCAGGTATTCGCCAGGCGAATTTGCGTGGGACAGCAAAAACAGTATTTTCGTATTTTGGCCATAACTTTTGAACCGTAAGTCCGTTTTGGTCCCCGTTCGAAGCGTTAGAAAGCTTATGAAATGTTCTTGCTTTTACAAATGGGTCAGAGGTCAGTAGATGATTTATTTAGGTCGTGGTTTTAGAAAAGTGTTGGGTTGTCGGGTTTTTATCGCGTTAAACGCGTGCGGTCGGTGTTTTACCGTGCTATATGCTTTTAATAGGTAACGTATAGCTTGTGTGGTGCTATACGATGTGAATACATGTAAGGAGATGTTGTGATAAGGTGTTGTGATGCGAGGTTGTGATAATGTTGTTGTTGTGGTTTGTGAAACGCATTGCTTATGTGAAATTCAATGTGTGTTATTTGGTGGCCTTATGGCAAATATGTGCATTGTTTGGGTTAAACTTCGATGCATGATTAAGGATGTTGTTATGATGTGTTGTGAATAGCCTTTGTGGTGTGAATCTCTTGTGGAATGAATTGTGATTGTATGATTGTTGTGGTATGTGATGAAACGCATTGTTTGAATTGTTTTCAATGCATGAATATGATGAAGTGTATTATGCAATGTGCTGTGGATATGGATGTCGTATGACTTGTATGCTGTTGTGTGATGATAATGCATGTGATGACATGTTGTGGTGATGAATTATGGCCGAAAGGCAAGAAATTGCAATGTGTGTATTTAGTGGTATATGCATGACTATGTTGTGAAATATGTGTGCATTGCATAAGTGTATGTGGTCATTTTGTATGAGAAACATCATGACATACATTCATGTGTCGCGATTCCGTGGAGAATCGGGTGTAATATCACGTCCCTGTTGGGTGTGAGTGATTGATTACACAAATGATCATTTGAGGATCCTCTGAACATTGTGTAGTCAATGGGTGTAATCGTTGCGATGAGTTACACTTGATTCCGTGGGAATCTTCAGAATGATTGTGTGCCCTTGTGGGGTTTGAGCAATTGGATTGTGTCTGCGTGAACAATCCAGAAACATCGGATGCCATGATGGTATGAGCGATGGGGAAATATCGTAGGCCCGGCAGGGAGGATATTTCCATTGAGTTCTTCAATTGAGCTCGGGTGATGAGTCGGTACCGCATATGCATTGCATAGAGTCGTTGTGTCGGTCTCTGTGCATTTGCATAAATCATGAATGGATTGATTATGTGTGAGCTTGTGATAGCTTTGGTGAATTATTATGCATAGGTGATAAATGCATTGGTTGTGAGTAATATGTTTTGTGTATAAACATATGATATGTGATGTGGTGGTTTGTTTTCATAGGTCATAATTGTGGTGTACATTATGTGTGAAATGTGATTGTATTGGTATAATCGTTATATGCCTTGTGGTTGGATTGTTAGGAATATGTTATGTATTGGTGGCACGCTATATGTGTTAGTATGTGATGTATGTGGTGAGAAATATTATATATGTGAATTTATTTGGGTTGTAGCATATTATTATGCAATCTTGTTATAGTTGTTATTTCTCACCCTTCTGCTGGAATATGCTTTTTATGGCATAGTACAGATTGTCAGCTTTAGAGGCGTGGAGGCAAGTGGAAGAGTTAGATCTTCGTCTTTGCTTAAGTCTTGGTGTCTGCTCTGATACGTAGCACGGGAGTCGGGGAAACGATTATGTTATTAATGTATATAACTGTTGAATATATTTGGTATTACCTTTGTATGGAAAAAGTTTCCCCTTTGAGGGTATTCTATTTTATGCTATGTATCAAATTTATGAGCAGGGATGATGTTTTGTTTATTTAAAATGTGACATCCTTGTTTCTGTCGAAAAAATAAATTTTTAGTTACTCTGATTTTATTTATGTATTATTTATTCGCGATGGGAATTGGGGGTGTTACAATTTCTCTCCCAATTTCGTGTGTGTTGCGGTGAGAATCGGATGTCAAGATATTAATTAACTTGAATCACAAAACTTTGAAATTCACCACCGAGCTTTGATTTATCCAAAGGAAAGGGTAAAGATCGAAAGAAAAAACCTTTTGCGCCATGTGAAGACACAACTAAGAGATCGGGGTTCGGGGGTTGATTATACTAAGGGAAGGTATTAACACCCTAAGTATCTGTAGTACTCTACAAGAGCCTCTTGTTTGTATTTGTGTTATATTATGTTTGCTTGCTAAGGGAATCTGCAAAGAGTAAAGGTAAAGACCTAAGGGTATGTACACTAAGTTTGCTCGCCAAGACATCGCATCTTATGCCTACGTATTTGACTAAAAAATCAAAGTAACCGTAGTTCACCTAACTAAAGGAGAGGAACCATTGACTATGGCCAAAGTTCCAAGGGGGATGAGTATGGTACTCATGTAGAGTTTGAAGAACTCTCTAAGTCTAAGTTATAAAGGGTAAATGAATACTCATGATGATGAGAATCACATAGAGTTGAAGAACTCTAGCCTATTTCTAAGTTATGAGGTGAATGGCTCTAAGGAGGCCAAGGAGAGAAGGAACATCATAATAATGATGCTCACATAGAGTTGAAGAACTCTAGGTGAAACCTAAGTCATGAGGTAAGTGGCTCTAAGGAGACCAAGGAGAGAAGTGAGCAACTATGAAGATAGTGCTCACAAAGGGGGGAACCTAATGAGGTTAAAGGGAGAAGGGGCTCTAATGAGGCTAAGGGTGGATCCTAAAGAGGATAGGGGATGGCTCTAAAGAGGCCAAGATGGTAAATGAGCTATCTATGACTTAAATGTCAATAGAGAGTCTTTCCTTTGGAAGGAAGGGAATAATGAGGGTTAAGGAGGGGAAGCTAAAGAGCTAGCCTCACTTGGGAAGAACTTAACAAAGTTATAAGATAACAAACATCATAAACAAGATGAAAAATATGGGCATGGTGATAACCAAAACACTTCATGGGAATCACATGTGGAAATGTTTAGCAAACATAAGTGGTATAGGTGAAAAAGAGAGTGTGACAACATCTTAAAGTTCATGTAATCAGAAATGACAATCCAAGGCATACAAGAACTTAAAGATGGTTCCAAACATGGCATTCAAGTTTCAAGACATAAACATGTCACATATTTGATCAAACAAACTCATGTTACAAGGCAAATGATCTAAAGAGATCTCATGGTATTTCAAAGGATATTTACATGTAATAACATATTAAACTTCAAGGAAATAAAGTAAAACAAAAACATACAATGTCACAATCTCATGTAAGGTTCAAGTAACATGCTTTAGGTCTCCAATGGTCAAGATAAAACAAGAAGCATGGTGAAAGAAACAAAAGAAACCAAAGAAGTTTTCATAAAACCCTAAAAAGATTCTTCCTTTTCAACATTAATAAATTTTTCAAAAATGATTATTTTTACCAATTTCTTTCCACAATCAGAAAATAGACATGTTAAAGAACATTTTGCAAAAAGAATGGTTCAAAAAGAGTAAAAAATGAGCAAGTTATGAGCATTTGAATATGAAGGTATAAACCACAAAATAAAAGAAACAAGTAATAAAAAGAAATGGAAATGTCCAACATGGGACTTGAACTCACGCCCTGGGGCTTAGGACTCAAAAGCCTTGCCAACTCAACCAAGAGCGCGCTGTGAATACATGAGGCAAACATTCAATAAAATAACAAAACAAGTGTCACAGATGGAAAAAATAAAAAGGAAAAAGGTCGGGGGCGAGGGGGATTCGAACCCCAACCCTTCGATCAACAATACACACAAACTTCCTTCATGGACCAGCGGTGCTACGCTCTCATCCAAACATAATATAATCAAATTGTTTTTATTTTAAGACCCACATCAAAAGGCCACCTCAGCGCCACATTGGAATGACTGGCGGCCTCACCAACTTCTTCTTTCTCCCTTATTCTCTTGCTTCTAAACATCATAATAGTGAGGCATTTGGTGATTAAAAGTGATTATGCATCATTATGCATATGTTGGTAACTTGAAAATTAAGAGATGGACCTCAAACTTCTCCTCTTCGAAACTCTTAGCTCCCTCCATGGATTGGGGAGTTCTAGTAATTTTTGGAAAGCCCTAAATGTCCTCTAAAACTTTCATGTTCACTCCTAATTCTAGATCAAAAAGGATCTTGGTGAAAAGTGGAGATGAAGTCCGCTGGTTTTTTAAGGCAAAATGTAGTGAAATTTCACCAAGTCTTTAAGTGTTTTGAACTTCCAAGTCTTGTAACTTAAAAAACAAGCCTTAACTTGAGAAGGGTCCTCTAATATGTTTTGAATTTCATGATGAGAGCTTCAATTTGAGCTTTGAGTCACCAAATTTGGATGTGTGGTTTGAAAGATATGACTTTCCCAATTTTGCACAAGGAGTGAATTCTTAGAAAATTTTAAGAACAAAACCTTGCCCTTCTTGCAAGAAACCTTTTAAATGGTGGTCTATCATGCTCTAATTCAAGGATTGAACATGTTAAGATGGAGTGTGACTTGAATACTTCATATTGGGCGAATAACATCAAAGTCAGAGGCTTGACTCTGTCAGTCAAAACCCTAATTTCCTCAGGAATTCCACTGGATGATCTTTGAGGATCTTGCTTCTTCAATCTCTTCCAAGGTCCAAAGATGGCCTCTAAGGATGTCTAGCATTATGTGGAATCATGTCCCATGGCTTGGGAACATGTCTTGGTCAAAATCAAAGGCAATGGTTAATTTGTCTTGACAAAACCCTAGTTTGAGGGCAAGATGAACTTGTGACTCTTTGTGCTAGTGATGAAAGCCAGATGATCTTGATTTCTTGTTGAACAAGGCCTCTTGAATGTAGGTAAGTTCAATTGGTTGAAGAACCAATCAAAACTTTATTGATCATAACAAACCTCTTCAGTGATTCTTCAGGTTAAAACCCTAATTCCACAACTTTGGTCTGATAGTCTCTTGTTGAGTTGATTTGATCCAATGTCTTGAGATCCTGACAGGTGTTTTAAGAACTTCATGATTTGTCTTTAAGAACAAAAATGGTTGAAACTTTGGAGTCTCAGTTGGCTTCTTGCATAGATGACTTCCCATTCATTTCCATCAACTGGTGAACACTGGTGATGGAGATATGGAGCCAAGAATAGTCTTAGAAGACCTTGAAACACATGAGAACTTGGTTTATTATTCTTGTCCTCTTTCTTGTGTCAATCCTGATTTTCACAAAAGAAAAAAAATAGCAAAGATATGGGTTAGTTAACAATGCATATATGATTGAAGCCTAAATGCAAGTGCAAGATGTTATGACATATAAGGGGTAAAATTTGTGGTACAACAGTTGCCCTTATTTGAATAGCTTTACCAGATGGCACGTGGAATGGAAATCCTCGGGACATCAAGGTGAAAGGTATTTAAATATAGCAAACCGAAAATTTTTCCCTTAGATGGAATGCAGATACTAAGGACAGGTAGCAGACATGCAAATGCTGACATGCCATGAACTTCTAATTTGATGATATGATGCCACGATGGTGCAAAGATGCAGACAACCAAGACGCCAAAGGATGAAAATAGACAACCAAAGGTGAGCTTTATTGGGGAGGGATAAAGGTTAGTATCCACAAGGAAGACTCACTGGGGATGCAGACTAACCAACAAAAGAGACTCACCGAGGAGACTCTGAGGAAACATTGGGGATAGAAAAATAAAGGAGAAAATCCCACAGGTCCTGGCTAGAGATAGGAGCCAGAGAGGTGTTCTCCACTGGGGAGGATCCAAGGAGATGGACGATAGGTTCATAGGTGACCAGACGACACTGGGGAAAACATATTCTTATTGGACATGAAACTAGAAAGAAGACATGATCTCCACTGGGGATCAACTTGAACTAAGAGGATAAACATTCTACAAAGATTTTCTGGGGATTTCTTATATTGAAGAGTTCAAACGGGATCTTCAAGAAAAGCTAGAAAAGACAGAGACAAACACAAGCTCTGCGTGCGCCAAATGATGAAGGTCACAAGGACTTTTAAAGAGATATTGACAATGACTGAACCTCTGCTGGGAACAAACTTAAAGTGCCAACAATGATTGGACGTGGAAATAAAATGTCATTAAATACCAATATGATTTGGATAGGATACCAATTTGATTTGGTTTTCCAGTAAAGACTGGACTTAAGACACCAATATGAGTTGGGCCTAGATTAAGGTTCACAGTTGACCTGATGTTTTGGTTCACAGCTGACCAAGAAACAAACAATGCCAGCAATTACTGGATTTTAGGTTCATAGCTGACCGAAAGCTTTGGTTCATAGCTGACCAAGGTTTTAGGTTCAAAGCTGACCAAGGTTTAGGTTCATAGATGACCGGAGATTTTGGTTCATAGGTGACCAAGGTTCATAGTTGACCTGAATGATGTTTAGGTTCACAGTTGACCTGAAATTTAGGTTCTTAGGTGACCAAGGATCATAGTTGACCTGAGATTTTGGTTCATAGGTGACCAAGGTTTTAGGTTCAAAGCTGACCAAGGTTTAGGTTCATAGATGACCAGAGATTTTTGGCTCATAGGTGACCAAGGTTCATAGTTGACCTGAGATTTTGGTTCATAGGTGACCACAGTTCATAGTTGACCTGAATGATGTTTAGGTTCACAGTTGACCTTAAATTTAGGTTCATAGGTGACCAAGGTTCATAGTTGACCTGGGATTTTGGTTCATAGGTGACCACGGTTTTGGTTCATAGGTGACCAAGGTTTTATAGGTGACCTGAGATTTTGGTTCATTGGTGACCATAGTTTTGGTTCATAGGTGACCAAGGTTCATAGTTGACCTGAAGTTTAGGTACCTGATAAGTCAGTAACGGGGTTGCATAAATGAAGATTAGACTTCCTGGGGAATATGAGCAAAATCTGGCGCACGCAGGTGAAGATAGGACGCAAGCAAGACACAGATAAAGATCCACGGATAAAAAAATTGAGGTAAAGGGAGGTAAAGACCCACAAGAAAAAGCACACCCAGATGCAAAGATGCAGGATGATATGGTATGATGTGAATGCTCGATGACATGCAAGAGACGACTCTAACGAGAGATGACAGACTGGGGAAAAGTGAGTGGACGGACAACACATCCACTTCCAGGAGTCACACTGAACCTGAAGAGAACAACCACTCTGGGGATTGAATAGGGAACAATCTTCTTTTACTGGAGAAGGTAAAGATTTTCCACCTTTAACAGATCATCTGTGGAAGATACTGGGGAGAAATCCTTTGTATCGTGGTAGTCAATCATTACTGAAATGTCTGATCTAGGAAGTATCTCTACTTTAATGACGAACTTCGCCAGATGGTTTAACAGTGCTTCCATCACAACCAAGACTTTTGAGGGCGGCAAATGATTTCACTAAATCGTCCCCAATGCCAAAGCAAATTGTATTTTCATTGTGTTTTCTCAAAAGATTTTTCAAGACATTTTCCGCTTCCAAAACCGTTATTAATGAATAAGTGAAGCTTTGCATAACAAGAAAAATAATAGAGCAATGATAAATGTCAAACAAATAATGGTTCAAAAATATGATTTTTTTAGAATGGTAACTCATCAATAGCGAAGTTCCATGGAACATTACAATTGGATTAATGGCAATTTGGGAAAAGGTTACATCGTATTCAATGACCACTACCATCCCTAATGACTAGGAGTCCCAAAAATGAACTTTGTTGTTGATGAGGGCAAATGAACTTGAACTTCTTTCATGAATTCTTTGACGTAGGTGACAACCCCGTCTGACACAGTGAAACGCCTTTGTCCCTAACTTTTTCCTAGATCGTTTTTTCAGGTTTTAAGTCCACCGGGACGCTCTTTTTTGCCTAGGCCGCCCTTTCGGGTTTTCAACCTAGCGAGCTCTTTTCTTTTTATTTGATCCATAACTTTTGCCCGAGTCTCCTTCATAGGTTATGACCCACCGGGATACCCTTTTTTTGCCTAAGTCGCCATTTTTGGTTTTCGACATAGCGGGCTTTTTAAGCGTAATATTTTCGTACTGAGTCGGCATTTACAGGGTGTGCGAGTTGTTCACTGTCCATCGTTGTAAGAAATAAGGAACCTCTTGAGAACACAGTTTTCACCACAAAACGGACCCTCATAGTTGGGTGCCCATTTTCCGCGAGCATCCCTTTGGGATGGCAAGATCTTTTTTATTACAAGTTCTCCTTCTCCGAATTCTCGAACACGGACTTTCTTGTCAAATGCTCTCTTCATTCTCTTTTGGTACAGGTGACCATGGCACATGGCAGTCAGTCGCTTCTCATCAATGAGGTTCAGCTGGTCATATCTCTCTTGGACCCATTCTGCTTCATCAAGCTTGGTTTCCATAAGAATTCTCAGGGACGGTATCTCCACCTTAATGGGAAGAACATCATCCATTCTATATACTAGAGAAAAAGGAGTTACCCCTGTCAAAGTTCGAACCGAAGTTCTGTATCCATGCAAGGCAAATGCTAACATTTCATGCCAATTCTTATAAGTCTTGACCATTTTCTGCAGGATCTTTTTGATGTTCTTATAAGCAGCTTCGACAGCGCCATTCGTCTTGGGACGATAAGGTGAAGAATTGTGATGCTCAATCTTGAAATTGTCACACAACTCCTTCATTGTCTTGTTGTTCAGGTTTGTCCCGTTGTCAGTTATGATTCTGTTAGGGATTCCATGACGACAAATGATATTATTCTTGATAAAATGAGCAAGCACTTACTTGGTCACATTGGCATAGGACGCAACTTCAACCCATTTAGTGAAATAGTCAATGGCCACTAGAATGAAACGATGACCATTAGAAGCTTTCGGCTAGAGAAAGACCAAGGAGATGACAGAACATTTAGCAGTGTTGGAGGCACATGCATCTTGTCAGCATAGATCTGACATTTATGACACTTTCTGGCGTATTGGATACAGTTAGCTTCCATAGTCAACCAATAATACCCAACCCTTAAGATCTTTTTAACCATGACATGCCACTGGCGTGAGTACCAAAGGCTCCTTCATGAATATCGTGAATCAAAAGGTCTGCTTCTCGTTTATCAACACATCTTAGGAGGATCATGTCATGATTCCTCTTGTAAAGTACATCGTTGCTGAGGAAGAACTTGGATGATAGCCTTCGCAGAATTTTCTTATCAAGACTGGAAGCATTGGCAGGATACTCTTGAGTCTTTAGATAATTCATGATGTCATGAAACCATGGTTTCCCATTTACCTCTTCTTCAATTGACTGGCAATAGGCGGGCTCAGTTTTGCGCTCAATTCTGATCAATGGTGCCTCATTTACAAATCTAACTTGCCACATTGAAGTTAACATTGCTAGAGCGTCAGCCATATGGTTCTCTGAGCGAGGAACATGGCGGAAAGTAATCTCGTCAAAATATTGGATCATTTCCACAATGTAATCACGGTATGGGATTAGCTTCTTATCCTTAGTCTCCCATTTGTGAAGACATGGCTTCTCAAGAATTTTGATGAAGACAACATTGCTTATGTCATATGCTATGCTTGCTCAAACGGAATTGGATCAAAGACTTTGAAGCTACATTGAAGATTGAACAAAATTGCACATTGGTTTAAGTCTTGAAGAACTCTCAAGGATTGATCAAAGGTATAATCAATTACTCCTTAGCAATGTGCATACAAGTGTTCAAACTGGTCTTTATTCATGCCATGATCATTAGAAAATATTTTAGCATCAAAGGAAATGTTTCAGTTCTGTTTTCAACCAATTTTAACAAATCTGTCTGCAAGTAACCGGTTACTCTCCCTGCGTTAACCGGTTACTCTGAGCAAATTTTCAAAAATAAAAAGAACGTTGCATCAAGTAACCGGTTACCCACTAGGCGTTAACCGGTTACCACTGTTCCAGTTTCAAAAATAATTACATCTCTTCAGAAAATTATTTCTAATCTTTTCATTTTGAAGCATGGCATCCTTTGGCATATTGCAACCATTTGAGGAGGTGTTTATGTGTTATATAAACTCTCATTTTTCAGGTTTTCAACTCACCTCCTTGTAAAAAATTTCAAACAACCATTCTTTTACAAAATCTTATATTTTATCAAAGTGTTCTTCAAAAACTTTCCAAGAGTGAAACTTCTGCATTAAATCTTCACTCATACTGCATCTGTTTCATTCCAATTGTGTTGAACACTTGTATAACATTCTTAGAGTGATTGCTACAAAAGGAGAAGATCAATCTTTTGATTGATTCAAGTTCAAAATCCAACTTTCATCACTTACTACAAAAATCAGAATTATAGTTCTTAATCACGTCTTATTTTTAGGATTGTTAAAAATTAAGATTGTGAAGTTGTAGTCCTTGTTATCCAGATTGTGGATACAAGAGGTCCATTTGTGAGAGGTTTGATCTCGGTTGGACTTTAAATTTGTAAAATCCAAGAGGGTGTTCTTGGTGGTTCATAGTTAGTGACTTGTATAGAAAGACTAGGAAGAGTCTTGTCTTGTCCAAAACTATAGTGAAATCTCTTTCAAGTTGAAAGGGGACTGGACTACTCTCGACCTGTGAGGAGAACCAGTATACTTCCTGGTGTTCTTTGCTTTCCGCATTTACCGCATTTCATCACTTAGAAATCTTTAGGAAAGTAAAAATCAAAAACCGTAAAAAATCCGGAAAATTGTCTAAGTACCTAATTCACCCCCCCCCCCCTCTTAGGCACACCTATAACTTACATTTGGCATCAGAGCAGGTTAGGTAACCTGTTCCGACAAGATCCAGGATGGCTTCTGCAAGCACGAACCCAGTTTTCAAAGGCGGTGGAAGTAGTAACAAGCCCCCACTTTTCTCTGGAGAGTATTTTGATTTTTGGAAGATTCGTATGAGGGCACATCTTGAAGCACAAGGAGAAGGTATACGGGAAGCCATTGAGAATGGTCCGCATAATCCTGTTAATGTGGTCAATGGTGTTGGTACTGCAAAATTAAAAAGTACATATGATGAAGAAGACAAGAGAAAAATTCTAAATGAAAAGAAAGCTATCAATCTTCTTCAAAGTGCTTTAAGTATTGATGAGTTCTTTCGTGTTTGTCAATGTAAATCGGCTAAAGAAATATGGGATACGTTGGTAGAAACACATGAAGGTATGGCTGAAGTAAAAAGATCCAGACTAAACACTTTAAGTCAAGAATATGAAATGTTCCGAATGCAGCCCGGAGAATCCATTGTCGCATTACAAAAGAGATTTGTTCATCTGACTAAACACTTAATGGCACTTGGTAAAACATTCTCAAATGATGAATTAAATCTTAAAATTCTAAGATCATTGACTAGAGAATGGCAACCAAAAGTAACGGCGATATCGGAAAAGAAAAGCCTCTCCACGATGACTTCCGCATCTCTATTTGGTAAAATCCAAGAACATGAATTAGAACTTGGACAACTTGAGAAACATGAACTTCGAGACAAGAAGCCCAAGAGTATTGCTTTAAGAGTAGATACAAAAGGAAAACAAATTGATGATTCATCGGAGGAAGACGAAAATTTTATGCTTCTAGTAAAAAGACTCAGTAAATTCTTTGGAAATAAAGACAAGTCTTTTTATGCTAAAAGAAAGAAACACTTTAAGAAAAAGGAGACTTCCACTTCATCTCATGATATTACATGTTATGAATGTGGAAAGCAAGGTCATATAGAACCTGAATGTCCACAATTTGAAAAGAAATGAAGTTTCAAAGGCAATAAGGAATCAAAAAATAAGAAGGCATACAGTGCATGGGAAGACAACAAAATTAGTTCATCATCCGACTCAGAGAGTGATGAAAGCGCAAAACTAGCACTTATGGCTACACACAACTCCGAAGATGAAAATGACGAGGTTAGTACTAAATTTTCTCTTTATGATAATGATGCACAAGAAGCTATAAATGAACTCTTAAATGAATGTAAGGTCTTATGTAAAACAATTTCTTCACAAAAAAGACAAATAAAATCTTTAGAAGAAAAAGTCAATGTTATGGAAAAAGAGTCAAAAGATGAAAAACACAAGAAAACTAGTAAAGAAAAACAAGAGTTGGTATGTAAAAATTGTGAATCACTTTCATTCCAAATTGTTCAATTAAAAAGAGTCCTAGAAAGATATGAGAAAGAACAAATTGGATTAGAAGCGGTTCTTAGTCAACAAAGATATTCAAATGATAAAAGTGGACTTGGTTACTCAAAATTTTCTAAACCAAGTTCTAATAAAACAATCTTTGTTAAGGCTAGTGACCAAACTTCTAAGGAGAAAGTGAACAAACCTAGGAATGTGCATCCTTATCCTAAAAAGAAAAGAGCTCCTACAAAGAAAAGATTTCCTAACAAAAAATCCTATGTTTCTAGATATAAAAGCAATTTTGTTCCTACTTGTTTTTATTGTGGTATTATTGGCCATACATGTAATGCTTGCTATGTAAGAAACTTTAGTATTGCAAGTGGGCATTATGTGTGGGTAAAGAAAGGTACTAATTATGAAGGACCCAGGGCTATTTGGGTACCTAACAAAACTTAATTTGTTTTGTAGGTTTGCTTGAAGACCACTTCAAATCTATGGTACCTTGATAGTGGTTGTTCGAAGCATATGACCGGAGACATAAACAATTTTTCAAGTCTAGTGCTTAAGGCCAAGGATTATGTTACTTATGGAGATAATAATAAAGGAAAGATTCTTGGTGTAGGCAATGTCGGTGCACCACCTTTCACAACAATTGAAGATGTGCTTTATGTTGAAGGCTTAAAGCATAATCTACTTAGCATAAGCCAACTTTGTGACAAAGGATTCAAAATCAATTTCACCAAAGATGAATGTTTGATAGAAGACGAAGTCACTAATGAGGTAATGCTTAAAGGTAAAAGAATTAACAATATTTTCATGATTTCCCTTGATGATGTTTCTTTGAAGGTTAAATGTCTTATGGAAAACAATAATGATTCACGGCTATGGCACAAAAGGATTGCTCACATTCATATGGAGCATTTGAATAAATTAATTAAGCATGATTTAGTTATTGGTTTACCAAAGATAAAGTATGTCAAAGACAAGTTGTGTGATGCATGTCAAAAAGGGAAACAAAACAAGTCAACTTTCAAATCTAAAGATGTGGTGTCCATTTCAAGGCCACTACAATTGTTGCATATGGACTTATTTGGTCCATCAAGAACAAGAAGCTTCGGAGGTAATGTATATGCTTTAGTTATTGTTGATGATTTCTCTAGATATACTTGGACATTCTTTTTAGTGCAGACAAGTGATGCATTCAAGGCATTCAAGAAATATGCAAAGCAAATTCAAAATGAGAAGTCACTTTCAATTGCCTCCATAAGAAGCGACCATGGTGGAGAATTCCAAAATGCTTCCTTTGAAGAATTTTGTGAAGAACATAGAATATCTCACAACTTCTCGATACCAAGGAATCCTCAACAAAATGGAGTGGTGGAGAGAAAGAATGGGTCATTGGTGGAACTTGCAAGGACAATGCTTAGCGACTCAAATCTTCCAAAGTATTTTTGGGCGGATGCGGTGAGCACGACATGTTTTGTAAGTAATCGTGTTAACATTAGACCTATCCTTAAGAAGACCCCTTATGAACTTTTCAAAGGGAGGAAACCAAACATTGCTTATTTTCACATTTTTGGATGCAAGTGCTTTGTCTTAAACAATGACAAAGACAATCTTGGTAAGTTCGATGAAAAATCGGATGAAGGTATTTCTCGGTTATTCTCTTTCTAGTAAGGCCTATAGAATTTATAATAAAAGAACCTTAAATATTGAAGAATCTATGCATGTTAAGTTTGATGAATCTAACCCCTCAAAGGAGGATATTGTGTTATGTGATGATGGTGATGAAATTATAGAAGTTCCTCAAGAAGATACTTCAAAAGAAAATCAAGTGGAACATCAAGAAGAAACGATTCAACAAGAGTCAAATGTAAATGATCTATCCAAGGAATAGAGGACTCAAGAGATCATTCAATTGACAAAGTTATTGGTGATATTAGTCAAGGTGTAGCAACAAGGTTAAGTCTTAAAGATGCTTGCTTAAACATGGCGTTTGTCTCACAAATTGAACCTTCCAAAGTTGGTGAAGCCTTAAGTGATGACCATTGGATCATTGCTATGCAAGAAGAGTTAAACCAATTCGAAAGGAATCAAGTTTGGGAACTTGTTCCTAGACCAAGTGATAAACACATCATTGGTACCAAATGGGTGCTTAAGAACAAGCTTGATGAGAATGGGATAATTATTCGGAACAAGGCAAGATTGGTGGCTCAAGGTTACAATCAAGAGGAAGGCATTGATTTTGAGGAAACATTCGCTCTGGTTGCAAGGTTAGAAGCTATTCGTTTATTACTTGCTTATGCATGTTCATTAAATTTTCAGCTATATCAAATGGATGTCAAAAGCGCATTCTTGAATGGCTACATCAATGAAGAAGTCTATGTCAAACAACCCCCGAGCTTTGAAGACTTCAAGAATCCTTCACATGTCTTCAAGTTAAAGAAAGTTCTTTATGGCTTAAAGCAAGCACTGAGAGCATGGTATGATTCTCTAAGCAACTTTCTTTGCGAAAAGGGATTTATAAAAGGCAAAGTTGACAAGACGTTGTTCATTAAGAAAGAAAAAGGTAATACTTTGTTAGTTCAAGTCTATGTCGACGACATCATATTTGGTTCAACGAACAAAGATCTTTGTGAAGAATTCTCATTAATGATGCAAGGAGAGTTTGAGATGTCTATGATGGGTAAGATGAATTACTTTCTTGGACTTCAAATTAAGCAACTAAAGGATGGTGTCTTCATCAACCAATCCAAGTATTGCAAAGAATTATTGAAAAGATTCGACATGGATGGATGCAAGGCTATGACTACACCAATGGGATCCAGAACCTATGTTGATCAAGATGAATTGGGTGCTTCCATTGATATTACTTTGTATCGAGGTATGATTGGTTCTTTATTTTATTTGACGGCAACCCGTCCTGAGATAATGATTAGTGTGTGTTTATGTGCCCGGTTTCAAGCAAATCCAAAGGAGTCACATCTCACCGCCGTAAAAAGAATCATGAAATATCTCAAGGGAACGACAAACGTTGGTCTATGGTATCCAAAGGTAGTGTCTATAATTTAATTGGTTATTCTGACGCGGATTATGCAGGATGTAAAACTGATATAAAAAGTACAAGTGGTACTTGTCACATT
The DNA here is from genome assembly GCA_022829125.1 of Lathyrus tuberosus. Classification (NCBI taxonomy): domain Eukaryota; kingdom Viridiplantae; phylum Streptophyta; class Magnoliopsida; order Fabales; family Fabaceae; genus Lathyrus; species Lathyrus tuberosus. The sequence continues at coordinate 3,492,394 of JALAZF010000463.1, read as the reverse complement.
TTGGGAAATGCATTATTGTCTTGGGCGTGCAAGAAACAAGCATGTGTCGCACTTAGTACGGCCGAAGCAGAGTATATTGCAGCAGGTAGTTGTTGTGCACAAATTCTTTGGCTCAAACAACAACTTATTGATTATGGACTAGATCTCGGTTGCATTCCTCTACGATGTGACAACACAAGTGCAATTAACATCACAAAGAATCCGGTCATGCATTCAAGGACCAAACACATAGACATTCGACATCACTTCCTTCGTGATCATGTGCTTCATGGAGATGTTGAAGTTACCTTTGTGGACACACATAATCAACTAGCGGATATTTTCACAAAACCACTCACAAAAGAACCATTTTTCAAGATTCGAAGAGGACTTGGCATTTTAGATGAAGGTGATCTATAACTCTTCAATATGTCTTCATTATACACTATGATGAAGCCAAGGTACACAAAATATTAATTTTTTTTAAATATTACAAGCTTTCTTTAAAAAATGTTTTATGTTGAAAATATGCTATTTCTTGATTTTATACTTGCTTAATCTAATTTTTATGAACTGGAATTTTCTCTCAAAGTTACTTTACTATGTATATTAACATGTCAACTCAAAAATTTTTGGAAAAATCTCATGGTTTTTGCGCTGCAAAGCTGCTATTTCTCAAGGTTTTTCCAGTGTAACCGGTTAACAGATGGTAAGTAACCTGTTAACCTTTGTAATTTTTGCCCCAGAACGTCAGTTTTACACGAAGTAACCGGTTAACAGATGGTAAGTAACCGGTTACCACTGCTACTTTTTGAAAGAAAAAAAAATTATTGTTACGTTTTAATTTTATGATATGTGTGTTTACTTATTTTTCTGTTTTGTTTTGGTTGGTCAAAATTGATTACTAGAATAAGTTAATTGCATCTAAATATCATAAATTGCATTGAACTTATTTCCTTCACTTATTCTTCCACTCTTTCCAACTTCTTCTCCTTAAACCCCTTTACTACACTTTAAGAGAATTCAAACCCCACTCAACTTTGTTACTCTTTATAAACCCTAACACTCCAAAGTCTCATCTTCATCTCTCACTTTAACCCAAATTCGAAAATCCTTTCCAAGCTCCAACTCTCAAGCTCTTGCAATGGCTCCTTCAAGGAAAGATAAGGGTAAGAAGAAAATGGGAGAAAGCTCCGACTTTGTTGAAGAACGTCACATGCAATCTGTCAAACTCAGAAGGATGGATTTTGGTGTCAGAATCAGAACCTTGATGCAGGTAAAATATGTCAACTTCTCAGCTTTTCCAAATCACAATTTTACTTTTGAGGTTTTGCTGAAGAACTCTGGAGTTAAGGATCTTGTTACTGAGGTAGGTCCTTACTATCCTGACCTTATTAGGGAATTTTATCATTCTGTTAAGTTTGAAAATGATGAATTAGATGAAGACTTACTTACTGCCTCTGTTAAGGGTAAGGAGATTTCTATGGATTTATGAGAGTTAGGAAAATGTTTGGGTGTTCCATCTGGTGGTGAGGAACTACGTCAGGGTGCTTTACCTGACACTAACACATGGAAGGATTTTGACAGTTTGGCATACTTTGTGGAAATTTCTAGAGGAACTTATGATGATCTTATTGCTAAACAACCTGCAAATGCTACAAGAGTTCTCAATATGCTGCCTTCCTATCTGTTAGTAACTGTATGCTACACTACATTTTGGTCCCAAAGCACTCAAATCACTCCCAAGTAAGTGAGTTGGAAGTTCAACTCATTCGGGCAATGAAAATGAGATTAAAAATCAATTGGGCATATGTGATATTTCACCATATGGAACATCAACTCTCTCTCTCCGGTGGTTTACCATATACAAGGATTGTCTCAAAGATTCTGGAGTATAATAAGTTATTGCTTAAGAGGGAACCACAAAATCAAATGACTTCTAGGGCATGTGAAATCAATACAACAACTGTTACTAAAAACACGGGAATCATTGTGGTGCCTAATAGTACGTATCGTTACAAAGATGAAGTGGCTGCCCCCGTTGTTGCTCCGGAAGGTGGTTTCACAAATGAATTTCTCTACAATGAAATTCAAAGCATAAAGACAACCATGACCCATAACCATCAACAAACCACCCGTAGCATAAATTCTCTCAAGAAATTATTCCGGTCCATGCTACGCAATCAAGCCACAAATGAAGAAGAAGGAGATGATGATGAGGAAATGGAGGAAAATTTTGAAAGTCACTAATTGTTCTTATTTTTTTTGTATGCATCTAGTTTTCTAAGAATTAAGTTTAGTTTTCTATTATGTTTCTAAGTTCTACATGTTTAAGACTTGTAGAGTTCTATTGTGTTGTTTTGTACTTGGATGGTATGTTGTTATGTGTTCTTGAACAAGTTTAATCTATTAAGTATTTTGCTAGAATGTGTGTATTGTTCTATCTATGTGTGTTATTCTTCTTTATCATATTCATACAACCTATGATAAATTGTTCTAAAGTCTTTTTCCCTTTACTTTTTGGTAATGACAAAGGGGGAGAAGATTGTATTATGTTGTATGGCTTCTCTAACAAATTTTGCAGATTTTTAAAAGCTTCCAAACATCTCTAAGAATCATGGATTTAGGGGGAGCATCATATAAGGGGGAGCTTTCCTTGGTTAGAGAAACAAAGTTGGAATTAACTTTCAAATATTGGGTTGTCATCATCAAAAAGGGGGAGAATGTGAAGACATGGCTTCTCAAGAATTTTGATGAAGACAACATTGCTTCAAATGGAATTGGATCAAAGACTTTGAACCTACATTGAAGATTGAACAAAATTGCACATTCGTTCAAGTCTTGAAGAACTCTCAAGGATTTATTAAAGGTATAATCAATTACTCCTTAGCAATGTGCATACAAGTGTTCAAACTGGTCTTTATTCATGCCATGATCATTAGAAAATATTTTAGCATCAAAGGAAATGTTTCAGTTCTATTTTCAACCAATTTTCACAAATCTGTCTGCAAGTAACCGGTTACTCTCCCTGCGTTAACCGGTTACTCTGAGCAAATTTTCAAAAATAAAAAGAACGTTGCATCAAGTAACCGGTTACCCACCAAGCGTAAACCAGTTACCACTGGTCCAGTTTCAAAAATAATTGCATCTCTTTAGAAAATTATTTCTAATCTTTTCATTTTGAAGCATGGCATCCTTTGGCATATTGCAACCATTTGAGGAGGTGTTTATGTGTTATATAAACTCTCATTTTTCAGATTTTTAACTCACCTCCTTGCAAAAACTTTCAAACAATCATTCTTTTACCAAATCTTATATTTTATCAAAGTGTTCTTCAAAAACTTTCCAAGAGTGAAACTTCTGCATTAAATCTTCACACATACTGCATTTGTTTCATTCCAATTGTGTTGAACACTTGTATAACATTCTTAGAGTGATTTCTACAAAAGGAGAAGATCAATCTTTTGATTGATTCAAGTTCAAAATCCAACTTTCATCACTTACTACAAAAATCAGAAGTATAGTTCTTAATCACATCTTATTTTTAGGATTGTTAAAAATTAAGATTGTGAAGTTGTAGTCCTTGTTATCCGGATTGTGGATACAAGAGGTCCATTTGTGAGAGGTTTGTTCTCGGTTGGACTTTAAATTTGTAAAATCCAAGAGGGCGTTCTTGGTGGTTCATAGTTAGTGACTTATATAGAAAGACTAGGAAGAGTCTTGTCTTGCCCAAAACTATAGTGAAATCTCTTTCAAGTTGAAAGGGGATTGGACTACTCTCGACCTGTGAGGGGGACCAGTATACTTCCTGGTGTTCTTTACTTTCCGCATTTACCGCATTTCATTACTTATAAATCTTTAGGAAAGCAAAAATCAAAAACCGTCAAAAATCCAGAAAATTCTCTAAGTACCTAATTCACCCCCCACCCCCCTCTTAGGCACACCTATAACTTACACCATTCACCTTTGGCCTGATAGATAACCAAAGCAGAATCACCAATGACTTCTAGAATCTTGATTCTGAGATCAATTGCACCTTCTAAACCCAAGATACACGCTTCATATATCAGCAATATTGTTTGTGCAGATAATTCTTGAGTTTATCAAAGGCTTGCTGACAATCAAAATTCCACTCTACAGTTTGATCTTTATGGAGCAACTTAAAGATTGGCTCACAAGTAGGAGTCATGTTGGAGATAAATCTGGAGATATAGTTCAAACGGCCCAGAAAACCTCTTACTTGAGACTCAGTCTGTGGAGCTGGCATCTCTTGAATAGCTCGTACTTTGTCAGGGTCTACCTCAATTCCTCGTTGACTGACGATAAAACCGAACAGCTTTCCTGATCTGACACCGAAAGTACATTTGGCAGGATTCAACTTTAGCTGATATTTACAGAGTCTCTTGAATAACTTCAGAAGATGGTCAAAATGTTCCTCCTCACTCTGAGATTTAACAATCATATCATCCACATACACTTTAATTTCTTTATGGATCATGTCATGGAATAAGGTTACCATATCCCTTTGATAGGTTGCCCCTGCGTTTTCAGACCAAAGGGCATGCCTTTGTAGCAATAAGTTCCCCAGGGAGTCATGAATGTAGTCTTATCCATATCGGCCGGATCCATTCTGATCTGATTGTAGCTTGAGAAACCATCCATAAAGGAGAAAACTGCAAACCGAGATGTATTATCCACAAGAGTGTCAATATGCGGCAGAGGGAAATCGTCTTTAGGACTAGCTTTGTTGAGATCCCAATAATCTACGCACATTTTCACTTTTCCATTCTTCTTCATTACTGGCACAATGTTAGCTACCCATTCAGGGTACGTGAAACTGCTAAGAAACCTGCATTTAGTTGTCGCTTGACCTCATCTCTGATCTTGAGAGCCATGTCGGGTCTACTTCTTTGAAGTTTCTGTTTCACCAGTGGACATTCTGGCTTGAGCGGTAGCTTATGAACTACTATATTTGTATCCAAACCAGACATATCTTGATAAGACCATGCAAAAACATCCATATATTCTTCAAGAAGCTGTATTAACCGTGGTCTGACTTATGCCCCAAGCAGTGCCCCAACCTTGACCTCTTTCTTGACCTTGTTGGTACTAAGATTGATGACGTCAACTTGTTCCTCATGTGGTTGAAGATCCGTGTACTGATACTCACACATTTCTGCCAAATCACCAGGGACCTCATAATCCCCCTCATCCTCAGCTTGATAGATAGGTGAATCAAAGTCGATAGTGCTAGTAGGGTCATTGAATACGATAGGTTTGGAATTTATTCTGCATGATGGAGGGATTTATTTTATTAAAATGCATAAAATCAAATGCAAGAAGAAAATATTTTTATAGTTTCTGAAAAGATTGCCATTTTTCCTTAAAAGCAAAAACAGTAAATAAAGACAAGAATTTAACAAAACATCAACTTCATTGACTAATAAGAATTAAAAGCGGTGGCCCATACAAAATAATCCTCCAGCTTGGGCAGGGCTACGGAATTTGAAAACAGCAACAAAAGCAAGCTAATTACTCTGACATAGGGTACAAAACAGGGATTTCAATAGCCTCCCAATTACTCAATGCGGCATCACACTAAAAATCCAAGTGGTTGATGTCCTCGTCTTCAGCGTCTTCAATGATGGCATGAACTTGATGTCCTCCACTGACAAATACTTCCTGAATCGTCTTTAGTCGCCTTGTTGTAGCAGCAGTTGTCTCATCAAGAGTTGGTTTGTAACCCAACCCTTGGTATTTCTCTCTCTCTTGAATTTCGATGACTTTGCCCCAGCCTTCAGGTACACCTTCCTTTAGGGCAGATTGGATACTCTTGAAAGAAGCAAAAGATGGATTATTCGAGGCCACTGGCTCTTCATTGTCAAGCATTACAACATTAGTTATCTCAAGAGCTTGGAAAGAAGTTTCCAAAGTATCTTCATCAGCTTCAATGTATCGGAAAGAGGACAGGTTATTGACCATTGGATCTTCTTCACCATGGATAATTACCAACTTCTCATCAGCTACAAATTTCATCTTTTGATGTAAAGTCGAAGTTACAGCATCGACCTCGTGAATCCAGGGCCTCCCCATCAGACAGCTATAAGCGGGATTGATATCCAAGACTTGGAAAATGACGTTGAACACATGAGGACCAATCAGAACAAGTAACTCAATCTCTCCCATTACTGATCTTCTCGAGCCATCAAAGGCTTTGACAACGAGTGAAGTAGGCTTCATCACAGCTCCTTGATAGGTCAACCTTTCAAGAGTTCTCTTCGGCAGAACATTTAGAGATGAACCAGTATCTACAAGCACTCTAGCTAAAGTATCCTCTTGGCACTTTATGGATACATGCAAGGCTAGATTATAGTTTTGGCCTCCTCGAGGTAATTCTTCGTCACTGAAACTGAGCGTATTGCAGGTTGTGATGTTAGCAACGATGTGGTCAAATTGTCCAGCAGTAATGTCTTGGGCTACATGTGCTTGGGCTAGAATTTTCTGCAAGCCCGCTCTGTGGGTAGGAGAATTCATCAGTAGAGACAAAATTGAAATCTTGGATGGAGTTTGGTGAAGCTGGTCCACCACTTTGTAATCACTTCTCTTGATAATTCTCAGAAATTCATCATCATCCTCTTTCCTAACCACTTCTTTTTCCTTATCTTTGGAGGGTACAAGAACAACAGTCTCCTTGGGCACAGTTTCTTTGAATAGAGGAGTGTAAACTCTACCACTGCGAGTCATTTTTCCAGTCCTCACTATGTTGGTCACCTCTTCATTAGTGGCTCCCACCTCATTCCTTAGAACCACCCCTTCATGTCTTTTGTCAATCCCAGTATTCTCATAAATCCACGGCACAACTTTTGAACCTCTGAAATGGAATGGAACGGATTATCGGATGTTGCTTGGCTTTGAATGATTAGCAGTGGAAGCAACAACGGATTCAGAATTGTTGAAGATTGGTACCGCTTTATTGAACACGGGAATCACAGAATCAGACTTTGGTATGTTGAACACAAGCATTTGCTCCTTTGACTTTGGCAAGTTGAACACAAGCTCAATTACTACAACTTCATCCTTCTTCTCTTTACTGAATACCTGTAGAAATCCTTCATCAATCAAGTTCTCAATATCGTCTCGGACCAATTGGCAATCCTTGATACTGATATCAGATTCTTCACAATCACCATGACAGATTTTTACCAATCCAACTTCAAATAGTTTAGCATGGAAGATCTTGATAGGAGTTTTGATCCTTGATGCATCCAATACTAACACCTCATCATTCTCGTCTTCAATAGTGTTGGTAGTTCCGTGCGTGGGCAACGAATTATTTTTCACATTTGGCTGATTATCTGCAAAATATAAGATCTTCTTTTCCATCAATCTCTTCACTACAAGTTTTAATGCTAAGCAACCCTCCAAGTCATGACCGGCCCCCCTTGGTAAAAAGAACAATTAACATTTAGATTGTGGAAAGGCAAAGACTTCTATGTGGGTGAACCCAGAGGTCTGGTAACAATCAATCCTTGGCACTAATGAAGGATAGAGTTCAGTGTAAGACATTAGTATGGGCGGAAATGTGGTAGTTGCCCCCTGTCTTCTGTGGGGAGCACGTGACTGAGAAGTTTGCCTTTGTTGTTGTTGATAATTCTGAGCATTTGGTACTTGCTGATAAGCTGGCTATTGTTGATAGGTCGGCACCTGTTGCGCTACTTGATGATTAAAGGTAGGTGTTACAGCTGCTACATAGTGTTGGGGAGCATACTGCATGGGGTAAATCGGTTGTTGAGTAAAGTTCGGAACCAGCTGTTGTTGATACATAGGTTGTGTCCACCTCGGGTTCCTTTTCTTCCCTGTCATTATGGCATTAGTCTCTCTTTCTTTCTTCTTGTGGAAGTAGCTAGGAGCTTTCTTGGTATTGGTATTGGTATTGGTTGAACTGCTTGAGGAACTGACTACTTTTCCGCTTTTCAGCCCTGCTTCTACTTTTACGCCTACAGCAACAATATCAGCGAAGTTGGCGCTGACACTGCTGATCATCCTTTCATAGAATTTTGGCTTCACAGTATCCATAAACCAATCAGCCAATTCTGTTTTTGACAAAGGTGGCTCTACTTGTGAAGCCAGCTCCCTCCATCTCTGCGCATACTCCTTAAAAGACTCGGAATTGTTTTGTCACATACTCAGAAGTTGTCTACGATCTGGTGCCAAATCCATGATGTATTTATAATGATTTACAAAAGCATCGGATACGTCTTGAAAACAACGGATTCTAGACTGGTCCAGACTTAAGTACCACTTGGCAGCAGCCCCTTTTAGACTATCTTGGAAGCAGTGGATCATCAACTTATCATTGTTCATATATGCAGCCATTCTTCATAAATACATAATCAGACGTGCCTTAGGACACGTTGCACCTGAGTATAAGTCAAAATTGGGTAGTTTAAACTTGGGTGGAATTACCAATCCTGAGACTAAGCACATGTCTTTATAATTAGTACTAAATACATTGCTTCCTTCCACTGCCTTCATTTTTCTTTGGATGGTCTCAACACTCTCTTTCAGTCTTTCATGATGCTCATCACCCTCTTCAGACATTTCAGGGTAATCATAAACCGGATGCGGGTTGTGAAAAACAGGGTGCGCTTGAGTTTGCACTGCCGATGGAGTAAAGGTAGGGATAGCTTGGTGATTCTCGTTACCCAAAGGAGCAGTTTGCTGAGTAGAAGTAAGAACCAGAGCACGTATAAAATCAAAAGGTATACCCAATGTGGGGTTCAAAGTAGCAGTAAGAGGTTCCATAGTTGGAGTGATAATTTCGGAAACCACAGTGGCCTGTGTATCCATTTTTCCTTTCATAACTTGAATAGCTTCCAGAATCTGCCCCATTCCTCCTTGTAGCTCACTCAGCTCATTGTTAACTCTTCCCATTTAAAAGTTCTGCTCTGACATCTTTTGACGAGCTTGGGCTCATGTGTTGTAGCGGCGTCGGGGACTCAGTGTGACGATTCTGAAGAGAATATGGTGACATGAGATAAGACAGGGAAGAAAAATGCACATGTCATGACATGATGCAAATGAAAATGCAGATGTAAATGCAAGCTAAACTACCAAGAAACCAAGAAATTTTGCAAACATTGTAAATAACAGGATGTTCATCAAAATAAGCTTCTTCATTAGAAAATCTTGCAAATATTACATCAGAGATAGTACATCTTCATAGTTCAAATACATAAGCGGAAATGGAAAATACAACATAAAGGAAACTAAGCATCTGATCCACTGGCGGGTGGTCCCTCCCCTCCATTGATCTTTCTCATAAGCTTGTTGATTCGCTCCTTGATCTTTGACTTTTCAAGGGTCAATTCTCCTAGCGCATTCTTCAACTTCATCTCTTCCTCTGTAGATGACTCATGACGGGGATAGGGCATCCTCATCATGAGAGCTCTTTCGCAAGACAATTCTAAGAAGGCCTCGGTAGCGGTGCAATCAGGGTCTCCCAAAGCGGTTCATCTTTGTCTGTTGATGCTGCGCCAAGCACGCTCTATTTTGATCTTAAACTCAAAAGCATCATCCTCCTCAAGAAAAAGCATCTCAAGGTCATTAAAATCAGGAAACTCCTCCATTGGATGGCCTAACTGATGGCGAGCGAGTACAGGATTGTAGCTGATGCACCCATTCCTGCCCATGATAGGCACGTTGGGGAAGTCCCCACAGCTATGGATCATCAGAATTCCCCCATAGATTGGGTCGTACCATTCAATGTCAGTGTGGGTCAGCTCCATCAATTTTTTGGACCAAATCTTGCTATCTTCTACTTCCCAAAAGGTAGGCGTCTTCGGTAGGTGCAAAAAAAAACCACCTATAGAAGAGGGCAACACAATATACAACTGGTCCTCCATTCTGCATGTATCTTGTGTGAACGACATGATAAGTATCAGCCAAAAGTGTAGGAACTGAGTTGTTGAGCATGAAGATTTGAATAGCCTGAACGTCGATGAAGTACTTGGCATTAGGAAACAGGAACAAACCATAGACAAGTAAAGCAAAGGTTGATTCAAAGAGTGCAGAGTTTCCTATATCAGCAAAATAGAGAGCTTTCTCGTGCAAGAATTGAGCAGGTAATCCACAACATCCTCCCTTGTTGGTCAAGTAAGCTCTGATGTCAGACAATCTTAGCCTCGTTCCTCTTGCAATGTCTTTGTCAGTGAGTTCATCTTCTATTCCAGAGAACGAAGAAGAGTCTTTGACAGGGATGCCCATCAGAGCAGAATACTCCTCCAAAGTTGGCATTAGTTGATAGTCTAGGAACACAAAGCAGCGATAAACAGGACGGTAAAGTTGGATCAATGTCTCAAGCGGTCCTTTAGTCACTTAGAGTTTCAGTAATGGCAGGATCCTCCCATACTTTTTAGTGAACGCTGACGGGTCTTTAATCATATCTCCCAACCCCAACAATTGTTCCAACTCGGGAACCTCAAAAGTATACTTTCATGTTCTTCTTCTTCCAGCATCCATCTCTACAAAGTCTGCAAAACAAGATTAGTTTCTTGATAGTTCAGAGAAAAAATGTGGGATGCAAATGCAAAGTTTCATGGAATTTAGACACTCGTGAAATACCAAGGGATACCAAAAAGTCTCATTCTCATTAATAGAAAAGTGACTTACAAGAGTCAATACACTTTCAAAAGTCTTAAACGTAATGCTAAATAAAAGCTAAAAAGATCTAAGGAGATTCTCCTAGGAGACTCATGTTGAGCTTTTTAATTTCCTTCTCCATCTGAGCATTTTCCATGACGAGCTTGTCGACGATCAACTTCCACGGAGTAGATTGAGTATCAGAGGTGCTTGGTCCTTCTTGGGTCTACCTCTTCTTGCATGAAAGCAGCTCTTCATTCTTGACTTGTACTTGCTTTTGAAGTTCTAGGTTCTCCTCAACAACCACTTGATATTTGTGCTTCCAAGCTTCTCCTGTCTGTTGGACTTGGTTCAAGGAAATCTTCAACTCTTCTTCCTTTGACATGAAAAACAGAACAGGCTCTTCCTTCAAAGCAATTGGTTCTTGTCTAGAATAAGCATCTTTAACTCAATAGCCCTTCTTCGGACCCATTGGAGATACGGTTCCAAGGACACACAGTTAGGTTTTCCCATAACACTCTTTCCTTTCTTGTGCTTGCTACCCCAAGCACTTAAGATCAATCTTCTTTGCTCTTCATATTTGTCATATCCTCCAAAAAAGATGTTTTCCAAATGAATACCAAGAGGATTATCTTTTAGAGGGTACTCCCATTGTCGATGAGCCAACATAGGGTTGTAGCTAATTCCTCCTTTGGTACCAAGAAGAGGTACGTTGCCAAAGTTCCCACAACTGTCTATGATCATTATCCCATCATACACACGGTTATACCAATCAATATCAGAATGAGAAAGAGCCATAATCTTCTTAGACCACCATCCTTTCTTATGGTCCCAAAAAGCGCTTGCCTTTGGAAGATGTGAAACAAACCTTCTATACAACACAAGAGCACAACAAATGAGCTGACCTCCATCATGGGCATTCCTCAAATGGACTGAATGGTAAGCATCGGCTAGCAAGGTTGGCACAGGATTCTTTTTAAAAAAGATCTTGATAGCATTTAGGTCCACAAAATTATCAAAGCTTGGGAAAAGAAAGAGCCCATAGATAAGTAATGCGAAAATGGCTTCAAAGGCATCCCTATTTGAGTGTTTGGCGTAGTATTGAGCCTTTCCAATTAAGAACTTAGCAGTCAAACCAAATATTCCTCCCTTGGAAATCATGTTGTTTTGGATGTCAACCAACTCCAAGTGAGTTTTCTTAGCTATTTCTTCTTCTTTGGGGTTCCTCTTGGAGATAGGAAAATGAGACTCATCCTTGATAGGTAAACCAACTATCTGAGAATACTCTTCAAGGGTGGGTAAGAGTTGATAATCGGGAAAAGTAAAGCAATGGTACTTTGGGTCATAGAATTGAAGCAAAGTAGAGAGGATTCCTTCATCAACCTTCTTCTTCAACAAGATCCACAGCTTCCCATACATGTCTTTGAATCCTTCGGGATTTGTCAACAAGTCTCCCAATCTCCTTAGGTCGTCCAATTTAGGACTCTTGAAAGTGTATTTTACGGTAGTCCTTCTTACACTATCCATGATAACCCTATGATTTCCACAAAAGGAAGTCTGAGTTCCATGAAACTGACATGAAATGAATGCTTATGATGTATGAATGCAAAGCAAGTGTAAGCACATAGATGCACACATATTCACAAATGTACAAACACACAGTCAAAAGGTTTTAGGTTAAGGTCATGAGCGTGGAGTCATGGTTTACCCTTCCCCATTGGTATGTTTTATTGGTTTATCAACTATAGAGTAGGGTTCTAAGAAATTCCCAGAGTCGACAACCCATCTTTCGGATATTATCGATTTCCCGAATGACTCGGTAGTCAATAATATTCTCAAGAGAATCTCGTCTGAGTGTAGTATCGCGTAGCAACCAATTCGGGAATAGACTCCCTTATAGTCCTCGCACTACATCCTAAAAAGGCCAAGTGGGGTTAGAGATAACTACGGTTCTCAATATCAAGGGCACCTAGGTCGAGAGTAGCACGTTTTCACGAATAGACTCATTCAACATGACTAGACTCTCAAGAGGGCCTCAACTGAGTGGTGGTGTCTCAAGTCAACTTTTTCGGGAATCGACTCCCTCAAAGCCTCCTTGAATATACCATTGTCCTATCATAAGTGCACTCAAGTCCGGATTAGGACTTATCTCACCACTCAATAGTAACACCCTGCGAAACAGAAGAATCCAATAAAACAGGTATACAGATATACAGATATGTACAAACATATAGGCAAAAAACATAAATAACACACAAACACAAACAAGGTGGGCTTAACCCTTAAAATTTTCCCCAATGAAGTCGCCATTTCTGTTGCGGTGAGAATCAGATGTCAAGCTATTAATTAACTTGAATCACAAAACTTTGAAATTCACCACCGAGCTTTGATTTATCCAAAGGAAATGGTAAAGATCGAAAGAAAAACCTTTTGCGCCATGTGAAGACACAGCTAAGAGATCGGGGTTTGGGGGTTGATTATACTAAGGGAAGGTATTAACACCCTAAGTATCTGTAGTACTCTACAGGAGCCTCTTGTTTGTATTTGTGTTATATTATGTTTGCTTGCTAAGGGAATCTGCAAAGAGTAAAGTTAAAGACCTAAGGGTATGTACACTAAGTTTGATCGCCAAGACATCGTATTTTGTGCCTACGTATCTGACTAAAGAATCAGAGCAACCGTAGTTCACCTAACTAAAGATGAGGAACCATTGACTATGGCCAAAGTTCCAAGGGGGATGAGTATGGTACTCATGTAGAGTTTGAAGAACTCTCTAAGTCTAAGTTATAAAGGGTAAGATAATACTCATGATGATGAGAATCACATAGAGTTGAAGAACTCTAGCCTATTTCTAAGTTATGAGGTAAATGGCTCTATGGAGGCCAAGGAGAGAAGGAACATCATAGTGATGATGCTCACTTAGAGTTGAAGAACTCTAGGTGAAACCTAAGTTATGAGGTAAGTGGCTCTAAGGAGACCAAGGAGAGAAGTGAGCAACTATGAAGATAATGATCACAAAGGGGGGAACCTAATGAGGTTAAAGGAAGAAGAGGCTCTAATGAGGCCAAGGGTGGATCCTAAATAGGATAGGGGATGGCTCTAAAGAGGCCAAGATGGTAAATGAGCTATCTATGACTTAAAAGTCAATAGAGAGTCTTTCCTTTGGAAGGAAGGGAATAATGAGGGTTAAGGAGGGGAAGCTAAAGAGCTAGCCTCACTTAGGACGAACTTAACAAAGTTATAAGATAACAAACGTCATAAACAAGATGAAAAATATGGGCATGGTGATAACCAAAACACTTCATGGGGAGCACATGTGGAAATGTTTAGCAAACATAAGTGGTATAGGTGAAAAAGAGAGTGTGACAACATCTTAAAGTTCATGTAATCAGAAATGACAATCCAAGGCATACAAGCACTTAAAGATGGTTCCAAACATGGAATTCAAGTTTCAAGACATAAACATGTCACATATTTAATCAAATATACTCATGTTACAATGCAAATGATCTAAAGAGATCTCGTGGTATTTCAAAGGATATTTACATGTAATAACATATTAAACTTCAAGGAAATAAAGTGAAACAAAAACATACAATGTCAAAATCTCATATAAGGTTCAAGTAACATGCTTTAGGTCTCCAATGGTCAAGATAAAACAAGAAGCATGGTAAAAGAAACAAAAGAAACCAAAGAAGTTTTCATAAAACCCTAAAAATATACTTCCTTTTCAACATTAATAAATGTTTCAAAATTGATTATTTTTACCAATTTCTTTCCATAATCAGAAAATAGATATGTTAAAGAACATTTTACAAAAAGAATGGTTCAAAAAGAGTAAAAAATGAGCAAGTTATGAGCATTTGAATATGAAGGTATAAACCATAAAATAAAAGAAACATGTAATAAAAAGAAATGGAAATGTTCCACACGGGACTTAAACTCACGCCCTGGGGCTTAGGGCTCAAAAGCCTTGCCAACTGAACCAAGAGAGCGCTATGAATACATTAGGCAAACATTCAATAAAGTATCAAAAGCAGTGTCACAGATGGAAAAAATAAAAAGGAAAAAGGTCTGGGGCGAGGGGGATTCGAACCCCAGACCCTTCACTCAACAATAAACACAAACCTCCTCCATGGACCAGCGGTGCTACGCTCTCATCCAAACATAATATAATTTAAATTGTTTTTACTTTAAGACCCACATCAAATGGCAACCTCAGCGCCACATTGGACTGACTGGGGGCCACACCAACTTCTTCTTCCTCCCTTATTCTCTTCTCTCTCGTGCCCTAACAACAACAACCATGGCCAAACTTTTTTTTGTCTCTAACTCATCCATTTCTCAACCAAATCCAGCAAAATAAAAACCAAAAATGGAGCTCATCTTCCCAGGATTCTAAATACATTGTTTGTTCAACTTAACAACCAGTGTATAATACGTAAAACTCATCACAACAGTGCAACAACATAAAATTTCAACATGTTATATCATGCATGTTTTCAACCAAACATGGCAACCTTTCATCCAGAATCATTAAGCAATAAACACACTACATCTTTGTATTCAAAAAGCAACAAGACTATGCATGTACATGAGGGTTTGAAAGTTCAGAATCCTTACTTCTTGGAGAAAGTCCAAGGCTTCTTCTATAGCAGTTGCAGAGAATAAAAACAACCTTCTGGAACCTTGTTAACCTTTGGAGAAGAGAAGCAGATGATTAGAAGCTTTGGAAAGTGCTTCAAATACAGAACCCGATCCTTCTTGCAAATGGAAGCTCAAAAATGACAGATGGTGGTGGGGATGTTACAACTATGTTTCAGGTGCTTGAAGCTTCTCTACAAGGTGTTTAGAGATGGTTTGTAGAGTTAGAGAGGAAATGCACGGGCGAAACAAGTGTTTGGGGAGTTCTTGCAAATTTGCAAGAGTTGGTCGATGATAGAATGGAGAAAGCAATCAACCTTTTCTTGGGGTGATTCTGGTATGTTTTGGAGAGGAGATTAAGCCTCTATTTATAGGAAAGGTTGAGGGCATGAGGTATGGTCAGAATTGGAAACTTGCCAAAATTTCCCTTTCATTAAGTTACCTTCGTATGAGCTGGCTTTGCTGAGTCAAGAGTCTTCAAAGCTCTAGCCATAGGCTCTGTTTTGTTGTGGACTGATGGGATTGGATCAGAGTCCAAGTTACAAGGAGAAAGGGGGCTGCCATGCTTTTGGTTGGAAAAGTTTCTCTTTCCTTGTGTCTACTTGATCCACTTGCCTAAACTTCAATATTTTAATGTCTCAACTTGGAAAAATCATGGCTGAGGTTTAAAGCATGTTAATCTTGCTTCTAAACATCAGAATAGTGAGGCATTTGGTGATTAAAAGTGATTATGCATCATTATGCATAGGTTGGTTACTTGAAAATCAAGAGATGGACCTCAAACTTCTCCTCTTCGAAACTCTCAACTCCCACCATGGATTGGGGAGTTCTAGTACTTTTTGGAAAGCCCCGAATGTCCTCTAAAACTTTAATGTTCACTCCAAATTCTGGATCAAAAGGGATCTTGGTGAAAAGTGAAGATGAAGTCAGCTGGTTTTTTAAGGCAAAATGTAATGAAATTTCACTAAGTCTTTAAGTGTTTTGAACTTCGAAGTCTTGTAACTTAAAATACAAGCCTTAACTTGAGAAGGGTCCTCTAATATGTTTTGAAGTTCATGATGAGAGCTTCAATTTGAGCTTTGAGTCACCAAATTTGGATGTGTGGTTTGAAAGTTATGACTTTCCTAATTTTGCACAAGGAGTGAATTCTTCATTAGAAAATTTTGAGAACAATTTGTAGGCTTTCCTTCTCAAATGTGACTCTATCAAGGTTGAGACGAAAATCAACATTATCCTTCTTCAACATCTCAATAGTCTGCTTGAGTTGCTCGACTTCAGATGGAGGAACAATGGCAAGTTCAGGAAGCTTGACATTCACAGAAGGCTCAGAAGGAAATGGCAACAAGATCTCTTTGACTCGTTCTTTGACCCAATGTGTGTAAGCTTCCTTGGCTATGTAATTCTTCTTATCCAAATCGACTCTTCCTTCACGGTGAATTTGAGTCTAAGTGGCAGTAAAGCTCTTCAGTAATCCCATGTCATCAACCCCTTCATGAAAGATGAACTCTTCCACTACCTCAGTATCTGGCTTGTGAAGCATATGATACCCCAATTGACGAAAGGCAAGTCTCGGATTGTAGTTAATTCTGCCTTTTGAACCCAAGAGAGGTACATTGGCGAATTTACCACAATGAAGAATGATTTAGTATCGTCGAAGACTCGAGAATACCAAGGGATGTCATCGGCAGTAAGAGACATGATTCGTTGAGATCACTTGAGATTTCCCTTATTCTCAACAAAGGGACCCTTCTGCGGAAGGTGAGACATGAACCATCGGTACAACAGAGGAGCACAACAGACAATGGTTCCTTTCTTCTTTTCATTCCTCGAATGAATAGAATAATAGGTATCAGCAATAAGTGTAGGAATAGGGTTCTGGGACAAGAAGATACTGATGGCACACTACTAGGAAAAACCCATTTAAGAACGGTTGGGAATGACATATAATGACGCGGGCGAAGGATTTATTATGTAGATTGTCATTGTAAGTTCGCTGTTTCTACAACGGTCTGGAAACCGTTGTTGTATTCTGGAAAGTGCTCGTTATATTGCAACGGTTAGGTAATTCAACCGTTGTAATATATATTAACTATCACAACGGTTATGAGTCTCAACCGTTGTGGAATGTACCCTTAGTTTATTAAATAAAAATGTATATTGCTTGTTTTACCATACACCTAATTAAAGAAATACAACCATTAAAATTGGTAAAGAACTGTATAATCTGAAAATTAAACTGTTCTTGAAAACCAACTTAAACACATCACTATTTTCCGAATTGCATCCATTTCATTCAGCACATTTTATGTTCCTTAACATAAAATTTATGGTTCAATGGTCGGTTTCCTTCAATCCATTGATATCTTTTATTATAGTTTACCTCATCATCGCCACAAATCATCGCAATTTTATCATCATAACAATCATGATCTTAACAACCACGATGATTAGTGACGACGATGAGGTAAAGTAGAATCGTAGATATCGATGAATTGAAGCAAACGAACCATTGAACCATAAATTTTATGTTAAGGAACATACAATGTGCTGAATGAAATGGATGTAATTCGGAAAACATTGACATGATAAAGGTTGGTTTTCAAATACATCTTAATTTTCAGATTATAAGTTTCTATATCAATTTAACTGATTGCATTTTCATTAAAAAGATAGTGAAACAAACAATATACATAGTATATAATAAACTAAATTTCATATACAATATCACAATGAATTCATATATATTTACCTTATCAGAATGAATTCATATATATCTACCACCATCATCATCACCATGTGAAACAAACCCTAAGAAGAGGGAAGTAATGAAGAAAATTAGTTAGTATTCAATTTAACTATATACAATATACATAGTATATAATAAACTAATGTTCTATATCAATTTAACTGATTGCATTTTCAATAAAAGGATAGTGAAACAAACAATATACATAGTATATAATAAACTAAATTTCATATACAATATCAGAATGAATTCATATATATGTACCACCATCATCACCATGTGAAACAAAACCTAAGAAGAGGAAAGCAATGAAGAAAATTTGTTAGTATTCAAAACAAAACAAGAAAAAGTTGATACAAAACCCTAAGAAGTGGGACTGTACCTTAACAATGAAGTTCACCTTGCTTGTGAAGCATTGAAATCGAATCTGCACAAAATGAGAACAATCAACAAAAACAACATGAAGCAAACAAGATAATGGGAACTATCTAACAAAAAGATTGAAGTAGAAGAATACCTTATTTTCCATAAACAATATGTACATTACGCTTGCTACCGCCAACATCATAACCATGTTCATCTAGTTTTAGATTCTGCAAGAAGAAATACAAGGATGAAGAAGCTTAAATCAAAAGCTCCATACTTCTTGAATTTCTTTTTGCGGATTCTAAAAAAAGATGAAGTTTTCTGCCAAAAATGTAGAGAAAAATGGGTGCTAGGGTTTCGCTGTGAAGGAAACGGCGCTACTGTCAATAAGGGAAAGTTAATTCCCTTATATAGGTAAATATTTTACAACGGTTTTCTAAATAACCTTAATGATAAGTATATATATTATTTTAATAATATCACAACGGTTAGTTATATTAACCGTAGCGATACCCCTTATACTTGGTACAAGGTTCGACTCCAGGCAACAACATTTTTTCTATAATTACGTAAAATAGAAAAATGTTGTTGCCTGGAGTCGAACCTTGTACCAAGTATAAGGGGTATCACTACGGTTATTATTACTAACCGTTGTAATATTATAACCCTTGCTCTTCCCGGAGTAGAGAACACTCTGGCCAAGTATAATAATGATTTAAAATTTTCTCTGTTTTCAAAAAATATCGTTCCAGAATATCAACCATTTACAAGTTATCATCATTGCAAGCATTAAACTATCAGACTTTTCACCTTCAACCTCATCTATAAATAGACAATTTTACATTTCTTCATAATATATTCTACGCAACAATGAGTTCTACGAATGAGAATGCTAGAAACATCACTAATGAGGGCACAGATGAACAACGTCAGCCGCCAAATGAGGAGGTCCAACCAGCGGCCAACGTCAGGGATGCGTTAAGGGTAAGGAAGGAGAAGAAGAAGAAGAAGATCAAGAAGTTGAAGAAGAAAAAGAAAAAGACGAAAAGGAGGACTGTTTATTATGATTCCGATGAGGGAAGTGAGGAGAGAGTCCTGGATTATGAAGATGCATTTGCAGCTACGGGCTCTGACATTGATAAATATATGTAATATATGATTATCAATGTACTCTTCTTATCTGGAATCTTAATAAAGTTTTCTTTTATATATTATATATTCTGTTTATTTTTAAAGAAGTTTTCTTTTATTTTTATATATTCTGTTGCACTTAAAAATAGAAAAACAAAGATGAATTTTGAGTTTTGAGGATAAATCCCCGTAACACTAACAAAAGAAATAAAATATATGTTTAAAATCTAAAAATATGGAAAAAAATGTAGTTGCTGGGAATCGAAGCTTGTTACACACCATGTATTACAACGGTTGTTTAATACGACCGTCGTTAAATATGGCATTATAAATCAGCTACAAATTTTTTAACCTATTACAACGGTGGGATACGAGTCTGTTGTAAACCTGGCGTCGTTAATTGGGTTTTTCGTAGTAGTGGCAGCCTGATCTACGAAATCCTCCATGTTCAGAAACAAAACGATCCCATATATCAACAAAGCAAGAATGGCTTTGAAAGCCTTCCAGCTTCCATCTTCAGCAAAAGAGATAACTTTGTTTATCAGAAACTTTGAAGCAAACCCTCGAATACCATTCCCTTTAGTCTTGATATTAGCTTCCACATCCTTCTTACTAATACAAAGAGCATCACCAATAAGGGGAAACTTCGGATAACCGTTGGTGTAGACAAAAGGAACCTGATCCCTGATCTCAACCCCCAAGATATGAGAGTACTCCTCAAGTGTAGGTGCTAATTGATAATCCTGAAATGTGAAGCACCTAAGTGGCGAGTCGTAGAACTGAACAAGTGTATGAATGGCAGTGATGTTGACTTTAGTGATTAGGATGGCCAACAGATTACCATAATCATCTTTGAAAACCCCTATGTTATCTTCAACCACACGGGATGCTAAACCTCTCAAAGTCTTCAGCTTAGACTCCACAAACTTGTAGCTAAAGATACCTCTGCAACCAGTACTCATCTCTATGATAATGTCAACAAGGAATAAGCCTTCAAATAACCTGAAATGCACATGCAAAAATTAATTTACATGATGAAATGATATGCAACACAATAATCAAGAAGCCAACACAGTCTGAACAATCAATTCTGAATAATCTGGATATCTGCATATATAATTCTGTGTCGGTGCAAAATATCTGACGTGCGTGAGAGAACAAAGGTATGAAGAGGCTTGTTTTCCTGCAAAAACACATATCCCTCTCACAGGTGTGATCTAGACACAACAAGGTGGTCCCTAAAAAGGTCACCCAAACCATAATACTCAAGTGAAAATCCCCCCGCCGTAGCAACGTTCTATCTTATGTGCATGCTCAAGCCCGATGATAGATCTTATCTATCCAATAATATCTACCCATCCCAACAACAGCAGAAAATACAGCAGATATCCAGAATATACAGCATATGAATATTCAAAGCAGTAAAGGAATGCAGTAAATAAACATAAAACAAGTAAAGCAAAAGTAAAGCGAGTAAAACACAAAAGATAAACACCTAAACAAGCAAGAAAGCAAACAAAACTAGGCGAGACCCCAACTTGCAAGAGCAAGGACTCCTCAGCAGAGTCGCTAGTTGGAGCTAGCGGGATTATACCTGAGTGAATCGCTCACTCAAATATACAACAGATTCACTGAAATTCTGGCACAGATATCAGATGTCCTACACAGATGTTGAGACACTGATATCCAACACAATGAACAAGATAACAATAAAAATAATAGTGCAGAAAGTAAATAACACAGTGATATGTTTACCCAGTTCGGATCAACAATCCTACTCTAGGGGCTACCAAGCCAGGGACGAAACCAATATACGATAGTATCAATTCACAGATCATACAATAACCAAACCCTGTTATAATCTGCTCACTTAATCACTACCCTTCCTATGACTTCTACCTAAGACTCACCTAGGTATGAGGCCCTCCTCAAATCCCTCTACAACCACAACCCGTGATTGGTTTCTTTCCACACAAGTAATAAACCGAAAGTCACACTTTCAAAACACACAATTCTCAATACTTCAAAGCTTATGAGAATTGACACACAAGAAACTCAATGCTTGAAAGCTTATGAGTAACTGACAGAACTTACAAAACAAAAACCAGTCCTTATACTGTTATCAGAATGATACCAGTTAGGCTCACAAATAACACATAAAAACCCTAACAAAAACACACGTAAGTTCCACACCTAAACTAGGTTTACACCAGTCAATATATAGCATTAAATCTGGACTGAATTGGGCTTCAAAAACGCAGCAAATAGACTGCTCACAAATCTGCAAAATAAACTCCAACAAAATAGGTCTTCAATCTAAAGTTTCCTAATATGTCTCCATAATTAGAAACAGCTGAAAATCCGAAAAACCAAGACATAAACACAATCCAAAAATGCTTTGGATGCCACATAGGATAACCAAATATTCACAGAATAATCAGTAACAAATCTCAGCAACAGAATCTGCCTTTAAACTGAATCCAGACACGATGTCCTATGAGCAGGTATGGGACATCTTCATTCGACATGTTGGGTGCAGCAAAATAGAACATCTTGTTTCAACATCTTGCTGCTAGAAAAAGTTTTAGCAAAATAAATGCCAACCACAGAATCAATGAAATAACAATCTTCCCCTTTGGCTTATTTTGGCTAAAACTACACACCAAACAAATCTTGTAAAGAAGCACAAGAAAAAAATCCATATCAGAGACAGCAGCGAAATATCAACACACAACACACACAGCAGCAAAAAACAGCATAGCAGCACTCCCCCTTCAACTGCATACAACACACAGCAAAAAAAACTCCCCCTCAACTGCAGCAACACAAACATTCCACATTCTCCCCCTCAACTGCAGCACCAGCACAAACACACCACACACAAACATACTACTCCCCCTTTTTAGCCAGAAATATGACAAAGGCAAGTAGAAAAGATATTAATATTTGAGAAATGGTCAAATCGTAAACCAGAATAAACAGCATCAGAGAGTAGATGCACACCACATCACATGACCAAGTGTCATGCACAAACTTCAGCATTTTCCCTTCATTCACACACTGCACTACCAGAACCTCTTTTAATCTTTCCAATCTGGCATCCAGAAGGAACATTAATTGCTATTATTCTTCATGAATGCAAACCCCAAGTCTGCTCCTCAGGTTTTTAAATTGAACTGCATCCAGAGCCTTGGTAAATATGTCAGCAAGCTGATTTTCTGTGCTCACATGCTCAAGAGTTATGACTTTGTCCTCCACAAGTTCTCTGATGAAGTGATGCCTGATATCAATGTGCTTAGTCCTGCTATGTTGAATAGGATTTTTGGAAATATTAATAACACTCAGGTTGTCACAAAATAATGTCATGACATCTTGTGTGACATTATACTCAGATAACATTTGCTTCATCCACACCAGTTGAGCACAACTACTTCCAGCTGCTATGTACTCAGCTTCAGCAGTAGAAAGAGATACAAAATTTTGCTTCTTACTAAACCACGAAATAAGATTATTTCCCAAAAAGAAACATCCTCCAGAGGTACTCTTCCTATCATCAGCACTTCCAACCCAATCAGCATCACAGTAACCTACTAAAATGGGACTTGAGTCATGGGAATACAACAACCCATAATCACATGTACCACTCACATACTTAAGAATTCTCTTAACTTGATTGATGTGACTGACCTTGGGTTCTGCTTGGTATCTTGCACACACACCAACAACAAATGTTATGTCTGGCCTACTTGCTGTAAGATACAGCAGACTGCCAATCATGCTTCTGTACAGAATTTGTTCAACATTCACTCCCTTTTCATCTTTGGATAACTTCAAGTGAGTAGGAGCAGGAGTTCTCTTATGCTTAGCATTATCCAGTCCAAACTTTTTCACAATGTTCCTCACATATTTTCTCTGACAAATAAAAATGGAATCTTCCATCTGCTTAACTTGTAATCCAAGGAAGTAGGTCAATTCACCTACCAAGCTCATCTCAAATTCAGACTGCATTTGGTTGACAAAATGTTGGACCATTTGACATACCACCAAACACAATATCATCTACATAAATCTGGACAATCATTAGTTCCCATCCTTCTCCTTGACAAAAAGAGTTTTATCAATACCACCCGTCCTGTATCCATGGTTGACTAAGAACTCAGTCAACCTTTCATACCAAGCTCGTGGAGCTTGCTTCAACCCATACAAAGCCTTCTTTAGCTTGAAAACATGATCAGGAAAATTTGGATCCACAAAACCTTTAGGCTGCTCAACATAGACTTCCTCATTAAGATACCCATTCAGAAAGGCACTCTTGACATCCATTTGAAACAATCTGAATTTCAACAAACATGCCACTCCTAGCAGCAATCTGATGGATTCCAATCGAGCCACAGGAGAAAATGTTTCATCGAAGTCTACTCCTTCAATCTGTGTGTATCCTTGAGCGACTAATCTGGCTTTGTTCCTGGTAACAACTCCTTGTTCATCAGACTTATTCTTATAAACCCATTTTGTTCCAATCACATTTGTTCCTGCTGGTCGTGGTACCAGTTCCCAGACCTCATTGCTCTTGAATTGACAAAGCTCATCTTGCATAGCACTTATCCAGAACTCATCTGTCAATGCTTCTTTGACATTCTTTGGTTCAATCTTTGAAACAAAACATGCATTTGACACTGTCTCCCTCGTTCTGGTTCTCACACCTTCATTCAGATTTCCAATAATCAATTCCTTAGGGTGATCCTTCTGAATCCTTATAGAGGGTCCCCTGTTAGCATCCTTTACCTCTTCATTCTCAGGTCTAGTGTCAGTTTCATGAGCATTATTTTCTACGGGCTCAATGTCTTGTGAGATTTCATTGTTCATAGGAAGGCATGCTCCAACATCATCTGGGACATCTTCGTCTTTCCCAGAGTCATCAACCACCATATTTATGGATTCCATCATCACCTTAGTTCTGGAATTAAATACCCTATATGCTTTACTGTTTGTAGAGTATCCCAAAAATATCCCTTCCTCGCTCTTAGGATCCATCTTTCGCCTCTGCTCACGATCCGCCAAGATATAACACTTACTCCCAAACACATGGAAATACTTCACATTTGGCTTTCTACCTTTCCATAGCTCATAAAGAGTGACAAAAGTACCTGGTCTGATAGTCACCCTATTGTGTATATAGCAAGCGGTATTCACGGCTTCAGCCCAAAAATGATATGGAAGCTTTTTGGCATGAATCATGACCCTTGTACACTCTTGTATAGTCCTGTTCTTGCGTTCCACGACACTATTCTGCTGAGGAGTGATCGGTGATGAGAATTCATGAGTCATTCCTTCAGATAAGCAGAACTCTTCAAACCTTCTATTTTCGAATTCTTTCCCATGGTCACTTCTGATTCGAACAACACCACAATCCTTTTCCCGTTGAATCCTTTGACACAACTCTTTGAAGGCTGCAAATACTTTAGACTTTTCTCTGATAAAGCTTATCCAGGTGAATCTGGAGTAATCATCAACGACAACATAGGCATACTTCTTCCCACCAAGACTTTCAACCTGCATAGGTCCCATTAAGTCCATGTGAAGCAGTTCCAGAACTCTAGCGGTTGTGGTAAGATGTTGAAGTCTCTTGTGTGACACCCTTGTTTGCTTCCCAACTTGACATTCACCACATATTCTATCCTCATCAATCTTCAGCTTGGGAATACCTCTAACAGCTTCACTTGACATAACTTTATTCATCCCTTTCAAGTGTAAGTGACCCAATTTCTGATGCCACAATTTGGTTTCATCTTCCTTTGACATCAAACAGGTAGACAAACTTTCCGGTTCTTGAGGATTCCACAGATAGGAGTTATCCTTAGACCTGGTTCCCTTCATAACAACTTCATCTTTCTCATTGGTTACTAGACATTCAGATTTTGTGAAATTTACTTTGAGACCTACATCACACAATTGGCTTATACTGATCAAATTAGCGGTCAACCCTTTGACAAATAGAACATGATCCAGATTTGGTTGTCCTGTGTAGTCCAGCTTTCCAACACCTTTTATTTCACCTTTTGATCCATCCCCAAAAGTGACATAATTGGTAGAATGAGGCTTGATATATGACAGAAATTTCTTCACACCAGTCATGTGTCTTGAACAACCACTGTCAAAGTACCAATCTTCCCTTGCAGATGCTCTAAGAGAGGTATGTGCTATGAGACCTGTCATCATATTTCTAGGAGTCCATCTTCTCTTCACTTTAGCCCAACTCTGTCCTTTATTTTGTTGATGAGCATTCTTGGGATAGCCGTGCATCTTGTAGCAAAAGGACTTTAAGTGATCAATCTTTCCACAGTAATGACATTTCCATGGTTTATACTTTGAACTACATACTCTTTTCTGATGCTTCATCTGATGTTGAAACATGTGATTTGACATCCCCTCTTCTTGCTTTATTTTCTGAGGAACAAACTTTAATACAACCTTCTTGTAGTTCCCTGCTTGATTGTTAAAATCAAGGTCTTGCACATTTCCAGCATCTTTCCCAGTCTGAAGAATCTCATCCAGCTGCGTGGTACCATTGTTCAGCATTCTTATAGATTTGGTCATATTGTCAAGTTTTGACTTTTGCCATACAACCTCCTCTTTAAGATCAGTAATGATTGATAGATGTTCTTCCTTCTCAGCTTCTAGTTGAGCTATCAGAACCTTCTGTTCTAATATTATCTGGAACCTTTCTTCATTCTTGATACACAACTCTGAGACCCCGTGAAGACTTCTTCCAAAGTGAGTTCTCCAATATAAGATTCTTTGTCAGAGTCAGACTCACAAGTAGTTTCTCCATCAGCCTTACATATCCCGGTCAGGGCTGTCACCAATTTTGTTGATTCTTCTTCAAGATCACTCTCAGACTCCCCTTCTGACCAAGACACAGATAAGCCCTTCTTCTGCCTTTTGAGATACGTGGGACACTCAGTCTTTATGTGCCCAAATCCCTCACATTCAAAACACTGAACTCTCTTCCCTTGATTGGAGTCTTCTTCAGTTCTGGACCTTCTGCCTCCATCCTAATTTTTACTGATGTCGAGTGACTTGTTCTGAGCATTTGCTCTCGACTTCCAGTCAATCCTTTTCAACACTTTGTTAAATTGTTTTCCAAGCAATACCAAATCTTTAGACACCCCTTCATCTCTGACTAGGTCACCTTCATCTTCTGAATCACCAGCATTTGACACAAAAGCTATGCTCTTCTTCTTTTCAGACTTTTCACGGATCCCTAATTCAAATGTTTGAAGAGATCCCACAAGTTCATCCACTTTCATCTTGTCTATATCCTGAGCTTCCTCTATAGCAGTCACTTTCATGTCAAATCTCTTAGGTAAAGATCTGAGGATTTTTCTGACCAGTTTGCTGTCAGACATCTTTTCACCTAGGGCACTTGAGGCATTAGCTATCTCAATAATGTTCATGTGAAAATCATGAATGCTCTCATCCTCCTTCATCTTCAAACTCTCAAACTTGCTAGTGAGAAGCTGAAGTTTTGACATCTTCACCTTTGAAGTCCCTTCATGAGCAACCTTCAAGACCTCCCACGCCTCTTTTGCAATGGTGCAATGTTCAATCAACCTGAAGATATTCTTGTTGACACCATTAAACAATGCATTCATGGCTTTGGAATTTCCCACGGATCCTTTGTAGTCTGCATCATCCCAGTCTTCCTCTTCCTTCACCACATCAGTAGGGGTACCTTTTCCATCTTTAACCTTTAGGGGTTCCCATCCTTTTATAACAGCTTTCCATGCTTGATCATCCATGGATTTGATGAATGCAATCATCCTTGGTTTCCAATAGTCATAGTTGGAACCATCAAGCAGAGGTGGTTTGTTCAAAAATCCTTCATCCTTGTCCATTGTACCAGAAAGTACCTTCCCTGAATCTCACCCAGAACCAAACAAGGGTGCAAGCTTTAATAGCAATTGAAATTCTGGCACAGATATCAGATGTCCTACACAGATATTGAGACACTGATATTGAGACACTGATATCCAACACAATGAACAAGATAACAATAAAAATAACAGTGTAAAAAGTAAATAACAGTGATATGTTTACCCAGTTCGGATCAACAATCCTACTCTGGGGGGTACCAAGCCAGGGACGAAACCAATATACGATAGTATCAATTCACAGATCATACAATAACCAAACCCTGTTATAATCTGCTCACTTAATCACTACCCTTCCTATGACTTCTACCTAAGACTCACCTAGGTATGAGGCCCTCCTCAAATCCCTCTACAACCATAACCCGTGATTGGTTTCTTTCCACACAAGTAACAAACCGAAAGTCACACTTTCAAAACACACAATTCTCAATACTTCAAAGCTTATGAGAATTGACACACAAGAAACTCAATGCTTGGAAGCTTATGAGTAACTGACAGAACTTACAACACAAAAACCAGTCCTTATACTGTTATCAGAATGATACCAGTTAGGCTCACAAATAACACACGAAAACCCTAACAAAAACACACGTAAGTTCCACACCTAAACTAAGTTTACACCAGTCAATATATAGCATTAAATATGGACTGAATTGGGCTTCAAAAACGCAGCAAATAGACTGCTCACAAATCTGCAAAATAAACTCCAACGAAATAGGTCTTCAATCTAAAGTTTCCTAATATGTCTCCATAATTAGAAACAGCTGAAAATCCGAAAAACCAAGACATAAACATAATCCAAAAATGCTTTGGATGCCACATAGGATAACCAAATATTCACAGAATATTCACTAACAAATCTCAGCAACATAATCTGCCATTAAACTGAATCCAGACACGATGTCCTATGAGCAGGTATGGGACATCTTCATTCGACATGTTGGGTGCAGCAAAATAGAACATCTTGTTTCAACATCTTGCTGCTAGAAAAAGTTTTAGCAAAATAAATACCAACCACAAAATCAATGAAATAACAAGTCACCACCGAACTTTATTTAGTCGCAAAGGATAGGGAATATATTGATAAAACCCAAGGGGAAGAGAAACGGGTAAGGGATCGGTTATGCGAAAGGAAGGTACTAGCACCTTACGCATCCGTCGTACTCGACGGGAACCATTTCGCTTGCTTATAGGCTTGGATGGGTTATCTATCTAAAGGCTGCTAGCTAAAAAAAGAAGAGAGAGGTAAGAGAAAAGAGAAAAAGGAAGAAAGTGCTCACGAAGGATTAGGACCCTCGTGCCTATGTACCATCATAGTGCAATGAGGAAATCAGAGCACTGTAGTTCATGGAACCAGGGAAGAGAAAAAGAATGGAAGAAGGTGGCTCACGAAGATTTCGTAATCTCGTGCCTACGTATCCTCATAGTGCAATGAGGAATTCAGAGCCTACGTAGTTCGGGGAACAGAGACAAAGAAGGAATAGGAAAATGGTGTCCAAACCAAGAGCGAAAGAATGACAGAAAACTCTGCTGGGGATGCTAAAGACAATGGTGTCAAAACCAAAAAGGTAAAGGCACAGAGGAATAGTAGTAACTCTGTTAAGGATAAGAGAAAGGCGGTGTCAAAACCAATAGGGTAAAGGAGAAGAGGCATAATAGTGACTCTACTAGGGAGTAAGAGAACAAGGTGACTATGATGGGGATCAGAGGGTTAGCGACCCTACTGGGGACCAAACAAAGGGGACGGTGTCGAAACCAAGAGAATAAGGATTCAGTATATTAACTGACTGGAAGTGGTTAACCGAAGAGAAAGAGATTAAGACTCTGTGGGGAAAAGGGCTTGGTGTCAACAGGAAGGCTGCGATGAACCAAAAGGAGAGAGTACTGAACCAAGAGAAGGTGTTTAACTCTGAAGGGATTTCGGTATATTAACTGATAAACAGTGGTTAAGCGAAAGAGCGGGTGTGGAACCAAGCGAAGGTTGTGACCCAATGGACGTGTGTGGAACCAAGCAAAGGATGTGACACAAAGGGGTTCGACACACTGATTGAACAAGCAGTATCTGACCGAAGAAAGGGTATTTGAACCAAAAGAAGGTTTCTTAACCCAAAGGTGCGAGTATTTCAATTAAAATAAGGTTACTAACTCATAGGGGTATTGGATTTAATAGACGGACTGTGATTAACCAAAAAGAATGAGTGATTAACCAATAGAAGGTAATTAACTCAAAAGGAACTCAGTATGTTAACAGACATGTTGTGGTTAACTGAGAAATGGGTGATTAAGTAAGAGAAGGTGATTTACCCAAGAGGGACTCAGTATGTTAACAGATAGACTGTGGTTAACTGAGAAGAAGTACAAATTGGTGTTTTAACTGATAGGAAGTGGTTAACCAATCAAAAGGGAGGAAGAACCAAGAGAAGATTACGAAATCCGCTAGGGTTTCAGTGTTTTAAAAAGAAAACCGTGTTTAGCTGAAGAAAACAGGGCAAGACTTTGCTGGGAAAGACGAGCGTTTGATTTTAACAGAATGACTGTGATTAATCAAAGGGATAAATGATCATGACTCTGGTGGGAATCAATGAACAGTTATTGATCTGAAGAAAGGTGTTGAACCAAAAGGAGGTTGCTAACCCAAAGTGATAAAGATCTTTAACCAAGGAAATGGTGATTGATCAAAAAGAGAGATTGAAAGGGGCAAGGTGATCAAGGATCGACTCGACTAGAGATTGATAAACACTACAGTCTAGAGATAGAGACGATTATTCCAGACACAGGGTCATTCGTCCCCTACCTAAAATAATCAAGATGAGTAGCACAAGAGTATAGTGCGGAGATTAAAACCGACAGAGTAACAACGCAAATTTGTACAGTGCTCTAGAGTGTCGTGCAGACCTCCGACTCAGTAGGGGATAAAGAGAACAAGGCTCTAAAGAATCCTAGAGGGAGAAAAAAAGGGGAAATTGACTAATCGAAACAATGTTTCAATCGATCAAGGGAAATGATTAAGCCAACAATCTTCCTAACGGATAAAGAGATCGTCAAAGCAACGTGCGCATTATTGATTGTACAAGATTAAATTTGCTCAATAAAGAACAAACTTAATGTGACCAAGAATGAAATTTCAAGGCAGTACCAAATGTCAATTAGGATGCATCGGAAATCAAGTTATCATGTGAACAAAAGTGTGCAAGAAGCATCATGCTCATGTAATGTCAAGAATGCGAATTATTCGATAAATCGACAAATCGTGCATCAAAAGTTTGCAAGCATGCTACAAACAAAAGTTAAACAGCTCATAAAACATCCACAAATATCAAGCATATCAAGCCATGGAAGTTAAATGAGGAAAGAATATTAAACAAGCTTGAAAATAGGCAAAAATAGTACTTTGGTTCAAGGTTAATCGATTAACCATTTTCAGTTGCATAGTGGTTAATCGATTAACCCTTGAAAAATAGCAGAAGAACTAAAAAAAAAGCAGTGTTAATCGATTAACACTTTTTGCACTAGAAAGTGTTAATCGATTAACACTGAAGCAGTGGCAAAAAATCAGTTTTCAAAAGCACTTCCAGCCACTTAATTACTTATCCAATCACTCTCATGTTATGGCATGTATTTGTGCACGAAAATTACATCAAA
The DNA here is from genome assembly GCA_022829125.1 of Lathyrus tuberosus. Lineage (NCBI taxonomy): Eukaryota > Viridiplantae > Streptophyta > Magnoliopsida > Fabales > Fabaceae > Lathyrus > Lathyrus tuberosus. Next base: position 3,461,311 of record JALAZF010000463.1, on the reverse strand, counting down.
TATGAGAAATTAATAATTAATTGAAAGCATTAAGCATGGAGATTAAAGATCAAACAATCACATGATTAATCAATATCGAAAAACTATCGAAACTACATCGTAAACTCGCGAAAGTGATCGAAACAGTAGATTGAGCAAGGGTTACCAACCTACAAGGCGAAGAATTTCCTTGGTGATTGTTGTGAGTGAAATGTAGCGAGAAGAAGCTAAGAAAACCAGAGAATTCTGCATTTGCGATCAAACCGTAGTAAAATCGATCAAAAACGCAAAAAAAAAGCTCCAAAATCAAATTTGCACCGAAACGATCGAATTGAACACTTGAATTGAAGTGGAAGTTGCTGTAATTGTAGAGATCTAAGGAGAAATTCAATATGATGGAGGTTTAAGCTCAAGAGAAAGCAATTTTAATGTGAAATTTGCTACTCTTCAATGGTGGAATTGAGCTCTAGTGTGGTTTGGGGAAGAAGATGAAGATGGATGTGTAGAACTTGCAAAAAATGCAGAAAGAAATCAGAGGATTGAGAGTGAAAAGAGTGAGAAATGATTGAATGTGTGTAAGGTCCTTTGTTAAATGGTGGAGGTTTGCTTATATAGAGACTAGCTTTGGAGTAGGCTAGGTTTGGAGTGTGCTTTGGAAATAGCTTGGGAGTTAGTTACACTTAACTCACCGAGTCAGCGGTTGACTCAGTTAGTTAGTTGGTTAACTCAGTGGAGAAATCCAAATGCAAGTCTAAGATCAATGGCTCTCATGCTTAGAAATAAGAGTGCATGGTGGTCATAATTGAAAATGTTGCATGGTATCAAGTGTATTGAATGGTCTTGAAATGTCATAAACTGTCTAGAAATGTCTAGAATGTTCCACACACTGCTAGAACCAAGTAGATCCCAAGAGAAATGAGTAGAAAGTTGCTGTCATGAAAAGCAGCAGAATCTGCCAATTTTACAAGGGTTAATCGATTAACCCATTTGCAACAGCAAATGGTTAATCGATTAACCAAGCCAAAAAGTACCCAATTTATTTGAAAAAAGATGTTATGGCCATGGTTCTGATTTTTGACCTTTTGCTTTGATGAATAGGCATAGAAACCCTTGTTTTGTGCTTGTGTTGATGATGTGATGACCTTGTGCGGATGCGATTAATCGAGCTTAGAAAAAACCAGAATGTTCCTGCAACAAAAATACAGAGAAAAAGTGTAAATGCGTATGCCAGCGATGCGAGTGCACATGCTTATGCGAAAGGAAAAAAGGGAGGTCAAATTTCAGGTTACGACAGGTGGTTCTCTTGAACTCAATTCTGAATTTGCTATTGCTCTTCTACTTCTCTTTTTATAGAGCTCCAAAGGTAGTTATCAATGATTTGATCAAGATTCAATGTGATTTTCTTTGGAATGGGTGATAAAATACATGTAGAATCAATTGGTTGTTTGGTTGTCAATTTGTAATTCTAAGGATAGAGAAAGTTTGGGAATCTTACATTGTGAGTTGTTTAATAGAGCACTCATAAGAAAATGGGCTTGGAGGATTTTAAACGATCGAAATTCTTTTTGTCTTTAATTATTTCTTTCAGGTATGGAAATATCAAACGCCAGATTCTTGATCCTCATTGGTTATCAAGTAATAGAAATACTTCAATTTGGTGGAGGGGTTTTAAGTTAGCAATGGACTTCATTGAAAAGAACGACAGTTGGTTCAACAAAATTGTTTCCTGTAAACTTGGAACTGGATTAGAAATTGATTTCTAGAGGAATTCTTGGCTTGGTCCAGAACCTCTTTTTTATGTGTTTGCAAGCTTATTTGATGAAGTTATGGTGTTTGCTTTGAGAGTAAAGGTGGCCTATTTGGGCGATTGTTTCAAGGGAAATTGTTTATGGAATTTGAATTTCCATTCCGACTCTCTTTCAGGATTAGCAAAGGATGAATTAAGTGACATCTCTTGCATCTTAGAAGAGTTTTCTCCTATCCTTGAGGTTCAACACTCTTTTGTTTGGCGCGACGATCCCATAGATTTCTTGGTAAAATCAACATACATTAGACTGCATCATCATTCCTTCTCTGTGCTTACTATTTCATCTTCGCTTTCTCTTGCACCGCTGACCACTTAGAAAACCAAAGTTCCTAGCATTGTTCTGTTTTTTGTGTGGAGGCTTCTTCTAAATAGGCTCCTTGTTCATTTTGAGCTAAAAAGGAGTGGAGTCATTAATGGTTCCCATGATACAGTTTCTCCTTTTTGCTTTCATCATGAAGAAAATCCTATTCATCTATTTATTTTATGTTCGTTATCTGCTCGTGTTTGGACTCAAGCGCTTGTCTGGTTGGGTTTTAAAGGATTCTCGATCTCTTCCTCTACTCTATATCATCTTTGCAATTTTGATTTTCTGCTTACAAGAATTTCAAAGGAATTTAGAATAATTTTTTGGTTTTCGGTTGTCTAGATTTTATGATTAGTTAGGAGTGCTATCCTTTTTAAAGGTGATTTGCTCAATAAAAATGAGCTAATTTTTCGGTTAAACTTCTTTCTTGTGATTGGTTTGGGGTTTGTTGTAACTATCTTATTCATTTTAACCGGTTAGATTGGGAATCGATTGTTCAATGTCCTGTTAGTCGAAGAAACACGGGCATTCCTTTAGGATTCCTCCCCGGGGTCTGTTAGTAGCTTATGTTCTTCTGATACTTTTGAATCGTCCATTGACTCAGGCGCGTGGGATTTTTCAGATGGGGAGGAGGTTGTTGAACAAACCAATCCTGATTCTGCAGATTCTGATGGAGACTTTCCTTGTTTCAAGAAGGTAGGCTCAGAGGGAGGTGATTTGTCAGAAAACCATTCCTATGTTCGTGATAGTTTGGTTAAAGAGGTGGCTGATGTAGATGTGGGATTCGAGGTCTGCTCTGACGAGGATAACAGGCGTCCTTCCCAACCTTTGTAGGAGAAACAAGTTTTCGTGAATGAAAAGGTTTGCAAAAATTTTAAGAGGAGAGAGAAAGGAACGTTGGGGGTTAAAGTTAAAGGTGACAGGTCACATCATAGTGTTCCTTGCCCCAATATTTGCGATAAGGCTGACATTGATAATAGACATATTGTACTTACCACGGGTCAACTTAAAAAAGGTAGTGTGGTGGTGGACTTGGTGGAACCGGACCCTATCACAGCCCCATCTGGTGGTACTATTGGGCTTGCTATTGGGCCTAAATCTAGGAAGAAAAAACTCCTTCATAAGGTTTATAACTCTGTAAATATTCCTTATACACCGTCATACTTCTCTGCTTTACTTCGTGCCGCTGTTTCTGTTCCTGATGCAGGACAAGTGCCAAATTCTGCTAGTAACACTAAACTTTGCCCGATTAGAGAAGTTGGTGATAGCCGTTCTATTGACTTCAAATGTAGTGAATCGATTACAGATTCAGATGTCATTTGTGGTAATTCTAGATGTAAGAAGGCTCTTGAGGAAGCTCCATCCAAGTTATGGCATTCGATGCAGCTTTTGGGGATTGAAGGTAAGGGGGACGAAGAAGTGTATCATGAGATTCTCAGAGAGTTGGAGGATAGAGAGAACTCTATTAGGAATGTCAAGAGGGCTATAGCTAGGGGTTCCCCATGAATGTTGTTTCCTTTAATGTGCGAGGGTGCTATGATTCCCTAAAAAGGAGGAGCATTAAGCAATCGTTCAACAGAGGTAAAGCTGATATTTTCTTGATTTAGGAAACCAAATTGAAATCCACAAAGGAGAATATCGTTCAGTCTATGTGGAATTTAGGAAATTTGGAGTGGTCTGCAACTAATTCGGAGGGATTGTCTAGTGGTCTGCTGACTATGTGGAATAGTGATGTAGTGACTGCTTGTTGCAGTTTCCGTGGTAAAGGTTATTTAGGAATCCAATTCTGTAGGAATAATTTCCTATTCTACGTTGTAAATGTGTACTCATCTTATGGGCCTGCCGATAAGAGAATGTTTTGGGTTGAGCTTATCGAGTTGAAGGATCGTTTCTCTCCAGGAGGATGGATCATTGGCAGAGATTTTAATGCCGTTAAATCGACAGCGGAGAGAAAAGGGGGGTCTTTTGCTAATTCCTGTGAAATGTCTGAGTTTAACTTCTTTATTGAAGGGATGAATCTTGTTGATCTCCCCGTGATTGGTAATAGATACACGTGGTTCAGTTCGAATGGTTTAAGTCGGAGTAGATTGGATAGAATCCTGGTTAGTGATAGTATTATTATTAATTGGGATTCGAAGAATCAGTATATGGGTGATAGGGACGTCTCTGATCACCGTCCCGTTTGGCTAAAACCTAATTCCAACAACTGGGGCCCTAAACCTTTTCGATTCCTCAACTGTTGGATGGATCATCAGGATTTTCTTGGTGTTGTGGCGAATGCGTGGAACTCAGTTCCTTTCTCTAGCAACTTTAGTAACACTTTGATTCTGAAGTTTAGAACCTTGAAAGAAAGGCTTAAAAAGGGGAATGCTAATTCGTTTGGTTGGTTGGACCTCAAAGTTGAGGAAGTCGTGGATCGTATCAATAAGATTGAGTGGAACTTGGATACTGTAGTTGATAATTTGGACAGTACATTATTAGAGAGATTGGAAGCCCAGGAAGAAATGTGGAAGAACCTTAGAATTAAAGGGAGCTTGATCCACCAGAAGTCTAGGGCGAATTGGATTAAGGATGGCGATAATAACTTGAGATTCTTTCATGCTTCGCTGAATTTTCGAAATAGGAAAAAATTTATTGCTGGTATAAAGGTCGGCAGTGTCTAGCACGAGGATCCTGAGGCAATCAAACAAGCTGTTGTTTCTTTCTTCAAGGCTAAATACCAAGGAGATAGTTCTCGCAGGCCTTCTTGTGATTTCTTAGATGTGGCCTGTCTTTCTGATTTGGATAGAATGACATTGGATTCTGATTTCTCTAAGGAAGAAGTTTTTGCTGCTGTGCGCGAGTGTGATGGGAACAAGTGCCCGGGAGTTGATGGATTTAACTTTAATTTCATAAAGAAGTGTTGGGATATTGTCGGGGATGTTGTTGTTAATTGTATTCTCGAATTCTTCTCTACTGCTTATCTTCCTAAGGTCTTTACGTCGTCTTTTATCTCGTTGGTTCCCAAGCTGGATAACCCTCAATCCTTCAAGGATTTTAGGCCCATTAGCCTTATTGGTTGTGTGCTTAAGATAATTTCCAAAATGCTTGCTAGAAGGCTGAGTAAAGTTATTGACAAGTTGATTTCCTCATCTCAAACTGCTTTCGTCCCGGGAAGGCAAATCGTTGACGGGATTTTAGCGGCTAGTGAGACGGTGGATCTCGCTCGTAGATTGAAATCTAAATGTACTCTTTTCAAAGTTGATTTCTCGCAGGCCTATGATTGCGTCGATTGGGAGTTTTTGGTATCAATGCTGGTTAGGATGGGTTTTGGTGTCAACTGGTTAAGGTGGATCCGTGGCTCAGTGTGTAATAGCCATTTTTCTGTTCTTATTAATGGTAGTCCTTCTAAGGACTTCAAGGCTGCTCGAGGGTTAAAACAAGGAGACCCTTTTTCTCCTTTCTTGTTCGCAATTGTGGCGGAAGGATTGGCTAGCCTTGTCAGAAAACCGGAGTCGGTGAATTTACTGTCAGCTTTCAAATTCCCCGATGCGTCCTCTGCTAGCATCCTCTAATTTGCGGACGATACTCTGCTGATCAGTGACGGTTCGAGGTTGAATCTTTGGGCTTTCAAGGCCATCCTTCGTGGTTTCGAACTTCTTTCAGGTCTGAAGATAAACTTCTCGAAAAGTTGTATTTTCGGGATTAGCTTGGAGCATGAATTCTATTTGGCAACAGAACAATTCCTTCACTGCAAGTCAGGGGCTATTCCTTTCAAGTTCCTTGGTCTTGTTATTGGAGGTAACCATAGGAGACTTTCCTTTTGGAAACCGGTGCTTTCTTGTTTAAGATCTAAATTATCGTCTTGGAAGGGTCGTCACCTCTCGATTGGAGGAAGAGTTGTTCTTCTTAATTCTGTCCTAACCAATATGTTCATCCATCACCTTGCTTTTTTCAAGGCTCCGTCTCTCGTGATTAAGGAGATCATTGCCATCCAAAGACGGTTTTTATGGGCTGGTTCCGGTGATAAGAAATTCATTTCGTGGGTGAGTTGGAATTCCATTTGTAAACCGAAAAATCATGGTGTTTTGGGTGTCAAACACGTTGGTCTTTTCAATAGGGCCTTAATCGCAAAGTGGATATGGAAGTTCTTTCAACCCAGAAACGAGCTTTGGAGACCTTTGTTGGTGGCTAGGTATGGTAATCTTGCTGAGAAAATCCAAGTCTTTGATGCTGTTGGTTTTGCTAAACATGATTCCCTTTGGATGAGGGACATCCTCTCCATTACAGCCCCAAAAGATAATAGTAAAATCCTGAACTTTATTCAGTGTAAAATAGGCCCTATGTCTACTGCTCGGTTCTGGTTGTGCATTTGGAATGGGGACCACTCTATCAGTTCCCTGTTTCCGACTGCTTACGAGACATCTACGGCTAAATGTTGTGCGGTAACTGATGTTGGAACCTGGGATGGATTTAAATGGAACTGGGATTTGAGAAAAGCTGGTTTGGGGGAGGGCGCGTAACTGACACAAATGTGGCTGAACTGGATTTGTTCCTGCAGAATTCTAGTTTCAGCTGGCAGACTGCAGATTCTTGGTGGTGGCAACCGGATGCAACGAATGGTTTCTCAGTTAACGCATATTACGGTATTTTAACTGACAATTTTCTTACGTTGGGTAATACTACTGATATGGCTGCTGGTATGGAAAGGATTTGGGAGTCGAGAATTCCGCTTAAAATCCAAATTTTCGCTTAGAGATTAGCCCTTGATAGGCTTCCTACTCGGATGAATCTCGCCGCTAGAGGAATCATTGACAACCCTCATGACAAGGTCTGTATGTTGTGCTTTCTTAGTCCAGAAGATATTTCTCATGTGTTCTTCTCTTGTAGTAAAGTTAGACTGATTTGGAATTTGGTGTGCGATTGGGTGGGTATCGCAAGAATATCGGAATCCGACGGTGTCTCGCGTTTAGAAGCTTGGATGAGGCGACAAAATAGAAGACGAAATCTAGATTCTTTCTCGGCTATTTGGTTTATTACGTGCTGGGTCATATGGTTGAGTAGAAATGATATTCTTTTCAACGACGAGATTTGCGATGTTAATTCCATATTCCATAGGATTGTGACTACCTCTTGGTCCATGTTGGCTTTAGAGTTAGGAGGTAGGATGAAATGTAGGTTGTATGATTAGTTTAAGGTCCCTTGGGACTTCTTTTAATTTTTCAGTTTAGGGGGTTTGCGAGTTTTTTTCTTTGGCTGTGTTGATTTTGCCTCTGGCCTTTTTGTACCCTCTTCCGGTTGTTTGGAGACTTTCTTAATCTCCTTTAATTAATATATTTGCTTATAAAAAAAAACCCTCTATTATGTATTAAATATGTGCCCTCTATTGTGTATTAGATATGTGGTTGTAGGATAATATATTCTTTTACTTATTAAAAAAAATTCTTTCAAAAGCTTTGAAAAAAATGAGAGAGGCTGTAATTCACCTTATCTCCTTAAGCTCACTTTGAATTGGATGGACGAAAGATCCTCTCTATTAAAAAAGAATGCAGACCTACCTCATAGTAAACTGATGGAAAGAGACACATATGCATTATTGCATTGGAACAAAATTAATTTGCATTCATGAAAAACATGATCAAACATTGTGGTAGGAATTTGGAAACAGATTAAGTGATCCCTATTGTTGTGTGATTCTGATCACTCATTTTATTTTATTTTTTTTAAGCAAGAGATATATTATATACGGGTACAAAGGGTACCCTCTAGCATACAACAAGGAAGGCCGAGAGAAACTAAACCTCGCCAAAAAGCAAAAGAGATTACAAACCAAATGCACTTACGACATAAAAAACAACGGATTCTTATCAAAATCGTATAAGCTGCAGTTGGGGTGAGTAATTTCTCCTACAAAAGACCATTTCCACCTAGTCAATTTCACCCGTTTCATTCCGTTGGGGCCTGTCAATCGTCACGACGAGGCGTTGGAGTTGGTGTGGAGGGCGTCGGTTCCTTCCAATATCAAAGCTTTCGGTTGGCGGTGTATCTTGAATAAATTACCTTCAAAGATATCTCTTTTTAATAAAGGTATTATAGCCAATTATTCTGACACGGTTTGCTCCTTTTGTTCGTCGGTGCCCGAAACTTTGGATCATGTGTTGTTAAAGAGTAAGGTCGCGATATTGGTGTGGAAAGAAATCTCTATTTGGTTTGGTTGCTCGGTTGATGTCGGCATGGATTTCAAGAGCAGCTTTATTCATTGGTACTCATTTGGAATGTCCAGAAATTTCTCGAAAGGTCGGGAGAGTAGTAATTGGTTGGCGGTGTGTAGGGGTATTTGGATGGTTAGGAACGAGGTTATATTTAACAATGCGACTTGGAACATTCTCGATATAGTTTGGATCACTCATTTTATGACCCTATATTCCTATAAATATAAACACACTTAATGTTACTCTCAACTTACAACCTTAAACTGACAAAACGTCATTTAGTGTCCAATAAACCAATAGTAGTAAAATCATGTCAGTTTCAGCAACATCATCACTAGTTGCTCCTCCAAACACTGATAACATCTCTAGACGTTCGGCAAATTATCATCCCAGCATATGGGGGAATCATTTTATTCAATATCTATTGGAACCTATGGTGCTAATTTTACTTCATTTTCATTTACCTAACTTTATTATTTTTTTTTAATGGAACATCTAATAAAATTTATGTGCAGGAATTGGATGAAATAATGAAGCAGATTATAATGCTAAAAGAAAAGGTGAGGCAGATGCTACTCCCTACAAACCCTTTGAGCGATGCTAATTTGATCGATTCAATCCAACGTTTGGGGTTATACCATCATTTTGAACACGAGATTGGTGAATTATTGGAACATATTCACAATGATTATGTTCAAAATGGAACAATAACTCTTAATTTTAATGAAGACCTTCATTCTATTGCACTTGTCTTCAGGTTACTAAGGCAACATGGATATCCCATATTGCCCGGTACGTAGGCCCCACTTTACTACTTATTTTTAATGTTTTAAGGTTAAAAAAATAAAAACATACCCATGTGTTACATATATTGTGGTGTTCTCAGATGTTTTTGAAAAGTTCAAGAATGAGCAAGGAAACTTCAATGAAACACTTGTTGGTGATGTTGGTGGAATGTTAAGTTTGTATGAAGCTACACATTTAAGGATTCATGGAGAAGAAATATTAGATGAAGCATTTTCTTTCACTTCCTCACACCTTAAAATGATGACCACTCAATTGAGTCCTTCTCTTGCTACTAAAATTAATCATAGCTTAAAGAGGCCACTCTTCAAGAACTTGCCAAGACTAGTGGCAAGGAATTACATTTCTACTTATGAAGAAGACCCCTCACACGATGCAACTTTGCTATTACTTGCCAAACTAGATTTTAATCTACTGCAGAAACAACATCAGAAAGAACTTGGTGATATTTCAAAGTAAGTTTAATTATTACATCTAATTGAATAATGGACAAAATTAAATTAAAATTTAAGTCTCCAACAATAACAACTAAATTTTTTTGACCTGATTTAGGCCTATGTAGACTAAATCGTTAGTCTTTTTAGTTGACCTAACATATTCTTTATTTTCTCTAATTAATAACCAGGTGGTGGAAAGATTTGGATTTTGCAACAAAACTACCATTTGCACGCAATAGAATAGTTGAAGCATACTTTTGGATATTGGGAGTATATTTCGAGTCTCAATACTCTGTTGGAAGAAGGATAATGGCCAAAGTGTTCTCCATGACGTCAGTAATTGATGATATATATGATGTTTATGGTACATTAGAAGAACTACAACTTTTCACTCAAGCAATTCAAAGGTCTGTGGTTTTCAAAATTCTTCTCTTTCAATATTGAACTATAATTTTGTAAGGAGTTTAATTATTAAATTTAATTGGAATTGAAATTCTAGGTGGGATATTACTTGCATGGATTTTCTACCAGAATACATGAAATTTTGCTATAAAGCCCTTTTGGATGTTTACGAAGAAATGGAGCAAGAGATGGTCAAAGAAGGAAGAGCTTTTTGTGTATATTACGTCAAAAATGAAGTAAATATTATAACTTATCATTTTTTCCTATGGCTACTTGTTTCTAAATTAATACTATATATCTAACTCATTTTTTCCCTAGGGTTACTTCTTTCTAAGAACTAAATATTTAGCTCGTTTAATTTTTTCCAGATGAAAAGATTGGTCCATGCCTACTTCATTGAGGCCAAATGGTTTAGTTGCAATTTTATACCAACAATGGAAGAGTACATGGCTCTTGGAATAGTAAATTCTGGTTACTATCTAATGACAACAGTATCTTTCATTGGAATGGGATGCATTGCTACAGAAGAAGTTTTCGAATGGTTAACTAATAATCCAAAAATTGTTAATGCTTCGTCAATAATTGCCAGACTCATGGATGATATTGTTTCCAATGAGGTAATGATTAATCAATAAATATCATATCTTTTAGATTTATTATTAAATTAAAAAACATATATGTTTAATATTTTATTTTGTATTGAATTAGTTTGAGCAGAAGAGAGGGCATGGTGCCTCTTCTATTGAGTGCTACATGAATGAACATGGTGTAACTAGAGAAGATGCAATTGAAGAACTCTCAAGACAAGTTACAAATGCTTGGAAGGATACTAATGAAGAACTTCTTGATTCAACTCAAGTGCCAAAGCCTCTCCTTATACGAGTTCTCAATTTATCACGTGTCATGCATGTGCTTTATAAAGATGAAGATTGCTACACTAATTCCCAAGGATCAACAAAGAATGATATAATATCTATCTTGGTGGATCCATGTCCAATATGACAAAAAGGAGTTTGATTCTGATAGAGAAATTTTTAAAGTTTGAAAAGTTGAAATGATTAAATTTATTTTAAAAAACTAGTATGTAATGTTTGATTGATGTAATGGTACTGGCTTTTAAAGTGTAATTGAGATGTCATGGGGTTCAATCATTGTGTATATATAGTTTCTTAATGATTAGAGTTTAGAAAAAGGGCATTTCTTATCACACCACCCTTGTTTCTTAGGCACCAGCTGAATTTCCGGTTTTGCCCCCTGATTCTGGATGTGCACATCCTGACGCACCAATTTTTTTAAAAACGCTGATTCCTTCCGGAAGTGCACATCCGGAAACATTCCTGATCTGCAGATCCGGAAAAAGACAGAACATTATTCTTTTTTTAAAATCGGTTTTTTTGCTTGGTCGCATATGTTAATAAATCGTCGCAATTTAATATACATTTGACAACATCCATATATAAAATAAAATGATATATATATATATATATATATATATATATATATATATATATATATATATATATATATATATATATATATATATATATCTATAATAAATCTCTGTCAAAATACAGTGCATACATCTAATATAAATATAATACATCAAACAAAAATCTACTGCGTATGGCAAAGGATCTCTCCTGGCTCCCCTGCTCCTCTGCCCCTACCCTGGGCACTCCCCCAACCAGTAATATAGGGAAAGTGCTGTAAAATCCACGCCTGAAATGGAAAACATAACATGGGTGTCAAACATTATAATGAATACAGAAAGAAAAGAAATGAAAAAATCACTTAGAATATTAGATTGTTACCACGTATAGCGTACAGCTGCCTGCCACAGTCTTGGCTGCCCAGCGGCAACCATCAGAGAGCCTGGAATAGGTGAATGCCAGCGCAGCCGCCCCCCAGTTGTACCGATGGATCTCTGTCTGATCTGAAAGGTACCTGATGTAGACGATATCAACATAATAGGCGCTGGTGTCCACAAACACCTACGTGCCTAGCAAAAACAAGTAGTAGCACCTTAGGGCACGCGTCCTGTGGATCGCCACCTCAGCTGGATCACCATCTGCCCGTCCTGCCTCTACAAGCGCCTCAGTAAATCTATCCATCAAAAATGAGAACCGGACGTGTGCGCCCCTCAACTGGTGCACCTCCGCATGTGCCTTCTCTGGGCTAGCCCCAAGCTCTGTAACCAACAACTCTATGCCGTCTGCCTTCGTCATCCTACCGTGACTCAGAAGGGTACACGTGATCGGTAGATGTAAGAGGCATGAGATGTCGTCTAGCGTGATCGTGATCTCGCCGTACGGTAGATGGAATGAGGATGTCTCAGGGTGCCATCTCTCAATAAATGCCATCAAGATACAGTACTGGATCTGGGAATACCCAATCCTAGACAGGCCTCCAAGACCAGACTCTGCAAGTGCAGACGTGAACCACTCAGCTGTAGGCAGCATCTCAATCGTGTCCATAACCTTGCCCCCATGGTTATAGAACTTCTGTGAATCCTTATCCTGAAAATTTCCAAATAAAACAATGTTACAAATGAACATATTTTCAACGAATACAATTCTATAAATAAACCGAGAAAGGTTATCTGTCCTAGCTAGACAAATCTGGCAGTATGCTCAGAGTACCCCGCGAATAGGGACATATTAAACGGTCCCCCGGGGTAATCGAAATCGTCATCATCGTCAACACCCTCATGTGTTGGGTGATCGCCCTCTGGAACAGGAACAACAACAGGGGAACGAGGAGGAGCAGCTGATGGAGCTGTAGTCTCCCGACGACGCCAGCGTGCGGGCTGGGACCCTGATGAACTAGCAGTAGAATCCCGACGCCTCCGAGATGTGGATGGCTGTGGTGTAGGATATGGTGTAGGATGTCGCTCAGCTGTAGGGGCTACCCCAACTCCCTTTGCGTCGGAAGCCTCGGTTGTAGACTGCATTCGCTCATGTCGGACAGATGTGTGTTGAGCTGTCCGTCCATGTATGGTACGATCGTCTATAGGGGCAAAAAAATAATTTCACGTGGTGCCTAAGAAACTTGGGTGATGCATTAAGAAATTGCCTAGAAAAATTGTTTGTCATACCAAATATCATAAGTTTTTTAGCCTCAATCCTATGAGGTTGTATTTTTAACTGTTTGAGATTTTATCTGTAGGCTTCTCTGTCCTCCTTTATTTGATTGTTTGATTTGTTGTTTTGTTGATTGTTGATTTCTTGTATTGTATTTTTATTTGTATTCTCGGTATTATATTAGTCAATTCTTATGTTTTGTGACTTCTTTTATTTGTTCTTTGCTGATTTTGACCTTTTTATTAACATATAATTTTGCAATTAAAAAATCAATAATTTTTTTATAAATAGAGACACTTTAAGGTAGAAATTAGATAAATTTATTTTTTAGCAAGCGAGAATAATTAATATAATTGTATTCTTTTAAATATTGTTTATCAATATGTTTAATAGGAATATGTGATTCATATCAAAGTTTCTGAAGTATCTTAAGTGAGATTCATTAATTTAATCATTTGCATTTGATTTTTTAAAATTACGGGTGATTAAACCTAAGGCATGGTGTGTAATTTATTTGTGCAACTATAAAATAATGTCATATTCTCTAAAGCTTCATGGAATGGTGTTAAAATATAATTCAATACTTTTGGGCTTGGTGTAGATATTGGGTTTAGCGTAAATAGTCCATTGCATATAAACTGCCATTTTCTGGTTGTTGTAAATACATTCATTTTTCTGCTAAGTGAAAAATAACAGTCTTGCTGCAAATATTTTCTCTGCTATTATTATACTCTCTTTTTCTTTACATCACCATTCATATTCAATAAAACCTAACAACTGATATCCAGAGCTTGGTTCCGATCAATCGAGCATAGCATTTCACAATGGTACAAACTGGCGCAACGTTTACAATAAATCTTCCCGTCCTCACCAGAAAGAATTGGGATCGTTGGAGAGTGCAGATGAAGGCGATAATGGGGTATCAAGAAGTCACAGAAATTGTGGAAGATGGTTACCCAGAACTTCCTGCAAATCCCACAGATGCACAGAAGACGCTTTACAAAGAAAACAAGAAAAAAGATTGTAAAGCGACGTTCTTGATCCATCAATGTGTTGATGAAGCCAATTTTGAGAAGATTGCAGGTGCTGCAACTTCGCGAGAGGTATGGGAGATCTTGGTGAACTGTAACGAAGGTGCGGAAAAGCTGAAGAAAGTGAAATTACAGACATTGAGACGTCAATATGAATTGATGCAAATGGAAGAGAACGAGAAGATAGCAGAATTCTTCAATAGGATCACGACTCACAGAAAATCGATGAAGAATTGTGGAGAAAAGATTGAAGATAAGACAATTGTTGAAAAGATCCTACGAACCCTAACCCCCAAATTCGATAACATCGTAGTGGTGATAGAAGAATCAAAGAAAATAGAAGAAATGAAGGTTGAAGAACTGCAAGGAACCCTCGAAGCACACGAGTAAAGAATCACTGAACGGAGCACAGAGAAAGTCAGTGAGAATCAAGGCTTACAAGCCTACATTCCAAGAAAAGGTGGCTCCAATGGCAAATTGGGATCGAGAGGTAGGGGTAGTGGAAGAGAAAGCAGAAGCACAAATTGGAAAAATTCCTAGAGCCAAGAACAAGAGAAGACTTAGCAAGATCAATCCGGCAGTTCAAATCGAAGAGGGGGATCAACAAATTGGCGAGGAGGAAAGAAGAAAATTGATAGAAAGAGACTCAAATGTTTTAACTGCAATTGAATTAGACATTTTTCATCTGAGTGTACTGTATCATCATGTCAACAAGAACATCAGGCCCACATAGCCAAAGAAGAAGCAAGTGCGGATGATCAACCAGTCATGCTAATGATGTTGACTAATCCAGAGTTGCAGGACAATGAAGTTTGGTATATAGATTCTGGATGCTTCAATCATATGACAGGGCATCGAAATTGGCTAATCAACTTTGATCCAGAGAAGAAGGGTATGGTAAAGTTTGCAGACAACATATCTACTCAAGCTGAAGGAACTGGTGATGTCACTGTTAAGAGAGAATATGGAAAGCAAGTGGGAATCACAAATGTGCTGTATGTACCTGGCATGACCACGAATCTAATAAGCTTAGGTCAGCTGTTGGAGAAAGGTTTCTTAACAAATTCTGACAAAGGCTTCCTAAGGATCATTGGTGAAGATGGAAACATGGTGATGAAAGCACCCTTGGCCAAGAACAGAACCTTCAAGGTAAGTCTAAACACCATGGACACACAATGTTTCTCTGCTGATATTTTAAATGATGAATCATGGTTGTGGCACCTTAGATTAGGTCATCTGAATTTTAGGGACATAAAAAAATTAGGGTCAAAAGGAATGGTTACAGGACTGCCCCTAATTGAGATTCCAAATTAAATCTGTGAGAAATGCTTGATTAGCAAACAATCTAGAAACTCATTTAGTAATCACATTAACTCTAGAGCTAGTGAAATACTAAATGTTGTTTACTCTGATGTTTGTGGTCCCTTTGATACACCATCACTAGGAGGAAATAGATACTTTGTATCCTTTGTTGATGACTTGAGAAGGAAAATTTAGATATACCTAATCAAGGCCAATAGTGAGGTGTACAATATATTCCAAGAGTTCAAGGCCCTTGTGGAAAAGTAGTCAGGGAAGAAAATCAAAGTACTGAGAACATATGGTGGTGGAGAGTTCACATCAGGAGAATTTGAAGACTTCTGTAGAAAACATGGCATAATTCATGAAGTGACTGCACCTTACACACCACAACACAATGGCACTGCAGAGAGAAGAAACAGAACAATTCTAAATATGGTGAGAAGCATGATTAAAGAGAAAGGTCTTCCTCACAAATTCTGGGGTGAAGCTGCTATGACTGCAGTATATGTGTTGAAAAGATGCCCAACCAAAAGCCTTGGCTCAATGGTTCCCAAAGAAGCATGGTCAGGAAACAAGCCTTCATTCAAACACTTCAAAATATTTGGCTCCCTATGTTACAGACATGTACCAGACCAAAGGAGGAAGAAACTAGATGATAAGAGTGAAAAAATGATCTTTGTAGGATACAACTCAATTGGCTCATACAAGCTGTACAACCCAGAGAAACAATAAGTAATATTCAGCAGAGATGTTTTATTTGATGAAGCAGGATCATGGAAAGACAATCAACCAAAAGACAATCCTAGCTCCAACATTCAACTTGAATGGGAAGATGGAGAATCAAGTGAGAATATACAACCTGAAGCAACATAAATTGAAGAGCAAAGAGTCACAGGAAGGACTACAAGAACAAGACATCCTCCAATCCACTTGAATGACTATGAAGTATATTCTTTTGGTCATATGACAGAAGAAGAAGAAAACCTGGTGCTGCATATGGCTCTCATGGCAGACGTAGAACCTATTACATTTGAGGAAGCTGTTACTAAAGATGTATTTGTGGTGCAACCTCCTGGCTTCAAATGTAAAGGTGAAGAGCAAAAGGTGTTGAGGTTGAAGAAGGCCCTCTATGGTCTAAAACAGGCACCAAGGGCATGGAATAAAATAATAGATTCATATCTTAATAGCCTTGGTTTTCAGAAATGCTCAGTCGAACATGGTATGTATGTTCAGACCTTGGAGGAATGTGGCTTACTAATGTTATGTCTGTATGTTGATGACTTCGTCATCACTGGAAGCAATCCAAGGGCTATAGGATAAATCAAAGGAAAGCTCAAAGGAGAATTTAAAATGACTGATTTAGGCAGATTGTCCTATTTTCTGGGACTTGAGTTCCTATACTCAGAAAATGGCATCACTATGAATCAAAGAAAGTATGTGATGGAGGTACTGAAAAGGTTCAACAGGGTGGGAAGCAAATCAGTAGAGACTCCTGCTGAAGTAAATGTAAAGATGACAAAAAATGAAGATGAAGGACATGTAGATGGCACATTATTCAGACAAATGGTGGGCAGTCTAAGATACATATGTCATAGCAGGCCTGAGATAACTTTCAGTGTGGGATTGATCAGCAGGTTTATGAGTGATCCTAGGCCCTCACATATTAAGGCTGCCAAGAGGATAATGAGATACTTGAGGGGAACCTTTTATCAGCGTATCTTGTTCTCATGTCACAACACAGCACACAACAGGTTACACCTTGTAACCTACTCTGGTTCTGACTGGTGTGGTGATATGGATGACAGGAGAAGCACCATGGGACAAGTATTTTTGCTTGTAGGTTCCCCCATATCTTGGAGTTCCAAGAAACAAAATGTTGTAGCTCTGTCAACATGTGAAGCGGAGTATATAGCAGCATGCTCAGCTGCTTGTCAGGCTTTGTGGTTGACCGCACTACTCAAAGAACTGAGGATTTGGAATGAAGAAGCAGGTGATATGTTGGGGGATAACAAATCAACAATAGATTTGGCCAAGAATCATGTATCACACGGCAGGAGCAAACATATTGACAAAAAATTTCACTTCCTTAGATACCAAGTTGGTAAGGGAAGAATCAAGCTCAGACATTGCAAGACTGAACTACAAATAGCAGACATTATGACCAAGCCACTGAACAGTGAAAGATTCAAAAAATTGAGAAGAATGCTGAATGTTGTCTCCATGTAATAGTTTTGAATTAAGGGGGGATGTTAAAATGTAATTCAATACTATTGCGCTTGGTGTAGATGATGGGCTTAGTGTAAATAGTCCATTGCATATAAACTGCCATTTTCTGGTTGTTGTAAATACATTCATTTTTCTGCCAAGTAAAACATAACAGTCTTGCTGCAAATATTTTCTCTGTTATTATTATACTCTCTTCTTCTTTACATCACCATTGATATTCAATAAAACCTAACAACTGGTATCCAGAGCTCAGTTCCGATCAAGCGAGCATAGCATTTCACAATGGTACAAACTGGCGCAACGTTTACAACAAATCTTCCCGTCCTCACCGGAAAGAATTGGGATCGTTGGAGAGTGCAGATGAAGGCGATAATGGGGTATCAAGAAGTCATAGAAATTGTGGAAGATGGTTACCCAGAACTTCCTGCAAATCCCACAGATGCACAGAAGACGCTTTACAAAGAAAACAAGAAAAAAGATTGTAAAGCGACGTTCTTGATCCATCAATGTGTTGATGAAGCCAATTTTGAGAAGATTGCAGGTGCTGCAACTTCGCGAGAGGTATGGGAGATCTTGGTGAACTGTAACGAAGGTGCGGAAAAGCTGAAGAAAGTGAAATTACAGACATTGAGACGTCAATATGAATTGATGCAAATGGAAGAGAACGAGAAGATAGCAGAATTCTTCAATAGGATCACGACTCACAGAAAATCGATGAAGAATTGTGGAGAAAAGATTGAAGATAAGACAATTGTTGAAAAGATCCTACGAACCCTAACCCCCAAATTCGATAACATCGTAGTGGTGATAGAAGAATCAAAGAAAATAGAAGAAATGAAGGTTGAAGAACTGCAAGGAACCCTCGAAGCACACGAGTAAAGAATCACTGAACGGAGCACAGAGAAAGTCAGTGAGAATCAAGGCTTACAAGCCTACATTCCAAGAAAAGGTGGCTCCAATGGCAAATTGGGATCGAGAGGTAGGGGTAGTGGAAGAGAAAGCAGAAGCACAAATTGGAAAAATTCCTAGAGCCAAGAACAAGAGAAGACTTAGCAAGATCAATCCGGCAGTTCAAATCGAAGAGGGGGATCAACAAATTGGCGAGGAGGAAAGAAGAAAATTGATAGAAAGAGACTCAAATGTTTTAACTGCAATTGAATTAGACATTTTTCATCTGAGTGTACTGTATCATCATGTCAACAAGAACATCAGGCCCACATAGCCAAAGAAGAAGCAAGTGCGGATGATCAACCAGTCATGCTAATGATGTTGACTAATCCAGAGTTGCAGGACAATGAAGTTTGGTATATAGATTCTGGATGCTTCAATCATATGACAGGGCATCGAAATTGGCTAATCAACTTTGATCCAGAGAAGAAGGGTATGGTAAAGTTTGCAGACAACATATCTACTCAAGCTGAAGGAACTGGTGATGTCACTGTTAAGAGAGAATATGGAAAGCAAGTGGGAATCACAAATGTGCTGTATGTACCTGGCATGACCACGAATCTAATAAGCTTAGGTCAGCTGTTGGAGAAAGGTTTCTTAACAAATTCTGACAAAGGCTTCCTAAGGATCATTGGTGAAGATGGAAACATGGTGATGAAAGCACCCTTGGCCAAGAACAGAACCTTCAAGGTAAGTCTAAACACCATGGACACACAATGTTTCTCTGCTGATATTTTAAATGATGAATCATGGTTGTGGCACCTTAGATTAGGTCATCTGAATTTTAGGGACATAAAAAAATTAGGGTCAAAAGGAATGGTTACAGGACTGCCCCTAATTGAGATTCCAAATTAAATCTGTGAGAAATGCTTGATTAGCAAACAATCTAGAAACTCATTTAGTAATCACATTAACTCTAGAGCTAGTGAAATACTAAATGTTGTTTACTCTGATGTTTGTGGTCCCTTTGATACACCATCACTAGGAGGAAATAGATACTTTGTATCCTTTGTTGATGACTTGAGAAGGAAAATTTAGATATACCTAATCAAGGCCAATAGTGAGGTGTACAATATATTCCAAGAGTTCAAGGCCCTTGTGGAAAAGTAGTCAGGGAAGAAAATCAAAGTACTGAGAACATATGGTGGTGGAGAGTTCACATCAGGAGAATTTGAAGACTTCTGTAGAAAACATGGCATAATTCATGAAGTGACTGCACCTTACACACCACAACACAATGGCACTGCAGAGAGAAGAAACAGAACAATTCTAAATATGGTGAGAAGCATGATTAAAGAGAAAGGTCTTCCTCACAAATTCTGGGGTGAAGCTGCTATGACTGCAGTATATGTGTTGAAAAGATGCCCAACCAAAAGCCTTGGCTCAATGGTTCCCAAAGAAGCATGGTCAGGAAACAAGCCTTCATTCAAACACTTCAAAATATTTGGCTCCCTATGTTACAGACATGTACCAGACCAAAGGAGGAAGAAACTAGATGATAAGAGTGAAAAAATGATCTTTGTAGGATACAACTCAATTGGCTCATACAAGCTGTACAACCCAGAGAAACAATAAGTAATATTCAGCAGAGATGTTTTATTTGATGAAGCAGGATCATGGAAAGACAATCAACCAAAAGACAATCCTAGCTCCAACATTCAACTTGAATGGGAAGATGGAGAATCAAGTGAGAATATACAACCTGAAGCAACATAAATTGAAGAGCAAAGAGTCACAGGAAGGACTACAAGAACAAGACATCCTCCAATCCACTTGAATGACTATGAAGTATATTCTTTTGGTCATATGACAGAAGAAGAAGAAAACCTGGTGCTGCATATGGCTCTCATGGCAGACGTAGAACCTATTACATTTGAGGAAGCTGTTACTAAAGATGTATTTGTGGTGCAACCTCCTGGCTTCAAATGTAAAGGTGAAGAGCAAAAGGTGTTGAGGTTGAAGAAGGCCCTCTATGGTCTAAAACAGGCACCAAGGGCATGGAATAAAATAATAGATTCATATCTTAATAGCCTTGGTTTTCAGAAATGCTCAGTCGAACATGGTATGTATGTTCAGACCTTGGAGGAATGTGGCTTACTAATGTTATGTCTGTATGTTGATGACTTCGTCATCACTGGAAGCAATCCAAGGGCTATAGGATAAATCAAAGGAAAGCTCAAAGGAGAATTTAAAATGACTGATTTAGGCAGATTGTCCTATTTTCTGGGACTTGAGTTCCTATACTCAGAAAATGGCATCACTATGAATCAAAGAAAGTATGTGATGGAGGTACTGAAAAGGTTCAACAGGGTGGGAAGCAAATCAGTAGAGACTCCTGCTGAAGTAAATGTAAAGATGACAAAAAATGAAGATGAAGGACATGTAGATGGCACATTATTCAGACAAATGGTGGGCAGTCTAAGATACATATGTCATAGCAGGCCTGAGATAACTTTCAGTGTGGGATTGATCAGCAGGTTTATGAGTGATCCTAGGCCCTCACATATTAAGGCTGCCAAGAGGATAATGAGATACTTGAGGGGAACCTTTTATCAGCGTATCTTGTTCTCATGTCACAACACAGCACACAACAGGTTACACCTTGTAACCTACTCTGGTTCTGACTGGTGTGGTGATATGGATGACAGGAGAAGCACCATGGGACAAGTATTTTTGCTTGTAGGTTCCCCCATATCTTGGAGTTCCAAGAAACAAAATGTTGTAGCTCTGTCAACATGTGAAGCGGAGTATATAGCAGCATGCTCAGCTGCTTGTCAGGCTTTGTGGTTGACCGCACTACTCAAAGAACTGAGGATTTGGAATGAAGAAGCAGGTGATATGTTGGGGGATAACAAATCAACAATAGATTTGGCCAAGAATCATGTATCACACGGCAGGAGCAAACATATTGACAAAAAATTTCACTTCCTTAGATACCAAGTTGGTAAGGGAAGAATCAAGCTCAGACATTGCAAGACTGAACTACAAATAGCAGACATTATGACCAAGCCACTGAACAGTGAAAGATTCAAAAAATTGAGAAGAATGCTGAATGTTGTCTCCATGTAATAGTTTTGAATTAAGGGGGGATGTTAAAATGTAATTCAATACTATTGCGCTTGGTGTAGATGATGGGCTTAGTGTAAATAGTCCATTGCATATAAACTGCCATTTTCTGGTTGTTGTAAATACATTCATTTTTCTGCCAAGTAAAACATAACAGTCTTGCTGCAAATATTTTCTCTGTTATTATTATACTCTCTTCTTCTTTACATCACCATTGATATTCAATAAAACCTAACAACTGGTATCCAGAGCTCAGTTCCGATCAAGCGAGCATAGCATTTCACAATGGTACAAACTGGCGCAACGTTTACAACAAATCTTCCCGTCCTCACCGGAAAGAATTGGGATCGTTGGAGAGTGCAGATGAAGGCGATAATGGGGTATCAAGAAGTCATAGAAATTGTGGAAGATGGTTACCCAGAACTTCCTGCAAATCCCACAGATGCACAGAAGACGCTTTACAAAGAAAACAAGAAGAAAGATTGTAAAGCGAAATTCTTGATCCATCAATGTGTTGATGAAGCACATTTTGAGAAGATTGCAGGAGCTGCAACTTCGCGAGAGGCATGGGAGATCTTGGTGAAGTGTAACGAAGGTGCGGAAAAGCTGAAGAAAGTGAAATTAAAGACATTGAGACGTCAATATGAATTGATGCAAATGGAAGAGAACGAGAAGATAGCAAAATTCTTCAATAGGATCACGACTCACAGAAACTCGATGAAACATTGTGGAGAAAAGAATAAAGATAAGACAATTGTTGAAAAGAACCTAGGAATCCTAACCCCCAAATTCGATCACATCGTAGTGGCGATAGTAGAATCAAAGAAAATAGAAGAATTGAAGGTTGAAGAACTGCAAGGAACCCTCAAAGCACACGATCAAAGAATCACTGAACGGAGCACAGAGAAAGTCAGTGAGAATCAAGCCTTAAAAGCCTACATTCCAAGAAGAGGTGGCTCCAATGGCAAATTGGGATCGAGAGGTAGGGGTCGTGGAAGAGAAAGCAGAAGCACAAATTGGAAAAATTCCCAGAGCCAAGAACAAGAGAAGACTGAGCAAGATCAATCCGGCAGTTCAAATCGAAGAGGGGGATCAACAAATTGGCAAGGAGGAAAGAAGAAAAATGATAGAAAGAGACTCAAATGTTTTAACTGCAATCGAATTGGGCATTTTTCATCTGAGTGTACTACATCATCAAGTCAACAAGAACATCAGGCCTACATAGCCAAAGAAGAAGCAGGTGCGGATGATCAATCAGTCATGCTAATGATGTTGACTAATCCAGAGTTGCAGGACAATGAAGTTTGGTATATAGATTTTGGATGCTCCAATCATATGACAGGGAATCGAAATTGGCTAATCAACTTTGATCCAGAGAAGAAGAGTATGGTAAAGTTTGCAGACAACATATCCACTCAAGCTGAAGGAATTGGTGATGTCACTATTAAGAGAGAAGATGGAAAGCAAGTAGTGGTCACAAATGTGCTGTACGTACCTGGCATGACCACGAATCTAATAAGCTTAGGCCAGCTATTGGAGAAAGGTTTATCAACAAATTCTGACAAAGGCTTCCTAAGGATCATTGATGAAGATGGAGACATGGTGATGAAAGCACCCCTGGCCAAGAACAGAACCTTCAAGGTAAGTCTAAACACCATGGACACACAATGTTTCTCTGCTGATATTTTAAATAATGAATCATGGTTGTGGCACCTTAGATTAGGTCATCTGTATTTTAGGGACATAAAATAATTAGGGTCAAAAGGAATGGTTACAGGACTGCCCCTAATTGAGATTCCAAATAAAATCTGTGAGAAATGCTTGATTAGCAAACAATCTAGAAACTCGTTTAGTAATCACATTAACTCTAGAGCTAGTGAAATGCTAAATGTTGTTTACTCTGATGTTTGTGGTCCCTTTTATACACCATCACTAGGAGGAAATAGATACTTTGAATCCTTTGTTGATAACTTGAGCAGGAAATTTTGGATATACCTAATCAAGGCCAAGAGTGAGGTGTACAAGATATTCCAAGAGTTCAAGGCCCTTGTGGAAAAGCAATCAGGGTAGAAAATCAAAGTACTGAGAACAGATGGTGGTGGAGAGTTCACATCAGGAGAATTTGAAGACTTTTGCAGAAAACATGGCATAATTCATGAAGTGACTGCACCTTACACACCACAACACAATGGCACTGCAGAGAGAAGAAACAGAACAATTCTAAATATGGTGAGAAGCATGATTAAAGAGAAAGGTGTTCCTCACAACTTCTGGGGTGAAGCTGCTATGATTGCAGTATATGTGTTGAATAGATGCCCAACCCAAAGGCTTGGCTCAATGGTTCCCGAAGAAGCATGGTCAGGAAACAAGCCTTTAGTCAAACACTTCAAAATATTTGGCTCCCTATGTTACAGACATGTACCAGACCAAAGGAGGAAGAAACTAGATGATAAGAGTGAAAAAATGATCTTTGTAGGATACAACTCAACTGGCTCATACAAGCTGTACAACCCAGAGAAACAACAAGTAATATTCAGCAGAGATGTTTTGTTTGATAAAGCAGGATCATGGAAAGACAATCAACCAAAAGACAATGCTAGATCCAACATTCAACTTGAATGGGAAGATGGAGAATCAAGTGAGAATATAGAACCTGAAGCAACAGAAATTGAAGAGCAAAGAGTCACAGGAAGGCCAACAAGAACAAGACATCCTCCAATCCACTTGAATGACTATGAAGTATATTGTTTAGGTCATATGACAGAAGAAGAAAACCTGGTGCAACATATGGCTCTCATGGCAGATGTAAAACCCATTACATTTGAGGAAGCTGTTATTAAAGAAGTATTTGTGGTGCAACCTCCTGGCTTCGAATGTAAAGGTGAAGAGCAAAAGGTGTTAAGGTTGAAGAAGGCCCTCTATGGTCTAAAACAGGCACCAAGGGCATGGAATAAAAGAATAGACTCATATCTTAATAGCCTTGGTTTTCAGAAATGCTCAGTAGAACATGGTATGTATGTTCAGACCTTGGAGGAATGTGGCTTACTAATGTTATGTCTGTATGTTGATGACTTAGTCATCACTGGCAGCAATCCAAGGGCTATAGAATAAATCAAACGAAAGCTCAAAGGAGAATTTGAAATGACTGATTTAGACAGATTGTCCTATTTTCGGGGACTTGAGTTCCTATACTCAGAAAATGGCATCACTATGAATCAGAGAAAGTATGTGATGGAGGTACTGAAAAGGTTCAACATGATGGGAAACAAATTAGTAGAGACTCCTGCTGAAGTAAATGTAAAGTTGACAAAAAAAGAATATGAAGAACATGTAGATGGCACATTATTCAGATAAATGGTGGGCAGTCTAAGATACATATGTCATAGCAGGCCTGAGATAACTTTCAGTGTGAGATTGATCATCAGGTTTATGAGTGATCCTAGGCACTCACATATAAAGGCTGCCAAGAGGATAATGAGATACTTGAGGGGAACCTTGAATCAAGGCATCTTGTTCTCATGTCACAACACAGCAGACAACAGGTTACACCTTGTAGCCTACTCTGATTCTGACTGGTGTGGTGATATGGATGACAGGAGAAGCACCATGGGACAAGTATTTTTGCTTGCAGGTTCCCCAATATCTTGGAGTTCCAAGAAACAAAATGTAATAGCTCTGTCAACAAGTGAAGCGGAGTATATAGCAGCATGCTCAGCTGCTTGTCAGGCTTTGTGGTTGACTGCACTACTCAAAGAACTGAGGATTTAGAATGAAGAAGCAGTGGAGCTACTGGTAGATAACAAATCAGCAATAGATTTGGCCAAGAATCCTGTATCACACGGCAGGAGAAAACATATTGACACAAAATTTCACTTCCTTAGAGAGCAAGTTGGTAAGGGAAGAATCAAGCTCAGACATTGCAAGATTGAATTACAAATAGCAGACATTTTGACCAAGCCACTGAACAGTGAAAGATTCAAGAAATTGAGAAGAATGTTGAATGTTGTCTCAATGTAATAGTTTTGAATTAAGGGGGGATGTTAAAATGTAATTCAATACTTTTGGGCTTGGTGTAGATATTGGGCTTAGTGTAAATAGTCCATTGCATATAAACTGCCATTTTCTGGTTGTTGTAAATACATTCATTTTTCTGCTAAGTGAAAAATAACAGTCTTGCTGCAAATATTTTCTCTGCTATTATTATACTCTCTTATTCTTTACATCACCATTGATATTCAATAAAACCTAACAAATGGAACATTGACTTAGGCATTTTCTCTAAAGCTTTATGGAATGGAACATTAGCTCGAAGCTTGGTAAACATCTTCATGAATTTCTTAAACTTCCCACCCTCTTCTTCTTTCTTCAACTTTTAATAATTATGAGGTAAGGTGGTTTGACATAATAGGGTAGTTTGGGACTTGGATCATTTAGGATTTGCTTCTTTATTCTTTTCAAGGACGAGTTTCTATCTTTTGATTTATCAAATAATGTATCACCTTCACTGAGTCATCACTCGTTTTTTACTCACCTCTTTTTCTTTTACAACAACTCCCTCTTCCACATCCCACTATTCATCTTCTACTTCATCTTCACCTTGACTCACTTATTTTCTTGCATCATTAGAACTATGTGCTAAAGGTACTGTAGCGCAGTTTTTGTGGTTTTGAATCACTATCGCTTGGGGTGCTACAGTTCGATTCATTTTTTATCCTGTGAAGCTGATTAAGGAAGGGAAATAGATGTCTCGAATTAACCCTGCTTGCATACTGAGTTTAAACAGATGACTGTTGGTTTACAAATGATAACAAAATAATGGGTCTCTCTTAGGTTATTTGGCTTAAGAATAGAGTGTCTTGACGTTTCATAAGGCTTTTAGGAAGATATTGTATCTAAAATTTTTCTGACTGATGTATGAAGGTACTGGACCTAGAGTTTTTTATTAGTATGCTCGCTAAGATTTCGCAACCTTATGCCTACGTATTCCTGTTTAACGGAACAGGGAAATCAGAGCGATCGTAGTTCCTCCTATTCTAAGGGAGGAAAAAGATGTTTTGGTGCCTTGTTCGAAGCCCAAGATTGAAGCTAAAAAGGGATTTGTATCTTGTTTGAAGCCCAAGATATGAAACTAAAGGGTTTTGGCTGAGAGAGAATTTGTCATCTCTAAAGAGGAACTGTTGATGTTAGTGTGCTCTGATCAAAGCTCAAGTTTGATGATAAAAGGTTGATTGGCTCCGCTAGGGATTTCTTTATACGAAGCCTAAGAGGAGGCTAGATAAGACTGACTCAACAAGAGAGTGTGTATGTCTTGTATAAGGCCCAAGATTAAGGCAAAAAAGAGACTGACTCTTAGGGGATATCATTATACAAAGCCTAAGGGGAGGCTAGGAGTTTGACGTTTTCGGGGAAAATGTTCTTTTTGTCTTGTACAAAGCCCAAGATTGAGGCTAAAAGGAATTTTTGACTCCGTTGGAGAGGTTTATATGTGTCTTGTACAAAGCCCAAGAGGGAGGCTGAAATGAATTTGTCTCAATAAGAGAGTGTTTTTATATGTCTTGTACAAAGCCCAAGACGGAGGCTAAAAGAGTTGACTCAATAAGAGAGTCTTGCAAAGGTGATTGACCTAACAAGAGAGTCTGAAGGTTGATTGACTCAACAAGAGAGTCTTTTATACTCAACAAGAGAGTGATTTTCTATCTCGTACGAAGCCTGAGATGGAGGCTAAAAGGAGATTGACTCAACAAGAGAGTCTTGAAAAGTGATGGACTCAACAAGAGAGTCTAAAAAGGTTAGCTTCACTGGGGAGAATCATTTGTACAAAGCCTGAGAGGAGGCTGGCTATGTTGAGAAAAGATCATTATACAAAGCCTAAGAGGAGGCTAACTTACTCTGAGGATCAGATCCATAAGTCGGCCCAAGGGTGGGGAACTCTCATGAAAGAGAGCGTGTTTCTACTGGAGATTTATCCAGAGTGATCGGTGTTTTTTCCTATGTTTGAGAGGAACTTGAGAATGTCTTTAAGACTCAAAGGGAATTTAGACTGTCCAAGTTTATTGGCTTCGAAGAGTTTTATCTTTTGTAGGATGCCCAAAAGAGGGCAAGGGCCTTAAGGGATGAGAATCAACCCTAAAGTGGCCTGAGGTTTGACACTGGAAAGAACGTTCTAGCAAAGGATGACTGAGTTCTGTCTTATACCTTTAAGAGGTCGTGAGGGTCCTTGTATTAAGCCCAAGATAAGGCGTAAGAACTTCTAAGAAGCCGAAGGGTCCTTGTACAATGCCCAAGAGGAGGCGGGGATGCTTTTAGGAAGCCTGTGGGTCCCTAAACCAAGAGAAGTACAAGAAATGCAATTCACAGAGAAGAGATCATTCCAGGAAAGTTAGAGGGTTTGGAAGAAACTCAAGAGATGCTATTCACGGAGAATAGATCAACTCTGGGGAGTAGAATTTCTTTGACAATTTCTAAGTGTGACAGTCTGAGAAAAGGTTCACCGAGAATACTGTCTTTCTCTTTGTTCCATATTGTTTAACCCCAAGAGAAGGGAAGACTGTATCTGGAAATCCTATGGGGATCTAGTTTTGCTTGTATTTAAAGAGTGACCAACATGGCTTTACCTAGTTCTAGACGTAGTTGCCAGGGAAAACTCTAAATAACTAGTATATATATAGTTGATATATGACAAGTATTTTTTTAAAGGGTATGAAAGAAGGCTAACCATGTGCAGCTTCCCATAATACAGTTATGTATATGAAAGCATCTAAAAGAAAGCGGATAAACACTTACCCGTTGTAGAGCTTCCATGTTGTTTTGTTAGTTGTTCAACAAAGAAATTAAAGAAACTTTTGATAACAACTGTATATTCGGATTTAAAATCAAAGGAGAAAGTATTTGGAACAGAGATTGGGGCTTACAGCTCAGGGAGAGGCCCAACTTTTAACAGTGGTTGCACTGTTGTTTTGACTTTGTACAGGGACTTATACAAGTGACTGAGGCCCAAAGAAATGTTTTTTGTACAAAGGGATGGGCCTTGCACTCTCTTAAGAGTCCCAAAAAGTTTTGAAGAAAAGAAATGGGACTTACAACAGGAGGATAAGCCCAATGATCATTTATTTGAGAGATGGAGATCGCGCCGAGGTTTGAAAACAAAGTGGGACTTATAAAATGAATTAGGCCCAAATTATTTTGGTTTTCAAAAAGGGGGTTGGGTCTTACACTCTATTGTGAGAGCAAGAATTATCTCTACAAGTCAATCTATGTTTTGATGATAACAATACGTATTTGTGAAAGAACCATTTTATGTTCTAACGTGTGTTGTATGCAGATCATAATTATAGAATATATCAGATCCAACAAGCACCAGCCAGATGAGCAAAATTGATAATATGCGAAGTTACTATGTGTGACACAAGTCGCAAGAAGCAAGAATGCTTCTGTATCTGATCGTGATCAGTCAGATCCAAAGATGCCGATATTGCGAATGCAATGCTCTTGTGGATGCTCTCTGAAAGTGGTCTAGATTCGGAAGATTGCGAAGCTTCTGAAGAAGAGAACCGAAGTACTGAAGACTCTCATGACTTGAAGTTCTGAAGGCGGAAGGCTCTGAAGACCAAGTGCAGAAAGACTCTGAAGACTTATAAGTTCTGAAGATTAAGGTTATGAAAATCAAGTATTGAAGACTCTGAAGGCTGATTCCAAATGGACAAGTTCTGAAGTTTCGGAAGACTTGAAGAAGTAATGGATAACGTGCTTAAAGACAAGTACTGAAGTTCTGAAGTCTGATTCCTAATGGACTTCTTCAATTAACTAAAGACTTGACGTATCAGATATCCTGCTTAAGAAGACTCTACTCATGCTTCATCAATTATACATCAGAAGCCTCTGAAGTTCAGAAGTCACATGTTACCGTTGTGAGTAACTGTACATGGCGCCCAAGAAAGTTATATCACATCACTTATCCCACAGAAAAGAGGAGATGTGTCAGTACATCTAATTATTACACAACGTCTCTTTTCCAACAGCCAACAGTATTTTAAACGGCTATATTTCTACCAGGCTATTTAAAAGGAAAGGGTATTCGCTTCTAATTGACGATGACGACGATGACACAGTCCAAAAATCGATTCATTCCATCAAAGGTGAATTGATCAAGTCAGTGTGTGAAGATAGCAACAACGATGAGTTCTCGTTGTAACACTTAGAATATCCAAAGCTATCACCATATACACATGGCCATTGTTGTTGAAGCTTAAAGATCATCATTCAACACAAAAACAATGAATTGATATAGAAGTTGTTGATGAAGAAGACAACATTGCAAATCAGCCAAGTCATCAACACCTTCTCGTCAGCGCTACATCGAAGATCTGAAGCAAGGAGTTGTTGCTCAAAGCTTGCTCACCCCGAAGACGAAGAAGAAGAAGATCTACAAGATATCAACAACTGTCAAATCATTATACATCTCTGTAGCTTCTTAGAATAGCAAGTAGATGTTGCTCACATCTTGCTTGAACACGTGTGTGTTCTTTGTACTTAAACTTAGGAGTAATCTGCTTGTTATGAAGCATCTTTGTAATCTCCAATTAAACTAATTCTTGGTGAATTAGGATTCCTTGAGTGGTCAATGTGACCGGAGACTTGAGAAGACAATGGCGAGATGTCATTGTGGTAAAGCCTGAAATAGGGTCAATGATAGTCATATCTCAAAGAGGATCATATGTTGATCAGACTCTTGTGGGATCCCTGATGGAACTCATTGTGAAACCTCCAATGAACGTTATATCCTGAGTGGATCCCTGAAAGGTTCATTGAGAGAGATTCCTCAAGGGATCATGTGATGATCTGGGTACTTGAGATAATAATGGCGTAAGTCATTGTAGGTTAGTTACAGTGCGGCTGTGCAGGTTGTTAGTCACCAGCTGTTGCCCGTGCACATGTATTCGAGATTGATTATAGTGGATTAAGTCCTTGTGTTTAAGGAGAAATCACCTGAGGAGGGTGGACTGGATTAGCCCGTGTGGTGAACCAGGATATATTGTGTGTTCTTTACTCTTGTGTTTAATGTCTTTATTTATCATTCTATATAGAGTATCAGAACCTTACACAAGCAAGTCAGAATCTTGCAGCTTAAATTTGATAAGCTTCCGCACTACAAGTTCTGAGAAGTGTAATTTACATTCAGACTCTTGTTGGTTCTCATGCTTCTCACATTGCATGTCTGGATGTTACTAAGCTAGTCAGAGTCTTCCAACTAACTCTGATGTAATCCTAAGTGATTCAACGACAAGAAATGAAAAGTAGTTAAAAGAGCAAATACACAATTCAAACCCCCCTTTCTTGTGTCTTTCTCGCACCTTCAATTGGTATCATAGCTCCGGTTCTATTATTGATGGATATCAAACACCTAAAAGTGTCAGAAAAAGATCCAGATGAGGTGCGTAGAAATACTCTGGGTAAGATTGAAATCCACTTACAATTTCTGTAACAGTTCAGAAGTTGACTGTGTACGAAATTTTAATCAATCTGAGTACTTGAGCAAATCATTGATTCTGGAAGCTTTGCAGCTGTCAATCTACTAAACCTTCCTCACCTATACCCTTGTGAAGTTTGAAGAATCAGCTGATAAGAAAGACTCATCAGATAAGAAGTTGTATCTGCTGAATGCTCATCTTGGAAGATACATGTAGAGGAACCTCGTATTTGCTCAAGGTTAAATTATCAGAAGAAAAGGAGTCTGGGCTGCTGAAGAATAACTCTTTATGAGCTCTTGAGATGTTTTCAAGAAACGGACTAGGTCCACCCTTGACTTTCTCAGTTAAAGCTCATTTAGAATCTCTTCATGTAAAGAAGAAAAACTTGTTGGTCTATGAAATTGAATTTCAAGAAAAGTCTGTTAAAGTCAGGAAGCTAAAGGATTCAAAACTCTTAGAACTGATTCAACATCTAAATCCTGGAATGATCATAAGCTAAAAGGACTAAATAAAAAACTGAATAGTGTGTTCTTGAAAGCTATACAAGGAACTGAAAGAATATTCAGGAAGAAGATTTTTATAGATTCATCAAGTACTTAATCAAGATTGATCACTTAGAGTCTTGATCAACTCAGTGAAACCAAATTCTGATGACTTGAGACTATCTCAGTCGGATCAAACATTATTGATCAGATCTCTATCTGAAAAACTTTTCAGAACATTCTTAGTTCAGAACTCAGAAAATGTTCACATTCCTCATAAACTAGAATGTAAGAAAGTTTTGAAGAATCTACGAACCTACAGCAGCTCACTCAGAAGCAAGCAGAATCTGGAAAATAATAATATTATCTCATAATGGAAAGCGCTCAGATAAGTCCGCAAAGAATCTCTGCAAAAAGAATTCTGGATCCCTAAGGTATGATCTTTCCTACTTTGAATATTTAAACAATTTTGCATGAATTTGTTTTGATAGAAAGAAATAAATGATTTTAAATAATTCTGTCTTACAAGGAAATTTCTTTACTATGCGTGCACTCCAAAGTAACCTCAATCATAATTGTGAATCTTTGGAAACCGTACCATATCTCTGACAACATAATCTATTCTAAAATCTTATTAAATCCTAATGTACAAATCTATAATTTTCCTAGACTAGGTACAACTTATCCTACCCACTTTCCTGTATAAAATCACATCTCCCTATCAAATAACCTCACTCAAAATTCCCTTCATAAAGTCATAAGTGTCAAAACCTTGTTGTCCATTGTCATGCCCCCACTCACCTTTCTTGGTAACCAAGATCTTCTTGAAATCATTCCTGAAAAACAATTTGTAATCAATACCCTTCCTCTCTCGAGTTGCATTGCTTGCAGTATATCAGATGTGCTTTACACTCAATAATGGACTAGGTACTCCATGATGCTAGAAAAACCTGTCTATATAAATCTCGTCAAGGATTTCTGGAAACATGCTGATCTTGATGTTGAAAGCAAGTGCATCACCTCCTTTGTGTTTGAAATCCTAATCATCATCAACTTGTTCTCTGTCACCCTTGCAACTGGGTGTGAGGATGTTAGAATTCCTGTTGATTTTGATAAAAACAAATTCTTTGCTGCCAAAAATTTTGCATCCCTTCATGAACTGACCTTAGGATACATACCCTACGATCCTGAAAATCTTCTACCCATTCCCAAAGCTTGGTACAAACTCATGCTGTCCAATTTTCTTCCCAGAGGAGAAAGTCTTGACATTCTCAGATTTCATGATCATGAATTCATTTATTTAATAATTAATAAATTTCAAATAAATCTACCACACACTATCTTCAACTGTCTCTGGAAAACCATCTCTGAGTCCCGAAATCTCACAAAGTCTTACATTCCTTATGGAAGAGTTTTGTCTGAAATTTTCTTCAGAGATGGAATTGTGGACATGATCAAAGAGAGAATTAAAGAAGATGGTCCTGAAGACCTTCCAGATAACTGCTTGTTGAAGACTAGGTATGAGATCTTCAGTGACTAGGAAACCTAAACCTGCCTGTGTCTATAACTATGTATGCTGAGTGTATGTTTTGAAATTACAGTTGTTCTAAGACAAATCGATAGTGTCAGTTTGTCCTGAGTTATTTAAAGATTAATGAACTGTGTCCATGAATCATTTTTTATTATTGAATTCTTAATTCTAAAATATTTAAAAGAAGCACTAATTGATATTATTGAAAGTTCTTGGAAAATATTTTAGTGGCTCAAGACACCGTCATTAATATAGTAGCCCCAATGGCCACTCATGGCAAAGCAGCTGTTAACATATTAACTCCTCTCAAAATAAATAAGTAACTGCTCCGTTCTCTTTTTCCACACGTTCACGCCTTTTAGCATACCCTAGTTAATCATGACCACCTAGGAAATAGTAAACCCAAAACCTTGTGCACCAATTCAGTCATTATACTCCTTACTCTCACTCGCTATAAATAGTTGGATGTTTCCCTTGCATAACTCATCTTCAAATCTAAAATCTTTCTGATAAAACTCTCATCTCAACAAGATAATGAACTCTCAAAGAAATGGTCCTACCTTCTTAGGCAGAAAAGAAAATTTACATGTTATCTCAGAGAAAAGACCTAATCTCACTCGTCTCGGAAACGATGGCTTAGAGATAATAAGAAGCATGCAAGCACAGTCTTGGCAGTGCTATTACTCCCAACTGAATGGTCCAATCTTTACTAATCTTTTTAAAGAATTCTGGAATTATGCTAGGGTTAGCACTGATGGAAACACCATCTGGTCTGAGGTTCATTATCACCCGATTGCTATCTCTGTTGCCTCGATAGAGAAAATAATTGGGTGTGTCTCCGACGGAGTCACGATTGATCACTTTCAATCTGACTTAAGCATGGTGGAGAAAAATAGAATCTTGTTTGATGATTCAGTTCCATACGAACCGAATAATCCAGAGAAACTCCTTCCTACTCCAAAAACTTGGTTCAAATTTTCACTGACCAACCTTCGTCCACACGCGTCTGCGAGAAGCACTATGACTCATGACGACAAAATCTTTGTCTTTCTTCTAACACATCACGTCAGAATAGACATTCCCAAGACTATATTTAACCACATGAGATACTCTATCAGAACCTCAAGGAATCAGATAAATGCCTACATTCCATATGGGAGAATAATATCTGAGATAATTTGGAAAGAAACGGCCTAGGGATTAATAAGCAGGCTTGGACCTGGATCCTCACCAGAAGAGACCAGATATGAACGAGTGGATAAAATTGAGGATTTTGATGATTAAAGTATCTTCACGAGGGTATAACAAGTTCTTGTTACAATTAGGTCTAAGTTCTTGTGATTAACAATTTTATTTTGTTGGTGCCATGTACTTGTGTTTAAAATCAATTTTTGTTGCGTTCTGGTCTACTCTTGAACTATTCTCCTCATACTCACAACTGCACTGCTCTATCATTTGTGTTGAATGAAATTAACTTCAGATATTCTCATTATCTATTTAGTCATGATTAAAACACTTAAAACATTATCCTAACCCAACGATGATCGATAAATGTGCATTGAAATCCTTTAAGGATAATGCAATCACAAGGATCCAGAGCTTAGTAGAAGCTTCCAATTTCTGTATGGACTCCGTGGAAATAAGAAATATCTGGACTGAGTTCCATGAATGGATCTCAGTAGAAATTGTGAAGAGCAAGAAATTGGCAATTACTCAAGTAGAAGAAAGGTTGCATAGCTCAAGAAATGATGATTCTGAAAACTCTCGCTCATCTTCCTCATCATCATTAGGATCGCTCTAGTCTAACTCAATAGGACCCATGAAAACCCAACTTTATTAGGTCTACCATTACTTAAAACATTTCTCATTAGGAATATATGTTTGAATTATCTATGTTTTGGTTATCTTGAACTTTTCAAGATTAAGCTCAACCTATGCTATGCACTTTAAAACTATTTTATATTGATGCTTCTATCTGATTGTTCATAAATGGAATGATGTAATTAATCTTTACAGATGATCTAAAACCTTAAATTAGTAATCAGTTGATTCCATCTAAAAGTCCTTCAAATGAATTTATTATGGTTAAAGATGGTTATCACTAGATGAATTGAATTGCTCTTAACTGCTCAAACGCTGGCTCTATAGTTCTATATTGTTTAACATATCCAGTATATATATGATAATGTTAATATGCTTAAATGATTAAATGCTCAAATGAGGAAGAAATATATGTTATTCATGGGAAAGAGGAATTATGCTTAAATGCCCTTATGCTCTAAGAACTTTTTGATGATGTCCAAAAGGGGGAGAAATATAATGATTTTGATTGAGAGAAGGAAATCTGAAAGAATGCATAACTCAAACAAAGTACTCACATAATGCGTTACTACCAACGTTTATTGTTTGATGTTATCCGAGGAACTCTAAACAAGTTAGAAAGTACTCACATAATGCGTTACTACTAACGTTTGTTGTTTGATGTTATCCGAGGAACTCTAAACAAGTTCACTAGGCATTCTAAGAACAGGAACAGACTAAGAATGAAGAACTCCGATCATAGAATGAAGTTGTCTAAGAATCAGAATAAATAAGAAAACTCTGAAAGCAGTCAAGACAAAGTACACATTCTCAAGATGCTTACTCAGAGAAACTGTACAAATCAGAAGTCAAGAGCTGTCTGAAGATCTGGATTGAAGATCCAAGAAGAAGCCATTCTGATGTTTACCAGAAACAAAATTAATTGAAAATGATTTGGTATCAGACTAAATCAACAATTGGTAATTAGATCAAGTACACAAGATATGCATCAGTCTCATCAATCAGAACAAAGCTGTGGATCATCATCAAATACCTTCGCTGGTAACAATTCAGTACATTAAGGAAATACCTCTCAAGTAGCATGAGAAGAAATTCTTCACTTTGTATCAGACTCAACATACTCTGGTATAAGACTCAACACATCACGTAATATCAGCCCAGAATCAAATCATGAGTACAAGATTTAGAATCAAGCGTTGATTGATCACAAATATTAACCTTTAATTGGTATCTGATAAAAAATCAAGCCTTGATGAACCACCAAGTTGTGACAATAACAAGGTTCTGAGATGAAGACCTGTGTTCAAAAGTCAGACTCTGAAAAGTCATGATCTACATTGGTGATTAAAATCTTACCATCCTGAATTATGATTCTGAAGATCCCAATATCTGACTTATTGAGATTAGGGGGAGACTACCCTGAAGATCAAATTACAAAATCTCAAATCTTCGCAAAGTCTGAAACTCAGGGGGAGTTTCTTGAAAGACAGTTTATGTCTCTGATAGATAACGAGGTTATGTTATTTGATAAGAACTGATCTGCTTGTGCTTAAATGAATCTGCTGAAAGGTAGAAATGCTTCAAAAGTCTCTGAAGATTACAAGCTCTGATACGACTACAAAGGAACTGAGCTCTGGAGATCTGAAGATGGAAGTTCTGATGAACTAGTCCAGATGCTAAAGACTCTCTGTTCTCTTAAAGACAAGATAGTGAAGCAGTCCATTCCTATTCTTTGTTTGGCAACTCAAGTTGTTATTCTGTATGTCTTTGGATCATATAAGATTCTATATGATCTCAGATAAAACTTCGAGGATAACAAATTCAGAGGGAGCTGTTGTTCTAGACTCTGAATATGTTTGTTTGGGTGATTACCATGTATAAAATGTTCAATCAAAATACTTGGTTTTGTCATCATCAAAAAGGGGGAGATTGTGAGAGCAAGAATTGTCTCTACAAGTCAATCTATGTTTTGATGATAACAATACGTATTTGTGAAAGAACCATTTTATGTTCTAACGTGTGTTGTGTGCAGATCATAATTATAGAATATATCAGATCCAACAAGCACCAACAAGATGAACGAAATTGATAATATGCGAAGTTACTATGTGTGACACAAGTCGCAAGAAGCAAGAACGCTTCTGTATCTGATTGTGATCAGTCAGATCCAAGGATGCCGATATTGCGGATGCAATGCTCTTGTGGATGCTCTCTGAAAGTGGTCTAGATTCTGAAGATTGCGAAACTTTTGAAGAAGAGAACCGAAGTGCTGAAGACTCTCATGACTTGAAGTTCTGAAGGCGGAAGGCTCTGAAGACTAAGTGCAGAAAGACTCTGAAGACTTATGAGTTCTGAAAATCAAGTATTGAAGACTCTGAAGACTGATTCCAAATGGACAAGTTCTGAAGTTTCGGAAGACTTGAAGAAGTAAAGGATAACGTGCTTAAAGACAAGTGCTGAAGTTCTGGAGACTGATTCCTAATGGACTTCTTCAATTAACTAAAGACTTGACGTATCAGATATCCTGCTTAAGAAGACTCTACTCATGCTTCATCAATTATACATCAGACGCCTCTGAATTTCAGAAGTCACATGTTACCGTTGTGAGTAACTATACAAGGCGCCCAAGAAATTTGATATCACATCATTTCTCCCACAGAAAAGAGGAGATGTGTCAGTACAACTAATTATTACACAACGTCTCTTTTCCAACAGCAAACAGTATTTCAAACGACAACGAGAACGACAACGACACAGTCCAAAAATCGATTCATTCCATCAAAGATGAATTGATCAAGTCAGTGTGTGAAGATAGTAACAACGATGAGTTCTCGTTGTAACACTTAGAATATCCAAAGCTATCACCATTTACACATGGCCACTGTTGTTGAAACTTAAAGATCATCATTCAACACAACAAGAATGAATTGATATAGAAGTTGTTGATGAAGAAGACAACATAGCAAATCAGTCAAGTCATCAACCACCTTCTCGTCAGCGCTACATCGAAGATCTGAAGCAAGGAGTTGTTGCTCAAAGCTTGCTCACCCCCGAAGACGAAGAAGAAGAAGATCTACAAGATGTCAACAACTGTCAAATCATTATACATCTCTGTAGTTTCTTAGAATAGCAAGGAGCTGTTGCTCACATCTTGCTTGAACACGTGTGTGTTCTTTGTACTTAAACTTAGGAGTAATCTGCTTGTTAAGAAGCATCTTTGTAATCTCCAGTTAAACTAATTCTTGGTGAATTAGGATTCCTTGAGTGGTCAGTGTGACCGGAGACTTGAGAAGACAATGGCGAGATGTCATTGTGGTAAAGCCTGAAATAGGGTCAATGATAGTCATATCTCAAAGAAGATCATATGTTGATCAGACTCTTGTGGGATCCCTGGTGGAACTCGTTATGAAACCTCCAATGAATGTTATATCTTGAGTGGATCCCTGAACGATTCATTGAGAGAGATGGCTCAAGGGATCATGTGATGATCTGGGTACTTAAGATGACAATGGCGTAAGTCATTGTGGGTTAGTCACAGTGCGGCTGTGCAAGTTGTTAGTCACCGGCTGTTGCTCGTCCACATGTAATCGAGATTGATTATAGTTGATTAAGTCTTTGTGTTCAAGGCAAAATCACCTGAGGAGGGTGGACTGGATTAGCCCGTGTGGTGAACCAGGATATATCGTATGTTCTTTACTCTTGTGCTTAATGTCTTTATTTATCATTCTATATAGAGTATCAGAACCTTACACAAGCAAGTCAGAACCTTGCAGCTTAAATCTGATAAGCTTCCACACTGCAAGTTCTTTGAAGTGTAATTTACATTCAGACTCTTATTGGTTCTCATGCTTCTCACATTGCAAGTCTGAATGTTACTAAGCTAGTCAGAGTCTTCCAACTAACTCTGATGTAATCTTAAGTGATTCAACGACAAGAAACGAAAAGTAGTTAAAAGAGCAAATACACAATTCAAACCCCCCTTTTCTTGTGTCTTTCTCGCACCTTCATCTATTAGAGGCCCAAAAGTGTTTAAAGAAAATAAATGGGACTTATAGCTCGAGGAGAGGCCCAGCTGATTCTGTTAAAAAGGCGACGACCGCGCCGAACTTTTGAAAATATACAGAGGGACTTATACAATGTGTGAGGCCCAAAATTGTTTATTTACAAAGGGATGGGACTTACACTCTATCAAGAGGCCCAAAAATGTTTAAAAAATATTTGTTTAGGGTGACTAAGATCAAAACCCTAAATTGATTTCAAAGTATATTTTAATTGAATAAAAATTTAATTAAAATGATCAAAATTATCAAACATGTGTGAAAAATAAGTTGTGATCTTGTATCAGTGTTTGAAAAATCATTTTTTTATCCACAAAATTATTGGAAACCATTTAAGTTTGGAAAATCAAGAAGGAAAAATGATTTTAAATGTTAAAAAACAAATAAAAATTAATTCTTTGCAAAAATATCAAATATATGAAATAAATAATATTTTTGGGATTTTTTGGTAAATAAAATATTTTAACATTTTTGTGAATTATTAAAAAACGAACCAACTTAAAATCATTAAAAACCAAAGAGAAATTAATTTTTGAATCAACTAAATAAAATCACAAAAATTCAAATATTTGAAAATTCAAAAAAGGGCGCCAAGAACACCAAGTTCTTGCCCCGCGCCCTCTGTTTCTGCAGATTTGCGTTTTCCCCTCAATCTCACTGAATACTTGATGAAATCATACAATTCACATATCAATCTACTCGTTTTCACCTCACGATCATGTCTATGGTCTTTAATTTCATTTATTTTAAGCATGGAATAAGAAATCAAAGTAAAACCTCAAGAACCCTAAATTCTGCATGAAGGCTGAGAATTTTGATACACGATTCAAACAAAGCAATTAATTGAGGGGAAACCCTCCATACATGATTATGAACATATGGCAAAATTATTGTGCGAGCAAATATGCATGAATCATGAGATGACCAAGTTTAGGCTTACTTGAAGGTCATGACAGCAAGAGCAATTTGATTTTTGATTTGGAGGTGTTACAGATGAGTTGTGATGATCTGAACAGCTTCTTTACACCATATGGAATGTGTTTGAATGCTTGGAGTGATTGGAAATG
Organism: Lathyrus tuberosus; assembly: GCA_022829125.1. Taxonomy (NCBI): domain Eukaryota; kingdom Viridiplantae; phylum Streptophyta; class Magnoliopsida; order Fabales; family Fabaceae; genus Lathyrus; species Lathyrus tuberosus. The sequence continues at coordinate 3,421,308 of JALAZF010000463.1, read as the reverse complement.
GACTGGAACAGATTATGTTACCTCAACTGCAACTTGGTTAAAACCTTGAGCAATTGGCTGGTGATTTTGTGAAATTAGTGTTCCAGATGTTGTTTAAGTGTTTGAATCACTACTACATGATGTTTATGAGGGGTGTGTGTGTGATTGGTCTGGTTGGAATTTCTCTCAAGCTCAAAACCCGATAGTGACTTGCTTTAGAAGGCAATTTTGGAAGTGAGAAGGTGATTTTGAGGAAAGCATCAGTTTGGGTGCTTTGGTATACACAAACTGATCACAAATGAGGTCTATTTATAGTGTACCAAGTTTGTTTTGGCTGCAATAGTGTGTGGCAACTGCAGCAGGTCTGTGGCCAATTGGATCATTTTGGAATCTCAAGTTTCCTCTAGCCATTGACTTGAGATTAGAGCACATGCCTATGGTTCTTTGATTCAAGGATAAGGGTTTACTAAAGTGTTCATCTTTGCTCTGATACATGCCACGTCTAAGCATCCATTGAATGCCTCAAAACAAAATTGGAGTCTTGAGGCATCTTTAGCTTTTAGGGGTGCCAAACCTATATGTAGTTCCAAAGACTTGGGAGACTTATGGATCAGTGTTTGTCTCTCCTTGGTCTCCCCCTGAGGTGTTCAAATGGATAAACTTGTATGTGGATTGCACAAATTGATCAAATCGAGCCCTAATTCACAAATCTGTCTTGCACAACAGTTTACATCAAGGCATGTAGCAGTTGTCATAACTCCTAGCTCATATGGAATTTGATGGAGTTCTTGGACATTTTGGGAAGCTAGTATATACTATTTCAACATGATGTCCAACTTTGGTTTTGATCCAACTTGAATTACAATGAAAACTGCCTATACATTTGGAAAAATATAAGGCAGATTTTGACTTAGTGAAAATTTCACCAAGTGTTGGAAAAATGTCACTTTTGTGTTTTCAGCCATTTTGATCACTCCATAACTAAAAATCCATGAGGATTTGGAATGAGGTGTAGTTGACACTTTTGAAGTATGCCATGAGAGCTACAAATCCATCTTTGGATCAACTAAAATGGTTGCTTGGATCTCAATTTATGATCCTTGGAAGTTGGTACCCTAGCCACTTTGTCCCATAACTTAGAAAATTTCTAAGTTTTTATGGTTACCCCTTTTACAAGTTATCCCAGTTTCTTTGATTTTTCTTGATGAATAATGATTCAAATCACACATTATCATTCTTTTAGGGTTAAAGAACCATAATTATGAAAAATCTCAAAAAGTCAACTTTGAATTTTGTGCACAGTTGACTTTTTACCAGATGAATTCCAAACTGTGCGATCCTTTGTGAATTCAAGTCCTTGACCTAAATCAAACTTGATGGATATGTTCCATAGGTGTTATAGGGTGTATTAAATCATGTCCCAAAGTTTGGGAGCATGTCATGGTCAAAAGTCAAAGGTACAGTTGACTTTTTCCTTAAAACCCTAATTGTGGTCCTGATGAAATTGAAACTTGTAGATCAAGCTTTTTGAATCAATCAATTATTGCAAATGGATCAATATGGTGTGTTAGAGACCCTAAAATTATGTCTTGAGGTCTTGGCTCATGTTTTGTCCCAAAAGTTAACTTAGGGGTGAATTAGGTCAAGAAACCCTAATTCCTGATTTTTTTATGAATGCATCCCCTGAGGATAAATTGACTTGATGATTGGGTCCATGAGGTCCCTTGGAGTATCTTAGGTTGTACTTTGAAGTATTGGCTCCTGCCCAAATGAAGATTTCCATCTGGAGGCCATGGTCGACCAAAACCCTAATTTGGTGACACTGGCGATTTTGAGGCTTAATCCACTTGGAATGTTGCAACCTTGTGTCTGATTCTTGATGTGGGAGACCTCTTGATCCTTTATGGATGCGTGAGGGGTTAGACAAGTTGAAGATCATGTCATTTCTTGATTGATCCTTTGTCTAAGAGCTACGAGAAGGCTTGAAACCCTAGTCCTTAATTGTAATCAATGCTCAACAATCATTGAGGAGACTGATGAGGCATGAAGGTACATCCATATTATGATGATGATTTACACAATGATGGGAAATATTAGTGGTTAAAATTTGGGGTATGACAGATGCCCCTATTTAATCTTCTTGGACCCGAAGGTGTGAATGGCGAAAGTATTCGGGCATTCGGGGTGCAAGATGATTAAATATCGGAATACCCGAAATTTTGATGGTGGTTATGAATGGTAGCTTACGTATTCATCTTCTTTTGCTAAGCAATAATGCTTAGAAAAGGTAAAAAACTTCCCCTCGATCCTGGTTTTCTGCCAAGGAACAGGTCTCGATTTTCTGATGTAAACTTCCCCTCGATCCTGGTTTCCTACCAAGGAACTGGTCTCAGTTTCTTTTGTCAATAAACTTCCCCTCGATCCTGGTTTCCTACCAAGGAACTGGTCTCAGTTTCTTTTGTAAACTTCCCCTCGATCCTGGTTTCCTACCAAGGAACTGGTCTCAGTTTCTTTTGTTAATAAACTTTCTTGACAAGGGACACTATTCATAGCGGTTTTTCTCAAACTTCTCGCCGAATTTTCCTGGGGAGATGCCATTTGATGGAAAAAATTTGTTGTCAGACTTGCTGGGGGAACGCATTCGTCTGAGCTGTAGAGGTGTACAAACTTCTTTGTGGGAGACGTAATTTGTCGATTCTACTAGGGAAAACGAGTCTCTTGAGAGACTGCTTTCTGTTTGGGGATGTTACGTCATACTTTTCCTCGAGATCTTCTCGAAGAAATTCCATGTGATGTAACCCATTTGTAAGGTGCTGATGACCTTTTCGTCAGCGAATTTTTCGGAGAAAAACTGCTATATTGCCGAAGCTTTGATTAAAAGGTTTTCTCTGGGGATTTTCCTTAATCCGGGAAAGAGAAGATATAATCTTCAATGGCGAAGAGTGACATTTGTTGATGGTCCTCTTGCTTTTCAGAGGTTCAAGTTATCAAATTGGTCGGCGATCGGCTCCAATCCAAAAATAAACTGGAGAGAGATTGTTCAGACGCAACGTTTCCTGATGAGGAAAGAACTAACAACTCGATTAAGAGGACTTTTATCACTTGGGGGATAAGATCGACCAGAGTGATAGTGATGCAATATGAACATAAACATAAATTAATAATGTATGATGTATGTGTGTTTATGCTGACAAAACTGACGCGACATACAGACTAATAGATGAACACGACTGGATACTCGGCCACTGCGGGGGATGAAAAGTACCATTTGGTCCAAAATAGTAATTATGCCTTGCTTATGAGAGATAGTCCCTGCGGGGAATAACCATTGGTCGGGCTTAGGAGATAAGAACTCTGCCGGGGGTGTCAGATGAAACACGGTCTCTGACACAACTGATCCTTCGTTCAGACGTACTGGCTTAGAAGGAGTAATTTGATTATGCACTTTAAGGTTTGATTACTTCTGGAGAAGCGATCGATGTTCTATCGATGTTCAATAGTCAAAAGAAATTGCCATCTTTATTTTAAAAGCAGAAAAAATTTGACAAGTAAATTCATTTTTGTTTTATTTCAAGAATCGTTGATCATGTTAAAAATGTCGTTCTGTAAAGCTAAAACAAATAAGAATTATAAACAAAAGCACTAAGGCTCAAATTTTATTGATAGGATGGAGATCAACCAAACGCGTGATTCCATAGAGTATTTACAAAGTTAGAAAATGGTAATTTAAAGGAAAAGGGCTACATTGACCATAACGATCGCTATCCTTCTACCAACTGTGAATTCTGGACATCCTGAGCTTCTATCGAAGATGACCTTGACTGGAGTTTTTCCTGATGGGTGGCATGACTGCTGTTGGGGGATTTGCCCCTTTGTTAAGTGTAGTTACTCGCCATTATCCCTAACTTTTGCCTGGATTGTACTGTGATGTTTCCAATCTACCGGGATGATTTTTTTTTTATGTCTCTAATTTTTGCCTAGACCGCCCTTTCAGGTTTTCAATCCACCGAGACGTTTTTTTTTGTTTAGGCGAAGTATTTCTTGACTACGTCAACATTTATGGGGTAGGAAAATTCCTCTCCATCCATGGTTGCGAGTCTCAAGGCGCAGCCTGAAAAAGCTTTCTTGACCACATAGGGGCTGTCATAATTCAGAGTCCATTTTCCCCGGGAATCAGTGAGAAATGATTGTATCTTTTTTAGCACGAGGTCTCCTTTCCTGAAGACGCAAGGCCGGACCTTTTTGTCAAACGCCTTCTTCATCCTTTGTTGATACAACTGACCGTGGCATAGAGTCGTTATTCGCTTTTCTTCGATCAGATTCAGTTCATCGTGTCGACTTTGACACCGTTCAGCTTCTGTTAACTTAGCTTCCATCAATACCCAGATTGATGAGATCTCTACTTCTATGGGAAGCACTGCCTCCATGCCATATACCAGAGAGAAAGGGGTTGCCCCTGTTGAAGTGCGGACAGACGTGCGATAACCGTGAAGGGTAAAGGGTAGCATTTCGTACCAGTTTGTGTAGGTTACAACCTTCTTTTGAACGATCTTCTTGATGTTCTTGTTAGCCGCTTCTACCGCTCCGTTCATCTTGGGTCGGTAGGGAGATAAGTTATGGTGTTCAATCTTGAACTCGGCGCACAACTCTCTCATCATCTTATTGTTCAAGTTGGATCCATTATCCGTAATGATCTGGCTCGGAACACCATAATGGCAGATGAGATTATTGTTGATGAATCGGACCACCACTTGTCGGGTTACATTGACGTATGACGCTGCTTCGACCCACTTGGTGAAATAGTCAATGGCTACCAGGATGAACCGATATCCGTTGGAAGCTTTGGGTTCGATCATGCCAATCATGTTGATTCCCCATATAGAAAAAGGCCATGGGGAAGAAAGAACTTTGAGATGCGTTGGCGGTACATGGATTTTGTCTGAGTATATCTGACACTTATGACACTTCCTCATTTACTTGTAGCAGTCGAATTCCATTGTCAACCAATAGTACCCTGATCTTAGGATTTTTCTCGCCATCGTGTGTCCGTTGGCATGAGTGCCAAAGGATCTTTTGTGAATTTCTTTTATCGGCACTTTTTCTTCTGGTATGTCTACGCATCGAAGCAAGACCATGTCAAAGTTTCTCTTATAGAGGGTATCACCGCTCAACAAGAAGTTGCCTGCCAGTCTTCTGAGGGTCTTTCTGACCTTTCTTAATGCCCCATGCGGGTACTCTGGTTTCTGAAGGAAGCATTTGATATCGTGATACCAAGGTTTGTTGTCTATGACTGCTTCGATCGCGAAGATGTGAGTAGGCCGTTCAAGGCACATTATGTCAATCTTAGGTATGCCATTCCATTGACCTACACTAATCATGGAAAAGAGAGTGGCTAATGCATTAGCCATGTGATTCTCCTCACGAGGGATATGATGAAACTCGATTCTGTTGAAGAATGGTAACAACCTTCTCGCGTAATCTTTGTAAGGAATCAATCCTGATTGGTATGTGTTCCAATCTCCTTTGATCTGATTGATAACCATGGTTGAGTCACCGTATACATCCAAGTTCTTGATCCTTAAGTCGATCGCTTCTTCGAGACCCATGATACAAACTTCGTATTCGGCCTCGTTGTTTGTACACTTGAATGTCAGTCGGGCGGTGAAAAGAATGTGGGTACCCTGAGGTGTTATGATAATTGCCCCAATTCTATTTCCATAATGATTGACAGCTCCTTCAAAGATTAGTCCCCATTGGAAACCTAGTTCTGGCCCTTCACTGGGTAGTGGCTCATCACAATCTTTCATTTTTAAGTACATGACATCTTCGTCTGGGAAGTCAAATCCGACTGATTCTTGATCGTCAATTGGTTGATGAGCCAAATAATCGGCTAAAATACTTCCCTTAACGGTTTTCTGAGCGTGGTACTCTATGTCATAATCTGATAACAACATCTGTCAACGGGCAATCCTTCCCGTGAGAGCAGGCTTTTCAAAGACGTACTTGATTGGATCCATTTCGGAGATTAACCAAGTAGTGTGGCGAATCATATACTGGCGAAGACGTTTGGCTACCCAAGCCAGAGCACAACAAGTTTTCTTGAGCATACTGTACCGAGTATCACAGTCTGTGAATTTCTTGCTCAAATAGTAAATGGCAGACTCTTGCCTTTTGGTTTCGTCTTGTTGGCCAAGCACACAACCCATTGAGTCTGCCAATACTGTTAGGTAGATGATCAACGGTCTCCCCTCTACAGGAGGTGATAGAATCGGTGGGTTCAACAGGTATTCCTTGATACTCTCGAAAGCGGTTTGGCAATCTTCTGTCCAAACGCAGTCCTGATTCTTTTTGAGTAATTTGAAAATTTGCGCACATGTCATGGTCATGAGGAATATAAATCTGGAAATGTAATTCAAACATCCCAAGAATACACTGACTTGTTTTGCAGTCCTCGGAGAAGGCATTTCTTGAATGGCCTTGACCTTGTCAGGATCAACCTCAATTCCTTTCTGGCTGACGATGAACCCTAAAAGTTTTCCTGAACGGACACCGAATGTACATTTGTTGGGATTCAAGTGGAGTTTGTACTTTCTCAGACGCTCAAATAGTTTTAACAGGTGGGTCACATGATCCTCCTCTGTTTTAGATTTGGCAATCATATCATCGACATATACCTCAATCTCTTTGTGTATCATGTCGTGAAACAGAGTAGTCATGGCTCTTTGATAGGTTGCCCCGGCGTTCTTTAAACCGAACGACATTACCTTGTAACAAAAAGTGCCCCATGGGGTGATGAAGGAAGTTTTCTCCATATCTTTCGGAGCCATTTTTATCTGATTATAGCCCGAGAATCCATCCATGAAGGAAAAGAATTTGAATTTTGCTGTACTGTCTACCAGCATGTCAATGTGCGGTAAGGGAAAGTCATCCTTTGGACTTGCTTTGTTCAGATCCCTGTAGTCTACACATATTCTGACCTTTCTGTCCTTTTTTGGAATTGGTACGATGTTGGCTAACCATTGAGGATATTCTGATGTGGCGAGGAAACCCGCGTCAACCTGCTTCTGTACTTCCTCTTTAATTTTGATGGTCATGTCTGGATGAGTCCGTCTCAACCTTTGTTTTACCGGCGGACATTCTGATCTCAATGGTAGGTGATGTTCCACGATGCTGGTATCCAACGCTGGCATATCCTGATAGGACCAAGCGAATACATCGGGAAACTCTTTGAGAAGCTTTGTCAAACTTTCTTTAACAGTCAGACTGTGTAGTGCCCCAATATTGACCTCTTTTCTCTCTTCTCCTGAACCCAAATAGACTGTTTCCAACGGCTCTTTGTGAGGTTCAATGGAATTTTCCTCTTGTCTGAGTAACCGGGAGATCTCTTTTGGAATTTCGTTGTCATCTTCTTCTTCAGCCTCAAATACCGAGAATTCAAATTTGGGAGAAGGTGTTGGATCGTATGTTTTAATGGGGTTTAAAACAAGCAATCTGCTTGATGTGATGATTTGTTTTTAGAAGAGATAGAGAGAATGCAAGAGTGCATGCTGTGTATTTTCTGAAAAATGCTTGTTTTTATTATTTGAGTTGTTTTTTAGGATTACCATTTTTGGAAAAAGAAAAAAGAGAAAACGACAGCCCTATAAAACCAAACTTTGTCGCTTTGGGCAAAGCGAAGAGGTACATTTATAGAAAGTGAGCCCTATCAAAACATCCGTTTCACCTGGGCAGGGTGAAAGGTTAAAGTAAAGACGGCAATTACTTCGACTTATGAACAACTTTTGGAACGTTGACAGCAACCCATTGGCGGCGAACTCCTCGGTGAATCACAAAGTCGGGTACCTCCTTTCTTGGTCTGTCTTTAGAAATAACACTGATTTCTGGTGGAGCAGGATCATTGGAATCTGTCTCCCAGGCAAATTTATCGTAGGAGAATTCCTCTATTGTATTTTGCGCAGTGTTTGCACTCTCATGAAAATCTCCCCATCCAGTAGGTTGGATGTCCTCGAGCCTGATACGAGAGCTTTTGGGAGCGGCGTACTTGACCAAGAAGTCATACCTTCCGCTCGGTCGTCCCAGGGTGTCCCATACTTCTTTAGAACTAGAGGAGTCATCTCTCTCGATGACGTTGACCTCGGGAAAAGCATAGTTGATAAATTCTAGTCTGGCAAGCTTTGCCAATTCATCGTCGTGCTGGATGTTTTCTAAATGACCTGAGTGTTGATCCCATGACATGGTGGGGATACAGGTATTCTTTTCAATGATGCTCAGCTGATATGCATCGTTCGGCTGACTCTCTTATCCTGAGTCTCCGGGGTACGGCTCCCAGATAGGCAAGCCATCCATTGGGCCATAATAGTCGTGGTCAAAGTTGTCTTTCATCGGAGTGTCCTCCTCTAATGAGTTTGGTGTAGCACGATATCCTTCTGGATCACAATCTCCGTACATCATCTTGACATCTGATCTTGGTATATATCTCGGACTCTGTGCCGAAAAGTAAAATGGTGTAGGCACCTCTTCCTAAGAGATATAACCGTCCTCGTTAAGATAAGACTTCCACTCTTCATCCGTATCGGAGGAGTCGCCCTCGTTGATGGTATGTACTTCCTGAGATACTGGGTGAAGGAAACCTCCACTATGGAAGAAGTTCTGAATTGGATGAAGACTTTCACCGTTAGTAGCTGTCTCGACACAGTTTGAAGAAAAACCAAGACCTTTCTTCGCTTTGTTATCAGTAGGAATGACAAGTTGTCCCCATCCTTTTACATTGTTATTTTTTATTACTTCGATAGCATCTTTGTACGAGGAAATCGACGTTCCTCTTTCTGATTGGTTGTCATTGCTCATCGAAAGTGCTTGGAACTGAGTTCCAATAACCTCCTTTGATTCTACACAAGTGGATGACGATAAGTTACTCACGATCAAGGCTTGCTCTCCGCAGAATGTGACGAGTTGGTCATTCTTGACAAACTTCAGTTTCTGGTGAAGTGTCGAAGTGACTGCCCCAGCCTCGTGTATCCAAGGTCTTCCTAACAAACAGTTGTATGCTGCCCGGATGTCCATGACCTGGAAAGTGTGAGGACCGATAATTATGGGAAGGTCGACTTCGCCGATAACTGTTTTCCGGGATCCGTCAAATGCTTTGACGATGACCTCACTACCTCTTATCGAAGATCCTTAGAATGATAGTCGCATTAAAGTAGATTTCAGCATCACGTTTAGAGCCGATCCTGTGTCTACCAGTACGCCGGCTAAATCATCGTCCTGGCAGTTGACTGTAATATTGAGTGCCATGTTATAATTTGGGCCCTCTTCTGGTAGTTCCTCATCACTAAATCCCAAGTTGTTGCAGGAAGTGATGTTGGAGATGATGCTGTCAAATTATCTTATTAACACATCGTGTTCCACAAAGGCTTGCTCTAAAACTTTCTGTAGAGCCTCTCTATGAGCTTCGGAACTGAGTAAAAGTGATAGCACTAAGATTTTTGAAGGAGTTTACAACAGTTGATCAACAATGTTGTATTCACTCTTCTGGATGAGCTTCAGCATCTCATCGTTGCTCTTTGAAAGGTCGGGACCATTAGATGGACCGACTGGTTGATTAGGAATCTCCGTTTGAGGTTCCTTTTCTCTGGTAGGTTCTCCAACTCCTCGGTTGAAGATTCGACCGCTCCGCGTTACTCGACTGATGTCTTCAATATTCACGATGGAGGGTAATGGAGTTTCCTTTCCATTCTCAATTGTTGTTGCACCATATTTTTTAAGGAATAGCCTTAGTTGATTCATACGGTAACGGTCCTGGTAGATAGATTACTACAGGAGCCTTATGGTGTTTTTAACCATTGTAAGTAATTTCAATCAGTTCCTGGTTAGGAACTTTCGATTCGTCAAGTAGAGGGATGATAGTACAAACATCTTTGGTCCTTTCATGATCAGAGATTACGACAATGTCCTGATCTGATCAGCGAAATAGTCTGGCATCAAACTGATTGACCCCAAACTTGGACACGGTCGAATTTCTTTGTGGTCCAACTGACTCTGAAGAGCTTCTCGCAGGAGGTAACATCCTTGATTATCTTCAGAGCAAACTCTACAGCGTTCATAGTCATGTGGTGGCATCTGGCCATATTCGCTCTGTATACAGTGTAACCTCACAAGGTTTGTTTCCATGGATCGAACATCCTGGCTTTGATGCCTAGTAGGATTCCCGTTAATCATACTGACTTGCTGAGTGTCTTCATCCATATAGATCGGAAGCCACCAGTGGTTTAACAAGTGTTGCAAAGTTCTTTGAACAAGAGTGCATCCTTGGTTGCTCTCACGACATCCCTTACAGCTCTGATAATTATGCGAAGTCAGAAAACCGAGCTGGACTTATGTAGCGTGTAACTCCACCAAGCTGGTATCCATCAAGCGAATATCAAAGATTTGAATCATATTCACTTGATACTGATTTCTATCGCGGTAATCCTAAATCCATCCAAGATCCATCTGACGCTGGAGGGCCTCTTGTACAAAAGAGCATCCCTGATTGTTTACCAAGCAAATCAGACAGGAATCGTAATCGTGTCGTGGCAGATTATGATGTTGGCTTTGCCTTGAGTGCATTGCCACTAAGTTGACATTCATCGCACGGATGTCGTGGTTTTGAATAATGTTAGAATTTGTACAAGTCATGTTGACTCCACGAATTCGGTGATCCTGGATCCATCTGAGATCCAATTGTTCCTGTAGAGCTGATTGCACCACAGAACATCCTTGATTGTTTTTAGAGCAGATATCACACTGGTGATAGTTATGAGATGGTACATGCCCATATCCGCTCTGTCTGCGATGCATTTTGACCAGGTTGGCCCTTAACAAGAGTACATCATGAATTTGATAGCAGTGGTTAGATTCTCCCTCTACCAAATTTACCGCAACCTTCTCGTGTTGAGGCAGCGGGTTCGTCTGAATATTTGGATTCGTATCCTTGAAGGATAAAACCCTGCTCCTAACAAGCTTCTATACATCAGATTTGAAGCTGAGACAGTTTTCTATGTTATGCCCTAGTCCTCCTTGATGGTAAGGGCAAGTCTGATCCGCTTTGAACTAAAAAGGCAGATTCTCTGGTATTGTAAGAGGAGCCTTGGTTTGGACATGCCCATTGACCAGTAATAATGGAAACAGTTATGCGTACAACAATGGTATAGGGTCGAACCCTGGTGGTCGCATTGTACGATTGTTATTGTACGGAGGACGAGCCTGCTGAAGAGGCTGTTGTGTCCTTTCCTCATATTATTGTTGATTCGGTTGGCTTTGAGGAACCGGAGGTTGATACGCAGGAACATGCATAAGGTTGATAGCAGGAGTTACAGCTGCTACTGGTTGATACCGTCGCCTTTGATTTTCGAGAGAGATATTACCAATATCTTGCTCTTTTTTCTTAGGGAGATCACTACCATATATTTTGGTACTGCTTGATGATCCAGCGTCTTTTACTAAACTTCCTTCTCGGACTTCCTCCTCAAGACGAACTCCCATGCCGACCATTTCAGTGAAGTCACTGGGCGCACTGGCGACCATTCTGTCGTAGTAAATTGAGCTCAAGGTTTTCAAGAAGATCTTTGTCATCTCTTTTTCCTCAAGAGGTGGACAAATATGGGCGGCAATTTCACGCCATCTCTGAGCATACTCCTTGAAGGTTTCCTTGTCCCTCTGCGACATGGCTCTAAGTTGATCTTTGTCCGGTGCCATGTCCAAGTTATACTTATATTGTTGAACGAAGGCAGCGCCAAGATCTCTGAAAGTGATGATCTTAGTGCGGTTTAACCCTATGTACCATTTGAGTGCGGCACCGGTTAAACTATCTTGAAAATAATGGATCAGTAGATGTTGGTTTTCTGTCTGAGTTGACATCCTCCGAGCGTACATGACCAAATGACGTTGAGGGCAAGAGTTACCCTTGTACTTTTCAAATTCGGGCACCTTGAATTTGTGCGGAACTTTCACATTGGGGACCAGACAAAGGTCTGCGGCGTCCTTTCCAAATAGATCCTGACCGCGAATGGCTTGCAGTTCCTTCTACATTTCTAGGAATTGTTCCTGGAATTCCCTCATTCTCTCGTCCATACTTTAATTTCCACTAGAAGGTATCCGTGGAATCTGTCCTTCCGGGACAGTCTGTACCACGGGTGGTGGTACAGTCATTACGGCAGCGACTCTTGTCCCTCCCGAAGTTTGTAACCTTCAGGAGTTGTTGTCATGCCCCTGGCATCTTCGCTTTCCCGAAGTTTGTAACCTTCAGGCCCAGCGGTTCCTGTTGCAGTTTTCAGATCTTCCGAGATTGGCGGAATATATCCTTCCGGGATATAGTTGAGTGGTATGCCCCAGGGACGATCTTTAGGCATGTTATACCAAGGGTCATACTTTTCCACTATAGGCGTCGATGTGATCTCTGAGATCAAAGTCCTTTGTTGTTATATCTAGGCTGCTGCCAGAGCTTGCAAGTCATTGTGAAGCTTTCTCAGATCTTCTTTCAGAGCGTCGTGTTCTTCTCTCAACTCTCTGTTCTCTTCCTCGAGATTATCCATCTTCTTTTGTTGGCTGGCCCTAGTATTGTACGAATGAGACAGTTTAACTCTAGAACCGAGACACAAACGTGAGATTCGCAGAGAAGAATAATGCGTTACGTAAGAATGATGAATGATATGCAATGATTTATTAAATTTTTTTTTTGTTTAATCAAAATAAACTTCGACAATTGGATTACAAATATCAAACAATGGGGAAACCCCGTTTTATTGAATTCAAAGATTGCGAAAATGGAAATACAGTAATTTACATAGTGCTGTAAAAGGAAACGTCTAAGCTAATGGACCATGAGTCCTCTTTGAGGAGAGCTCAGGTGATGGTTCTGGTACTTTCCTTTTCTTTGACCGGGGCTCTTGAGCCGTTGTCGGGTTGTCATTCCTTTGCCAAGTGAAAGGAGGGAGTAAATTCCTTTGGTCACCTTGGTTTTCTACAGCATGTTGCTCTAAAATCTCAATCAGAGCGTCCTTTTCTCTTAACAGTTGATGTAGTTTCTTACACTCCACATTGAGAATACGATACTTGTTCTTCCAAGACTTCTTCTCTTGTTGCACTTTGTTGAGAGTAACCTGAAGCTTTTCCGTATCAGACATAAAGTAAAGGGCTGACTCCCTTAACGGAAGAACCTCCTGACGAGGGTAAGGCATCCTCAGTTTGAGAGCTCTAGTTTGTACCCAGTGGAGATAAGGTTCCACAGAGACACAGTCTAGTTTCCCTAGAGACTCTCTTCCTTTCCTATGAACATGTTTCCAGGCATGCACTATTTCTGTCTTTAGTGCCCTGTCATTTTCTCCTTCCTCGAAGAAAAGACCTTCCAGATGAACATTACGCGGGACATGTCCCATCGGGTATCCAAATTGACGACGAAGTAAAACTGGATGATAATTGATTCCTCCTTTAGTTCCTATGAGGGGTATATTAGGGAAGTTTCCACAACGGTCAATGATTCTGATCCCGTCATAGATTTGATTGTACCAATCTATATTAGAGTTGGTAAGAGACATGATTCTCTGTGACCAACGCAAAGTATTCTTAGGATCCCAAAATGCAGCAAACTTGGGTAAATGGGAAATGAATAATTTGTATAGCAAGGGTACACAACATGTGATCATTCCTCCGTTGTTCAAATTCCTTAAGTGTACAGAATGATAAGTATCTATGAGCAAGGTCAGTACGGGGTTTCCAATAAGAAAAATCTTAATGGCATTGATATCAACGAAGTCATCAATGTTGGGAAACAGAAATAATCTGTAGGTGAGTCAGACAAAGATGCTCTCGAAAGCAGTCGCGTTCCATATACTAGCAAAGTACAGAGCCTTCTGTATCAAAAACTTGGCTGGAAAACCCTGGATTCCACCCTTAGTGGTCATGTGAGTCCTGACCTCTGACTCGTCCAAATAAATTGCTCTTGCAATGGTTTGATTCTTTGGAATTTCTTCCAGTCCAGAAAAGGGAGCTTGGTCAGTAATGGGTAAATCATTCAAGTGAGAGTACTTCTCCAGCATTGGTTCTAGTTGATAATCCGGGAATGTGAAACAGTGATAGATCAGGTCATAAAACTGAATGAGCGTAGACAGTATTCCTTCGATTACATAGACCCTTAACAGAGACAGCAGCCCTCCATATTTAGCTTTGAAAGCATCAGGGTTGGTGATCATCCTTGCCAATCCTCTTAAATCCTCTAGTTTTGGAACCTTGAAGGTGTACTTGTGAGTCTTCCTTCTACCGAAATCTATAACGCAATCTTTTTCTCTGACATTTGCAATCATTGTCTTAGTTTAATTTGAAAAAGAGATACTAGAAGAGAATATTTTCTTTGTTTAATGTTTTTTATGAAATGAATGTATGAGTGCAGCACACAAAAACATAGAAAAAACATGGGGTCAAAGGTTCGGTGTCATGAAGTCAAGGCTCTACCCATCCCCAAAGGTTTTATACTGGTGATTTTTGGTACCTGTCCTCAAAATCACTGACCCCTCTTGGGATAACAACAGCAGGCTAGAATCACACGAGCGAGCTGATGTATCTTAGAGTAATCTCAAATAAGGGTAGTGTCACGTGACAACTATTTTTGATAGCTTCTACACTACAAAATAGTAACATGGTTTCAGTCTACTAAAATCCTTAGCTTCTCAGATAACCCTATGGAATAATCTGCTTTCAACAACCGAAGTCGTATAGGCATTGAATCCGCAAAGGGTATCTCCACTGATTCGATGGTCGACCAGGACCTCTTATCTGGGATTCACTCCCAGTAAGATTACCCGTATAATGTCATCACCTATCTTAGGTGTATACTCAATATTTCCAGATGCGGCATCACACGCATTCCCATTAGAAGAAAAGAAAACACGGATACCAATTAGGAAAAGCAGTATATATATTTGTCCTAACATCCTAGACCTCTAGTCCTATGATCCTAACAGTCAATGACTCCCCAACAGAGTTGCCATTCACCATGGTACCTTCTAAACTTAAGGGATTCTACCTAAGAGACAGGAGGACAATTTCTCCCACTGTGGTCGCCATACTTCTGTAGCGCGGTTTTTGTGGTTTCGAATCACTATCGCTTTGGGGTGCTACAGTTCGATTCATTTTTTATCCTGTGAAGATAATTAAGGAAGGGAAATATATGTCTTCAATTAACCCTTCTTGCATACTGAGTTTAAACAGATGACTGTTGGTTTATAGATGCTATCAAAATAGTGGGTCTCTCTTAGGTTATTTTACTTAAGAATAGAGTGTCTTGACGGTTCATAAGGCTTTTGGGAAGATACTATATCTAAAATTTTTCTGACTGATGTATGAAGGTACTGGACCTAGAGTTTTTGATTAGTATGCTCTCTAAGATTTCGCAATCTTATGCCTACGTATTCCCGTTTAACGGAACAGGGAAATCAGAGCGATCGTAGTTCCTCCTATTCTAAGGGAGGAAAAATATGTTTTGGTGTCTTGTTCAAAGCCCAAGATTGAAGCTAAAAAGGGATTTGTATCTTGTTTGAAGCCCAAGATATGAAGCTAAAGGGTTTTGGCTGAGAGAGAATTTGTCATCTCTAAAGAGGAACTGTTGATGTTAGTGTGCTCTGATCAAAGCACAAGTTTGATAGTAAAAGGTTGATTGACTCCGCTAGGGATTTCTTTATACGAAGCCTAAGAGAGGCTAGATAAGACTAACTCAACAAGAGAGTGTATATGTCCTGTAAAAGGCCCAAGATTAAGGCAAAAAAGAGACTGACTCTTAGGGGATATCATTATACAAAGCCTAAGAGGAGGCTAGGAGTTTGACTTTTTCAGAGAAAATGTTCTTTCTGTCTTCTACAAAGCCCAAGATTGAGGCTAAAAGGGATTTTTGACTCCATTGGGGAGGTTTATATGTGTCTTATACAAAGCCCAAGAGGGAGGCTGAAATAAGTTTGTCTCAACAAGAGAGTGTTTTTATATGTCTTGTACAAAGCCCAAGACGGAGGCTAAAAGAGTTGACTCAACAAGAGAGTCTTGCAAAGGTGATTGACCCAACAAGAGAGTCTAAAAGTTGATTGACTTAATAAGAGAGTCTTTTATACTCAACAAGAGAGTGATTTTTTGTCTCGTACGAAGTCCGAGATGGAGGCTAAAAGGAGATTGACTCAACAAGAGAGTCTTGAAAAGTGATGGACTCAACAAGAGAGTCTGAAAAGGTTAGCTCCGTTGGGGAGAATCATTTGTACAAAGCCCGAGAGAAGGCTGGCTGTGTTGAGCTAAGATCATTATACAAAGCCTAAGAGGAGGGTAACTTACTGCTCAGGATTAGATCCATAGGCAGGCCCAAGGGTGGGGAACTCTCATGAGAGAGACCGTGTTTCTGCTATAGATTTATCCAGAGTGATCGGTGTTTTTTTCCTTTGTTTGAGAGGAACTTGAGAATGTCTTTGAGACTCAAAGGGGGTTTAGACTTTCCTATTCTAATGGCGTTAAAGAGTTTTATCTTTTGTAGGATGCCCAAAAGAGGGCAAGGGCCTTAAGGGATGAGAATCAATCCTAAAGTGGCCTGAGGTTTGACAATGGAAAGACCGTTCTAGCAAAGGATGACTAAGTGTTGTCTTATACCTTTAAGAGGCCATGATGGTCCTTGTATTAAGCCTAAGATAAGGCATAAGAACTTCTAAGAAGCCGAAGGGTCCTTGTACAAAGCCCAAGAAGAGGCGGGGATGCTTTTGGGAAGCCTGTGGGTCCCCAAACCAAGAGAAGTTCAAGAAATGCAATTCACAGAGAAGAGATCATTCCAGGAAAGTTCGAGGGTGTGAAGTCAAGCTTCTTCAACTGCATATTTTGATGAAGACAACATTATTTGCTCATGACATGTGTTGCAAAAAGAAAGTGGATAAAAGACATGACTAATCAAGTTCAAAGTTTCAAATATCATTCAAGTACTGAAGATTATCTTGGATTGATCAAAGGTAAAACTTTCACTTATTAATTGATGCCAACAAGTGTTCAATATATTTTTTAAACTTTGCATTAATCATTTGAAAAGGTTTTGAATCATATTCATGAAGGTTGCATGTCATAAAATTAAGTTTTTTTTTTCAAAACTGGACGCATGTAACCGGTTACAGCTTAACTGATAACCAGTTAACATGAAGAAATTTTTAATTTTTTGTTTACTTTACAACGTGATAACCGGTTACCAGTTATGCTGTAATCGATTACCACTTAACAGATTTCAAAAATAAATGCATCTCTTCATGCTTCTTTCACAAACCTTTTCCATTTGAACCATGGCATCCCTTAATAAATTATATCTGTTTGTAGAGGTGTTTAAGCATTATTTAAGTATCAAATTGTTAGATTTTAAAGACACCTCCTTTTGCTATAATTTTCAATCATTCAATCACTTAAAAATTCTGCATTTTTACAAGAGTGTTCTTCAAATTTTTCAAACAGAAACTTCTGCACTTAAACCTTCATACTCCTTGCATTAGTTTCATTTTTATTGAGTCGAACACTTGTATAATATCATTAAGAGTGATTTTTACAAAAAGGAGAAGATCAATCTTTGGATTGATATATTGAAGAATCAAAGTTTCATCTACTTACTCAAAATTCAGAACTATTGTAAAATCCTAAAGGTCCAACAAGTGTTTGGTTTTAGGTGTTGACTATAAGGGAAGGACTGTTTCTCTTATAGGGTTTGTTAGAATCTTTGTTATCCGGGTTGTGGATACAAGAGGTCCATTGTAAGATTTGTTCTTGGTTGGACTTTAATATTGTAAAATCCAAGAGGGTGTTCTTGGTGGTTGATTGTGAGTGACTTGTATAGAAAGACTAGGAAGAGTCTTATAAAGTCAAAACAATTGTAAACACTATTTCATGTTGAAAGGGGAGTGGAGTACTCTCGACCTGTGAAGGGAACCACTATACTTCCTGGTGTTCTTTACTTTCCGTATTTACCGCTTTCTTCACTTAGAAACTGTTAGGAAAGTAAAATTCAAAAACCGTCAAAAATTCGGATAATTGTCTAAGAGCCAAATTCACCCCCCCCTCCCCCCCCCCCCCCCCCCCCTTTTAGGCACACATAAAACTAACAATTGGCATCAGAGCAGGTTTGGTAACCTGTTCCGACAAGATCCAGCATGGCTTCCGCAAGCACGAACCCAGTTTTCAAAGACGGTGGAAGTAGTAACAAGCCCCCACTTTTCTCTGGAGAGTACTTTGATTTTTGGAAGATTCGCATGAAGGCACATCTTGAAGCACAAGGAGAAGGTATATGGGAAGCCATTGAGAATGGTCCGCATAATCCGGTTAATATGGTCAATGGTGTTGGTACTCCAAAGTTAAACAGTACATATGATGAAGATGACAAGAAAAGAATCTTGAATGAAAAAAAAGTTGTCAATATTCTTCAGAGTGCATTAAGTATGGATGAGTTCTTTCGTGTTTGTCAATGTAAATCGGCTAAAGAAATATGGGATACGTTGGTAGAAACACATAAAGGTACGACTGAAGTAAAAATATCCAGACTAAACACTTTAAGTCAAGAATATGAAATGTTCCGAATGCAGCCCAGAGAATCCATTATTGCATTACAGAAGAGATTTGTTCATTTAACTAACCACTTAATGGTAATTAGTAAAACATTCTCAAAATGATGAATTAAATCTCAAAATTCTAAGATCATTGACTAGAGAATGGCAACCAAAGGTGACGGCGATATCAGAAAAGAAGAGTCTTTCTACAATGACTTCCGTATCTCTATTTGGTAGACTTCAAGAGCATGAGTTAGAACTTGAAAGATTGGAGAAGCATGAAATACAAGTAAAAGATTCAAAAGGCGTTGCCTTAAAGACAAAAGGAAAAAATTATGATATCAATCAAGAGGATGAGTCCAATAGTGATGAAAATGATGATCTTATCAAAAAGTTTGAAAAGTTTCTAAGAAAAGAAAGGAAAAAGGAGATCACTAAAGGGGAAGCACCAACGAGAAAGATTAAATGCTTTGAATGTGGAGAAATAGGACATGTTAAAAGTGAATGTCCTACACTTCAAAAGAAAAATAAATTCAAGAAAAAGAATCATAAAAAGGTAGACAACGAAATAAGCTCATCTTCAGATGAAGAACATTTAAATCTTGCATTGATAGCTTTACACCACTCCGATGATGAAGAAGATGAGGTTAGTAATAATTTTTTTGAAAGTGATGCACAAGGTGCCATAAATGAATTGTTAAATGAATGCAAAATTCTGTATAAAACTATATCATCTCAAAAGAAACAAATTTCAACTTTAGAAGGAAAAACTGTTTCATTAGAAAAAGAGATCGAAAATGAGAAACAAAAGATGATTAGTGAAAAACAGAATTTTGTATGTAAAAATTGTGAATCTCTCTCGTTTCAAATTGTTCAATTAAAAAGTGTACTTGAAAGGTATGAGAAAGGACAAATTGGATTGGAAGAAGTCCTTAGTCAACAAAGATATTCAAATGATAAAAGTGGACTTGGTTATTCAAAGTTTTCTAAAACAAGTTCAAGTAAAACTATATTTGTTAAGGCTAAGGATCAAACTTCCAAAGAGAAAGTGAACAAACCTAGGAATGTGCATCCTAATCCTAAAAAGAAAAGATTTCCTAAAAAGAAATCTTATGTTCCAAGATATAAAAGCAACTTTGAACCTACTTGTTTTTATTGTGGTATTGTTGGCCATACACCTAATGCTTGCTTTGTAAGAAACTTTAGTGTTGCAAGTGGGCATTATGTGTGGGTAAAGAAAGGTACCAACTATGATGGACCTAAAGCACATTGGGTACCAAATCAAACTTAATTTGTTTTGTAGGTTTGCTTGAGGACCACTTTAAATCTATGATGTTTTGATAAGTGGTGGCTCTAAGCTTTTGATGGGAGGAATAAACTAACTTTCAAGTCTAGTTCAAAAGTCCAAGGGTTATTTCACATATGGGGAATACCTTAAAGGAAGAATTCTTGGCATTGTCAAAGTTGAAGCACTAACTTTCACATTCATTGAAGATGTACTTTATGTTAAAGGACTAAAGGAATATCTTCTAAAAGCCAACTTTGTGACAAAGGCTTCAAGATCATGTTCACCAATGATGAATTTTTGATGAAGTCAATCATGAGGTAAAAACTCATAGGTAAAAATTGTTTTTATTTTTCATAATCTATTTATATACTTCAAGTCTTTTCCCATCCTTTTTGCTAATGACAAAGGGGGAGAAGTCTTGTATTGTATTATTGGTTATTCTTCTAACAAAATGCAGATTTCAAAGATTAAAAACCCTTTAAAAAGCATCAACTCAGGGGGAGCATCAATTTAGGGGGAGCATTTGTTGAAGAAACAAGATTGAGGCAAAATTTCAAGTTTTAGGTTGTCATCATCAAAAAGGGGGAGAATGTGAAGTCAAGCTTCTTCAACTGCATATTTTGATGAAGACAACATTATTTGCTCATGACATGTGTTGCAAAAAGAAAGTGGATAAAAGACATGACTAATCAAGTTCAAAGTTTCAAATATCATTCAAGTATTGAAGACTATCTTGGATTGATCAAAGGTAAAAACTTTCACTTATTAATTGATGCATACAAGTGTTCAATATATTTTCTAAACTTTGCATTAATCATTTGAAAAAGTTTTGAATCATATTCATGAAGGCTGCATGTCATAAAATTAAGTATTTTTTTTTCAAAACTGGACGCATGTAACCGGTTACAGCTTAACTGATAACCGGTTAACATGAAAAAATTTTAATTTTTTGTTTACGTTACAACGTGATAACCGGTTAGCAGTTATGTTGTAACCGGTTACCACTGAACAGATTTCAAAAATAAAGGCATCTCTTCATGCTTCTTTCACAAACCTTTTCCATTTGAACCATGGCATCCCTTAATAAATTATATCTGTTTGTAGAGGTGTTTAACCATTATTTAAGCATCAAATTTTCAAATTTTAAAGACACCTCCTTTTGCTATTATTTTCAATCATTTAATCACTTAAAAATTCTGCATTTTTACAAGAGTGTTCTTCAAATTTTTCAAACAGAAACTTCTGCACTTAAACCTTCATACTCCTTGCATTAGTTTCATTTTTATTGAGTCGAACACTTGTATAATATCATTAAGAGTGATTGTTACAAAAAGGAGAAGATCAATCTTTGGATTAATATATTGAAGAATTAAAGTTTCATCTACTTACTCAAAATTCAGAACTATTGTAAAATCCGAAAGGTCCAACAAGTGTTTGGTTTTAGGTGTTGACTATAAGGGAAGGATTGTTTCTCTTATAGGGTTTGCTAGAATCCTTGTTATCCGGGTTGTGGATACAAGAGGTCCATTGTAAGATTTGTTCTTGGTTGGACTTTAATATTGTAGAATCCAAGAGGGTGTTCTTGGTGGTTGATTGTGAGTGACTTGTATAGAAAGACTAGGAAGATTCTTGTAAAGTCAAAACAATAGTAAACACTCTTTCATGTTGGAAGGGGAGTGGAGTACTCTCGACCTGTGAGGGGAATCACTATACTTCCTGGTGTTCTTTACTTTCCGCATTTACCGCTTTCTTCACTTAGAAACTTTTAGGAAAGTAAAATTCGAAAACCGTCAAAAATGCGGATAATTGTCTAAGAGCCTAATTCACCCCCTCTTAGGCACACATAAAACTAACAGATGGTTTGGATGAAACTCAAGAGATGCTATTCATGGAGAATAGATCAACTCTGGGGAGTAGAATTTCTTTGACCATTTCTAAGTGTGACAGTCTGAGAAAGGGTTCACCGAGAATACTGCTTTTCTCTTTGTTCCATATTGTTTAACCTCAAGAGAAGGGAAGACTGTATCTGGAAATCCTATGGCGATCTAGTTTTGCTTGTATTTAAAGAGTGACCAACAGGGCTTTACCTAGTTCTAGACGTAGTTGCCGGGGAAAACTCTAAAGAACTAGTATATATACAGTTGATATATGACAAGTATTTTTAAAAGGGTATGAAAGAAGACTAACCATGCGCAACTTCCCACAATACAGTTATGTATATGAAAACATATAAAAGAAAGCGGATAAACACTTACCCGTTGTAAAGCTTCCATGCTGTTTTGTTAGTTGTTCAACAAAGAAATTAAAGAAAGTTTTGATAACAACTGTATATTCGGATTCAAAATCAAAGGAGAAAGTATTTGGAACAGAGATCGGGGCTTACAGCTCAGGGAGAGGCCCAACTTTTAACAGTGGTTGCACTGTTGTTTTGACATTGTACAGGGACTTATACAAGTGACTGAGGCCCAAAGAAAGGTTTTCTGTACAAAGGGATGGGTCTTACACTCTCTTAAGAGGCCCAAAAAGTTTTGAAGAAAAGAAATGGGACTTACAACACGAGGATAAGCCCAATGATCATTTATTTGAAAGATGGCGATCGCGCCGAGGTTTGAAAACACAGTGGGACTTATACAATGACTGAGGCCCAAATTATTTTGGTTTTCAAAAAGGGGGTTGGGTCTTACACTCTATTTGTGGCCCAAAAGTGTTTAAAGAAAAGAAATGGGACTTATAGCTCGAGGAGAGGCCCAGCTGATTCTGTTAAAAAAGCGACGACCGCGCCGAACTTTTGAAAATATACAGAGGGACTTATACAATGTGTGAGGCCCAAAATTGTTTATTTACAAAGGGATGAGACTTACACTCTATCAAGAGGCCCAAAAATGTTTAAAACAGATTTGTTTAGGGCGACTAAGATCAAAACCCTAAATTGATTTCAAAGTATATTTTAATTGAATAAAAATTTAATTAAAATGATCAAAATTATCAAACATGTGTGAAACATAAGTTGTGATCTTGGATCAATATTTGAAAAATCATGTTTTTATCCACAAAATGATTGGAAACCATTTAAGTTTGGAAAATCAAGAAGGAAAAAATATTTTAAATGTTAAAAAACAAATAAAAATTAATTCTTTACAAAAATATCAAATATATGAAATAAATAATATTTTTGGGATTTTTTGGTAAAATAAAATATTTTAACATTTTTGTTAATTATTTAAAAAAGAATCAACTCAAAATCATTAAAAACCATATAGAAATTAATTTTTGAATCAATTAAATAAAATCACAAAAATTCAAATATTTGAAAATTCAAAAAAGGGCGCCAAGAATACCAAGTTCTTGCCCACGCCCGCTATTTCTGCAGATTTGTATTTTCCCCTCAATCTCACTGAATACTTGATGAAATCACACAATCCACATATCAATCTACTCGTTTTCACCTCACGATCATGTCTATAGTCTTTAATTTCATTTATTTTAAGCATGGAATAAGAAATCAAAGTAAAACCTCAAGAACCCTAAATTCTGCATGAAGGCTGAGAATTTTGATACACGATTGAAACAAAGCAATTAATTGAGGGGAAACCCTTCATACATGATTATAAACATATGGAAAAATTATTGTGCGAGAAAATATGCATGAATCATGAGATAACCAAGTTTAGGCTTACTTGAAGGTCGTAGCAGCAAGAGCAATTTGATTTTTGATTTGGAGGTGTTACAGATGAGTTGTGATGATCTGAACAGCTTCCCTACACCATATGGAATGTGTTTGAATGCTTGGAGTGATTGGAAATGGACTGGAACAGATTATGGTACCTCAACTGCAACTTGGTTAAAACCTTGAGCAATTGGCTGGTGATTTTGTGAAATTGATGTTCCATATGTTGTTTAAGTGTTTGGATCACTTCTACATGATGTTTATGAGGTGTATGTGTGTGATTGCTTTGGTTGGAATTGCTCTCAAGCTCAAAACCCGATAGTGACTTGCTTTAGAAGGCAATTTTGGAAGTGAGAAGGTGATTTTGAGGAAAGCATCAGTTTGGGTGCTTTGGTATACTTAAACTGATCAAAAATGAGGTCTATTTATAGTGTACCAAGTTTGTTTTGGCTGCAATAGTGTGTGGCAACTGCAGCAGGTCTGTGGCCAATTGGATCATTTTGGAATCTCAAGTCTCCTCTAGCCATTGACTTGAGATTAGAGCACAGGCCTATGGTTCTTTGATTCAAGGATAAGGCTTGACTGAAGTGTTCATCTTTGCTCTGATACATGCCACCTCTAAGCATCCATTGAATGCCTCAAAACAAAATTGGAGTCTTGAGGCATCTTTAGCTTTTAGGGGTGCCAAACCTATATGTAGTTCCAAAGACTTTTGAGGCTTATGGATCAGTGTTTGTCCCTCCTTGGTCTCCCCCTGAGGTGTCCAGATGGATAAACTTGTCTATGGTTTGCACAAATTGATCAAATCGAACCCTAATGCACAAATCTGTCTTGCACAACAGTTTACATCAAGGCATGTTGCAACTGTAGATGGAATTTGATGGAGTTCTTGGACATTATGGGAAGCTGGTATATCCTATTTCAACATGATGTCCAACTTTGGTTTTGATCCAACTTGAATTACAATTAAAACTGCCTCTACATTTGGGAAAAAATAAGGCAGATTTTGACTTAGTGAAAATTTCACTAAGTGTTGGAAAAATGTCATTTTAGTGTTTTCATCCATTTTGATCACTCCATAACTAAAAATCATGAGGATTTGTAATGAGGTGTAGATGACACTTTTGAAGTAAGCCATGAGAGCTACAAATCCATCTTTAGATCAGCCATAATGGTTGCTTGGATCTAAAGTTATGATCCTTGGAAGTTGGTACCCTAGCCACTTTATTCCATAACTTAGAAAATTTCTAAGTTTTTATGGTTACCCCTTTTACAAGTTATCCCAATTTCTTTGATTTTTATTGATGAATGATGATTCAAATCACACATTATCATTATTTTAGGGTTAAAGAACCATAATGATGAAAAATCTCAAAAAGTCAACTTTGACTTTTGTGCAGAGTTGACTTTTTGCCATATGAATTCCAAATTGTGCGATCCTTTGTGAAATCAAGTCCTTGACCTAAATCAAACTTGATGGATATGTTCCATAGGTGTTATAGGGTGTATTGAATCATGTCCCAAAGTTTGGGAGCATGTTTTGGTCAAAAGTCAAAGGTATAGTTGACTTTTTCCTTAACACCCTAATTGTGGTCCTGATGAAATTGAAACTTGTAGATCAAGCTTTTTGAACCAATCCATTGTTGCAAATGGATCGATATGGTGTGTTAGAGACCCTCAAATTATGTCTTGAGGTTTTGGCTCATGTTTTGTCCCAAAAGTCAACTTAGGAGTGAATTAGGTCAAGAAACCCTAATTCCTGATTTTTTTATGAATGCATCCCCTGAGGCTAAATTGACTTGATGATTGGGTCCATGAGGTCCCTTGGAGTATCTTAGGTTGTACTTTGAAGTATTGGCTCCTGTCCAAATGAAGATTTTCATCTGGAGGCCCTGGTCGACCAAAAACCTAATTTGGTCACACTAGTGATTTTGAGGCTTAATCCACTTGGAATGTTGCAACCTTGCGTGTGATTCTTGATGTGGGAGTCCTCTTGATCTTTATGGATGCTTTAGGGGTTAGACAAGTTAAAGATCATGTCATTTCTTGATTGATCCTTTGTCTAAGAGCTCTGAGAGGGCTTGAAACCCTAGTCCTTAATTGTAGTGAATGCTCAACAATCATTGAGGAGACTGATGAGGCATGAAGGTACATCCATATTGTGATGATGATTTACGCAATGATGGGAAATCTTAGTGTTCAAAATTTGGGGTATGACAGATACTACTCAACCTCTCAACTTTATTGCCTTACAAGTTTCTTTCTTTGGCTTTCTTTAAGTGGTGATAGTTTCCTCTGAAATGGAACTAGTTGTGCTTGTTGAAAACTATTCAGAAAATTTGCAAACTGAACATCTTCACCAACCTCTTATAGTACACATATCCCATTCAAATTTCCTTCTCCACAAAAATCACAACACAAGATTTGTACCTGATTTAAATTACCTTGATTTAGAGTTCCTCCCCCTAAGTTTTTGTTTAGTATTTCAATCTGGGCTAGCAATGCTGCTTGAGTATCTAGTGTAAATTCATCTTTT
The DNA here is from genome assembly GCA_022829125.1 of Lathyrus tuberosus. Classification (NCBI taxonomy): domain Eukaryota; kingdom Viridiplantae; phylum Streptophyta; class Magnoliopsida; order Fabales; family Fabaceae; genus Lathyrus; species Lathyrus tuberosus. Next base: position 3,395,263 of record JALAZF010000463.1, on the reverse strand, counting down.
TGTGCATTGGCAGTTTCAGCAACTTTGATTTCCCGTTCTCTGGGAGCATGGTATTCATTTTAAATCATTTTCTCAATCAAGTCTATTACCTCTACGTCGGTTAGACCTCGAATTGTACCTCCAAATGAAGCATCTAAGAGCATTGTGATTTGACTTCTGCGACCTTTTATGAAATTTTACATTTGTTTTGTGTTACTCATGTTGTGAATATGACATATTCGCAATAACAGATTAAACCTTTCCCATGAGTCATGAAAATACTTAGTTTCTTGTTGCTCAAATTTTGAAATTTCAGCCTTTCTTTCATTAAATTGAGTAGTAGTGAAGTTCCTTTCTAGAAATTTGTCTTCTAACTCCTTCCAAATTGCAATTATTCCATTTGGCAGACATAACAACCAATCTTTAACTCTTCCAATCAGAGAAAAGCTGAACAGCCTCAATTTAACCTGATCTTTAGTTGCACCCTCTAGTGTACACATTGAAGTTGTTTCCTAAAAGCGAGTGAGAAGTTCCCAAGGATCTGTGTTCACAATTCCATCGAACCGGTTATCTCTCATACCTAAAAGCACAAACCTTTTAATAACTAAAATATAGGGGTTAGTAGGTTGAGATCCCAGAGATATCATCCATGCATTAGTCATTTTGCAATAATCTTCAATGGTTTGAAATTTTTGTTCTGCCATGGTTGTTTCTTTTAGTTTTGATTCCTAAAACTTGCATAAACAACTAAAAATACCCTTAGTAGTATTTACACCAAACAAGTAAAACTAAATAAGAGCGAAATTAAAAATAATAATTAAGAAACTAATATAAAAATAAAAATTACAACGTCGCATAAAAGTTGCCATGTTGAAATTTCAACAATCCCCAACAACGGCGCCAAAAACTTGATATCAATTTGGTAAGTGTATCGTTATTGTCGAAGTAATACTTAAAATATCATCTCCACAAGGATTGTAATTTAACAAGGTGTAGGATTGTGCGAACTAAAAGTAAAAATTTGTGGGATTTTCGAGTTTGAAAGAGAAAAGCAAAATAGAGAAGTTATCAGATTGCGAAAGGGGGTTTGGTTTTGTCTTGAATCCCTTGTATGTCTTTGTTGATGTTAGCTTCTATCTACCCTTATGATGAATAATTCAATTACCACGAAGTTCTAACTTAGCCAGTATACCTTATCTCTTGGTGTATACCTCACTATTTTAAGCTATAATCTCCTAATTTCTTAGGCAAATTTGATAGTTAAAATAGGCAATGTTTGTTCATTAAATGCTAGGTCACAACCTTACAATTTCCTATTTTTAGATTTGTTATTAGGTTGAATAGTTAACTTAGATATGATTCACACAGTTAGGGTTAGTATTAAACATGAATCTAAATTGATACATGTACATTTGTAAAAGCATGTAAAACAATGTACACAAAGATTATTATAATAGAAAGATGAATAGTCAAAAGTGTAGATAGTACAAAAACCTAACATATGGTCTCAACAAGTTCATACAATTTCATTTGAACGAAATATAACCTAAGAAATTTAGTTACTCATAACGAATTATTTCTTAAAGTAAAGATACACAGATTAATGGTTAGAATGAAGTTTCTCATGGTGAAAACCTTCACTCTTGGGCTCCAAAGTATTTCTCCAAAGTAAGAATTAGGATGCCATGAGAAGCTCCTTAAAATGTGCTAAAAGTCCCTTTAAAAAGCTTGAAAACACATCATGGTACACGTGGAATCGTGCCACGATGCTATTGTGTCAAGACACGATGATCTGAGCATCCTGCCACGATGGAACACGACGGCTACGTCTCAAAATTGCCTAAAAGTTACTCCTTTTCTCAACATTTCTTCATATTTTCTTCTTTCTTCCTTTTTCTTTCATTTATTTAAAAACATGGTATATCCTAATTAAGCTCAACCAAAATGAGATGAAAAGTAATAAAATAATTGATAAAATGTCATAAAAATTACGTGTTTATAAATTGTCATCAATGTACTATGTGGAAGTTGTTTGTGAGTCTAGTTGGATGTCACCCGTACTGCGTTACCTGCAGGTGGGCGAACTTCCATTGGAAGATGGGGAAGTAAGGAGATTTTGAAAGAAGATTGTTAAATATACTGTTCTTTCAAGAAAGCTTTATAAAATGAGGAGAGTTTATATGATGCTATGATGCCTAGGTGAGCAGACCGCCCTAGTACTTGCAAAAGTACATAAAGGAGCCTACAATAGCAACATTGGCGAAAACGCCCTCGCCCACGGGATGTTAAAGGAGGAATATTATTGGCTTACTTTATTGATGGATAACATCTCCTTTGTCAAGACGTGAGACCCGTGTCAAAGACATGCTGACCTTCACCATGCCCCAGCTGAACTTCTTCAATCGATATAGCACCTGCCTTTGTACCAATGGGGGTGGACATTTTGGGCCCATTTTCCCTAATGCCATGTCAAATTAAATTCTTGATAGTGGGAATGGATTGTTTCATAAAGTGAATAGCTATGAAGTTGTCTCCAAAATCACCTCAGAAAAGGTTAGTCGTTTCTACTGGTAGAAAATTATGTGCAGGTTCGGGCTTCTTAGAGAAATTGTCTGTGATAATGGAATCCAGTTCTCCAACACTATGGTTATGGATTTTTGGCGATATCTAGGAGTACAAGCAAAGTTCGTATCAATAGTACAACTTTAGACCATCGGACAAGCCAAATCGGCGAACAAGTTAATCTTGAAGTGACTCAAGAAGAAGCTTGACGATGCTAAAGATTTATCAGCATAATTTCTCCATGAGATATTGTGATTGTATTAAACCACCCCACATTCCACGAACAAGAAAACTATATTTTCCATGGTATATAGAGCAGACACCATGATGCTTGTGGAGATTGACACATCCTCATGGCGATGATCCTAGTTTGATCAAGAGGTAAACAAGGTCGGATTAGAACATGCCGTAGACTTGATGGATGAATTGAGAGAAATCACACATGTCCAAGTATTTGCCTCTAAGCATAGAGCCGTCAGAAGGTATACTTCCAAAGTTAAGCCATGGGAGAAGTAAGAGGGTGATCTGGTATTAAAGCAGGGGGTCCTCACCGTAAATTAGGAAAAACTACAATCCAATTGGGAAGGGTCATATCGCATATTCTAGAAACTGCTTCATGAGGCGTACATCTTGCAGGACTTGGAAGGACAACTCCTTCCCATAACCTGGAACGTTCTCCATATTAAGTATTATTACAGTTATACTATTGTATTTTCTTAGAAGAAGTTATCATTTATCTATAAACAATTTTCAAAAGATGTATGACCAATAAGTATATTTTTCAATATTTTGTATGCTGGACTTTATGGGGAAGATCCTTGCCTCCTCTTAAGGAAATATTTTGTAAGCTGGACTTCATTGCAAATATCATTTCTACCTCTTAAGGAAATATTTTGTATGTTGGACTTCATGGAGAAGATCCATTCTGGCTCTTAAGGAAATATTTGTTATGTTGGATTTCATGGCGAAGATACTTGTAGACTCTTAAGAAAATATTTTGTATGCTAGACTTTGTGGAGAAGATCCTTGCCTCCTTTTAAGGTAATATTTGTAAGATGGAGTTAATGGCGAATATCCTTTTCGCATCTTAATGTAATATTTAGTATGTTGGGCTTCTTGAAGAAGATCCTTTCTGCCCTTAAGGAAATATTTTGTTTGTCGAACTTTATGGGGAAGATCCTTGTCGCCTCTTAAGGCAATATTTGGATGCTCGACTTCCTTGAAGTGATCCTAGTTGCCCTTCAAGGAAATACAAATAAACTACACAACTTCTCACCTGAAAGACTTAGAGTTTCATTGGGTGAGACAGAAATTTATATATCTCGTCTGTAGTATTATATTTGTAAAGAACCTATCTAGGGCGATGATCATAGACCGCCCCCACGAAAGGCGATCATCATATGTCTCCCTTAGAGACGTACCCCCTCGCCCCAAGGCTTCCAAATCGACCAATCATGGAAAGCGTTAGATAAGATGTTTTGTGGGAAGAGAGAATTTAGGGTCAATAACTAACCCACATCCCCTTGCAAATAGGGATTTAATGGTCCACCATTGACTAGGTAGGCGATGACCTTTTCCAAGAAAACCCCAGGCCCAAATCCTCTATAAATATCTCTCCCATAATGTGAGAGAAGACATATCATATTTCATACGCTTATTCCTAAGTAACTGATAAAAATACAGAGCCTTAACCTCACTTGAACATGTCCTCTAAACCACCATATACATCACCGTACCATAGACATAGATTTCACAGGTTAACTAAACTCTCGCTTGAGGGACTTAGATTTTCCTCAAGCAGAATCAGATATAGAAATCAAACCCAAGAGGAGCGACCAAAGTCTAGCTTAAGAGATTTAGACACAAGTCTTGTCTAAGGGCTTGATAGAAGTCCCGCACATATAACACTGTCTAAGGGACTTAGATTTCTCAAGCTAACTAAACTCTTTCCTGAGGGACTTAGATTTTCCTTAGGCATAATCAGAAATAGAAATATTGCCCAAGAGGCGCGACTGAAGTCTAGCTTAAAAGACTTAGTCACAATTGGTCGATATGGGTGCTAGTATTAATTTGATTCCATTGTCCGTGGTGAAAAGGCTAGAGAACATAGAGATGAAATCAACAACAATGACTTTGAAACTAGCGGACAAGTCATGGACTCGTCCTCATGGTAATGTAGAAGACGTGTTATTGAAAGTTGACAAATTCTTATTTCGGGCTGATTTCGTAGTCATGGATATGGAAGAAAATAAGGATACACCAATTATACTTGGAAGACCCTTCATGAAAACTGCAAAAAAGTTGGTCGATGTTGATGAAGGCATCATGAAGGTGAGGACTAGTGAGGAAGAAGTGTGTTTTACAAATTTCAAAGGTGTGGCGTATACAAATGTAGTGGAATATGATTATCATGTGAGAAAGGAGGACGCAGGAGTTGCATCAATGAAAAAAAGGATGAAGAGGCTAAAGTGGAAATGATTAAGTCTTGTTGGGATTTTTCATTCTTGAACAAAATTGGAAGAAAAATTAGTCATGAAAATGGATGAAGACCGTTATGTTGGGAGGTTTGATCCGATTGCTTTTAGTTTCTTTTTGCGATCCGTGAGGTCGCGTTGGACCGTCGAGCTCAAATGACGTTAAGCAAAGTGCTTGCTGAGAGGCACCCCAACATTGTAAGTATTTACTATTTTTTTTTATTAGTTTAAATTTAATCGGGTGACTAAAAGTCGGGAGAATGGTATCTGAGACCATACTTGAGTGGCCTTGTTTCACTAAGCGCGCTTAGCATGGTACTAAGGCCGCTTAGCGCGGTCACGTGAAATTGGCTAACTCAAGTGTGGGCCTGAGTGGGTGAATGTTAAATGGGCCTTTTTTTGAGAAAAGGTCAGATGCATTTTGAAAGATTAAAAGATCAAACTTTGCATTTTCCCACTCATTTCCTCATCTCAGACTCACCCTTGTACTTCCAAGCAAGCTTCTCACAAGCTCCCTCTTTCACCATTTTTCTGAGGTTTCAAGTTCTCTATCTCTTTTTCATCTCCTTGCTCTAACTTTCAGGTTTATTAATACCTATTGTTTTATTGATTTAGACAATAAATGTTGTTAGGATTTGATTTGATTAAGGAGGATATGACATTTTAGGGTTTGTTTGCGTAGAAGTGATTTTGTGAAATCTTAAGGTGAAATATTAGGATTGTGTTATTTTTCTAGGTTTGCATACTGTTAAAATCTGTGATTCCATATTGTGTTGTGATTACATGATGTTGGATTGTTGTTTGGGTGTTGAATGGAAGGATTGAGTGTGGTTGCAGAAGCATTTTTGCCTGTATTCGCAACCGCACTTAGCACGCTCTAAGCTCGCTAAACGCGCTCTTATATACCTTGTTTCTGACTTTTTGATCTGTTGTTGTTAGCTGATTAGTGTTAGGATATTGGTTGTGAGGGAATAGGTTGCTGCAGAGGCATTTTTTCCTACATGCTCAACCGCGCTTAGCGTGCTTTGGCCACTCTTAGCGCGCTCCCTTGGGATCAGACTTCTTGATTTTAAATAATCCCTTGCCTGATTGCTTGTTTTGTGATGACATACGGTTGCATATGAATTATTCAGAATGTATGGGTTAGTTGTTTGATGTGTTTGGTGTTGTTTAGTCTATTTATTTTGCAGATAACTCCAAAGGTCGCTTCAAAGCATGCTCGTTTAAGTGTCGGGCAATCATCTTAGCAGAGGCAAGAGTCAGCCGTGTTTGACGCAAGTAAGCTCCTGGGGACTGGACAGGAAGCACGTTACCTTAAGCTTACTCTGAGGAGTATTTGGCCGGAGAGAATTTTTAGGATAAACCCTCAGGGTGACTACAGAGGCTGCCTCAACATAATTGAGAACAATGGCTGGGAGACCTTGCTTACTCCACCCACCTAGCTAAACTATGAGATAATTCATGAATTCTACGTGAATACTATTCCGGTGGAGGGTCGGATTTACTCTTTCATTACATATGTGTGGCGTAAGCATGTGTCTTTTTCACGGGATGCCACCAATGCTTATTTGGGCAACCCGTTGGTGCTGACGGGGGGTGAGCAATGTTTTATTATAAGAGGGTAGCGAGGAAGAACTGGAACTTTGCAAATGTGAGTGATTCCTTGGTGCATCCTAGTAGGGGTTTCAAGCTGAATGCGACAGGTAGGCCGAAGCATATGAAGAGAGGTGACATGCACACCCCTCCACAAATCTTGATGACACTTGTCCTTCACAACATAAGGCCTAGGAGTCACATTTCTTCTATTCCTCTATACATTGCATGCATGCTTCATTACATCTTGGATCAGAGGCAGGTAGGTGTAGCGAGGATCATCTCTAACGAGATCCGAGCTACTACCGTTTGTGGTCACCATTTGGGTACTAAGGTTCCTTCTATCTTAGTCTTTCTAGGTTTGATTATGGGCCTTTGCACTCAAGCGGGTGTCCCAATACCTGACGTGGTTCACAAGATCATTAAAGGTATCGTGACTGATACTTGGATTTAGAGCCACTGCATGCCTAGAATTGATGCACAACTGCAACCACCACCACCAACAGAGCAGCCAGTACCACCACCACAGCAGCAGTCAGGAGTTCCTCCTGCTGGTCAAGATTATTATGAGCGTGTGGCATGCACGTATACTTGGGAAATGCATATGGCTCATCGAAGAGCTTTCAATTTTTTACATTCATTTATGTGGCGTTGCATTTGTAGATTCGTGAGTCGTATATGGATCATCTTTTCCTTTCCTCTGAGAAGTTTAGTCCTTTTGTGGATATGCCTGAGGACAAGCCTTTTCATTTTTCGAGGGAGTGGGTTCCGCGACAACCTCTGAAGCATACACAAGTACCTCAGGCAGACGTGGCTCAGGACGATGCGGATTTGGATGATGCTGCAGTTGATGATGATGATGATGATGACGATAGAGAGACATTATGGGAGTTAGATTCTTCGAGTAGCACTGAGTAGTCTGATTTTGGGTTTAATCTGATCTTTTGTTTCTATTATTATGTGTTATGTTTGAATTGTTAAGACTCGATTGTTTGATTTTTTCTTTGTCCTTTTGGATAGATTTTGTACCATCTTTTTTAGGATAAGTGTTATGAACTTATGTTGTTGCACCATGTTTTGGGTGTTGCAATTTTTATGATAAGAATGTTTTATTATGTTGAGTAGTATGCAATTGTTTAGTTAGTAGATTTTTTTTTTGATTTTGTGTTGTTCCTAAGTTCAAAACCTTGAAGGAACCTTGTGACTAATGTCAAGATTGATGAATCGACATGCAATTGAGTGGTAATGATATGCTTGAGTAGAGGTACAGTTGCAAAGTACATATTTATGAAACTTGTGATTTGTGCAAAACATGTTGTCATGAATTCTTTTGAAATACTTTTTCAATTATGAATCACTTAGAGCATAGCCTTTGTGAGGAAGTTTTCATTGTATAATATATATGCGGGATGCCGACATTCTTGTTTAACTCGTTCCTATTATGTTTAAATTATGCATGTGTGTTGATTTGTGTGAAAGGAAGAAAAAGATTAAGGAATTTTTTTTGTATTTTGAGAAAAACCACTTGAACATATAGAATGATCAATCTACCTTGTGAGTGAGCGAGCATGTTACTAGCCCCATTGAGCCTTTCTATCAAGATCCATGTGAATAATTGAATCGTGTAAACATTGCACATAAAAAAAATTGAATTTCGGAATGGATCTTAATTTTTTGTTTGTGAAACCTTTGAACCTCAACCTTTAAGGATGGTTGCTTTTGTTGTTCCTTGCCTTAGATGTGTGAGAGCATTCTTAATAACATATTTTGGTTGTATTCAAAGTTGGGGAGAAAGAGGTAGATTGAGGAATTGTGAAAAATAAAGTGGTTGTAATAGTGAAAGAGCTTGAAAGAGAAAAATGAAAAAGAAAGAAACTTGGGCATAAATGGTCAACAAATGAGCTCGAGGTTGTAATGATGCCTGAAAGAAAACAAAACATGAGGGTTAAGGTCTTGAATTGTGTATGAATATGAGAATTGAATGCTCTCATAGGATTAGGCATTTTTATTTCAATGACTTTGATAAATGACCCTTCCTTGTAGCCCAAGCCAAATTACAACCTTTGAAGTCCTTGTGATTCCTTCTTTTACACTTATTAATGCATGTTGTTTGTTGAATGCATAATTCGATCCGGATGTTTGCAGGATTGTTTGGTGAGTGATAAAACCTCATAATGTTTTCATCCCTTGATGAATGTGTGCTTAGGTGTGATTCATGTTGGAATTGTATTGCGTTAGAAGTTTTGATATGTGTTTTACACTTAGCAATAGTTTCATCTCCATGATTCTTTTTTAGTGTGGTAAGTTTATCTTGTTTGTACTTCTACTTTTTGAACCATGCAATTGTCGTTGTTCTAACTTGTTGATTCCGATTTCTTGTGCATTACTTTGGGTTCGTTTATGACTGGAAAACTTTTGTTCGAGGACAAACAAAATAATAAGTTAGGGAGAGTTGTTAAGGGCCAAATTGTGCATATTTTTTATAGTATTTTGTGGTCCTTTCCAATTGTTTCTTTGGTGTTTTAGTAGTAAATCCACATGTTTTAGTGTAAATACACATGTTTCCGATTATGCATGTAAATATTATGAATTGTGATCATTTTGATGCTTTTGGACAGGTTTTCTTGCTACATATAAGGCTTGGAACCTATGGATGATGGAAGATGGCTTTGAAGATCAATTTTGTGACATTTTGACGGCAACTCGCGCTTAGCGCGTTTTCCAGCGCGACTTCAATGTGCTTTTGATATGAAGCTTTCTAGGAATTTTCTACCTTTAAGCTGATCGCGCTAAGTGCGCTCTGACGGCACTTAGCACGGTGCCACTTATAGGCACATTGTGGGACTTTTATAAATAGGCATTTGGTTAGATATTTTGGAACACTTCATATTTTTTGCACTTTTTTAGATTGTAAAGGGATTTTTAGGGTTTGAAGCTTAGAAATTCCAAGAGAAGTGAAAATCAAAAATTTGGAGCATCAATTTTCGATCTTTCGACTTTGATGCTAGTAAAGCTTTCCTTTTTACTTGTTGACCAAGATAGCTAGCTAAACACCTTTTGTGTCAAGATTAGGGGTAGTTAACCTTATTAGTATGTATTTCTTTCGATCTTTTGTATGTGAACAAAGTTAATGATCAATATATGATGAAGATCTTTGCTTTTAATGATATATGTATGATTTGAATCACTCTAGACATAGATTTTCCAAGTCAAGATCTAAGTTCTTCCTCTAATAATAAACAAACTCTAGACATATATTTGAGAGTTAATATTTGCTTTATATCGATCTTTATGTTTATTGCATCGATTATTGTTTGGAGATATCATATAGCAATTGAAACAATAATACCCACGAAGCTGCTTTAGAAATAAAAGGATTCGAGAGGATAGACTATTGTATTGATCTAAACTAAGTTCACATGATTGATTAATCATATTTGTATGAAATGGGTTAACGAAATCTAATTTTGACATGCTTTTCTTAAAGCAAACATCTTTATATAATTTACTCTTTGCTACCAAAACAATTGAAAACATATGTTACCAAACCAAAACTCTTTCAAAACCCTTTTCTTGAATCTCATTAACTATTGAACGGCAAACATCCATTTATCAGGACAATCTCTGTGGATACGATAAAACAACCCACCTAAAATACTTTTCAACAGTAAGCGTATGAGATGATGAGGATGGTTATGTAAAGCTGAAACTCATGTAATTCACGTGTACTCACACTTTGTAATCTTATTCACACTTGTTAATAAAAAATATTTTATTCTTATTTTAATTTCACTTTTATTTTACTTCAAATTCGATTATGTTTCATGGTTTGTATGTTGATATTGAGTTATGGAATTTGAGTAATTTGAATCATGATAATGGTGTAGTACTGAGATAAAAACTAAAATGTATTTGGTTTATGCTTGGAATAATGATGGTGATGAGGTCAATTTGAATGAAGATGTTGGTTGACATGAGATAAAAAATGGAAAAAGAATTTGGTATAGTACTTGGAATTATGATAGTGATAATGTAGTAATGTTTGAATAAAAAATAATTTGAATGATGATAATATTGTGATGGATGAAAAATGGGCTTGGTCTATGATTCATTTATCCAATTTTTGTCCTTTTTATGATGCACAAATTCAATGAACAATGACATATGAAATGAGTAAAATAAAACAAATGGACTTTTATTATTTATTTAGAAAAATGACTTTGAAATGACCAAACTAAAAAATGCATAGCAATGAAGAGATGGAATGAAATTCACCAATTGGAGACTTTGCACAAATCTCTCTAGTGTCATGAGTAGACTAAGATGCATATGCTTAAATGAATTAGAAACTTAGAGCAAGTTGGTTTAAAAAAAATGCAACGTATGCTATGGGAAATGAGAAAATGAATAGAGAAATATGGTGGGATAAAATTAGGACATAACACCCACTACAATAGTGTGGAAGCTGAGGTTTTGAAGTGTGTAAAGTATGAAAGTGGATTACGTCTTGAAATCAAACAATTTATTAGTTATCAGGAGATTCGTCAATTTTATGTACTAGTCAACAAGTGCAAGATCTACGATGAAGATAGTTGTGCCATTTCTACTCACTACAAGATTGCCGGTGAGAATAGAAGTGATTATTAGTGTCGTGGAAAACCTTATGTGGCTCCAGAAGATATGGGTAAATAAGAGTTTCATCAAAAGACCTCAGGTGCGAAAGGAACAAGTGGGGGAGGTGCTCATATTCCTATTAAGTGTTTTAAATGTGAAAAGTTGAGTCATTGTGATTTAGAGTGTACTGATATGAAGTGTTTCATATGTGGGAAACTGGGAAATTGTGCTAATGAATATAAGAGTGTGGTTGTGACATGTTTCAACTGTTGTGAGAAAGGTCATATTCATACTTTGTGCCAGAAATTGGAGCAAGCTCAAGCAGGTGGAAAGGTCTTTGCTTTGAGTAGAGAGGATACTTATGCGTTCGATATGTTTATTCGAGGTACATGCTACATTTACATTGTTTCCTTGATAGCCATTATTGACACGGGTGCGATGCATTCATTCATATATATTGATTGTGTGAGAGGGTTGAATCTTGTGGAATCTTCTATGAATGGTAGTATGGTCATTGATACTCCAGATAATGGTTTTGTGACTACTATGATGGTTTCTTTGAATTGTCATGTGACAATTTCTGATAGAACTTTTGGGGTTGACTTAATCTGTTTTCCTTTGAGTTAGCTTGACGTTAATTTGGGTATGAATTGGTTAGAGTTCAACTATGTTCATATCAATTGTTTCAACATATCATTGATGTTTCCCGGGTATCGTGAAAAGGAAGATTCGAGGTTTATATATGCTAAATATAGGGAAGAGTTCTTGAAAGATGAGGCTCAAGTGTTTGCTATGTTCGCTTCTTTGAAAGTCAAGACTGAACCTATAATTGTTGATTATCCAGTAGTGTGCGATTTTTCAAATATGTTTCCAGATATGACATTATTGATTTTCTACTAGAGAGAGAAGTTGAGTTTGCCATAGACTTAATACCTAGTACTAGACTTGTGTCAATGGTACCATACAAAATGTCAGCGTCAAAAATGGGTGAGCTGAAGAGACAATTAGAAGAGCTCTTGGAGAAGAAATTTATTAGACCAAGTGTATCGCCGTGGGGAGCACCGGTGTTGTTAGTGAAGAAGAAATATGGTAGTATAAGGTTATGTGTTGATTATCGAAAACTGAATAAGCTAACTATCAAGAAAAATTACTCTCTTCCCAAAATTGATGACCTTATGAATTAATTGGTTGGTGCTTGTATGTTTAGCAAGATTGATTTAAGATTAGGCTATCATCAGAATCAATTGAAGGATGGAGATATTCCGATGACAATGTTTAGAACTCGATATGGTATCTATGAGTACTCAATGATGTCATCGGGGAGTCTAATGCCCAAGGTGTGTTTATGGAATATATGAATAAAATCTCCAATCCTTACATGGACCATTTTGTCGTGGTGCTCAATGACGACATCCTGGTGTATTTTAAATCAGATGAAGAGCATCCAGGACATCTGTGAGTTGTGTTACAAGTTTTGTTAAAGAATAAATTGTATGCCAAATTGTGCAAGTGTGAGTTCTGGTTACGAGAAGTGAGTTTTCTTAGGCACGTGATTTCTAGTGGTAGTATAACTTATGATCCAACTAAAGTATATGGGGTGTTGCAATTGGAGACTCTTAAACCTGTTACACAGATCATAATTTTTTTGGTTTTGGCTAGTTACTACAGAATATTTATTGAAGGATTTTCAAAGTTAGCATTGTCTTTTACTCAGTTAACTCGAAAGGGTCAAGCTTATGTGTGGGGTGTCCAATGCAAGAAAAGTTTTCAAGAGTTGAAGAGGAGGTTAATGATGACATCAGTTTTGTTCTTACCATATGCAAAATAATCCTTTATTAGGTATTGTGACACTTCCAAGATGGGTTTAGGTGGTATGCTTATGTAGAATAGGTAGGTTGTAGCATATGCCTCAAGGAAACTCATAATTTATGAGAGGACTTATCTTACTCGTGACTTAGATTTACCAGCAGTAGATTTTGTGTTGAAGGTGTGGAGGCACTATCTTTTTGGTTCGGGGTTTATAATGTTCGGAGATCATAAGTGTTTGAAATACTGGTTTGATTAGAAAGAATTGAATATGACGCAGAGAAGTTGGCTGAAATTCTTAAAGGACTATGATTTGGAGCTAAGTTACCATCCTGGAAAGGCTAATTTGGTAGCAGATGCGTTGAACAAGAATTCCTTGTATATGTCAGCATTTATGGTTAGAGACTTTAATTTGATCGAGTAGTTTCGAGATCTTAGTTTGGTGTGTGAGATAACTCCTGTTACTTTGAAGTTGGGAATGTTGAACTTGACCCGCTATTTTCTAGATGAAATCACCGAAAGTCATAATCTAGATTTGGAATTGATTGATCGTCAAGTACTAGTTATCCAAGGTAAAGAGGTGGACTTTAGAGTTGATGAGAATAGGATCTTGAAGTTTTGGAAGAGAGTTTGTGTGCCGGAACTTATGAAGATGATTTTCGAAGAGAGCCGCCAAAGCAGTTTGAGTATTCATCCCAGTGTCACTAGGATGTACCAAGATAAAAAGAAAATATTTTGGTTGACAGGTATGGATAAAGAAGTTGTGGAGTTTGTTTATGCTTGTTTGACTTGCCAAAATTCAAAGATTGAGCATTAGAAGTCGTCTAGGATGATGCAACCATTGAGTATTTCTGAATGGAAGTGGGATATCATTTATATGGATTTCGTGATAGGTTTTTCGAAGACCCTGATGGGAAGTGATGTGATTTAGGTTATTGTGGATAGGTTGACTAAGTCAGATCATTTTATTCTAATAAATATCAGTTTTTTGTTAGAGAAGTTAGTTGAGATCTACATCAGTGTGATTGTGAAACTGCATGGTATTTCGTCAAGTATTGTTTTTGATAGATATCCTAGGTTCACATCGAGTTTTTGGGAGACCTTGAAGGAAACCTTGGGAATTAAGTTGAGGTTAAGTTCTGCCTACCATCCACAGATGGACGGTTATACTGAGAGGACTATTCAGTATTTGGAAAAAAATTTGTGAGCTTGTGTCTTAGAGCATGGAGGTGCTTGTGATGATTTCTTGCTATTGATCAAGTTTACTTATAATAACAATTACCATTCCAGTATTCGGATGACACGTTTTGAGGCTTTGTATTGTCAGAGATGTATGACACATTTGTGTTTGTATAAATCCAATGAAAGTGTTGTGCTTGGGTCTGAAATTGTTTAGCAGACTACCGAGAAATTCAATATAATTCAAGAGAAGATGAAAGCATCGCAGAGCAGGAAGACGAGTTATCATGATAAACAGAGGAAAACACTTGATGTTAAGCGGGTGACTATGTGTATTTTAAAGTCACTCTGGTGACTGGTGTTGGTCGTGCGCTAAAGTCATGGATGCTTACTCCACGTTTCATTGATCCTTAGCAGATTCTCCAGAGAGTTGGAGTTGTTTCTTATTGAGTTCGCTTACCACCATATCTTTCAAACCTTCAAGTTATTTTTCACGTGTCTCAGCTACAAAAGAATATTGCATATTCGTCTCATGTGTCTTAGCAATGGAAAAGAGTTTAATGAGGGTGTGAGGAGAGTTTGGGGGTGAAAGAAGTAACTGGGATATTAGGTTAGAATAAATAGATAAGTTATTGTGGGAAAGTTTTCACAGTACAAGAAAATCTTGGGAAAAAAAGAAAAGAGGCCGAAAGAGACGAGAGTTAATCGATCATAGGAAGGGGGAGAGCAGTAGATCCTAAGGGCAAGAATGTTCAACGATCTACAATTTTCGAGGTAAAATGGGGGGACTCTTTACATATGGGTGTTAAGGCAGATAGATAGTGAGAGATCCTAAACCTTATATCTTTTTCTCCTCAATTTTATATCTGTGATTGTTGGTTGTGTGTTTGTGGACAAAAGGGTTACCTTAAACCCTTATGCCCCATTCTTGAATACCTTGTATGAGGTGAATTAGAAATATCTGTTTATTTTTTTGCCTTTTTCATTGTCGTTGTATGATAATTTGTGGCTTTGGGGAAAATTTTCCTTAATAATAATTGGGTAATGGAATATGTCTTGCTAATGATTTGAAATGTGTTTTCTTTTCAGCGACAGCTGAAAAAAGCAACGAAAAAAATCCCAAATGGAATTTTTTCTCAAGAAATGAAAAATTTGAGAAAAGTCGAAAAAATATCAGAATTCAAATTTCGGGGGGAGGGGACCAGGCCAATGATCAGAGGTAGGCAGTGAACAGTTATGGGTAGTAGAGCTAAAGCTACGTGCCACACTGAAAATTGTCTATGGGAAGAAAATCAAGGAGCACACTACGGCGGGTAGCGAGCATCGGGTCGTGGTAGCGAGCATCGGAGGTTGCTAGAGTTCGGGCAGAGCGGCGACGACACCTGAGGGTCGGCTACGATTCAACCACGGGTTGTTGTGCTTTGGCCGCAGACGACCATGGTTCGAGCGGTCGGCGGTTCGACGTTTTAATTCGCTATCTAGCTGGTGAGTTTTTGAGGAATTTTGAGTTCGGTGAACTTAGGTTATATTTTTGATGAGTTTAAGAATCAAATTTGATAAATTAGAGTTGTTAGAATTTCAATTGAGTTGTTGGGTAATTTATAATAATATTATTGAGTTGAGTTGATATTTGAGTAATCTCACAGGTTCGAAGTTGTTTTGATAAGGCTAGAGTATGCATTGAGTATTTGTTGCCTTACCCTGTTGGCGGCCTTACAAGAGGAATAATAAGGTTTACCTTGTTGATGAGTATGTGTGAATATTATGTTTTTATATGATCGAGAAATAATTGTATAACATATTTTTGAGTTGAATAGAGAGAGAACTACCATGTTGGTCTTGCATTGGAAAATTATGGTTTAGAGAGAACCTTGTTCATAGAGAACATTTTTTTTTAGTACGAGATGTGAATGTTATTTCTTTGATTTCGAGTTGAATTGTTGAACATGTGTTTTTGAGAATTGTTGTTAAATCTCATACATTCATGTACATCGGAGATAGGTAGAATTTCGGACCGACGAGGCCATGGTTCAGAGAGAACCAATGACAGCCTCATTGTCCAGAGAGAACACTGCATTAGAGAAAGGATCTGGAGACACGGATAATTCAGTAACACACCTCTGAAATCCAAATCTTGGTACCATATGAATCTTGGAAAAGGAGTACATTGCATTAGTACATTTGGATTGTGATTGTTGTTGTTGTAAATTATTGTGTGAGAATGATAATTGATGATATATATGACTATCCTTGCGATTTAATGAATTGCTATCATCTGTAAAGTTATTCCCACCCCCTGTTTGTTGTTTTATGGTGTTCTGTACTGTCATGGAGTAGAGCTAACCAGCAGGTAGATGAGTAACTGTTGTTGAGCCGGAGGAGGGCGTTGAGGCCTATTCACTTATTTGTTTTTTTTGCGTTATTAGTCTTGTCGATGCTCTGATCTGTAACACTAGGTTGAGACATTTTTAATCAATGTTTTCGAGTTGTTGTTGAATTAATTAATTAATCGTGTGTTTTATTTTATTGAGATATTATAAAGCATGTTGAAGTTGAGTTCCGCTACTATATCATGTTTTTATTTGAAAGAGTATTGTTTGTTAAATATGTGTAACACCTATTTTTTAGAAAATAATTTTTTTATCTTTTATAATTAAAGAGTCAGGGTTATAGGATGTTACAATGCGCGAGTGCCCGCATACACACAAACATGCACGTGCACCCACGCACACACACACACAATTTGTTCTATCTATGGGTATTTAACGACTAGATAACAATCTGTAGGCTGCTAATTTAAACGCCTGGATATTGTTCAAAAAGTTTGAAGACCTGCCAGGATATATCGACAGGAGTGTGCTTTTGAAGAAGGTCAGTCAGAGACTAATGTTAATTGGAGGAGCATATTTGGAGATTTTTTCTAAGTATTAGAAATGCTTCGACAGATTGGTGATGAGGTCTTGTTCGACGGATGTTTTGAAATTCAAATTTAGGAGGGAGTTCCGTTTTGAAATAGGACGCGTGGAATGTATTTACTTGACGAATGCATGCAGATTGCCATTTGTCATCATTAGGAGAAATAGTTGTTATTGACAGTTATTTCGATTGTATATAAATAGGGAGTCATAGTGATTAGATTTTCGGGTGTGTTCAAAATTTGTACAAGTCACTCAATAATACTCAAAGTAACCGTGTGAGAGAAAAGAGTAGTTACTGAGAAAATGTACGTTTGAGAAACACCAGTTTTTATTCCTTGCATTTTAATGAAATTTTAAGTTATTCATTTACACTTCCTTTTCATTCCTGCATTTTATTCTTGCAATTTACTTACCTTTCGACATTTCTTTCAAAAGCAATAGTTTTTATTACCTTTTAGTCGAAAAACATTAGTAGATGAAAACAATGATAAATCCAATAAACAAAAGGTTTCATTTTAACACAAATTGTCAAGATTGTTAAAGCACATTGGCCTAGGATTTGTTTGATCGGTCCTGCAAGCAAACTAGTTTTTCATAAATTAGGAGATTAGCGGTTTTTAGGAAATTTTCCAGGCAAACAAATTGGCACACCCAGTGGGACTCTGTGCTATTAACAATTGAAAACCTTTATGTTACATTTTACTCGTACGAAACTTTCTTCGTTTTGTTGCATGAGACTAAGAAGTGGTAAGATAGCCATAAATAACGAAGAAAGACCCAGAAGAAGACGAGTACGTAGAATGGTGAATCCAAATCCGCCAAACAATCAGAATTCTATGAATAATGAAGTACCACCCCCTAATCCTTCGACTGGGGGCAATACGGCCTCAATATTAGTATCAGAGGCTATGCCATCAACAGCGGGTTCGACACCTGCGCATTCAATTACCTAGAGTGCGCCTAGTTTTTCAACTATGGGACCCCAAATGCCTCAAATGACTCCTCCCCCTTCCGGGAGTATGTACAGATCCTTTATATCTGGTTTTTCGATGCCTCTAAATCAAGAACAACCATATGGAATGCCAACTTCAGTAATGGCAAGTTTACATAATGCGCCATCAGCGCTTATGGATCCAACGATGAACATAACTTCACCTTTGCAAGGGTCCGGTTCTGGTGTGAACCATATGGGTAGAATTAGCCAGCCTTTAGGAACAGGATATCAAACTTATATGTCAAACATTACCAATAATTCTGCACAAGTAATTAGGCAACAAATGGATGAGAGTAACCATGATATGGTCCAGATGTTAGCCTAACAGATGGGGGTTATATTTAACCCTTTGATCCAAAACACGACACAAACGAATTAACAATTGGCAGCACATATGATGCGTATTGCTGATTTCTTTAGTGTCCCCAACCTCCCCCAAGGGTAGCCATCGAAGAAGAACCTACCATAAATCAAAGGCAACCAAACATCCCTCAGGCTGAAGTTTTGAACCAAGGAGGGGCAGTCGAACCACCAGGAGTCGAAATCCCTGTTCAACAAGAACCAAGGTTGTTGCTAGTACACCGAAACCAAAATACTGACAATATTATACAACAAATGCATTGTAATGATATGCCGGCAAAGAACAATTTGGCTGCCATGGTCGAAAGGATTATGGCGCGAAATGGGATAAATGTAGGATTACAGAGGCCCAGTTATACCTCCCCTCTGTTGGAATATATTTTGCAGCAAGAATTACCCCATAGATGGAAAGTTCCCAAGTTTACAAAATTTTCAGAGGATACTAGTGAATCGACGGTCGAACATGTGGTGCGGTACTTAATTGAAGCAGGAGAAATAACACACAATGAGAATTTGAGGATAAAATATTTCCCTAGTTCCCTAACGAAAAATGCTTTTACTTGGTTTACCACATTGCCTACGAATTCGATACATACGTGGACCCAATTGGAGAGATTATTCCATGAACAATTCTACATGGGACAAACAAAGATAAGTCTGAAAGAATTGGCTAGTGTCAAGAGAAAGTTCTCAAAGCCAATTGATGATTACTTGAATAGGTTTAGGTTGCTCAAGGCAAGGTGTTTCACACAAGTTCCTGAACATTAGTTAGTCGAAATGGCCACTGGTGGCCTCGACTATTCAATCAGAAAGAAATTAGATACCCAGTACTTGAGAGATATGGCCCAACTGGCTGATAGGGTTAGACAGGTCGAACAACTAAAAGCCGAAAAAGCTAGGGCTAATAAAAATAAGAAAGAAAGGGTAGCATATGTCGGAGTTTATGAGGATGATGACGAAGAAGGGACATTAAACTTCGATGAACAAGAAGTCGATTTGGTAGAATTAAAACAGGGTCCGCCTTATGCTTGCAAAGTCTTGGCTCCGTCGAATGGGAAAAACCCAGTCGAATCAGAAAAGAACGACAAATTCCCCAAAAGAACTTATACGTTCGACGTCACAAAGTGTGACAAAATATTTGATTTGTTAGTCAAGGATGGCCAAATGATAGTGCCTCTTGGTACTAAAGTTCCTCTTTTAGAACAACAGAAAAAAAGAGGTTTTTGCAAGTACCATAATTTTTTGGGTCATAAAACGTCTCAATGTTTCCTTTTCAGGGATCTAGTGCAGAATGCAATCAAAGATGGAAGACTCAAATTTGGCGACAAGTTGAAATCCCAAGCGAAGGTGGATTCAAACTCTTTGCAAGTGCTGGAGGCCCACTATGCTGAGCCATCCACAGTGAACATGGTCGAGGTTGCTGAAGGCTTCGACGACAATGTGAACATGTTCGAGGCTACTGATGGCTTCGACAACAACGTGAATATGGTGGAGGTTGCTGAAGATCCCGCCAACAAAGGTGACATGGTCGAAGTTACAACTGACTTCATGAACCAGGCTGTGATGGTTAAGGTTACTGAAGACCTTGACGCAAAGATCATTGAGAACTACATTGATGAGGCCACTGAGGGCGTCCACAACCAAACTACTGACGGTTTCTTCCAAACCAACAACGAAACTACTGACGGTTTCGTCCAAATCAACAACGAAACTACTGACGATTTCGTCCAAATCAATAATGAAACTACTGAAGGTTTCACTGAAGTCAATAATGAGATCACTGATGGTTTCACCCAAATTAACAAAGGAACTACTGAGGGTTCTTACAAACAGGCTGCTGTTGGTATTCTTCAAAGGACCATGGAGGATCCAAAAAGCAAAGCTGTCAGATTCGTCACCCCACAGGTTACTAGAAGTCCGCTCCTAAAGGTGCTAACGAAGAAGATCTCTGAGGACTTCAATCGAATGAAGAAGGAACACGAGGTCAACGAAGGCCTCAATTTGAAGCTGAATAAATTAAGCATGGACACAGAGACACCTGCCAATATAAACATGGTCGAAGTGGCTAAGAACGTGTCAATGCAAGTCGACGAAGAGCGTCGACGTGAGGAGCACCATAAACTGGCGTATCCCAGGGAGGAAGAGAATTTGGTAGATTTCATACATAGATTCCAGAGGAAAAGATCTGATGTAATGCTTTGCCCTCGTTGCAGGGCCGTCTTTGACAAAAAGGCTGCACAAAACTTAGAGGGAGTGGAGAGAGCAAAAAGAAAGGGAAATTAGAGACCTTATGGAGAAAGATTCGACCCAAGAAGAGGGGACCAAAGCAGGGAGAAGTTAGGGGGAAGATACCCTAACACGTTTAAACCTACAAATAAAGCTCCAGACGAAAGGTGGGTCAATCCAATCCGACAAGCCCAAGGACAAGGGAAATGGAAGGATTTTGAAGTACAGCGGGGATCTTCCATATCATACAGGAAAGAATTCCAAAAGTCGAAAAAGGTGACTTACCCTTCTGAAAATTATAAGGGCAAGAATCCTATGACGAAGTTACAGTGGAGGAGGTACCAACGTCGAAAGAAGGCTGAGAAAAAGGCTGCAGGAAAAGCCAAGCTAGAAACCAGTAGCAATGTTCAAAATTCAACTCAGAAGGAAGAAGTGAAGGTCGAGAAGCCACCTGTTGCTCTAGTACAAGTATCGTCAAAGGAGGAAGTAACCAAGGATGATGAAATGACAGATGATTTTAGCTCAGAGTCAGAGGCATCATTCGATGTAACGTGTAACATTGTCTCAGTGCTCCTTAGGGAGTATGATCAAATAATGGAAGTCGAAGAGGAAGAGGAAGCTTTGGAGGTCGAAACGGCCGGACACAGGCCCGTTTGCTATTATATCATGAACAATGGATGCGTTGAAGAACATAACGCATTTTTCGAAAGGCCAGATGACTCAATGAGGAACCACTAGAAACCCCTATTTATAAAAGGAAAAGTGGATAATATAGGGTTGAATAAAATTTTGGTCGATGGAGGAGCGGCTGTCAATTTGATGTTGCATTATATGCTTAAGAAAATTGGAAAAGATGATTCCGACACTAGACCTCATAACATGGTGTTGTCGAATTATGAGGGGAAAATAGGAACCACTATGGGTGTGATACAGGTAGATCTAACTGTCGGAACCATCACGAGGCCGACAATGTTTATGGTGATTGTGTCAAAAGCAAATTATAACCTTCTCTTAGGCAGCGAGTGGATACACGGCATTGGTGTCGTCCCTTCGTCAATGCATTAACGAATAGCAATTTGGCGCGCAGACGGGATTGTTGAAAATATAGAGGCTGACCAGAGTTACTTTCTGGCTGAAGTAAACCAGGTTGATAGGCGAAGCTTCGACAAGAATCTAGCTCACATAGCTCCTTGTAGTCCGGCGCTTCTCAATTTCAGGCTTCTCGCAAACCACCTCTGACACCTCAAAGGAAGTCAAAGAGGGGAGAAAGAATAATCAACGAAAGCAAAAGGCGTGTGATGTACCTTGCTGCCTTCGCCTTTGGCTTCGATCAGGTGCTGAGGGGTGTTCTTTTTGGGTACAACTGCAAAACAAGCCAAGTTACCACATGTCAGTAATGATAAAGTTCAAGTGAAAGAGCATAAAATTGAAGAATCTAAACCTTCATGTATTTCGGATTCAATGCGAACATCTTCGATACTGACATGAAGGTGTCCTTTGAAACTGTATAGCGTATGTTTAGTCGGAACCACCCGCTGAGCCTTGGGTTTCGACTGCTGGCGAAGGATCTTTATAGAGTCCCCACGAATGAACCAATCTGTAAATGGAGGTGCAAGAGCCACTCCAAAATCAGCAAATAGCAGTCGAGGAGTGTTTCGAGGAAATAGTGTGAAAGCCACTTCATAGATTTTCTCTGGAGTAACATATGAAGGGAGTTTCAAACTCTCCATTTTCTTTAAAAATTTCTCCTTTAGCGTAACCGCAGCTTCGCGGACGGTTCGACTAATATCGTCTGGTCGATAAACAGTTTCAAAGTACTTCTAGAAGGCCTGAATCTCCTTAATATGAGCATATTTACCTTTCTTGATCTTCTCCTGAACATCAACAAAAGCTTGGTCAATCAACTGAGCGAAGCTGGAGACATCAAGGAATTCTGCAGCATAATGTTTCGACCATCAGTCGTGGAATTCTTGGGTGCAGAGATGAGAAGGTTCAAAGTAGACGGGAGTCAGGAGTGATTGATGAGCATGTCGCGCAAGGTGTGTCGAACTCTCTATGGCATCATAGATAGTGTTGGGGAGGATAACATGGACTTTCTTCTCAAACAGACACTTGGGTAGAGTCTAGACTAAACCAAATTGTCGAGAGACAAGATTTGGTTGATAGGCCATCAGAGAGGTTTGGCCCTTTAGCAAGTTGAGTAGATGAACAATAAGTGGAGGGATGAGGAATGCGTCCCAGACACGCTGCGATTCTTCTTCATGTTTTTTGAACAAAGGAGGAAAGGGCTTGGTAAACCATTCAGGGCCATATTTTCGTTCAGCAAAGGGCGTCATCCTT
The DNA here is from genome assembly GCA_022829125.1 of Lathyrus tuberosus. Classification (NCBI taxonomy): domain Eukaryota; kingdom Viridiplantae; phylum Streptophyta; class Magnoliopsida; order Fabales; family Fabaceae; genus Lathyrus; species Lathyrus tuberosus. The sequence continues at coordinate 3,372,218 of JALAZF010000463.1, read as the reverse complement.
GGTGTGAACTCATAGCGCTTAGCAAACATTTTGACGAAGCCAGAGAAGGATGCCCTGAGTGACTGCCCTTCTTCATTTGGGGTCAGTTGCACCAGTCGAACCCATTCGACTCGTCTCTCCTTAATCTCCGCAGCTTCTTCGTCCACAGGCCCTTTGTTGGGGAGGCTTGCTTCAAAAGTGGTAGTAAACCAAAGTTGAAGCAACCAAAAGGGTCCTGACAGCAGAAGATTCTCGTTGCTCTCTTGGTCTTTCAGACGACCAACATCTCCGTTCAAAGACTGGCCAATATCATTTCTCTTAGGAAAATGCCTCGACTAAGGTGTAGTTGATTGGCTAGAGTCAGATATTTTCTTGCCACCTGCAAGGATATGGTACAGAATACGCAGCGAGAAAGTCACATAGCCAGGAATGCTATATTCTCTTTGTCCTCGACTGTGTCAGTTTGCTAGTCGTGATAGTGGTTCATGAAATGAGTATAAATGTGTTTGGTGGTGGCGAACCCTATGGTGTCTAGAGCATCTATTTGAGGGTCGTAAACTAACCCATGAGGCTTTAGCCCTGTGATAGCGGCTATGTCAAACAGAGTGGGCGTCATCATCCCACAAGGGAGATGGAAGGTATAGTAGGTATTATCCCAAAAATACAAAGATGATGCCAATAAAGTCAGACAGTAAATGGGTCCAGTCTTCGACATTATAATTAAGTCATAGATTCCTAAGTTCTTCCAAGTTTCTGCTTTCACTTTCTCTAACTTGGTTAACCAGTTCAAATGGAGGTCAGAATCCTTAAAATACGGGGTAGCCCTAAACAGCCTAGACCCATCATTCAGATACTTTAAATTCAGGTTCTTTAGGGCTACATTGTCATGGGGTTCAGATGTTACCCTAGTTTTGTCTTTCTGCCCTAGAGGTTTGGTTTTACGATATGATGGAAAGAAGTCACTAATGGCTGTATAATCTGTATCTAAAGAAGATAAGAGACCAGATAAAGCTAATGGTTTCTCAGAAACGGTGATAGGAATCAGTACCTGGGATTCGTAGATGTGTCTTTTCTCCTCCTTGAGAGGCTCAGGGATGAATTGCTGATTCTTTACCACCTTGGGTCCATTTAATGTAGCGAATGGAGGGAGTGGTGGTACCCCCTTTTGTCCTTTGAGCTTATGGTTTTTCTTTGGGTCTTGAGTGGTAGCAGTAGAAGAAGCCATTGGTGAAAAAATTTTAAGAAAAGAGTTTGTTGAAGGTGAAGGGTTGAACGTTTTGGAAGAGAGGAAAAGGTGCGTAGTGGATACTTGGGAGTGGAAAAAAAAATAAAAGTAGTTTATGAAGAAACTATTTATAAAGTGCTTTGGAAACACTAAAGGGCTCACTAATCATCATTGAGGAGCCAAAGCTAGTGGGACACGTGTCCTCCCAGGAGCCAAAGTAGGGGCGGTGGCAGGTGCCACCTATGTTCACGATCTCCTAGACTATAGGAGAGGTTATGGTGATTTGCGGCTTGATGTGATTTCCGAGGGGATGTTTCAGTCATAATCATAATTGGCTGTGATGTCATAAATTTGATTGAAAAGAAACTGAATAGTTTCTTGGAACGTGGGTTAATCAGTTTTTGTTTGGACCCCTATGCATGGTCGAAAGATGGCGTTGAACGGACACTATCCAAAAATTCCCTTTTCTGCAATACTGTCGAAAAAGACATTTTTGGGGGGCAATTTATTAGCTCATAAATTCGACGCCCATATGAAGTTGGAAGCATTGATGGGAATGTTAAGCTCTTGAAGAGGTTTAGAGAAGCTTCCGACGGGATCTGTGTGATAGGTTTAAGTCGAAGGTGCTCGTAAGAGGAAAGGATGTCTTTTTGGGACTTAGCAAATATTTCTAAGAGTTGTAGAGGGCGCCTTCGACCGAGAATGCTGATGATGTCCGACGCTGGGAATTCAAATTCAAATAAAGGAGGGAGTAGTTACTTTGGTTCTCTCTTGAAGAAGGACATGTGGCGTACATCCAAGTGATGGAAGCATGCTATGCGACACTTGTCATTCATTTATTATTTCAGGCAGTTTATAACAGTTAGTTTTAGGTATTATAAATAAGGGTTCTAGAAATAGGATTCGGGGGATGTTGTGTTCACTTTGTACAAGTAACTCCAAATTCACTCAAAGTATCCGTGTGTTGAGAAAAGAGTCTTGTGAGAATGTACATGATGTAAACACCATTTATCTTTCAATGCAATTTACTTCAACCTTTCGTTAAGCTTTTATCTCCTATTTAACGCAAGTTATATTTCTACACTTTCTATAATTTTCAACCTTTACTGCACGCCTTCGATTTTTTCTTTTTACCTTTTTCAGTCTTTTAACTTAACATTTTAAAAAAATTGTCTAGATTGTGCTTTGAACCAACTTTCTTTATGAGTTATGTCGAAGTACTTATTTCCTTAGAATGCGCCTTAGATCAATTATTAGCACATGTCCTAGGATCAATCTGATCGATCCTGTGAGTCACCAAAGTTAGATTTGAAATATCAGCGGTTGTTTACCAATTTTTACGGCAAATAAATTGGCACACTCGGTGGGACTGTGCTAACTTGATAAAGATCTTTCTAAATTTTTGAAAATCTTCAGTCAAGGTTTCCTTTTTAAAAAGCTTCATTGCATGTTATTGAGAAGTGGTAAGGTAGCCACTACAAACAAAGAGAGACCAAAGAGAAGATATACTAGAAAAATGGTGACGAACAATAGTCAGCCAAACAATCCAAACCCTCAAGGGAGTGGTTCTAATCCTCAGTCAAGTAATTTGAATGCCCAGCCTAGTAACATAAACCCTCAAAATATGTCTAGCAATGATGTGATACCACCCCCAGTTCGTTCGACAAGAGAGCCAATCCCACCTCCTGTTATGTCCGACCCAATGCCATCAATGACAGGACCAGGGTCGACATATATAAGGGCTTACACTCAACCTGTTTTGGAGTACGTTGGGCCACAAGCATCTAATCCCCAAACTCCACCAGGAGGAACTTCGACACTTAGGCATCTTCCCCCTCCAGGATTTTCACAACCCTTACAAAGGAATCCACCTTATGGAATGCCAGCGTCAATAATGCAAAGCCTCCAAAATTCCCCCCAGTATTCTCAGACAATGTAATGTCTTCGCCGTTACAAGGATCGGGATCTGGGATAATTGTGGGTCGAAACAGCCAAAGTGTAGGTATAGGATATTCCACTCAAGGTCCTAGTCTAAGAAACACGTCTATAGCATGTTTAAGACAACAAATGGATGAGAGTAACCTACAAATGGTACAAACTTTGTCTCAAACTATGGAGGAAATTTTCCAGCCTTTGATTCAGAACACTACCCAAACTAACCAACAACTAGCAGCGCAATTGGCACGCATGGCAGAATTTATGGGGGTGCCGGCCCCTGTACGAGGTGCGACTGTGGTGGAGAATATCCCTCGGCGGAACCTAGAGACTATGCCTGAGGCCAACCTGGAACCCCCTAGAGTCGAACTCTCCAGAGTCGAACCACCTAGGAACCAAGGGCCAATTCCTGAAGAAGGGGAACAAGGGGTAGTGATAGTGAATAGAAACTAAGATGCTGATTGTGTTGTACAACAGGTTCGACGTAACAACATAGCAGCGAATAACAACCTAGCAGCAATGGTCGAAAGAATAATGGCTCGAAATAGGGTGAATTTTGGCTTTACTAGGCCAAACTATACCTCACCCATAGTGGATTATATCCTGTAATCAGAATTACCTCCTAGGACGAAGGTCCCAAAGTTTACCAAGTTCTCAGGAGATACAACTGAATCTACTGTCGAACACGTAGCCTGGTATATGATCGAGGCTGGAGAGATCGCGAATGACGAAAGTCTTAGGGTAAAATATTTCCCAAGTTCTCTCACCAAAAATGCTTTTACTTGGTTTACAACCCTGTCTCCTAACTCAATCTGTAATTGGACCCAGTTAGAGCGCTTGTTCCATGAACAATTCTATATGGGGCAAACTAAGATTAGTTTGAAGGAGTTGGCTAGCATAAAGCGAAAGTTTACTGAGCCAATAAACGATTACCTAAACAGGTTTCGATTACTTAAGGCTAGGTGTTTTACTCAAGTGCCAGAGCATGAGCTGGTCGAAATGGCCGCTGGTGGCCTTGATTACTCTATTAGAAAGAAATTGGATACCTAGTATCTGAGAGATATGGCCCAACTGGTTGATAGGGTTCGACAGTTAGAACGTCTGAAAGACGAAAAGGCTAAGTTCAATAAGGGTAAAAAGGTAGCTTATGTTGAATATAATGAGGATGTCGAAGTTTTGTACGATGAACCATTATATTTTTTACGAGAGTGAGGTAGACGTTGCTGAGTTAAAGCAAGGTCCTCCGTATGCTGGTAAAATGTTAGCCCCTTCGACTGGAAAAAATTCTGGCGAATCCGAAAAGAATGATAAGTTTCCCAAGAAAACATACACTTTCGATATCACCAAATGTGACGAAATTTTTGATTTGTTGGTAAAAGATGGGAAGATGATAGTGCCTCCTGGCGCTAAAATGCCGCCTTTAGAACAAAGAAAAAAGAGAGGATTTTGTAAGTACCATAATTTTTTGGGTCATAAAACTTCTCAATGTTTTCTTTTCAGGGATCTGATCCAAAATGCTATTCAGGAGGGCAGGCTGAAATTCGGAGAGAAGAGCAAAGGTCAGATGAAAATTGACTGCGACCCATTGCAAACAGCAGATGCTCATTATGTTGAGCCAGAGGTACATATGGTTGAGGTTGCTGATGACTTCGACCGTTCAGTCAATATGGTGGAAATTACTGAAGATTTCGCCAACAAAGCTGTGTTAGCTAAGGTTACTGAAGACCTTAATATTTATACTATGGATAAACTCATGAGAGAGGTCGTTGATAGCTTCGACGAAGCCATTGAGGGCTTAAATGATGGGATCAATGAGGGTTCCAACATGATGCTGATTACTAAAGAGACTGCTGAGAGTTTCATTAAGATGGATAAGGCTGTTGAGGGCCTTGATGTGGATTTCTGCAATCTGAACCTTAGTGTTGATGTCGATATGGACATAAATATGGTAGAGATTACGCAACATAAGACCATGGAGGTGGACGAAGCAAGCTGCCAAGAAGAGCGTAACAAAGCGGCGTATCCAAAACAGGATGAAACTATCATTGAATTCCCTCACCGCTGCCAAAAGAAGGGATCAGGCGTCATGTTATGCCCCAGATGCAGTGCAATCTTCGATCAAAATGCTGCTCATAATCTTGAAGGGTTTAGGAAGGCTAAATAAAGAAGGGAGCAGATAGCATCTCATGGTCAAAGGGGTTTCGACCCTAGAAGGTCCTCTTCAAAACAAGTGGGAGGAAAAACACAGTTCCCAGGGGCCAGACCCAGTACCTTCAAACCAACAAGCAATGCACCTATAGGGAGCCGGATGAAACCTGTCGAAGGAAAGGAAAAAGGTCAGAAAAATGGCAGAAGTTTGATGTGGGCAGAGGCTCTTCAATAGAGTATCGAAAAGAGTTTCAGACCTCTAATAAATCGGCATATGTCTCCGAAAATTATAAGGGGAAGAACCCGATGTTGCGATCTCAATGGAGGAGGGAGCAACGTCGAAGGAAGGCTCTCAGGGAGGCCCAGTCGATGGATCAAGCAGAGTCCAGTACTAATATCCCTACTGACAATAATAGAGGGAATCCAATGAAGGTTGCTGAAAATATACCTGTAGGACGAAAACTGTTTGCCTCTCAAGAGGATAAACCGGAGAAGACTGTCGAAGAGGATGACGAAATAACAAACAACTTCGACTCCGAATCTGATGCTTCTCTTGACATCATAGTCAATGTGGTGTCTGTGATGCCCAGAGAGTTCTACTAGCTCACAGAAGCCGGTATGCTACTATATTATGAATAATGGGTGTGTCGAAGAGCAGAACGCTTTTTTTGAGCGACCAACAGAGGAAATGAAGGGTCACCTAAAGCCCCTCTACATTACTGGCAAGGCGGTGAACGTGCCAATAAATAAAATATTAGTCGATTGTGGCGCAACAGTGAAATTGATGCCACATTTCTTACTGAGCAAGATTGGCAAATATGATACTGACACTAAGCCACATAACATGGTTCTTTCAAATTACGAAGGAAAACTTGGCTCTACTCTGGGGGTGATACAAGTCGACTTAACAGTGGGGACAATCACTAGGCCTACTGTCTTCATGGTAGTAGAAACAAAAGGCAACTACAATCTACTCTTAGGACGAGAGTGGATACATGGCTTTGGTGCAGTGTCATCTTTGATGCATCAACGCATCACCATCTGGAGGCCAGACGGCATAGTCGAAAACATTGAAGCTGACCAGGGGTATTTTAAAGCACCAATCAATCATGTAGACAGATGTCAGTTCGGCAAACATTTGGCTCACATTGCCCCTTGTGGTCCAGCAGATTTTGAGTTTGTCCCAGACGACAAGACATTTTGCTCATTGTACTTACATTCCGTCAAGGGTTTCCGTTGGGATAAGGAGGTGCCAGGGGAAAGACTTCCATACCTTGACGAGCCTGCAGTAGACCCCACGGGGTGGGGGAGTTAATTCAGTGATAATGACTGAGTTCGAAGCATTGAGAAGAATTTCGGCCTACGTGGCTGAAACCAGACTACAAGCGGCTTTGGAAGCTGCTAACGAATATATGGTTGGCGAAGCCAATCCTGAATTCCACCAAGAAGGTCCTGGTAAGGACTTCGATCCAGAACCACCTGATAAGGTTCGGGGTGTAAAGCAAGGCCAGAGGCTTGACGTCATTTATGACGATGAGCCTTTGGGATTTGAGAAGGATCCGCTGGCAAGTAACACTAAGATGCTAGCTCAGGATCCACTGGAAGAAATCGACCTAGGAAAATGGGTGATTAAAAGGCCAACATATGTTAGTGCCAATCTTGACCCACAACTTAAGGTCGAAGTTACCCAGCTGTTACAGGAGTTTAAAGACTGTTTCTTCTGGGACTACGATGAAATGTCTGGTTTGAGTAGAGAGTTGGTCGAACACAGGTTGTCGATCAAGCCTGGGAAGAAGCCAGTTAAACAGAATCCAAGACGGTTTGCCCCAGAGGTTCTCTCGAAGATAAAGGAGGAAGTCGAAAGACTCCTTCGATGCAAATTTATCTGCACTGCCAGGTATATCGAATGGTTAGCTAACATTGTACCTGTTATTAAAAAGAATGGTTCCTTAAGAGTTTGCATAGACTTTAGAGATTTAAACTCTGCAACTCCTAAGGATGAGTATTCTATGGCTGTGGCTGAAATGCTAGTCGATTTCGCCACAGGACATGAGTATCTTAGTATGCTAGGCTATAACCAAATATTCATTGCTGAAGATGATGTCCCCAAAACAGCTTTTCATTGCCCTGGAGGCTTAGGCACCTACGAGTGGGTGGTGATGCCTTTTGGCCTCAAAAATGCTGGGGCAACATATCAACGAGCAATGAACTCTATCTTCCATGATTATATAGAGACTTTCATGCAAATATATATTGATGATATTGTGGTTAAGTGTTGAAATACAAATAGAGTTAGGTTTTTGTTATCGTTCCACAAAGATTGTTTGGAGATATCGCAGCCGTTCTACAGTTGTATACTGTAACACCCCATTTTCTACCCAACGTTTATTAAAAATCAGAGTGCAAAATTTTCAACATAAAACAAATGAGATGTCACATTTTCAACTTGAACAACAAAACCAATAGCATAAACCTGTATTTCTTTTTAAAAGTGATACATAGCATTCGGCATTCACAACTTATAAATCAGCTAACAACTTTATTCAACTAGATCAAAACTTCGTTCAATTTATAATTATTCAACAATTAGTAATAACAACAACTTAGAGACAACAACATAAACATTCCCCCCGAGTGCTACGTATCAGAGCAAGACCAACTCGAACTAACAGCAACTAAAGGACTTCATAAAATTACTTCACTTCCACAGCTATTCTTCAGTACCTGCTCAATTACCCATAATAGGTAACATCATTACAGAAGGGGTGAGATATCGAAAAATATAATCAAAGGCATGATAATTAATATATTAGTATAGAATCACACCAATTTCACCGCTTCATACAACAGTCATACAACAACTATTAGTAAACAACTTAAGAGCAACCACAACTTATAACAAACAACAACTTATAACAACAACCTGTATCAAGCGACAACTTATAGCAATAACAATTTATAACAACAATAACTCACAACAATAACAACTTATATCAACATCACCAACAATCAACAACAACGTAATAATATTAACAACTTCAACATGCAACTCAAATGCGACTCAACTATGCCCATGCATGTGGTACCATCGGAGTAAAACTCCCAACTTAAACATATGCCAGGTTATCGAGGCATTTTCAACTTAATCGGATGCCATCAAGGCCAACTTAAACAGGTGCCATCAAGGCCAACTTGAACAATGCAAATGTATGCATGCAACAATAACCACAATGTCACAACAACAACAACGCAATAACAACAACGAGAACAACAACTTAAACATGCACCACTTGCATAAACTTAATCCAACATTGGTCGTTCGACCTACAACTTAATCAACAACATATTCAACATCACATCACCAACATCACCACATCAACAACGTATTCAACATCAACATAAAACATTGGTCATAAGACCTACAACTTAACAGTGCCCATAAACCGGGACAATTCAACATATTCAACTGTACCTGCAAATCAGCTTAATCGACATAATTACCACAAAACAAACCAACCAAGAATGCCTACTAATTTATATTAGTTATCCCGCCAATTTTCATTAAATTCCGGACATCTAATTTTACCGCTTAATTCTATTTATTCGACTAACTCCATACATCAACCAACCAAAAATAACTACAACCACTTACGAATTACTTCTGCAAAATTTCAACTAATTTCGGTTAAACAATTATATCGGTTAACATTGTTGAGGAATATTGCACGATAACACCTCAATCGCACACATTCACGACGGTAAAAAATCAACACACGATACGGTTTCAATTTTCTGCTATAATTGAACTAGATACAGACCTCAAAACCATTTTTCTTAGAAAGAACATCTCGTTAGCTTTCCAACGCTTCGAACGAGGGTCAAAACTGACTTACGGATCAAAAGATATGAATTTTCGAAGTTTTTCCAAAAACCAGAATTTTCCCTGCGGACTGCTACGGGTTTCACCAATTTCGTCAGAAAATCCGACAGATTCAATTATTTTTTTCGAAACAAATACATACTCATTCATACCAAACATATAGTAGTGATTTGGAACCATCAAACGTGAATTCTACGACTTTCGATTTCACTCCGAATCTTAAACCCCCAAATCTCCAAAAATGCAAAAACTTACAAAATCAACCAAATTCGATAAAACAAGCATACTCGATCACGGCCTAACAATACTCGACACAACTACACAATTTATTTCGACTTTTGTCCGTGAAACATCGATTTCTATTCATTCCTACCATTTCAACCTAAAATGAAAACTAGGAGAAAATCACCAAAATTCATCCATATAGTTCAACACGTAAAACCAACACAATTCGTCATAAAATCAACACAGTGAAAAATTATATAATCCCAATCCCAAGTATTAATCATCTTATTCCCGGTTATAAAATTCGAACCCCACCCTTACCTTAAATTGATGGCCGCTCGAATCTCCGACCGACTTTTCCGACTTGGCTTTCCGACGGCAACTTCTCGTATCCCTCTTTCTCCAACTTTTCCTCGTTCTCAACTTCTCACGTTTTCCTCTTTCTCTTTACTGATACCCCCAACTTCATCTCCTTATTTTTCTCTAACTCCCTTTACTACCTCCTCCACTTTTCTTTTTATTTTCCAAAATAATCCAATAATAATAATAATAATAATAATAGTATTGTTTAATCTATTTGGGCTTCCCTTCATACACCTCCAAATTGCTATATATCACCCAACAACCAAATCCAATTTAATTAAATAATAGTCTATTATAATAATATTATTTCTAATATTATTTCTCTCGACTAAATCGACTAATTACTGACTATTAAATAAATCGTCCAAACCACCAAATCAACACATTTAACCATAGACAGAAAATATTCAATATTATTTCCACAACTTAAATCAACTTATTAAATCAATTCAACTCGAACCAACTTAGAAACATCAACATAATATTCCGATATTCCAGAATCAACTTAAATCGACACAAATACTCAAATCAACGCGAATCAACACAACATACTACAATTATATTTAATTAAATACTTAATTAAATAAACGGGCGTTATAACTCTCCCCCACTTAGAACATTTTCGTCCTCGAAAATTCATCCGATACAACTACTCCAACTATGTGATTTCATCCGACTAATCAACTCTCATCTCCGAAGGCAACCTACGTATAATACAAACAATTCATAACATCGACGGCGAAAACAACCCGAATACTACTCATGCGACACACTTGACAACTTAACATTATAACATAAAGAGTAACCAACTTAAGAATTCGCCGGTTTAAGAACTAGAACGCAACAACATACGATCACACAACTTAAACACGACATCAATACAACCAAACTACCAACATCGTTGTTGCTCACGCATGAACAACTGTACAACACCACGCGTTCGCTGCGCACTCTGATTACTTGCAAAGTATCAAGTCTACCCATTTTATTCCCAACTTCTCAATCGCCAAAACCGACATAACAAAAGGCTTTCGACTTAACTCTTCGGAAATTCCATCCCAACAGGTATTCTACACTTTTGTAGTTACCGAATACTTCGAACTTAGATCCGTAAGACAACACCTCTGAACGTTTAACATAATTACAACGGCGACTACTTCCCAATTATCATAAAACATAACTACAACTTTACCATCTCCTATTTACACGTCCCTCGAAAATCATTTTAAACACGCAACATCATTACAACAGCATAGGGTACCTGTGTACAATTAACTTCAACCAGATAAATCATCTTTTCCTTTCCAACTAATCCAATAAACCAAATTATCGACTTTTACTCATACTGACACAATTCTTCATAAATTCTTATCCGACTTAACACAACCAAGTAACTCATCTTTACCAACCAAAAGTTCCACTTTTACAATTCAACTCATCACTTCACTTCTTTTTCTACTTGCAACTCAATTCTCAATTTACCCAGAACTCAACTGCGAATTTCCATACTACTCATCAATTAAATCGCAACCCCACGCCATCATCCTTAAATTCAACTAATATGCTCATATATGAATCTACATCGACAAAATAAACAATCCACGAGCACTTGGCTTGACTTCAACCAATTCAAATACGTACTTTACTAGTTGGCACGACACATCTATCCATCAATTATGATTCCGTCTACTATCAACAAGAGATTAAGGGTGATCAGTTCCTCAATTTGTCAATAGGCAGCCGACAACCATAACAGTGGCATAAATCATCATTACCCAACACAATAGCGTACTACAACTTGTGCCCAAAGTCCGTAAGCACAATGCTCCGCCAACTCTCTGAGGCTTATCAACGTCTTCTTAATTTCCTTAATTTCAACTTCGTCAATCATACCAAAACGTCCAAAATCCAATACGTAATCCCTTATACATGCTCGTAGCACAACACAATTATTAAATATCTTCCCAACACCGGAATCGCTACTACTTCAAGTACTATCCAACTCGGCTCGCTCCAATTACAACTCTTATCCAAGTTAAAAATTTTAACGTTGCAAATCAACCATCCATCTTTTTCTCAACATTACTATCACATGACATCATCACTTATTTCTCCTTATTCAACATAAATTGCATCTCGATGCATTCTCAGATACCGTCACATCCTTATAATTACCAACATATTATTCTTATCAAAATTTCACACTAGGCTTCATCTTTCCAAATTTTCCAGCAGTAGTCGCTCAACTTCAACCACAGATATCTCTTTCAATACAGACCTCTCAATCACAAAATCATATTCTAAAATGAAGAGAATTTCGTAAAGATTCCAAAACTTCAAGAATCACTTGAATCCGAGTTACGAGTAAAAAGTTATCATCCTTACAACGGGACTGGTTCAGAATTTCCATATGCAGAATTTTCCAAAAATCAGCATCAGACCCAAATATTAAAACGCACTTTTCTCCCTCTTCACAAACTTCCTGAAGACCAATCTTATATGCAAACAGTAGGGAATTTCGTAAAATTTCCGAAAAGTCCAGAACCGCTTCAATCGGAATCACGAGTAAAAAGTTATGCCTCTTATACTGAAGGTTGTTCCATAAATGTGAAAATAAAAACCGAAATTGGTGAACATGAGCTCTACCTCTTTCTCTTGTTTCCAAACTCTTCCAACAATCCTTGTTTTTCACTCAACTCTGAAAATCATCCGACTTTACTCCAGCTATACTCCACTTGCATATCACTATTTGTCACGTTGCCCTCTCTTCTCCGAGAAGCAAACATCGATCATACTGACTTGTCCTCCTTCAAATGTCTCAACTTAACCAACAGATAAAATCATGAGTCTATACTCTCGTCGATTCGCAACAACACAGTTCTGACAACACTTGCACTCCTGCGATCAATATCACCTTGATTCAACTTCACATACTACAAACATCTCTGAGAAGTAAACTTCTCCCCCACTTGTTTCAAACCAACTCCTACATACCATCGATTAGGAAAACAAACAAGTACCGACAGTGTTCCACACACTTGTCGTGTACTAAGGGATAAACAACATTAGACAACTTGGCCGGACAGACCGACCTGCTCTGATACCACTAATGTAACACCCCATTTTCTACCCAACGTTTATTAAAAATCAGAGTGCAAAATTTTCAACATAAAACAAATGAGATGTCACATTTTCAACTTGAACACCAAAACCAATAACATAAACCTGTATTTCTTTTTAAAAGTGATACATAGCATTCGGCATTCACAACTTATAAATCAGCTAACAACTTTATTCAACTAGATCAAAACTTCGTTCAATTTATAATTATTCAACAATTAGTAATAACAACAACTTAGAGACAACAACATAAACATTCCCCCCGAGTGCTACGTATCAGAGCAAGACTAATTCGAACTAACAGCAACTAAAGGACTTCATAAAATTACTTCACTTCCACAGCTATTCTTCAGTACCTGCTCAATTACCCATAATAGGTAACATCATTACAGAAGGGGTGAGATATCGAAAAATATAATCAAAGGCATGATAATTAATATATTAGATTAGAATCACACCAATTTCACCGCTTCATACAACAGTCATACAACAACTATTAGTAAACAACTTAAGAGCAACCACAACTTATAACAAACAACAACTTATAACAACAACCTGTATCAAGCGACAACTTACAGCAATAACAATTTATAACAACAATAACTCACAACAATAACAACTTATATCAACATCACCAACAATCAACAACAACGTCATAATATTAACAACTTCAACATGCAACTCAAATGCGACTCAACTATGCATATGCATGTGGTACCATCAGAGTAAAACTCCCAACTTAAACATATGCCAGGTTATCGAGGCATTTTCAACTTAATCGGATGCCATCAAGGCCAACTTAAACAGGTGCCATCAAGGCCAACTTGAACAATGCAAATGTATGCATGCAACAATAACCACAATGTCACAACAACAACGCAATAACAACAACGAGAACAACAACTTAAACATGCACCACTTGCATAAACTTAATCCAACATTGGTCGTTCGACCTACAACTTAATCAACAACATATTCAACATCACATCACCAACATCACCACATCAACAACGTATTCAACATCAACATAAAACATTGGTCATAAGACCTACAACTTAACAGTGCCCATAAACCGGGACAATTCAACCTATTCAACTGTACCTGCAAATCAACTTAATCGACATAATTACCACAAAACAAACCAACCAAGAATACCTACTAATTTATATTAGTTATCCCGCCAATTTTCATTAAATTCCGGACAACTAATTTTACCGCTTAATTCTATTTATTCGACTAACTTCATACATCAACCAACCAAAAATAACTACAACCACTTACGAATTACTTCTGCAAAATTTCAACTAATTTCGGTTAAACAATTATATCGGTTAACATTGTTGAAGCATATTGCAGGATAACACCTCAATCGCACACATTCACGACGGTAAAAAATCAACACAACGATACGGTTTCAATTTTCTGCTATAATTGAACTAGATACAGACCTCAAAACCATTTTTCCTAGAAAGAACATCTCGTTAGCTTTCCAACGCTTCGAACGGGGGTCAAAACCGACTTACGGATCAAAAGATATGAATTTTCGAAGTTTTCCCAAAAACCAGAATTTTCCCTGCGGACTGCTACGGGTTTCACCAATTTCGTCCGAAAATCCGACCGATTCAATTATTTTTTTCGAAACAAACACATACTCATTCATACCAAATATATAGTAGTGATTTGGAACCATCAAACGTGAATTCTACGACTTTCGATTTCACTCCGAATCTTAAACCCCCAAATCTCCAAAAATGCAAAAACTTACAAAATCAACCAAATTCGATAAAACAAGCATACTCGATCACGACCTAACATTACTCGACATAACTACGCAGTTTATTTCGACTTTTGTCCGTGAAACATCGATTTCTATTCATTCCTACCATTTCAACCTAAAATGAAAACTAGGAGAAAATCACCAAAATTCATCCATATAGTTCAACACGTAAAACCAACACAATTCGTCATAAAATCAACACAGTAGAAAATTATACAATCCCAATCCCAAGTATTAATCATCTTATTCCCGGTTATAAAATTCGAACCCCACCCTTACCTTAAATTGATGGCCGCTCGAATCTCCGACCGACTTTTCCGACTTGGCTTTCCGACGGCAACTTCTCGTATCCCTCTTTCTCCAATTTTTTCTCATTCTCAACTTCTCACGTTTTCCTCTTTCTCTTCACTGATACCCCCAACTTCATCTCCTTATTTTTCTCTAACTCCCTTTACTGCCTCCTCCACTTTTCTTTTTATTTTCCAAAATAATCCAATAATAATAATAATAATAATAATAATAATAATAATAATAATAATGGTATTATTTAATCTATTTGGGCTTCCCTTCATACACCTCCAAATTGCTATATATCACCCAACAACCAAATCCAATTTAATTAAATAATAGTCTATTATAATAATATTATTTCTCTCGACTAAATCGACTAATTACCGACTATCAAATAAATCGTCCAAACCACCAAATCAACACATTTAACCATAGACAGAAAATATTCAATATTATTTCCACAACTTAAATCAACTTATTAAATCAATTCAACTCGAACTAACTTAGAAACATCAACATAATATTCCGATATTCCGGAATCAACTTAAATCGACACAAATACTCAAATCAACGCGAATCAACACAACATACTACAATTATATTTAATTAAATACTTAATTAAATAAACGGGCGTTATATATACGTTTTAAACTTCAAAGTAACAAGGGTTTTTGGTTGTTGTTAATCGGAACGTTTGCATTCAAATTTAAGTAATAACGATTTATAAAAAGCATGTCAAGATTAGGGTTCAACAAACCATTTTGCACGGATAGAATCGAAAAAGCTAATGAACTCGTTAAGACGGTAAATGTAATCACATATCCTCCCAATATGTTTATCTCTAACACATATTGTGAGTTTTGCCATTTTGATCCTTTGATGATCTCTCACTCAAACTATCAAAATGACAACATTCAAGTTCAATATTTATGAACATCTACACTCATTACTATCTCTAGCCAATGTACATTGGTGGATGAAAAACCTAGGTAAAGAGTAGGAACACATTTCTCAATCATGAACCAACACAAAGAATAAACCATATAAACAAAGTTTTTCATCATGCATTCATCATCCAAGAGTTCATAAGCTAGAAACAATACCAATGCATACAAAAGAAAGGTTTGTCTACCTTCTAACCTTGACATAAAAGGAAAATTAGCTCTCCATTGTCATGGGAGCTAAAAAAACAAGAAGATGAAGAAGAATATCAAGCATTAATGATGATCTCTCGACGAATGATGCTTCCAATCTTCAAAAATAGGATGCTACAGTGTTTACAATGTATTTGGCTCTCAAAAGTATCAAGGATACCAAGAAAAATACATAAAAGTTTATTTATAAGGGGGCAGAGGATCGCAGAGCGTGCTGAGCGCGGCCTCATTTATTTCCAAACCGACCTAAAGCCCGCTTAGCGAGCTCAGGACCGCGCTAAGCGGGTTACTCTCTGTAACTAGCTCCAACACTGCGCTAGGAGCGTGCCTAGCGGGCTCCAAGCATGCTCAAAAAATCATTTTCTTCACAAACTGCTTCTAGGGGGCCCTCCTTGCTCCAAGCTACACATTTCCATGTAAAAACCTTCTATTAAAACACAAAAGTTAAATAGATAAGTTAAATAATGTAATTAACTATATTATGGTCATTAACCGGAAACAATGGGAAAAGGCATTGATTATCAAATAAAGATCATAAAAAGGTGTTAAAAACTAAACTAAATATTAACACAATTTAGCACCTAACAACTCTCCCCGACTTGTTTCTTTGTTTGTCCTCAAACAAAGGTAAAATAGACTAGAAGCACGAGGAAAAACAGATAAGCAAACACAAACAAAAATCAATGGTTCAAACCGAATTGATACGCCTGCAAGTAATGCTCAGCTCCGACAGAATAAAAATATGTATATGAACTAACTTCTAAACATAACTAACAAGCACTCATCATAAGCTAACAAATGTTCAAACGGGAATCACCTAATTTATTCAAATGAGCCAAGCTCAATATATACAAGGGACAAAACACACTCATAAGCAATTGTGCCACATCCAAAACAATTTATGCACTCATCTCACAATTTAATGAAAATAATGGAAACAAAGATCACAAAAGGACTTTATAGGTTACAACTTGGTCGGGGTTAAGAAACAAGGGTCATATGTACACGGCCTTTGAACAAGAAAGGGTAAAATTTATGAAGAACATTTTCTTTTCTAAACAACCATCCTTGCTCAAACTTTCAATTTATTCTCACAATGCATTCTATCTCATTCTCTTTTGATTTCTACAGTTTTCTTTTTCTTTCTTTTTCGATTTTTCATTTATTTTTCCTTTTCTTTCTTTTTCAAACTATTTTTTATTTCAATTGAGAATGCATTGCCCACAATTCCTTCTTCTCTTTTCACAATGAACCAATCTCCCCAACTTCAACAATACTAATACTTAAATCAAGAATGCTCTTCAAAGTGATTAAAGTTCGGGTTCATGCTTCACGGATACAAAATTTTTCGTTTTAGACTCAAGAGAGGTTTCTAATGATCACACACTCACAAGGTGACTTGAAGTGATTTATGGAAATGTGGTTCTACTCATAGTACTCAAAAAATGCCTTGATCATTTCCAAGTTTCCAAAATTTCAAAACAAAAAGTAAGATTAAACATAAAAAAATTTGAGTAAGCAACAATCACTTAAATCCCTCAATAATTTGCAAACAATGGAGGGAACTCACATTTGTGGCTATGTCCTAATTGATTCCAATATGAACAAATATGCAAAATGAAGAAAAACTTGAAAATTATGTAAAGAAAAAAGTTCATGTATGTATTAACATTCTACAAAGCACAAAACAGAGTACCTTTTGTGCATTAATTCAGAAACTTATCATCACCATCAATGTATGGTGAAGCACATCACTTTTGTACCAAGAAATTAACTCGCTTCATCCATTAATTACCTTAAAATAGAGAAAAACAACAAAAAAAAATTGCACCAAAAATTATAACATAGAACATCATCCGCCCGGATGGAAAATTCATTAATAACCAAAAAAATATTGTAACAATTATCCAACATCAACATCCGCCCGGATGGAGAATACAACAATCCTAAACCAAAGTAGATAATAATAGAGACATACTAATCATAGCAAAATACAAAATACAAGAAAAAAGACACATCAAACCCATCATCAATAAGAACTAGAGCTAGACGCTCCATCGCCTGCTCCATCATCACCATCGTCATCATCAACACCTGCCACATAACCTGCCTCCTCCGGAAAACCATGCCTTCCCTCAGGTCATCTCGCATAAGCCATGAGGTCCTCTCGCGACCTCAAATAATGATCAATATGTGGCTCCCGGATTTGGAGCTGCAGCTGCATCATTGACTCGTGCATGAATAAGAAAGCACGCTGGTGAGCCTAGTGCATTGCCCAATTGGCATCAGCACTTGGACCATGAGCACGCCCAGCAGGGGCAACAGCAGATACAGGAACATCATCATCTAAATTCAAAGCCTGCAAACAATGACGAGTTATATAGTTATCATCCAACACAACCAATTTAACATTCCCATGAGTAGGGAGGGTGACACGCGCCCTATTGCACAAGGCCATGATAAGTCCAGGATAGGTCAAGGTATACGCCACCCTATCAGCCAACGGTGTAGCACTCACAGCTATCCTCTTAAGCTCACTGGAAATGACCCATGCTAAGTCCACGGTCTTCTCATCGTCAAGGATGTAAGCAACAAGAGCAGCTGTATCCATAGGAATGGAGGAGGTATGGCTACGTGGCTTAAGGTTATGTAAAACAACCACCATCACAATTTACGTTTCTGTAGTCAACACATTCCTCAAAAACTTGAGGAGCGCTCTGTCGCTCCCGGGATTTTCATCCAAGTACAAACGCGAAAGTGGCACCGAAACAGAGTCGCCAGCAATGTGTATTTATCCCAAGAGAGGGAAAGGAAACACTGCATAAACCTGACGGGAAAGGAAAGAGCATGGTCTTGCGACCAAGAGAACTGGGTTCGGGAGTCGGTTACACGTGAGGAAGGTATTAGCACCCCACGCGTCCTTCGTACCCGATGGGATCCATGCTTGTTGTCCAATCAAAGGGTGTTATCGTCTGGAGCTCCCCTGCTACTGGAAAGGAAAAGGAACGAGAACGGAAAGGAACGAAGAAATAAATGTAGGGAAAATAAAAGGAGTGCTCGAATGGGCCCTACCCCACTGCCTACGTATCTCATCGGGAACATGAGAATCAGAGCGACGTAGTTCCCCTCACTAGGGATGGATTGTTTGTGTTTTTAGGAAACGGCTGATGTTCTAGCTCAGGTGTTGCGGGCCCGCTGGTCTGAGTGCGTTACCATCTTGTAAGAGAACGAGAAGAAGCACGTTCATAAGTTGAGAATGAGTGAGATGAGAAAAGAATTCCCGAAGGAAAGACGTTATTGTTTGTTTTTTGTCTCTTAAGAAAGAAGTGTTTTGATTATTTTATGTTTTGTAACATGTATTGTATTTAAGTCCCTCATGTAGGATCGAATGCCTCGCATATCGACCCAAGACGGGACGTATGCTAAACATTCCAAGAAAATGAGAGAAGACCCCACACCTCCTTGTTTCCATATGAAAGGCCTAAATACAATAGGTGTTATGCCTTTATTAAGTGTTTTTTACTTTTGTTTGAAGATGAGATAAGAGAGACTCAAAAGGAGGAGTAAAGGTGAAAATCTAATGAGGGAGACTAATACTCAATCCTAATGTTAGCATGTTCGGTGATCCTATGGTTAAGTGAGGTAAGTCTACCTATGTCAGTATGCATGGATTGCTATCCTAATGTCTCTCCTACCTCCGCCTTAATCCAAAATTAAGTGGAGCGAGGAATCCTAAGGGATCATGTCATCAGACAAGTAAACACAGGATAAACCAATCACAAAATGAATTAAAAGCAACAAAGGAGTAAACAAGGTCAACAAACAGTAATGTCACATAGTCAAAATAAGAAAAAGAGGAAGCTTTAGGCAAGGGGTCATATCAACCGAGGCAAACAAGCTAGCCGTGGGAAGTAGGTACTCATCCAATGGAATTGAGAACCATGGAGAGCAGAGTAAGAAAGGGGAAGATATGAATCAGATCACATAAGCATCAACATTGGTCAATGCGAGCTATAGACAAGGCGTGGGGGTTTGATTACTACACCCTCATTCCACTGACGGACTCGATAACACGAGCAAGATATGTTCAAAGCTTCAATCATGTAATGAGAGCTAAGAACGACTCAACTAGAATAACGGGGGTCGATTGTGAACCCTAACTTCCGTCAATTGCCTTCTTGGAGGTCTTACCAGGGGAAATGGAAATGGGATGCCTCATAGAGGTCTTCAGGCACAATATTAAACAATCACAAATAGAGCCTTCTTTGAGGACTTCCATCATTGTCGGCCAAGTGGCAATGACTCCCAATCCTACTTCTCATGGCATAAAAAGGAAAAATGCGGAATTAGTAAAAAAGAGAAGTAATACCGAACGGATGTCAATCCGTAGCAATGTAAGCAAAGTGTTAGCAAACCGACACACTTCTAGTAACCTAGTATAAATGAACAAGAGTGTTAGAAAACGAAACGTATCCGTGAAAGACATGGAACCAACTGCTCTTCACCCTGCATGAATAAAATGATAAAACAAGGCAATAAGCCACAAACAGCAGCAACAACAGCGCTCCAGCACCTGCATAGCTATAAAAGCCAGCAACAAGAAAAACAGCCTATGACAGCTATTATTTCCAGAACAGGACAGGTGTGTATGCAACTAGGCAAAATATCAACATCTTACAGCACACTTTGTGCACAGCAGCTGTGTATACCTCAACTTCTACCTTTATTCAATTAACTAAGTCAAGTGAGGAACACTACAAAACAAACTCAAAGATTAGTGCAAAGTTCAAATGGAAATAACTAAAGTGAGCAACTAAGGTCAAAAGGAAATGTCAATGAGAAGTAATTGAAATCAATACTAAAATGTAAACAACTCTTAGCCAAAAATCAATGCAAAACACATTAAGGACTATTAACAAAGTTACCAAATGAAACTACTAAAATACTAGTCAATGTTAGCATCTAGAATCTAAGCATAGTCAATGTTAGAAATTAGTTTCTAATTCTAAAACAATTAGTGAGCACTTAAGCCAAAAACAATTAATGCCATTAAGCAAAAAATGAGTAATGTAATTAGGCAAAAACAATTAGTGAAATTAAGCAAAAACAATTTCTAACTCAAAATTAAAAAACAAGTCTAAAGGTAATATCTAAATCGAGTGGAAATTAGTTTCTAAACGAAGGTTAATCGAAATTAATTCAAAGTTAAAATCTACTTCTAGAGTAATAGAAAAATTAATCACAAAGTTCAATATCAAAGCTAAGATTAAAACTAAATCCAAATTTAGATCAATTAAGAGAAAAATTAAAATTAACTATCTAAATCAAAATTAACAAAAAACAAGAATAAAATCTAACCCACAAGGAGGTGTAATGGGTCACTGGTGGTGTAATCAGCATGCGCAGGCTTGAGGTGTTTTAGGCCCATGAATCTTCATTCAACCAAGAGGAGGGGGTGCAGATAGTTGATTGAGCGTGTGATTAATCATTCATGGCCCAAGATCTCTTTGCTGTGCACTTAGGGGGTGGTGAATGAGTAGAATAGAAGGGTGCAAAATGGATTTCCATGGGGCCTAGGCCCGATCCACGTTTGGAAGGCTACAGAGAAGAAAAACTAACTATACGAAAGAGGTCACTTGGCGTGAATACTCTGTTCGCCGTCTTCCTCTTCTTTCAACCACATCACCTTCGTTCCACAACCGGCAGCAATTCTCCGCCGCGCCGTTATCTTCTACTCTCTCGGAAAAGCCTTCCGTACTCATTTCTGCTCCTTTCTCACGTATTCATTTATTTTCTCTAATCTTATTCAATATCCCTCCCTTGAATCTCACTCCTCTCCAATCTGACTCAACCTAACAGAACCGGAACCCGCCGAAATCAAACCACCACTGGCGACTGAAGGTCAAGCACTAAAGAAATGGAGCCTCAATCATGAAGGCTTAACTCTTAACAAAATGAAATCCTATGAGATCTACTCCATGAGGCTAGACGTATACAGGATGAAGAAGGGATGGATCAAAACGCTTACACTAAAATGAAGCTTGAATCAGGTTTGTTCTTGAATTTATATCTTCTTCCTCTTCGTTCTCGTTTGCTTCTTCTTCTTCTACTCTTCTTGCAGCTCATGAATTATTGTGGTTCGAATGTGCTTGCTGAATCGTGACTGTTGAACTTGCAGGTTTTGGATCGACGAAAATCGATGAGAAATTGAAGTCGCGAGGTGGTGATGAGTTACAGAAGCAGTTACAAAATTTCGTTGCTTGTTTCAGGAAATGAAGACGATGAGGAGATTATGGTAAGTGTAGAGTTTTAGAGATTGAAAAGTTTGTTACAATTCTGTTATGGTTTTTTTGCAGGTTTTTTGCGAATGGGGAAATGGAGATGGAAGGAACCTCTGCAATTCTGTTACGAACCAGGTGCAAAGATGAAACTACGACATGGATTTAGGGTGATGAAGATGGCCGAGAAAGTGTGAAGAGATTGAAGATGAATGAAGATGGCGATCAAAGGTGAATTGGAGGAGATTGAAGATGGTGAGTTGAAGAAAAAGATTGAAGATGGTGAATTCTTCGTTTTTCTGTTAGTTATGTTAGAAGTTAGAGAGCATTGGAAAATTCTGTTAGAGGATTCTGTTAGGAAAAATCAGAGGAAAATGGATTGGATTTTTCTGGTTAGAGGAGTTTTTGGGTTAAAGGGAGTGAAGAAACAAGACTGAAGACCGATGAGGCTTTTTATAGAGGGTAGAGTGCAGCTGACTGAAGCCGAAGTCGTTACGCGTCGAAGAGTTCTGTTAGGAACGTGACTGCAATCGACCTCTTTCCTTTTCTTGCACTTGTATTTCTGTTGTTAATTTTGTAACTGAAAATCCTCCTTTTTTTTGTTATCAAACTCACTAGGTATTTTCTTTTTAGATGTGATGTGAAATTACTTTCTATTATGAATTTTTCCATCTGCGGTTAGCTTCTCTTAATGCTTGTATTTATTCTTCTGTCCAAACTCCTTTGCAATTTCCACGGCTATGTATTTGGTCAGAATTTGGACTTGAGGCTTTTGTGAATCCAGCCGTGATTTGATTTCCTTGTAATCCCTTTTTTACTGCTGTTGTGTTTTGTAACCATGCGCTTTCTTAATTGATTTTCATATCCTCCAATCTATTTTCTACTGACGCCATAAAGGTGACCAGTTTATCTCCTTCCAAACCAATCAAATCAACCTGGAATTTGGATAAGTCAAACATTTCATCAGGGGACTTAATGGAAAAAGCTCAATTGTCATGCCAAGTGTTTTTTCACTTTCCTTCGGTGCCTCCATATCGAAATGTAAACTGACATCGATTAGGATATGACTCAAAGGTGAATATTAACAAAGATGGTTAAAAAAAGGATTGGAAAAATAGTTAATTGAATAAAAAAACATACGGACATGAATGGATTTGTGGTTTTGATATGAAATGGACTTTGAAAATGGATAATTGGTTTTAGAATATCGGTAAAAATGGATTAGAATGTACAAATGAAATTTGAAATCTAAATGGCCATTGGGTAGGTTTTGAAAATGGATATTTATAAAATGAATTGAAATGGATTTAAAATGCGGAATAAAAATGGTTTAGAGAATGGGTTTAGAAGTGGATATTTGGATATTAATGGATTTAAAAGAAATTGGAATGGATATAGAGATGAATATTGAAAGAGACTTTTGGGGCTTGCTTGAAGACCCTTGGCTCTTATTTTCTTGCTTTGGATGATCAACACCTTTTGAAAATCAACTGATCCCCTGCCCTTATGCAAAAATGTAATGCAATGCTTGATGTTTTATTTTTCTATGCTCGAATGTAATGTAATGCAATGAAAGCTCATGCTAAATGATATGAAGAAAAGAGAGGGCAAATTTTAGGGTATTACACGCTCTATTAGCGCTTAGCTGGTAAGTCTGCCCCCTCACACATAACATATCCCTTAACTGGTCGGCACTCCAGCTACGCCGAGCCATCATCCTACCATAATCACATAATTCATCCTCGGCCAGCTGAAGGTGATTACCGAGGTAAGTATTTATAGCATCCCTTGAGAAGTCAATTTCCTTCCCCCTAACCCAAGTTTTAAATTCGAAAGGCCTACCATTGGAGGGAAATGCATTTGCATAGAACTCCCTCACAATGTCCAACTAGTACTCGAGGTAAGGGGAAGATAACTTGTCCCAGCCATCTAGAGAAATCAGAGAAGCAGTGTGGCGATAGCTTCCCTCCAGATCAATTAGAATAATTCGGTCCGCCCACACCATTCTCCTTTCAAGTTGTTGGTATCGTTGTTGTTGTTTGACCCCAAGGAATCTAGTGCTGTCAAACTGACCGGATGAAGGGCGCCTAGATGGGTTTGATGAAGAACCACCGACTCGTTGCTTTTTGCGTCCCGACATCTGAAAAGAAAAACAAAACAGAACAAACACAAAACAGCAACACATGTTAATGAAAATAGCATCACAAACTAAGAATAATCAAAGGAAAACAAAACAGAATTAAGAAAAGGGGAATTTTTCTGCAAATCTCAGAGTGCGCTAAGCGCGCAGGAGCGCGCTGAGCGGGCTCTGCGAAATGCAGAAAAAATCCCCTCTACAACAGAAGGTTTCCAAACATTCTCCTATTTCCTAAACACAGCCCTATTCACAGAGATATGCACAGTCACGAATTCACAAAATCAAAATCCTAATGTATACACAAATCCTAATTTCTAAATCACAAACCCTAAATTCTGAAATTACAGTTTCTAACCACATGCAACTTCATTATTCCAGTACCAATAATGGAATTTTGACAACAAAAAGAAAACACAATGAACAAGAACATAAAACTTAAAGGTTCAACCCAAAATGGGTTTTGTTCATGAAAAACTAAAAAGAAATTAAAGAACTTACAGTTTATTGATGAAGATTCTGAGCAAGAAAATGAAGTTACTGCAGTTAGGCACACAAAAAATCCAAAGAACTTTGGAAAAAAATTTTGAAAGAGAAGAGAGAAATTGAGACTTTTTGGGGGAGAAAAGGTGAAATAAGGTAGAAACCTCATAAACCCTAACTCATAAACACGCGCTGGGCCAGGTCAGCATAAGTGGGCCCAGGAAAAAGTCTTTTTTTTTTCAAAAATTCACAGACCGCGCTAAGCGCGCTGCTCACTGGAAGTATAGGGTGATTTTTCTTGAAACCGCGCTGAGTGGGCTACTACGCGCTAAGTGCGCACTGTAAAACTCAAACACCTTCCAGCAGTTCAAATTCAACTTCCAGCAGTTCAAAACAACATTTAGAGCAGCATCAAACATCAACTTTACAAAAAACATGATCAAAATAGCAAATGGACTAGAAAACGATAAAAACTTGCAAAATTGGGGTGCCTCCCAACGAGCGCTTGCTTAACGTCGGATGAGCTCGACGATCCAAGACGATCAATGAAGAACGTCTAGGAGAACAGAACAATTGTCGCGATCAAAGTTACCACCAAGGTAGATTTTTAAGCGTTGACCATTTACGGTCCAACAGTCTTTTTTCTCTAAATCTTCGATCACAATCGCTCCATAAATTTTCACCTCTTTCACACGAAATGGTCCTGACCATTTTGATTTTAATTTTCCCGAAAAAAGTTTTAACCGGGAATTAAACAGCAACACCAAATGGGCGATCTGGAAGTCCTTTTGCCGGATCTTCTTGTCGTGATAATTTTTTACCTTTTCTTTATACAACCAACTGGAATGATAGGCTGCATTCTGCATTTCTTCCAATTCCTGAAGTTGTATTTTTCTCTTTTCTCCGGTCAAGTTCGTATCAAAATTTAGCAGATTAAGGGCCCACAGTGCTTTGTGCTCCATTTCAACCGGTAATTGGCATGTTTTACCATAAACCATTTGAAGCTGGAGTTAAGCCAATTGGAGCTTTGTAAGCGGTCTGATATGCCCACAAAGCCTCGTCCAATTTCTGCGACCAATCTATTCGAGAACTTGACACAGTTTTTTCTAAAATCCTTTTCACTTCACGGTTCGGCACCTCAGCTTGACCGTTCACCTGTGGGTGGTAAGGGGTCGCCACTTTATGCGATACACCATAATGTTTTAAAACACTTTCAAGAGATGCATTGCAAAAGTGTGACCCGCCATCACTAATGATATCCCAAGGAGTGCCAAAATGGGAAAAGATGTTTTTCTTCAAAAATTTGATCACCGTTTTGCCATCAGCCTTAGGTGAAGCAATCGCTTCAACCCACTTTGACACGTAGTCAACCGCCACCAGCATGTACTCATTTCCAAAAGAGGGTGGAAATGGACCAACAAAATCAATGCCCCAACAATCAAAAATTTCAACGTCTTGTATATTTTGAAGGGGCATTTCATCTCTTTTTCCATTTCCCCCACTTCTTTGAAAAGTGTCACAACTTTGCGCATGGAGATTTGCGTCTTTAAATAGAGTAGGCCAATAAAAGCCTGATTGTAAGACTTTCGTGGCCGTCCTCGAACCATTGAAATGGCCGCCATAAGGCGAGTTGTGACAATGCCAAAGAATACTTTGAGCTTCTTCACTAGTGACACACCTTCTCAAAAGGTTGTCACCTCCTAATTTGAACAAATACGGGTCCTCCCACACATAGTACTTTGCATCCGACAGGAACTTTCTTTTTTGGTTCCAAGTTAGGTCTTAGGGCACCCAACCAGATGCTTTGTGGTTAGCAATATCCGCAAACCAAGGCCTAACTTGAACTTTAAACAACTTTTCATCGGGAAATTCCTCTCGGATTTCCTTTTCTGCTGTGGTAACCTCAACATTGACAAGGCGAGACAAGTGATACGCCACCAAATTCTCAGATCCTTTCTTGTCACGAATTTTTAGATCAAATTCTTGTAACAAGAGGATCCAACGAATAAGCCTTTGTTTTGAATCTGGCTTGGTGAGCAAATACTTAATCGCCGAGTGATCCGTATAAACTACCACTCTAGACCCAATCAAATAAGAACGAAATTTTTCCAACGCATACACTATTGCAAGTAACTCCTTTTCAGTTGTTGCATAATTAACTTGAGCTTCGTTC
This sequence comes from Lathyrus tuberosus, assembly GCA_022829125.1. Classification (NCBI taxonomy): domain Eukaryota; kingdom Viridiplantae; phylum Streptophyta; class Magnoliopsida; order Fabales; family Fabaceae; genus Lathyrus; species Lathyrus tuberosus. The sequence goes on along the minus strand of JALAZF010000463.1, from coordinate 3,345,053 downwards.
AAGACTTTGCTCGCATAGTGTATAGCATGAAAAAATTTTGTTTTTCTTTGACCCAATACTGCACCGACCGCATAATCACTCGCGTCACACATGAGTTCAAAAATAATTTTCCAATCGGGCGCGATGATTATGGGTGCGGTAGTCAAACTTTGCTTTAAATAATTAAAAGCGACCATACAAGACTCATCATAATCAAAAGACTTATCTTTAATGATCAAATTACTCAATGGCCTTGCAACTTTGGCGAAGTCCTTGATGAACCTCCGATAGAATCCCGCATGGCCAAGAAAACTTCGGATGCCTTTGACATTTGTTGGAGGTGGCAACTTTTCAGTCACTTCAATTTTGGCTTGATCAACCTCAAGACCTTTAGAGGAGACTTTGTGGCCAAGCACAATCCCCTCTGTCACCATAAAATTGCACTTCTCCCAATTCAAAACTAAGTTTGTCTCAACACACCGTTTAAGAACGGCCTCCAAATTTCTCAAACAAAGATCAAAAGATGCTTCAAAAACGGAGAAGTCATCCATGAACACCTCCATCGTTTTTTCAATGAGATCGGAGAAAATTGCTTGAACACAACGTTGAAACGTCGCAGTGCGTTGCATAAACCAAAAGGCATCTTACGGTATGCAAAAATCCCAAACGGACAAGTGAAAGCCGTCTTCTCATGGTCTTCCGGGTCAACCGTAATTTGGTTATAACCGGAGTAACCATCCAAGAAGTAATAGAATTGTTGTCTCGATAATCTTTCCAACAATTGGTCCATAAACGGAAGAGGAAAATGGTCTTCCCTTGTAGCGGTGTTTAGCATTCTATAATCTATACACATCCTCCAACCCGTTACCGTTCTTGTAGGGATCAACTCATTTTTTTCATTTTGGATCACGGTCATTCCTCCTTTCTTAGGTACAACTTGGACCGGACTTACCCAAGGACTATCATGTCGGCATCCAAGAGCTTAACAACTTCTTTTCTCACTACCTCTTTCATTATTGGATTCAAGCGGCGTTGTGGTTGGGCAACCGCCTTGAAATCCTCTTCCATCAAGATACGATGCATGCAATAAACCGAACTAATTCCTTTTAGATCGGAAAGGACCCAACCTATAGCATCTTGATATTTCTTCAAAACTTGAATTAAACAGACTTCCTCGTTTTTGGACAAAACGTTACTAATGATAAACGACTTGTTACCACCGTCATCAAGAAACACGTATTTTAAATTGGAAGGCAAGACCTTCAATTTAAGTGGTGACTTCTCATCTTTCACATCCTTTTTTAACTCTTCCGTTTCTACTTCCCACGGTTGCAACTCTTTGAGAGATTCAAGCTCTTTTAAACATTCTTCAAGAGCTCTTTCTTCTTCATCGAAAAACACTTCAAAAGACTCATAAAGAGCCATTTCCAAAGAAGATACGATATAAACATGCCTTGAAACCTCAAAAGTTGCTTCTTCAATTGCATCGATACGAAAGCTATCATTCTTGTCTTGAGAATGTTTCATTGCTTCAAACAGATCAATGAAAACTTCCTCATTTTAAACCCTCACTTTCATTAAACCGTCATCCACATCAATCATCATTCGTGAGGTTTTCATAAAAGGTCGCCCAAGAATTAAAGGTGCATCCTCATCTTCCTCCATATAGATAAAAACAAAATCAATCGGAAAGAAAAACTTGTCAACTTTTACCAAGACATCTTGAGCCAACCCATGAGGATGAGTTGTGGACTTGTCGGCCAATTGTAACGTCATCCGAATTGCTTTCATCTCAATGTTCCCAAGCCTCTTTACAATGGACAATGGAATTAGATTAATGCTTGAGCCCAAATCGATTAGGCCTTTGCCCACGTAGACATCACCAATGGTTACCGGCAAAGTAACACGCCCCGGGTCAACTTATTTTTTCGGAAGAGTTCTTTGGATGATGGCACTACAACTTACATCAAGGATAATAGTTTCCGGTTCCGAATACCTCCGCTTCTTTGTGAGAATGTCTTTCATAAACTTAGCATATTTTGGCATTTGCTCCAAAGCTTCAGCAAAAGGAATGTTAATTTGCAATTGTTTAAAAATATCCATGAAACGAGCGTAATGTCGTTCATTTTCTTTCTTTGAAGGAGCATGAGGGTATGGTAAATGTTGGATTGGAATAGTGCTCCCTACTTCCTTTCCCTTCTTCACTCTCCTATGTCTCTCTTTTTTCTTCACCTCCTCACCATTCTCATTTTCAACTTCAACTATTTCATCATCTTTCTTTTCAACTACACCTTCATTTTCAATTTTATTTTCAACTACTTCCTCATCATTATCCTCCTCCACAAGACCATCAATTTTTTCTTCCTCCACCTTTTTCTCATTTTCTTTTACCAACTCCTTCCCACTTCTAGTAACGATTGCCTTGCAATGCTCCTTAGGATTCACTTGAGTATTTGCGGAAAATGAAGGACCCGATTGTTGCTCGGCAAGTTGCTTGGCAAGTTACCCCACTTGATTTTCTAGATTCTTTATCGCCGCATCACTACTTTTTTGGTTGGCCATAGACATTTGCATGAATTGAGCCAAAGTGTCTTCCAACTTAGAGTTCGCAACCGGAGGTGGTGGAGGTTGATAAGGATTTTTCCGGCTTGAAGAGCCGCCACCATAACCTTGATTATGTTGATATTTCCCCCTCAGTGGATATCCTTGATTGCCTTGGTAATGTTGTTGAGGATTGTGTTGTTGTTGTTGATAAGGTTGCTGTTGTTGTTGTCTTCCTTGATAGTCTCGTTGATTATTCACGTAGTTCACTTCTTCAAATCCCGGAGGAGGACAAAATCCGGTATCATGCTCGCCTTTGCAAAGTTCACAATAAGCAACTTGTTTACTCTTGCTAGGTTCCTTCAATTCCTTAATTTGTTGAGTTAAAAGTTCCACTTGTTAAGATATAAGCTTGTTTTGTGCTAGGATTGCATCATTAGTTCCCAATTCAAGTACCATGGGCTTCTTTTGCGAGTTGTTACGACTTTTACTGTGAAGATCATTGAGAGCCATTCTATTGATTATATCCGTAGCTTCTTCGGTACTCTTTGATAACAAAGATCCTCCCGAAGTGGCATCCAATAATGTCTTGTAATTTGGTTGGAGACCATTCTTGAAGATGTGAATTTGTGTTAACTCGTCAAACCCGTGGCCTTTGCATTTTCGAAGCATGGATTTAAATCGTTCCCATGCTTCATTCAGAGATTCATTAGTGCCCTGAGAGAACATAGAAATTGCGGTTTTCGACTCCATAAAACGGTTGTCAGAAAAGAACCGTTCTATGAATTTTTCCTCCAAAACATTCCAATTGGTCATCACAGCGGGAGTTTGATCAAGATACCAATCCTTAGCCTTGCCAAGCAAAGCATGAGGAAATAGTCTCTTGAAAAGAGGTAACTCTTGCGCTTGATCGACTCCGGCCGATAACCCTATCTCATAAAATTTGGTGAGAAAAGCGAAAGGGTCTTCATGATCCATTCCCGTGAACGAACTTCCATACAATAAGTTCAAAGTTCTAGTTTTCATCTCAGCTTGCCTTCCTTGATTATTGTTAGCAAACTGAGCGGATTGATGTGGACTATTTACACATGGTGTGGAAGCGGGTGGTGGTGGTGGTGGATCCATGATTGGCGTGAACTTTGGACTTGGTGGTTGTGTAGAAGTCGAACTTTCTCCTTGTTCTTGCCTTTGTCTAGCTAGTTGCCTCCTCCGTCTAGTTCTGCTATTGAGTCTACGAGCGGTTCTTTCAATCTCGGGATCGAATAGAAGATGGTCCGCCAGTAGTTGCCCTCGCATAAACAAAGTCTGCACACTAAACAAAACAAATCAACAAGCACAAGAAATTTTTTTAACAAGTCTAAAACTTCACAACTATTGCAATGCTTGCAATATCAGTTAACAATCCCCGGCAACGGCGCCAATTGGTTGAAATCCAAATAGAGTTAGGGTTTTGTTATCGTTCCACAGAGATTGTTCGGAGATATCGCAGTCGTTCTACAGTTGTATACATTTTAAACTTCAAAGTAACAAGGGTTTTTGGTTGTTGTTAATCGGAACGTTTGCATTCAAATTTAAGTAATAGCGGTAAAAATATTTGTTTTAGCGATTTATAAAAAGCATGTCAAGATTAGGGTTCGACAAACCATTTTGCACGGATAGAATCGACAAAGTTAATGAACTCGTTAGGATGGTAAATGTAATCACATATCCTCCCAATATGTTTATCTCTAACACATATTATGAGTTTTGCCATTTTGATCCTTTGATGATCACTCACTCAAACTATCAAAATGACAACATTCAAGTTCAATATTTATGAACATCAACACTCATTACTATCTCTAGCCAATGTACATTGGTGGATGAAAAACCTAGGTAAAGAGTAGGAACACATTTCTCAATCATGAACCAACACAAAGAATAAACCATATAAACAATGTTTTTCATCATACATTCATCATCCAAGAGTTCATAAGCTAGAATCAATACCTATACATACAAAAGAAAGGTTTGTCTACCTTCTAACCTTGACATAAAAGGAAAATTAGCTCTCCATTGTCATGGGAGCTAAACAAACAAGAAGATGAAGAAGAATATCAAGCATCAATGACGATCTCTCGACGAATGATGCTTCGAATCTTCCAAAATAGGATGCTACAGGTTTTACATTGTATTTGGCTCTCAAAAGTATCAAGGATACCAAGAAAAATACAGAAAAGTCTATTTATAAGGGGGCAGAGGTCCGCAGAGCGCGCTAAGCGCGCTGCACCGCGCTGAGCGCGGCCTTATTTATTGCCAAACCGACCTAAAACGCGCTTAGAGGGCTCAGGACCACGCTAAGCGGGCTACTCTCTATAACTAGCTCCAACACCGCGCTAAGAGCGTGCTTAGCGGGCTCCAAGCATGCTCAAAAAATCATTTTCTTCACAAACTGCTTCTAGGGGGCCCTCCTTGCTCCAAGCTACACATTTCCATGTAAAAACCTTCTATTAAAACACAAAAGTTAAATAGATAAGTTACATAATGTAATTAACTATACTACGGCCATTAAACGGAAACAATGGGAAAAGGCATTGATTATCAAATAAAGATCATAAAAAGGTGTTAAAAACTAAACTAAATATTAACACAATTTAGCACCTAACATTAAGTCTGTTTCAGGGAAGAATCATTTAGACCATCTTCGACACTCCTTTGAAAGGATGAGAAGGCATTGTCTTAAAATGAATCCTCTTAAATGTGCGTTTTGTGAGCAGGCAAGGGATTTTCTAGGCTTTGTGGTCCATAAAAAGGGGATCGAGATCAACCATAATAAGACCAAGGCCATCATGGAAGCGAAAGCGCCATCAACGAAAAAGGAGCTGCAGTCACTGCTGGGCAAGATCAATTTCTTGAGAAGATTCATATCGAACCTAAGCGGAAAAACGCAGGCCTTTTCACCATTGCTTCGATTCAATAAAGATGGGTTCGAATGGGGGCAGGAGGAGCAGACAGCCTTCGACAAGATCAAGGAATACCTGAGTAATCCCCCAATTCTTTCACCACATTGTAAGAATAGGAGTATGAGATTATACATAGCTGCATCAGACAAAATCATAGGGAGCATGTTGGCTCAAGAGGATGAGGATGGTGTCGAAAGAGCCATTAACTACCTCAGTAGAGTTTTGAATAATGCGGAAACTAGGTATAGCGTGATAGAAAAATTATGCCTATGCTTGTATTTCTCTTGAACAAAATTGAAGCAATATATAAAGCCAGTTGATGTTTATTTTTCGTCTCATTTCGATGTTATTAAGCACATGTTATCTAAACCTATCTTGCATAGTCGAATCGGTAAATGGACACTAGAATTGACTGAGTACTCTTTAACGTATAAGTCTCTGAAGGCGGTTAAAGGACAAGTGGTAGCAGACTTTATAGTCGACCACTCCATGAATGAAAGCATGTTGAATTATGTCGAATTGGAACCTTGGAAGTTATACTTCGATGGCTCCAACCACAAAGATGGCACAGGTGTAGGTGTGCTAATTATTTTTCCGGATAAAATTCCAACAAAATTTAAGTACAGAGTCGAAGGACTTTGTTCCAACAACGAGGCTGAGTATGAAGCCTTAATAGCTGGACTTCAAATTTTGTTAGAATTGGGGGCAACTCGAGTCGAAATAATGGGAGACTCAGAGTTGGTCATAAAGAAAATTACAAAGGAGTACAAATGTGTTAAGGAGAATCTTATCATGTACTTCTTAGTGACCAACAGACTATTGAAGAAATTCGAAGTAGTAAGCATTCGACACATACCTCAACTGGAAAATCAAGTGGCCAATGACTTGGCTCAGGTTGCTTCTGGGTATAAGGTTTAGAAGGAAAATTTACAAGAGGCAATCGAAGCTAGAGGCAAAGTGGTATCTATTGGATTATGCCCATCAGACCTAGAAGTGACAAAGCTTGGAAATGCTGATGAAGAAAACTTCGAGATTTTTGTAATAGACAGCTTGATGGATAAAGACTGGAGGAAGCCTATAGTCGAGTACTTGCAAAACCCGACAGCATCCACAAAGCGAAAGGTTAGGTATCAAGCCTTAAGTTATGTCCTTCTAGGCAATGAATTGTTTAAAAAGACCCCTGAGGGGGTCTTACTTAAATGTCTTAGTGAAACAGAAGCATATCTGGCCCTTTCGACTGTCCATAGTGGGGCATGTGGGGCACATCAGGTAGGCCATAAGATGAAGCGGCTATTGTTTTGACAAGGCATGTATTGGCCTACGATGCTAAAAGACTGCATTGAATTTGCCAAGGGTTGCCAAGAATGTCAAGTTCATGCTGGCATACAGCATATCCCTGCAAGTGAGTAGCATTCCATAGTCAAACCATGGCCTTTCAGAGGTTGGGCTTTGGATCTGATTGGAGAGATTTGACCGGCATCCTCCAAGAATCAGAGATACATTTTGGTAGGAATTGACTACTTTATGAGGTGGATCGAGGCGTTACCTTTACCAAATGTGGATCAAGAAGATGTGATCGAGTTAATTCAAAAATACATCATTTACAGGTTTGGAATCCCAGAAACGATCACAACAGATCAAGGATCAGTCTTTACGGGTCGAAAGATGCAGGAGTTTGCAAAAGAGATGGGTTTCAAACTCCTAACCTCCACACCTTATTATGCTCAGGCTAATGGTCAAGTCGAAGCAGCTAATAAAGTGGTGATCGGTCTGATCAAGAAACATGTGGGAAAGAAGCCTAGAAATTAGCATAGGACATGGACCAGATCCTCTGGGCATGTCGAACCTCTCCCAAGGAAGCAACCAACACTACTCCTTTTCGATTGACTTTTGGTCATGATACAGTGTTACCTGTTGAGATATATCTCCAGTCGGCTAGGATTCAGAGACATCATGAAATTCCCTCTGAGCTTTATTAGAATATGATGTTAGACGAACTAGTAGATCTGGACGAGGAAATACTTAAAGCCTTAGAACTTTTGAAGAGACAAAAGAAAAGAGTGGAGAAGTCTTATAATAAGAAGGTTAGAATCAAGACCTTCTCACCTGGAGATTTAGTTTGGAAAGTAATCCTGCCTATGGATCGAAAGGTTAGAGCCGTGGGCAAATGGTCCCCAAAATGGGAGGGCCCGTTTCAAATTACGCAAGTATTTTCTAATGGAGCCTATGAAGTTGAAGAATTAAATGAGGATAAAAGAATCTTGAGAGTAAATGGCAAGTATTTGAAAAAATATAAACCAGCACTTCAAGAAATTAAAATTGTTAAGGAGTAATTCGACATAACAAGGGCAAAGCCAATAATGGTATTTATGAATGCCAAAATGGCTTAGTAGTCATTACATATAAATGCCTAAAAGGGCCATAGAGCATCAAATTAAAAAATTACAAAGAGACTAACAAGCTAAAAGGGGAGATTCTCCTTCATCTTCAAGTACTTCGACTTCTGGAGGTCAAGACGCTTTTTACATAAGGCCTTGTCAGATTTTAAGTGTGCAACTTCCTTCTCCAGTCGTTGAGCTTTTTCAGCAAAAGTTATGGCATTTTCAAGCTCTTTCGACAAGCCAGAGTCATCGAAGGCAGACAATTCAGCGTTACGCTTTTTGGCCTTTGAGATCTTGGCTCGAAGTTTCTTGATCTTTCGCTCCCAGGAAGCAATACTTTCTTCATTGCAGGCGATTTCTTGCTTGTTCTTTTCTTTTGTTTCCTCCAATTCGGCTACCTTATTCTCAAAATCAGTGGCAGCAGTCCAAGCGGCAGCCTCACTTCCAGCTTTGGTTGAAATGGCCTTTTCGATTTGGGGCAGGTGTTTGAGGTCACCATGGACTTGGTCAATCATAGTGCCAAGCTCTAAGATGACGTTGGCAGATTCTGGAGAAATAGCGTGAATGTCAACTTGTGGAGGAGACTTTTAAAAGAGATATGAGTGACATCATCCATCTGTAAGAGTGTGAAAAGGTCACCCTTAAAGATCTTGTTTTTGATCTTCAGACGGATATTGTCCTCAGGTTTGCTTGAAGGCTGATCCCCAGAGGTAGTTGAAGCACTGGGAGTTTTATCAGATGAGCTTCCTCGACGCCTAAGAAGGATCTTTATGTATTGACGAGGGTTGCTAGTCTTCAAGGCATCCAGTTCCTCTTCAGAAAGTCATGCTCCATACACAGTTGAGGCTGCCTTGCCTTCAGTTGCAGCAGTAGGTGTTGGGGTAGTAATGGCTTCGACATGGGTTGGCTCGTTGATAGGTCATTTGTCAGCCTTCTCCTCCTCGCCTTTATTCTCCTCCTCTTCATCTTCGTGCATTTTGTCTTCATCTTCACTGTCATCATCATGGCCAGCAAGTTCAGATTGGTGCATGGTCTCATCATCATCTTCTTCCATTTCTTCCTCTCCTTCTGGGTTAACATTGGCAGCCCCAATGGGTTCGTCATTTGGGGATCCCTCTTCATCGACCAAGGGTGGGTCTTCATCCATGGCAACAACTTTTGGAATTTCTGTGTCAGGATCCTGCTGAACATCGTCTGCCTCATGGTCGGAGCCATCTGTTTGAGACTGCTGGGTAGCAGTCTTCGCTGGCGAAATAGGAACTGTTTCAAAACCAGGCTTATTAATTTCACCTAGTGAACTCATTCCAGAGCCCAAGTTAGAAGTGGGATGGTATGTGGGCTCACCTTGGCTATTTAGGAGGGTGGTGGGAGAAGGAGGATTATTCACCGGTGGGTTCGAACCACTAGCATCAGCCTGAATCAAATCGAAGCAAGTCAGATTAAGGAAAACAAGGTAAATAAGTTTTTATTTAAAGAAAAATATGACAAGTTACCTTGACTCCTTCAGCATCAGGGCTACATTTATTGCTTTCAGCATGACCTGTAGCTGGTGTAGCGAGCGATTTTGGACGCGGTTCTTAAGCGCTGGTCGTTCTCTGCAGTTTGAACTTAAACTACAGGTCGATTCATTTTTTATCCTATTGTGAGCTGAATAAGGAAGGGAAATAGATGTCTACAATTAACCCTGCTTTGCATACTGAGTTTAAACAGCGGTCTGTTAGGTTACGAATGCTATCAATGTGGGGGGCCTTTGTACTGGTTATTTGTATTTTTGCCAATACGGTTTTCTTTCTTTTTATCTGGGCAGAAGGTTTCTGGCGGGGAACAAGGATTAGGATGTTAGGACTGATGCTTTTAAATGCGAGAGTATGAGATTTGGGTTTTTTGTTGATTGTGCTCGCTAAGATTTTTTCTTTCAATCTTATGCCTACGTAGTTCCTCCTATTCTATGGGAGGAAATGGGTGTTTTTGGTGTCTTGTTTAAAGCCCAAGACGTGAAGCGAAAGGTGGTTTGTATCTTGATCAAAGCCCAAGATGTGAAGCTGAAAAGTCTATTTGTGTCTTGTTCAAAGCCCAAGACGTGAAGCTGAAGGGTGTTGACCTTAGAGAGAATTTGTCATCTCTAAAGAAGAGTTTGTCTGTCACAACTGTTGGGTGACTGGTTATAAAGGAGAATTACTTTAACCGGGATACGTGGATCCTAGCAATGCCATAATTTCCTTTATAGGGGATTTTAACCTGAAGGAGAAGACTTTAACTCAGTGTAGAGCAATGCTATCTTTCCTTAGGAATTTCTCATGCTAAAAGAGGGGTAGTGGCATGGATGTAGATGATCCAGAGGCTTGCCGCTTACAGCGATTAGATGAAGGGGAAGGAGTTGTTGATGTTTGTGTACTGTGAACGAGGCACAGCTTTTTATGCTGAAAGGTTGATTGGATCAACCAGTGGTTTTCTTATACAAAGCCTAAGAGGAGGCTAATCTGTGTCTCGTACAAAGCCCGAGAGAGAGGCGAAAAGGGTTTGACTCGACGAGGGAATCTTTTGGTATCTCGTATAAAGCCCGAGATGGAGGCTGTTTGACTTAACAAGAGAGTTTTTTGTATCTCGTACGAAGCCCGAGATAGAGTCTGTTGTCTGTTTGGCTCAATAAGAACCTTTTGTATCTCGTATAAAGCCCGAGATGGAGGCTAAAGGGGTGATTGACTCAACGAGGGAGTCTCTTATGTGTCTCGTACGAAGCCCGAGAGAGAGGCCAAACGTTGTTTGACTCCGATGGGGAGGATCATTGTACAAAGCCCAAGAGGAGGCTGTGGTTACTGTTTCAGTTAAGTGATAGGTCCAGTATACTGGTTTAAAGAGAAAATCAATTCTTATATGAGCAACATTGTACTCATGGATTTCATTCAAGGATCCGGGTTATTCCTATTCTTTAAGGAAGCGGGAAATCCGAAGGGGTATTGAGACTGTCCGAGTCTACGGGTTTCCTTCCTATTTAACGAAGGGGTCACTTGAGAATGTCTTTGAGACTCAAGGAGATTAGACCGTCCAAGTCTAGAGTTTCGTCTTTCGTACTATGTTTTGAGAAACAGTAGTAGACTCTTTGAAAGGACTGTTCTATTAAGATGACTAGGTTCTGTTCCTATACCTCTAGGAGGTCGTCGGGACAATTTGTACGAAGCCCAAGAGGAGGCTGGAAACTTTTAAGAAGCCGACGGGTCCTTGTACTAAGCCCAAGAGGAGGCTATCATTCCCGGAGGAAGAGATCCTTATACGAAGCCTAAGAGGAGGCTTTGAATACTTCTAAGAAGCCGACGGGTCCTTGTACTAAGCCAAAGAGGAGGCGAGGGTTGCTTTTAAGAAGCCTGTGGGTCCTTGTATAATGCCCAAGAGGAGGCCGATGCTTTTCAGAAGCCCGTGGGTCCCCAAACCCCAAGAAATTCAAGGCAATGCTATTCACCGAGAATAGATCAAAGTCAGGAAAGTTCGAGAATTTGGAAGAAACTCAAAGATGCCATTCACGGAGAATACATTCATCTTGGGGAGTAGAGTTTCTTGACAATTCCTAATGAGGACAGCCGAAGAGAAGACTGTATCTGGTGATCCTATTGGGGATCTAGTTGTCTATTTCTACGAACAAATGAAACGGCGTCACCTAGTTCTAGACGTAGTTTCCGGGGAAACTCTAAATATCTATACTATTATTACACAGTTGATATGAGTTTATGAAAGAAGACTTACAGTGAAACAGCCCCACAATACAGTTATGTGTATATGAAAGCGGTAAATGAAGGCAATAACCACTTACTCGGTTGTAGAGCTTCCATGCTGTTTTGTTAGTTGTTCAATAAAGAAATATTGAAAACAACAGTATATTTCAAAATCAAAGGAGAAAGTGCTTTGAAAAAGAAAGATTTGGGGCTTACAGCTCAAGGAGAGGCCCAAGGTTTTATCAGTGAGCGCACTGTTTGAATTTGTACAGAGGGACTGATACAAGTGACTGAGGCCCAAAATGTTTTCTGTACAAAGGGATGGGTCTTACATTCTCTCAAGAGGCCCAAAAAGTTTTAAAGAAAAAGAGTGGGGCTTATAACACGAGGGTAGGTCCAGATGATTTTTCGTTTAAAAATGGCGATCGCGCCGAGGTTTTCTTTTAACGCAGAGGGACTTATACAATAAGTGAGGCCCAAAATGTTTTGTTTAAAAGGGGGTTGGGTCTTACACTCTATTAGAGGCCCAAAGAGTTTTAAATGGGTCTTATAGCTCGAGGAGAGGCCCAAGGTTATTTTGAAAAGGCGACGATCGCGCCGTTTGTTTTTTACGGTATCGGGACTTATACAATACACTGAGGCCCAAAAATGATTTGGTCAAAAAAAGGATTGGGTCTTACACTCTCTCAAGAGGCCCAAGTGTTTTGAAAATGATTTATGAGGGTTGAATTAATCCAAAAACCCTAATTTGTTTTCAAAAAATGTATTTAATTGAATAAAAATTCAATTAAAATGATCAAAATTGTTTATCATATGGAAAACAAATTGTGATCTTGGGTTAATGCTTCAAAAATTAAGTATTGACCTACAAAATAATTAGAAAGCATTAAAAGTTGCAAAATCAATGTGGAAAAAATATTTAAAATGTCAAAAACAATTAAAACATTAATTCTTTGTAAAAATATCAATTATATAAAATAAATAATATTTTTGGGATTTTTTGATAAAATAAAATATTTTAACATTTTTGTGAATTATTAAAAAAAGAATCAACTCAAAATCATTAAAACTCAGAGAGAAATTAATTTTTGAATCAATTAAATAAAATCACAAAATTCAAATATTCAAATTTCTAAAAATGGCGCCAAGAACAAGCTGAAGAACACGCACGTGTTCTTGGATTCTCAGATTTGCATTTTCTCTCCAATCTCACTGAATACTTAATCATATCATGTAATCCACATATCATTATGCTCGTCTCAACCTCACGATCATGTTTATGTCAATTAATTTCATTTAAATTAAACATATAACAAGAAATCACGAAAAATCCTCAAGAACCCTAATTTCTGCATGAAGGCTAGGATTTTTGATACACGATTCAAACAATGCAATTAATTGAGGGGAAACATTCCATGCATGATTATGAACATATGACCAAATTATTGTGCGAGGAAATATGCATAGATTGAGAGATGACCAAGTATGTGCTTACCTCTAGGCCGTGACAGCAAGTGCAATGTGATTTTTGATTTGGAGGTGTTACAGATGAGTGGTGATGATCTGAACAGCTTCCCTACACCCTATGGAGTGTGTTTGAATGCATGGAATGGATTAAAATTGGCTGGATCACTTCATGGCATCTCAACTGCATTTTGGTTAAAACCTTGAGCAATTGACTGGTGATTCTGAGAAATCAGTGTTCCAGTTGTTGTTTAAGTGTTTGATCAGCTCATATGTGATGTATGTGAGGTGTGTGAGTGATTGGTTTGATTGGAAAAGCTCTCAAACTCAAAACCCGATAGCTACCTTGCTAAGAAAGGCATTTTTGCCAAGAGAAAGAGATTTTGAGGAAAGCATCTGTTAGATGGCTTTGGTGTACTCAAACTGATCACAATTGAGCTCTATTTATAGTATAGCAAGTTTGTTTTGGGATCCACAGTGAATGGCAACTGCAGCAGGTGTTTGTTCAATGTTGGCCAATGGAATTTCAAGTCTCCCTTAGCCATTGACTAGAGGTTAGGGCACAGAGCTTTGGTTCCCTTGGTCTTGGATAAGTCTTGACTGATTTCAGATGAGAATGGCTCAGTCCATGCCACCTTGATGCTTCCATTGAATGCTCCAATCCAAATTTGAAGTCTTGTCCCTATTTTGGCCATTCTAGGTTCAACATGCTATTTCTTGTTCCATGGACTTTGGAGGCTTGACTCAGTGATTGTCCCCTTTAGATTCAATCCTCTGAGGTGTCCAAGTGGATAGGAGCATTTGGATTTGCCTGATTTTGGCAAATCGAGCAAAGTTGCAAATTCTGCCTTGCCTTGACAGATTTCAGCAAGGCAACTTTCCAATGTCATACCTCATGACTCAAATGGAATTTGGCAACGTTCTTGGTCATTTTGGAAAGCCCTTACATCATACAACAACTGTTTGAACATGTTTGGTTTTGATCTCTTTTGAATCCAAGTGAAAAATCCCCCTACATTTGGCAAAAAGTGAAGACAGATTCTGACTTAGTGAAAATTTCACTAAGTGTTGGAAAAAGTGACATTTTCAATTTTCAGCCATTTTGATCACTCCATAACTCAAAATCCTTGATGAATTGGACTTAGGTCTAGTTGAAGGTTTTGTAGAGGGTAATGAGGGCTACAAATCCATCTTTGGATGAGAAAAAATGGCCTTGTGGTTTAGGAGTTATGGTCCTCCAAAGTTGGTACCATAGCCACTTTATTTTTAACTTAGAAAATTTTCTAAGTTTTTATGGTTACCCCTTTTACAAGTTATCCAACTTTTCTTGATTTTTCTTGATGAATGATGATTCAAATCATACATTAACATCATTTTAGGGTTAAAAATCCATTTTGGTGAAAAATCTCAAAAAGTCAAAGTTGACTTTTGTGCACAGTTGACTTTTTATCAGATGAATTTCAAACTGTGCAATTCTTCAGGAAATCATGTCCTTGACCTAAATCAAACTTGATGGACATGTTCCAAGGGTGTCATAGGGTATATTGAGGCATGTCCTAGGGCTTGGGAGCTTGTCCTGGTCAAAAGTCAAAGTTACAGTTGACTTTTCCCTTAAAACCCTAATTGTGGTGCAGATGAAATTGAGACTTGTTGCTCAAGCTTCTTGGATTAATCCATTGTTCCAAATGGATCAATATAGTTCATTAGAGACCCTCAAATCATGTCTTGAGGTCTTGGTTCATGATTTGTCCCAAAAGTCAACTTAGGGGTGAATTAGGTCAAGAAACCCTAATTCTTGATTTTTGATGTATGCATCCCCTGAGGTCAAATTGACTTGATATTTGGGCCCATGAGGTTCCATGGAGTATATTAGGTTATGTTTTGGATCATTGGCTCATGCCCAGATGGAAAATTTCCATCTGGAGGCCCTGGTCGACCAAAACCCTAATTTGGTGACACTGGCGATCCTGAGGCTTGATCTACCTAGAAGGGAGCAGCTTTGTGCTTAATCCTTAAAGTGGGAGTCCTTTTTGATCCTTTGTGGATATTTAAGAGGCTAGACAAGTTGAAGATCATGTCATTCCTTGATTGACCCTTTGTCTAAAGCTCAGAGAGGGCTTGAAACCCTAATTTTGATTGTAGTGGAAGCTCACCCATCTTTGGGGAGATTGATGAAGCATGATGGTTCCCCCATATTATGATGATTATTTGCACAATGATGGGAAATCTTAGTGGTCAAAATTTGGGGTATGACAGATGCCCCTATTTAATCTTCTTGGACCCGAAGGTGTGAATGACGAAGGTATTCGGGCATTCGGGGTGCAAGAGGATTAAATATCAGAATACCCGAAATTTTGATGGTGGTCATGAATGGTAGCTTATGCATTCATCTTCTTTAGCTAAGAAATGATGCTTAGCAAAGGTAAACTTCCCCTCGATCCTGGTTTCCTACCAAGGAACTGGTCTTAGTTTCTTTTGTCAATAAACTTTATCGACAAGGGACGCTATTCGTAGCGGTTTTCCTCAAACTTCTCGCCGAATTTTCTTGGGGAGATGCCATTTGATGGGAAAACTTTGACGTTAGACTCGCTGGGGAACCCAGTCGTCTGAGTTGTAGAAGTGCACAAACTTCTCTGTTGGAGACGCCATTTGTTTCTACTGGGGGAAAGCATGTCTCTTGGGAGACTGCTGTCGCTTGGGATCTTACATCATGCTTTTCTCGGGATCTTCCCGGAGAAATGCCATATGATGGGGTCCAATTTTGAGGTGCCGATGATGTAACGCCTGAATTTAATTAATTAGTTACTTAATTTATTGAAGGATTTAATTATTGGATCTAGACGAAGTTGAGAATTAATCGGAGTAGTTGGATTTGTCGGTATTATTTTAAGAGGCTAATTGGTTTGATATGTCGATCGGAATTATTAAGTTAAAGTCGGATTAATAGTCGGTTAATCGAAAAATTAATAAGTTGATTATGCTGAAGGAGTAATATTAGTAATAATATTATTATTTATTTAGGTTAGTTGTGGTGTGGTATGTGGCAATGTGGAGGTGTGGATTAGTTGGCCCATTAAATCAAATAATAGTATTATTAGTTATTATTAGATTATTTGGAAAATAAAAGAAAAGAAGTAGCAGTAAGGTGAGAAAAGGAAATACAGAACGAGGGTTTTGTGTGGAGAAAGAGATAGGCAGTTACGAAGGAAAACGGGAAAAAGGGAACAAAGATGCCGTACGAGGAGAAGTTGCAGAGCATATATTTGAAGCTATAGTGAACAAGGATTCAACCGGTGGGTTAGAGCGGTCTTCAACCCAAGGTAAGGGTGGGTTCTACTATTATAACCGGGTTATGATGAATGTTATGGGGGTATTAGGTTGTATTGAATTGATACTGTCTGTAATTTTGTTGAGTAATTTCTGTTTGGTCTCATACCGTCACACAATGTGAAATTGGGTTTATGGGAAATTATTGTCGTGATTGAAAATTGATGTTGCAGTGGGTATAAGTTGATTGTGTCTGAGATAGTTGATCGAAGAAAATATGTTGATGTGTTGGTGTATTATATGTCGTAATTGGTTAAATTGACATTGAGTGAAATCTGGAAAATATACAAGCAAGTGGCAATATAGGAAACTATACGTGTGAAGAAGAAGAAAGGAAATTTGAGACGGGGGCAGAAGAAAGGAAATTGGAGGCGGGGGCCTCACAAGGTGGGGGTGGGCGCCTCCTAATGCATTTTGGTGGGGGTGGGCGCCTCCTAATGCTTTTTGGTTTTTTTTATATTTTTGCTTGGTGTGTGTGTGGCATACTGTAGCATATATCAGTAGCATATGAATTATATATTAGTATATATGTGTGTTAGTAGCACCTATGAACCATATACTAGTAATGATAATAATGGTTTGGTATTATTAATAAGATAATCTTGGGAGTTCTAGAATTAGAAGTATTCTACCAGTCTAAGTGTTAGTCTTAATAATTAAATGGCAGGTAGTGTATATGTAGTAGAAATTGAGACTATATAAGGTATAACATTTATGATTAGCAGTAGCATATTTTAGTAGCAATGGTGTCCCAAAAATAATTTGTGGGTAAACAAAGTTTGTTCAGGTAATTTAGCAGAGTACTAGTTTAATTAATTTAGTAGCAGTATGCATTTCAGTAGCAGTGGTAATTTTGACAGCAACAGGATTTAATAACAATTCATGACAGAAACTTGGAAATGATTTTCAGGAAATCGTAACAGAAAGTAGAAGTTTGTAATAAACTGGTAGTAGTAACAGAAGTTAAAAATAGTGTAGTTTTAGTCGGTTTAGCCGGTTTAGGCGAGAAACTTAGTTGTCCGGAATTTAACGAAAATTGTCGGGGTAAGTCGGGTAAATTAGTAGGTGACTTTTGTTGAATTGTTTTGTTGAAATTATGTTGAAAAAGTAGAATCTCAGGTACAGCTGACTTTGTTGTTTCGTTCCGATACACGGACGAATTGTAAGTTGTAGGCTTGATAAGCCAACGTTGATATAAGTTGTTTACGTCGGAAAAGTTGCTATGTTGTTTAAGTTGATTATGTTGTGGAAGTTGTTGAGTTGTTTATGTTGATGAGTTGTGCATGTCGTAAAACATACATTGCATTTTGTGTCGGAGCGTTGCTCACACCACGTTAGCCTGGATTGGCACCTGTTTAAGTTGGCCTTAATGGCACCACGTTGAAGGCTTATGCCTTGTTGAAATGCCTCGATAACCTGGCGAATGTTTAAGTTGGGAGTTTTACTCCGATGGTACCACATGCATGTGCATAGTTATGTCACATTTTGAGTCGTTGTGAAGTTGTTGTTGTTCTTGATTCGTTGTTGTTGTGAAGTTGTTGTTGTTGTAAAGTTGCTGTTGTTCTTGATTCGTTGTTGTTGTGAAGTTGCCGTTGTTGTGAAGTTGTTGCTTGTTATAAGTTGTTATTGCTATGTCTTGTTGCTTGATATAAAATTACTAATGTCGGGTGCTGTTGTTTTATATGTTGTTCTTACTATAATTTGCATCTTTTATGTAAGTTGTTGGTATATGTTGTTATTTGCTGTCAATACCAGTTGGGGCTGCTATTAAGTTGTTTATTTCTAGTTGTTGCATGACTGTTGTATGGAGCGGTGAAATTCGTATGATTCTAATCTAGCATATTAATTATCATATTTTGTTTATAATATTCGATATCTCACCCCTTCTGTAATGATGTTACCTATTATGGGTAACTGAGCAGGTACTCAAGAATAGCTGCAGAAGTTGAGGTATAATGTGAAGTCTTAGATGCTGTTAGCTCGAGGTGGTCTTGCTCTGATACGTAGCACTCGGGGGGATGAACGATTGTTGTTTATTTGTTGTTATTGTCTTAGTAGTTGAATCTTAAATTGTGGTTATTAAAGAATTGTTGTTTCAAAGTTGTTTTGAGTTGGACATGAGGTTTTGTCATTATAAGTTGAATTATGTGAAGCCGCTTATTAATAAAAGTTGTTTTGTTTTCAAAAGGATAATTCCGGTTGTTATCAGTTCATCCGAATCAGTGTTATGTATCTGAATTATTTGTGATTAATATGAAGTTGTTTTCTGTTGAAAATGTGACATCCTATTTATGTTGAAGAATTTTTAAAATGAAAACTCTGATTTTATTACTTATCCGCCGGGTAGAAATGGGGTGTTACATTAGTGGTATCAGAGCAGGTCGGTCTGTCCGGCCAATGTTGACTAATGTTGTTTCTTCCTTAGTACTCGACATGTGTGTGGAACACTGTCGGTGCTTGTTTGTTAGTAGTTTCTAGTAGTTGTCTACAAGGTTGTTGTGAATTAAGTGGGGGAGATGTTTGTTCCCATACGTGTTGTTGGTATGTAGAAGTTATTTCAAGGTGATGTTGCTTGCAAGAGTGCATATGTTGGAGCGATGTTATTGCAGACCAGCGAGAGTTTGGACTCGCGAATCCGTATCAGTCAAGTTGGAGATACGCGTAGAGTCTGGACGGTGAATCGAAGATGATTGAAATTAAGGAATTATTCCGAATGGAATGATAAGTTGGTGAATTAATTTGGTAAGTTGTATATCTTGAGTATAGTTGGATTAAAGTTGAGTGATTTTTGTAGTTGGATGAAAAGAAAGGATTGTTGGTAGATTTTGGAGCAAGCGGGAGAGAGATGGAACTTATGTTCATCAATCTCAAATTCTGATTTTTGCAACTTTGGAGCAGCTGTCGGTAAAAGAGACATAACTTTTTACTCGTGATTCCGATTGAAGCGGTTCTGGACTTTTTAGAAAGCTTACGAAATTCCCTACAGTTTGCATATACGATTTGTCTTTAGGAAGTTTGTGAAGAGGGAGAAAAGTGCGTTTTAATATTTGGGTCTGATGCTGAGTTTTGGAAAATTCTGCATACGGAAATTCTGGACCAGTCCCGTTGTGTAGCTGATAACTCTTTACTCGTAGATCGGATTTGAGCGATTCTTGAAGTTCTGGTATATACACAAAATTCTCTTCATTTTGGAATATGATTTTGTGATTGAGAGATCTGTATTGAAGGAGATATATATGGTTGAAGTTGAGCGACATTTGCTGAAAAAAAATTTGGAAGGATGAAAACAAGTGTGGAATATTATTAAGAATAAAGTGTTGGTATTTGTAAGATGTGACTGTATCGGAGAATGCTGGAGATGCAACTTATGTTGAATGAGGATGATTAAGACGATGATGCTAAGTAAAGGTAATGTTGAGAGAAATGTGAATGTTGATTTGTGTTGCTAAGAATTTTCACCTTGGTTGAAAGTTGTAATTGGAGCAACCTGAATTTGATCGTTCTTAATGTTGTAGCGATTTCGGTGTTGGAAAAATATTTAGAGTCGTGTTGTACCATGAACGTGTATAAGAGGATGCGTAATGGATTTTGAACGTTTTTGCATCGTTGACGAAGTTGCAACTAAAGAAACTAAGGGTGGCATTGGTAAGCCTTAGAAAGTTGGCGGAGCATTATGCTTACGGACTTTGGGCACAAGTTGAAGTACGCTAATGTGTTGGGTACTGATGATTTATTTCACCGTTATGGTTGTCGGCTGTCTATTGACAAATTGAGGAACTGATCACCCTTAATCCATTGTTGATAGTAGACGGAGTCATAATTGATGGATAGATGTGTCGTGCCAACTAGTATAGTATGTACGTTGAATTGGTCGAAGTCAAGCCAAGTGCTTGAAGGTTGTTTGTTTTGCTGATACAAGTTCATATGTTAGAATATTAGTTGAATTTAAGGATGACAGCACGAAGCTGTGTTTGATTGATGAGTAGTATGGAAAATTTCAGTTGAGGCTGGAGAATGTGAGGGTTGAGTTATAGGTAGAACAAGAAGTTAAATTATAAGTTGATTTGTAAAAGTGGAGTTTTGGTTGGTAAAGATGATTTATCTTGTTGAATTTAAGTGGACTCAGGTGTCAAATGTTGTTGATGTTGTTATGCGCCTAAGGTGATTTTGGGAACTATGTTGATAAAAGATAGTAGAGTTGTAATTTATGTGTGGTGTTAACGGGGAGGTCCCGAAGAGTTAAGTCGAAAGCCTTGGTATTATGTCGACTCTGATGATTGGAAGTTGGAGGTCAACTGAGTAGAGTTAGTACCTTGAAAGTAATCAGAGTGCGCAGCGAACGCGTAGTGTATTGCGGTTGTTCAGACGTGAATTGTACCGATGTTGATATTTGATTACGTTGATGTTGTGTTTAAGTTGGTATTCTTAAGTTGTTGTGTTCTGGTTCTTA
This sequence comes from Lathyrus tuberosus, assembly GCA_022829125.1. Lineage (NCBI taxonomy): Eukaryota > Viridiplantae > Streptophyta > Magnoliopsida > Fabales > Fabaceae > Lathyrus > Lathyrus tuberosus. The sequence goes on along the minus strand of JALAZF010000463.1, from coordinate 3,324,262 downwards.
AACCGGTAAATTCTTAAGTTGGTTACTTCTTGTGTTGCGATGTTAGTTGTCAATTGCATCACTTGGGTAGTATTCGCGTTGTTGTCGCTGTGAGGCTAAGAACCGTTGTTTGTGTTATACGTGGGTTTCCCTCAGAGTATGGAGATAAGGATCGTATATGTGTTTTGGTGTTGTTTACGTTGCTGCGGTAATGATGCGATGTTGTATAGTCGAGTATAGGCAAGTGAAGGTTGTTACTATGTTGTAAGGTGGTTGTTTCAAGGTATTACTAAAATGGTTGGCGAATAGTAACAATCATGTTGTAAGAGTAATTGAAGTGTCGGAGTATACATATTGGGTTTAAAACCGTGATTGAGTTGTTGTTGGACTGGAAGATTAAATACGGGAGTTGGGATAAGGATGGTGGTGTCGGATAGATTTTCGAGGACGAAAATATTCTAAGTGGGGGAGAGTTGTAACGCCTGAATTTAATTAATTAGTTAATTAATTTATTGAAGGAATTAATTATTGGATCTAGACGAAGTTGAGAATTAATCGGAGTAGTTGGATTTGTCGGTATTATTTTAAGAGGCTAATTGGTTTGATATGTCGATCGGAATTATTAAGTTAAAGTCGGATTAATAGTCGGTTAATCGAAAAATTAATAAGTTGATTATGCTGAAGGAGTAATATTAGTAATAATATTATTATTTATTTGGGTTAGTTGTGGTGTGGTATGTGGCAATGTGGAGGTGTGGATTAGTTGGCCCATTAAATCAAATAATAGTATTATTAGTTATTATTAGATTATTTGGAAAATAAAAGAAAAGAAGTAGCAGTAAGGTGAGAAAAGGAAATGCAGAACGAGGGTTTTGTGTGGAGAAAGAGATAGGCAGTTACGAAGGAAAACGGGAAAAAGGGAACAAAGATGCCGTACGAGGAGAAGTTGCAGAGCACATATTTGAAGCTATAGTGAACAAGGATTCAACCGGTGGGTTAGAGCGGTCTTCAACCCAAGGTAAGGGTGGGTTCAACTATTATAACCGGGTTATGATGAATGTTATGGGGGTATTAGGTTGTATTGAATTGATACTGTCTGTAATTTTGTTGAGTAATTTCTGTTTGGTCTCATACCGTCACACAATGTGAAATTGGATTTATGGGAAATTATTGTCGTGATTGAAAATTGATGTTGCAGTGGGTATAAGTTGATTGTGTCTGAGATAGTTGATCGAAGAAAATATGTTGATGTGTTGGTGTATTATATGTCGTAATTGGTTAAATTGACATTGAGTGAAATCTGGAAAATATACAAGCAAGTGGCAATATAGGAAACTATACGTGTGAAGAAGAAGAAAGGAAATTTGAGACGGGGGCAGAAGAAAGGAAATTGGAGGCGGGGGCCTCACAAGGTGGGGGTGGGCGCCTCCTAATGCATTTTGGTGGGGGTGGGCGCCTCCTAATGCTTTTTGGTTTTTTTTGGATTTTTGCTTGGTGTGTGTGTAGCATACTGTAGCATATATCAGTAGCATATGAATTATATATTAGTATATATGTGTGTTAGTAGCACCTATGAACCATATACTAGTAATGATAATAATGGTTTGATATTATTAATAAGATAATCTTGGGAGTTCTAGAATTAGAAGTATTCTACCAGTCTAAGTGTTAGTCTTAATAATTAAATGGCAGGTAGTGTATATGTAGTAGAAAATGAGACTATATAAGGTATAACATTTATGATTAGCAGTAGCATATTTTAGTAGCAATGGTGTCCCAAAAATAATTTGTGGGTAAACAAAGTTTGTTCAGGTAATTTAGCAGAGTACTAGTTTAATTAATTTAGTAGCAGTATGCATTTCAGTAGCAGTGGTAATTTTGACAGCAACAGGATTTAATAACAATTCATGACAGAAACTTGGAAATGATTTTCAGGAAATTGTAACAGAAAGTAGAAGTTTGTAATAATCTGGTAGTAGTAACAGAAGTTAAAAACAGTGTAGTTTTAGTCGGTTTAGCCGGTTTAGGCGAGAAACTTAGTTGTCCAGAATTTAATGAAAATTGTCGGGGTAAGTCGGGTAAATTAGTAGGTGACTTTTGTTGAATTGTTTTGTTGAAATTATGTTGAAAAAGTGGAATCTCAGGTACAGCTGACTTTGTTGTTTCGTTCCGATACACGGACGAATTGTAAGTTGTAGGCTTGATAAGCCAACGTTGATATAAGTTGTTTACGTCGGAAAAGTTGCTATGTTGTTTAAGTTGATTATGTTGTGGAAGTTGTTGAGTTGTTTATGTTGATGAGTTGTGCATGTCGTAAAACATACATTGCATTTTGTGTCGGAGCGTTGCTCACACCACGTTGGCCTGAATTGGCACCTGTTTAAGTTGGCCTTGATGGCACCACGTTGAAGGCTTATGCCTTGTTGAAATGCCTCGATAACCTAGCGAATGTTTAAGTTGGGAGTTTTACTCCGATGGTACCACATGCATGTGCATAGTTGTGTCACATTTTGAGTCGTTGTGAAGTTGCTGTTGTTCTTGATTCGTTGTTGTTGTGAAGTTGCTGTTGTTCTTGATTCGTTGTTGTTGTGAAGTTGCCGTTGTTGTGAAGTTGTTGCTTGTTATAAGTTGTTATTGCTATGTCTTGTTGCTTGATATAAAATTACTAATGTCGTGTGCTGTTGTTTTATATGTTGTTCTTACTATAATTTGCATCTTTTATGTAAGTTGTTGGTATATGTTGTTATTTGTTGTCAATACCAGTTGGGTTTGCTATTAAGTTGTTTATTTCTAGTTGTTGCATGACTGTTGTATGGAGCGGTGAAATTCGTATGATTCTAATCTAGCATATTAATTATCATATTTTGTTTATAATATTCGATATCTCACCCCTTCTATAATGATGTTACCTATTATGGGTAACTGAGCAGGTACTCAAGAATAGCTGCAGAAGTTGAGGTATAATGTGAAGTCTTAGATGCTGTTAGCTCGAGTTGGTCTTGCTCTGATACGTAGCACTCGGGGGGATGAACGATTGTTGTTTATTTGTTGCTATTGTCTTAGTAGTTGAATCTTAAATTGTGGTTATTAAAGAATTGTTGTTTCAAAGTTGTTTTGAGTTGGACATGAGGTTATGTCATTATAAGTCATTATAAGTTGAATTATGTGAAGCCGCTTATTAATAAAAGTTGTTTTGTTTTCAAAAGGATAATTCCGGTTGTTATCAGTTCATCCGAATCAGTGTTATGTATCTGAATTATTTGTGATTAATATGAAGTTGTTTTCTGTTGAAAATGTGACATCCTGTTTATGTTGAAGAATTTTTAAAATGAAAACTCTGATTTTATTACTTATCCGCCGGGTAGAAATGGGGTGTTACAGATGACCTTTTCATCAGCGATCTTTTCGGAGCAAAACTGACATGCTGCCGAATCTCTGATTACGAGGCTTTCTCTGTGGATTTTCCTTAATCCGGGAAAGCAAGGATATCGTCTTCGATGGCGAAGGGTGACATTTGTTGAAAGTTTTCTCTGGCTTTTCAGAGGTTCAAGTTATCAAAGTGGTCAAGGACCAACTTCATTCCAGAAGTAAACTGGAGGAGAGAGATTGTTCAGACACAGTATTTCCTGATGAGGAAAAGGATGACAACTCGATTGAGAGAACTCCTATCTCTAAGGGACAAGACCGACTAGAGTGATAGTGATTGCAATATGAAATGTGAATGCAAATCAATAATGCATGATGTATGTATGTATATGCTGACAAAACTGAAGCGACATACAAACTGACAGGTGGACACGACTGGATACTCGGCCATCACGGGGCGTGTAGAGATATCGCTGGTTCAAGATAGAAATTCCACCTTGCTTAGGAGAGATAGTCCCTGCGGGGAATATCGTTATCGGGCTTAAGAGATAGGAACTCGGCCGAAGCGTGTCAGACGAAACATGGTCTCTGACACAGTTGATCCCTTCATTTAGGCGTAATGTCTAGAAGGAGTACTTTGATTCTGCACTTTGAGGTTCGAACACCTTTGGAGACGCGATTGATGTTCTTTCGATGTTTAACAGTCAAAAGAAATTGCCATCTCTATTTTTTAAAAAAGCAGAAAAAATTTATTAAGTAAATTCATTTTTGTTTTATTTCAAGAATCGTTAATCATGTTAAAATGTCGTTCTATAAAGCTAAAACAAGTAGGAATTACAAACAAAAGCACAAAGGCTCAAATTTTATTGATAAGATGGAAATCAGCCAAACGCGTGATTCCAGAGAGTATATACAAAGTTTGAAAATGGTAATTTACAGGGAAAAGGGCTACGTTGAAACATAACGACCACTATCCTTCTACCAACTTTGAATTCGGGACATCCTGAGCTTCTGTCGAAGATGACCTTGACTGGAGTTTTTTGACAGATGATGTAACCACTGCTGCTGCTGAGGGACTTGCCACTGTTGACCATAATTACTTGCCATTATCCCTAATTTTTTCCTGGATTGTACTTTGATGTTTCCAATCCACCGGGATGTTTTTGTTTTTTTTTTCATGTCTCTAATTTTTGCCTGGACCGCCCTTTCGGGTTTTCAATCCACCGAGACTTTTTTTTTTTTTTTTTAGTTTAGACGAAGTATTTCTTGACTACATCAACATTCGTGGGGTAGGCAAATTCCTCTCCGTCCATGGTTGCAAGTCTCAAGGCACCGCCTGAGAAAGCTTGCGTGACCACATAGGGGCCATCATAATTTGGGGCCCATTTGCCCCGAGAGTCAGTGAGAAATGATTGTATCTTCTTGAGCACAAGGTCTCCTTTTCTGAAAACACGAGGTCGGACCTTTTTGTCAAACGCCCTCTTCATTCTTTGCTGATACAACTGACCGTGGCATAGTGTCGTGACTCGCTTTTCTTCGATCAGATTCAGTTCATCGTGTCGACTTTGACACCATTCAGCTTCCGAAAGCTTAGCTTACATCAATACCCGGATTGATGGGATCTCTACTTCTATGTGGAGAACTGCCTCCATGCCATATACTAGAGAGAAAGAGGTTGCCCCTGTTGAAGTACGGACAGATGTGCGATAACCGTGAAGAGCAAAGGGTAGCATCTCGTGCCAATCTTTGTAGGTTACAACCATCTTTTGAACGATCTTCTTGATGTTCTTGTTAGCCGCTTCTACCGCCCCGTTCATCTTGGGTCGGTAGGGAGATGAGTTATGGTGTTAGATCTTGAACTCTGCACACAACTCTTTCATCATCTCATTGTTCAAGTTAGATCCATTATCGGTAATGATCTCGCTTGGAACACCATAACAGCAGATGATATTGTTTTTGATAAATCGGACCACCACTTGTCGGGTTACATTGGCGAATGATGCTGCTTCGACCCACTTGGTGAAGTAGTCAATGGCTACTAGGATAAACCGATGTCCGTTCGAAGCCTTGGGCTCAATCAAGCCAATCATGTCGATTCCCCATATGGAAAAAGGCCACGGGGAAGAAAGAACTTTGAGATGTGAAGGGGGTACATGAATTTTATCGGAGTATATCTGACACTTGTGACACCTCCTCATGTACTTGTAGCAATCGGATTCCATGGTTAACCAGTAGTACCCTGCTCTTAAAATTTTTCTCGCCATTGTGTGTCCATTGGCATGAGTGCCAAAGGATCCTTCATGAATTTCTTTCATAAGCATGTCTGCTTCTGGTCTGTCTACGCATCGGAGCAAGACCATGTCAAAATTTCTCTTATAAAGAGTGTCACCGCTCAGGAAGAAGTTTCCAGCCAATCTTCTGAGGGTCTTTCTATCTTTTCTGAGTGCCCCAGAGGGGTACTCTTGTTTCTGAAGGAAGCATTTGATATCGTGATACCAAGGTTTGTCGTCTATGACTGCTTCAATCGTAAAGATGTAGGTGGGCCGTTCAAGGCGCATTATGTCGATCTTAGGTATGTCATTCCATTGACCTACACTAATCATGGAAGAGAGAGTGGCTAATGCATCAGCCATGTGATTCTCCTCACGAGGGATGTGGTGACACTCGACTCTATTGAAGAAAGGTAGCAACCTTCTCGCGTAGTCTTTGTAAGGAATCAATCCTGATTGGTATGTGTTCCAATCTCCTTTTATCTGATTGATAACCAGGGCTGAGTCGTCGTATACGTCCAAGTTTTTAATCCTTAAATCAATTGCTTCTTCGAGACCTATGATACAAGCTTCATATTCGGCCTCGTTGTTCGTACATTTGAACGTAAGTCTAGCAGTGAAAGGAATGTGGGTACCCTGAGGGGTAACAATGATTGCCCCAATTAAGTTTCCATAATGATTAACTGCTCCGTCAAAGATAAGTCCCCACTGGGAACCTGGTTCTGGCCCTTCATTGGGTAGCGGTTCATCGCAATCTTTCATCTTTAGATACATGACATCTTCGTCTGGGAAGTTAAACCCGATTGATTCTTAATCGTCAATCGGTTGATGAGCCAAATGATCAGCTAAAATACTTCCTTTAACGGCTTTCTGAGCGTGGTACTCTATGTCATATTCTGATAACAGCATCTGCCAACGGGCAATTCTTCCCGTAAGAGCATGTTTTTCGAAAACGTACTTGATTGGATCCATTTCTAAGATCAACCAAGTAGTGTGACGAATCATGTACTGGCGAAGATGTTTGGCTGCCCAAGCCAAAGCACAGCAAGTTTTCTCAAGCATCGTGTACCGAGTCTCGCAGTCGGTGAATTTCTTGCTCAGATAGTAGATGGCAGACTCTTTCCGTTTGGTTTCATCTTGTTGGCCAAGTACACATCCCATTGAGTCCTCTAGAACTGTGAGGTAAATGATCAGCGGTCTTCCTTCCACTAGAGGTGATAGAATCGGAGGATTCAACAGGTATTCCTTAATACTGTCGAAGGCAGTTTGGCAATCCTCTGACCAAGCGCAATCCTGGTTCTTTTTGAGTAATTTGAAAATCGGCGCACATGTGGCGGTTATAAGGAATATGAATCTGGAGATGTAGTTCAAACGTCCTAGGAATCCTCTAACTTGTTTTTCAGTTTTCGGAGAAGGCATTTCTTGAATGGCCTTGACCTTGTCAGGATCAACTTCAATTCCCTTCTGGCTGACGATGAACCCTAGTAGTTTCCCTGAACGGACACCGAAGGTGCACTTGTTGGGATTCAAGCGGAGCTTGAATTTTCTTAAACGTTCGAACAATTTTGACAGATGTTCAACGTGCTCATTCTCTGTTTTTGATTTTGCAATCATATCATCGACATATACCTTTATTTCCGTATGTATCATGTCATGAAACAGAGTAGTCATGGCCCTTTGATAGGTTGCCCCGGCGTTCTTCAAACCGAACGGCATTACCTTGTAACAAAAGGTACCCCATGGGGTAATGAACGAAGTTTTCTCCATGTCTTTCGGCGCCATTTTGATTTGATTATAGCCCGAGAATCCATCCATGAAGGAGAAAACTTTGAACTTTGTTGTACTGTCTACCAGCATGTCAATGTTTGGTAAAGGAAAGTCGACCTTTGGACTTGCCTTGTTCAGATCTCTGTAATCAACACACATTCTGACCTTTCCGTCCTTTTTGGGAATGGGTACGATGTTGGCTAACCATTGAGGATATTCAGATGTAGCGAGGAAACCCGCGTCAATCTGTTTTTGTAACTCCTCTTTGATTTTGATGGCCATGTCCGGGTGAGTGCGTCTCAACCTTTGCTTTACGGGCGGACATTCCGATCTCAACGGTAGATGATGTTCCACGATGCTGGTATCCAACCCTGGCATATCCTGATAGGACCAAGCGAACACATCGGGGAATTCTTTGAGAAGCTTTATCAAAACCTCTCTGGCAGTTGGACTGAGCAGTGCTCCAATCCTGATTTCTTTTCTTTCTTGCTCTGAACCCAAGTTTACCATTTCCAACGGCTCTTTATGAGGTTCAATGGACCTTTCCTCTTGTCTGAGTAGTCGGGAGATCTCTTCTGGAATTTCGTTGTCAACTTCTTCTTCAGCCCCAAATACCGGGAACTCAAAGTCGGGAGAAGGCATCAGATCGTATGTTTCAACTGGGTTTAAAACAAGCAATCTGCATGACGGTATGATTCGTGTTTAGAAGAGATAGAGGAAAATGCAAGTGTGTGCATTGTTTTATTTTTATTACTGCTTGTTTTTATTATTGAATTGTTTTCTAGGATTACCATTTTCTGAAAAACGAAAAGAGAAAACAACAATTAATGCAGAAATTACAGAACGACGTTATTTTATTAATGAACAAGTCGATCCTTGAAACTACAGCCCTATAAAACAAAACTCTGTCGCTTTGGGCGAAGCGAAGAGGGACATTTACAGAAAGCGAGCCCTATCAAAACATCCGTTTCACCTGGGCAGGGTGAAAGGTTAAAGATGGAAATTACTTTGACTGACGAACGACCTTCGGAACCTCGACAGCAACCCATTGGCGGCGAACTCCTCGGTGAATCACAAAGTCGGCACCTTCCTTGATTTGTCTTCAGAAATGACGCTGATTTCTGGTGGAGCAGGATCGTTGAAATCAGTCTCCCAGGCAGAATTGTCGTAGGAGAATTCCTCTGTTGTATTTTGCATAGCATTGGTACTCTCAGCTGTATCTCCCCATCCAGTTGGCTGGATGTCTTCGAACCTGATACGAGAGCTTTCGGGCGCAGTGTACTTGACCATATAGTCGTACTTTCCACTTGGTTCTCCCAGAGTGTCCCAAACTTCTTTGGAACTGGAGAAGTCATCCCTCTCGATGACGTTGACCTCAGGAAAAGCATAGTTGATGAATTCTAGTCCGGCAAACGTTGCAAATTCATCTTCATGTTGAGTAGTTTCTGAATGACCTGAGTGTTGATCCCATGACATGGTGGGGACACAGGTATTCTGTTTAATGACGATCAGCTGATTTTCATTGTTCGGCTGACTTTCTTGCCCCAAGTGTCCTAGGTAAGGTTGCCACATTGGCAGACCATCCATCGGGCCATAGTAGTTGTAGTCAAAATTGTCTTTCATTAGAGTATCCTCCTCTAATGAATTTGGCGGAGCACGACATCCTTCCGGATCACAATCTCCATATATCATTTCGACATCTGATCTTGGTATAAATCTCGGATTTTGTACGGGATAGCAAAATGGCGTAGGCACCTCTTCCTGAGACATATAACCATCCTCGTTAAGATAGGACTTCCATTCTTCATCCGTGTCAGAGGGATCTTCCCCATTGATAGCATGTACCGCTTGAGACACTGGGTGAAGGAAACCTCCACTGTGGAAGAAGTTTTGAAGGGGATGAAGACTTTCGCCGTTGGCAGCTGTCTGGGTACAGGTTGCAGAAAAACCAAGACCCTTCTTTGTTGTATTGCTAGTAGGAATGACAAGCTGTCCCCATCCGGTTGTATCGGTACTCTCAACCGCTTTGATAGCATCGTTGTACGAGGAAATCGAGGTTCCTCCTTTGAAATGATTGTCCTTGCCCACCGACAGTGCTTGGAATTGCGTTCCAATAACCTCCCCGGGTTCTATACCAGTAGATGATGACAAGTTGCTTACAAGCAAGGCTTGTTCCCCACACACCGTGACAAGTTGATCGTTCTTGACGAACTTTAGCTTTTGGTGGAGGGTTGACGTAACCGCTCCAGCCTGATGTATCCAAGGTCTTCCTAATAAACAACTGTATGTTGCCCGGATGTCCATGACCTGGAAAGTGACTTGGAAAGTGTGAGGACCAATAGTTATGGGAAGATCAACTTAGCCGATAACCATTTTTCTGGATCCGTCGAATGCTTTGACGACGACCTCACTGATTCTCATCGGAGGGCCTTTGAATGATAATTGCATCAAAGTGGACTTCGGTATAACATTCAGGGCTGACCCTGTGTTTACCAGTACGCTGGCTAAAGCATCGTCCTGGTAGTTACATGTAATGTTGAGCGCCATGTTATGACGGCGACCCTCTTCGGGTAATTCCTCATCACTAAATCCCAAATTGTTGCAGGAAGTGATGTTAGAGACAATACTATCAAACTGTCTGATTGTTAGATCCTGTTCCACAAAGGCTTACTCCAAGACTTTCTGTAGAGCCTCCCTGTGGGCTTCTGAACTGAGTAACAGTGATAATACCAAGATCTTTGAAGGAGTTTGTAACAGTTGATCGACAATGTTATATTCACTCCTTTGGATGAGCTTCAACATCTCATCATCATTTTTCGAAAGGTCGGGATTACTGGATTGACCGATTGGTGGATCGGGAGCTTCTGTCTGAAGTTCCTTTTCTTTGTTAACTTCCCCAACCCCTCGGTTGAAGATTCTACCACTCCGTGTTACATGACTGATGTCTGTAATATTCACGACGGAGGGTAATGGAATTTCCTTTCCATTCTCAATTATCGTTGCACCGTATTTGTAAGGGATAGCCTTAGTTGATTCATACGGTAGTGGTCCCGGCAGATAGATGACTATGGGAACCTTCTGATTTTTCTGACCATCGTAAGTAATCTCGACCCGTTCCTGGTTGGGAACTCTAGATTCGTCATGTAGAGGGATGATGGCAAAAACGTCTCTGGTCTTGTGGTGACCAGAAATTGTGACAACGTCCTCAATTTGATCGGCAAGGTAGTTTGGCGTCCAGTCGATAGGTCCAGAACCCGGATATGGACGGATTTCTCCACGATCCACCTGACCCTGAAGAGCCGCTCGCACAAGGTAACACCCTTGGTTACTTTCCGAACAGACGCTACAACGGTCGTAATTGTGTAGTGGCACCTGGCCACGCCCACTTTGAATACAATGTAACCTCACTAGGTTACCTTCCATTGATCAGACATCCTGACTTTGACGTCGAGTAGGATTCCTGTTATTGATACTAATTTGCTGAGTATCTACATCCATGTAGATTAGCATCCACCAGTGATTTAACAAGTGCTGAAGTGCCTCTTGGACAACGGTACAACCTCGATCGTTTTCGCAACCCGCCTTACAGCTTTGATAGTCATGTGATATTAAGAATCCGAGTGGGACCTGTTCAGCATGTAACTCCACCAGGTTGGTATTCATCACGCGAATATCGAAGATCTGAACCATATTGATCTGATAAGGGTTCCTATCATTGTAGTCTTGGATCCAACCAAGATCCATCTGACGCTGGAGGGCCTCTTATATGAAAGAGCATCCCTGTTTGTTTACCGAGCAAGCCAGACAGGAATTGTAATCGTGCCATGGCAGATTATGATACTGGCTTTGCCTTGAGTGCATCGCCACCAAGTTGACATTCATTGCATGGATGTCGTGGTTCTGAATGACGTTAGAATTCGTATAGACCATGTTAACTCCCTTGCTCTTGGATCCATCCGAGATCCATTTGTTCTTGTAGAGCTGCTTGCACCACAGAACACCCCTGGTTGTCTTTATAGCAGATATCACACTGGTGATAGCTATGAGGTGGCACATGGCCATATCCACTCTGTCTACAGTGCATCTTGACCAGATTGGTCTTTAACAAGAGTACATCATGAATTTGATAGACATTGTTAATCTCCTTCTCAATCAGATTGACTGCAGCTTTCTCGTGTTGAGGCAGCGGGTTCGTGAGAACATTAGGATTCGTATCTTTGAAAGATAAGAGCCCGCTCCTAAAAAGCTTTTGTACGTCAGACATGAAATTGAGACAAGTCTATATGTTATGCCCTGGACCTCCTTGATGATAAGGGCACGTCTGATCCACCTTAAACCAAAAAGGCGGATTTTCCGGTACTGTAAGAGGGGACTTAGTCTGAATGTGCCCCTTGGCTAGCAGTAATGGAAATAGCTCTGCGTACGTTACGGGTATAGGATCAAATCCTGGTGGCCATGTTGTACAGTTGTTGTTGTATTGAGGACGAGCCTGCTGAAGAGGCTGTTGTGTCCTTTGTTGATCAGGTTGGATTTGCGCAACCTGAGGTTGATAAGTAGGAATAGGCGCAGGGCTGATAGCAGGAGTCACAGCTGCTACTGGCTGATAACGTCGCCTTTGCTTTCCGAGAGAGATATTCCCAATATCTTGCTCTTTTTTCTTAGGGAGAGCACTACCGTATTTTTTAGTACTGCTCGTCGATCCAGTGTCTTTTACCAAACGTCCTTCTCGGACGGCTTCCTCAAGACAACGCCCATGCCCACCATTTCGGTGAAATCACTGGGTGCACTGGCAACCATTCGGTCATAGTAAAATGAGCTTAAGGTCTTTAAGAAGATCTTTGTCATCTCTTTTTCCTCAAGAGGCGGACAAATTTGAGCGGCAATTTCACGCCACCTTTGAGCATACTCCTTAAAGGTCTCCTTGTCCTTTTGCGACATTGATCTGAGTTGATCCCTGTCGGGTGCCATGTCCAAATTGTATTTGTATTGTTGGACGAAGGCAGTACCAAGATCTCTGAATGTACTGATCGTAGTACGGTTTAAACCCATGTACCATTTGAGTGCGGCACCGGTTAAACTATCCTGGAAGTAGTGAATCAGTAGGTCCTGATTTTCCGTCTGAGCTGACATCCGCCGAGCGTACATCACTAGATGGCTCTGAGGGCAAGAATTACCCTTGTACTTTTCAAAGTCGGGCACTTGGAACTTGTGCGGGACTTTCACATTGGGGATCAAGCAGAGATCTGCGGCATCCTTTCCAAATAGATCCTGACCGCGAATGGCTTGCAGTTCCTTCTGCATTTCCAAGAACTGCTCCTGGAATTCATCCATTCTATCGAAGATAGTTTCCTTCTTACCAAAAGGTGTTGGTGGAATCTGTCCTTCCGGGACAGTGTGCACCACAGGGGGTGGTACCGTGACTACGACAGTAAATCTTGGCATTTCCCGAAGTTTGTAACCTTCAGGAGTCTTCAGTATGCCCCTGGCATCTTCACTTTCCCGAAGTTTGTAACCTTCAGGCCCAGCGGCTTCTGTTGTGATTCCCTGATCTTCAGTGATCGACGGAACATATCCTTCCGGGATATAGTTAACAGGCATGCCCCAAGGACGATCTTTCGGTATCTGATACCTAGGATAATACTTTTCCACGACGGGCGTTGAGGTGATCTCCGAGATCACAGTCCTTTGTAGCTGATCTTCTGCCATGGCTTGCATGTCGTTACGAAGCTTTCTAATATCCTCTCTTAGAGCGTCGATCTCCTCTTTCAACTCTCTGTTTTCTTCCTCAAGATCATCCATCCTTTTCTGACGATTGTCCCGAGTATTGTACGAATGAGACAGTTTGACTCTAGAATCGAGACACAAACGTGAGATTCGTAAGGAAGAAGAATACGTTATGTGAGAATGATGAATGCAATGATTATATTAATTGTTTTTTTTTGGTTTAATCAAAATAAACTTCGACAATTAGATTGCAAATATCAAACAGTGGGGAAACCCCTTTTTATTGAATTCAAAGGATTACAGAAACGGAAATAAAGTAGATTACAAAGTGCAGAAACAGAAACCTAAGCTAATGGGTCCCGAGTCCTCTCTGAAGAGAAATCGGGTGCTGACTCTGGTACTTTCCTTTTCCTTTACCGGGGCTCTTGGGCCGTTGTCGGGTTGTCATTCCTTTGCCAGGTGAAAGGAGTGAGCAAATTCCTTTGGTCATCCTGATTCTCTACAGGATGTTGCTCCAAAATTTCAATCAGAGCATCTTTCTCTTTCAGTAATTACTGTATTTTGATGCACTCTATGTCGAGGGTGCGGTACTTGTTCTTCCAAGACCTCCTCTCCCTTTGAACTTTGTTGAGAGTAACCTGAAGCTTTTCAGTCTCAGTCATGAAGTACATGACAGATTCCCTCGGCGGAAGAATCCTGTAACGAGGATAAGGCATTTTTAGCTTGAGAGCTCTAGTTTGTACCCAATGGAGATAAGGCTCCACCGAGACACAATCCGGTTTTCCTAGAGACTCTTGTCCTTTCTTACGAACGTGCTTCCAAGCGTGCACTATTTCCATCTTTAGTGCTCTGTCGTTTTCTCCTTCTTTGAAGAAAAGACCTTCCAGATGAACACCCAGTGGGACGTGTCTCATCGGGTATCCAAATTGACGGCGAACCAACACCGGATGGTAGTTGATTCCTCCTTTAATTCCTATGAGGGGTGCGTTGGGGAAGTTTCCACAACGATCAATGATTCTGATTCCCTCATAAATCCTATTGCACCAATCTATATCAGAGTTGGTAAGAGACATAATCTTCTGCAACCAACGTAAGGCACTCTTGCAATCCAAAAAAGTAGCAAACTTGGGCAAGTGGGAGGTAAACCATTTGTAAAGAAAAGGTACACAGCATGTGATCTCCCCTCCGCTGTACAAATTTCCCAAGTGTACAGAATGATACGCATCTGCGAGCAAAGTCGGCACAGGGTTTCCGATGAGAAAAACCTTAATGGTGAGCAAGACAGAGATTATTGATGTTGGGAAACAAAAATAACCCGTAGGTGAGCAAGACAGAGATGCTTTCAAAAGCAGTCATGTTTCTTATACTGGCAAAATAGAGGGCTTTCTTCGTCAAGAACTGGGCTGGCAAACCTTGGATGCCACCCTTGGTAGTTAGGTGAGTCCTGACCTCAGACTCGCCCAAATGAATTGCTCTTGCAATAGTCCGACTCTTTGGAATTTCTTCCAGTCCAGAAAATGGAGCTCGATCAGTGATGTGTAGATCGATCAGGTGAGAATACTCCTCCAGCGTTGGTGCGAGCTGGTAATCCGGGAATATGAAACAGTGATAAACCGAATCGTAAAACTGAATGAGCGCATCCATGATCCCCTCAATCACATGGACTCTTAATAGTGGTAGCAAACCCCGTGCTTGGCTCTGAAAGCCTCAGGGTTAGTGATCATCCTTGCTAACCTTCTCAAATCCTCTAGCTTTGGAACCTTGAAGGTATATGTATGGGTTCTCCTTCTACCGAAATCCATTAGTGCAATCTTCTTCTCTGATATTTGCAATCACAGTCTTAGTTTAATTCGAAAAAATAGATAGACTAGAAGAGAACTTTTTTTTTTAATGTTTTAATGTTTTTTTTAGATGAATGCATGAATGCAGCACACAAAAACATAGAAAAAACATGGGGGTCAAAGGGTCGTTGTCATGAAGTCAAGGCTCTACCCATCCCCAAAGGTTTATACTAGGGTTATTTTTATACCTGTACTCATTATCATCAGCTCCTCCCAGGAAAGCAAAACAACAAGTGGATCGCCAGCAAGTTGTAGAGCAATCTTAGAGTAAGTGCCATTCACCGAGAATAGATCACCAGCCTCAAACTAGGGTAGTATCGCGTAAAAACTATTTCCGATAGTTTGCGCACTACGAAAGGGTTTGGCTCCTCAGCTTCTCAGACTTAACAACCGGCCCATTGTCTGGGTGAGAGAATGGGTTGCGTTGGTCAGCCTCCACTGAGGTTGATGGTCGACCTCGTCGCCATCACTTATCTTAAGTGTATTCTCAATCTTTCCACATACGGCATCACCCGCATTCCCATTAGCAGAAAAATAAACACGTATAGCAATTAGGAAAAGCAGTATTTATATTTGTCCTAAACATCCTAGACCTCTAAAGCTATGAATCCTAAGTCCCTGACAGAAAATGGGTTCCCCGGCGGAAGCCCCAATCTGTGGTTTTCACACAAGAGGTGAAAAGGCGAAGAAAGTTTGACAAAGAGGCCCCACGGTGGGCGCCATTTTTCTATAGCGAGCGATTTTGGACACGGTTCTTAAGCGCTGGTCGCTCTCTGCGGTTTGAGCTTAAACTACAGGTCGATTCATTTTTTATCTTATTGTGAGCTGAATAAGGAAGGGAAATAGATGTCTCCAATTAACCCTACTTTGCATACCGAGTTTAAACAGCGGTCTGTTAGGTTACAAATGCTATCAATGTGGGGGGCCTTTGTACTGGTTATTTGTATTTTTGCCAATACGATTTTCTTTCTTTTTATCTGGGCAGAAGGTTTCTGGCGGGGAACAAGGATTAGGATGTTAGGACTGATGCTTTTAAATGTGAGAGTATGGGATTTGAGTTTTTTGTTGATTGTGCTCGCTAAGATTTTTTCTTTCAATCTTATGCCTACGTATTCCCGTTTACCGAAACAGGGAAATCAGAGCGTTCATAGTTCCTCCTATTCTATGGGAGGAAATGGGTGTTTTTGGTGTCTTATTTAAAGCCCAAGACGTGAAGCGAAAGGTGGTTTGTATCTTGATCAAAGCCCAAGATGTGAAGCTGAAAAGTCTATTTGTGTCTTGTTCAAAGCCCAAGACGTGAAGCTGAAGGGTGTTGACCTTAGAGAGAATTTGGCATCTCTAAAGAAGAGTTTGTCTGTCACAACTGTTGGGTGACTGGTTATAAAGGAGAATTACTTTAACCGGGATACGCGGATCCTAGCAATGCCATAATTTCCTTTATAGGGGATTTTAACCTGAAGGAGAAGACTTTAACTCAGTGTAGAGCAATGCTATCTTTCCTTAGGAATTTCTCATGCTAAAAGAGGGACAGTGGCATGGATGTAGATGATCCAGAGGCTTGCCGCTTACAGCGATTAGATGAAGGGGAAGGAGTTATTGATGTTTGTGTACTGTGAACGAGGCACAACTTTTTATGCTAAAAGGTTGATTGGATCAACCAGTAGTTTTCTTATACAAAGCCTAAGAGGAGGCTAATCTGTGTCTCGTACAAAGCCCGAGAGAGAGGCGAAAAGGGTTTGACTCGACGAGGGAATCTTTTGGTATCTCGTATAAAGCCCGAGATGGAGGCTGTTTGACTTAACAAGAGAGTTTTTTGTATCTCGTACGAAGCCCGAGATGGAGGTTGTTTTCTGTTTGGCTCAATAAGAACCTTTTGTATCTCGTATAAAGCCCGAGATGGAGGCTAAAGGGGTGATTGACTCAATGAGGGTGTCTCTTATGTGTCTCGTACGAAGCCCGAGAGAGAGGCTAAACGTTGTTTGACTCCGCTGGGGAGGATCATTATACAAAGCCCAAGAGGAGGTTGTGGTTACTGTTTCAGTTAAGTGATAGGTCCAGTATACTGATTTAAAAAGAAAATCAGTTCTTATATGAGCAACACTGTACTCATGGATTTCATTCAAGGATCCGGGTTATTCCTGTTCTTTAAGGAAGCGGGAAATCCGAAGGGGTATTGAGACTGTCCGAGTCTACGGGTTTCCTTCCTATTTAACGAATGAGTCACTTGAGAATATCTTTGAGACTCAAGGAGATTAGACCGTCCAAGTCTAGAGTTTCGTCTTTCGTACTATGTTTTGAGAAACAGTAGTAGACTCTTTGAAAGGACTGTTCTATTAAGATGACTAGGTTCTGTTCCTATACCTCTAGGAGCTCGTCGGGACAATTTGTATGAAGCGCAAGAGGAGGCTGGAAACTTTTAAGAAGCCGACGGGTCCTTGTACTAAACCCAAGAGGAGGCTATCATTCCCGGAGGAAGAGATCCTTATACGAAGCCTAAGAGGAGGCTTTGAATACTTCTAAGAAGCCCACGGGTCCTTGTACAAAGCCCAAGAGGAAGCGAGGGTTGCTTTTAGGAAGCCTGTGGGTCCTTGTATAATGCCCAAGAGGAGGCCGATGCTTTTAAGAAGCCCGTGGGTCCCCAAACCCCGAGAAATTCAAGGCAATGCTATTCACCGAGAATAGATCAAAGTCAGGAAATTTCGAGAATTTGGAAGAAACTCAAAGATGCCATTCACGGAGAATACATTAATCTTGGGGAGTAGAGTTTCATGACAATTCCTAATGAGGACAGCCGAAGAGAAGACTGTATCTGGTGATCCTATTGGGGATCTAGTTGTCTATTTCTACGAACAAATGAAACAGCGTCACCTAGTTCTAGACGTAGTTGCCGGGGAAACTCTAAATATCTATACTATTATTACACAGTTGATATGAGTTTATGAAAGAAGACTTACAGTGAAACAGCCCCACAATACAGTTATGTGTATATGAAAGAGGTAAATGAAGGCAATAACCACTTACTCGGTTTTAAAGCTTCCATGTTGTTTTGTTAGTTGTTCAACAAAGAAATATTGAAAACAACAGTATATTTCAAAATCAAAGGAGAAAGTGCTTTGAAAAAGAAAGATTTGGGGCTTACAGCTCAAGGAGAGGCCCAGGGTTTTATCAGTGAGCGCACTGTTTGAATTTGTACAGAGGGACATATTCAAGTGACTGAGGCCCAAAATGTTTTCTGTACAAAGGGATGGGTCTTACACTCTCTCAAGAGGCCCAAAAAGTTTTAAAGAAAAAGAGTGGGGCTTATAACACGAGGGTAGGCCCAGATGATTTTTCGTTTAAAAATGGCGATCGCACCAAGGTTTTCTTTTAACGCAGAGGGACTTATACAATAAGTGAGACCCAAAATGTTTTGGTTAAAAGGGGGTTGGGTCTTACACTCTATTAGAGGCCCAAAGAGTTTTAAATGGGTCTTATAGCTCGAGAAGAGGCCCAAGGTTATTTTGAAAAGGCGACGATCGCGCCGTTTGTTTTTGACGGTATCGGGACTTATACAATACACTGAGGCCCAAAAATGATTTGGTCAAAAAAGGATTGGGTCTTACACTCTCTCAAGAGGCCCAAGTGTTTTGAAAATGATTTATGAGGGTTGAATTAAACTAAAAACCGTAATTTGTTTTCAAAAAATGTATTTAATTGAATAAAAATTCAATTAAAATGATCAAAATTGTTTATCATATGGAAAACAAATTGTGATCTTGGATTAATGCTTCAAAAATTAAGTATTGACCTACAAAATAATTAGAAAGCATTAAAAGTTGCAAAATCAATGTGGAAAAAATATTTAAAATGTCAAAAACAATTAAAACATTAATTCTTTGCAAAAATATCAATTATATGAAATAAATTATATTTTTGGGATTTTTTGATAAAATAAAATATTTTAACATTTTTGTGAATTATTAAAAAAAGAATCAACTCAAAATCATTAAAACTCAGAGAGAAATTAATTTTTGAATCAATTAAATAAAATCACAAAATTCAAAAATTCAAATTTCTAAAAATGGCGCCAAGAACAAGCTGAAGAACACGCACGTGTTCTTGGATTCTCAGATTTGCATTTTCTCTCCAATCTCACTGAATACTTAATCATATCATGTAATCCGCATATCATTATGCTCGTCTCAACCTCACGATCATGTTTATGTCAATTAATTTCATTTAAATTAAACATACAACAAGAAATCACGAAAAATCCTCAAGAACCCTAATTTCTGCATGAAGGCTAGGATTTTTGATACACGATTCAAACAATGCAATTAATTGAGGGGAAACATTCCATGCATGATTATGAACATATGGCCAAATTATTGTGCGAGGAAATATGCATAGATTGAGAGATGACCAAGTATGTGCTTACCACTAGGCCGTGACAGCAAGTGCAATGTGATTTTTGATTTGGAGGTGTTACAGATGAGTGGTGATGATCTGAACAGCTTCCCTACACCCTATGGAGTGTGTTTGAATGCTTGGAATGGATTAAAATTGGCTGGATCACTTCATGGCATCTCAACTGCATTTTGGTTAAAACCTTGAGCAATTGACTGGTGATTCTGAGAAATCAGTGTTCCAGTTGTTGTTTAAGTGTTTGATCAGCTCATATGTGATGTATGTGAGGTGTGTGAGTGATTGGTTTGATTGGAAAAGCTCTCAAACTCAAAACCCGATAGCTACCTTGCTAAGAAAGGCATTTTTGCCAAGAGAAAGAGATTTTGAGGAAAGCATCTGTTAGATGGCTTTGGTGTACTCAAACTGATCACAATTGAGCTCTATTTATAGTAGAGCAAGTTTGTTTTGGGATCCACAGTGAATGGCAACTGCAACAGGTGTTTGTTCAATGTTGGCTAATGGAATTTCAAGTCTCCTTTAGCCATTGACTAGAGGTTAGGGCACAGAGCTTTGGTTCCCTTGGTCTTGGATAAGTCTTGACTGATTTCAGATGAGAATGGCTCAGTCCATGCCACCTTGATGCTTCCATTGAATTCTCCAATCCAAATTTGAAGTCTTGTCCCTATTTTGGCCATTCTAGGTTCAACATGCTATTTCTTGTTCCATGGACTTTGGAGGCTTGGCTCAGTGATTGTCCCCTTTAGATTCAATACTCTAAGGTGTCCAAGTGGATAGGAGCATTTGGATTTGGCTAATTTTGGCAAATCGAGCAAAGTTGCAAATTCTGCCTTGCCTTGACAGATTTCAGCAAGGCAACTTTCCAATGTCATACCTCATGACTCAAATGGAATTTGGCAATGTTCTTGGTCATTTTGGAAAGCCCTTACATCATACAACAACTGTTTGAACATGTTTGGTTTTGATCTCTTTTGAATCCAAGTGAAAAATACCCCTACATTTGGCAAAAAGTGAAGACAGATTCTGACTTAGTGAAAATTTAACTAAGTGTTGGAAAAAGTGACATTTTCAATTTTCAGCCATTTTGATCACTCCATAACTCAAAATCCTTGATGAATTGGACTTAGGTCTAGTTGAAGTTTTTGTAGAGGGTAATGAGGGCTACAAATCCATCTTTGGATGAGAAAAAATGGCCTTGTGGTTTAGGAGTTATGGTCCTCCAAAGTTGGTACCCTAGCCACTTTATTTTTGACTTAGAAAATTTTCCAAGTTTTTATGGTTACCCCTTTTACAAGTTATCCAACTTTTCTTGATTTTTCTTGATGAATGATGATTTAAATCATACATTAACATCATTTTAGGGTTAAAAATCCATTTTGGTGAAAAATCTCAAAAAATCAAAGTTGACTTTTGTGCACAGTTGACTTTTTATCAGATGAATTCCAAACTGTGCAATTCTTCGGGAAATCATGTCCTTGACCTAAATCAAACTTGATGGACATGTTCCAAGGGTGTCATAGGGTATATTGAGGCATGTCCTAGGGCTTGGGAGCTTGTCCTGGTCAAAAGTCAAAGTTACAGTTGACTTTTCCCTTAAAACCCTAATTATGGTGCAGATGAAATTGAGACTTGTTGCTCAAGCTTCTTGGATTAATCCATTGTTCCAAATGGATCAATATAGTTCATTAGAGACCCTCAAATCATGTCTTGAGGTCTTGGTTCATGATTTGTCCCAAAAGTCAACTTAGGGGTGAATTAGGTTAAGAAACCCTAATTCCTGATTTTTGATGTATGCATCCCCTGAGGTCAAATTGACTGGATGTTTGGGCCCATGAGGTTCCATGGAGTATATTAGGTTATGTTTTGGATCATTGGCTCATGCCCAGATGGAAAATTTCCATCTGGAGGCCCTGGTCGACCAAAACCCTAATTTGGTGACACTGGCGATCTTGAGGCTTGATCCACCTAGAAGGCAGCAACTTTGTGCTTAATCCTTAAAGTGGGAGTCCTTTCTGATCCTTTGTGGATATTTAAGAGGCTAGACAAGTTAAAGATCATGTCATTCCTTGATTGACCCTTTGTCTAAAGCTCAGAGAGGGCTTGAAACCCTAATTTTGATTGTAGTAGAAGCTCACCCATCTTTGGGGAGATTGATGAAGCATGATGGTTCCCCCATATTGTGATGATTATTTGTACAATGATGGGAAATATTAGTGGTCAAAATTTGGGGTATGACAACTGGTTTAGAGGCGGTTCCAGAAGGGGCTTCTGCAACTTTACTCGTAGTAGTGGTCTTTTTTTGGACTTTAGCCGTTGTAGGCTCAGATTGGCCACCAGTAGCACCAGATTCTTGGCTTGGCTTCCTCCTCTTCTTGAGTTTCAAATCTTTGGGAGGAGATTGGTCCTCATCCTCAGAATCGAAGATAATTTGGGCAGTACCCCTCTTTGACTTCCTTTGAGGTGTCGGAAGTGGTTTGCGAGAAGCCTGAAATTGAGAAGCATTAGGGGGAGAAATAATAATCAACGAAAGAAAAAGTTGTGTGACGTACCTTGCTACCTTCGCCTTTGGCTTCAATCAGGTACTGAGGGGTGTTCTTTTTGGGTACAACTGCAAAACAAGCCAAGTTACCACATGTCAGTAATGATAAAGTTCAAGTGAAAGAGCATAAAATTGAAGAATCCAAACCTTCATGTATTTCGGATTCGATGCGAACATCTTCGATACCGACATGAAGGTGTCTTTTTAAACTATCTAGCGTATGTTTAGTCGGAACCACACGCTGAGCTTTGGGTTTCGACTGCTGGCGAAGGATATTTATAGAGTCCCCACAGATGAACCAATATGGAAATGGAGGGGCAAGAGCCACTCCAAAATCAGCAGATGGCAGTCGAGGAGTCTTTGGAGGAAATAGTGCGAAAGCCACTTCATAGCGTTTCTCAAGAGTAAAATATGAAGGGAGTTTCAAAATCTCCATTTTCTTTAAAAATTTCTCCTTTAGCGTAACCGCAGCTTCGCGGACGGTTCGAATAATATCGTCTGGTCGATAAACAGTTTCAAAGTACTTCTGGAAGGCCTGAATCTCCTTAATATGAGCTGATTTACCTTTCTTGATCTTCTCCTGCACATCAACAAAAGCTTGGTCAATCAATAGAGCGAAGCTAGAGACATCAAGGAATTCTGCAGCATAATGTTTCGACCACCAGTCGTGGAATTATTGGGTGCAGAGTTGAGAAGGTTCAAAGTAGACGGGAGTCAGGAGTGATCGATGAGCATGTCGCGCAAGGTGTGTCGAACTCTCTATGGCATCATAGATAGTGTTGGGGAGGATAACATGGACTTTCTTCTTATACAGACACTTGGGTAGAGTCTAGACTAAACCAAATTGTCGAGAGACAAGATTTGGTTGATAGGCCATCAGATAAATTCGACGTCCATACGAAGTTGGAAGCGTTGATGGGAATGTTAAGCTCTTGAAGAGGTTTGGAGAAGCTTCCGAGGGGATCTGTGTGATAGGTTTAAGTCGAAGGTGCTCGTAAGAGGAAAGTGTAATACCCCAAAATTTGCTCTCCCTTTTTTGCATCATAGCATAGCATTATCATTTACAATATCATATCCATCTCATTAGCATTGCATTGCATTTAACATAGAAAAATGAAGCATAGCATTCCTCTTACCATCAAGGCATGTGATCAGGTGGAAGGTGGATAATCAAGGGATCATTCAAAGCACAAAAAAGGTCAATCAAGCTTCTTCAAGGCAAGCCAAGGGTCTCTCACGTCTCATGCTACCTCAATTGATCATCCACAACCTCAAGAAGGTGAGATCCAATAGGAGATTGAAGCATTACATCTTTCATTATGCAAGAGGTTCAAAAACTGAAGGAAAACCCTCAAAAGAGGTAGCTCATTGATTTAAAGTCATCCTCAAATGGCATATATCATCATCCTTTAAGAGGATACACAACATACTCTGAGGAATTTAAAATTGAAGACTGCACATTTTTCTCCTAGGCGGTGGGCACCAAGACTAGGGTTTCTAATTAAACCAGGTTATCTTTGATTTTTTGGACAAGACTTGATGTCATGTTATTCTATATGCCCTTGAGTGTATGGATGTGGAAAAGTGCCTCTCAATTGGTTTTGGAAGTGGTTCAATTGAAAGAAAGATAAAAAATCAGAGAATTTGGGGCCAAGTCAAATAATCAGGAGAAAAAGTCAACTCTTGACTTTTTGAGGCCAAATTCATGAAATTCATGTTATATGTGACCAATGTGCAAAATTTGATCAAGAAACTCCAAAAGAATCATGAAAAAATCAAGAGGTAGAAAGTTGCCATTTTTGGAGTAAGAAGGGTTACTAAAAATAGTAATTTTGGACCACTTTGCACTACACTTTGAACCAAGGCCACTTAAAATTGAAGCATCAAATGAAAATTCCACCAGGCCACAACAAAAGGTCTTGCTTTAAGCTTCTAATCCATGTGTAGAACATCCCCGTTGGATAAATATTGAGATAGATATGGATGATCAAAGTTGGAGGAAAGTAGGCCAAAACCATGTCATGACCAAGGATTTTCAAGGCACGCGCGTAGTTATTTTCACAAGCATGTGTTGAGCCAAATGTCCACCCATTTTTCATCAAGATAAAAGCCTCAAATGGAAAAATTTTCAACATCAAAGTTGTTCTTTGTAGTGTCATCTTCAATATTGATGTTGGGAAAATTTTGAATTGATCAAGTTATGAGTGGGTTATAGTGGTATCAAGATAGGTTGATTAGGCTGAACTTTCATGCATGTCACTTGCCATGCCATGGCTTGCTTTGCACGCATATGAGCCAGTTTGTTTTCCATCTGTTGGTGGTCATTTTTAGACATATTTGAGGCATTATTTCACTCCAATTTTCAAACCAACATTGTTCCCCAAGGTGTCCTCTTTCCAAAGAACTCATAAACTCACCAAGTCCTTCATTGAGTAGAGAGAAAAACTTCAACAAACTACCCTATGTCGGCACTGGTACATTGACAGCATGTTGCACAATTTGGTTCACTCATACTACAAACACTTCCACACTTTATTTCCACATTTGGTCAAACATATCACCTACACAATACACACTATCACGTGCCATACATGGGAATAGAAAGAACAAACTTGCTTAGCAAGTTTCTGATGCACAAGCTCCTGCTACACAACCGTGCCAATTCACTTTCTCCTTGCTCCCACCATAACTGTCATGAACCAACCTCACCCTATCACAATCCTCAATGACTCGCCCCTAACTAACTTGACTCAGTTAGTTAGGGTGCACTCAATTAACCAAGCTGTGACTCATTTAACTGGCTCACTAAACCATGGTTAAAGGTTACTATAAAACAAATCACACACTCTAACTTCAGTTCTAACTTCATTTTCTCACATTCAACTCAGAAACTCTCTCCATTCTCTCTCAATTTCTCCACATTGTAACTGATTTTCGAGCTCCATTTCATTCATCTTCCTCATCTTCATCTCAGAATCTCTCTGATTCTCTCTCCATTTTCATCACATTGCAACTATTTTGAAGCTTGGATTTCAGCTCTTCTCCACTGAAGCATCATCCATTTTTGCATCTAAGCCTTTATTTGGCCAAGGGAATCTCAAGGAAGAAGCATCTCTTTCTGATACTCTTGTGTATTCCAAGCTTCATCCACTTCAGGTTTGATTCTTTTAATTTTGAGCACTCGGTTTTTTCTTCATTATCATTTGTTTTTGGTTGATTTTAGCTCAATAGGAGCATTCCTAAATCCGACTAGTTGATATGCACCTTAGGTGCTTAGATATGAAAATCTAGGGCTTATTTTTTGGCTTCGTTTCTCTGTGATTGCTTGTTATTTGTGGATTTGGATGATGAATATAGATTGTACATGAGCTCAGCTTTCGATTAGTATATTTTTTGTGGATTTCTGGAGAAATTAAAGTTGCAGAGGGTGGTGGTCCGGAGAAAAACTAGGGTTTTCTCACGTTTTAATCATAACCGTCCATTTTTCCTCATCGTGTGGCTTGAAACTTGCCAACGCATAAAAAACACACATGCCTCTCACGTGTTGCTTCTGATTTCATTTTAAATATTGTGTGTTGTGGCATATGGTATAGAACGTGGACATGCGTGTGTGAGCATTTGATCTGATTACTTTGACTTTGGCTTGACCTTGACTCAATCTAGTGGCTATCAATGAGTCAATTTTGTTGACTGAAGTGCATGCTTATTATGGTGTTTTGTGCGTAATTGGACCTAATCTGATTGCTATCCACACCTCTCTTTCAAAGGCCCAATCAATATTGAATTGATGTTTTGCTATGTTTACACCCCCTGTCATTTTCTATTTCATTTTTATTTTCATTTTTTCTACATGTTCCATAATTGAATTTTAAAAATACCAAACTTCATCATAAAATTCCACAAAAACTCATGAGCCTTCTTAAAACATTTAGAAAATTTTTCATGATTTTATTTCTTGATTTTATGACCTTTTTGCCCCTGTTCTATAATATTCTTTGAATTTCAATTTGTATGCATGTTTAATGTGATACATAAATTTGTGCATTTTTGTTCTTGATCATTAAAAACTGTTTTGATGCTTTTCTTTTTGCATTGAGTCATTATCATCTTGAGGTATGTTAAGTGATTTTTATTTGATTTTTTTAGTTAGTTTATGGCATGTTTGGTGTTCATTTTTGTGTTACTTTGTATGATGTGTATACTTGACCTAAGTGCATTGCATAAAGCCTTTTTGCCTTGAATTTTTTACATGATACTTTGATATGTGATTCATCTCTGATTTGTGAACCTCAATACCATGTTTTCATAATTTTCATGAACTCATTTGATTTTTTTTTAAAACATTTCATTTGAAGTATTACAACATGTCATATCCTTGTAATCTTTGTGCATGTTTACATGATTGCTTTTGGGCATACTTGCATGATCATTTGCCTACTTTGTGAGCTATTCATTTGACATTATAGGTCATTGGTACATGTTGTGTGTCATCATTGCATGTTCATTTTCATTTGAACTTTGTGTGTCCTTAATATGAAGTACTTGTGTTTTCTTTTGAATTTCCATTTCAATTCTACCTCTTCTATCACTTCTTAAATGTCTTGATGTGTTATGCATGAACACTTGTGAGATGTTTGTGAATCATTCTGTATTTCATTTCAATTCTAATCCTTAGATTACATGTTCCATTCATGCATGTTTTTTTTATTTGTTTTCATCTTTCATTCTCCCTTTTCTTATGGTAGCATGTTCTAATGTCATGGATGATGTTTGTTGCCTATCCACTTGGACTTGCATGATAATGATCATTTGTTTTCCATATGATGTACATTCTGGTAGTGATTAATAGGATTTGATCTTTCATCTTATTCTTTTGATCTTTATGGTGCATTAAGTGTTCTTTTGCTTCTTATACTTCTTATACATGTTTACTAACCATGTAGGGGCTTCGGTAAGTTTCAATTGAGTGTGGATAAGGAATCCACATTCAAACCTCTTTCCTTTCATCTCTTTTACAATTCCATTTTGTGTTTTGTTAAGCACTTATGTGTTTTTTCTTAATAACTCATCACTTTCCCTTTTGAATTACAATTCATCTTCTACTTTAGAAGTGAATTGTTTAATTCATTCTTTCTTTAGACTTTAGGTTGAAACCTCACAAACCATTAGGACCACTCCCTTTAATTTTCAATTAGGATTGAGTCTTAGATAATAGAGATTTTTACCTTTGCTCCTCTCTTGAGTCTCTTTTCTCATCTCAAAGAAAATTCAAAATATATAATAAAGGTAGGCATTTATTGCATTTAGGCCTTTTATATAAAGAAAAGGTTATAAGGGGTCTTCTCTTATAATCTTAGAATGTGTAGCATATAGCCCACTTGGGTCAATGTGTTAAACATTTGATCTTGTATGAGGGACTTAAATGCAATACTTGTTGAAGATACAAATAATAAAAAACACTTCTTCACCCCATAATCAACAAAAACACTTAATAAACACAAGTATGCTAGTGTGTTTGAACCTTGACAATTGGAACTAAGTGTGGGGGTCTTCTTCACTCTTAGTGTGCTTTCTTACCCATTCCATCTTGGAATGTGAGAATGTACACATTCCAATGACTAAGATTTAGATACACTATAATATGCAAACAAATGAAAAAACTTCTAAAAGACAAAAACAAACAATAACGTCTTTCCTTCGGGAATTCTTTTCTCACCTCACTCATTCTCGACGTACGAACGTGCTTCCTACTCGTTCTCTTGCAAGATGGTAACGCACTCGGACCAGCGAGCCTGCAACACCTGAGCCAGAACGTTAACCGTTCCCGAAAAAACACAAACAAACTATCCCTAGTGAGGGGAACTACGTCGCTCTGATTCTCATGCTCCCGATGAGATACGTAGGCAGTGGGGTAGGGCCCATGCGATCACTTCTTTTATTTTCCCTACATTTGTTTCTCTTTCTCTTTCTCTTTCTTTCTTTCAGTTCCTTTTTCCAGTATCCAGTTTCATACACCCTTTGATTGAAGCAGCAAGCGTGGATCCCATCGGGTACGATGGACGCGAGGGGGTGCTAATACCTTCCTCTCGCGTAACCGACTCCCTTACCCTTTCTCTTGGTCGTAGGACCCTGTTCTTTCCTTTTCCCTCAGGTTTATGCAGTGTTTCCTTTCCCTCTCTTGGGATAAATACACATTGCTGGCGACTCTGTTTCGGTGCCACTTTCGCGTTTGTACTAGGATGAAAATCCCGGGAGCGACAGCTGACGACTCTGCTGGGGAAAGATTGACCTATTGCTGGTCCATCCGAAGCGAGTTAATCCTAGCGCTTGTCTGTTTTTCTTTCATTGGGTGTTTACTATTGTGCTGTATTTACCGTTTTATTGTATGGTTATTTATTGTTTTACTGTACATCACCATATTTACAGCATGTTAGCATTTACATTTCATATATTATACTGTGCTGGACTGTGCTGTTTTCTGTTTGGCGGGATGGGATTTCTTAGAGATAAGCCCATTACACAGGCTTGAGTATACACTTAGGATTAGAGTGGAGAGTAGTGGGACCTACGTGCCGTCTGGAGTACGTTGAGTATTCACGAAATTCACAGCTAGACGAGGCTATCTTGGGACCCATCATGGCATGCGCGTCTTGCGTATTCCAGGATGTCGATCTAGAGAGCTGTCGACTCTGGTGACCATTCCCGAGGACTCAGTTGCGGCACTCCTCTCGAGATGTGACAGTGGCAGACCACATTCTGTGGCAAACCCATTGCACATTCTCGACCCGAGGACCCAATGCTGGGAACTTGCCATAGGGTTTCCTTTTTGGAAAGGGAATCAGTGGAGGCACTCCTCGATTGGCGATAGTACTGTACCCTGAGGGATGAATGTACTATTGCTTCTCGACCTCAGTGCCAGAAGCTGAGGACCTTTCGTCTTGGAGAATTAGTTGAGGCCTCCTCGATTGATGATGATGCCAAACCAGAAATGGTGAACGTATCATCATTTCTCGACCTGAGAGCCCGGGATACTAAACATCCTAGAACCCACATGTGAGAAGGGGGTTGTTTGCAGGTTTGCAGGTGACCATGACTTCCTACATACCCGGTTTTCTGTTGATTTTACACAAAGGAAGGGTTCATCCTATTATATTCAGACAGTTCCTACTTGTGGTTCCATATTGTTCCCAGGGCTACACTGACACCGCACACAGTTCAGCACAGACACCTGATTACCTGATCACATTGCCCTTTGCATTGCATTATCATATCATAACGGTTATGTTTGTCAATTTCAGGTGCCTAATATACTTCTGATTCCAATCCATGGGTTCAACAGAGAATGACGAGAGAAGGAAGAACAATGTTTCTTACAAGTTTCCAGACCCTACCTTGGATTCATTGCTCAAAGTCATAGACATGGCCGGCCCCGATGTTCTTGATAGGTTTCAAAAGAAGTATGGTAATTTGGTTAGGATGGTCCGTACTATCACGAAGTATGAACATGATGCTCTACACACCCTGCTGCAGTTCTATGAGCCTTCGCTGAGATGCTTCCTCTTTCCAGATTACATTTTGATGCCGACGCTAGAAGAATTCTCATTTATTTTGGGGGTTCCGATCATGTCAACAATACCATTTTTTTCTGGTAGCTCTCCTAGTGTAAAAGAAATTGCCGCTGCAACACAAATGGACCAGTCAGTGATCAAAAGTGGTGTGAGTAACAAAAACGGAGTTGACGGATTTCATCTGGAATTCCTTGCTGATCAAGCCCAAGAGGCCGCTAATGCTAAAAACTGGACGGTTTACAACTCCATTTTGGCTCTTTGCATATATGGCCTAGTTCTTTTTCCCAATCAGCAAGACTTTGTGGATATGCAAGCTACGAGAGTTTTCGTTCTTAAAAATCCAGTCCCTACTTTGTTGGGGGATTTTTATTATTCCGTGCACTATAAGAACGAGAAAAGAAGGGGAGGCCCTGTTAGTTGTTGCACTCCACTGCTATGTCATTGGCTTTTCAAGCATTTGCCTCAAACAGGTGCCTTTGTGGAAACCATAGATGTTGCGAAGTGGTCTGAGCGAATGACAGGTTTAACAGCTGATAATATTGTCTGGTTCAATCATCGATTGCTGAGAGTTGAGCTTATCACAAGATGCGGAAGTTTTCCAAATGTACCTCTGATTGGCAGAAAAGGAGGGATCAATTATAATCCAATTTTGGCCATCCGACAGTTCGGGTATGCTTCTAGGGGTCCTCCTACAGAGCAAGACATGGAAGAATCTTTGTTCTTCACAGGAACTAAAGATAAGAAGGTGGTAGAGGTAGTGAGTGCTTGGAAAGATAAGCATAAAATTGGAAAAGAGGTTTTTGGGAAAGGAGATTGTAGGTCTTATCCTGAATATGACAAATGGATTGAGACGAAAGTAAAGGAATTGCTTTTGCCCTTTTCAAGGAGACCTCTTGTACGTTCAGTACAGCCTGAACAACCCACCATGGTAGCTATTGAGGAGTGCGAGAAATGGAAGAAAAAGGTTAGAGAGTTGCAGATAGAGAACTCTGGGATGAGTAGATGTCTTTAGAAAGCTCTAGCGGACAACAAAGAGTTGGAAAAGAGAGCATTGAAAGCAGAAAAAACCCTGGCAGACAAAGAAGAAGATTTGGATGAGAGAGCTCGATACTTCCGGAAGTTTACCTTGGGAGCAGATGATACTAGTCAGGCTCATAAGGCTACAAAGCAGGCTCTAGCCCGAAGCCAAGATTCGTTAGCTAAACTCCGTCAAGCTTGGGATGAAGTCAAAATTGAGAACTCTGAATTGATGACCCAGTTAAAAGATAAAAATGAAGAGCTGAAGAAAGCACATGAAGCAAGAAGAAAACATCGAGAAGACCTTGACAGAAGCCAAGAACAGGCAAGGAACGCTGAAGATAAGCTGAAGATCGCTAACAAAGAGCTTGAAGATGTCACGGCGGATCTGAAGCTAGTTAAAATTCAAGCTGGAATTAAGAGGCGCAAAGGAGTCGGTGAAGATGAAGCCTTGCTGATGCACGTGGGTTCGTTAGAGGATGCGTTGGAAAAAAGGGACGTCGTAATCAAAGAGCTGATTGAGAAGCCACATCATCAGCGTACCCGCATCCTGTTTGAAGAGATTAAGTACTCCAGCCAGAAGCTGAAGGATGTAGAGCTGTCGGATTAGTGATTTTTGTCATTTCTTTGTAATTTGTAATGGTTACCATCAGAATTGTTGATGGATCCATTTGACTGCTTGTTTCTTATTTTGTTGCTGAAACTATGACTAATGTACTGGAAAACTTCTGGAAATTTGTACGAAAAGAGCTATTTCTGTTCACAATTTCTGGTTTTCAGATATATGTGATGTGTTATCTGCACACGGGCACACTACAAAGTCACTATTTCTGGTCTCCAGATATTTGTGATCGATGTATATGAATATCTCTTCAGAGCAAAACTCACTAATCATGATTTCTGGTCGTCAGGAATTTGTGGTTATGATTGGAATCAGGATATGAAAAGTATCTTGAAATGACAAACATAACTGTGCATTTGCATTTGCATAGCATATCATTTTTGCATTGCAGGTTTTCTCCTTTTGCAGGCGCCTGCTAACCTTTATTTGGTTTCAGGCACGATAGCTGATACCCCAGTTCACCGATATTCTACGTGACGCAATCAAGAAAGAGTAATGGAGCAAGTTCAGACAGAGTTAGCCGATTTGAGGGGAAGGATGGAATAGTTCATGAACCTCATGCAGGGGATTGCTCAAGGTCAGCAAGAGCTGAGGACCGGTCAAGAAAACATGAGGATTGGACAAGAAGCTATGAGAACTACTATCCAGAGGCTGGAAACTGAAATCCCAAATTGCAACGTGCGCACTCCTCCTGTTGGAACAATCCCTGCTAGTGGGGTACATCTGGGATTTGATAACAATGAGGATGGTCAGGAGGACCAGTTCACTGCATTCAACAATGACATGGGTTTCTACAATGACGACCAGAAGTATGAAGGGCTGGATGAAAGACTCAAGGCTATTGAGAGCCAAAATCCTCTTGGAATTGATGTAGAAGACATGGGTCTCGTACAGGGTGTGCGAATTCCTCCCAAGTTCAAGCTTCCTGCTTTGGATAAGTACAACGGCAGTACCTGTCCCAAAACACATTTGCAAGCTTACAATCGCAAGTTTGCCGCTTACACCGAGGACCAAAAGCTCTAGATGTATTTTTTCCAGGATAGCCTGTCAGGCGCTTCCCTGGAATGGTACATTAAGCTGGACAGGGTTCATATAAGGAGTTGGAAAGATTTGTGCGCTGCTTTTCTGAAGCAGTATCAGTATAATCTAGACATGGCACCTAATCGTACTCAATTGCAGAGTATGACTCAGGATAACAAGGAGGGCTTTAAGCAGTACGCACAGAGATGGAGAGAATTGGCTGCTCGAGTTCAACCACCTTTGGGTGATCGTGAGATGGCTGATATGTTCATGAGCACACTTCAAGGGACGTATTTGGATAGACTGGCTGCATGTCCCTCCACGGGGTTTGCCAATATCGTCGTTGTTGGGGAACGAATAGAAAGTCTGCTGAAATTGGGTAAGATTCAAGATGTTTCTTCAAGTTCGAAGAAACCCTTTGCCAATGGACCAAGGAAAAGAGAAGGGGAGTCAAGCACTGTGAATATAGAGGAGGGGGCAGAGGAAGGAATCAGTCCTATCATCAGGTGGATGCGGTAACCATTCTGGTTCCAGCTGGACAACAAACGCCAGATCAGCAAGGTAGACCCCGATTTCAGAACAATTGACAAAGGGACCGTAAGTTTGATCCCTTGCCTATGACATATGCTGATTTGTTACCACAACTGCTCAAAGAGAAGTTGGTTGAACTTCAGACTATGAAGCCGCTGGATTCCAGAAAATTGCCTCAAGGTTACGATGCTAATGTTCGATGTGAATATCATTCTGGTGCGCCAGGTCATTCAATAGAAAAGTGCTGGGCCTTTCAACATAAGGTTCAAGATCTGATCGACGCAAAAGCTATTAACTTCTCTAGGCCGCCGAATGTTCGTGACAATCCAATGCCTCATCATGGAGGTGCAGGCACAAATGCTATTTTTGATGGCGAGAAGTTGAATTTGATTACTGATGTTAATTTGGTGAAGACTCCGCTGTTTATTGTAAAAGAACGTTTTTTAAAAGGAAAGGTATTTCCTGGATGCGCCTCTGATTGCGAGGATTGTTCAAAGCAGGTTAATGGCTGCAGTAAGTTGAGAGTTGGACTGCAGGATCTTATGGACGAGGGAAGTCTTCAGTTTGATAAAGTAGAGAAAGAACAGGATGTTTCTGCCGTTACCATTTACTATAATCCAGTCGAGATATAGGTGCCTGTTAAGGAGCCTGTTGCTATCATCGTGCCCGAGAGGCCGAGACCAGTTACGATTATAGTTCCTGAATCAGCTGCTTATGTGTCTAATAGGGCAGTTCCGTGGCAGTATGGAACTGATACTCGTCAAGGAGGTAGTCGGCAGAAGGCAGAGGCTGTTGGTACTAGCATTGAGAATGTCAGTGGACCAAGTGGTTTTACTAGGAGCGGTCGACTGTTTGCTCCCCAGACTCTAAGGAATGATAAAGAGGCTGAAGCCGCTGCAAGAGCGAAAGGAAAACAGGTTGTTGATGACAAGGTGCCTGCTCAGGAAGAGGACCCTAAAGTCAATTTTGATAATGATGTTGAGGAATTCATGAGGGTTATCAAAAAGAGTGATTACAAGATCATTGACCAACTTAATCAGACACCCTATAAAATTTCGATATTATCCCTGTTAATGAGTTCAGATGCACACCGGGCTGCTTTGTTGAAAGTTCTGATAATGGCATACGTTCCCCAAGAGATTACAGTGAATCAGTTGGAGGGAGTAATTTCTAATGTGAATGTGAGCCACGGGTTGGGATTTACGAACAGGGATTTGACACCGGACGGACGTAACCACAACAAAGCACTGCACATCACACTTGAATGCAAAGGAGTAGTTTTGTCGCATGTGCTGGTTGACACAGGTTCTTCCTTAAATGTGTTACCCAAAAAAGCCCTGATGAAAATTGAAGTAGATGGATTGGTTCTGAGACCCAGCGATCTAATTGTGAGAGCTTTCGATGGATCCCAAAGATCGGTGTTTGGGGAGGTTGAACTACCAATACAGGTTGGTCCACAAATATTCAAGACGATCTTTCATGTTATGGACATTCAGCCTGCTTATAGCTGTTTGTTGGGCCGACCATGGATTCACGCAGCAGGCGCAATTACCTCCACACTTCATCAGAAGCTCAAATATGTGTTCGAGGGTCAGGTGGTTACTGTTTGCGGCGAGGAAGATATATTCGTGAGTCATCTATCCACTTTCAAATATGTGGAAATGGATGGAGAGATTCATGAAACTCTGTGCCAATATTTTGAAGCCCTGAATATCAATAACTTACCAGAGTCTACTTCAGCAGTAGTGGTGTCGAATGTGCCAGGTGGGCCGAGTGCATCAATTGCGTCGTACAAGCAGGCCAGAGAAGTGGTCGAAAGCGGAAATGCCCAAGGTTGGGGTAAAGCTATAGATGTGTTCGTGAAAGAAGATAAGTTTGGCATTGGATACCAGCCGGGCCGGATGCTAGTTCCTCGATTCCGTGGGCCAATTAGTTTCAATAGTGGAGGAATTATCAACCCCAATCAGTCCTGCTCAGCAATAGAAGATGGCGCTGAAAGCTCAGATTATCTGGACAGATGGGTATATGCACTAGCTCCAGGCGAGGCGTTGCAAAATTGGTCTAGTGAAGAAATCGTTCATGTTGTTCACCATTCAGAGTAATAATTCTTGTCTTTCATAATGCATGAAATCCCACACTCTGCCCAAGGTGTGAGGATCCATTTGTAGGGCCACCATATTTTTTTATATAATGTTCAAATATCAATAAAAGGACGTTTTTGTTTACAAATTTGTGATCCTTTACTCTTTCTTTATTTTATTTTGCACAAAGAAAATTAAAAATGATAATGCACTTTCTTTTCTTTTGTTTTCAAGCAAAAAAATAATCTAAAATAAAGCATAAACCCAATCATGCAGACTGGATTCTGTGGATTTCTCTGAAAATGATTCTGTTATGCCCACGTATGATTTTGACAATCCGATCTATCAAGTTGAGGAAGAAAGTGATGAAGACTATGAACTCCCGGAAGAGTTGGCTAGATTGTTGAAACAGGAAAAGAAGACCATTCAGCCTCATCAGGAAGCTCTCGAGGTTATCAATATTGGGTCAGAGGAAAGCAAGAAAGAGATCAAGATTGGTGCGAGTCTGCGGGCTGATGTAAAGCAAGAGCTGATAGTCATGCTACGGGAATACGTTGACATCTTCGCTTGGTCATATCAAGATATGCCAGGTTTAGATACAGACATAGTTGTGCATAGACTACCATTGAAAGAGGACTGCCCACCGGTTAAGCAGAAGCTGCGCAGGACAAAACCAGAAATGGCTTTGAAGATCAAGGAAGAAGTACAGAAACAGTTGGATGCAGGTTTTCTGGCAGTAACCAACTATCCTCCCTGGGTGGCCAATATAGTACCGGTGCCGAAGAAAGATGGCAAAGTCAGAATGTGTGTGGATTACAGAGATCTCAACAGGGCGAGCCCTAAAGATGATTTTCCACTCCCTCATATTGATGTGCTGGTTGATAATACCGCTCAGTTTTCAGTGTTCTCATTTATGGATGGATTCTCCGGGTACAATCAGATAAAGATGGCGCCTGAAGACATGGAGAAGACGACATTCATTACCCCGTGGGGTACCTTATGTTACAAAGTAATGCCTTTTGGGTTGAAGAACGCAGGGGCAACTTATCAAAGAGAAATGGTGACGTTATTCCACGATCTAATTCATAAAGAGATCGAGTGCTATGTGGATGACATGATTGCTAAATCAAAGACAGAAGAGGAACATCTGATCAACTTGAAGAAGTTGTTTGAGAGGCTGAGGAAATTCAGGTTGAGACTGAATCCTAACAAGTGTACT
Source organism: Lathyrus tuberosus (assembly GCA_022829125.1). Classification (NCBI taxonomy): domain Eukaryota; kingdom Viridiplantae; phylum Streptophyta; class Magnoliopsida; order Fabales; family Fabaceae; genus Lathyrus; species Lathyrus tuberosus. The sequence goes on along the minus strand of JALAZF010000463.1, from coordinate 3,288,314 downwards.
TTCGGCGTGCGGTCCGAAAAATTGCTTGGTTTCATTGTCAGTGAAAAAGGGATAGAGGTTGATCCTGCTAAAGTGAAAGCTATACAAGATATGCCTGTACCAAGGACTGAGAAAGAAGTTCGCGACTTTGTAGGAAGATTGAACTACATTTCAAGGTTCATATATCACCTAACTGCCACTTGCGAACCGATATTCAAAATGCTACGAAAAGATCAAACGGTCAGGTGGAATGATGATTGTCAAAATGCCTTCGATAAAATAAAAAGATATTTGCAGGAACCTCCAATCCTGATACCTCCAGTTCAAGGGAGACCATTGATTATGTACTTGACAGTGCTCGAAGGATCCATGGGTTGTGTTCTCGGTCAACACGACGAGACAGGTAGGAAAGAACATGCTATCTACTACCTGAGCAAGAAATTTACAGATTGTGAATCGCGTTATTCAATGCTTGAGAAGACATGCTGTGCACTCGCATGGGCCGCCAAGCGATTGAGACAATACATGCTCACACATACAACCCTGTTGATCTCAAAATTGGATCCGGTCAAGTATATTTTTGAGAAACCAGCACTTACAGGCAGAGTTGCAAGGTGGCAGATGGTACTGACAGAGTACGATATTCAATTTACTTCGCAAAAGGCAATCAAAGGAAGTATACTGTCAGATTATCTTGCGCAACAGCCTCTTGAAGATTACCAGCCCATGAGATTTGATTTCCCTGATGAGGACATCATGTTTCTCAAAGCGAAAGACTGCGAGGAACCACTTCTGGAGGAGGGGCCTGATCCTGAATCCAAATGGAGTTTGATGTTTGATGGGGCAGTTAATATGAATGGGTGTGGAGTTGGTGCAGTCCTTATTACGCCAAAGGGTGTTCACATGCCCTTCACTGCCCGAGTAACTTTCGGGTGTACCAACAATGAAGCAGAATATGAAGCTTGCATACTAGGGATCGAGGAAGCTATTGATTTACGAATCAAGATCCTCGATATCTTTGGTGATTCAGCACTGGTAATCAATCAAGTAAAGGGAACTTGGCACACACATCAGCAGAATTTGATTCCGTATAGAGATTATACGAGGAGATTGCTGACATTCTTTACAACTGTCAAGTTATACCATGTTCCCCGAGATGAGAATAAGTTTGCAGACGCCTTGGCCACTATCTCTTCGATGATCAAAGTGCATGGTTGGAACTTTGTGCCCAGGATTGATGTATCTCGTCTTGATAGGCCTGCTTTTGTGTTTGAGGTTGATGCAGTGTCTGACGATAAGCCTTGGTACCATGACATCAAATGCTTCTTGAAAAATCAAGAATACCCGCCTGGGGCATCTTCCAATGACAAGAAGACATTAAGAAGGCTAGCTGGTAGTTTCTTCTTGAACAAAGATGGCGTGCTGTATAAAAGGAATTTTGACACGGTTCTGCTCAGATGTGTGGATAGACACGAGGCAGACCTGTTGATGATTGAAGTGCACGAAGGCTCTTTCGGTACCCATGCCGGAGGAGATGCGATGGCTAAGAAATTGTTGAGATTAGGGTATTATTGGCTGACCATGGAGTCAGATTGCTGCAAGTATGCTCGCAAGTGTCACAAATGCCAGATCTATGCAGACAAAGTGCACGCTCCTCCCAATCCGTTGAGTATCATGTCCTCTCCGTGGCCATTTGCAATGTGGGGCATTGATATGATCGGGAAAATTGAGCCTACTGCTTCAAACGGCCATCGTTTCATCTTGGTCGCCATTGATTACTTCACTAAATGGGTTGAAGCAGCATCTTAAGCCAATGTCACTAAGCAAGTAATGGCTCGTTTCTTGAAGCGAGATATCATTTGTCGATATGGAGTGCCCGAAAGAATCATTATTGATAATGGTTCTAATTTGAACAACAAGATGATGGCTGAGCTATGCCGGGACTTCAAAATCGAGCACCACAATTCTTCTCCGTACCGCCCAAAAATGAATGGCGCGGTTGAAGCGGCCAACAAAAATATCAAGAAGATTGTGCAGAAGATGGTTGTCACGTACAAAGATTGGCATGAGATGTTACCACTGGCTTTGCATGGGTATCGAACATCAGTCCGCACGTCCACTGGGGCAACACCATACTCGCTTGTATATGGTATGGAGGCAGTTCTACCGATAGAAGTGGAGATTCCCTCTCTCCGAATATTGATGGACGTTAAGCTAGATGAAGCTGAATGGGTACGAGCCAGATTTGATCAGCTGAGCCTTATTGAGGAGAAGCGTTTAGCAGCGGTATGCCATGGCCAGCTATATCAGCGCAGAATGAAGAGGGCATTCGATCAAAAGGTTCGACCTCAAGTCTACAAGGTCGGGGATGTGGTAATCAAGAGAATACTTCCTCCGAGTACAGATCACAGGGGCAAATGGACTCCTAACTATGAAGGTCCGTTCGTGGTAAAAAAGGTTTTCTCAAGTGGAGCCTTGTTGCTGACAACCATGGGTGGTGAAGATTTTTCATCCCTTGTTAATTCAGATGCAGTTAAAAAATACTTCGTATAAAGAGACCCGCTGGATAAAAAAAAAAAAAAGAATCCAGGCAAAAAAGGGCATCCCGGCGAACCAAAAACAGAATAAAGGTTCGGGCAAAAATTAGGGATATGATTGAAAAGAATGGTACACCCGGTAAGTTGAAAACCCGAAAGGGCAACTTAGGTAAAAAGGGTATCCCGGTGGATTGAAAACCTGAAAAGGCGATCCACACAAAAGAGGGATTAAAGCGAATGACTGCAGTCTGAATTAATCTGTACGTTTTCTACTCTTCAGCGAACTGGAAAAATTCCAAAGGAGGAATTGGCCCGACCACGAGCTTCCGGAGGCGAAGATAATTAGGAGAGTTGGAATACATACTGGTTATAACAGAATTAGAAATCATTTGGAATCCAATTTCTGCATTATCATTAGGATAGATTTCTTTTCTCAATTTTATGGCAATCGCCTCTTTCAGGGGTTTGCTTCTGATTGTAAATTCGCCAATTTTTGGCATTTCATCAATAAAGTTGGATATTCAGTCACGGGCTTTTATTTTCATTTTACTGTTTTGTTTGCAAAAACGTCCGATTTTTGATAATAAAACGTTACTTTGAAAATATCTTGGCCTTGCAAAAACATGCACAAAGACAATGGAAATTACGTTGCTTGTTGGACAACCTTGGATGGTGGACCCAAAAGACCACGCAATATCCTGGGGCATGTGCATATTCTTTTTCTGTTGCAGGTAATAAGCACGATCGATCCAAACAGCATGATCGTAACCACGAGCAGATATTTGCTATGACTTGATACTGTTGTATCTTATTAAGTCGATTCTTCCATTCAAGAGTTCCCACTAAGTTTCGCGACGGCAACGGTGTTCGAAGATGGATTTCTTCTGTGTTGATAACGGTTATTAATGCAGTGAATACTCCAGGTTGACAACAAGTGCCAATCCTCCAGTACCTTGCAGACGATGTGAAAGGTAGTTCATGGTAGAGTGTTTGTCTAAGAGTTTGAAAACGCTTGGTTTTCTATAAAATCCTCTTAAGAGACGAAACTTTTAGTACTAATATCCCTTGTGGAGTTTACTCTTGGCAGGATGTACCAGCAAGTGGTAGTATCATGTCTCCCGCAGGTTTCGGCATGGGAAATTTGTCAAAGAATAATCCCCAGCGGAGTTATTGACCATCCCAAGCATGGGGCATGTAACCTCCCCAGCAAAGGATATCCCCGATCTATAATCCCCAGTAGAGTTTGAGGACATTTGGTCTTCTGTAAAATCCTCTCGAAGGGCAGCCCCAACAAGAGACGCTTTAAAGCGGTTTTTCTCCAGCAGAGTGTGTTATAAACTCATTATTCCCAGCGGAGTCGTCAAAGGGAAAGTTCGCCCAACAGGGGGCATTGTGACATTTACCCTAAGCTCGACAGTCATTTTCCTCAGCAGATTACCGAGAAATTGCTTTGGGTTTCCTCAGCAGATCTCTAGGGACTCTTTCTCAGTATGTTGCAACGGATTGTCTTTCAGCCAAGATTTGGATATTCCCCGCAGAGTAGCCCTAGTCCCCGTCAAGATCATATCTTTGGTAATGATATCCCCACAGAGTTCAGCATTGAATCTTGTCCGCTATACTCCCCAGCCGAGTCGCGGTAATTTCCCCAACTTGGTTTATATGGATCAACGGAATCTCTTCTTTAGCAAGGTGTCAGCGTATGATATTACCCAGCAGGTGGTGTAATTCTCAGCATTGCTCAGTTACAATCCAAAGTCCAATTTATTTTTGGCATACAGTTTGTTCATATTATTCCAGCCTGTGGAATAGTATGGAAGATGGTTATTCCAGCCAGTGGGATGATCATTATATACAGTTTGTTCATATTATTCCAGCCTGTGGGATAGTATGGCAGATGGTTGTTCCAGCCAGTGGGATGATCATTATATACAGTTTGTTCATATTATTCCAGCCTGTGGGATAGTATGGCAGATGGTTGTCCCAGCCAGTGGGATGATCATTATATACAGTTTGTTCATATTATTCCAGCCTGTGGGATAGTATGGCAGATGGTTGTTCCAGCTAGTGGGATGATCATTATATACAGTTTGTTCATATTATTCCAGCCTGTGGAATAGTATGGAAGATGGTTGTTTCAGCCAGTGGGATGATCATTATATGCAGTTTGTTCATATTATTCCAGCCGGTGGGATAGTATGACAGATGGTTGTTCCAGCCAGTGGGATGATCATTATATACAGTTTGTTTATCTTATCCCAGCATGTGGGATAATATTGCAGGTGGTTGTTCCAGCAGGTGGGATGATCATCTGACAAAGCTTCCAGAGTCGGTTTGGTAAGCATCAAAGTCCAAGTTTAATTTGGTAAAGCTGCAAAAGTCCATCCGAGGATGGCAATTTTGAGATTCCAAAGCCTGTTTGGTAATCATTAAAGTCCAACGACAGATTGGCAAAAATCCAGCACGAACTGGTAAAAGTCCATTGTTTAGAATGGCAGAGCAGCTAAAGTCCACCAGCAGTGTGGCAAGCCAGTAGTCGTCTGGCGTCGTTCAAAAAGACATTTCTAAAGTCCACCAGTAGTGTGGCAAGCCAGTAGTCGTCTGACGTCGTTCAAAAAGACATTTGTTAAAGTCCATCAACAGTATGGCAAGCCAGTAGTCGCCTGGCGTCGTTCAAAAGACAGATTTCTCCGATAACGTTTCACTTGAAGATTCAATTCAACAATCACGTTGGGTTTATATCCCTTTTCTTTTTCATCATCCAGAGAAAATTTTTGGTTATATTTGGTATTCAATCACTATATACCTTGAAAGTCAGAAAGCATTCGTTTTCAGGCATTCAGGTCTACAGTGTTTGAATAGGGGCAGCTGTAATACCCCAAAATTTGCTCTCCCTTTTTTGCATCATAGCATAGCATTATCATTTACAATATCATATCCATCTCATTAGCATTGCATTGCATTTAACATAGAAAAATGAAGCATAGCATTCCTCTTACCATCAAGGCATGTGATCAGGTGGAAGGTGGACAATCAAGGGATCATTCAAAGCACAAAAAAGGTCAATCAAGCTTCTTCAAGGCAAGCCAAGGGTCTCTCACGTCTCATACTACCTCAATTGATCATCCACAACCTCAAGAAGGTGAGATCCAATAGGAGATTGAAGCATTACATCTTTCATTATGCAAGAGGTTCAAAAACTAAAGGAAAACCCTCAAAAGAGGTAGCTCATTAATTTAAAGTCATCCTCAAATGGCATATATCATCATCCTTTAAGAGGATACACAACATACTCTGAGGAATTTAAAATTGAAGACTGCACATTTTTCTCCTAGGAGGTGGGCACCAAGACTAGGGTTTCCAATTAAACCAGGTTATCTTTGATTTTTTGGACAAGACTTGATGTCATGTTATTCTATATGCCCTTGAGTGTATGGATGTGGAAAAGTGCCTCTCAATTGGTTTTGGAAGTGGTTCAATTGAAAGAAAGATAAAAAATCAGAGAATTTGGGGCCAAGTCAAATAATCAGGAGAAAAAGTCAACTCTTGACTTTTTGAGGCCAAATTCATGAAATTCATGTTATATGTGACCAATGTGCAAAATTTGATCAAGAAACTCCAAAAGAATCATGAAAAAATCAAGAGGTAGAAAGTTGCCATTTTTGGAGTAAGAAGGGTTACTAAAAATAGTAATTTTGGACCACTTTGCACTACACTTTGAACCAAGGCCACTTAAAATTGAAGCATCAAATGAAAATTCCACCAGGCCACAACAAAAGGTCTTGCTTTAAGCTTCAAATCCATGTGTAGAACATCGCCATTGGATAAATATTGAGATAGATATGGATGGTCAAAGTTGGAGGAAAGTAGGCCAAAACCATGTCATGACCAAGGATTTTCAAGGCACGCGCGCAGTCATTTTCACAAGCATGTGGTGAGCCAAATGTCCACCCATTTTTCATCAAGATAAAAGCCTCAAATGGAAAAATTTTCAACATCAAAGTTGTTCTTTGTAGTGTCATCTTCAATATTGATGTTGGGAAAATTTTGAATTGTTCAAGTTATGAGTGGGTTATAGTGGTCTCAAGATAGGTTGATTAGGCTGAACTTTCATGCATGTCACTTGCCATGCCATGGCTTGCTTTGCACGCATATGAGCCAGTTTGTTTTCCATCTGTTGGTGGTCATTTTTAGATATATTTGAGGCATCATTTCACTCCAATTTTCAAACCAACATTGTTCCCCAAGGTGTCCTCTTTCCAAAGAACTCATAAACTCACCAAGTCCTTCATTGAGTAGAGAGAAAAACTTCAACAAACTACCCTATGTCGGCACTGGTACATTGACAGCATGTTGCACAATTTGGTTCACTCATACTACAAACACTTCCACACTTTATTTCCACATTTGGTCAAACATATCACCTACACAATACACACTATCACGTGCCATACATGGGAATAGAAAGAACAAACTTGCTTAGCAAGTTTCTGATGCACAAGCTCCTGCTACATAACCGTGCCAATTCACTTTCTCCTTGCTCCCACCATAACTGTCATGAACCAACCTCACCCTATCACAATCCTCAATGACTCGCCCCTAACTAACTTGACTCAGTTAGTTAGGGTGCACTCAATTAACCAAGTTGTGACTCATTTAACTGGCTCACTAAACCATGGTTAAAGCTTACTATAAAACAAATCACACACTCTAACTTCAGTTCTAACTTCATTTTCTCACATTCAACTCAGAAACTCTCTCCATTCTCTCTCAATTTCTCCACATTGCAACTGATTTTCGAGCTCCATTTCATTCATCTTCCTCATCTTCATCTCAGAATCTCTCTGATTCTCTCTCCATTTTCATCACATTGCAACTATTTTGAAGCTTGGATTTCAGCTCTTCTCCACTGAAGCATCATCCATTTTTGCATCTAAGCCTTTATTTGGCCAAGGGAATCTCAAGGAAGAAGCATCTCTTTCTGATACTCTTGTGTATTCCAAGCTTCATCCACTTCAGGTTTGATTCTTTGAATTTTGAGCACACGGTTTTTTCTTCATTATCATTTGTTTTTGGTTGATTTTAGCTCAATAGGAGCATTCCTAAATCCGGCTAGTTGATATGCACCTTAGGTGCTTAGATCTGAAAATCTAGGGCTTATTTTTTGGCTTCGTTTCTCTGTGATTACTTGTTATTTGTGGATTTGGATGATGAATATAGATTGTACATGAGCTCAGCTTTCGATTAGTATATTTTTTGTGGATTTCTGGAGAAATTAAAGTTGCAGAGGGTGGCTTGAAACTTGCCAACGCATAAAAAACACACATGCCTCTCACGTGTTGCTTCTGATTTCATTTTAAACATTGTGTGTTGTGGCATATGGTATAGAACGTGGACATGCGTGTGTGAGCGTTTGATCTGATTACTTTGACTTTGGCTTGACCTTGACTCAATCTAGTGGCTATTAATGAGTCAATTTTGTTGACTGAAGTGCATGCTTATTATGGTGTTTTGCGTGTAATTGGACCTAATCAGATTGCTATCCACACCTCTCTTTCAAAGGCCCAATCAATATTGAATTGATGTTTTGCTATGTTTACACCCCCTGTTATTTTCTATTTCATTTTTATTTTCATTTTTTCTACACATTCCATAATTGAATTTTAAAAATACCAAACTTCATCATAAAATTCCACAAAAATTCATGAGCCTTCCTAAAACATTTAGAAAATTTTTCATGATTTTATTTCTTGATTTTATGACCTTTTTGCCCCTGTTCTATAATATTCTTTGAATTTCAATTTGTATGCATGTTTAATGTGATACATAAATTTGTGCATTTTTGTTCTTGATCATTAAAAACTTTTTTGATGCTTTTCTTTTTGCATTGAGTCATTATCATCTTGAGGTATGTTAAGTGATTTTTATTTGATTTTTTTAGTTAGTTTATGGCATGTTTGGTGTTCATTTTTGTGTTACTTTGTATGATGTGTATACTTGACCTAAGTGCATTGCATAAAGCCTTTTTGCCTTGAATTTTTTACATGATACTTTGATATGTGATTCATCTCTGATTTGTGAACCTCAATACCATGTTTTCATAATTTTCATGAACTCATTTGATTTTTGTTTAAAACATTTCATTTGAAGCATTACAACATGTCATATCCTTGTAATCTTTGTGCATGTTTACATGATTGCTTTTGGGCATACTTGCATGATCATTTGCCTACTTTGTGAGCTATTTATTTGACATTATAGGTCATTGGTACATGTTGTGAGTCATCATTGCATGTTCATTTTCATTTGAACTTTGTGTGTCCTTAATATGAAGTACTTGTGTTTTCTTTTGAATTTCCATTTCAATTCTACCTCTTCTATCACTTCTTAAATGTCTTGATGTGTTATGCATGAACACTTGTGAGATGTTTGTGAATCATTCTATATTTCATTTCAATTCTGATCCTTAGATTACATGTTCCATTCATGCATGTTTTTTTTATTTGTTTTCATCTTTCATTCTCCCTTTTCTTATGGTAGCATGTTCTAATGTCATGGATGATGTTTGTTGCCTATCCACTTGGACTTGCATGATAATGATCATTTGTTTTCCATATGATGTACATTCTAGTAGTGATTAATAGGATTTGATCTTTCATCTTATTCTTTTGATCTTTATGGTGCATTAAGTGTTCTTTTGCTTCTTATACTTCTTATACATGTTTACTAACCATGTAGGGGCTTCGGTAAGTTTCAATTGAGTGTGGATAAGGAATCCACATTCAAACCTCTTTCCTTTCATCTCTTTTACAATTCCATTTTGTGTTTTGTTAAGCACTTATGTGTTTTTTCTTAATAACTCATCACTTTCCCTTTTGAATTACAATTCATCTTCTACTTTAGAAGTGAATTGTTTAATTCATTCTTTCTTTAGACTTTAGGTTGAAACCTCACAAACCATTAGGACCACTCCCTTTAATTTTCAATTAGGATTGAGTCTTAGATAATAGAGATTTTTACCTTTGCTCCTCTCTTGAGTCTCTTTTCTCATCTCAAAGAAAATTCAAAATATATAATAAAGGTAGGCATTTATCGCATTTAGGCCTTTTATATAAAGAAAAGGTTATAAGGGGTCTTCTCTTATAATCTTAGAATGTGTAGCATATAGCCCATCTTGGGTCAATGTGTTAAACATTTGATCTTGTATGAGGGACTTAAATGCAATACTTGTTGAAGATACAAATAATAAAAAACACTTCTTCACCCCATAATCAACAAAAACACTTAATAAACACAAGTATGCTAGTGTGTTTGAACCTTGACAATTGGAACTAAGTGTGGGGGTCTTCTTCACTCTTAGTGTGCTTTCTTACCCATTCCATCTTGGAATGTGAGAATGTACACATTCCAATGACTAAGATTTAGATACACTATCATATGCAAACAAATGAAAAAACTTCTAAAAGACAAAAACAAACAATAACGTCTTTCCTTCGGGAATTCTTTTCTCACCTCACTCATTCTCGACGTACGAACGTGCTTCCTACTCGTTCTCTTGCAAGATGGTAACGCACTCGGACCAACGAGCCTGCAACACCTGAGCCAGAACGTTAACCGTTCCCTAAAAAACACAAACAAACTATCCCTAGTGAGGGGAACTACGTCGCTCTGATTCTCATGCTCCCGATGAGATACGTAGGCAGTGGGGTAGGGCCCATGCGAGCACTTCTTTTATTTTCCCTACATTTGTTTCTCTTTCTCTTTCTCTTTCTTTCTTTCAGTTCCTTTTTTCCAGTATCCAGTTTCATACACCCTTTGATTGAAGCAGCAAGCGTGGATCCCATCGGGTACGATGGACGCGAGGGGGTGCTAATACCTTCCTCTCACGTAACCGACTCCCTTACCCTTTCTCTTGGTCGTAAGACTCTGTTCTTTCCTTTTCCCTCAGGTTTATGCAGTGTTTCCTTTCCCTCTCTTGGGATAAATACACATTGCTGGCGACTCTGTTTCGGTGCCACTTTCGCGTTTGTACTAGGATGAAAATCCCGGGAGCGACAGAAAGGATGTCTTTTTGGGACTTGGAAAATATTTCTAAGAGTTGAAGAGGGCGCCTTCGACCGAGAATGCTGATGATGTCCGACGCTGGGAATTCAAATTCAAATAAAGGAGGGAGTAGTTACTTTGGTTCGCTCTTGAAGAAGGACAGGTGGCGTACATCCAAGTGATGGAAGCATGCAATGCGACACTTGTCATTCGTTTATTATTTCAGGAAGTTTATAACAGTTAGTTTTAGGTATTATAAATAAGGGTTATAGCAATAGTATTCGGGGGGTGTTGTGTTCACTTTGTACAAGTAACTCCAAATTCACTCAAAGTATCCGCGTGTTGAGAAAAGAGTCTTGTGAGGATGTACGTGATGTAAACACCATTTATCTTTCAATGCAATTTACTTCAACCATTCGTTAAGCTTTTATCTCATATTTAACACAAGTTATATTTCTGCACTTTCTATAGTTTTCAACCTTTACTGCACGCCTTCAACTTTTTCTTTTTACCTTTTTCAGTCTTTTAACTTAACATTTTAAAAACATTGTCTAGATTGTGCTTTCAACCAACTTTCTTTATGAGTTCTATCGAAGTACTTATTTCCTTAGAATGCGCCTTAGATCAATTGTTAGCACATGTCCTAGGATCAATCCGATTGATCCTGTGAGTCACCAAAGTTAGATTTGGAAGATCAGCGGTTGTTTACCAATTTTCACGGCAAACAAATTGGTACGCCCAGTAGGACTGTGCTAACTTGATAAAGATCTTTCTAAAATTTTTAAAATCTTCAGTCATAGTTTCCTTCTTAAAAAGCTTCGTTGCATGTTTTTGAGAAGTGGTAAGGTAGCCACTACAAACAAAGAGAGACCAAAGAGAAGATATACTAGAAAAATGGCGACGAACACTAGTCAGCCAAACAATCCAAACCCTCAAGGGAGTGGTTGTAATCCTCAGTCAAGTAATTCGAATGCCCAACCTAGTAACATAAACCCTCAAAATATGTCTAGGAATGATGTGATACCACCTCCAGTTCCTTCGACAGGAGAGCCAATCCCACCTCCTGTTATGTCCGACCCAATGCCATCAATGACAGGACCAGGGTCGGCATATATAAGGGCTTACACTCAACCTGTTTTGGAGTACATTGGACCACAAGCATCTAATCCCTAAACTCCACCAGGAGGAACTTCGACACTTAGGCATCTTCCCCCTCCAGGCTTTTCACAACCCTTACCAAGGAATCCACCTTATAGAATCCCAACGTCAATAATGCAAAGCCTCCAAAATGCCCCCCCAAGTATTCACAGACAATGTAATGTCTTCGTCATTACAAGGATCGGGATCTGGGATAAATGTGGGTCGAAACAGCCAAAGTGTAGGCATAGGATATTCCACTCAAGGTCCTAGTCTGACAAACACGTCTATAGCATGTTTAAGACAACAAATGGATGAGAGTAACCTACAAATGGTACAAACTTTGTCTCAAACTATGGGGGAAATTTTCCAGCCTTTGATTCGGAACACTACCCAAACTAACCAACAACTAGCAGCGCAATTGGCACGCATGGCAGAATTTATGGGGGTATCGGTCCCTGTACGAGGTGCGACTGTGGTAAAGAATATCCCACGGCGGAACCTAGAGATTATGCCTAAGGCCAACCTGGAACCCCCTAGAGTCGAACTCCCCACAGTTGAACCACCTAGGAACCAAGGGCCAATTCCTGAAGAAGGGTAACAAGGGGTAGTGATAGTGCATAGAAACCAAGATGCTGACCGTGTTGTACAACAGGTTCGACGTAACAACATAGCAGCGGATAACAACCTAGCAACCATGGTCGAAAGAATAATGGCTCGAAATAGGGTGAATTTTGGCTTTACTAGGCCAAACTATACCTCGCCCAGAGTGGATTATATCCTGCAATTAGAATTACCTCCTAGGATGAAGGTCCCAAAGTTTACCAAGTTCTCAGGAGATACAACTGAGTCTACTGTCGAACATGTAGCCCGGTATATGATCGAGGCTGGAGAGATCGCGAATGACGAAAGTCTTAGGGTAAAATATTTCCCAAGTTATCTCGCCAAAAATGATTTTACTTGGTTTACAACCCTACCTCCTAACTCAATCTGTAATTGGGCCCAGTTAGAGCGCTTGTTCCATGAACAATTCTATATGGGGTAAACTAAGATTAGTTTGAAGGAGTTGGCTAGCATAAAGCGAAATTTTACTGGGCCAATAGATGATTACCTAAACAGGTTTCGATTACTTAATGCTAGGTGTTTTACTCAAGTTCCAGAGCATGAGCTGGTCGAAATGGCCGCTAGTGGCCTTGATTACTCTATTAGAAAGAAATTGGATACCCAGTATCTGAGAGATATGGCCCAACTGGCTGATAGGGTTCGACAATTAGAACGTCTGAAAGACGAAAAGGCTAAGTTCAATAAGGGTAAAAAGGTAGCTTATGTTGAATATAATAAGGATGGCGAAGTTTTGTACGACGAACCATTATATTTTGACGAGAGTGAGGTAGACGTTGCTGAGTTAAAGCAAGGTCCTCCGTATGCATGTAAAATGTTAGCCCCGTCGACTGGAAAAAATTCTGGCGAATCCGAAAAGAATGATAAGTTTCCCAAGAAAACATACACTTTCGATATCACCAAATGTGAAGAAATTTTTGATTTGTTGGTAAAAGATGGGCAGATGATAGTGCCTCCTGGCGCTAAAATGCCGCCTTTAGAACAAAGAAAAAAGAGAGGATTTTGTAAGTACCATAATTTTTTGGGTCATAAAACTTCTCAATGTTTTCTTTTCAGGGATCTGGTGTAAAATGCTATTCAGGAGGGCAGGCTGAAATTCGGAGAGAAGAGCAAAGGTCAGATGAAAATTGACTCCGACCCATTGCAAACAGCAGATGCTCATTACGCTGAGCCAGAGGTACATATGGTTTAGGTTGCTGATGACTTCGACCGTTCAGCCAATATGGTGGAAATTACTGAAGATTTCGCCAACAAAGCTGTGTTAGCCAAGGTTACTGAAGACCTTGATATTTATGCTATGGAGAAACTCATGAGAGAGGCAGTTGAAAGCTTCGACGAAGCCACTGAGGGCTTAAATTATAGGATCAATGAGGGTTCCAACATGATGCTGGTTACTAAAGAGACTGCTGAGAGTTTTGTTAAGATGGATAAGGCTGCTGAGGGCCTTGATGTGGACTTCTGTAATCTGAACCTTAGTGCTGATGTCGACATGGACATAAATATGGTCGAGATTACGCAACATAAGACCATGGAGGTGGACGAAGCAAGCTACCAAGAAGAGCGTAACAAAGTGGCGTATCCAAAACAGGATGAAACTATCATTGAATTCCTTCACTGCTGCCAAAAGAAGGGATCAGGCGTCATGTTATGCCCCAGATGCAGTGCAATCTTCGATCAAAAGGATGCTCACAATCTTGAAGGGATTAGGAAGACCAAAGTAAGAAGGGAGCAGAGAGAATATCATGGTCAAAGGGGTTTCGACCCTAGAAGGTCCTCTTCAAAACAAGTGGGAGGAAAAACACAGTTCCCAGGGGCCAGACCCAGTATCTTCAAACCATCAAGCAATGCACCGATAGGGAGCTGGATGAAACCTATCGAAGGAAAGGAAAAAGGTCAGAAAAAATGGCAGAAGTTTGATGTGGGCAGAGGCTCTTCAATAGAGTATCGAAAGGAGTTTCAGACCTCTAACAAATCAGCATATGTCTCCGAAAATTATAAGGGGAAGAACCCGATGTCGCTATCTCAATGGAGGAGAGAGCACGTCGAAGGAAAGCTCTCTGGGAGGCCCAGTCGAAGGATCCAGGAGAGTCCAGTACTAATATCCCTACTGACAATAATGAAGGGAATCCAATGAAGGTTGCTGAAAAAATACTTGTAGGACGAAAACTGTTTGCCTCTCAAGAGGATAAACTTGAGAAGACTGTCGAAGAGGATGACGAAATGACAGACAACTTCGACTCCGAATCAGATGCTTCTCTTGACATCATAGTCAATGTGGTGTCTGTGATACCCAAAGATTTCGACCAGCTCACAGAAGTCAAAGATTTAGATGCCTACACTGAGGCAGAGATGGCAGTACACAAGCCAGTATGCTACTATATTATGAACAATGGGTGTGTCGAAGAGCTGAATGCTTTTTTCGAGTGACCCACAGAGGAAATGAAGGGTCACCTAAAGCCCCTCTACATTACTGGCAAGGTGGAAAACGTGCCAATAAATAAAATATTAGTCGATTGTGGCGCAACAGTGAACTTATTGCCACATTTCTTACTGAGCAAGATTGGCAAATATGATACTGACACTAAGCCACATAACATGGTTCTTTCAAATTACGAAGGAAAAGTTGGCTCTACTCTGGGGGTGATACAAGCCGACCTAACAGTGGGGACAATCACTAGGCCTTGTCTTCATGGTAGTAGAAACAAAAGCCAACTACAATCTGCTCTTAGGATGAGAGTGGATACATGGCATTGGTGCAATGCCATCTTCGATGCATTAACGCATCACCATCTGGAGGCCAGACGGCATAGTCAAAAACATTGAAGCTGACCAGGGGTATTTTAAAGCACCAATCAATCATGTAGATAGACGTCAGTTCAACAAACATTTGCCTCACATTACCCCCTGTGGTCCAGCAGATTTTGAGTTTATCCCAGACGACGAGACATTTTGCTCATTGTACTTACATCCCGTCGAGGGTTTCCGTTGGGATAAGGAGGTGCCAGGGGAAAGACTTCCATACCTTGGCGAGCCTGCAGTAGACCCCACGGGGTGGGGGAGTGAATTCAATGATAATGACTGAGTTCGAAGCATTGAGAAGAATTTCGGCCTACGTGACTGAAACCAGACTACAAGCGGCTTTGGAGGCTGCTAACGAATATATGGCTGGCAAAGCCAATCCTGAATTCCACCAAGAAGGTCCTGGTAAGGACTTCGACCCAGAGCCACCTTATAAGGTTCAGGGTGTAGAGCAAGGCCAGAGGCTTGACGCCATTTATGATGATGAGCCTTAGTGATTCGAGAAGGATCCGCTAGCAAGTAACACTAAGATGCTAGCTCAGGATCCACTGGAAGAAATCGACATAGGAGAAGGGGTGATTAAAAGGCCAACATATGTTAGTGCCAATCTTGACCCATAACTTAAGGTCGAAGTTACCCAGCTGTTACAGGAATTTAAAGACTGTTTCATCTGGGACTACGATGAAATGCCTGGTTTAAGTAGAGAGTTGGTCGAACACAGGTTGCCGATCAAGCCTGGGAAGAAGCCAGTTAAACAGAATCCAAGACGGTTTGCCCTAGAGGTTCTCTCGAAGATAAAGGAGGAAGTCGAAAGACTCCTTCGATGCAAATTTATCCGCACTGCCAGGTATATCGAATGGTTAGCTAACATTGTACCTGTTATTAAAAAGAATGGTTCCTTAAGAGTTTGTATAGACTTTAGTGATTTAAAATCTACAACTCCTAAGGATGAGTATTCTATGCATGTGGTTGAAATGCTAGTCAATTCCGCCGCAGGACATGAGTATCTCAGTATGCTAGATGGGTACTCTGGCTATAACCAAATATTCATTGCGGAAGATGATGTCCCCAAAACAGATTTTCGTTGCCCTAGAGCCTTAGGCACCTACAAGTGGGTGGCGAAGCCTTTCGGCCTCAAAAATGCTGGGGCAACATATCAACGAGCAATGAACTTAATTTTCCATGATTATATAGAGACTTTCATGCAAATATATATTGATGATATTGTGGTTAGTCTGTTTCAGGGAAGAATCATTTAGACCATCTTCGACACTCCTTTGAAAGGATGAGAAGGCATGGTCTTAAAATGAATCCTCTTAAATGTGCGTTTTGTGTGCAGGCAGGGAATTTTCTAGGCTTTGTGGTCCATAAAAAGGGGATCGAGCTCAACCAGAACAAGGCCAAGGCCATCATGGAAGCGAAAGCGCCATCAACGAAAAAGGAGTTGTAGTCACTGTTGGGCAAGATCAATTTGTTGAGAAGATTCATATCGAACCTAGGCGGAAAAATGCATGCCTTTTCACCATTGCTTCGATTCAATAAAGATTGGTTCGAATGGGGGCAGGAGCAGCAGGCAGCCTTCGACAAGATTAAGGAATACCTGAGTAATCCCCCAATTCTTTCACCACCTTGTAGGGATAAGAGTATGAGATTGTACATAGTTGCATCAGACAAAACCATAGGGAGCATGTTGGCTCAAGAGGATGAGGATAGTGTCGAAAGAGCCATTTACTATCTCAGTAGAGTTTTAAATGATGCGGAAACTAGGTATAGCGTGATAGAAAAATTATGCATATGCTTGTATTTCTCTTGTACAAAATTTAAGCAATATATAAAGCCAGTTGATGTTTATGTTTCATCTCATTTCGATGTTATTAAGCACATGTTGTCTAAACCTATCTTGCATAGTCGAATCGGTAAATGGGCACAAGCATTGACTGAGTACTCTTTAACGCATAAGCCTCTGAAGGCGGTTAAAGGACAAGTGGTAGCAGACTTTATAGTCGACCACTCCATGAACGAAAGCATATTGAATTATGTCGAATTGGAACCTTGGAAGTTATACTTTGATGGCTCCAGCCACAAAGATGGGACAGGTGTAGGTGTGCTAATTATTTCTCCGGATAAAATTCCAACAAAATTTAAGTACAGGGTCGAAGAACTTTGTTCCAACAATGAGGCTGAGTATGAAGCCTTAATAGTTGGACTTAAAATTTTGTTAGAATTGGGGACAACTCGAGTCGAAATAATGGGAGACTCAGAGTTGGTCATAAAGCAAATTACAAAGGAGTATAAATGTGTTAAGGAGAATCTTATCATGTACTTCGTAGTGGCCAACAGACTATTGAAGAAATTCGAAGTAGTAAGCATTCGACACATACCTCGACTGGAAAATCAAGTGGCCAATGACTTGGCTCAGGTTGCTTCTGGGTATAAGGTTTTGAAGGAAAATTTACAAGAGGCAATCGAAGCTAGAGGCAAAGTGGTATCTATTGGATTATGCCCATCAGACCTAGAAGTGACAAAGCTTGGATATGCTGATGAAAAAAACTTTGAGATTTTTGCAATAGACAGCTTGACAGATAAAGACTGGAGGAAGCCTATAGTCGAGTACTTCCAAAACCCAACAGCATCCACAGAGCGAAAGGTTAGGTATCAAGCCTTAAGTTATGTCCTTCTAGGCAATGAATTGTTTAAAAAGACCCTTGAGGGGGTCTTACTTAAATGTCTTATTGAAACAGAAGCATATCTGGCCCTTTCGACTGTCCATAGTGGGGCATGTGGGGCACATCAGGTAGGCCATAAGATGAAGTGGCTATTGTTTCGACAAGGCATATATTGGCCTACGATGCTAAAAGACTGCATTGAATTTGTCAAGAATGTCAAGTTCATGCTGGCATACAGCATATCCCTGCAAGTGAGTTGCATTCCATAGTCAAACCATGACCTTTTAGAGGTTGGGCTTTGGATCTGATTGGAGAGATTCGACCGGCAACCTCCATGAATCAGAGATACATTTTGGTAGGAATTGACTACTTTACGAAGTGGATCAAGGCGGTACCTTTACCAAACGTGGATCAAGAGGATGTGATCGAGTTCATTCAAAAATACATCATTTACAGGTTTGGAATCCCAGAAACGATCACAATAGATCAAGGATCAGTCTTTACGGGTCGAAAGATGCAGGAGTTTACAAAAGAGATGGGTTTCAAACTCCTAACCTCCACACCTTATTATGCTCAGGCTAATGGTCAAGTCGAAGCAGCTAATAAACTGGTGATCGGTCTGATCAAGAAACATGTGGGAAAGAAGCCTAGAAATTGGCATAGGACATTGGACCAGATCCTCTAGGCATGTCGAACCTCTCCCAAGGAAGCAACCAACACTACTCCTTTTCGATTGACTTTTGGTCACGATGCAGTGTTACCTGTTGAGATATATCTCCAGTCGGCTAGGATTCAGAGACATCATGAAATTCCCTCTGAGCTTTATTGGAATATGATGTTAGACGAACTGGTAGATCTGGACGAGGAAAGACTTAAAGCCTTAGAACTTTTTAAGAGACAAAAGACAAGAGTGGAGAAGTCTTATAATAAGAAGGATAGAATCAAGACCTTCTCACATGGAGATTTAGTTTGGAAGGTAATCCTGTCTATGGATCGAAAGGTTAGAGCCTTGGGCAAATGGTCCCCAAAATGGGAGGGCCCGTTTCAAATTACGCAAGTATTTTCTAATGAAGCCTATGAAGTTGAAGAATTAAATGAGGATAAAAGAATCTTGAAAGTAAATGGCAAGTATTTGAAAAAATATAAACCAGCACTTCAAGAAATTAAAATTGTTAAGGTGTAATTCAACATAACAAGGGAAAAGCCAATAATGGTATTTATGAATGCCAAAATGGTTTAGTAGTCATTACATATAAATGCCTCAAAGGGCCATAGAGCATTAAATTAAAAAATTACAAAGAGAGTAACAAGCTAAAAGGGGAGATTCTCCTTCATCTTCAAGTACTTCGACTTCTGGAGGTCAAGACGCTTTTCACATAAGGCCTTTTCAGATTTTAGGTGTGCAACTTCCTTCTCTAGTCGTTAAGCTTTTTCAGTAAAAGTTATGGAATTTTCAAGCTCTTTCGACAATTCAACGTTACGCTTTTTGGCCTTTGAGATCTTGGCTCGAAGTTTCTTGATTTTTCGCTCCCAGGAAGCAATACTTTCTTCATTGGAGGTGATTTCTTGCTTGTTCTTTTCTTTTGTTTCCTCCAATTCGGCTACCTTATTCTCAGAATCAGTGGCAGCAGTCCAAGCGGTAGCCTCACTTCCAGCTTTGGTTGAAATGGCCTTTTCGATTTGGGGCAGGCGTTTGAGGTCTCCATGGACTTGGTCAATCATAGTGCCAAGCTCTAAGATGACGTTGGCAGATTCTGGAGAAATAACGTGAATGTCAACTTGTTGGAGGAGACTTTTCAAAGAGATATGAGTGACATCATCCATCTGTAAGAGTGTGAAAAGGTCACCCTTAAAGATCTTGTTTTTGATCTTCAAAAGGATATTGTCCTCAGGTTTGCTTGAAGGCTGATCCCCAGAGGTAGTCGAAGCATTAGGAGTTTTATGAGATGAGCTTCCTCGACGCCCAAGAAGGATCTTTATGTATTGAAGAGGGTTGCTAGTCTTCAAGGCATCCAGTTCCTCTTCAGAAAGTCCTGCTCTATACACAGTTGAGGCTGCCTTGCCTTCAGTCGCAGCAGTAGGTGTTGGGTTAGTAATGGCTTCGACATGGGTTGGCTCATTGTTAGGTCCTTTGTCAGCCTTCTCCTCCTCGCCTTTATTCTCCTCCTCTTCATCTTCGTCCATTTTGTCTTCATCTTCATTGTCATCATCATGGCCATCAAGTTCAGATTGGTGCATGGTCTCATCATCATCTTCTTCCATTTCTTCCTCTCCTTCTGGGTTAAGATTGGCAGCCCCAATGGGTTCATCATTTGGGGATCCCTCTTCATCGACCAAGGGTGGGTCTGCCTCATGGTCGGAGCCATCTATTTGAGACTGCTGGGTAGCAGCCTTCGCTGGCGAAGGGGGAACTGTTTCAAAACCAGGCTTGTTAATTTCACCTAGTGAACTAATTCCAGAGCCCAAGTCAGAAGTGGGATTGTATGTAGGCTCACCTTGGCTATTCAGGAGGGTGGTGGGAGAAGGAGGATTATCCACCGGTGGGTTCGAACCACTAGCATCAGCCTGAATCAAATCGAAGCAAGTTAGATTAAGGAAAACAAGGTAAATAAGTTTTTATTTAAAGAAAAATATGACAAGTTACCTTGACTCCTTCAGCATCAGGGCTAGAATTATTGCTTTCAGCATGATCTGTAGCTGGTTTAGAGACGGTTCTAGAAGGGGCTTCTGCAACTTTACTGGTAGTTGTGGTATTTTTGGGGACTTTAGCGTTGTAGGCTCAGATTGGCCACCAGCAGCACCAGATTCTTGGCTTGGCTTTCTCCTCTTCTCAAGTTTCAAATCTTCGGGAGGAGATTGGTCCTCATCCTCGGAATCGAAGATAATTTGGGCAGTACCCCTCTTTGACTTCCTTTGAGGTGTCGGAGGTGGTTTGCGAGAAGCCTGAAATTGAGAAGCATTAGGGGGAGAAAGAATAATCAACGAAAGGAAAAGGTGTGTGATGTACCTTGCTGCCTTCGCCTTTCGCTTCGATCAGGTGCTGAGGGGTGTTCTTTTTGGGTACAGCTGCAAAACAAGCCAGGTTACCACATGTCAGTAATGATAAAGTTCCTGTGAAAGGGCATAAAATTGAAGAATCCAAATCTTTATATATTTCGGATTCGATGCGAACATCTTCGATACCGACATGAAGGTGTCCTTTGAAACTGTCTAGCGTATGTTTAGTTGGAACCACCCGCTGAGCCTTGGGTTTCAACTGCTGGCGAAGGATCTTTATAGAGTCCCCACAGATGAACCAATCTGGAAATGGAGGGGCAAAAGCCACTCCAAAATCAGCAGATGGCAGTCGAGGAGTCTTTGGAGGAAATAGTGTGAAATCCACATCATAGCGTTTCTCAGGAGTAACATATGAAGGGAGTTTCAAACTCTCCATATTCTTTAAACATTTCTCATTTAGCATAACCGCAGCTTCGCGGACAGTTCGACTAATATCGTCTGGTCGATAAACAGTTTCAAAGTACTTCTGGAAGGCCTGAATCTCCTTAATATGAGTGGATTTACCTTTCTTGATCTTCTCCTGCACATCAACAAAAGCTTGGTCAATCAACTGAGCGAACCTGGAGACATCAAAGAATTCTACAGCATAATGTTTCGACCACCAGCCGTGGAATTCTTGGGTGCAGAGATGAGAAGGTTCAAAGTAGACGGGAGTCAGGAGTGATCGATTAGCATGTCGTGCAAGGTGTGTCAAACTCTCTATGGCATCATAGATAGTGTTGGGGAGGATAACATGGACTTTCTTCTCATACAGACACTTGGGTAGAGTCTGGACTAAACCAAATTGTCGAGAGACAAGATTTGGTTGATAGGCAATCAGAGAGGTTTGGACCTTTAGCAAGTTAAGTCAATGAACAATAAGTCGAGGGATGAGGAATGCCTCCCAAACACGCTGCGATTCTTCTTCATGTTTTTTGAACGAAGGAGGAAAGGGCCTGGTAAACCATTCAGGGCCATATTTTTGTTCAGCAAAGGGCACCATCCTTGGTGTGAACTCATAGCGCTTAGCAAACATTTTGACGAAGCCAGAGAAGGATGCCCTGAGTGACTGCCCTTCCTTGTTTGGGGTCAGTTGCACCAGTCAAACCCATTCGACTCATCTCTCCTTAATCTCCGCAGCTTCTTCGTCCACAAGCCCTTTGTTGGGGAGGCTGGCTTCAAAAGTGGCATTAAGCCAAAGCTGAAGCAACCAAAAGGGTCCTGACAGCAGGAGGTTCCCGTTGCTCTCTTGGTCTTTCAGACGACCAGCACCTTCGCTCAAAGACTCGTACAGACTGGCCAATATCATTTCGCTTAGGAAAATGCCTCGACTAAGGTGTAGTTGATTGGCTAGAGTCAGATATTTTCTTGGCACCTGAAAGGATTTGGTACCTAATACGCAGCGAGAAAGCCACATATCCAGGAATGCTATATGCTCATTGTCCTCGACTGTGTCAGTTTGCTTGTTGTGATAGTGGTTCATGAAATGAGTATAAGTGTGTTTGGTGGTGGAGAACCCAATGTTGTCTAGAGCATCTATTTCAGGGTCGTAAACTAACCCATGAGGCTTTAGCCCTATGATAGCGGCTACATAGTGGGCGTCATCATCCCATAAGGGAGATGAAAGGTATGGTGGGTACTATCCCAAAAATACAAAGATGATGCCAGTAAAGTCGGACAGTAAGCGGGGCCAGTCTTCGACATCATAATTAAGTCGTAGATTCCTAAGTTCTTCCAAGTTTCTGCTTTCACTTTCTCTAACTTGATAACCCGTTCAAATAGAGGTCAGAATCCTTAAAATATAGGGTAGCCCTAAACAGCCTAGACCCATCATTCAGATACTTCAAATCGAGGTTCTTTAGGGCTACATTGTCATGGAGTTCAGATGTTACCCTAGTTTTGTCTTTCTGCCCTAGAGGTTTGGTTTTACGATATGATGGAAAGAAGTCACTAATGGCTGTATAATCTGTATCTAAAGAAGATAAGGGACCAGATAAAGCTATTGGTTTCCCAGAAACGGTGATAGGAATCAGTACCTGCGATTCGTAGATGTGTCTTTTCTCCTCCTTGAGAGGCTCAGGGATGAATTGCTGATTCTTTACCACCTTGGGTCCATTTAATGTAGCGAATGGAGGGAGTGGTGGTACGCCCTTTTGTCCTTTGAGCTTTTGGTTTTTCTTTGGTTCTTGAGTGGTAGCAGTTGAAGAAGCCATTGGTGAAAATTTTTTAAGAAAAGAGTTTGTTGAAGGTGAAAGGTTGAACGTTTTGGAAGAGAGGAGAAGGTGCGTAGTGGATACTTGGGAGTGGAAAAAAAATAATCAAAGTAGTTTCTGAAGAAACTATTTATAAAGTGCTTTGGAAACTCTAAAGGGATCACTAATCATCATTGAGGAGCTAAGGCTAGTGGGACACGTGTCCTGCGGTGGCAGGTACCACCTATGTCCACGATCTCCTAGACTATAGGAGAGGTTATGGTGATTTGCGACTTGATGTGATTTTCGAGGGGATGTTTCAGTCATAATCATAATTGGCTGTGATGTTATAAATTTGATTGAAAAGAAACTGAATAGTTTCTGGGAACGTGGGTTAATCAGTTTTTATTTGGACCCCTATGCATGGTCGAAAGATGGCGTCGAACGGACACTATCAAAAAATTCCCTTTTCTGCAATACTGTCGTAAAAGACATTTTTGGGGGGCAATTTGTTAGCTCATAAATTCGACGCCCATATGAAGTTGGAAGCGTTGATGGGAATGTTAAGCTCTTGAAGAGGTTTAGAGAAGCTTCCGACAGGTGTGAAAGGTTTAAGTCGAAGGTGCTCGTAAGAGGAAATGATGTCTTTTCGGGACTTAGAAAATATTTTTAAGAGTTGAAGAGGGTGCCTTCGACCGAGAATGCTGATGATGTCCGACGCTGGGAATTCAAATTCAAATAAAGGAGGGAGTAGTTACTTAGGTTCTCTCTTGAAGAAGGACAGGTGGCGTACATCCAAGTGATGGAAGCATGCAATGCGACACTTGTCATTCGTTTATTATTTCAGGCAGTTTATAATAGTTAGTTTTAGGTATTATAAATAAGGTTTCTAGCAATAGGATTCGGGGGGTGTTGTGTTCACTTTGTACAAGTAACTCCAAATTCACTCAAAGTATCCGCGTGTTGAGAAAAGAGTCTTGTGAGAATGTACGTGATGTAAACACCATTTATCTTTCAATGCAATTTACTTCAACCTTTCGTTAAGCTTTTATCTCCTATTTAACGCAAGTTATATTTCTACACTTTCTATACTTTTCAACCACTCTGATCCAATTTTTCTATCGGCGAAAAGAGCCATATTGGGAGTGAAGTTATGACATTTAGCAAACATCATAACATAACCTGTAAAAGTTTGTTGAAGGCTCAGACCTTCATCATTGGGTGTTAACTGCACCAGTCTGGTTCCTTCGACTCTTCTGTCCTTTAGACTAGTTTCTTCCACGGTTTGTTTGTTGGGTAAGGAAGCTTCAAATGTGGCACTGAGCCATAGCTGTAAGAGCCAAAATGGTCCTGACAACAGAAGACTTCCTTTGTCCTTGATAGTCTTCAGAAAAGTAACCCCTTCGCCAAGAGATTCGTATAAATTCGCTAAGATCATCTCACTGAGGCACAGATGATGTCCAGCATGGAGCTAATTTGCTATGGTAATATAATGTTTCGCCACTTGAAGAGATCTAGAGCAGAAAACGCATCTCGACAACCAGAGGGTTAAGAAGGCTACATGCTCTAAATCAGAGACTTCTTTAGTTTCTTTGTCATGGTAATTGGCAATATAGGCTGTGAAGGTGGCCTTATTTGTGTGGAAGCCTATGGAGTCGTCAGACAGTAGGGTAGGATCATAATTCACTCCCAGTGGGCTAAGGCCAGTTATGGTAGCTACGTCGAAAAGAGTGGGGGTGATCATTCCGCAAGGAAGGTGGAAATTGTTGTAGGTACTGTCCCAAAAGTAAAGGGAAGCTAAAAGCATAGAGGGACAATATCCTGACCCTACTTTCAACAACTGAAAGAGGTCGAAAATGCCCATAGTTTTCCAAGTATCGGCTTTGACTGTCTTTATTTTCTTTAGCCAAGCTAGATAATCAGATGGGTCTTTCGACAAAGGACAAGACCTAAAAATTCTAAAGTTTTTCAAGTACTCTAAGTTTATGACTTCCTCAGAGGGGGATCCTTGGCCATCTAGTACGAATTTCTCATCTATGATTTTCTCCTTATCAGTTATAGGCCTAACTCCGTTAGCTATGGGTTTGTAACGGTGGTAAGCTGGAGAGAATTCTTTCACTTTTATAGGATCTAGAGATAAATCGAGTAAGGGTCCTAGCATTGCATGAGATTTACCAGAAATTAAAATAAGAATTAGTACCTGAGACTCGTAAATACGTCTTTTTTCCTCTTCATTTGGAGGCTCTGGTGTATATTGTTGGTTCCCCAGCACCTTTGGCCCAAGGATCTTGTGTACTGGTGGCAAGTTTTTAGACTTCTTGGAATCTTTACTCGTGATTTGGGGAGCTGCAGAAGATGCTATGGTTGATTGTAGAAGAAAATGCAGAGAAAATGAAGAATATGAAGATACGTTGAAGAGAGTTCTTGCCTAAAGGAAAAGAGCGTGAAAAGTGAAAAAAGAAATTTTTTCAACTTATTTAAAGGAGGAAAAGGGACTGAAGCGGTTGAAATGCAGAATTTTTCCCATTTAATGGAAAAATAGTGGAAAGATTGTGGGACACGTGGCAGTTACGAGTGGATGGTTCAGGCGGTGGCAGTTAAATTTTTGACCCATGATCTTCTAGGGACTAGGGTGTGATGATGGAAAATCTTAAAACGTGGCCTGAAGAGACGTTTTAGAAAAAGTGCAATGATGACTCTGACGTCACTAATGTCTAGTCATATGAACAGTCGTATGTCGAATTATTGGAGACGTCGAATTTTATTGGCAAAAAATGCTTTTCACCCTTTGTCGAAAATGCATTTTCTAGGGGCAATTTGTAGGCTGCTAATTTCGACGCCTGGATTTTGTTCAGAAAGTTTGAAGATCTGCCAGGATATTTCGACAGGAGTGTGCTTTTGAAGAAGGTTAGTCGAAGACTAATGTTAATTGGAGAAGCATATTTGGAGATTTTTCCTAAGTATTAGAAATGCTTCGACAGATTGGTGATGAGGTCTTGTTCGACGGATGTTTTGAAATTCAAATTTAGGGGGAGTTTTGTTTTGAAATAGGACGCGTGGAATGTGTTTACTTGACGAATGCATGCAGATTGTCATTTGTCATCATTAGGAGAAATAGCTGTTATTGACAGTTATTTCGATTGTATATAAATAGGGAGTCATAGTGATTAGATTTTCGGGTGTGTTTAAAATTTGTACAAATCACTCAAGAATACTCAAAGTAACCGTGTGAGAGAAAAGAGTAGTTACTGAGTAAATATACGTTTGAGAAACACCAGTTTTTATTCCTTGCATTTTAATGAAATTTTAAGTTATTCATATATATAATGGATTTCCTCTCGGATGTACATCCTAATCGAGGAAAAAATTGAACATCTCACACATTTTCTCTTAGTTAAAAGTCCCAACTAAAAAAAAAAGTTAAACTTTTCACTTCAGTTATGGGAAATAGTTAGTCCAAATGCGTTATTTTGAAAATACAAAAAGTATACACCAATGCCTCTCTTCATTTCGGTTAACAGGTCCATTCGACGAGAAAAATAATGCACTTTTCAATTTTTAATCTCGGTCAATAATCTGATGGAAAAAATAACGCACGTGCTAGGACCCTTACTCGATTTATCTCTAGATCCTATAAAAATTTGATCTTGGGTCAATGTGTAGCATATAGCCCATCTTGGGTCAATGTGTTAAACATTTGATCTTGTATGAGGGACTTAAATGCAATACTTGTTGAAGATACAAATAATAAAAAACACTTCTTCACCCCATAATCAACAAAAACACTTAATAAACACAAGTATGCTAGTGTGTTTGAACCTTGACAATTGGAACTAAGTGTGGGGGTCTTCTTCACTCTTAGTGTGCTTTCTTACCCATTCCATCTTGGAATGTGAGAATGTACACATTCCAATGACTAAGATTTAGATACACTATCATATGCAAACAAATGAAAAAACTTCTAAAAGACAAAAACAAACAATAACGTCTTTCCTTCGGGAATTCTTTTCTCACCTCACTCATTCTCGACGTACGAACGTGCTTCCTACTCGTTCTCTTGCAAGATGGTAACGCACTCGGACCAGCGAGCCTGCAACACCTGAGCCAGAACGTTAACTGTTCCCTAAAAAACACAAACAAACTATCCCTAGTGAGGGGAACTACGTCGCTCTGATTCTCATGCTCCCGATGAGATACGTAGGCAGTGGGGTAGGGCCCATGCGAGCACTTCTTTTATTTTCCCTACATTTGTTTCTCTTTCTCTTTCTCTTTCTTTCTTTCAGTTCCTTTTTTCCAGTATCCAGTTTCATACACCCTTTGATTGAAGCAGCAAGCGTGGATCCCATCGGGTACGATGGACGCGAGGGGGTGCTAATACCTTCCTCTCACGTAACCGACTCCCTTACCCTTTCTCTTGGTCGTAAGACTCTGTTCTTTCCTTTTCCCTCAGGTTTATGCAGTGTTTCCTTTCCCTCTCTTGGGATAAATACACATTGCTGGCGACTCTGTTTCGGTGCCACTTTCGCGTTTGTACTAGGATGAAAATCCCGGGAGCGACAGAAAGGATGTCTTTTTGGGACTTGGAAAATATTTCTAAGAGTTGAAGAGGGCGCCTTCGACCGAGAATGCTGATGATGTCCGACGCTGGGAATTCAAATTCAAATAAAGGAGGGAGTAGTTACTTTGGTTCGCTCTTGAAGAAGGACAGGTGGCGTACATCCAAGTGATGGAAGCATGCAATGCGACACTTGTCATTCGTTTATTATTTCAGGAAGTTTATAACAGTTAGTTTTAGGTATTATAAATAAGGGTTATAGCAATAGTATTCGGGGGGTGTTGTGTTCACTTTGTACAAGTAACTCCAAATTCACTCAAAGTATCCGCGTGTTGAGAAAAGAGTCTTGTGAGGATGTACGTGATGTAAACACCATTTATCTTTCAATACAATTTACTTCAACCATTCGTTAAGCTTTTATCTCATATTTAACACAAGTTATATTTCTGCACTTTCTATAGTTTTCAACCTTTACTGCACGCCTTCAACTTTTTCTTTTTACCTTTTTCAGTCTTTTAACTTAACATTTTAAAAACATTGTCTAGATTGTGCTTTCAACCAACTTTCTTTATGAGTTCTATCGAAGTACTTATTTCCTTAGAATGCGCCTTAGATCAATTGTTAGCACATGTCCTAGGATCAATCCGATTGATCCTGTGAGTCACCAAAGTTAGATTTGGAAGATCAGCGGTTGTTTACCAATTTTCACGGCAAACAAATTGGTACGCCCAGTAGGACTGTGCTAACTTGATAAAGATCTTTCTAAAATTTTTAAAATCTTCAGTCATAGTTTCCTTCTTAAAAAGCTTCGTTGCATGTTTTTGAGAAGTGGTAAGGTAGCCACTACAAACAAAGAGAGACCAAAGAGAAGATATACTAGAAAAATGGCGACGAACACTAGTCAGCCAAACAATCCAAACCCTCAAGGGAGTGGTTGTAATCCTCAGTCAAGTAATTCGAATGCCCAACCTAGTAACATAAACCCTCAAAATATGTCTAGGAATGATGTGATACCACCTCCAGTTCCTTCGACAGGAGAGCCAATCCCACCTCCTGTTATGTCCGACCCAATGCCATCAATGACAGGACCAGGGTCGGCATATATAAGGGCTTACACTCAACCTGTTTTGGAGTACATTGGACCACAAGCATCTAATCCCTAAACTCCACCAGGAGGAACTTCGACACTTAGGCATCTTCCCCCTCCAGGCTTTTCACAACCCTTACCAAGGAATCCACCTTATAGAATCCCAACGTCAATAATGCAAAGCCTCCAAAATGCCCCCCCAAGTATTCACAGACAATGTAATGTCTTCGTCATTACAAGGATCGGGATCTGGGATAAATGTGGGTCGAAACAGCCAAAGTGTAGGCATAGGATATTCCACTCAAGGTCCTAGTCTGACAAACACGTCTATAGCATGTTTAAGACAACAAATGGATGAGAGTAACCTACAAATGGTACAAACTTTGTCTCAAACTATGGGGGAAATTTTCCAGCCTTTGATTCGGAACACTACCCAAACTAACCAACAACTAGCAGCGCAATTGGCACGCATGGCAGAATTTATGGGGGTATCGGTCCCTGTACGAGGTGCGACTGTGGTAAAGAATATCCCACGGCGGAACCTAGAGATTATGCCTAAGGCCAACCTGGAACCCCCTAGAGTCGAACTCCCCACAGTTAAACCACCTAGGAACCAAGGGCCAATTCCTGAAGAAGGGTAACAAGGGGTAGTGATAGTGCATAGAAACCAAGATGCTGACCGTGTTGTACAACAGGTTCGACGTAACAACATAGCAGCGGATAACAACCTAGCAACCATGGTCGAAAGAATAATGGCTCGAAATAGGGTGAATTTTGGCTTTACTAGGCCAAACTATACCTCGCCCAGAGTGGATTATATCCTGCAATTAGAATTACCTCCTAGGATGAAGGTCCCAAAGTTTACCAAGTTCTCAGGAGATACAACTGAGTCTACTGTCGAACATGTAGCCCGGTATATGATCGAGGCTGGAGAGATCGCGAATGACGAAAGTCTTAGGGTAAAATATTTCCCAAGTTATCTCGCCAAAAATGATTTTACTTGGTTTACAACCCTACCTCCTAACTCAATCTGTAATTGGGCCCAGTTAGAGCGCTTGTTCCATGAACAATTCTATATGGGGTAAACTAAGATTAGTTTGAAGGAGTTGGCTAGCATAAAGCGAAATTTTACTGGGCCAATAGATGATTACCTAAACAGGTTTCGATTACTTAAGGCTAGGTGTTTTACTCAAGTTCCAGAGCATGAGCTGGTCGAAATGGCCGCTAGTGGCCTTGATTACTCTATTAGAAAGAAATTGGATACCCAGTATCTGAGAGATATGGCCCAACTGGCTGATAGGGTTCGACAATTAGAACGTCTGAAAGACGAAAAGGCTAAGTTCAATAAGGGTAAAAAGGTAGCTTATGTTGAATATAATAAGGATGGCGAAGTTTTGTACGACGAACCATTATATTTTGACGAGAGTGAGGTAGACGTTGCTGAGTTAAAGCAAGGTCCTCCGTATGCATGTAAAATGTTAGCCCCGTCGACTGGAAAAAATTCTGGCGAATCCGAAAAGAATGATAAGTTTCCCAAGAAAACATACACTTTCGATATCACCAAATGTGAAGAAATTTTTGATTTGTTGGTAAAAGATGGGCAGATGATAGTGCCTCCTGGCGCTAAAATGCCGCCTTTAGAACAAAGAAAAAAGAGAGGATTTTGTAAGTACCATAATTTTTTGGGTCATAAAACTTCTCAATGTTTTCTTTTCAGGGATCTGGTGTAAAATGCTATTCAGGAGGGCAGGCTGAAATTCGGAGAGAAGAGCAAAGGTCAGATGAAAATTGACTCCGACCCATTGCAAACAGCAGATGCTCATTACGCTGAGCCAGAGGTACATATGGTTTAGGTTGCTGATGACTTCGACCGTTCAGCCAATATGGTGGAAATTACTGAAGATTTCGCCAACAAAGCTGTGTTAGCCAAGGTTACTGAAGACCTTGATATTTATGGTATGGAGAAACTCATGAGAGAGGCAGTTGAAAGCTTCGACGAAGCCACTGAGGGCTTAAATTATAGGATCAATGAGGGTTCCAACATGATGCTGGTTACTAAAGAGACTGCTGAGAGTTTTGTTAAGATGGATAAGGCTGCTGAGGGCCTTGATGTGGACTTCTGTAATCTGAACCTTAGTGCTGATGTCGACATGGACATAAATATGGTCGAGATTACGCAACATAAGACCATGGAGGTGGACGAAGCAAGCTACCAAGAAGAGCGTAACAAAGTGGCGTATCCAAAACAGGATGAAACTATCATTGAATTCCTTCACTGCTGCCAAAAGAAGGGATCAGGCGTCATGTTATGCCCCAGATGCAGTGCAATCTTCGATCAAAAGGATGCTCACAATCTTGAAGGGATTAGGAAGACCAAAGTAAGAAGGGAGCAGAGAGCATATCATGGTCAAAGGGGTTTCGACCCTAGAAGGTCCTCTTCAAAACAAGTGGGAGGAAAAACACAGTTCCCAGGGGCCAGACCCAGTATCTTCAAACCATCAAGCAATGCACCGATAGGGAGCTGGATGAAACCTATCGAAGGAAAGGAAAAAGGTCAGAAAAAATGGCAGAAGTTTGATGTGGGCAGAGGCTCTTCAATAGAGTATCGAAAGGAGTTTCAGACCTCTAACAAATCAGCATATGTCTCCGAAAATTATAAGGGGAAGAACCCGATGTCGCGATCTCAATGGAGGAGAGAGCACGTCGAAGGAAAGCTCTCTGGGAGGCCCAGTCGAAGGATCCAGGAGAGTCCAGTACTAATATCCCTACTGACAATAATGAAGGGAATCCAATGAAGGTTGCTGAAAAAATACTTGTAGGACGAAAACTGTTTGCCTCTCAAGAGGATAAACTTGAGAAGACTGTCGAAGAGGATGACGAAATGACAGACAACTTCGACTCCGAATCAGATGCTTCTCTTGACATCATAGTCAATGTGGTGTCTGTGATACCCAAAGATTTCGACCAGCTCACAGAAGTCAAAGATTTAGATGCCTACACTGAGGCAGAGATGGCAGTACACAAGCCAGTATGCTACTATATTATGAACAATGGGTGTGTCGAAGAGCTGAATGCTTTTTTCGAGTGACCCACAGAGGAAATGAAGGGTCACCTAAAGCCCCTCTACATTACTGGCAAGGTGGAGAACGTGCCAATAAATAAAATATTAGTCGATTGTGGCGCAACAGTGAACTTATTGCCACATTTCTTACTGAGCAAGATTGGCAAATATGATACTGACACTAAGCCACATAACATGGTTCTTTCAAATTACGAAGGAAAAGTTGGCTCTACTCTGGGGGTGATACAAGCCGACCTAACAGTGGGGACAATCACTAGGCCTTGTCTTCATGGTAGTAGAAACAAAAGCCAACTACAATCTGCTCTTAGGATGAGAGTGGATACATGGCATTGGTGCAATGCCATCTTCGATGCATTAACGCATCACCATCTGGAGGCCAGACGGCATAGTCAAAAACATTGAAGCTGACCAGGGGTATTTTAAAGCACTAATCAATCATGTAGATAGACGTCAGTTCAACAAACATTTGCCTCACATTACCCCCTGTGGTCCAGCAGATTTTGAGTTTATCCCAGACGACGAGACATTTTGCTCATTGTACTTACATCCCGTCGAGGGTTTCCGTTGGGATAAGGAGGTGCCAGGGGAAAGACTTCCATACCTTGGCGAGCCTGCAGTAGACCCCACGGGGTGGGGGAGTGAATTCAATGATAATGACTGAGTTCGAAGCATTGAGAAGAATTTCGGCCTACGTGACTGAAACCAGACTACAAGCGGCTTTGGAGGCTGCTAACGAATATATGGCTGGCAAAGCCAATCCTGAATTCCACCAAGAAGGTCCTGGTAAGGACTTCGACCCAGAGCCACCTTATAAGGTTCAGGGTGTAGAGCAAGGCCAGAGGCTTGACGCCATTTATGATGATGAGCCTTAGTGATTCGAGAAGGATCCGCTAGCAAGTAACACTAAGATGCTAGCTCAGGATCCACTGGAGGAAATCGACATAGGAGAAGGGGTGATTAAAAGGCCAACATATGTTAGTGCCAATCTTGACCCATAACTTAAGGTCGAAGTTACCCAGCTGTTACAGGAATTTAAAGACTGTTTCATCTGGGACTACGATGAAATGCCTGGTTTAAGTAGAGAGTTGGTCGAACACAGGTTGCCGATCAAGCCTGGGAAGAAGCCAGTTAAACAGAATCCAAGACGGTTTGCCCTAGAGGTTCTCTCGAAGATAAAGGAGGAAGTCGAAAGACTCCTTCGATGCAAATTTATCCGCACTGCCAGGTATATCGAATGGTTAGCTAACATTGTACCTGTTATTAAAAAGAATGGTTCCTTAAGAGTTTGTATAGACTTTAGTGATTTAAAATCTACAACTCCTAAGGATGAGTATTCTATGCATGTGGTTGAAATGCTAGTCAATTCCGCCGCAGGACATGAGTATCTCAGTATGCTAGATGGGTACTCTGGCTATAACCAAATATTCATTGCGGAAGATGATGTCCCCAAAACAGATTTTCGTTGCCCTAGAGCCTTAGGCACCTACAAGTGGGTGGCGAAGCCTTTCGGCCTCAAAAATGCTGGGGCAACATATCAACGAGCAATGAACTTAATTTTCCATGATTATATAGAGACTTTCATGCAAATATATATTGATGATATTGTGGTTAGTCTGTTTCAGGGAAGAATCATTTAGACCATCTTCGACACTCCTTTGAAAGGATGAGAAGGCATGGTCTGAAAATGAATCCTCTTAAATGTGCGTTTTGTGTGCAGGCAGGGAATTTTCTAGGCTTTGTGGTCCATAAAAAGGGGATCGAGCTCAACCAGAACAAGACCAAGGCCATCATGGAAGCGAAAGCGCCATCAACGAAAAAGGAGTTGTAGTCACTGTTGGGCAAGATCAATTTGTTGAGAAGATTCATATCAAACCTAGGCGGAAAAATGCATGCCTTTTCACCATTGCTTCGATTCAATAAAGATTGGTTCGAATGGGGGCAGGAGCAGCAGGCAGCCTTCGACAAGATTAAGGAATACCTGAGTAATCCCCCAATTCTTTCACCACCTTGTAGGGATAAGAGTATGTGATTGTACATAGTTGCATCAGACAAAACCATAGGGAGCATGTTGGCTCAAGAGGATGAGGATAGTGTCGAAAGAGCCATTTACTATCTCAGTAGAGTTTTGAATGATGCGGAAACTAGGTATAGCGTGATAGAAAAATTATGCATATGCTTGTATTTCTCTTGTACAAAATTTAAGCAATATATAAAGCCAGTTGATGTTTATGTTTCATCTCATTTCGATGTTATTAAGCACATGTTGTCTAAACCTATCTTGCATAGTCGAATCGGTAAATGGGCACAAGCATTGACTGAGTACTCTTTAACGCATAAGCCTCTGAAGGCGGTTAAAGGACAAGTGGTAGCAGACTTTATAGTCGACCACTCCATGAACGAAAGCATATTGAATTATGTCGAATTGGAACCTTGGAAGTTATACTTTGATGGCTCCAGCGACAAAGATGGGACAGGTGTAGGTGTGCTAATTATTTCTCCGGATAAAATTCCAACAAAATTTAAGTACAGGGTCGAAGAACTTTGTTCCAACAATGAGGCTGAGTATGAAGCCTTAATAGTTGGACTTAAAATTTTGTTAGAATTGGGGACAACTCGAGTCGAAATAATGGGAGACTCAGAGTTGGTCATAAAGCAAATTACAAAGGAGTATAAATGTGTTAAGGAGAATCTTATCATGTACTTCGTAGTGGCCAACAGACTATTGAAGAAATTCGAAGTAGTAAGCATTCGACACATACCTCGACTGGAAAATCAAGTGGCCAATGACTTGGCTCAGGTTGCTTCTGGGTATAAGGTTTTGAAGGAAAATTTACAAGAGGCAATCGAAGCTAGAGGCAAAGTGGTATCTATTGGATTATGCCCATCAGACCTAGAAGTGACAAAGCTTGGATATGCTGATGAAAAAAACTTTGAGATTTTTGCAATAGACAGCTTGACAGATAAAGACTGGAGGAAGCCTATAGTCGAGTACTTCCAAAACCCAACAGCATCCACAGAGCGAAAGGTTAGGTATCAAGCCTTAAGTTATGTCCTTCTAGGCAATGAATTGTTTAAAAAGACCCTTGAGGGGGTCTTACTTAAATGTCTTATTGAAACAGAAGCATATATGGCCCTTTCGACTGTCCATAGTGGGGCATGTGGGGCACATCAGGTAGGCCATAAGATGAAGTGGCTATTGTTTCGACAAGGCATATATTGGCCTACGATGCTAAAAGACTGCATTGAATTTGCCAAGAATGTCAAGTTCATGCTGGCATACAGCATATCCCTGCAAGTGAGTTGCATTCCATAGTCAAACCGTGACCTTTTAGAGGTTGGGCTTTGGATCTGATTGGAGAGATTCGACCAGCAACCTCCATGAATCAGAGATACATTTTGGTAGGAATTGACTACTTTACGAAGTGGATCAAGGCGGTACCTTTACCAAACGTGGATCAAGAGGATGTGATCGAGTTCATTCAAAAATACATCATTTACAGGTTTGGAATCCCAGAAACGATCACAATAGATTAAGGATCAGTCTTTACGGGTCGAAAGATGCAGGAGTTTACAAAAGAGATGGGTTTCAAACTCCTAACCTCCACACCTTATTATGCTCAGGCTAATGGTCAAGTCGAAGCAGCTAATAAACTGGTGATCGGTCTGATCAAGAAACATGTGGGAAAGAAGCCTAGAAATTGGCATAGGACATTGGACCAGATCCTCTAGGCATGTCGAACCTCTCCCAAGGAAGCAACCAACACTACTCCTTTTCGATTGACTTTTGGTCACGATGCAGTGTTACCTGTTGAGATATATCTCCAGTCGGCTAGGATTCAGAGACATCATGAAATTCCCTCTGAGCTTTATTGGAATATGATGTTAGACGAACTGGTAGATCTGGACGAGGAAAGACTTAAAGCCTTAGAACTTTTTAAGAGACAAAAGACAAGAGTGGAGAAGTCTTATAATAAGAAGGATAGAATCAAGACCTTCTCACCTGGAGATTTAGTTTGGAAGGTAATCCTGTCTATGGATCGAAAGGTTAGAGCCTTGGGCAAATGGTCCCCAAAATGGGAGGGCCCGTTTCAAATTACGCAAGTATTTTCTAATGAAGCCTATGAAGTTGAAGAATTAAATGAGGATAAAAGAATCTTGAAAGTAAATGGCAAGTATTTGAAAAAATATAAACCAGCACTTCAAGAAATTAAAATTGTTAAGGAGTAATTCAACATAACAAGGGAAAAGCCAATAATGGTATTTATGAATGCCAAAATGGTTTAGTAGTCATTACATATAAATGCCTCAAAGGGCCATAGAGCATTAAATTAAAAAATTACAAAGAGAGTAATAAGCTAAAAGGGGAGATTCTCCTTCATCTTCAAGTACTTCGACTTCTGGAGGTCAAGACGCTTTTCACATAAGGCCTTTTCAGATTTTAGGTGTGCAACTTCCTTCTCTAGTCGTTAAGCTTTTTCAGTAAAAGTTATGGAATTTTCAAGCTCTTTCGACAATTCAACGTTACGCTTTTTGGCCTTTGAGATCTTGGCTCGAAGTTTCTTGATTTTTCGCTCCCAGGAAGCAATACTTTTCTTCATTGGAGGTGATTTCTTGCTTGTTCTTTTCTTTTGTTTCCTCCGAATTCGGCTACCTTATTCTCAGAATCAGTGGCAGCAGTCCAAGCGGTAGCCTCACTTCCAGCTTTGGTTGAAATGGCCTTTTCGATTTGGGGCAGGCGTTTGAGGTCTCCATGGACTTGGTCAATCATAGTGCCAAGATCTAAGATGACGTTGGCAGATTCTGGAGAAATAACGTGAATGTCAACTTGTTGGAGGAGACTTTTCAAAGAGATATGAGTGACATCATCCATCTGTAAGAGTGTGAAAAGGTCACCCTTAAAGATCTTGTTTTTGATCTTCAAAAGGATATTGTCCTCAGGTTTGCTTGAAGGCTGATCCCCAGAGGTAGTCGAAGCATTAGGAGTTTTATGAGATGAGCTTCCTCGACGCCCAAGAAGGATCTTTATGTATTGACGAGGGTTGCTAGTCTTCAAGGCATCCAGTTCCTCTTCAGAAAGTCCTGCTCTATACACAGTTGAGGCTGCCTTGCCTTCAGTCGCAGCAGTAGGTGTTGGGTTAGTAATGGCTTCGACATGGGTTGGCTCATTGTTAGGTCCTTTGTCAGCCTTCTCCTCCTCACCTTTATTCTCCTCCTCTTCATCTTCGTCCATTTTGTCTTCATCTTCATTGTCATCATCATGGCCATCAAGTTCAGATTGGTGCATGGTCTCATCATCATCTTCTTCCATTTCTTCCTCTCCTTCTGGGTAAGATTGGCAGCCCCAATGGGTTCATCATTTGGGGATCCCTCTTCATCGACCAAGGGTGGGTCTGCCTCATGGTCGGAGCCATCTATTTGAGACTGCTGGGTAGCAGCCTTCGCTGGCGAAGGGGGAACTGTTTCAAAACCAGGCTTGTTAATTTTCACCTAGTGAACTAATTCCAGAGCCCAAGTCAGAAGTGGGATGGTATGTAGGCTCACCTTGGCTATTCAGGAGGGTGGTGGGAGAAGGAGGATTATCCACCGGTGGGTTTCGAACCACTAGCATCAGCCTGAATCAAATCGAAGCAAGTTAGATTAAGGAAAACAAGGTAAATAAGTTTTTATTTAAAGAAAAATATGACAAGTTACCTTGACTCCTTCAGCATCAGGGCTAGAATTATTGCTTTCAGCATGATCTGTAGCTGGTTTAGAGACGGTTCTAGAAGGGGCTTCTGCAACTTTACTGGTAGTTGTGGTATTTTTGGGGACTTTAGCGTTGTAGGCTCAGATTGGCCACCAGCAGCACCAGATTCTTGGCTTGGCTTCCTCCTCTTCTCAAGTTTCAAATCTTCGGGAGGAGATTGGTCCTCATCCTCGGAATCGAAGATAATTTTGGGCAGTACCCCTCTTTTGACTTCCTTTGAGGTGTCGGAGGTGGTTTGCGAGAAGCCTGAAATTGAGAAGCATTAGGGGGAGAAAGAATAATCAACGAAAGGAAAAGGTGTGTGATGTACCTTGCTGCCTTCGCCTTTCGCTTCGATCAGGTGCTGAGGGGTGTTCTTTTTGGGTACAGCTGCAAAACAAGCCAGGTTACCACATGTCAGTAATGATAAAGTTCCTGTGAAAGGGCATAAAATTGAAGAATCCAAATCTTTATATATTTCGGATTCGATGCGAACATCTTCGATACCGACATGAAGGTGTCCTTTGAAACTGTCTAGCGTATGTTTAGTTGGAACCACCCGCTGAGCCTTGGGTTTCAACTGCTGGCGAAGGATCTTTATAGAGTCCCCACAGATGAACCAATCTGGAAATGGAGGGGCAAAAGCCACTCCAAAATCAGCAGATGGCAGTCGAGGAGTCTTTGGAGGAAATAGTGTGAAATCCACTTCATAGTGTTTCTCAGGAGTAACATATGAAGGGAGTTTCAAACTCTCCATATTCTTTAAACATTTCTCCTTTAGCGTAACCGCAGCTTCGCGGACAGTTCGACTAATATCGTCTGGTCGATAAACAGTTTCAAAGTACTTCTGGAAGGCCTGAATCTCCTTAATATGAGTGGATTTACCTTTCTTGATCTTCTCCTGCACATCAACAAAAGCTTGGTCAATCAACTGAGCGAACCTGGAGACATCAAAGAATTCTACAGCGTAATGTTTCGACCACCAGCCGTGGAATTCTTGGGTGCAGAGATGAGAAGGTTCAAAGTAGACGGGAGTCAGGAGTGATCGATTAGCATGTCGCGCAAGGTGTGTCAAACTCTCTATGGCATCATAGATAGTGTTGGGGAGGATAACATGGACTTTCTTCTCATACAGACACTTGGGTAGAGTCTGGACTAAACCAAATTGTCGAGAGACAAGATTTGGTTGATAGGCAATCAGAGAGGTTTGGACCTTTAGCAAGTTGAGTCAATGAACAATAAGTCGAGGGATGAGGAATGCCTCCCAAACACGCTGCGATTCTTCTTCATGTTTTTTGAACGAAGGAGGAAAGGGCCTGGTAAACCATTTAGGGCCATATTTTTGTTCAGCAAAGGGCACCATCCTTGGTGTGAACTCATAGCGCTTAGCAAACATTTTGACGAAGCCAGAGAAGGATGCCCTGAGTGACTGCCCTTCTTTGTTTGGGGTCAGTTGCACCAGTCAAACCCATTCGACTCATCTCTCCTTAATCTCCGCAGCTTCTTCGTCCACAAGCCCTTTGTTGGGGAGGCTGGCTTCAAAAGTGGCATTAAGCCAAAGCTGAAGCAACCAAAAGGGTCCTGACAGCATGAGGTTCCCGTTGCTCTCTTGGTCTTTCAGACGACCAGCACCTTCGCTCAAAGACTCGTACAGACTGGCCAATATCATTTCGCTTAGGAAAATGCCTCGACTAAGGTGTAGTTGATTGGCTAGAGTCAGATATTTTCTTGGCACCTGAAAGGATTTGGTACCTAATACGCAGCGAGAAAGCCACATATCCAGGAATGCTATATGCTCATTGTCCTCGACTGTGTCAGTTTGTTTGTTGTGATAGTGGTTCATGAAATGAGTATAAGTGTGTTTGGTGGTGGAGAACCCAATGTTGTCTAGAGCATCTATTTCAGGGTCGTAAACTAACCCATGAGGCTTTAGCCCTATGATAGCGGCTACATAGTGGGCGTCATCATCCCATAAGGGAGATGAAAGGTATGGTGGGTACTATCCCAAAAATACAAAGATGATGCCAGTAAAGTCGGACAGTAAGCGGGGCCAGTCTTCGACATCATAATTAAGTCGTAGATTCCTAAGTTCTTCCAAGTTTCTGCTTTCACTTTCTCTAACTTGGTAACCCGTTCAAATAGAGGTCAGAATCCTTAAAATATAGGGTAGCCCTAAACAGCCTAGACCCATCATTCAGATACTTCAAATCCAGGTTCTTTAGGGCTACATTGTCATGGAGTTCAGATGTTACCCTAGTTTTGTCTTTCTGCCCTAGAGGTTTGGTTTTACGATATGATGGAAAGAAGTCACTAATGGCTGTATAATCTGTATCTAAAGAAGATAAGGGACCAGATAAAGCTATTGGTTTCCCAGAAACGGTGATAGGAATCAGTACCTGCGATTCGTAGATGTGTCTTTTCTCCTCCTTGAGAGGCTCAGGGATGAATTGCTGATTCTTTACCACCTTGGGTCCATTTAATGTAGCGAATGGAGGGAGTGGTGGTACGCCCTTTTGTCCTTTGAGCTTTTGGTTTTTCTTTGGTTCTTGAGTGGTAGCAGTTGAAGAAGCCATTGGTGAAAATTTTTTAAGAAAAGAGTTTGTTGAAGGTGAAAGGTTGAACGTTTTGGAAGAGAGGAGAAGGTGCGTAGTGGATACTTGGGAGTGGAAAAAAAATAATCAAAGTAGTTTCTGAAGAAACTATTTATAAAGTGCTTTGGAAACTCTAAAGGGATCACTAATCATCATTGAGGAGCTAAGGCTAGTGGGACACGTGTCCTGCGGTGGCAGGTACCACCTATGTCCACGATCTCCTAGACTATAGGAGAGGTTATGGTGATTTGCGACTTGATGTGATTTTCGAGGGGATGTTTCAGTCATAATCATAATTGGCTGTGATGTTATAAATTTGATTGAAAAGAAACTGAATAGTTTCTGGGAACGTGGGTTAATCAGTTTTTATTTGGACCCCTATGCATGGTCGAAAGATGGCGTCGAACGGACACTATCAAAAAATTCCCTTTTCTGCAATATTGTCGTAAAAGACATTTTTGGGGGGCAATTTGTTAGCTCATAAATTCGACGCCCATATGAAGTTGGAAGCGTTGATGGGAATGTTAAGCTCTTGAAGAGGTTTAGAGAAGCTTCCGACAGGTGTGAAAGGTTTAAGTCGAAGGTGCTCGTAAGAGGAAATGATGTCTTTTCGGGACTTAGAAAATATTTTTAAGAGTTGAAGAGGGTGCCTTCGACCGAGAATGCTGATGATGTCCGACGCTGGGAATTCAAATTCAAATAAAGGAGGGAGTAGTTACTTAGGTTCTCTCTTGAAGAATGACAGGTGGCGTACATCCAAGTGATGGAAGCATGCAATGCGACACTTGTCATTCGTTTATTATTTCAGGCAGTTTATAATAGTTAGTTTTAGGTATTATAAATAAGGTTTCTAGCAATAGGATTCGGGGGGTGTTGTGTTCACTTTGTACAAGTAACTCCAAATTCACTCAAAGTATCCGCGTGTTGAGAAAAGAGTCTTGTGAGAATGTACGTGATGTAAACACCATTTATCTTTCAATGCAATTTACTTCAACCTTTCGTTAAGCTTTTATCTCCTATTTAACGCAAGTTATATTTCTACACTTTCTATACTTTTCAACCACTCTGATCCAATTTTTCTATCGGCGAAAAGAGCCATATTGGGAGTGAAGTTATGACATTTAGCAAACATCATAACATAACCTGTAAAAGTTTGTTGAAGGCTCAGACCTTCATCATTGGGTGTTAACTGCACCAGTCTGGTTCCTTCGACTCTTCTGTCCTTTAGACTAGTTTCTTCCACGGTTTGTTTGTTGGGTAAGGAAGCTTCAAATGTGGCACTGAGCCATAGCTGTAAGAGCCAAAATGGTCCTGACAACAGAAGACTTCCTTTGTCCTTGATAGTCTTCAGAAAAGTAACCCCTTCGCCAAGAGATTCGTATAAATTCGCTAAGATCATCTCACTGAGGCACAGATGATGTCCAGCATGGAGCTAATTTGCTATGGTAATATAATGTTTCGCCACTTGAAGAGATCTAGAGCAGAAAACGCATCTCGACAACCAGAGGGTTAAGAAGGCTACATGCTCTAAATCAGAGACTTCTTTAGTTTCTTTGTCATGGTAATTGGCAATATAGGCTGTGAAGGTGGCCTTATTTGTGTGGAAGCCTATGGAGTCGTCAGACAGTAGGGTAGGATCATAATTCACTCCCAGTGGGCTAAGGCCAGTTATGGTAGCTACGTCGAAAAGAGTGGGGGTGATCATTCCGCAAGGAAGGTGGAAATTGTTGTAGGTACTGTCCCAAAAGTAAAGGGAAGCTAAAAGCATAGAGGGACAATATCCTGACCCTACTTTCAACAACTGAAAGAGGTCGAAAATGCCCATAGTTTTCCAAGTATCGGCTTTGACTGTCTTTATTTTCTTTAGCCAAGCTAGATAATCAGATGGGTCTTTCGACAAAGGACAAGACCTAAAAATTCTAAAGTTTTTCAAGTACTCTAAGTTTATGACTTCCTCAGAGGGGGATCCTTGGCCATCTAGTACGAATTTCTCATCTATGATTTTCTCCTTATCAGTTATAGGCCTAACTCCGTTAGCTATGGGTTTGTAACGGTGGTAAGCTGGAGAGAATTCTTTCACTTTTATAGGATCTAGAGATAAATCGAGTAAGGGTCCTAGCATTGCATGAGATTTACCAGAAATTAAAATAAGAATTAGTACCTGAGACTCGTAAATACGTCTTTTTTCCTCTTCATTTGGAGGCTCTGGTGTATATTGTTGGTTCCCCAGCACCTTTGGCCCAAGGATCTTGTGTACTGGTGGCAAGTTTTTAGACTTCTTGGAATCTTTACTCGTGATTTGGGGAGCTGCAGAAGATGCTATGGTTGATTGTAGAAGAAAATGCAGAGAAAATGAAGAATATGAAGATACGTTGAAGAGAGTTCTTGCCTAAAGGAAAAGAGCGTGAAAAGTGAAAAAAGAAATTTTTTCAACTTATTTAAAGGAGGAAAAGGGACTGAAGCGGTTGAAATGCAGAATTTTTCCCATTTAATGGAAAAATAGTGGAAAGATTGTGGGACACGTGGCAGTTACGAGTGGATGGTTCAGGCGGTGGCAGTTAAATTTTTGACCCATGATCTTCTAGGGACTAGGGTGTGATGATGGAAAATCTTAAAACGTGGCCTGAAGAGACGTTTTAGAAAAAGTGCAATGATGACTCTGACGTCACTAATGTCTAGTCATATGAACAGTCGTATGTCGAATTATTGGAGACGTCGAATTTTATTGGCAAAAAATGCTTTTCTCCCTTTGTCGAAAATGCATTTTCTAGGGGCAATTTGTAGGCTGCTAATTTCGACGCCTGGATTTTGTTCAGAAAGTTTGAAGATCTGCCAGGATATTTCGACAGGAGTGTGCTTTTGAAGAAGGTTAGTCGAAGACTAATGTTAATTGGAGAAGCATATTTGGAGATTTTTCCTAAGTATTAGAAATGCTTCGACAGATTGGTGATGAGGTCTTGTTCGACGGATGTTTTGAAATTCAAATTTAGGGGGAGTTCTGTTTTGAAATAGGACGCGTGGAATGTGTTTACTTGACGAATGCATGCAGATTGTCATTTGTCATCATTAGGAGAAATAGCTGTTATTGACAGTTATTTCGATTGTATATAAATAGGGAGTCATAGTGATTAGATTTTCGGGTGTGTTTAAAATTTGTACAAATCACTCAAGAATACTCAAAGTAACCGTGTGAGAGAAAAGAGTAGTTACTGAGTAAATATACGTTTGAGAAACACCAGTTTTTATTCCTTGCATTTTAATGAAATTTTAAGTTATTCATATATATAATGGATTTCCTCTCGGATGTACATCCTAATCGAGGAAAAAATTGAACATCTCACACATTTTCTCTTAGTTAAAAGTCCCAACTAAAAAAAAAGTTAAACTTTTCACTTCAGTTATGGGAAATAGTTAGT
This sequence comes from Lathyrus tuberosus, assembly GCA_022829125.1. NCBI lineage: Eukaryota > Viridiplantae > Streptophyta > Magnoliopsida > Fabales > Fabaceae > Lathyrus > Lathyrus tuberosus. Next base: position 3,244,851 of record JALAZF010000463.1, on the reverse strand, counting down.
CCAAATGCGTTATTTTGAAAATACAAAAAGTATACACCAATGCCTCTCTTCATTTCGGTTAACAGGTCCATTCGACGAGAAAAATAATGCACTTTTCAATTTTTAATCTCGGTCAATAATCTGATGGAAAAACTAACGCACGTGTATAACATCTTACGTTATCTTAGACATTAGGGGTGGAAATAGGCTGGGCCGAGCTAGGCTTTACCAAGCCTAAGCCTGACCTGCCAAAAAAACTAAAGCCTAAGCCTGGCCTGTATCCTGTCATAGGCTTATTTTTAGGCCTGAGCATGGCCTTTTCTAAAGCCTGGTTAGCCTGTTAGCCTACATAAAAGCCTATTAGTTTAGAAATATGTAAATACGCCATTAAAATAATGTTTAAATACACTAACAAACTAAAAAAATCAATGAGACTAAAAGTTTGTTTGTGTTGACTTATTTTAACATATCTATTAGCATAAGTTTTGTGAGACTATTTGTTTAAGATAACTTATGAAAACAACTTAAAACATTATTCATAAGGTGTTTTCATCTTATTTTCATAAGTTCTCCAAAATGTCCAATTTTTATTTATGTATTTTAACTCAAAGTACAAAACATAACATAAGATAATAAAAATTTTTTCATATTTATTTAAATAGGCCGGCCTGTTAGGCTTAAAAGGCTTTTTTTTATGCCCTAAGGCCTAGCCTTTTTAACTAAATAGGCTTATAAAAAATCCTAGGCCTTTTATATTTTAAAAAATAGTTTGGCCTGGCCTGAGCCTGTGTAGGCTAGCCTGTAGGCCCCTGTTATCGGCATGGCCTACTTCCACCCCTATTAGACATCTAAATATGGTGAAAGATCCTTTCCAACAATGATAAAATATAGGTTTTTTTTAGTAGTGTTACTTTTATTTTAGCCATCTTGCCTCTAATCTGTAATCTAAAATTATATCTTTAAAATGTTACAATGTAGCCATTTTGTCTCTAAACTTTTCAATGTTATTGTTTTTTTTTTAATTAAAATATATTAAAAGAAGGACAATGAATACTCTAACCTAAGACAAATAAGTGAATAAGAGTTCAGCATCATGGTGAAGGACCTCTACCCACCTTCTATAAAGAATTGTAGAAGACTCACACTAACCTTGTTGGAAAGTTAGACTAAATTAATACAAACAAATTTATTACAACACCACCATATTACAACAACACCCATAGTCTTAGCATAAGGACAAGGCATCCTAATCAAAAAATTTCCTGCACAGGACTGCCAAAAGTATGCTCGACATATTGTATTAGTGCAGTCCTCCTTGCGTACTTTTCATCAACCACCGAAACGTAATTGGTTCTCCCCTGAAATGAATCCCTTGGTGGCTTGTGCGGTCAATTTCGAAGAATCGGTCCCCCCGCAATTTTGGTATTTTTTGCCTTTCATAATTTCTCATTGTTACCAAAACAAAATTAAGTTCCGTCATATATATTACAAAAAGCACTATATGATGACTTAAAAAGTTTAGTCCATGTGACCATACTGTCAGTGTAAACTGACTTTGCGCAAAATTCTGACCAGACAACTGCTGAAGCGTAATCTAGCCGGCATACGCTCAGGATAACAACTTCCTTCTTGATGATAAACAAACTATCTCCCTGTAACAATCAGTGATATTAAACCTCGATAATAATCCTCGTTCACATGAAAGAAAATTGCAGTGAAGTTATTACAACAATTTCATTGCAGCCATACATCTACATGAAAGAAAAAAATGATATTGTATCCTACCCGTTATTAGTTTTCAAAAAGTAACTTTTATAAAACAGCGTTATCATATGTTGTGATGATTAAACAATTACAGTGGCTAATTTAATTTTAAGTATTTAATCAACTTTAGTTACTATAAAGTTGAATATTCTGTCATTTTAGAAACTTCTTAAACCGGTTTAATACTTTTTAATACGCATTTGTTTCATTTATCGACTACATTTTGGGAGGCGATTTGGTCATGGGATAACAGTAAGTGTGTTGGGCCAGACGGATTCACCATTGAGTTCTATAAGAAAGGTTGGGAGTTTATCAAGTTGGATGTGATTCGGTTAGTTAATGATTTTCATAAGAAGGCGAAACTTACCAAAGCTTGCACTGCTTCATTTCTTGCTTTGATTCGGAAGATCAACAATCCACAATCCCTAGCAGATTACAGGCTTATATGTTTAGTTAGCAACATGTACAGGATTCTTGCTAAATCGTGGGCGTTGAGAATTAGAGTAGTCATTGGCATAGCTGAAGGAATTGTTATGGTTAACGAAATTATTGACTTGGCTAAAAGGGAAAACCGCAACTGTCTTATGTTGAAAGTAGATTATGAGAAAGTATAAGATAATGTTAATTGGAACTTCTTGAGATTTATGCTTGTTAGAATAAGTTTTGGCAACCGTTAGTTAAGATGGATGGAGTGCTGTGTGTTTACTAGCACGATGTCGGTTCTTGTTAATCGAAGCACTACTGAAGATTTTGTTGTGGAAAGAGGTTTGCGTCAGAGAGATCCCTTGTCGCCGTTTTTGTTCGTTATTGTCATGGAAGGTTTAACAGCTATGGTGAATAAGGTCGTGGAGATAGGGAGTTTCAGAGGTTTTCACTATCATGAGGAGGATTATGTTAATATGCTGCAGTTCGCGGACGACACTATTATCTTGGGCGAAGGAACTTGCGACAACCTTTGGAGTCTAAAGGCCATTTTGAGGTGTTTTGAGATGATGTCTTGTTTGAAGGTTAATTTTTGTAAAAGCAAATTGTACGGCATCAACGTCAGCGACTGGCTTCTCAATGCGGCTTCTACTTTTCTAACTTGCAACATTGACGGTATGCCATTCAGATTACTGGGAGTTCTTGTTGGTGACAGCCCAAGGAAAGTTGTTTGTGGAAGGATCTGATCAAATCGATGCAAGGAAAATTGACAGTGTGGAGAGGGAAGCATTTGTCCATGGCTGAAAGAGTCGTTCTCATCAACTTTGTAATGAATGTTATACCGGTTTACACTCTTTCTTTCTATAATTCAACCTCACCCACCTCTTGGGAACTCGTACCCTTAATAAACCACCTTTCATTGCTTTCTTCAAATCTAGGGTTATGATTTTAATTGCATAGTCACTTCTCTAAACCTTCTATATGAAACACTAGACATTCTCTGTGAGATTCGTGACAACAATCTTAACAATCTAGGGTTAGATGTTGAATTGAATTTTGAAGAGTGATACCTTTTGTCGGTTGCTTCATGAATTTTGTTTGAGGACCTAGTGCCTCATGGAGGATTCTTTCCTCAATTGAAAAAAGGGAGGAAAAAGGTTGAATTTGAGTTGGTTGATGTCAGCATTGATGTTATGGTTGTGATTGATGAGCATCTAAGCCCACCTTCATCTGGTGAATCTTATGTATTTTACTACAAAATGTAAGCAATTTTGATTTTTATTATCTCTGTTTTATTTTGTGCTTTTCATTGAATGTTGATGTTTTGCTTTACCTTTCATTGCATTGTAGGAAATGTGTCTATTATGGTTATATGGCTGAGTTTAAGAGTGGGGATGACAGGAAAAAGGGTGTAGATCAGTCCTTGAAAGCTTATTAGGTACAATGTCTCAAGTTGAATAGAGTTTCTCTTGAATGTTATGTTGCTTTTCATGAATCAAAAGGTCATCAAGATTTTTATCATCCTTGACTGTGCTTATCATTCTTGACAGAGCAGGATGTTGTGGTTCGAGGTCCTCCTGTTTGAAAAGAATTTGATCAAGAAGGAAATCCAACAAAGTTTTAATCTATGCTTTCGATTTCTCATATTATACCTTGTATTGTGGTTGAAGTATGTTGCTTTAATTTAGTTTTCCTATGTCATGGTGCTGACGTTTTTTCCCGTAAATTAGATGTTCCATTGGACTTGGTATACATAAAGGTTGATGGTTAGTATCCAAAGTCAAATCGCATGTTTAGTGGGTTTGGATGTGTTTACTTTTGTCCTACTCATCAAACTATTATGTTTTTAATGTTGATTTTCATTATACACTAGTTGATTTTCATTGTACACTACTAGAATTGTGTGGAACATTGACTTCAAATGCTTTATTGATTCATATCCATAGAGTGAGTCTTCTGAAATTACTTATCTTCTCGTCTCATAACAAATCCATGTTGTGTTGTCTTCCTTCATTTTCTTCAACATCACCTCAATAGAATTACGACGTGTTCGTCAATTTCAGAGGAAAACACACTCGTACCAATTTCGTTTCTCATCTTTGTTTTGCACTCTTGAATGCTGGAATCAACACTTTTCTTGACAAAGAATCTTCAAAAGGAAAAGGCAGTTGGACCAGAATTATTGCAGGCAATTGATGGATCTACTGCATAGTTCTAGTGGATGCTTGGTTATTGTCATTACCTATATCACTTGAATGAATCTAGTGGACAATTCTGTTATTCTATTTAAATGGTATCTCATCATTACTAACGACATAGTTTGTAGGTAAATATGAATATTTATGGTTCATTTCAATAACTTTCTTGCAGCTCAAATTACAAGTATTGCTGATACACTTAATACTGAACTACTTGAAAGCTTGTTAAAAATGGCGTCGAGTAAAGAAGAAGAACACAAGTTAAAGGAATATAAAGATGACAGTCCAAACAAACATAACCCTGCTAAGAAGCTTTTGAAGAAGTAGTGTGTGTGAAGAGATGAAAAATAGTAGAATGTTCTTAAATCTAATAGAAGTTGTACTCCAAACTAGGAACTGCGTAATATCGGAAGAAACTCTAGTGATGCATTCAAGCTCGATAGACTTCTAAAGGTGTAGATAGGAAAATAACTCGTGTGCGCTTTGTTATACGAGAAATCAATAGAAATGAAGGAGTTTGTTATATAGATATCAATATTATTGCTAGGCAAACACCAAGAACAATAGAAAGCTCTGACGCTGCCAACAAAAGATAAGTGATACTTGTCATACCCCAAATTTTGACCACTTAGATTTCCCATCATTGTGCAAATCATCATCACAATATGGAGGAACCATCATACTTCATCAGTCTCCCCAAAGATGGGTGAGCATCCACTACAATCAAAATTAGGGTTTCAAGCCCTCTCAGAGCTTTTAGGCAAAGGATCAATCAAGGAATGACATGATCTTCAACTTGTCTAACCTCTCAAACATCCACAATGGATCAAAAGGACTCCCACTTCAAGGATCAAGCACAAGGCTGCTCCCTTCTAGGTGGATCAAGTCTCAAGATCGACAATGTCACCAAATTAGGGTTTTGGTCGACCAGGGCCTCCAAATGGAAATTTTTCATCTGGGTACAAGCCAATGATCCAAAACATAACCTAATATACTTCATGGGACCTCATGGACCCAATCATCAAGTCAATTTTGCCTCAGGGGATGCATTCATCAAAAATCAGGAATTAGGGTTTCTTGACCTAATTCACCCCTAAGATGACTTTTAGGGCAAATCATGAGCCAAGACCTCAAGAGAGGGTTTGAGGGTCTCTAATGAACTATATTGATCCATTTGGAACAATGGATTAATCCAAGAAGCTTGAGCAACAAGTCTCAATTTCATCTGCACCATAAATAGGCTTTCGCGAGGAAAGTCAACTGTAACTTTGACTTTTGACCAGGACATGCTCCCAAGCCCTAAGACATGATTCTATATACCCTATGACACCCATGGAACATGTCCATCAAGTTTTATTTAGGTCAAGGACATGATTTCATGAAGAATTGCACAGTTTGGAATTCATCTGATAAAAAGTCAACTGTGCACAAAAGTCAACTTTGACTTTTTGAGATTTTTCACCAAAATGGATTTTTAACCCTAAAATGATGTTAATGTATGATTTGAATCATCATTCATCAAGAAAAATCAAAGAAAGTGGGATAACTTGTAAAAGGGGTAACCATAAAAACTTAGAAAAATTTCCAAGTTATGGAAAAAGTGACACTAATGTGCCAACTTTGGAGGACCTTAACTCCTAAACCACAAGGCCATTGTTCCCCATTCAAAGCTTGATTTTTAGATCTCATTGCCCTCTACAAAAGCTTCATACTGACTTATGTCCAAATTCCTCATGGATTTTGAGTTATGGAGTGATCAAAATCAAGAAAAGTCACTTTGTTCCAACACTTAGTGAAAATTTCACTAAGTCAGAATCTGCCTTTACTTTTTTCCAAATGTAGGGGGATTTTTCACTTGGATTCAAAAGAGATCAAAACCAAACATGTTCAAACTGTTGTTGTATCATGTAAGGGCTTTCCAAAATAACCAAGAACATTACCAAATTCAACTTGAGTAATGAGATATGACATTGGCAAGTTGCCTTGCTGAAATCTGCCAAGGTAAGACAGATTTTTACACTTTTGGTCGATTTGCCAAAATCAGCCAAATCCAAATGCTCCTATCCACTTGGACACCTCTGAGGATTGAATCTAAAGGGGACAACCACTGAGCCAAGCCTCCAAAGTCTTTGGAACAAGAAATAACATGTTGAACCTAGAATTGCCAAAATAGGGACAAGACTCCAATTTTGGATTAGAGCATTCAATGGATGCATCAAGGTGGCATGGACTGAGCTCTTAGCTACTGAATTCAGTCAAGACTTATCCAAGACCAAGGGAACCAGCAGCCTGTGCCCTAACCTCTAGTCATGGCTAGAGGAGACTTGGATTTTCATTTGCCAACATTGGCCAAACCTACTCAGCAGTTGCCATTCACTATTCCTTGCAAAACAAACTTGCTATACTATAAATAGAGCTCAATTGTGATCAGTTTGAGTACACCAAAGCCATCAAACAGATGCTTTCCTCAAAATCTCTTCTTTCACTCCAATTTTGCCTTCTAACGCAATTCACTATCGGGTTTTGAGTTTGAGAGCTTTTCCAATCAAACCAATCACTAACACACCTCACATACATCATATAGAAGTGATCCAAACACTCACATAACATCTGGAACACTGATTTCACAAAATCACTAGCCAATTGCTCAAGTTCTTGACAGTTTGGAAGTTGAGGTACCATCTTCAGCTCCAAACCATTTCAATCCATTCCAAGCATCCAGATACACTCCATGGCACCTAGGGAAGCTATCCAGATCATTGGAACCTAGCTGTAACACCTCCAACACAAAACACGATCACCAGCTGCAAGAGGTAAGCATGAGCTCTTCTAACTCTATGATTCATGCAATTTTTGCTGCACAATAATTTGGCCATATGTTCATAATCATGCATGGATTGTTTCCCCTCAATTAATTGCATTGTTTGAATCGTGTATCAAAAATCCCAGCCTTCATGCAGAATCTAGGGTTCTTGAGGATTTTTCGTGATTTCTTGTTTTATGCTTAATTTAAATGAAATTAATTACCATAGACATGATCGTGAGGTTAAAACGAGTTGATTGGTATGTGGATTACATGATATGATCAAGTATTCAGTGAGATTGAAGAGAAAATGCAAATCTGGGCAAACCCAGAACACGGGCGTGTTCTGGGCGCCATTTTTTGAAAATTCAAATATTTGAATTTTGTGATTTTATTTAATTGATTCAAAAATTAATTTCTCTCTGAGTTTTAATGATTTTGAGTTGATTCTTTTTTTAATAATTCACAAAAATGTTAAAATATTTTATTTTCCCAAAAAATCAAAAAAATAATATTTATTTTATATAATTGATATTTTTGCAAAGAATTAATGTTTTAATTGTTTTTGACATTTAAAATATTTTTTCCACCTTGATTTTGCAACTTTTAATGCCTTCTAATTATTTTGTAGGTCAATACTTAATTTTTGAAGCATTAATCCAAGATCACAATTTGTTTTTCATATGTTAAACAATTTTGATCATTTTAATTGAATTTTTATTCAATTAAAACACATTTTGAAAACAAATTAGGGTTTTTGGATTAATTCAACCCTCATAAATCATTTTCAAAACACTTTTGGGCCTCTAATAGAGTGTAAGACCCAATCCTTTTTTGACCAAATCATTTTGGGCCTCAGTGTATTGTATAAGTCCCGATACCGTCAAAAACAAACGGCGCGATCGTCGCCTTTTCAAAACAAAAAAACCTTGGGCCTACCCTCGAGTAGTAAGACCCATTTCCTTGCTTAAAACTCTTTGGGCCTCTTGAGAGAGTGTAAGACCCATCCTTTTGTACAGAAAACCTTTTTTTGGGCCTCTGTCACTTGTATAAGTCCCTCTGTACAAAACAACAGTGCGCTCACTGATAAAACCCTGGGCCTCTCCTTGAGCTGTAAGCCCCAAATCTTTCTTTTTCAAAGCACTTTCTCCTTTTATTTTGAATATACTATTGTTTTTAATCTTTCTTTGTTGAACAACAAACCAAACAGCATGGATGCTCTACAACCGAGTAAGTGGTTATTGCTTTCATTTACCGCTTTCATATACATATAACTGTATTGTGGGGCTATTTCAATGTAAGTCTTCTTTCATAAACTCATATCAACTGTATAATAATAGTATAGATATTTAGAGTTTCCCCGGCAACTACGTCTAGCATTAAGCTCGTTGATCACTCTTAGAAATAGTCTCAACTAGATCCCTATAGGATTACCAGACACAGTCTTCCCTCCTCTTGGGGTTAAACGACATGAAAGGCTGCATTCTCGGTGAACCCTTTCATAGACTGTCACCTTTAGAAGTTGTCAAAGAAACTCTATTCCCCAGAGATGATCTTTTCTCCGTGAATGGCATCTCTTGAGTTTCTTCCAAATTCTCGGACTTTCCTGGCTTGATCTATTCTCGGTGAATGGCATGTCTTGAATTTCTCGGGGTTTGGGGACCCACAGGCTTCTTAAAAGAACTTGTCAAGAAACTCTATTCCCCAGAGATGATCTTTTCTCCGTGAATGGCATCTTTTGAGTTTCTTCTAAATTCTCGAACTTTCCTGACTTGATCTAGTCCTTGTGAATAGCTTGCCTTGAATTTCTCGAGGTTTTGGGACCCATCGGTTTCTTAAAAGCATCGGCCTCCTCTTGGGCATCGTACAAGGACCCACAGGCTTCCTAAATGCAACCCCGCCTCCTCTTGGGCTTAGTACAAGGACCCGTCGGCTTCTTAGAAGTATTCACAGCCTCCTCCCAGGCTTCGTATAAAGATCTCTTCCTCCGGGAATGATAGCCTCCTCTTGGGCTTCGTACAAGGACCCGTCGGCTTCTTAAAAGCTTCCAGCCTCCTCTTGGGCTTCGTACAAATTATCCTGACGACCTCCTAGAGGTATAGGAACAGAACTTAGTCATCTGCATAGAACAGTCCTTTCAAAGAGTCTACTACTATTTCTCAAAGCATGAAACTCTAGACTTGGACAGTCTAATCTCCTTGAGTCTCAAAGACATTCTCAAGTGACCCCTTCGTTAAATAGGAAGAAAACCCGTAGACTCGGACAGTCTCAATATCCTTCGGATTTCCCACTTCCTTAAAGAACAGGAATAACCCGGATCCTCGAATCAAAGCCTTGAGTACAACATTGCTCATATAAGAACTGATTTTCTCTTTCAAAAACAGCAAATTGGACCTGTCACTCAACTGAAACAGGCACCATAGCCTCCTCTTAGGCTTTGTATAACGATCCTTCTCTAGTGAAGTTAGCCTTCTCTTGGGCTTTATACAATAATTCTCCCCAGCAGAGTCAAACAACGTTTAGCCTCTTTCTCGGGCTTTGTACGAGACACATAAGAGACTCCCTCATCGAGTCAATCACCCCTTTCGCCTCCATCTTGGGCTTTATACGAGATACAAAAGGGTTCTTATTGAGCCAAACAAACAACAGCCTCCATCTCCGGCTTCGTACGAGATACAAAAAAAAAACTCTCTTGTTGAGTCAAATAGCCTTCATCTCGGGCTTTATACGAGATACCAAAAGACTCCATCGTCGAGTCAAAACCTTTTAGCCTCTCTCTCGGGCTTTGTACGAGACACATATTAGCCTCCTCTTAGGCTTTGTATAAAAAAAACCACTGGTTGATCCAATCAACCTTTTAGCATCAAAGTTGTGCCTCGTTCACAGTACACAACTCCTTCCCCTTCATCTAATCGCTGTAAGCGGCAAGCCTCTGGATTATCTACATCCATGCCAATGTCCCTCTTTTAGTATGAGAAATTCCTAAGGAAAGATGGCATTGCTCTGAACTGAGTTAAAGTCTTCTCCTTCAGGTTAAAATCCCCTATAAAGGAAATTATGGCATTGCCGGATTCACAAATCCCGGTTAAATTAATCCTCCTTTATAGTAAGTCACCCAACAGTTGTGACAAACAGACCCCTTTAAAGATGACAAATTCTCTCTAAGGTCAACCCCTTCAGCTTCACATCTTGGGGTTTGAACAAGATACAAATAGACTCTTTAGCTTCACGTCTTGGGCTTTGAACAAGACACCAAAACAACCATTTCCTCCTATTCTATGGGAGGAACTACGAACGCTCTGATTTCCCTGTTTCGGTAAACGGGAATACGTAGGCATAAGATTGAAAGAAAAATCTTAGCGAGCACACTAAACAAAAACCCAAAATCCCATACTTTCATACATTCGTCCTAACATCCTAACCGATAGCCTAAAGCACCCCTCGTCAACAAAATAACCTAGGAGAAACCCCGAATCTTTGTAGCATCTGTAAACCAACAGTATTGACTGTTTAATCTCAGTATGCAAGCAGGGTTAATTGGAGACATCTATTTCCCTTCCTTCATCAGCTTTAATAGGATAAAAAATGAATCGAGCTGTAGTACCAGAGCGATCGTGCTTCACAACCACATCCAAAAATCACTCGCTACAGAAAAATGGCGACTCTGCTGGGGAATACTACAAGTCTCTTTAGGGATCTTGTTCTCTTTTTGTCCCCTAGGTGGAAACCTTGACGTCACTAGGATCTTAGGTCAAAATACCGTTAATTTGGAATGAAACCACAGGATGGTAATTCCGCCGGGGAACCCATTTTCTGTCAGGAACTTAGGATTCATAGCTTTAAAGGTCTAGGATGATTAGGACAAATATATATACTGTTTTTCCTAATTGCTATATGTCTTTATTTTTCTGCTAATGGGAATGCGTGTGATGCCGCATGTGGAAAGATTGAGTATACACTTAAGATAAGTGATGGCGACGAGGTCGGCCATCAACCTCAGTGGAGGCTGACCAATGCAACCCATTCTCTCACCTAGACAATGGGCCGATTGTGATGTCTGAGAAGCTGAGGAGCCAAACCCTTTTGTAGTGTGGAAACTATCGGGAATAGTTGTTACGCGATATTACCCTCATTTGAGGCTGGTGATCTATTCTCAGTGAATGACACTTACTCTAAGATCGCTCTACAACTCGCTGGCGATCCGCTTATTATTTTGCTTTCCTGGGAGGAGCTGATGATAATGAGTACAGGTACAAAAATCACCCTAGTATAAACCTTTGGGGATGGATAAAGCCTTGACTTCATGACAACGACCATTTGACCCCATGTTTTTCCTATGTTTTTGTGTGTTGCATTCATGCATTCATTTAAAAAACATTAAAACAAGAAAAAAATTTCTCTTCTAGTCTCTCTGTTTTTCAAATTAAACTAAGACTGTGATTGTAAATATCAGAGAAAAGGATTGCGCTAATGGATTTCGGTAGAAGGAGAACCCATAGGTATACCTTCAAGGTTCCAAAGCTAGAGGATTTGAGAAGGTTAGCAGGGATGATCACAAACCAAGAGGCTTTCAGAGCCAAACACGGAGGTCTGCTACCACTGTTAAAAGTCCATGTGATTGAGGGAATCATGGATGCGCTCATTCAGTTTTATGATCCAGTTTATCACTGTTTCACATTCCCGAATTACCAGCTCGCACCAACGCCGGGGGAGTATTCTCATCTGATTGATATACACATTACTGATCGAGCTCCATTTTCTGGACTGGAAGAAATTCTAAAGAATCAGACCATCGCAAGAGCAATTCATTTGGACGAGTCTGAGGTCAGGACTCACCTAACCACTAAGGGTGGCATCCAAGGTTTGCCAGCCCAGTTCTTGACAAAGAAGGCCGTGTATTTTGCCAGTATAGGAAACGTGACTGCTTTTAAAAGAGTCTTTGTCTTGCTCACCTACGAATTATTTTTGTTTCCCAACATCAATAACTTCGTCGATATCAACTCCATTAAGGTTTTTCTCATTGGAAACCTTGTGCCGACTTTGCTCGCAGATACGTATCATTCTGTACACTTAGGAAATTTGTACAATAGAGGGGAGATCACATGCTGTGTACCGTTGCTTTACAAATGGTTTATCTCCCACTTGCCCAAGTCTGCTGCTTTTTGGGATTGCAAGAGTGCCTTACGTTGGTTGCAGAAGATCATATCTCTTACCAACTCTGATATAGATTGATGTAATAGGATCTATGATGGAATCAGAATCATTGATCGTTGTGGAAACTTCCCCAATGTACCCCTTATAGGAACTAAAGGAGGAATCAACTATCATCCGGTGTTGGTTCGCCGTCAGTTTGGATACCCGATGAGACACGTCCCACGGGGTGTTCATCTGGAAGGTCTTTTCTTCAAGGAAGGAGAAAATGACAGAGCACTAAAGATGGAAATATTGCACGCTTGGAAAGACGTTCATAAGAAAGGACGAGAGTCTCTAGGAAAACCGGACTGTGTCTCGGTGGAGCCTTATCTCCATTGGGTACAAACTAGAGCTCTCAAGCTAAAAATGCCTTATCCTCGCTACGAAATTCATCCGCCGAGGGAATCTGTCATGTATTTCATGACGGAAACTGAAAAGCTTCAGGTTACTCTCAACAAAGTTCAACGGGAGAGGATGTCTTGGAAGAACAAGTACCGCATCCTCAACATAGAGTGCATCAAAATATAGCAATTACTAAAAGAGAAAGATGCGCTGATTGAAATTTTGGAGCAACATGTTGTGGAGAATCAAGATGACAAAGGAATTTGCTCGCTCCTTTCACTTGGCAAAGAAATGACAACCCAACAACGGCCCAAGAGCCTCGGTCAAAGAAAAGGAAAGTACGAGAGTCAGCACTCGATTTCTCTTTAGAGAGGACTCGGGACCCATTAGCTTAGGTTTCTGTTTCTGCACCTTGTAATCTACTGTATTTTCATTTCTGTAATCCTTTGAATTTCAATAAAAGGGGTTTCCCCACTGTTTGATATTTGTAATCTAATTGTCGAAGTTTATTTTGATTAAACCAAAAAACAATTAATATAATCATTGCATTCATCATTCTCACATCGCGTATTCTTCTTACCTACGAATCTCACGTTTGTGTCTCGATTCTAGAGTCAAACTGTCTCATTCGTATAATACTCGGGCCAATCGTCAGAAAAAGATGGATGATCTTGAGGAAGAAAACAGAGAGTTGAAGGAAGAGATCGACGCTCTGAGAGAGGATATGAGAAAGCTTCGTAACGACATGTAAGCCACGGCAGAAGCTCATCTACAAAGGACTGTGATCTCAGAGATCACCTCAACGCCCATAGTGGAGAAGTATGATCCTAGGTATCAAATACCGAAATATCGTCTTTGGGGCATGCTTGTTAACTATATCCCAGAAGGATATGTTCCGCCGATCACTGGAGATCAGGGAATCACAACTGAAGTCGCTGGGCCTGAAGGTTACAAACTTCAGGAAAGCGAAGATGCCAGGGGCATACTGAAGACTCCTGAAGGATACAAACTTCAGGAAACGCCAAGATTTACTGCCGTAGTCACGGTACCACCCCCTGTGGTGCACACTGTCCCGGAAGGACAGATTCCACCAATACCTGCTGGTAAGAAGGAAACTTTGTTCGATAGAATGGATGAATTCCAAGAGCAGTTCCTGGAAATGCAAAAGGAGCTGCAAGCCATTCGCGGTCAGGATTTATTTGGAAAGGACGCAGCAGACCTTTGTCTGGTCCCCAATGTGAAAGTTCCGCACAAATTTCAAGTGCCCGACTTTGAAAAGTACAAGGGTAACTCTTGCCCTCAAAGCCATCTGGTGATGTACGCTCGGCGGATGTCAGCTCAGACGGAGACTCAGGACTTACTGATTCACTACTTCCAGGATAGTTTAACCGGTGCCGCACTTATATGGTACATGGGTTTAAACCATGCCACGATCAGCACATTCAGAGATCTTGGCACTGCCTTCGTCCAACAATACAAATACAATTTGGACATGGCACCCGACAGAGATCAACTTAGGTCGATGTCGCAAAAGGACAAGGAAACCTTTAAGGAGTATGCTCAAAGGTGGCGTGAGATTGCCGCTCAAATTTGTCCACCTCTTGAGGAAAAAGAGATGACAAAGATCTTCTTAAAAACCTTAAGCTCATTTTACTATGACCGAATGGTTACCAGTGCACCCAGTGATTTCACCGAGATGGTGGGCATGGGCGTACGTCTTGAGGAAGCTATCCGAGAAGGACGTTTGGTAAAAGACACTGGATCGACGAGCGGTACTAAAAAATACGGTAGTGCTCTCCCTAAGAAAAAAGAGCAAGATATTGGGAATATCTCTCTCATAAAGCAAAGGCATTGATATCAACCAGTAGCAGCTGTGACTCCTGCTAACAGCCCTGCGCCTATTCCTATGTATCAACCTCAGGTTGCGCAGAGCCAACCTGATCAGCAAAGGACACAACAGTCTCTTCAGCAGGCTCATCCTCAATACAACAACAACCGTACAACACGACCACCAGGATTTGATCCTATACCCATGTCGTACGCGGAGCTGTTTCCATTACTGCTGGCCAAGGGGCACATTCAGACTAAGTCCCCTCTTACAGTACCGGAAAATCCACCTTTCTGGTTTAAGGTGGATCAAACTTGCCCTTATCATCAAGGAGGTTCAGGGCATAACATTGAGAATTGTCTCAATTTCAAATCTGACGTGCAAAAACTTGTTAGGAGCGGGGTCTTATCCTTTAGGCATACAAATCCTAATGTCGTTACGAACCCGCTGCCTCAACACGAGAAGGCTGCAGTCAATCTGATTGAGGGAGAGACTAACAATGTCTATCAAATTCACGATGTACTCTTATTGAAGACCGATCTGGTCAAGATGCATTGTAGACAGAGTGGATATGGCCATGTGCCACCTCATAATTATCATCAGTGTGATATCTGCTCTAAAGACAACCAGGGGTGTTCTGTGGTGCAATCAGCTCTACAGGAACAGATGGATCTCGGATTGATCCAAGAGCACCGAGTTCGTGGAGTTAACATGGTCTACACGAATTCTAACATCATTCAGAACCACTATATCCGTGCAATGAATGTCACTTGGTGGCAATGCACTCAAGGCAAAGCCAGTATCATAATCTGCCGCAACACGATTACAGTTCTTGTCTGACTTGCTCGGTAAATAAATAGGGATGCTCTTTCATACAAGAGGCCCTCCAGCGTCAGATGGATCTTGGATGGATCCAAGACTACCATGATAGGAACCCTTATCAGATCAACATGGTTCAAATCTTTGATATTCGCGTGATGAATACCAACTTAGTAGAGTTACATGCTGAACAGGTCCGACTCGGATTCCTGGTGTCACATAATTACCACAGCTGTAAGGCGGGTTACGAAAACGATCAAGGTTGTACCCATGTCTAGGAGGCACTTCAGCACTTGTTAAATCACTGGTGGATGCCAATTTATATGGATGAAGATACTCAGCAAATTAGTATCAGCAACAGAAATCCTACTCGGCGTCAGAGTCAGGATGTCCGATCTGTGGAAGCTAACCTAGTGAGGTTACATTGTATTCAAAGTGGGCGTGGCCAGGTGCCACCACACAATTATGACCGTTGTAGTGTTTGTTCGGAAAGTAACCAAGGGTGTTACCTTGTGAGAGCAGCTCTTCAGGGTCAGGTGGATCGTGGAGAAATTCGTCCATATCCGGGTTCTAGACCCATCAACTGGACGCCGAACTACCTTGCCGATCAAGTTGAGGATGTTGTCACGATCTCTGGTCATCACAGGACCAGGGATGTTTTTGCCATTATCCCTCTACTTGACGAATCTAAACTTCCCAACCGAGAACAGATCGAGATTATGTATGATGGTCAGAAAAACCAGAAGGTTCCCATAGTCATCTATCTGTCGGGACCACTACCGTATGAATCAGCTAAGGCAATCCCTTACAAATACGGTGCAACAACCATCGAAAATGGAAAGGAAATTCCATTACCCTCCTTCGTGAATATTGCAGACATCAGTCGAGTAACACGGAGTGGTAGAATCTTCAACCGAGGGGTTGGAGAACCTATCAAAGAAAAGGAACCTCAGACAGAAGTTCCCAATCCACCAGTCGGTCAATCCAGTAATCCTGACCTTTCGAAAAATGATGATGAGATGTTGAAGCTCATCCAAAGGAGTGAATACAACATTGTTGATCAACTATTACAAACTCCTTCAAAGATCTCTGTGTTATCACTGTTACTCAGTTCAGAAGCGCATAGGGAGGCTCTACAAAAAGTCTTGGAACAAGCCTTTATGGAACAGGATGTAACAATCAGACAGTTCAATAGTATTGTCTCTAACATCACTTCCTGCAATAATTTGGGATTTAGTGATGAGGAATTACCTGAAGAGGGTCGTCGTCATAACATGGCGCTCAATATCACAGTCAACTGCCAGGACGATGCTTTAGCCAGCGTACTGGTAGACACAGGGTCAACCCTGAATGTTATGCCGAAATCCACTTTGATGCAACTATCATTCAAAGGCCCTCCGATGAGAATCAGCGAGGTCGTCGTCAAAGCGTTCGACGGGTCCAGAAAAATAGTTATCGGCGAAGTTGATCTTCCTATAACTATTGGTCCTCACACTTTCCAAGTCACTTTCTATGTCATGGACATCCGGGCAACGTACAGTTGTTTATTAGGAAGACCTTGGATACATCAGGCTGGAGCGGTTACTTCAACCCTTCACCAAAAGCTAAAGTTCGTCTAGAATGGCCAACTCATCACAGTTTGTGGGGAACAAGCCTTGCTTGTAAGTAACTTGTCATCATCTACTGGTATAGAACCCGAGGAGGTTATTGGAACTCAGTTCCAAGCACTGTCGGTGAGCAAGAACAATCAGTTCAAAGAAGGAACTTCCATTTCTTCATACAACGATGCTATCAAAGCGGTCGAGAGTACCAATACAAAGGGATGGGGACAACTTGTCATTCCTACTAGCAATACAACAAAGAAGGGTCTTGGTTTTTCTGAAACCTGTACCCGGACAGCTGCCGATGATGAAAGTCTTCATCCCCTTCAAAACTTCTTACAAAGTGGAGGTTTCCTCCACCCAGTGTCTCAAGCAGTACATGCTATCAATGAGGAAGATCCCTCTGACACAGATGAAGAATGGAAGTCATACCTTAACGAGGACGGTTATATGTCTCAGGAAGAGGTGCCTATACCATTTTTCTATCCCTCACAGAGTCTGAGATTTATACCACGGTCAGACGTCGAAATGATATATGGAGATTGTGATCCGGAAGGATGTCATGCTCCGCCAAATTCATTAGAGAAGGACACTCTGATGAAAGACCAATTTGACCATAATTACTATGGCCCGATGGATGGCCTGCCAATGTGGCAGCCTTACCCAGGAGACTTGAGGCCAGAAATTCAACCGAGTAATGAAACTCAGCTGAGCGTCATTGAACAGAATACTTGTGTCCCCACCATGTCATGGGATCAACACTCAGGTCATTCAGAAACTACTCAACATGACTATGAATTTGCAACGTTTGCAGGACTTGAATTCATCAACTATGCTTTTCCCGAGGTCAACGTCATCGAGAGGGATGACTCCTCCAGTTCCAAAGAAGTTTGGGACACTCTGGGAGAACCAAGTGGAAAATATGACTATATGGTCAAGTACACTGCGCCCGAAAGCTCTCGTATCAGGTTCGAAGACATCCAGCCAACTGGATGGGGAGATACAGCTGAGAGCATAAATACTATGCAAAATACAACTGAGGAATTCTCCTACGACAACTCTGCTTGGGAGACAGATTCCAATGATCCTGCTCCACCAGAAATCAACGTCATTTCTGAAGACAAATCAAGGAAGGTACCAGACTTTGTGATTCACCGAGGAGTTTGCCGCCAATGGGTTGCCATCAAGGTTCCGAAGGTCGTTCATCAGTCAAAGTAATTGCCATCTTTTAACCTTTCACCCTGCCCAGGTGAAACGGATGTGTTGATAGGGCTCGCTTTCTGTAAATATCCCTTTTCGCTTCGCCCAAAGTGATAGAGTTTTGTTTTATAGGGCTGTAGTTTCAAGAATCGACTTGTTCATTAATAAAATAACGTCGTTCTGTAATTTCCGCATTAATTGCTGTTTTCTCTTTTTTCTTTTCTCAGAAAATGGTAATCCTAAAAAACAAATAATAAAAACAAGCAGTAAAATAAAACACTGCACACACTCTTGCATTTTCTCTACCTCTTCTAAACACGAATCATCACGTCATGCAAATTGCTTGTTTTAAACCCCGTTGAAACATACAATCCGACGCCTTCTCCCGACTTTGAGTTCCCAGTATTTGGGGCTAAAGAAGAAGCTGACAACAAAATTCCAGAAGAGATCTCCCGACTACTCAGACAAGAGGAAAGGTCCATTGAACCTCACAAAGAGCCGTTGGAAACGGTAAACTTGGGTTCAGAAAAAGAGAAAAAAGAAATCAGGATTGGGGCACTGCTCAGTCCAACTGCCAAAGAGAGTTTGATAAAGCTTCTCAAAGAATTCCCCGATGTATTCGCTTGGTCTTATCAGGATATGCCAGGGTTGGATACCAGCATCGTGGAACATCATTTACGGTTGAGATCGGAATGTCCTCCAGTAAAGCAAAGGTTGAGACGCACTCACCCGGACATGGCCATCAAAATCAAAGAAGAGGTACAGAAACAGATCGATGCAGGTTTCCTCGCTACATCCGAATATCCTCAATGGTTAGCCAACATCGTACCCGTTCCCAAAAAGGATGGAAAAGTCAGAATGTGTGTCGACTATAGAGATCTAAACAAGGTAAGTCCAAAGGACGACTTTCCTTTACCACACATTGACATGCTGGTAGACAGTACAGCAAAGTTCAAAGTTTTCTCCTTTATGGATGGATTCTCGGGCTATAATCAGATCAAAATGGCGCCGAGAGACATGGAGAAAACTTCGTTCATTACCCCATGGGGTACCTTTTGTTACAAGGTAATGTTGTTCGGTTTGAAGAACGTCGGGGCAACCTATCAAAGGGCCATGACTACTCTGTTTCATGACATGATACACAAAGAAATCGAGGTATATGTCGATGATATGATTGCAAAATCAAAAACAGAGAGTGAGCACGTTGAACATCTGTCAAAATTGTTCAAACGTCTAAGAAAATTCAAGCTCCGCTTGAATCCTAACAAGTACACCTTCAGTGTCCGTTCAGGGAAACTACTAGGGTTCATCGTCAGCCAGAAAGGAATTGAGGTTGATCCTGACAAGGTCAAGGCCATTCAAGAAATGCCTTCTCAGAAAACTGAAAAACAAGTCAGAGGATTCCTGGGACATTTGAACTACATCTCCAGATTCATATTCCTCATGACTGCCACATGTGTGCCGATTTTCAAGTTACTTTAAAAGAACCAGGATTGCGTTTGGACAGCAGATTGTCAAACCGCCTTCGACAGTATTAAGGAATATCTGTTGAATCCTCCGATTCTATCACCTCCAGTGGAAGGAAGACCACTGATCATTTACCTCACAGTCCTAGAGGGCTCAATGGGATGTATACTTGGCGAGCAAGACGAAACCAAACGGAAAGAGTCTGCC
Organism: Lathyrus tuberosus; assembly: GCA_022829125.1. Taxonomy (NCBI): domain Eukaryota; kingdom Viridiplantae; phylum Streptophyta; class Magnoliopsida; order Fabales; family Fabaceae; genus Lathyrus; species Lathyrus tuberosus. The sequence continues at coordinate 3,225,027 of JALAZF010000463.1, read as the reverse complement.
ATTTACTATTTGAGCAAGAAATTCACCGACTACGAAACTCGGTACACGATGCTCAAGAAAACTTGCTGTGCTTTGGCTTGGGTAGCCAAACGTCTTCGCCAGTACATGATTCGTCATACTACTTGGTTGGTCTCCGAAATGGATCCAATCAAGTACGTCTTCAAAAAACCTGCTCTCACGGGAAGAATCGCCCGTTGGCAGATGCTGTTATCAGAATATGACATAGAGTACCACGCTCAGAAAGCCGTTAAGGGAAGTATTTTAGCCGATCATTTGGCTCATCAATCGATTGACGATCAAGAATCAATCGGGTTTGACTTCCCAGACGAAGATGTCATGTATCTAAAAATGAAAGACTGCGATGAACCGCTACCCAGTGAAGGGCCAGAACCAGGTTCCAAATGGGGACTTATCTTTGATGGAGCAGTCAATCATTACGGAAACGGAATTGGGGCAATCATTGTTACCCCTCAGGGTACCCACATTCCTTTCACTGCCAGACTTACGTTCAAATGTACGAACAACGAGGCCGAATACGAAGCTTGTATCATGGGTCTCGAAGAAGCGATTGATTTAAGGATCAAAAACTTAGACGTATATGGCGACTCAGCCCTGGTTATCAATCAAATTAAAGGAGATTGGAACATATACCAATCAAGACTGATTCCTTACAAGGACTATGCAAGAAGGTTGTTACCCTTCTTCAACAGAGTTGAGTTTCATCACATCCCTCGTGAGGAGAATCACATGGCTGATGCATTAGCCACTCTTTCTTCCATGATTAATGTAGGTCAATGGAACAACCTACCTAAGATCGACATAATGCGCCTTGAACGGCCCGCTTACATCTTCATGATTGAAGCAGTCCTAGACGACAGACCTTGGTATCACGATATCAAATGCTTCCTTCAGAAACAAGAGTACCCATCTGGGACACTCAGAAAAAACAGGAAAACCCTCAGAAGACTGGCTGGAAACTTCTTCCTGAGTGGTGACACTCTCTATAAAAGAAATTTTGACATGGTCTTGCTCCGATGCGTAAACAGACCAGAGGCAGACATGCTTATGAAAGAAATTCATGAAGGATCCTTTGGCACTCATGCCAACGGACACACAATGGAGAGAAAAATTCTCAGAGCAGGGTACTATTGGTTGACTATGGAATCCGACTGCTATAAGTACATGAGGAGGTGTCACAAGTGTCAGATATACTCCGACAAAATTCGTGTACCGCCATCACATCTCAAAGTTCTTTCTTCCCCGTGGCCTTTTTCCATATGGAGAATCGACATGATTGGCTTGATTGAACCTAAGGCTTCAAACGGACATCGGTTCATCTTGGTAGCCATTGATTACTTCACCAAGTGGGTCGAAGCAGCATCATACGCTAATGTAACCCGACAAGTGGTGGTCCGATTTATCAAAAACAATATCATCTGTCGTTATGGTGTTCCGAGCAAGATCATTACTGATAATGGATCTAACTTGAACAACAAGATGATGAAAGAGTTGTGCGAAGAATTCAAGATCGAACACCATAACTCATATCCCTACCGACCCAAGATGAACAGAGCGGTAGAAGCGGCCAATAAGAACATCAAGAAGATCGTTCAAAAGATGGTTGTAACCTACAAAGACTGGCACGACATGCTACCCTTTGCTCTTCATGGTTATTGCACATCTGTCCGCACTTCAACAGGGTCTACCCCTTTCTCTCTAGTGTATGGCATGGAAGCAGTGCCCCATAGAAGTAGAGATCCCGTCAATCCGAGTATTGATGGAAGCTAAGCTTACAGAAGCTGAATGGTGTCAAAGTCGACACGACGAACTAAATCTGATCGAGGAAAAGCGAATCACGGCACTATGCCATGGTCAGCTGTATCAACAGAGAATGAAGAAGGCGTTTGACAAAAAGGTTCGACCTCGCATCTTCAGGAAATGAGACGTTATGCTCAAGAAGATACAATCATTTCTCACTGATTCTCGGGGCAAGTGGACTCCGAATTACGATGGCCCATATGTGGTCACAAAAGCTTTCTCAGGCGGCACCTTGAGACTTGCAACCATGGACGGAGAGGAATTTTCCTACCCCACAAATGTTGATGTAGTCAAGAAATACTTCGCCTAAACTAAAAAAAAACGTCTCGGAGGATTGAAAACCCGAAAGGGCGGTCCAGGCAAAAGTTAGAGACATAAAAAAAAAATCACCCCGATGGATTGGAAACATCATAGTACAATCCAGGCAAAAATTAGAGATAATGGCAAGTAACTATGTTCAACGGAGGCGAATCCCTCAGCAGCAGCAGTTACATCATCCGTCAGAAAACTCCAGTCAAGGTCATCTTCGACAGAAGCTCAGGATGCCCCGAATTCAAAGTTGGCAGAAGGATAGTGGTCGTTATGTTTCAACGTAGCCCTTTTCCCTATAAATTATCATTTTCTAACTTTGTAAATACTCTTTGGAATCACGCGTTTGGCTGATCTCCATCTTATCAATAAAATTTGAGCCCTTGTGCTTTTGTTTGTAATTCTTATTTGTTTTAGCTTTACAGAACGACATTGTTAACATGATTAACGATTCTTGAAATAAAACAAAAATGAATTTACTTGTTAAAACTTTTTCTGATTTTTAATAAAGACGACAATTTCTTTTGACTGTTGAACATCAGAAGAACATCGGTCGCTTCTCCATAAGTAGTCGAACCTCGAAGTGCAGAATCAAAGTACTCTTTCTAAAAAGCCAGTACGCCTGAACGAAGGATAAATTGTGTCAGAGACCTTGTTTCCTCTGACACGCCTCGGCCGAGTTCTTATCTCTTAAGCCTGACCAACATAGCTCCCAACAGGGACTATCTTTCCTAAGCAAAGCAGAATTGCTATCTTGAACCAGTGGTACTTCTTCGCCCCGCAATGGCCGAGTATCCAGTCGTGTTCATCTTTTGGTTTGTATGCCACGTCAGTTTTGTCAGCATATACATACGTACATCATGCATTTGATTTGCATTCACATTTCATATTACATCACTATCACTCTAGTCGGTCTTGTCCCCTAGTGATAAAAGTCCTCTCAATCGAGTTGTCAGCCCTTTCCTCGTCAGGAAGTGTTACGTCTGAACCATCTCTCTCCTCCAGTTTTATTTCTGGATTGAAGTTGGGTCCTCGACCACTTTGATAACTTGAACCTCTGAAAGACCAGAGAGCCCTCAGTTAACATCACTCTTCGCCATTGAAGATGATATCCTTGTTTTCCCTGATTAAAGAAAATCCCGAGAGAAAGCCTCCTAAAACGGAGATTCGGCAGTACGGCAGTTTTTCTCCGAAAAACCCACATATGAAAAGGTCATCGGCACCTCAAAATGGGATCACATCATATGTCATTTCTCCGAGAAGATCTCCGAGAAAAGTATGATGTAAAGACCCCGAACGAAAGCAGTCTCTCAAGAGTCTCATTTTCCCCAGTAGATGCCACAAATGGCGTCTCCAAACAGAGAAGTTTGTGCACCTCTACAACTCAGACGACTGGGTTCCCCAGCAAGTCTGACAAAAACTTTTTCCACTCAAATGGCATCTCCCCAGGAAAATTCGGCGAGAAGTTTGGAGGAAATCCACTACAAATAGCGTCCCTTGTCAATAAAGTTTATTGACAAAAGAAACTTAGACCAGTTCCTCGGTAGGAAACCAGGATTGAGGGGAAGTTTAAATCAGAAACTAAGACCAGTTCCTTGGTAGGAAACCAGGATCGAGGGGAAGTTAACAAGAGAAACTAAGACCAGTCCCTTGGTAGGAAACCAGGATCGAGGGGAGGTTTATTTCAAAAGAAAACTGAGACCAATTCCTTGGCTGAAGACCAGGATCGAGGGGAAGTTTACCTTTTCTAAGCACCATTGCTTAGTGAAAGAAGATGAATGCGCGAATTACCATTCATAGACGCCGTCAAAATTTCGGGTATTCCGATATTTAATCCTCTTGCACCTCGAATAGACGAATACCTTCGCCATTCACACCTTCGTGTCCAAGAAGATTAAATAGGGGCATCTGTCATACCCCAAATTTTAACCACTTAGATTTCCCATCATTGTGCAAATCTTCATCACAATATGGAGGAACCATCACACTTCATCAGTCTCCCTAAAGATGGGTGAGCATCCACTACAATCAAAATTAGGGTTTCAAGCCCTCTCAAAGCTTTTAGGCAAAGGATCAATCAAGGAATGACATGATCTTCAACCTGTCTAACCTCTCAAACATCCACAATGGATCAAAAGGACTCCCACTTCAAGGATCAAGCACAAGGCTGCTCCCTTCTAGGTGGATCAAGTCTCAAGATCGACAGTGTCACCAAATTAGGGTTTTGGTCGACCAGGGCCTCCAAATGGAAATTTTTCATTTGGGCACAAGCCAATGATCCAAAACATAACCTAATATACTTCATGGGACCTCATGGACCCAATCATCAAGTCAATTTTGCCTCAGGGGATGCATTCATCAAAAATCAGGAATTAGGGTTTCTTGACCTAATTCACCCCTAAGTTGACTTTTAGGGCAAATCATGAGCCAAGACCTCAAGAGAGGGTTTGAGGGTCTCTAATGAACTATATTGATCCATTTGGAACAATGGATTAATCTAAGGAGCTTGAGCAACAAGTCTCAATTTCATCTGCACCACAATTAGGGTTTCGCGAGGAAAGTCAACTGTAACTTTGACTTTTGACCAGGACATGCTCCCAAGCCCTAAGACATGATTCAATATACCCTATGACACCCATGTAACATGTCCATCAAGTTTGATTTAGTTCAAGGACATGATTTCATGAAGAATTGCACAGTTTGGAATTCATCTGATAAAAAGTCAACTGTGCACAAAAGTCAACTTTGACTTTTTGAGATTTTTCACCAAATTGGATTTTTAACCCTAAAATGATGTTAATGTATGATTTGAATCATCATTCATCAAGAAAAATCAAAGAAAGTGGGATAACTTGTAAAAGGGGTAACCATAAAAACTTAGAAAAATTTCCAAGTTATGGAAAAAGTGACACTAATGTGCCAACTTTGGAGGACCATAACTCCTAAACCATAAGGCCATTGTTCCCCATTCAAAGCTTGATTTGTAGATCTCATTTCCCTCTACAAAAGCTTCATACTGACTTATGTCCAAATTCATCATGGATTTTGAGTTATGGAGTGATCAAAATCAAGAAAAGTCACTTTGTTCCAACACAGTGAAAATTTCACTAAGTCAGAATCTGCCTTTACTTTTTTCCAAATGTAGGGGGATTTTTCACTTGGATTCAAAAGAGATCAAAACCAAACATGTTCAAACAGTTGTTGTATCATGTAAGGGCTTTCCAAAATAACCAGGAACATTACCAAATTCAACTTGAGTCATGAGATATGACATTGGCAAGTTGCCTTGCTGAAATCTGCCAAGGCAAGGCAGATTTTTACACTTTTGGTCGATTTTCCAAAATCAGCCAAATCCAAATGCTCCTATCCACTTGGACACCTCTGAGGATTGAATCTAAAGGGGACAACCACTGAGCCCAGCCTCCTAAGTTTTTGGAACAAGAAATAGTATGTTGAACCTAGAATTGCCAAAATAGGGACAAGACTCCAATTTTGGATTAGAGCATTCAATGGAAGCATCAAGGTGGCATGAACTGAGCTCTTAGCAACTGAATTCAATCAAGACTTATCCAAGACCAAGGGAACCAGTAGCATGTGCCCTAACCTCTAGTCAATGGCTAAAGGAGACTTGGATTTTCATTTGCCAACATTGGCCAAACCTACTCAGCAGTTGCCATTCACTATTCCTTGCAAAACAAACTTGCTCTACTATAAATAGAGCTCAATTGTGATCAGTTTGAGTACACCAAAGCCATCAAACAGATGCTTTCCTCAAAATCTCTTCTTTCACTCCAATTTTGCCTTCTAAAGCAAGTCACTATCGAGGTTTGAGTTTGAGAGCTTTTCCAATCAAACCAATCACTCACACACCTCACATACATCATATAGAAGTGATCCAAACACTCACATAACATCTGGAACATTGATTTCACAAAATCACTAGCCAATTGCTCAAGTTCTGGATAGTTTGGCAGTTGAGGTACCATCTTCAGCTCCAAACCATTTCAATCCATTCCAAGCATCCAAATACACTCCATGGCACCTAGGGAAGCTATCCAGATCATTGGAACCTAGTTGTAACACCTCCAACACAAAACACGATCACCAGCTGCAAGAGGTAAGCATGAGCTCTTCTAACTCTATGATCCATGCAATTTTTGCTGCACATTAATTTGGCCATATGTTCATAATCATGCATGGATTGTTTCCCCTCAATTAATTGCATTATTTGAATCGTGTATAAAAAATCCCAGCCTTCATGCAGAATCTAGGGTTCTTGAGGATTTTTCGTGATTTCTTGTTTTATGCTTAATTTAAATGAAATTAATTGCCATAGACATAATCGTGAGGTTAAAACGAGTTGATTGGTATGTGGATTACATGATATGATCAAGTATTCAGTGAGATTGAAGAGAAAATGCAAATCTGGGCAAACCCAGAACACACGCGTGTTCTTGGTGCGTTCTTGGCCCCATTTTTTGAAAATTCAAATATTTGGATTTTGTGATTTTATTTAATTGATTCAAAAATTAATTTTTCTCTGAGTTTTAATGATTTTGAGTTAATTATTTTTTTAATAATTCTCAAAAATCTTAAAATATTTTATTTTCCCAAAAAATCAAAAAAATATTATTTATTTTATATAATTGATATTTTTCCAAAGAATTAATGTTTTAATTGTTTTTGACATTTAAAATATTTTTTCCAGCTTGATTTTGCAACTTTTAATGCCTTCTAATTATTTTGTAGGTCAATACTTAATTTTTGAAGCATTAATCCAAGATCCCAATTTTTTTTCAAATGTTAAACAATTTTGATCATTTTAATTGAATTTTTATTCAATTAAAACACATTTTGAAAACAAATTAGGGTTTTTGGATTAATTCAACCCTCATAAATCATTTTAAAAACACTTTTGGGCCTCTAATAGAGTGTAAGACCCAATCCTTTTTTGACCAGATCATTTTGGGCCTTAGTGTATTGTATAAGTCCCGATACCGTTAAAAACAAATGGCGCGATCGTCGCCTTTTCAAAACAAAAAAACCTTGGGCCTACCCTCGAGTAGTAAGACCCATTTCCTTTCTTAAAACTCTTTGGGTCTCTTGAGAGAGTGTAAGACCCATCCTTTTGTACAGAAAACCTTTTTTAGGCCTCAGTCACTTGTATAAGTCCCTCTGTACAAAACAACATTGCGCTCACTGATAAAACCCTGGGCCTCTCCTTGAGCTGTAAGCCCCAAATCTTTCTTTTTCAAAGCACTTTCTCCTTTGATTTTGAATATACTGTTGTTTTTAATCTTTCTTTGTTGAACAACTAACCAAACAGCATGGAAGTTCTACAACTGAGTAAGTGGTTATTGCTTTCATTTACCGCTTTCATATAGATATAACTGTATTGTGGGGCTGTTTCACTATAAGTCTTCTTTCATAAACTCATATCAACTGTGTAATAATAGTATAGATATTTAGAGTTTCCCCGGAAACTACGTCTAGCATTAAGCCCATTGATCACTCTTAGAAATAGTCTAAACTAGATCCCCATAGGATTACTAGACACAGTCTTCCCTCCTCTTGGGGTTAAACAATATGGAGACATGAAAGGCAGCATTCTAGGTGAACCCTTTCATAGACTGTCACCTTTAGAAGTTGTCAAAGAAACTATATTCCCCAGAGATGATCTTTTCTCCGTGAATGGCATCTCTTGAGTTTCTTCCAAATTCTCGGACTTTCCTGACTTGATCTATTCTCGGTGAATGGCATGTCTTGGATTTCTCTGGGTTTGGGGACCCACAGGCTTCTTAAAAGCACTTGTCAAGAAACTCTATTCCCCAGAGATGATCTTTTCTCCGTGAATGGCATCTCTTGAGTTTCTTCCAAATTCTCGAACTTTCCTGACTTGATCTATTCCTTGCGAATAGGTTGCCTTAAATTTCTCGGGGTTTGGGGACCCATCGGCTTCTTAAAAGCATCGGCCTCCTCTTGGGCATCGTACAAGGACCCACAGGCTTCCTAAAAGCAACCCCGCCTCCTCTCGGGCTTAGTACAAGGACCCGCCGGCTTCTAAGAAGTATTCACAGCCTCCTCTTAGGCTTCGTATAAAGATCTCTTCCTCCGGGAATGATAGCCTCCTCTTGGGCTTCGTACAAGGACCCGTCGGCTTCTTAAAAGCTTCCAGCCTCCTCTTGGGCTTCGTACAAATTGTCCCGACGACCTCCTAGAGGTATAGGAACAGAACTTAGTCATCTGCATAGAACAGTCCTTTCAAAGAGTCTACTACTGTTTCTCAAAGCAAGAAACTCTAGACTTGGACAGTCTAATCTCCTTGAGTCTCAAAGACATTCTCAAGTGACCCCTTCGTTAAATAGGAAGAAAACCCGTAGAATCGGACAGTCTCAATACCCTTCGGATTTCCCATTTCCTTAAAGAACAGGAATAACCCGGATCCTCGAATCAAAGCCTTGAGTACAACATTGCTCATATAAGAACTGATTTTCTCTTTCAAAATCAGCATACTGGACCTGTCACTCAATTGAAACAGTCACCATAGCCTCCTCTTAGGCTTTGTATAATGATCCTTCTCCAGTGAAGTTAGCCTTCTCTTGGGCTTTATACAATAAATTTCCCCAGCGGAGTCAAACAACGTTTAGCCTCTTTCTCGGGCTTTGAATGAGACATATAAGAGACTCCCTCATCGAGTCAATCACCCCTTTCGTCTCCATCTCGGGCTTTATACGAGATACAAAAGGGTTCTTATTGAGCCAAACAAACAACAGCCTCCATCTCGGGCTTCATATGAGATACAAAAAAAAACTCTCTTGTTGAGTCAAATAGCCTTCATTTCGGGCTTTATACGAGATACTAAAAGACTCCATCGTTGAGTCAAAACCTTTTAGCCTCTCTCTCGGGCTTTGTACGAGACACATATTAGCCTCCTCTTAGGCTTTGTATAAAAAAACCACTGGTTGATCCAATCAACCTTTTAGCATCAAAGCTGTGCCTCGTTCACAGTACACAACTCCTTCCCCTTCATCTAATCGCTGTAAGCGGCAAGCCTCTGGATTATCTTCATCCATGCGAATGTCCCTCTTTTAGTATGAGAAATTCCTAGGGAAAGATGGCATTGCTCTAAACTGAGTTAAAGTCTTCTCCTTCAGGTTAAAATCCCCTATAAAGGAAATTATGGCATTGCCGAATTCATAAATCCCGGTTAAAGTAATCCTCCTTTACAGTCAGTCACCCAACAGTTGTGACAAATAGACCCCTTTAGAGATGACAAATTCTCTCTAAGGTCAACCCCTTCAGCTTCACATCTTGGGCTTTGAACAAGATACAAATAGACTCTTTAGCTTCACGTCTTGGGCTTTGAACAAGACACCAAAAAAAAAATTTCCTCCCATAGAATAGGAGGAACTACGAACGCTCTAATTTCCCTGTTTCGGTAAACAGGAATACGTAGGCATAAGATTGAAAGAAAAATCTTAGCGAGCACACTAAACAAAAACCCAAAATCCCATACTTTCATACATTCGTCCTAACATCCTAACCAATAGCCTAAAGCACCCCTCGTCAACAAAATAACCTAGGAGAAACCCTGAATCTTTGTAGCATCTGTAAACCAACAGTTTTCACTGTTTAATCTCAGTATGCAAGCAGGGTTAATTGGAGACATCTATTTCCCTTCCTTCATCAGCTTTAATAGGATAAAAAATGAATCGAGCTATAGTACCAGAGCGATCGTGCTTCGCAACCACATCTAAAAAATCACTCGCTACAATACTCATAATTTAATTTGTGAAGTTCATGGTTTTTAAAGAATTTAGAAGTGAATCCAACTTTATGATCCATTGTGCTTTATGTTAGGCTATGTATGTATGAGTATTGGTGATATATGTAGTGGATCGAAGATGTTATGTAAGCATGTTGTATTTTTTTTTATAAGCAAGAGATTATCATTGAATGCAAGAACAATGGGTACTCGAAACCACTAACAAAAAAGCGAGGAAGGCCTCGAGACAAAAGAAAATTACACCCAATTAAACCTTAAGCTAAGTAATACAAAGGAAATTTGCAAAACTCATAATAGCTATAATTGGAGCGAGTAATTTTCCCTATAAAAGACCATCTCCACACCAACGCCTTGATATTCTAAACCGTATCCAACACGTTCCAACTATCGTTACTAAAAATAATAGCATTACGCAAAGTCCACGAATAGCAAGTCGTGGCCAACCAAACACAACCTTCTTTCCCTTTCTTCACCCTATTTTGTTTGAAGAAAGCATGCCAAGATAAGAAGCTTTCTTTAATATCACTAGCCCCCCAATTTTCAAATCCAATCCAATCGGCCATCTCCCTCCACACTGTAGCGAGCGATTTTGGACGCGGTTCTTAAGCGCTGGTCGCTCTCTGCGGTTTGAGCTTTAAACTACAGGTCGATTCATTTTTATCCTATTGTGAGCTGAATAAGGAAGGGAAATAGATGTCTCCAATTAACCCTGCTTTGCATACTGAGTTTAAATAACGGTCTGTTAGGTTACGGATGCTATCAATGTGGGGGGCCTTTGTACTGGTTATTTGTATTTTCGCCAATACGGTTCTCTTTCTTTCTTCTTTTTTTTTACCTGGGCAGAAGGTTTCTGGCGGGGAACAAGGATTAGGATGTTAGGACTGATGCTTTTAAATTACTACTTTTGACTGATGGAGATATGGGATTTGGGTTTTTTGTTGATTGCGCTCGCTAAGATCTTTTCTTTCGATCTTATGCCTACGTATTCCCGTTTACCAAAACAGGGAAATCAGAGCGTTCGTAGTTCCTCCTATTCTATGGGAGGAAATTGGTTTTTGGTGTCTTGTTCAAAGCCCAAGACGTGAAGCGAAAGGTAGTTTGTATCTTGTTCAAAGCCCAAGATGTGAAGCTAAAAGGTCTATTTGTGTCTTGTTCAAAGCCCAAGGCGTGAAGCTGAAAGACCTCGACTTTAGAGAGAATTTGTCATCTCTAAAGAGGGGGAAGGAAAATTACTTTAACTGGGATACGCGGATCCGAGCAATGCCATAACTTCCGAAGAAAGGGTTTTAACCTGAAGGAGAAGACTTTAACTCAGTGTAAAGCAATGCCATCTTTCCTTAGGAATTTCTCATGCTAAAAGAGGGACAATGGCATGGATATAGATGATCCAGAGGCTTGCCGCTTACAGCGATTAGATGAAGGGAAAAGGAGTTGTTGATGTTTGTGTACTGTGAACGAGGCACAACTTTGATGCTAAAAGGTTAATTGGATCAACCAGTGGTTTTCTTATACAAAAGCCTAAGAGGAGGCTAATTTTCGCTAGGAAAATCATTATACAAAGCCTAAGAGGAGGCTATTTTGTGTCTCGTACAAAGCCCGAGAGAGAGGCTAAAAGTTTTTTGACCCGACGATGGAGTCTTTTGGTATCTCGTATAAATCCCGAGATGGAGGCTAAAAGTTTGACTCAACAAGAGAGTCTTTGTGTCTCGTACGAAGCCCGAGATAGAAGCTAAAAGTTTGACTCAACAAGAGAGTCTTTGATACTCAACAAGAGAGTGTTTTTGTATCTCGTACGAAGCCCGAGATGGAGGCTAAAGGTTTGACTCAACAAGAGAGTCTTTGATACTCAATAAGAGAGTGTTTTTGTATCTCGTACGAAGCCCGAGATGGAGGCTAAAGGTTCGTTTCAGTTGAGTGACAGATCCAATATACTGATTTTAAAAGAGAAAATCAGTTCTTATATGAGCAACACTGTACTCAGGGATTAGATTTGAGGATCAGGGATATTTCCTTCTCTTTGAGGAAACTGGAAATCCAAAGGGTATTGAGACTGTCCGAGTCTGCGGGTTTCCTCCCTATTTAACGAAGGGGGTCACTTGAGAATGTCTTTGAGACTCAAGGAAGTTAGACTTCCAAGTCTAGAGTTTTTTTCTTTTGTACTATGCTTTGAGAAACAGTAGTAGACTCTATGAAAGGACTGTTCTATGAGGATGACTAGGTTCTGTTCCTATACCTTTAGGAGGTCGTCGGGACAATTTGTACGAAGCCCAAGAGGAGGCTGGAAACTTTTAAGAAGCCGACGGGTCCTTGTACGAAGCCCAAGAGAAGGCTATCCTTCCCGGAGGAAGAGATCATTATACGAAGCCTAAGAGGAGGAGGCTGTGAATACTTCTAAGAAGCTGTAGTGTCCTTGAATAATGCCCAAGAGGAGGCCGATGCTTTTAAGAAGCCCGTGGGTCTATCATCTCCTTTCCATTAGGAGAGATAACTCTTTTAAAGATTAAAACCACTGGTAAACGTGCGAGGTTTACTATCCAGCGACTTCTAACTTTTAAAGAGGGTTCCTTAGTTAAGGTCCAAGATTATGACCGTAGTGGGTACCCAAACCCCGAGACATTCAAGGCAAGCTATCCACAAGGAATAGATCAAGTCAGGAAAGTTCGAACATTTAGAAGAAACTCAAAGATGCCATTCACGGAGAATACATTCATCTTGGGGAGTAGAGTTTCTTGACGATTCCTAAGGAGGACAGCCGAAGAGAAGACTGTATCTGGTGCTCCTATTGGGGATCTAGGCGTCTATTTCTACGAACAAATGAAACGGCGTCACCTAGTTCTAGACGTAGTTGTCGGGGAAACTCGAAATATCTATACTATTATTACACAGTAGATATGAGTTTATGAAAGGAGACTTACAGTGAGCAGCCCCACAATACAGTTTATAATATGAAAGCAGTAAATGAAAGCGATAACCACTTACTCGGTTGTAGTGCTTCCATGCTGTTTGGTTAGTTGTTCAACAAAGAAAGATTGAAAGCAATAGTATATTTAAAATCAAAGGAGAAAGTGCTTTGAAAAAGAAAGATTTAGGGCTTACAGCTCAAGGAGAGGCCCAGGGTTTTATCAGTGAGCGCACTGTTTAAATTTGTACAGAGGGACTTATACAAGTGACTGGGGTCCAAAAAGGTTTTCTGTACAAAGGGATGGGTCTTACACTCTCTCAAGAGGCCCAAAAAGGTTTAAAGAAAAGAGTGGGGCTTATAACACGAGGGTAGGCCCAAATGATTTTTCGTTTAAAAATGGCGATCGCGCCGAGGTTTTCTTTTAACGCAAAGGGACTTATACAATAAGTGAGGCCCAAAATGTTTTGGTTAAAAGGGGGATTGGGTCTTATACTCTAATAGAGGCCCAAAGTGTTTTGAATGGGTCTTATAGCTCAAGGAGAGGCCCAAATGAGTTTTTTTATTTTTAAACGGGCGACGATCGCGCCGTTTACTTGTACAGAGGGACTTATACAATGAGTGAGGCGCAAAAAGTTTTTGTACAAGGGGGGATGGGTCTTACACTCTCTCAAGAGGCCCAAAGAGTTTTAAAAATGATTTATGAGGGTTGAATTAATCCAAAACCCTAATTTGTTTTCAAAATGTATTTAATTGAATAAAAATTCAATTAAAATGATCAAAAATTGTTTAACACATGGAAAACAAATTGTGACCTTGGATTAATGTTTCAAAAATTAAGTATTGACCTACAAAATAATTAGAAAGCATTAAAAGTTGCAAAATCAATGTAGAAAAAATATTTAAAATGTCAAAAACAATTAAAATATTAATTCTTTGCAAAAATATCAATTATATGAAATAAATAATATTTTTGGGATTTTTTGTGAAAATAGAATATTTTAACATTTTTGTGAATTATTAAAAAAAGAATCAACTCAAAATCATTAAAACTCAGAGAGAAATTAATTTTTGAATCAATTAAACAAAATCAGAAATTTCAAATATTTGAAAATCTGAAAATGGCGCCAAGAACACAAGCAAGAACACGCGCGTTTTCTGGGTTTGGCTGATTTGCATTTTCTATCCAATCTCACTGAATACTTGATTATAACATGCAATCTACATATCATTATGCTCGCCTCAACCTCACGATCATGTCAATGTACTTTAATTTCATTTAAATTAAACATACAACAAGAAATCACGAAGAGACCTCAAGAACCCTAATTTCTGCATGAAGGCTAGGATTTTTGATACACGATTCAAACAATGCAATTAATTGAGGGAAAACATTCTATGCATGATTATGAACATATGGCCAAATTATTGTGCGAGGAAATATGCATAGATTGAGAGATGACCAAGCATGTGCTTACCTCCAAGTCGTGACAGCAAGAGCAGATGTGATTTTGAGTTGGAGGTGTTACAGATGAGTGGTGATGATCTGGACAGCTTCCCTACACCATATGGAGTGTGTTTGAACACTTGGATTGAATTGAAATGGACTGGATCACTTTAGGCATCTCAGCTGCAACTTCACTTCAAACTTGTGTGGATGGCAAGTGATTTTGAGATTTTGATGTTCCAGATGTTATGTGAGTGTTTGATCAGCTCATATGTGATGTATGTGAGGTGTGTGAGTGATTGGTTTGATTGGAATTGCTCTCAAACTCAAAACCCGATAGCTATCTTGCTAAGAAAGGCATTTTTGCCAAGAGAAAGAGATTTTGAGGAAAGCATCTGTTAGATGGCTTTGGTGTACTCAAACTGACCACAATTGAGCTCTATTTATAGTAGAGCAAGTTTGTTTTGCAAGGAATAGTGCATGGCAGCTGGTAAGTAGGTTTGGCCAATGTTGGCAAATGAAAATCCAAGTCTCCTCTAGCCATTGACTAGAGGTTAGGGCATAGAGCTTTGGTCCCCTTGGTCTTGGATAAGTCTTGACTGATTTCAAATGAGAATGGCTCAGTCCATGCCACCTTGATGGTTCCATTGAATGCCTCATTCCAAATTTGAAGTCTTGTCCCTATTTTGGCAACTCTAGGTTCAACATGCTATTCCTTGTTCCTTGGACCTTGGAGGCTTGGCTCAGTGATTGTCCCCTTTGGATTCAATCCTCTGAGGTGTCCAAGTGGATTGGAGCAATTGAATTTGGCTGATTTTGGCAAATCGACCAAAGTTGCAAATTCTGCCTTGCCTTGACAGATTTCAGCAAGGCAACTTGGCAATGTTGTATCTCATGGTGTAGGTTGAATTTGGCAATGTTCTTGGCCATTTTGGAAAGCTCTTACATGATACAACAACTGTTTGAACAAGTTTGGTTTTGATCTCTTTTGATTCCAAGTGAAAAATCCCCCTACATTTGGCAAAAAGTGAAGCAGAATCTGACTTAGTGAAAATTTCACTATGTGTTGGAAAAAGTGACATTTTCACTTTTCAGCTACTTTGATCACTCCATAACTCAAAATCCTTAATTAATTGGAATGAATTGTAGTTGAAGTTTTTGTAGGTGATAATGAGGGCTACAAATCCATCTTTGGATGAGAAAAAATGGCCTTGTGGTTTAGGAGTTATGGTCCTCCAAAGTTGGTACCTTTGCCACTTTATTTTTAACTTAGAAAAATTTCTAAGTTTTATGGTTACCCCTTTTACAAGTTATCTCACTTTTCTTGATTTTTCTTGATGAATGATGATTCAAATCATACATTAACATCATTTTAGGGTTAAAAATCCATTTTGGTGAAAAATCTCAAAATGTCAAAGTTGACTTTTGTGCACAATTGACTTTTTATCAGATGAATTCCAAACTGTGCAATTCTTCAGGAAATCATGTCCTTGACCTAAATCAAACTTGATGGACATGTTACATGGGTATCATAGGGTATATTTAATCATGTATTAGGGTTTGGGAGCATGTCCAGGTCAAAAGTCAAAGTTACAGTTGACTTTTCCCTTAAAACCCTAATTGTGGTGCAGATGAAATTGAGACTTGTTGCTCAAGCTTCTTGGATCAATCCATTGTTCCAAATGGATCAATATGGTATATTAGAGACCCTCAAATCATCTCTTGAGGTCTTGGCTCATGGTTTGTCCCAAAAGTCAACTTAGGGGTGAATTAGGTCAAGAAACCCTAATTCCTGATTTTTGATGAATGCATCCCCTGAGGCAAAATTGACTTAATGCATGGGTTCATGAGGTTCCATGAAGTATATTAGGTTATGTTTTAGATCATTGCCTTGTGCCCAGATGAAAATTTCTATCTGGAGGCCCTGGTCGACCAAAACCCTAATTTGGTGACACTGTCGATCTTGAGACTTGATCCACCTAGAAGGGAGCAGCCTTGTGCTTAATCCTTGAAGTGGGAGTCCTTTTTGATCCATTGTGGATGTTTGAGAGATTAGACAAGTTGAAGATCATGTCATTTCTTGATTGATCCTTTGTCTAAGCACTCAGAGAGGGCTTGAAACCCTAATTTTGATTGTAGTGGATGCTCACCCATCTTTGGGGAGACTAATGAATCATAAAGGTACATCCATATTGTGATGATGATTTTCACAATGATGGGAAATCTAAGTGGTCAAAATTTGGGGTATTACAGATGCCCCTATTTAATCTTCTTGGACCCGAAGGTGTGAATGACGAAGGGATTCGAGCATTCCGGGTGCAAGAGGATTAAATATCGGAATACCCAAAATTTTGATGGTGGTTATGAATGGTAGCTTACGCATTCATCTTCTTTAGCTAAGCAATGATGCTTAGAAAAGGTAAACTTCCCCTCGATCCTGGTTTCCTACCAAGGAACTGGTCTCAGTCTCTTTTGAAATAAACTTCCCCTCGATCCTGGTTTCCTACCAAGGAACTGGTCTCGGTTTCTGATTTAAACTTCCCCTCGATCCTGGTTTCCTACCAAGGAACTGGTCTTAGTTTCTTATTTGAACTTCCCCTCGATCCTGGTTTCTTACCAAGGAACTGGTCTCGGTTTCTTTTGTCAATAAACTTTACTGACAAGGGACGCTATTCGTAGCGGCTTTCCTTCAAACTTCTCGCCGAATTTTCCTGGGGAGAAGCCATTTGAGTGGAAAAAGTTTTGATGTCAGACTTGCTGGGGGACCCATTCGTCTGAGTTGTAGAGGTACACAAACTTCTCTGTTTTGGAGACGCCATTTGTCGATTCTACTAGGGAAAGCGAGTCTCTTGAGAGACTATTTTCGTTTGGGATCTTTCATCATACTTTTCTCGGGATTTTCCCGGAGAAACGCCATATGATGGGGTCCAATTTTGAGGTGCCAATGACCTTCTCATCAGCGGCTTTTCTGAGAAACACTGATGTACTGCCGAATCTCTGTTTAAGAGGCTTTCTCTGGGGATTTTCCTTAATCCGGGAAAGCGAGGATATCATCTTCAATGGTGAAGAGTGACATCTGTTGAAGGTTCTCTGATCTTTCAGAGGTTCAAGTTATCAAAGTGGCCAAGTGCCGACTCTGATCTAAAGATACACTGGTGGCGAGATTGTGCAGACGCAACACTTCCTGACGAGGAAAGAACTGACAAACTCGATTGAGAAAACTGTTTATCACTAGGGGACAAGACCGGCTAGAGTGATAACGATGCAATATGAAATGTAAATGCAAATAAAAAATGCATGAAGTACGTATGTATATGCTGACAAAACAGACGCGACATACAGACTAATGGATGAACACAATTGGATACTCGGCCATCGCGGGGCGAAGAAGTACCGTTGATTCAGAATAGCAATTCCACCTTGCTTAGGAGAGATAGTCCCTGTTGGGAGCTATGTTGGTCGGGCTTAGGAGATGAGAACTCGGCCGAGGTGTGTCAGACGAAACAAGGTCTCTAACACAGTTGATCCCTTCATTTAGGAGTACTGGCTTAGAAGGAGTACTTTGATTCTGCACTTTGAAGTTCGCTTACTTCGGGAGAAGTGATCGATGTTCTTCTGATGTTCAACAGTCAAAAGAAATTGCCATCTTTTTTTTTTAAGCAGAAAAAGTTTTAATAAGTAAAATTCATTTTTGTTTTGTTTCAAGAATCGCTGATTAAGTTTAAACAACGTCGTTCTGTAAAGCTAAAACAAGTTAAGAATTACAAACAAAAGCACAAGGGCTCAAATTTTATTGATAAGATGGAGATCAGCCAAACGCGTGATTCCAAAGAGTATATACAAAGTTAGAAAATGGTAATTTACAGGGAAAAGGGCTACGTTGAAACATAACGACCACTATCCTTCTACCAACTTTGAATTCGGGACATCCTGAGCTTCTGTCGAAGATGACCTTTGACTGGAGATTTCCTCCGATAGATGATGCTGTAACTGCTGCTGAGGGACTCGCCTCTGTTGAACATAGTTACTTGCCATTATCCCTAATTTTTGCCTGGATTGTACTATGAGATTTCCAATCCATCGGGATGATTTTTTTCATGTCTCTAACTTTTGCCTGGACCACCCTTTCGGGTTTTCAATCCACCGAGACGTTTTTTTTTGTTTTAGGCGAAGTATTTCTTGACTACATCAACATTCGTGGGGTAGGCAAATTCCTCTTCGTCCATGGTTGCAAGTCTCAAGGCGCCGCCTGAGAAAGCTTTCGTGACCACATAGGGGCCATCATAATTTGGGGTCCATTTGCCCCGAGAGTCAGTGAGAAATGATTGTATCTTCTTGAGCACGAGGTCTCCTTTTCTGAAAATACGAGGTCGGACCTTTTTGTCGAACGCCCTTTTCATTCTCTATTGATATAACTGACCATGGCATAGTGCCGTGATTCTCTTTTCTTCGATCAGGTTCAGTTCGTCGTGTCGACTTTGACACCATTCAGCTTCAGTGAGCTTAGCTTCCATCAATACCCGGATTGATGGGATCTCTACTTCTATGGGGAGAACTGCCTCCATGCCATATACTAGAGAGAAAGGGGTTGCCCCTGTTGAAGTGCGGACAGATGTACGATAACCGTGAAGAGCAAAGGGTAGCATTTCGTGCCAATCTTTATAGGTTACAACCATCTTCTGAACAATCCTCTTGATGTTCTTGTTAGCCGCTTCTACCGCTTCGTTCATCTTTGGTAGGTGGGGAGATGAGTAATGGTGTTCGATCTTGAACTCTGCACACAACTCTTTCATCATCTTATTGTTCAAGTTAGATCCATTATCAGTAATGATCTCGTTTAGAACACCATAACGGCAGATGATATTATTTTTGATAAATCGGACCACCACTTGTCGGGTTACATTGGCGAATGACGCTGCTTCGACCCACTTGGTGAAATAGTCAATGGCCACCAGGATGAACCGATGTCCGTTTGAAGCCTTGGGCTCAATCATACCAATCATGTCGATTCCCCATATGGAAAAAGGCCACGGGGAAGAAAGAACTTTGAGATGTGATGGCGGTACATGAATTTTGTCGGAGTATATCTGACACTTGTGACACCTCCTCATGTACTTGTAGCAGTTGGATTCCATTATCAACCAATATTACCCGGCCCTGAGAATTTTTCTCGCCATAGTGTGTCCGTTGGCATGAGTGCCAAAGGATCCTTCATGAATTTCTTTCATGAGCATGTCTGCTTTTGGTCTGTCGACGCATCGGAGCAAGACCATGTTAAAATTTCTCTTATAAAGAGTGTCACCGCTCAGGAAGAAGTTTCCAGCCAATCTTCTGAGGGTTTTCCTGTCTTTTCTGAGTGCCCCAGATGGGTACTCTTGTTTCTGAAGGAAACATTTGATATCGTGATACCAAGGTCTGTCGTCTATGACTGCTTCAATCGCGAAGATGTAAGCGGGCCGTTCAAGGCGCATTATGTCGATCTTAGGTATGGCATTCCATCGACCTACACTAATCATGCAAGAGAGAGTGGCTAATGCATCAGCCATGTGATTCTCATCACGAGGGATGTGATGAAAGTCGACTCTGTTGAAGAAGGGTAACAACCTCCTTGCATAGTCTTTGTAAGGAATCAATCCTGATTGGTATGTGTTCCAATCTCCTTTTATCTGGTTAATAACCAGGGCTGAATCGCCGTATACGTCCAAGTTTTTTATCCTTAAATCAATCGCTTCTTCGAGACCCATGATACATGCTTCGTATTTGGCCTCGCTGTTCGTACATTTGAACGCAAGTCTGACAGTGAAAGGAATGTGGGAACCCTGAGGGGTAACAATGATTGCCCCAATTCCGTTTCCATAATGATTGACTGCTCCGTCAAAGATAAGTTCCCACTGGGAACCTGGTTCTGGCCCTTCACTGGGTAGCGGTTCATCGCAATCTTTCATCTTTAGATACATGACATCTTCGTCTGGGAAGTCAAACCCGATTAATTCTTGATCGTCAATCGGTTGATGAGCCAAATGATCGGCTAAAATACTTCCTTTAACGGCTTTCTGAGCATGATACTCTATGTCATATTCTGATAGTAACATCTGCCAACGGGCAATCCTTCCCGTGAGAGCAGGTTTTTCATAAACGTACTTGATTGGATCCATTTCGGAGACCAACCAAGTAGTATGACGAATCATGTACTGGCGAAGACGTTTGGCTGCCCAAGCCAAAGCGCAACAAGTTTTCTCAAGCATTGTGTACCGAGTCTCGCAGTCGGTGAATTTCTTGCTTAGATAGTAAATGGCAGACTCTTTCCGTTTAGTCTCGTCTTGTTGGCCAAGTACACATCCCATTGAGTCCTCAAGGACTGTGAGGTAAATGATCAGTGGTCTTCCTTCCACTGGAGGTGATAGAATCGGCGGATTCAATAGGTATTCCTTGATACTGTCGAAGGCGGTTTGGCAATCTTCTGACCAAACGCAATCCTGGTTCTTTTTGAGTAATTTGAAAATCGGCGCACACGTCGCGGTCATAAGGAATATGAATCTGGAGATGTAGTTCAAACGTCCCAGGAATCCTCTGACTTGTTTTTCAGTTTTCGGAGAAGGCATTTTTTGAATGGCCTTGACCTTGTCAGGATCAACCTCAATTCCTTTCTGGCTGACGATGAACCCTAGTAATTTCCCCGAACGGACATCGAAGGTGCACTTGTTGGGATTCAAGCGGAGCTTGAATTTTCTTAGACGTTCGAACAATTTTGACAGATGTTCAACGTGCTCATCCTCTGTTCTTGAATTTGCAATCAAATCATCGACATATACCTCGATTTCCTTATGTATCATGTCATGAAACAGAGTAGTCATGGCCCTTTGATAGGTTGCCCCGACATTCTTCAAACCGAACGACATTACCTTGTAACAAAAGGTACCCCATGGGGTAATGAACGAAGTTTTCTCCATGTCTTTCGGCGCCATTTTGATCTGATTATAGCCCGAGAATCCATCCATGAAGGAGAATACTTTGAACTTGGCTGTGCTGTCAACCAACATGTCAATGTGTGGTAAAGGAAAGTCGTCCTTGGGACTTGCCTTGTTTAGATCTCTGTAATCAACACACATTCTGACCTTTCCATCCTTTTTGGGAACGGGTACGATGTTGGCTAACCATTGAGGATATTCAGATGTAGTGAGGAAACCCGCGTCGATCTGTTTCTGTACCTCTTCTTTGATTTTGATGGCCATGTCCGGGTGAGTGCGTCTCAACCTTTGCTTTACTAGCGGACATTCCGATATTAGCGGTAAGTGATGTTCCACGATGCTGGTATCCAACCCTGGCATATCCTGATAGGACCAAGCGAATACATCGGGAAATTCTTTGAGAAGCTTTATCAAACTTTCTTTGACAGTTGGACTGAGCAGTGCTCCGATCCTGATTTCTTTTCTCTCTTTTTCTGAACCCAAGTTTACCGTTTCCAACGACTCTTTGTGAGGTTCAATGGACCTTTCCTCTTGTCTGAGTAGTCGGGAGATCTCTTCTGGAATTTCGTCGTCATTTTCTTCTTCAGCCTCGAATACCGGGAACTCAAAGTTGGAAGAAGGCATCGGATCGTATGTTTCAACGGGGTATAAAACAAGCAATCTGCATGACGTGATGATTCGTGTTTAGAAGAGATAGAGAAAATGCAAGTGTGTGCAGTGTTTTTATTTTACTGCTTGTTTTTATTATTGAATGTTTTTTTTTTAGGATTACCATTTTCTTAAAAAGCAAAAAAAAAGAAAACAGCAATTAATGCGGAAATTATAGAACGACGTTATTTTATTAATGAACAAGTCAAATCTTGAAACTACAGCCCTATAAAACAAAACTCTGTCGCTTTGGGCAAAGTGAAGAGGGAAATTTACAGAAAGCGACCCCTATCAAAACATCCGTTTCACCTGGGCAGGGTGAAAGGTTAAAGATGGCAATTACTTTGACTGATGAACGACCTTTGGAACCTCGACAACAACCTATTGGCGGTGAACTCCTCGGTGAATCACAAAGTCTGGCACCTTCCTTGATTTGTCTTCAGAAATGACGCTGATTTCTGGTGGAGCAGGATCATTGGAATCTGTCTCCCAAGCAGAATTGTCGTAGGAGGATTCCTCTGTTGCATTTTGCATAGCATTGATGCTCTCAGCTGTATCTCCCCATCCAGTTGACTGGATATCTTCGAGCCTGATACGAGAGCTTTCGGGAGCGGTGTACTTGACCACAAAGTCGTATTTTCCACTTGGTTGTCCCAAAGTGTCCCAAACTTCTTTGGAACTGGAGAAGTCATCCCTCTCGATGACGTTGACCTCAGGAAAAGCATAGTTGATGAATTCTAGTCCTGCAAATGTTGCGAATTCATCTTCATGTTGAGTAGTTTCTGAATGACCTGAGTGTTGATCCCATGACATGGCGGGGACACAGGTATTCTGTTCAATAACGGTCAGCTGAGTTTCATTACTCGGCTGACTTTCTTGCCCCAAGTTTCCTGGGTAAGGCTGCCACATTGGCAGACCATCCATCGGGCCATAGTAATTGTGATCAAAGTTTTCTTTCATCAGAGTGTCTTCCTCTAATGAATTTGGCGGAGCACAGTATCCTTCCGGATCATAATCTCCGTAGATCATTTCGACATCTGATCTTGGTATAAATCTCGGACTTTCTGTAGGAAAGAAAAAAGGCATAGGCACCTCTTCCTGAGACATATAGCCGTCCTTGTTAAGGTAGGACTTCCATTCTTCATCTGTGTCAGAGGGATCTTCCTCATTGATAGCATGAACTGTTTGAGACACTGGGTGAAGAAAACCTCCACTGTGGAAGAAGTTTTGAAGGGGATGAAGACTTTCATCGTTGGCGGCCGTCTGAGTACAGGTCGCAGAAAAACCAAGACCCTTCTTTGTTTCATTGTCAATAGGAATGACAAGCCGTCCCTATCCTGTCGTATCGGTACTCTCGACCGCTTTGATAGCATCTTTGTATGAAGAAATTGAAGTTCCTTCTTTGGATTGATCGTTCTTGCTCACCGATAGTGCTTGGAACTGAGTCCCAATAACCTCCCCGGGTTCTACACAAGTAGATGATGATAAGTTGCTCACAAGCAAGGCTTGTTCCCCACAAACCGTGACAAGTTGATCGTTCTTGACGAACTTTAGCTTTTGGTGGAGGGTTGAAGTAACCGCTCCAGCCTGATGTATCCAAGGTCTTCCTAATAAACAACTGTATGTTGCCCGGATGTCCATGACCTGGAAAATGATTTAGAAAGTGTGAGGACAAATAGTTATGGGAAGATCAACTTCGCCGATAACCATTTTTCTGGATCCGTCGAATGCTTTGACAATGACCTCGCTGACTCTCATCGGAGGGCCCTTGAATGATAATTGCATCAAGGTGGACTTCGGCATAACATTCAGGGCTGACCCTGTGTCTACCAGTACGTTGGCTAAAGCATCGCCCTGGCAGTTAACTGTAATGTTGAGCGCCATGTTATGACGGCGACCCTCTTCAGGTAATTCCTCATCACTAAATCCCAAATTGTTGCAGGAAGTGATGTTAGAGACAATACTATCGAACTGTCTAATTGTTACATCCTGTTCCATAAAGGCTTGCTCCAAGACTTTCTGTAGAGCCTCTCTGTGTGCTTCTGAGCTGAGTAACAGTGATAATACTGAGATCTTTGAAGGAGTCTGTAACAGTTGATCAATAATGTTATATTCACTCCTTTGGATGAGCTTTAGCATCTCATCTTTGTCTTTTGAAAAGTCGGGATTACCAGATTGACTGACTGGTGGATCAGGAATTTCTGCCTGAAGTTCCTTTTCTTTGTTGGATTCTCCAACCCCTCGGTTGAAGATTCTACCACTCCGTGTTACTCGACTGATGTCTGCAATGTTCACAACGGAGGGTAATGGAATTTCCTTTCCATTCTCGATTAGTGTTGCACCGTATTAGTTAGGGATTGCCTTAGTTGATTCATACGGTAGTGGTCCCGGTAGATAGATGACTATGGGAACCTTCTGATTTTTCTGACCATCATAAGTAATCTCGATCCGTTCCTGGTTGGGAACTTTAGATTCGTCAAGTAGAGGGATGATGGCAAAAACATCCCTGGTCCTGTGATGACCAGAGATCGTGACAACATCCTCAACTTGCTCGGCAAGGTAGTTCGGCGACCAAATGATGGGTCCTGAACCTGGATATGGACGAATTTCTCCATGATCAACCTGACCCTGAAGAGCTTCTCTCACAAGGTAACACCCTTGGTTACTTTCCAAACAGACGCTGCAACTGTCATAGTTGTGTGGTGGCACCTGGCCACGCCCACTTTGAATACAATGTAACCTCACTAGGTTATCTTCCATTGATCGGACATCCTGACTTTGACGATGAGTAGGATTCCTGTTATTGATACTAATCTGCTGAGTATCTTCGTCCATATAGATTGGCATCCACCAGTGATTTAACAAGTGCTGAAGTGCCTCCTGGACAAGGGTACAACCTCGACCATTTTCGCAACCCGCTTTACAATTTTGATAGTCATGTGATATTAAGAATCCAAGTCGGACCTGCTCAGCATGTAACTCTACCAGGTTGGTATTCATTACACGGATGTCGAAGATCTGAACCATATTGATTTGATAGGAGTTCCTATCATGGTAGTCTTGGATCCATCCAAGATCCATCTGACGCTGGAGGGCCTCTTGTATGAAAGAGCATCCCTGTTTGTTTACCGAGCAAATCAGACAGGAACTGTAATCGTGTCGCGGCAGATTATGATACTGGCTTTTCCTTGAGTGCATCGCCACCAAGTTGGCATTCATCGCACGGATGTCGTGGTTTTGAATGATGTTGGAATTCGTGTAAACCATGTTAACTCCACGAACTCGGTGCTCTTGGATCCATCCAAGATCCATTTGTTCCTGTAGAGCTGATTGCACTACCGAACATCCTTGGTTATCTTTAGAGCAGATATCACACTGGTGATAGTTATGAGGTGGCACATGGCCATATCCACTCTGTCTACAATGCATCTTGACCAGATTGGTCCCCAATAAGAGTACATCGTGAATTTGATAGACATTGTTAGTCTCTTTCTCAATCAGATTGACTGTAGTTTTCTCGTGTTGAGGCAGCGGGTTCGTAAGAACATTAGGATTCGTATCTTTGAAAGATAAGAGCCCGCTCCTAACAAGCTTTTGCATGTCGGATTTGAAATTGAAACAAGTCTCAATGTTATGCCCTGAACCTCCTTGATGATAAGGACATGTTTGATCCGCTTTAAACCAAAAAGGCGGATTTTGCGGAACTGAAAGGGGAGACTTAGTCTGAATGTGCCCCTTAGCCAGCAGTAACGGAAACAGCTCTGCGTACAACATGGGTATAGGATCAAACCCTGATGGTCGTGTTGTACGGTTGTTATTATATGGAGGACGAGCCTGCTGAAGAGGCTGTTGTGTCCTTTGTTGGTCAGGTTGGCTCTGCGCAACCTGAGGTTGATACGTAGGAACAGGCGCGGGGCCGATAGCAGGAGTAACAGCTGCTACTGGCTAATAACGACGCCTTTGCTTTCCGAGAGAGATATTCCCAAAATCTTGCTCTTTTTTCTTAGGGAGAGCACTACCGTATTTTTTAGTACCGCTCGTTGATCCAGTGTCTTTTACCAAACGCCCTTCTCGGACGGCTTCCTCAAGATGTACACCCATGCCGACCATTTCGATGAAATCACTGGGTGCACTGGCGACCATTCGGTCATAGTAAAATGAGCTTAAGGTCTTTAAGAAGATCTTTGTCATCTCTTTTTCCTCAAGAGGTGGACAAATTTGAGCGGCAACTTCACGCCACCTTTGAGCATACTCCTTAAAGGTTTCCTTTTCCTTTTGCAACATTGATCTGAGTTGATCTCTATCGGGTGCCATGTCCAAATTGTACTTGTATTGTTGGACGAAGGCAGTACCAAGATCTCTGAATGTACTGATCGTAGTACGGTTTAAACCCATGTACCATTTGAGTGCGGCACCGGTTAAACTATCCTGGAAGTAGTGAATCAGCAGGTCCTGATTCTCCGTCTGAGCTGACATTCGTCGAGCGTACATCACCAGATGGCTCTGAGGGCAAGAGTTACCCTTGTATTTTTCAAAGTCGGGCACTTGGAACTTGTGCGGGACTTTCACATTTGGGACCAAGCAGAGGTCTGCGGCGTCCTTTCCAAATAGATCCTGACCGCGAATGGCTTGCAGTTCCTTCTGCATTTCCAAGAATTGTTCCTGGAATTCCTCCATTCTGTCAAACATAGTTTCCTTCTTACCAGAAGGTGTTGGTGGAATCTGTCCTTCCGGGACAGTGTGCACCACAGGGGGTGGTACCGTGACTACGGCAGTAAGTCTTGGCGCCTCCCGAAGTTTGTAACCTTCAGGAGTCTTGAGTATGCCCCTGGCATCTTCGCTTTCCCGAAGTTTGTAACCTTCAGGCCCAGCGACTTCTGTTGCGATTCCCTGATCTTCAGTGATCGGCGGAATATATCCTTCCGGGATATAGTTAACAGGCATGCCCCAAGGACGATCTTTCGGCATCTGATACCTAGGATCATACTTTTCTATGATGGGCGTTGAGGTGATCTCTGAGATCATAGTTCTTTGTAGCTGAGCTTCTGCCATGAATTGCATGTCGTTGCGAAGCTTTCTCATATCCTCTCTCAGAGCGTCGATCTCTTCTTTTAACTCTCTGTTCTCTTCCTCAAGATCATCCATCTTTTTCTGACGATTGGCCCGAGTATTATACGAATGAGACAGTTTGACTCTAGAATCGAGACACAGACGTGAGATTCGTAGGGAAGAAGAATACGCGATGTGAGAATGATGAATGCAATGATTATATTAATTGTTGTTTCTTTGGTTTAATCAAAATAAACTTCGACAATTAGATTGCAAATATCAAACAGTGGGGAAACCCCTTTTTATTGAATTCCAAAGGATTACAGAAATGGAAATACAGTAGATTACAAAGTGCAGAAACAGAAACCTAAACTAATGGGTCCCGAGTCCTCTTCTTTGACCGGGGCGCTTGGGCCGTTGTCGGGTTGTAATTCCTTTGCCAAGTGAAAGGAGTGAGCAAATTCCTTTGGTCATCTTGATTCTCTACAGTATGCTGCTCCAAAATTTCAATCAGAGCATCTTTCTCTTTTAGTAGTTGCTGTATTTGGATACACTCTACGTCGAGGGTGCGGTACTTGTTCTTCCAAGACCTTCTTTCCTTTTGAACTTTGTTGAGAGTAACCTGAAGCTTTTCAGTTTCCATCATGAAGTACATGACAGATTTCCTTGGTGGAAGAATTCCGTAACGAGGATAAGGCATCTTTAGCTTGAGAGCTCTAGTTTGTACCCAATGGAGATAAGGCTCCACCGAGACACAATCCGGTTTTCCCAAAGACTCTCGTCCTTTCTTATGAACCTGTTTCCAAGCTTTCACTATTTCCATCTTTAGTGCTCTGTCATTTTCTCCTTCTTTGAAGAAAAGACCTTCCAAATGAACACCCAGTGGGATGTGTCTCATCGGGTATCCAAATTGACGAAGAACCAATATCGGATGATAGTTGATTCCTCCTTTAGTTCCTATGAGGGGTACGCTGGGGAAGTTTCCACAACGGTCGATGATTCTAATTCCCTCATAAATCCTATTATACCAATCTATATCGGAATTGGTGAGAGACATAATCTTCTGCGAACAACGTAAGACACTCTTGCAATCCCAAAAAGCAGCAGACTTGGACAAGTGAGAGATAAACCATTTGTATAGCAAAGGTACACAGCATGTGATCTCCCATCCGCTGTACAAATTTCCCAAGTGTACAGAATGATACGCATCTGCGAGCAAAGTCGGCACAGGGTTTCCAATGAGAAAAACCTTAATAGCGTTGATATCGACGAAGTTATTGATGTTAGGAAACAAAAATAACCCGTAGGTGAGCAAGACAAAGATGCTTTCAAAAGCAGTCCCGTTCCCTATACTAGCGAAGTACAGAGCTTTCTTTGTCAAGAACTGGGCTGGCAAACCTTGGATGCCACCCATAGTAATCATGTGAGTCTTGACCTCAGACTCGTCCAAATGAATTGCTCTTGCAATAGTCTGATTCTTTGGAATTTCTTCCAGTCCAGAAAATGGGGCTCGATCAGTGATATGTAAATCAGTCAGATGAGAATACTCCTCCAGCGTTGGTGCTAGCTGGTAATCCGGGAATGTGAAACAGTGATAAACCGGATCGTAGAACTGAATGAGCGCATCCATGATTCCCTTAATCACACGGACTCTTAACAGTGGTAGCAAACCACCGTGCTTGGCTCTGAAAGCCTCTGGGTTAACGATCATCCTTGCTAACTTTCTCAAATCCCCCAGTTTTGGAACC
The DNA here is from genome assembly GCA_022829125.1 of Lathyrus tuberosus. NCBI lineage: Eukaryota > Viridiplantae > Streptophyta > Magnoliopsida > Fabales > Fabaceae > Lathyrus > Lathyrus tuberosus. The sequence continues at coordinate 3,196,355 of JALAZF010000463.1, read as the reverse complement.
TTGAAGGTATACTGGTGAGTTCTCCTTCTAGCGAAATCCATTAGCGTAATCCTTTTCTCTGATATTTGCAATCACAGTCTTAGTTTAATTTGAAAAACAGAGAGGCTAGAAGAGAAAGTTTTTTTTTTGAATGTTTTAATGTTTTATTAAATGAATGCATGAATGCAGCACACAAAAACATAGAAAAAACATGGGATCAAAGGGTCGTTGTCATGAAGTCAAAGCTCTACCCATCCCCAAAGGTTTATACTAGGGTGATTTTTGTACCTGTACTCATTATCATCAGCTCCTCCCAGGAAGGCAGACAACAAGCGGATCGCCAGCGAGTTGTGTGCAATCTTAGAGTAAGTGCCATTCACCGAGAATAGATCACCAGCCTCAAATGAGGGTAGTATCGCGTAACAACTATTTTCGATAGTTTTCGCACTACGAAAAAGGTTGGCTTTTCTTAAGTGTATACTCAATCTCACCACATGCAGCATCACACGCATTCCCAGTAGCAGAAAAATAAACACGTATAGCAATTAGGAAAAGCAGTATATATATTTGTCCTAATCATCCTAGACTTATAAAGCTAAGAATCCTAAGTTCCTGACAGAAATGGGTTCCCCGGCGGAAGCCCCAATCTGTGGTTCCCTGCCTAAGAGATGGACCAGCATAGGTCAATCTTTCTCTTCGGTAGAGTTCCCATTTTCCGTGGAAAACGGGGATGATGCCCTAAGGCAAAAAAATCTTGGCAAAGACTCCCCCAGCAGAGTTGCCATTTTACAAGGAAAACAGAAAGAAAGAAAAACAAGGGCCCCACGGTGGGCGCCATTTTTTTCTGTAGCGAGCGATTTTGGACGCGGTTCTTAAGCGCTGGTCGCTCTCTGCGGTTTGAGCTTTAAACTACAGGTCGATTAATTTTTTATCCTATTGTGAGCTGAATAAGGAAGGGAAATAGATGTCTCCAATTAACCCTGCTTTGCATACTGAGTTTAAACAGCGGTCTGTTAGGTTACGGATGCTATCAATGTGGGGGGGCCTTTGTACTGGTTATTTGTATTTTCGCCAATACAGTTCTCTTTCTTTCTTCTTTTTTTTTACCTGGGCAGAAGGTTTCTGGCGGGGAACAAGGATTAGGATGTTAGGACTGATGCTTTTAAATTACTGCTTTTGACTGATGGAGATATGGGATTTGGGTTTTTTGTTGATTGCGCTCGCTAAGATCTTTTCTTTCGATCTTATGCCTACGTATTCCCGTTTACCGAAACAGAGAAATCAGAGCGTTCGTAGTTCCTCCTATTCTATGGGAGGAAATTGGTTTTTGGTGTCTTGTTCAAAGCCCAAGACGTGAAGCGAAAGGTAGTTTGTATCTTGTTCAAAGCCCAAGATGTGAAGCTGAAAGGTCTATTTGTGTCTTGTTCAAAGCCCAAGGCGTGAAGCTGAAAGACCTCGACTTTAGAGAGAATTTGTCATCTCTAAAGAGGGGGAAGGAAAATTACTTTAACTGGGATACGCGGATCCGAGCAATGCCATAACTTCCGAAGAAAGGGTTTTAACCTGAAGGAGAAGACTTTAACTCAGTGTAGAGCAATGCCATCTTTCCTTAGGAATTTCTCATGCTAAAAGAGGGACAGTGGCATGGATATAGATGATCTAGAGGCTTGCCGCTTACAGCGATTAGATGAAGGGAAAAGGAGTTGTTGATGTTTGTGTACTGTGAACGAGGCACAACTTTGATGATAAAAGGTTAATTGGATCAACCAGTGGTTTTCTTATACAAAAGACTAAGAGGAGGCTAATTTCCGCAAGGAAAATCATTATACAAAGCCTAAGAGGAGGCTATTTTGTGTCTCGTACAAAGCCCGAGAGAGAGGCTAAAAGTTTTTTGACCCGACGATGGAGTCTTTTGGTATCTCGTATAAAGCCCGAGATGGAGGCTAAAAGTTTGACTCAACAAGAGAGTCTTTTTGTCTCGTACGAAGCCCGAGATAGAGGCTAAAAGTTTGACTCAACAAGAGAGTCTTTGATACTCAACAAGAGAGTGTTTTTGTATCTCGTACGAAGCCCGAGATGGAGGCTAAAGGTTTGACTCAACAAGAGAGTCTTTGATACTCAATAAGAGAGTGTTTTTGTATCTCGTACGAAGCCCGAGATGGAGGCTAAAGGTTCGTTTCAGTTGAGTGACAGATCCAATATACTGATTTTAAAAGAGAAAATCAGTTCTTATATGAGCAACACTGTACTCAGGGATTAGATTTGAGGATCAGGGATATTTCCTTCTCTTTGAGGAAACTGGAAATCCAAAGGGTGTTGAGACTGTCCGAGTCTGTGGGTTTCCTCCCTATTTAACGAAGGGGGTCACTTGAGAATGTCTTTGAGACTCAAGGAAGTTAGACTATCCAAGTCTATAGCTTTTTTCTTTTGTACTATGCTTTGAGAAACAGTAGTAGACTCTATGAAAGGACTGTTCTATGAGGATGACTAGGTTCTGTTCCTATACCTTTAGGAGGTCGTCGGGACAATTTGTACGAAGCCCAAGAGGAGGCTGGAAACTTTTAAGAAGCCGACGGGTCCTTGTACGAAGCCCAAGAGAAGGCTATCCTTCCCGGAGGAAGAGATCATTATACGAAGCCTAAGAGGAGGAGGCTGTGAATACTTCTAAGAAGCCGTAGTGTCCTTGAATAATGCCCAAGAGGAGGCCGATGCTTTTAAGAAGCCCGTGGGTCTATCATCTCCTTTCCATTAGGAGAGATAACTCTTTTAAAGATAAAAACCACTGGTAAACGTGCGAGGTTTACTATCCAGCGACTTCTAACTTTTAAAGAGGGTTCGTTAGTTAAGGTCCAAGATTATGACCGTAGTGGGTACCCAAACCCCGAGACATTCAAGGCAAGCTATCCACAAGGAATAGATCAAGTCAGGAAAGTTCGAGCATTTGGAAGAAACTCAAAGATGCCATTCACGGAGAATACATTCATCTTGGGGAGTAGAGCTTCTTGACGATTCCTAAGGAGGACAGCCGAAGAGAAGACTGTATCTGGTGCTCCTATTGGGGATCTAGGCGTCTATTTCTACGAACAAATGAAACGGCGTCACCTAGTTCTAGACGTAGTTGATGGGGAAACTCGAAATATCTATACTATTATTACACAGTAGATATGAGTTTATGAAAGGAGACTTACAGTGAGCAGCCCCACAATACAGTTTATAATATGAAAGCAGTAAATGAAAGCGATAACCACTTACTCGGTTGTAGTGCTTCCATGCTGTTTGGTTAGTTGTTCAACAAAGAAAGATTGAAAGCAATAGTATATTTAAAATCAAAGGAGAAAGTGCTTTGAAAAAGAAAGATTTGGGGCTTACAGCTCAAGGAGAGGCCCAGGGTTTTATCAGTGAGCGCACTGTTTGAATTTGTACAGAGGGACTTATACAAGTGACTGGGGCCCAAAAAGGTTTTCTGTACAAAGGGATGGGTCTTACACTCTCTCAAGAGGCCCAAAAAGGTTTAAAGAAAAGAGTGGGGCTTATAACACGAGGGTAGGCCCAAATGATTTTTCGTTTAAAAATGGCGATCGCGCCGAGGTTTTCTTTTAACGCAGAGGGACTTATACAATAAGTGAGGCCCAAAATGTTTGGTTAAAAGGGGGATTGGGTCTTACACTCTAATAGAGGCCCAAAGTGTTTTGAATGGGTCTTATAGCTCAAGGAGAGGCCCAAATGTGTTTTTTTTTTATTTTTAAACGGGTGACGATCGCGCCGTTTACTTGAACAGAGGGACTTATACAATGAGTGAGGCCCAAAAAGTTTTTGTACAAGGGGGGATGGGTCTTACACTCTCTCAAGAGGCCCAAAGAGTTTTAAAAATGATTTATGAGGGTTGAATTAATCCAAAACCCTAATTTGTTTTCAAAATGTATTTAATTGAATAAAAATTCAATTAAAATGATCAAAAATTGTTTAACACATGGAAAACAAATTGTGACCTTGGATTAATGTTTCAAAAATTAAGTATTGACCTACAAAATAATTAGAAAGCATTAAAAGTTGCAAAATCAATGTAGAAAAAATATTTAAAATGTCAAAAACAATTAAAATATTAATTCATTGCAAAAATATCAATTATATGAAATAAATAATATTTTTGGGATTTTTTGTGAAAATAAAATATTTTAACATTTTTGTGAATTATTAAAAAAAGAATCAACTCAAAATCATTAAAACTCAGAGAGAAATTAATTTTTGAATCAATTAAACAAAATCACAAAATTCAAATATTTGAAAATCTGAAAATGGCGCCAAGAACACAAGCAAGAACACGCGCGTTTTCTGGGTTTGGCTGATTTGCATTTTCTATCCAATCTCACTGAATACTTGATTATAACATGCAATCTACATATCATTATTCTTGCCTCAACTTCACGATCATGTCTATGTACTTTAATTTCATTTAAATTAAACATACAACAAGAAATCACGAAGAGACCTCAAGAACCCTAATTTCTGCATGAAGGCTAGGATTTTTGATACACGATTCAAACAATGCAATTAATTGAGGGAAAACATTCCATGCATGATTATGAACATATGGCCAAATTATTGTGCGAGGAAATATGCATAGATTGAGAGATGACCAAGCATGTGCTTACCTCCAAGTCGTGACAGCAAGAGCAGATGTGATTTTGAGTTAGAGGTGTTACAGATGAGTGGTGATGATCTGGACAGCTTCCCTACACCATATGGAGTGTGTTTGAACACTTGGATTGAATTGAAATGGACTGGATCAGTTTATGGCATCTCAGCTGCAACTTCACTTCAAACTTGTGTGGATGGCAAGTGATTTTGAGATTTTGATGTTCCAGATGTTATGTGAGTGTTTGATCAGCTCATATGTGATGTATGTGAGGTGTGTGAGTGATTGGTTTGATTGGAATTGCTCTCAAACTCAAAACCCGATAGCTACCTTACTAAGAAAGGCATTTTTGCCAAGAGAAAGAGATTTTGAGGATAGCATCTGTTAGATGGCTTTGGTGTACTCAAACTGACCACAATTGAGCTCTATTTATAGTAGAGCAAGTTTGTTTTGCAAGGAATAGTGCATGGCAGCTGGTAAGTAGGTTTGGCCAATGTTGGCAAATGAAAATCCAAGTCTCCTCTAGCCATTGACTAGAGGTTAGGGCACAGAGCTTTGGTCCCCTTGGTCTTGGATAAGTCTTGAATGATTTCAGATGAGAATGGCTCAGTCCATACCACCTTGATGGTTCCATTGAATGCCTCATTCCAAATTTGAAGTCTTGTCCCTATTTTGGCAACTCTAGGTTCAACATGCTATTCCTTGTTCCTTGGACCTTGGAGGCTTGGCTCAGTGATTGTCCCCTTTGGATTCAATCCTCTGAGGTGTCCAAGTGGATTGGAGCAATTGAATTTGGCTGATTTTGGCAAATCGACCAAAGTTGCAAATTCTGCCTTGCCTTGACAGATTTCAGCAAGGCAACTTGGCAATGTTGTATCTCATGGTGTAGGTTGAATTTGGCAATGTTCTTGGCCATTTTGGAAAGCTCTTACATGATACAACAACTGTTTGAACAAGTTTGGTTTTGATCTCTTTTGATTCCAAGTGAAAAATCCCCCTACATTTGGCAAAAAGTGAAGCAGAATCTGACTTAGTGAAAATTTCACTAAGTGTTGGAAAAAGTGACATTTTCACTTTTCAGCCACTTTGATCACTCCATAACTCAAAATCCTTAATGAATTGGAATGACTTGTAGTTGAAGTTTTTGTAGGTGATAATGAGGGATACAAATCCATCTTTGGATGAGAAAAAATGGCCTTGTGGTTTAGGAGTTATGGTCCTCCAAAGTTGGTACCTTTGCCACTTTATTTTTAACTTAGAAAAATTTCTAAGTTTTATGGTTACCCCTTTTACAAGTTATCTCACTTTTCTTGATTTTTCTTGATGAATGATGATTCAAATCATACATTAACATCATTTTAGGGTTAAAAATCCATTTTGGTGAAAAATCTCAAAAAGTCAAAGTTGACTTTTGTGCACAGTTGACTTTTTATCAGATGAATTCCAAACTGTGCAATTCTTCAGGAAATCATGTCCTTGACCTAAATCAAACTTGATGGACATGTTCCATGGGTGTCATAGGGTATATTCAATCATGTATTAGGGTTTGGGAGCATGTCCAGGTCAAAAGTCAAAGTTACAGTTGACTTTTCCCTTAAAACCCTAATTGTGGTGCAGATGAAATTGAGACTTGTTGCTCAAGCTTCTTGGATCAATCCATTGTTCCAAATGGATCAATATGGTATATTAGAGACCCTCAAATCATCTCTTGAGGTCTTGGCTCATGGTTTGTCCCAAAAGTCAACTTAGGGGTGAATTAGGTCAAGAAACCCTAATTCCTGATTTTTGATGAATGCATCCCCTGAGGCAAAATTGACTTAATGCATGGGTTCTTGAGGTTCCATGAAGTATATTAGGTTATGTTTTGGATCATTGCCTTGTGCCCAGATGAAAATTTCCATCTGGAGGCCCTGGTCGACCAAAACCCTAATTTGGTGACACTGTCGATCTTGAGACTTGATCCACCTAGAAGGGAGCAGCCTTGTGCTTAATCCTTGAAGTGGGAGTCCTTTTTGATCCATTGTGGATGTTTGAGAGATTAGACAAGTTGAAGATCATGTCATTTCTTGATTGATCCTTTGACTAAGCACTCAGAGAGGGCTTGAAACCCTAATTTTGATTGTAGTGGATGCTCACCCATCTTTGGGGAGACTAATGAAGCATAAAGGTACATCCATATTGTGATGATGATTTTCACAATGATGGGAAATCTAAGTGGTCAAAATTTGGGGTATTACACACACCAATAAAGAAACACAACAATTCATAAAAATATGGTCAAGAGAATCTTCCGCCGATGAGCAAAACACACACTCCATACCACTATTCGGGAACACACAACATCTACAACTAAGTGCAAGCTTAGTAGGAAGCCTATTTAGAAAGCACCTCCACCTAAAACCCTTAATCTTATAAGGAACCACCACTTTCCAAATTAAAGTGAAAGCTTCATCAAATTTATTACTCGGACCGAGAGGAATGCGGAAAGATAAAATTATATTAAAGAAAGAACTCACCGAATAATCTTCCGTCGGGCTCACCCTCCAAGCCACCGTTCCAACATCACCAAGAATCGGCCGAACTTGGTCCAACAAAAAATGCAACTATTGCATCTCCACGGCCGCCTCACCAACAATCGGCCCAACTACCCCAAAATCTCCCAAAATCCACCTTTCATCTTGTTGATAAGTGCAAAATGTACTTATTTTTGTATATATGTTTTGTTGCACTTATCGTTCCTTTTTGTTAAATATCATACGAATAAACCCTGTTTTGTTTATAAATACGTATAATTTACATTTTAGTGTATATATTGCGATTCGTGTAAATATCATTGAGTTTAATTGATTTTTTCTCATTTTTGTAGGTATTCAAGCAGTGGGATTTTACCATTGTTATTTAGAGCATTGAATAAGCTTTCCAACACTTCGAACCGGGCAAAAAACAGAATTACGGTTCAAAAGTTATGAAAGAAAACAAGCTTTGGATTTTCAAGCATGCTACGAGCGCGCTTAGCGCGCTCCTAGCCCACGGAAGGAGCAAATTCCAGCGAGTAGCGCGCTTAGCATGCTCCAAGCCCACTCAACGCGCTTTTAAGGCGGTTTTAACAATTTTTAACGGGGCGCTTAGCGCGGTTTGCGACTTTGACAGTCCATAAATAGTGGAAAAACATATTTTTAGGGGATGGTTTAGGTATTTTTTGCTCCCACTCCATCAAACTTCATTTCTTCATTGGATTTGCTTAGAAAACATCATGGAAGCTTGCATTTGGATGATCCGGGGTGGATTTCTCATCGACCGACTCTGACAATCCGTGAAGTGTTTAGTTCATTTCTGATTTTCTTCATGTCTTTCTTCTTTGTTGGGTTTGTATATGTTTTTGCTTTGATCTTATGTACATTTTTCTCCCATGGCGTTATATTTAATTTGCTTTATAAATATTTATCGATGATTGTCTCTGATTTTTGCTTTATGCGCGGGGTTTGGGTCCTGTTAGAGATAAACTTCACAAATCATCATTAGGGATGATTATCTGTTAGTTTCTGGATGGTAGAGATAGATTTAGAGCTAACAATCCATTTGGGTGTCGGAGCTTAATGCATTCGTATTTCGAGGCTTCATGCGCGAGAGTGACGAAGAGAGTGATAAGGTTGTTTCTCAGCTCGGTGTGTCAGAGATGAACACTATTGTGAGCGATACCGGGTGATATTGACGAGTATTGTAAGTTGAGTGCAACTGGTCGATAAGTTTAAGTCTGTGACGAGTGGAATATATACATGCTTGATAAGTCTTTTCTCTCTGATGAATGAATTTTCTTATGTTCTTATTTACTTTTCCGCATTTATGCTTTAAACCATTTAAACCCAAACTCATTAACAATTAAATTGTCGAACGGCAGTTCAGTAACACCGATCTCTGTGGACACGATAAATTCCCGGAAAAATACTTCCAAAAGTTTTATTACTTGCCCTATATCGCAACCAACAAAATGGCGCCGTTGCCGGGGATTGGTGTTTTTATTGGATCGCATTGCGGTAGATTCTTTGTTTTTGAGTTTTGTAGATATATTTTCACTTGTTGATATTGATACTTGTATATGTTTACCATATTTGTGAATTTTACATGTTTTGCATACTTGTAAATTTAGTGTATATGTTTGTTTCTCTTCACGTTTGCTAAGTGTTTGGTTAGGTTTCATCGACGATGAGCGCTAACCGTGTAAAGAGGCAACTTGGAGAAGTGTGTATAAATAATAGGCGTCGAACTTATGACGTAAAACAAGCATGTTTTATTGTTGTTAGTTTCTAATTTTTTTTTCTCCCATTCTTTTAGTATGTTTATGGTAATTCATGTTAAGGTGTTAAGTTTTGTTTTCCTCAAGCTTGTCGTGTTTAACTTGAGGAAATTTGTATGTGTAAATATTGTATGTTTTGTAATTGAGTTGTGTAGGTGTTAAGTGGAGGCCTACACCAGAACCTTGTTGTAGTACTGGTTTTTCTGGTTCTGGTGTAGCGCGCTTAGCGCGCCCTGTTGTGCTGAGCCAGTGAATTCTTTTAATTGTTCACTTGGCTCCCCCTTCTTCCCACTTCCACCAAGGCCTTATATATTAGTAATTATTAGTAATTTTTCTAATTCTTTTGTTGTTGTTTGGACTCAAATTTTGGTTCGATAGCTTGAAGTCGCATTCGGTGATTTTCCGATTTTGAGTGTTTCAACTTGCGAATGCGTGATAATGATAGTGTTTAAAGTTTGGTACGCGTTCAAGGTATGTATTTATCGTTTTCTAGACTTTAGCATATTCATGATACTTAGGCTTTTTACAAACTTTCATGCCATTCATTCTTTTGTATATTTGTTCTTCTTGTGAATCACTTTAGTTCCCAACCTTTTTGTGAGGAAGCCTTCCATTGTTCATATATGCTCGGAGTACCAATATTCTTGTTTTAATTGGATTTTATTATGCTTAATCTGTTGTTTATGTTGTGTATATGAATGCATGAAAAGGATCAAGGCAATTGTTTCATTTTGAGCATAACTACCTTAGCCAAATAGTCATTCACCTTGTGAACGTGTGATCTTTCGTAACCCCTTTGAGCTTTTTGATCCATGTTTTATTTGAACTTAATGCTTGTCTATGAGTATTTAGTTCACTTATTTTTGATGAATTTTGTTTTTTCTTGGACCTCAATTTTTTGTTGTTGTATGGATTTTTTGCCTTCCCTTAGAAAGTAGGGAGTATTCACATGATGATGTGGTTGAATTCAAGTTGGGGAGAGAATGATTGTGTATTCATTAGTTGGATTCTATGAGGATTGAAAAAGAAAAGAAAAAAGCGAAAAATTTGTGAAAGAGAAAAAAAAAAATGAAGAAAAAGAAAAATCCTTGAAAAAGGAAACAAAAAGAGTTTCAATAATTGTGCTAAATAAGTATTGTGTTTTGTGTAACACTTGGGATTTTGGAAGAAGTTTGATTGAAATTTTGTGTTTGAACTTTTGTGAGTTGATCACTCCCTTAGGTTTAGGCAAGTTTTTGTTTCGATTAGCTTTAGGAATTAATGCCCTTTGTTTGTTTGCCCGACCACATTACAACCTTGAAAAGTCCTTGTGATTCTTGCCTTTGTATGTTTAATATGATTTTTGGATGGTTGCATAATTTAGTCTTTTGTTTGCAAGTTTGTTGTGTGAGTGAAAAATCCCTCATTTTGTGTTTTTCATCTACCGATGATTATTTTTGCTAACTGTGATTCACATTTGAACTTGTGTTGTTTTAGAATGTTTGGCATGACTTTTGTATTTAGCATTTGTTTCGTGATTATGTTATCGTTGAAGTTTAGTGGTAAGTATTTACTTTGTGTGTACCATTTTCGATTGAACCATTGCATTTGTTTTTGTTTGTAAAAACTTGTTGTTGCGTGATTTCTTGGATTTCGCTTTTATTCCTTTAGTTGTTGGCTTTGTTTGAGAACAAACAATTATGTAAGTTGGGGAGAGTTTGATAAGTGCAAAATGTACCTATTTTTGTATATATGTTTTGTTGCACTTATCGTTGCTTTTTGTTAAATATCATACGAATAAGCCCTGTTTTGTTTATAAATGCGCATAGTTTACATTTTAGTGTATATATTGCGATTCGTGTAAATATCATTGAGTTTAATTGATTTTTTCTCATTTTTGTATGTATTCAAGCAGTGGGATTTTGCCATTGTTGTATAGAGCATTGAATAAGCTTTCCAACGCTTCGAACCGGGCGAAAAACGGAATTACGGTTCAAAAGTATGAAGAAAACAAGCTTTGGATTTTCAAGCATTCTACGAGCGCGCTTAGCGCGCTCCTAGCCCACGGAAGGAGCAAATTCCAGCGAGTAGCGCGCTTAGCACGCTCCGAGCCTGCTTAGTGCGCTTTTAAGGCGGTTTAACAATTTTTTAGGGCGCGCTTAGCGCCCATAGCGCGCTTAGCGCGGTCTGCGACTTTGATAGTCCATAAACAGTGGAAAAACATATTTTTTAGGGGATGGTTTGGGTATTTTTTGCTCCCACTCCATCAAACTTCATTTCTTCATTGGATTTGCTTAGAAAACATCATGTAAGCTTGCATTTGGATGATCCGGGGTGGATTTCTCATGATCCGGGGTGGATTTCTTCATTGGATTGGTTCTGATTTTCTTCATGTCTTTCTTCTTTGTTGGGGTTGTATATGTTTTTGCTTTGATCTTGTGTACATTTGTCGCCCATGGCGTTATATTTAATTTGCTTTACAAATATTTATCGATGATTGTCTCTGATTTTTGCTTTATGCGCGGGGTTTGGGTTGTGTTAGAGATAAACTTCACAAATCTTCATTAGGGATGATTATCTGTTAGTTTCTGGATGCTAGAGATAGATTTAGAGCTAACAATCCATTTGGGTGTCGGAGCTTAATGCTTCCGTATTTCGAGGCTTCGTGCGCGAGAGTGACGAAGAGAGTGATACAGGTGTTTCTCAACTCGGTTTGTCAGAGATGAACACTATTGTGAGCGATACCGAGTGATATTGACGAGTATTGTAAGTTGAGTGCAACTGGTCGATAAGTTTAAGTCTGTGACGAGTGGAATATATACATGCTTGATAAGTCTTTTCTCTCAGATGAATGAATTTTCTTATGTTCTTAGTTACTTTTCCGCATTTACGCTTTAAACCATTTAAACCCAAACTCATTAACAATTAAATTGTCGAACAACAATTCAGTAGCACCGATCTCGGTGGACACGATAAATTCCCGGAAAAATACTTCCAAAATTTTTGTTGCTTGCCCTATACCGCAACCAACACTTGCCAACCACCCATGCAAGCTACCGAAACTCCTTTAAGGTAAGACATATGAAAAAGAATTGGAAAATTATCCTTTTAACAATATTCCCCTATCCACCAAGAACATCAAAAGAGATAGAGAAACCATTGCCAATAGAAAATTTACAATTAGGCACAAAGCAATTCTCCGGAACACTATTTTCCAAACCACATAAATCCCTCCACCAAAAAGAAACACAATTCTCCTTAATCAAAAAATTACCGGTATCCACCATCTTCAAAATAATATCTCCATATCTAGCTTTTAAAACACAATACCATAAAGCATTACATTCCGTTAATATCCTCCATCTCCATTTATTAATTAACGCCAAATTGAAGTCGTCCACCCTTCTCAAGCCCAACCCCCCTTTTTCGAAAGGAAGGCAAACCATCTTCCAACTAACCCAATGGATTTTCCTCTTGTCCTCCTTACACCCCCAAAGGAAGTTACTTTGAATACTAGTAATTTCTTTCACAACCTTCGCCGGAACTTTATAGAAAGAAAGCATGAAAATAGAAACACTAGAAAGCACCATTTTTAATAAAGTAAGCCTTCCTCCAAAACTAAGAAACCGATTATTCCAACAAAAAAGCCTCCGTTTCAACTTCCCCACCAACTCCTTCCACATTTCGCTTCTATTAAAGTTGTACCCAATGGGTATTCCAAGAAAAACAAATTTACCTTCCTCCCTTTTACAAGAGAGGAAAAAAGAAGCAACCTCCATAAACCTAGAATTAATATTCACACCAATAAGTTTGCTCTTATGAAAATTAATTCCCAAACCAGAAACTAATTTAAAACATCTCAAGACCGATTTAATGGCCCAAAGATGCTTCCAAGTTCCATTCCCAAACAACAAAGTATCGTCCACGAATTGAAGAATGTCAACAAAACACCTACCCCTTATGTTAAATCCCTAAAACTCCTCATTCACCACCGACCTACTAACCATTCCCTTTAAACCTTCCGCAACTATCACATAGAGAAAAGGAGATAATGGGTCACCTTGTCTCAAGCCTCTCTCCACAATTAATTCTTTCGTAGGGCTACTGTTAACTAAAACCGACATCTTACTCGAAAAAACCAAAGCATCCATCCATTTCAAACAAGTTTCCCCAAACCCCATTTTACGAAGCATAAAGGTAAGAAAATTTCAACTAACCTTATCATATGCCTTCTCAAAATCAACCTTGAAAAGCAAACAACCTTTTCCCTCCTTCTTCGCGAAATCAACCACCTCATTAGCCACCAAAACACCATCAAGAAGTTGTCTTCCGGGAACAAAAGCACTTTGACAACTAGAAATAACCGAGTTCAACACCAACTTTAACCTCGACGCCAAAAGCTTAGATAAAGCTTTATAAACACACCAGACAAGACATATAGGTCTATAATCATCCAAACTCAAAGGGTTAGAATATTTAGGGACCAAAGTCGAAAAAAGATGAGATAAAAGATTTAGAGAATAAAGCTCCGGAATGGAAGCTTTGAAAATAACCTATGAAATCATCCTTCATGAAATGCCAACACTTTTTGATAAAAAGAAAAGAATACTCGTCGGGGCCCAGGCTTTTAGAACCATCACAACTCCAAACCGCTTCTTTAATTTCCTCCTCCGAAAAGGGAGCTTCAAGAAAAGATTTCTCCACAAGACTAATACCCTTAAAAGGAATGCCTTCTAATACCGGTCTATCAAAATCTGTCTTACTATTTGAATCGATAACACCATTATTCGTTCTAATAGAACCGATGAAATTACGTCTTCTCCTCTCTTTCATAACTCTATGGAAATACTTACTATTTGAATCCCCATCATTAAGCAACTTCAATCTAGCTTTTTGAATGAGCATATTTTCCTTAATCTTTAAATTCAACCAAAACTTACTACTAGCCCTCTTTTTCTTTCTCAACAACTCTTCCTCCTCCAACTCCCCTAAAGCTACTTCCTTATCATCCCCTTCATTCAAACCCTTAACACCCTCCTCCACATTCAAATCAAACCTACCAAAAATAAAAGAGTTCCACCACTTCAGGCACTCTTTTAATAACCTCAATTTTTCCTTAAGCACAAAATCTCTTCTACCAACCACATGAATCTTCCTCCACTCTTTTTCCACATAAGGAAGAAAAGAAGGATTAGAAAACCATTCATTATTAACCCTAAAAGGTTTCGGGCCCCAATCCGCTTTGTCCATAATAAGCCATATAGGACAATGATCGGAGATATCCCTATCCCCGATCAATTGACCCACGGCCCCCCACTCATCAATGATACCATTAGTTACCAAGAACCGATCAATCCTATTTTTAGCCTTGCCATCACCACTATACCAACTAAACTTTTTACCCTTACACGGTAAATCCACCAAATTGCCCTCCAAAATAAACTTCTCCAACATCCTTCATTCCGAACACGCATTGAAAGCGGTTCTACCTCTTCGTTCATTCGCATTTTTAACCACATTAAAATCACCCCCAAGCAACCACTCTCCATCTGCAAAGATTGCCATCAACTCTAACAACTTCTTCCATAAAATCCTCTTCAAAGCGAAAGAGCAAGGAGCATAAATATTGACAACATAATAAAAATTATTTTTCCATCTAACTTTTATTCCCAAGTATCCTGCACCTCTAAAGCTACAAATGACTTCCACCGATTTAGCTTTCTAAAGAATAAGTATTCCGCCCGACATTCCGTCCGAATTAACAAAAGAAAAATCAATATCATCCATACGCCAAAAGCTCCTCGCAATACCCTCCGACAAATCTTGAATCTTCGTTTCTTATAATAAAAACAAATTCGCATTGCTCTTTGAAATAATGTGAGAGATTCTACTTCTTTTAACTCTACTACAACCCCCTCTAATATTTAAAGATCCCACAATCATTTCAACAAATTTAAATTCGCCTTTCCTCTAATCATCTTAACTTTATCCGCTCTCTCCATTTCGACAATTCTTCTTTGAAAATCTCCCATTGATTCACCTTTCTGCATACCTAAATTGGATATTGCCTTCCATAATATTTCTCCAAGATTAGTATCCAAATTCTCAAAAAGTCTAAGGTTGCACCTATCAATTCCGACTTCCACTGAATTTTCACCATGGAAACAAACCCTCTTATCATGGTCCCAACTGTTATCGCTTGAGATAATTGCCCTTCCTGACTTTGGAAACTTTCTGCATATTTCCCCTCTTCCTCTTTTAGACAACTTATTCTTCCTACGCCTCTTATAATTTCCATTAAAATGGCCTCCCATTTCATAGAGAAGTTTTAACTTGAGGCTTTTTAAAACTTTCTTCTTATTATTATATGGCCCTTTGTAAGTTCTAACGTGTGGTCCCCATTTTCCAAGCTAATCCCAATTTGAGAAGGAACAACCTGACTCATCACAGGGACTGAACAAGGAACGGCGGACCCCTGCAAAGAACTCCCCTCAGCGCAACAGTCCGGGCTAGGTAACCTTTCAAAAAGAGATTGCTCTTTTAAGGTAGATATTGCTTTTTCGAAAGACACAATATCTGACACCTTATCATCAACATGTCTTCTGACCAAATCAGCCTTACTTGCAGAATTCGAGTGACCCACGAAAGAATTACCCTGCAGACAAAAGCCTCCACCTGGGTACATTTTGACTTCCTCCCTATCTTCCTCGACACCCACCGATGAACGAACCACAAAACCAGAAGCGTCCGACCTTCCATCGATCTCTTCCTCAAAAAAGCCATTGAAATCACTCCTATATTCATCAGAAGAACTAACCGTTCCCTCTTCTGAATCCATATCCACTTCAAAATTTCCAACCGAGTTCACCATCACCATTCCTTGAAGCTCTTCTCGTAAGTGAATTAGGAAGGGAATATTATCAATCATAACCTTCATAGAATTTTTTAAAACAAACCCTTGCGGCACCTTCAGCGAGATTCTCGCAACATATTTACAAGCTCCAGACAAAGTAGAGTCATCAACACAGATGAACGTTCCGATCGAGTTCGCAAACACCTTGAAAAAATTAACACGCCACGCATAGAGTGATACACCACTCAAGCACAGCCAAGCCACCCTATCAGAATCCACATCTATTTCCCTCCAAGGCCTTAATGCTTGAAACCATTTTTTCCAACAAGACTCCCCGTCAACAATCAAATTGTGAATTTCACCCTCCTTAGTTTCCTCCAGAAGACACAAACACAACCCCATCGGAGTGACCTTGGTGGAAGAAAACCCCTCTAATTAAAAACCAATCTGAACATTAAAAGACATACCAGGCTTATGAACGACACCCACATATGCTTTGCGTAGATTATCTTTCATAGCTACCTCAGAAGAATAAACAACCAAATTATTCTCCTCCGTATTCTCCATATTCATCACCTTCCGCTGTCCTGAAACATTCTTGCTCACAACTTCTGCATAAGACCTTTTACTTTCTTTCCAATTAGCACAAACATAATTAATGGTTTCCTCACGCCGCCAACCACCATTAAGTTGATAACCTCTGTGAAACTCCCCTCTAACCTCCCTCTTCTCACCTCGAGTTTTCCTATCAAACCGTGGCAGGTTTGCATGGATTTTCTCGCCATCTATCTGGATATTATCAATCTTCAAAGCAAGAACCCTCGCCTCCTCCACACCTTTGAATCTAGAGAAACCGAAACGTCTACCTAAACTATTCCTCCTATGAGAGATCATAACCTCCACTACGTCTCCCACACAACCGAACAACTTGAAAAGGTCCTCCGAACACATCAGATCAGGAATCTCCGAGAAGTATATCGACACCAGTGGAGACCCTCCGCCTACCCACGGACTTTTCCCCTTTGTGAACACATCCCATCTTGGCTTGATATTGCGGAAAGCACTCCTATTAACAGATTTTCACTCCATAACAATGGAGAAACTCACACCAGATCCCAGCACCACCAGAAGAAACACCACGGAACCACCGCAAAGCAGATCAAGATGTGAAGGTCCCTAATTCGAAAATTAGGAATTTAAACCAAACACACCCCAAAATTCTGCAGTAAAAACCTTAATCTTCTCCGATCAATGCACCTGAATCATGGCCTGAGTTGGAAAGAATATCGGTGTTGAGACGTAAACCAGAAAAAGAAGAACAAGAAGAAACGGATGAGACCTTCTCTCTCTAACTTTCTCTCTCTAACAAACTCTTTATTTCTAATAAATTCTAAGCATGTTGTATTATATATACAGTGATGTGTAGTTATTAGTGTAGCATTTACATTTGACTCCTATATGTGACATAATTGCTATTATTAAAACTAGCGTCCAAACAGGCACTCCCGTGCCCGTTTGTCTGCTTTTTTTTAATACACTTACACGCCAAAAAATAAACGAGTATTTTTTTATTTTATTTTTAATTTAAATTATATGTATAATAAACTACGTGACATGAACTCTCTTGTATGCTTTTTTTAATATATACAAAGAAGAAACTATAAAATATTGTTTTTTCATAATTTATTTTTCAAGTTAAATTAGAATGTAATATGAAATATTTATTTTCATCTCATTTTGATTTTAACATCTCTCTAGTTGCAGGAAAACTATAAGAAGAATTGTTAATATTTAGGATTTTAAAGTTTAAAATATATAAAAAAATACAAATATAAAGTCTCAGTTACACATTAAAAATAATAAAGCACATAAAGAAATTTTGCTCTTTTCTTTCATATACATTACAGATGATATATTGAATAATTTTCAATAATATTTAGCCTATTAATCAAATAATACAATGAAATGAATAAAATTAAAAATGAGTAAGGAATCAATCAAAATGGTTAAACTTAAAAAGTTAGTGGTAACATTAAAAATTAAAAAAGATAGAATAAAAAACTGAAAAAAAATAACCTCTTTTCCTTAAAATAAAATCGCCATATTTATGTTAACAATTTTTCCTTATTTCATTGCCTTCAAACAAATTAAAAACAAAAAATTAATAAGGGCTCTAAAAAAAACATAGGAGAAAAATTAAAATTAAATCAGAGAAATATTATCGAAAAGTTAGCATTTACCATTTTTTTCTTTTATTTTCATTCTCATCTTCTTTCTTCCATATCTTCCATTTGCTTCGCTACCTTTTTTTTCCCTCTCACTCTTTTTTTTTAACTAGTGGTTGGAATATAAAATGGGGACTAAAAGTTTTTTTATTTAAAAACAGTATAGAAGTTACCAAAGATGAGGAATAATAACTTACTAATCTATTAACTAAAAAAATAGTGTAAAAGAATCAATTTATTAGGGACAAAATTGGATGAAAAAAAGGCTACACCAAAATTGTGTTTTGCCTTTATATATACTAGCGTCCAGACGGGCACTCCCGTACCCATCTGTCCGCTTTTATTAATGCACAGGCGGGTCAAAATATAAACGGTATTTTTTGTGTCTTTATTTTTATTTTAATTAAATCATTTATAAAATGATAAAAAAATAAAAGAGTGAAAAAGATATTCAAACCACCATATAGCGGTTAATAGAAAAAAAGTTAGATTTTAAAACAAAAACTAATTAAATAGAAGTTGAGATTTAAAATAAAAACTAAAAAGGGTATTATTAAAAAAAAAAATAGGCTACACCAAAAGCCATGTTTTCCCTTTATATATAGTATATACTAGCATTCAGACGGGCACTCCTGTACGCGTCTGTCCGCTTTTATTAATGCACGGGCGGGTCAAAATATAAAGATATTTTTTGTGTCTTTATTTTTATTTTAATTAAATCATTTATAAAATAATAAAAAAATAAAAGAGTGAAAAAGATATTCAAACCACCATATAGCGGTCAATAGAAGAGAAGTTAGTTTTTAAAACAGAAACTAAATAAAGAGATGTTGAGATTTAAAACAAAAACCAAAAAGGGTATAATTAGGGAAAAAATAGACTACACCAAAAGCCATGTTTTCTCTTTATATATAGTATAGATGATGACATGTGTTACATTGTTGTTGTAATTGAATTCTATATATGTTGTGGCGTGATAATGATGGAGGTATTAAACCGTGTTGCACGGCTGTTGAGCCAAAATGTTGTGACTGCTATACCAAATGATGCAGGGGCTGATCCGAGTCATACAGCTGATTCACTGAACATTGCAGGTTTTGAACCGAATTGGACGGGTGCTGAACCAGAAGGTTGAAATGCTATATCTAATGTTGTAGGTGTTGTATCTATTCATACAACTGACTTTTTTTGGTGCTTCTTTAATTTCTCTTTTTTGGTGTATCTTGTGTCACTGCAGATATGGACCTACCACGCCGAGGCCACTTTTCATTAGTAGCCGCAAAGCCGGTTGGGTGGTAGGATTCAATATATTATATTAGATATTTATAATTTCTATTTTATTGAGTACCCCGAAATATGAAACAGGTTTAGCATGGGAGTTGCCATTTACTCTACATCCTGCTTTACTGCCCAATTTTTTGTGGTGGGTAGAGAAGTTGTCCCCATCCAACAAACATAAGTGCAACTGTTGGTTTAAGTGGCTAGCTTCCATGTTTAAAATATGTCATTATTCTACTTTGTAGCTCATAATGTTACAAAAAAACTCACTCTTTGTACAATGAAATTGTTATATTCCTGGTTTTGTATAGGTCTTTGAGTAACAAGTTATTGGGTGTAGATGAAACTACGAGGCGTGCTCCGTCCTTTCACATTTTTATGTGTAATGGAAAAGGTAATCTTATTGAATATTTTGATTGGTCTTAATTTGATGGACTAATCTGCTTTAGTCATATATTTATCTATAAATTGTTGTATCGTCTGAGATTAGTCTTAATTTTTGTTGGCATGAATGAAGCATAGGAAATTTGACGTACACGGTGGAATAACATTGGCATGTATATTATTTCAGGTGGTGATATGGTTCCATATAAGTTTGGTGAGAAATCATCAAAATGCTTAAGTTCTAATGAATCTGTAACTTTTAAAGCTTATAATGGGTAATTGACAGAATATTCTTCAAAATTTTCGGTGGTAGTTTTTATAGATTCCTTATCTATTGCTTCATTTTGATTATTGTTTTGGTTCTTATACATTACAGATTTGGCCACTACACAATTCAATAAGAGAATTCTAATAGTGTGTTTGGATGAAGGTATTGGTGTCACATGATTTTTCCAATTAAGGATGTTGTCTACATGTGCAATGTTGTGTTTTTTTTTCTTTTCTAGTAGCATGTGATGAATAAATTCTATTTTTTTTAATAATATGACTCAAATTCTTGTTAATAATATAAATAATTGTAATTAAATTTTCGATTGACACTAATTGATTGATTGACCATGTAATTTCTTGTTATGTTTTGTTAATATTTGTATTTAAAAAGGATTAATGTGTTACTTTTGCAGAAATATTGAATTACAAAATTATTATCTTTTTGTGAAGTAAAAAAACAAGGGCATTTAATGGCTATTTTTGGTACAAAAATCTATTAAATATTAGGTTCATAATAGCGCTTTTCTAAAAAGTGCTATTAAAGATTGGGTCTATAATAGACTATTAAATCAATTGGACAACCCAGCGCAAACTAGACTTTGGCAGCGCTTTAATGGGAAACGCTATTAAAGTATTCTCTTTTAATAGCGCTTAAAAAGCGCTATCATTGATATCCGACCTATAATAGCAGGGGAATTAAAAGCGCTATTAAAGCTTAAAAAAAACGCAATTGCATGTATTATTTGGTGTAGTGGCTCCAGCTGAAGTGATTCATGACATTCGGTGCATTCAAAGAAACTTCCTGTGGCGTGGCTGTGTTGATAAGAGAACTCTGCATTGGTGAGTTGGAGGGATGTATGTAAGCCAAAAGAAATGGGCGGATTGGGTGTAAAAGACATTGAAGTCATCAATAATGTTTTGCTTTCAAAATGGAAGTGGAGAATTTTGACAGAGAATGATGCAATTTAGTATAAACTGTTGCGTTATAGATATGGGAAACCGGAAATCAAAGTTTTGATCGGAGACAATTCGGTTTTGAGTAAACATGACTCCATTTGGTGGAGAGACTTGGTTTTGAATGACCTTACAACAAATTGTGGTCTTCTGTATTTGTTCCATGACACCAACTTTGAAATGTTGCATTTGGTGCATATTTATCCACATGAAAAAAATTCTTGCTCTTAAGAGAAAACACATGGCATAATTTCTCAAGACTTGGGATCACACTTTGCTTGACATGAAAGGCAATGGTTGACTTGTCTTGATGAAACATTTGATTTCTTGTTGAAAAAGATTTCTTGGATCTATGTAGCTTCAAATGGTTGCATTTGGCCAAAAGATGTCTTAGGGAGACCTTGTCCTTTTTATGTAAACCCTATCTTCCATAATAAAAAGAAAAAAACTCGCAAAAAGAAATGGTTAGTTAACAATGCATACATTATTGAGGTCTAAATGCGAGTGCAAGAAAATATGACATCTAAGGGGTAAAATTTGGGGTACAACAGTTGCCCCTATTTAAATAGCTTCACCAGATGGCACGAGGAATGGAAATCCTCGGGACGTCAAGGTGGAAGATATTTAAATATAGCAAACCGAAAATTTTGCCCTTAGATGGAATGCAGATGCTAAAGACATGCAGCAAACATGCATATGCTGACATGCCATGAACTCTTAATATGATGATATGATGTCATGATAGCGCAAAAATGCAGACAAACAAGACACCAAAGAACTACCAAACACAGGTGAGCTTTATTGGGGGAGGATGAAGGAAGTATCCACAAGAAAGACTCACTGGGGATACAACTAACCAACAAAAGAGACTCACTGGGGAGACTCTAGGGAAACACTGGGGATAAAGAAATAAAAGGGAAACCCTACCGATCCTTACTGGAGATAGGAGTCAGAGAGGTGTTCTCCACTGGGGAAATGAAGACATTCTCTTACTGGGCATTAGACCAGAAAGAAGACATGATCTCCACTAGGGATCATTTTGAAATAAGATGATAGACATATCTTGGGAATTTCTTATACTGAAGAGTTCAAACGGGATCTTCAAGAAAAGCCAGGAAAGACAGAAATAAACTCTGCGTGCCAGATGAAAAGATGATTGGACTTTAGCCGGGAATAAGGTTAATGAATCATGAATGAGTTGGATTTTAAATTTCGGTTTAGGTTCATATTTGATCTGGGTGATGTTTTAGAAGGGAAAGATCCTCACTGGTGGTAAAATCAAGAGATGATCTCGACTGAGGGATATCCAGAGTAGTGGATCAACAAGTCCGTGTATGACTGGCCGACACTCTGGGACAGAAAAGCAACCTTATTGGAAGTAGAACCAAAAGATGGGCTCCGACAAAGGTATCTAGAATGATTAATCATCAAGTCTAAATGCGGCTAGATGACATTCTAGAAATAAAGATCCTCAATGAAGGTTAAATCGGAAAGACGGTCTTCACTGGGCAAATACATCCAAAGTGATGGAACAACAGGTTCAAGTATGACCGATTGGCACTTTAGAAGAGAAACATAACCTTATTGGAGATAGAACCAAAAGATGGGCCCCAATAAAGGTATCTAGAATGATTGATCATCAAGTCTAAACGTGACTAGATGACATTCTAGAAACAACGGATCCTCAATGAAGGTTGAACCAGAAAGACGGTCTTCACTTGGAAAATACATCCAAAGTGATGGAACAACAGGTTCAAGTATGACTGATTGGCACTTTAGAAGAGAAACATAACCTTATTCGAGATAGAACCAAAAGATGGGCCCCAATAAAGGTATCTAGAATGATTGATCATCAAGGCTAAACATGACTAGATGACATTCTAGAACTAAAGATCCTCAATGAAGGTTGAACCAGAAAAACGGTCTTCACTGGGAAAATACATCCAAAGTGATGGAACAACAGGTTCAAGTATGACCGATTGGCACTTTAGAAGAGAAACATAACCTCATTGGAGATAGAACCAAAATATGGGCCCCAATAAAGGTATCTAGAATGATTGATCATCAAGTCTAAACGTGACTAGATGACATTCTAAAAATAACGGATCCTCAATGAAGGTTGAACCAGAAAGACGGTCTTCACTTGGAAAATACATCCAAAGTGATGGAACAACAGGTTCAAGTATGACCGATGGACACTTTAGAAGGAAAAAAAACCTTATTGGAGATAGAACCAAAAGATGGGCCCCAATAAAGGTATAGTATCTGATAGGTTAGTACCGGGGTTGCATAACTGAAGATAAGACTTTCTGGGGAATACCAATTACGGTTGCAAACAAGATTGGATAACACCAGAGATAGATAAGCTTCTCGGAAGAGACTGTCACTTATCGCCGTAGAAAAACAAGCTTCTTCAAGAGATTGCTACTTGTTGTTGGTTAAAAATTCCAAAGATATGTTGATATCACAACACTATTGGAGAATGAATTATGTCCTCAATAAAGACCTGTAAAGATTCTTCCCGCGAGACACAGTGCAAAATCAATGCACATTCAAAGATAGGTTTAAAACCACACCTGTCAGGGACCAAAGTTCAATCTTGGGACAAGCTAGAAAGAAACGGTCAAACAAGACTACAATTGAGGAAAGAACTCAAATGGGGATTTATCTTATCCAAATGTGGAAAAGATAACTGAACCAACCACCATCCACGAGAATCAAACTTGGCGGGGAATTCAGAAAGGATGAGCACTTTATGCCTAGGGCTGATAACTCTATTTGAGAGGATAGACAAAACCAGTCACTTGGGGTGATAAACGCCAAAGTGAACAAAGCAGGCAAACACCAAGATGGAAGCAGAAAAGCTAAGATGTCGTGCATATGAATGCTTATGCCATGCCCATACTTACGCTGACAAAACAGACAAAGGGAAGCGAGACTTGAGATGAAATAAACATCTCGACAAGGATACCCAGCCGACCTCAACAGATTGGACCATTACTGGGGGTGAAGAAGAAAAATAGCCAATTTCCCTGGGGAAAAGAGTATTCCACCTTAGGTATAGCATCATGACTTCACTAGGATTGCCATCATGAGCTTGATTTCCTTACTGCAGGAGGAAGATCCATGGAGATATGCCAAGCTCAACCGAAATAACAATTTACTGGGAAGCTGGCAAAGGATATCACAAGAACAGGGTAATTCTGCATCCTGCCTTATATGATGATCACCATACTAAACAACAACTCTTGCAACAGGTAATCTTCAGGTCTTCTCTGCCCCAGATTACATGGTCTTTTGGGCGAAAATACCAAGAAGATTTTACAGAAGAATCGTCATACAAAATGCTTTACTATCTCCAAAATCTTGGAGAGATTCATGAATCTCGGCATTACTGCCCCAGATTGATGGCGCTTGCACAACAAAGTCTTTGAGCCTGCTCTTCAAACTGTGGGAGTAAAAACGGGGAAACAACCTTGTCCCTCGCTGAGTGGTTGATCTGTAAAGTAGATGTCCTAGACTAACTGGCCTTTGAGAGATTTGTCTAATCTCGACCTGACTGCTTCTGATTAACGGGTCTATGAGGATAAGTCATCAAAAGGATTTTACAGAAGAATTGGTATACCAGATGCTCCAATATCCTTAAACTCTTGAAGAGATTCATGGATCTTGACATATCTGCCCCAGTTATACTGCATTTATACAACAAGGTCCTTGAACTTGTTCTTTAGATTGGTTGATTAGCGAAGGAGGTGCCCCAGACCAATTGAACTTTTAGAGATTTACAAAATCTCGACCTGATTTCCCCTGATTAACGATATTCACAATATAAAGTCTTCAGACTGCGGTAGAAACAACTGGGGAACATACCTGCCCCTGTTGGTAGGCCATTGGAGTCTAAACTTGTCATTAGATGACCTCAATAAGGCTTGCCCCAATATCTTGAGTTTGAAAAGTTTCTGCCCCTTGATTTAGTAGCTCTTGAGATGCTGAATCTATGGAGGAGACGCCCCAGACTGAGCCCTTTATCAAGTCAATTTCCCTAGCTGGCTGCATTTATTGGGATTCCTTTGATATTGAATTGTCTTGTAAACAAATATTGTTCATTTAAAATTGGCAATTTCAATGCGAAATTCATGCAAGCTTTTGAAAACAAAGTTTTATTGATGAAACACACACAGTGGAATGATTAAATAATCAATCAACAAAAGTGGATCTAGCCATTTAGGGAATGACATATGAAGTAATCAACACACGCAATTACCAAAGATTATTAGGAGTCAGGTTAATCAACCTTGCTGTGGTATACTTTCAAAACAACCTTACCTCAATTAGGTCTTTTAAGGGTTGTAACGTGGTCTGGTTCACGGTTTATGAAACAAAATATAAAGGCTCAAAGTTTATTTGTCCCCACCCTATCTTCGTGATGAACTCCAATCCTACACTCAGTTAACTCAAGTTATACATCCAAGTTCCTATAGGCTAGGAATGAACTGATGATAGCTGATGATGATTCAGACACCTTTGTAGCCATTACTCTCTTGCAGAATTTGGCTATCCTTTATTAATGAGGTTTTAAGACCTCTTCTTGTCTTTGATTGCGGTTTTGAGACTTCTTCTTTGTCTTTGTTAAGGTTTTGATACCTCTTCTTTGTCTTTGTTAAGGTTTTAATACCTCTTCTTTGTCTTTGTTAAGGTTTTGATACCTTTTCTTTGTCTTTTGTTGAGGTTTTGAGACCTCTTTGATTGTCACTTGATTTGAGAGAGCTGACTTGGTGTCTTGCATGAAGCGCTTGCGTTAGAACGCATAACCAAGCTAAACTGAGAACTACCCTGCCCCAAGGTTGAGATTTACGGGTTTTTTGAGTAAGGAAAGAAAACTCCTACTTCTAGGCTCGAAGGGGTTAACGAGGGATTATCTTCCTTATTTCTCCAGTGTTTAGGGGTTGAAACAATGCCTTACATCCTTGGGGAGGTTTAATCGAAAGCATACCACAATAGTTAAGGATTTTTCATCATCCTCCCAAATCTTTGCTTAAACAAATAGTTTGATAAAGGGAGTGGAACAAGATAAAGATATATTTTTGTTTTTGTTTTTATGAGCATAAATGAGTGAAACGAATGGATTTAATCAAAAGATGCATAAACATTTCATTAATGCTGCCAATTTGAAAGTACAACAGCTTATAAGCAAATACAAATTCAACATTCAAACAAAGTTCAACTGAAAATGCAAAGTACAGGCAGCTTTGGCGAATTGAATTCAAAAGATTTTAGTTTCCGGGCCCAAGCGCGGGAACACCTTCGCCACTAATCACTAGCTCCTTGTGATACATAATCTTGAGAGGCCTTGCAAGTCTTTTGCCTTTTGCTTCAGAAATTGGGACATTGACATCCGATGTACCCTCTTGAGGTTGCAGTGTTCTTAGCAGGTTTAGCAGTCTTGTTTCGAATTCTCTGTATTCCTCAATGAGATGCCCCGTCGTCCCGGTGCAGAATTTGCATTCAATCTCTGGATGATCTTCTTCAAAAATTAGATCCTTGGCATAAATTAACCTTTGTACAGTAGTTTCTAAGGCTCGACACTCATCCAAGTCATGCCCTTCGGCTCCCTTGTGGAATTCACAAGTCAGGTTTGGATTATGCCAAGGTCCGGGCACAGGGTTGAGGAGTCGAGGAGTTACCAGCTTGCTCTGCATCAACAGTGGGAAGAGTTTGCTCAAAGGCAGAGGGATAGGTTGCCAGTTAACTTGGCCTCTTTCGATAGGGTACTTCTTCTGGCTTTGGTCTCGGGCACCTTGAGGAGAAATAACCGTTGGAGGCTGGAGTGCCCTTTTGGTAGACATCTGGTGACGATGAGATTCTGGTATAAGACTAAGATCAAGTGCTGGATGGTATGAAGTTTCTCCAAAGGCAGATCCTTGGCATGGGAGCACCACATGTGATGGTGAAGGGTTGTTGATTTGAACGCCTTGAGGCGTGAATGAGATCCTTTCAGAGTCTAACAAGTTCTGAATTTTACTCGGGAGCACCTGACAATCTTCAGTGGAATGCCCCTGCGCCCCAGCATGGTAGTCACATCGAGCATTGGTGTCAAAGCCTGGTGGATACGGAAATGGTACTGGCTTTAATTCTTTTGGCACTATCAATCCTCCTTTGATCAAAACTGGCAGTAATTGACTGTACGACATTGGTAGCGGAGTGTAATTTCTTCCTGGCTTTTTTGGTCGTACATGCTGGCGTGGTTGACGGTGGTCCAATCCTTGATACTGAGGAGGTCCTTGAGTTGGAGGATCCACAAGAGGTGATGAACTGATAACCTCTCTGGGAGTGACATGCGGAGCGTACTCTTCTTTCTTCATCAGAACTTGCAAAGTTTTGAGAACCCAATTCATCTGGAACTTGAGGATTCTGACTTCCTCTTTCGTGTCTTCTTGGTTTTTCAGAATTTCATTCATCGTTGACATTGTCTTGAATAGGTGCTGGGTATCCTTCAGACATAGCAGAAGAGACTTAAGACCGAGAAATGCAAATGAGGTGCGAAAGCGTATGGAATGCAAATACAAGCCAAGTGGTTTCAAGGAACTCAAAGGGAAGTTACAAAAATTTTTGTGGAAAAACTGGAGAAGTTTGTTTGTAGGATCCAAGCTCTATTGATCTTTGAAAAGGAATGAATATCTGAATTCCTTGAAACCAACAATGGATGCAAATGAGGTGTATGCAATGCATAAACACGGGTAAATATACACAGATATATGTACACAGCACAGTACATGAGTGTTAGGTTTTGAGGTCTCATGAATGGAGTCATGGTCTACCCATCCCAACAAGGTGTGGACTATAGGTTCATCAATTGTGAAACAAGGTTCTAAAAGTTCCCAGAGTCTACGTAAATCCTTCGGATATCATTGGCCCATGTAACTACTTACAACTACTTAGGACTTGCTCCCTTGTAGCCACCGCACTACGTCTTAAAAGGCCAAGTGGGGTGAAGGTAACTACGGTTCTCAGAATCCCTGGCTACCAATTGAAAAAGTAATATCAATGCGACTTCTCACATCAGACATCAACAATCCCAAAGGGCCTCATCTTAGTGTGGTCATCATATGCCATAGATTGTTAGTACGACTACCAATAACCGACTATTGATTACACCACGATCCTATCATATTTGTGCCCTCAAGTCCGGGTTATAACTTATCTCACCACTCAAAAGTACCATGCCCACAAAAGATCTCAAACAGAGCATATATACAAGGGATATGTACAAATATAGCAAACAAGCATGAATAACATAAGCAAAATAAGGTGGGCTTATTCCTCAAAATAATGTATCCCCAGTGAAGTCGCCATTTCTGTTGCGGTGAAAATCGGATAACAAGCCATTAATTAACTTGCATCACATTTCTTTTACAACCGACAGTGATTTATCCAAAGGAAAGGTTCAAGATCGAGAAAACCTAAAAGGGGGGAGATCTAAGGTTCGGGGGTTGGTTATACTAAGGGAAGGTATTAACACTCTTAATATCTGTAGTACTCTACAGGAACCTCTTATTTAGTTTATGTTGTATTATGTTTACTTACTAAGATATATGCTAAAGGTAAAGACCTAATGGTATGTACACTAAGTTTTCTCGCCAAGACGTCGCATCTTGTGCCTACGTATCTGACTAATGAATCAGAGCAAACGTAGTTCACCTAACTAAGTATGGATTGAGGAACCATTGACTATGGCCAAAGTTCCAAGGGGAAATGAGTATGAACTCATTTAAAGTTTAAGAAACTCTCTAAGTCTAAGTTGTGAGATTGAATGGCTATGAGGCCTATGACTATGAGGTCTAGAGAAGATGATACCTATGACTATGAGGTTAAGGTGGTAAGATGACTATGAGGTCAAAATGGTAAGATGACTATGAGGTCAAGATGGTAAGATGACTATGAGGTCAAGATGGTAAGATGACTATGAGGTCAACATGGTAAGATGACTATGAGGTCAAGATGGGATCCTATGACTATGAGGTCAAGGGAAGGTAATGAGCTATCTATGACTATGAGGTCAATAGAGAGACTTTTCCATGGCTATGAGGTCAATGGAGGATGGATATGACTATGAGGCCAAAGCTTGCCTATGACTATGAGGTCAAGGGCTACCTATGACTATGAGGTCAAGGGAAGGTAAAGAGCTAGCTATGACTATGAGGTCGATAGAGAGACTTTTCCATGGCTATGAGGTCAATGGAGGATGGCTATGGCTATGAGGCCAAAGCTTGCCTATGACTATGAGGTCAAGGGCTACCTATGACTATGAGGTCTAGGTTAAAGATGTTGCTAATGACTATGAGGCCAAGAGCTACCTATGACTATAAGGCCAAAGGTTGAAGATGTTGCTAATGACTATGAGGCCAAGAGCTACCTATGACTATGGGGCCAAAGGTTGAAGATATTGCTAATGACTATGAGGCCAATAGCTACTTATGACTATGAGGCCAAAGGTTGAAGATGTTGCTAATGACTATGAGGCCAAGAGCTACCTATGACTATGAGGCCAAAGGTTGAAGATGTTGCTAATGACTATGAGGCCAAGATCTACCTATGACTATGAGGCCAAAGGTTGAAGATATTGCTAATGACTATGAGGCCAAGGTAGCAATGAGCTTTCTATGATCTTGAAATCAATAGAAAAACTTTTCCTTTGGAAGGAAGGGGAAGAATAACATCTTGTAAACAAGAGTTATAAAGAGTTGAAATATGTTTAAGAATTCCAACAAAACAGTGAGTATTGACATATGAACTCAAATATTATTATGACAACAACAAGGATTAATGGTCACATAAATATGACAAGTATAGTTGAGAGAATATTATCACAGTTGGGCAACAAATATATTTGAATTTATACAACTTAAACAAAGGCCAGAAAAATATGACCAACAATCTCATGATAAAATTTGGTTCACAATCAAGAAACAAAGTTCTATAAATCCACAACTTATTGTATGTTTCATTGAAAATCAGTAACCACATACATACACCCAGTATGGCAGAGGGAACATTTTTACCGTTTAACAAAAAACAATCAAAATGAACAACATTAAGTCTTGAGTCTTGTTTAAAGTCAGGAAACATTGTTCAAAAGAAAGAAAAAATTCACAAGTTACATAATGTATGTTTTAAAAGAAACGTTTTTTATTATTTAAGAAAACAAGTTGATTTTGTTTACCGAAAAGAAAAAAAGATTAGAATGAAATTGTGAATATGTTTGTTGTTTTTCTTTTCTTAAAAATAATATTATTTAAAAAAAAGAGTGGAGTAAAAAAAGAACAAAATGAGGATAAGAAAAGAAAACAAAAAAAAAATACAGCATGGCATCGTAAACAGAGTGAAGCAGAGTGTGATACCTAGTGGAGACAAGTCCACTGCTTCTTCACCCAGGAAAAAAAAATAGACGAACCTCTCCTCTCTCCAAGATCAACCGGTGCAGAGTTTCCTCAACAAGAACCAAGTTACTGATGGTTGAAATATTTGGGGTTTGGTGTTTTGAAGTGTTTACAGGGGGGTGAAAATGGTGGATTTCTTGCAAGCTTTTGAGTGTTACTTGCAAGACTAAGGGAAGGGAAAATAGAGAGATTTTGAGAGAGTTTCTGAGTATTTTTTTGTGTTGTTTCTGTGTGTAGAACAAGGAGGAAATGAGCTCCTTTTATAGGCAAACAAAGTGGTTCAAACACCGTGGGTAAAAGTATTATCCATTGGGGAAAGAATTAGGATTTGCAAGGACTGATGGGTAAGGAATTAGGGTTTGTGTGGCACTTTCTTCAGTCAAACTTTGGACCACCATACTGAACAAATGCAGCGGAGGAAATGGTGCATGCCTGCTATTTTCACCCTTCAATATTCACTCCAAAAACTCCTTTATTTGTGTCATGAGAGAGAAGATAGAAAAAGGTAATATTTAGTGACTTCACATAATTGTCCCATAAGCAAACCATCTTCAGATTTTTCAAATAATGCCAAGTGGCATGTGAAATAAATTAAGTGCCATAATGCCTTGTTACATAAAACCTTACGTGAACACCACCTTAAATTCCCAACTTTATGGCATTTGATTCAAGTGACAACATTTTGGGCCCAATGGAATTTTGAGACAAATCACAAAGAAAATGTCACAAAAAATAAACTTAGGAAATTCCTAGTGCAAGATTAAATTCTTCCTTGACACCAACTTTGAAATGTTGCATTTGGTGCATATTTATCCACATGAAAATAATTCTTGCTCTTAAGAGAAAACACATGGCATAATTTCTCAAGACTTGGGATCACACTTTGCTTGACATGAAAGGCAATGGTTGACTTATCTTGGTGAAACATTTGATTTCTTGTTGAAAAAGATTTCTTGGATCCATGTAGCTTCAAATGGTTGCATTTGGCCAAAAGATGTCTTAGGGAGACCTTGTCCTTTTTATGTAAACCCTATCTTTAACAATAAAAAGAAAAAAACTCGCAAAAATAAATGGTTAGTTAACAATGCATACATGATTGAGGTCTAAATGCGGGTGCAAGAAAATATGACATCTAAGGGGTAAAATTTTGGGTACAACAATAACCTTCATAGAATTTTTGAAAACAAACCCTTGCCGCACCTTCAGCAAGATTCTCGCAACATATTTACAAGCTCCAGACAAAGTAGAGTCATCAACGCAGATGAACGTTCCGATCGAGTTCACAAACACCTTGAAAAAATTAACACGCCACGCATGGAGTGGTACACCACTCAAGCACAGCCAAGCCACCCTATCGGAATCCACATTTGTTTCCCTCTAAGGCCTTAATGATTGAAACCATTTTTTCCAACAAGACTCCCTGTCAATAATCAAATCGTGAATTTCACACTCCTTCGTTTCCTCCAGAAGACACAAACACAACCCCATCGGAGTGACCTTGATGGAAGAAAACCCCTCTAATTAAAAACCAATCTGAACATTAAAAGACATACCAGGCTTATGAACGACACGCACACATGCTTTGTGCAGATTATCTTTCATAGCTACCTCAGAAGAATAAACAACCAAATTGTTCTCCTCCGCATTCTCCATATTCACCACCTTCCGCTGTCCTGAAACATTCTTGCTCACAACTTCTGCATAAGACCTTTTACTTTCTTTCCAATTAGCACGAACATAATTAATGGTTTCCTCATGCCGCCGACCACCATTAAGTTGATAACCTCCGTGAAACTCCCCTCTAACATCCCTCTTCTCACCTCGAGTTTTCCTATCAAACCGTGGCAGGTTTGCATGGATTTTCTGGCCATCTATGTGGATATTATCAATCTTCAAAGCAAGAACCCTCGCCTCCTCCGCACATTTGAATCTAGCGAAACCGAAACGTCTACCTAAACTATTCCTCCTAGGAGAGATCATAACCTCCACTATGTCTCCCTCACAACCGAACAACTTGAAAAGGTCCTCCGAACACATCGTATCAGGAATCTCATAGAAGTATATCGACACCAGTGGAGACCCTCCGACTACCCACGGACCTTTCCCCTTTGCGAACACATCGCATCTTGGCTTGATATTGCGGAAGGCACTCCTATTAACAGATTTCCACTCCATAACAATGGAGAAACTCACACCAGATCCCAGCACCACCAGCAGGAACACCACGGAACCACCGTAAAGCAGATCAAGATGTGAAGGTCCCTAATTCGAAAATTAGAAATTTAAACCAAACACACCCCGAAATCCCACAGTAAAAACCTTAATCTTCTCCGATCAATGCACCTGAATCATGGCCTGAGTTAGAAAGAATATCGGTGTTGAGACGTAAACCAGAAAAAGAAGAAAAAGAAGAAACGGATGAGACCTTCTCTCTCTAACTTTCTCTCTCTAACAAACTCTTTATTTCTAATAAATTCTAAGCATGTTGTATTATATATACAGTGATGTGTAGTTATAGTGTAGCATTTACATTTGACTCCTATATGTGACATAATTGCTATTATTAAAACTAGCGTCCAAACAGGCACTCCCATGCCCGTTTGTCTGCTTTTTTTTAATACACTTACACGCCAAAAAATAAACAAATATTTTTTTTTAATTTTTTTAAATTTAAATTATATGTATAATAAACTATGTGACATGAACTCTCTTGTATGCGTTTTTTAATATATACACAGAAGAAACTATAAAATATTGTTTTTTAATAATTTTTTTTTCAAGTTAAATTAGAATGTAATATGAAATATTTATTTTCATCTCATTTTGCTTTTAATATCTCTCTAGTTGCAGGAAAACTATAAGAAGAATTGTTAATATTTAGGATTTTATAGTTTAAAATATATAAAAAAATACAAATATAAAGTCTCAGTTACACATTAAAAATAATAAAGCACATAAAGAAATTTTGCTCTTTTCTTTCATATACATTACGGATGATATATTGAATAATTTT
The DNA here is from genome assembly GCA_022829125.1 of Lathyrus tuberosus. Taxonomy (NCBI): domain Eukaryota; kingdom Viridiplantae; phylum Streptophyta; class Magnoliopsida; order Fabales; family Fabaceae; genus Lathyrus; species Lathyrus tuberosus. Next base: position 3,163,053 of record JALAZF010000463.1, on the reverse strand, counting down.
CAATAATATTTAGCCTATTAATCAAATAATACAATGAAATGAATAAAATTAAAAATGAGTAAGGAATGAATCAAAATAGTTAAACTTAAAAAGTTAGTGGTAACATTAAAATTAAAAAAGATAGAATATAAACTGAAAAAATAACCTCATTTCCATAAAATAAAATCTCCATATTTATGTTAACAATTTTTCCTTATTTCATTGCCTTCAAACAAATTAAAAACAAAAAATTAATAAGGGCTCTAAGAAAACATAGGAGAAAAATTAAAATTAAATAAGGGAAATATTATCGAAAAGTTAGCATTTACCATTTTTCTCTTTTATTTTCATTCTCATCTTCTTTCTTCCATATCTTCCATTTGCTTCTCTACCTTTTTTTTTTCTCTCTCACTCTTTTTTTTTAAACTAGTGGGTGGAATATAAAATGGGGACTAAAAGTTTTTTTATTTAAAAACAGTATAGAAGTTACCAAAGATGAGGAATAATAACTTACTAATCTATTAACTAAAAAAATAGTGTAAAAGAATCAATTTTTGAGGGACAAAATTGGATGAAAAAAAGGCTACACCAAAATTGTGATTTGCCTTTATATATACTAGCGTCCAGACGGACACTCCCGTACCTGTCTGTCCGCTTTTATTAATGCACAAGCTGGTCAAAATGTAAACGACATTTTTTGTGTCTTTATTTTTATTTTAATTAAATCATTTATAAAATAATAAAAAAAATAAAAGAGTGAAAAAGATATTCAAACCACCATATAGCGGTTAATAGAAGAGAAGTTAGATTTTAAAACAAAAACTAATTAAAGAGAAGTTGAGATTTAAAACAAAAACTAAAAAGGGTATAATTAGAAGAAAAAAAATAGGCTACACCAAAAGCCATGTTTTCCCTAAAAAAGATAGGTTAGTACCGGGGTTGCATAACTGAAGATAAGACTTTTTGGGGAATACCAATTACGGTTGCAAACAAGATTGGATAACACCAGAGATAGATAAGCTTCTCGGAAGAGACTTCCACTTATCGCCGTAGAAAAACAAGCTTCTTCAAGAGATTGCTACTTGTTGTTGGTTAAAAATTTCAAAGATATGTTGATATCACAACACTATTGGAGAATGAATTATGTCCTCAATGAGGATCTGTAAAAGATTCTTCTCGCGAGACACAGTGCAAAATCAATGCACATTCAAAGATAGATTTAAAACCACACCTGCTAGGGACCAAAGTTCAATCTAGAGACAAGCTAGAAAGAAATGGTCAAACAAGACTACAATTGAGGAAAGAACTCAAATGGGGATTTATCTTATCCAAATGTGGAAAAGATAACTAAACCAACCATCATCCACGAGAATCAAACTCGGCGGGGAATTCAGAAAGGATGAGCACTTTATGCCTAGGGCTGATAACTCTATTGGAGAGGATAGACAAAACCAGTCACTTGGGGTGATAAACGCCAACGTGAACAAAGCAGGAAAACACCAGGATGGAAGCAGAAATGCTAAGATGTCATGCATATGAATGCTTATGCCATGCTCATGCTTACGCTGACAAAATAGACAAAGGGAAGCAAGACTTGAGATGGAATAAACATCTCGACAATGATACCCAGACGACCTCAACAGATTGGACCATTACTGGGGGTGAAGAAGAAGAATCGCCAACTTCCCTGGGGAAAAGAGTATTCCACCTTAGGTATAGCATCATGACTTCACTAGGATTTCCATTATGAGCTTGATTTCCTTACTGGACGAGGAAGATCCATGGAGATATGCCAAGCTCAACCGAAATAACAATTTACTGGGAAGCTGGCAAAGGATATCACAAGAACATGGTAATTCTGCATCCTGCTTTGTATGATGATCACCATACTAAACAACAGCTCTTGCAACAGGTAATCTTTAGGTCTTCTCTGCCCCCAGATTACATGGTCTTTTGGACTAAAATACCAAGAGGATTTTACAGAAGAATTGTCATACAAAATGCTTTACTATCTCCAAAATCTTGGAGAGATTCATGAATCTCGGCATTACTGCCCCAGATTGATGGCGCTTGCACAACAAAGTCTTTGAGCCTGCTCTTCAGACTGTGGGAGTAAAAACGGGGAAACAACCTTGTCCCTCGCTGAGTGGTTGATCTGTAAAGTAGATGCCCCATACTAACTGGCCTTTGAGAGATTTGTCTAATCTCGACCTGACTGCTTCTGATTAATGGGTCTATGAGGATAAGTCATCAAAAGGATTTTACAGAAGAATTGGTATACCAGATGCTCCAATATCCTCAAACTCTTGAAGAGATTCATGGATCTTGACATATCTGCCCCAGTTTTACTGCATTTATACAACAAGGTCCTTGAACTTGTTCTTTAGATTGGTTGATTAGCGAAGGAGGTACCCCAGACCAATTGACCTTTTAGAGATTTACCAAATCTCGACCTGATTGCCCCTGATTAACGATATTCACAATACAAAGTGTTCAGACAGCGGTAGAAACAACTGGGGAACATACCTGCCCCTGTTGGTAGGCCATTGGAGTCTAAACTTGTCATAAGATGACCTCAAGAAGGCTTGCCCCAATATCTTGAGTTTGAAAAGTTTATGCCCCTTGATTTAGTAGCTCTTGAGATGCTGAATCTATGGAGGAGACGCCCCAGACTGAGCCCTTTATCAAGTCAATTTCCCTAGCTGGCTGCATTTGTTGGTATTCCTTTGATATTGAATTGTCTTGCGAACAAGTATTGTTCATTTAAAATTGGCAATTTCAATGCGAAATTCATGCAAGCTTTTGAAAACAAAGTTTTATTGATGAAATACACACAGTGGAATGATTAAATAATCAATCAACAAAAGTGGATCAAGCCATTTAAGGAATGACAGATGAAGTAATCAACACACGCAATTAGCAAAGATTATTAGGAGTCAGGTTAATCAACCTTGCTGTGGTATACTTTCAAAACAACCTTACCTCAATTAGGTCTTTTAAGGGTTGTAACGTGGCCTGGTTCAAGGTTTATGAAACAAAAGAGAAAGGCTCAAAGTTTATTTGTCCCCACCCTATCTTCGTGATTAACTCCAATCCTACACTAAGTTAACTCAAGTTATACATCCAAGTTCCTATAGGCTAGGAATGAACTGATGATAGCTGATGATGATTCAGACACCTTTGTAGCCATTACTCTCTTGCAGAATTTGGTTATCCTTTATTACTGAGGTTTTAAGACCTCTTCTTGTCTTTGATTGCGGTTTTGAGACTTCTTCTTTGTCTTTGTTAAGGTTTTGATACCTCTTCTTTGTCTTTGTTAAGGTTTTGATACCTCTTCTTTGTCTTTGTTAAGGTTTTGATACCTCTTCTTTGTCTTTTGTTGAGGTTTTGAGACCTCTTTGATTGTCACTTGATTTGAGAGAGCTGATTGGTGTCTTGCATGAAGCGCTTACGTTAGAACGCATAACCAAGCTAAACTGAGAACTACCCTGCCCCAAGGTTGAGATTTACGGGTTTTTTGAGTATGGAAAGAAAACTCCTACTTCTAGGCTCGAAGGGGTTAACGAGGGATTATCTTGCTTATTTCTCCAGTGTTTAGGGGTTAAAACAATGCCTTACATCCTTGGCGAGGTTTAATCGAAAGCATACCATAATAGTTAAGGATTTTTCATCATCCTCCCTAATCTTTACTTAAACAAATAGTTTGATAAAGGGAGTGGAACAAGATAAAGATATATTTTTGTTTTTGTTTTTATGAGCATAAATGAGTGAAACGAATGGATTTAATCAAAAGATGCATAAACATTTCATTAATGCTGCCAATATGAAAGTACAACAGCTTATAAGCAAATACAAATTCAACATTCAAACAAAGTTTAACTGAAAATGCAAAGTACAGCCAGCTTTGGCGAATTGAATTCAAAAGATTTTAGTTTCCGGGCCCAAGCGCGGGAACACCTTCGCCACTAATCACTAGCTCCTTGTGATACAGAATCTTGAGAGGCCTTGCAAGTCTTTTGCCTTTTGCTTCAGAAATTGGGACATTGACATCCGATGTACCCTCTTGAGGTTGTAGTGTTCTTAGCAGGTTTAGCAGTCTTGTTTTGAATTCTCTGCATTTCTCAATGAGTTGCCCCATCGTCCCGGTGCGGAATTTGCATTCAATCTCTAGATTATCTTCTTCAAAAATTAGATCCTTGTCATAGATCAACCTTTGTACAGTAGTATCTAAGGCTTGGCACTCATCCAAGTCATGCCCTTCGGCTCCCTTGTGGAATTCACAAGTCAGGTTTGGATTATGCTAAGGTCCGGGCACAGGGTTGAGGAGTCGAGGAGTTACCAGCTTGCTCTGCATCAACAGTGGGAAGATTTTGCTCAAAGGCACAGGGATAGGTTGGCATTTACCTTGGCCTCTTTCGATAGGGTACTTCTTTTTGCTTTGGTCTCGGGCACCTTGAGGAGAAATAACAGTTGGAGGCTGGAGTGCCCTTTTGGTAGACATCTGGTGACGATGAGATTCTCGTATAAGACTAAGATCAAGTGCTGGCTGGTATGAAGTTTCTCCAAAGGCAGATCCGTGGCATGGGAGCACCACATGAGATGGCGAAGGGTTGTTGATTTGAATGCCTTGAGGCTTGAATGAGATCCTTTTAGAGTCTAACAGGTTCTGAATTTTACGCGGGAGCACCTGATAATCTTCAGTGGAATGCCCCTGCGCCCCAGCATGGTAGTCATATCGAGCATTTGCGTCAAAGCCTGGTGGATACAGAAATGGTACTGGCTTTAATTCTTTTGGCACTATCAATCCTCCTTTGATCAAAACTGGCAGTAATTAACTGTACGACATTGGTAGCGGAGTGTAATTTCTTCCTGGCTTTCTTGGTCGTACATGTTGGCGTGGTTGCCGGTGGTCCAATCCTTGATACTGAGGAGGTCCTTGAGTTGGAGGATCCACAAGAGGTGATGAACTGACAACCTCTCTGGGAGTGACATGGGGAGCGTACTCTTCTTTCTTCATCAGAACTTGCAAAGTTTAGAAAACCAAATTCATCTGGCACTTGAAGATTCTGACTTTCTCTTTCAAGTCTTCTTGGTTTTTTAGAATTTCATTCATCGTTGCCATTGTCTTGAATAGGTGCTGGGTATCCTTCAGACATAGCAGAAGAGACTCAAGACCGAGAAATGCAAATGAGGTGCGAAAGCGTATGGAATGCAAATACAAGCCACGTGGTTTCAAGGAACTCAAAGGTAAGTTACAAAAATTTTTATGGAAAAACTGGAGAAGTTTGTTTGTAGGATCCAAGCTCTATTGATCTTTGAAAAGGAATGAATATCTGAATTCCTTGAAACCAACAATGGATGCAAATGAGGTGTATGCAATGCATAAACACGGGTAAATATACACAGATATATGTACACAGCACAGCACATGAGTCTTAGGTTTTGAGGTCTCATGAATGGAGTCATGGTGTACCCATCCCAACAAGGTGTGGACTATAGGTTCATCAATTGTGGAACAAGGTTCTAAAATTTCCCAGAGTCTACGTAAATCCTTCGGATATCATCGGCCCATGTAACTACTTACACGGGTTAATAATATTCTCAAGATAAACTCGTCTGAGTGTAGTATCGCGTGACAACTACTTAGGACTTGCTCCCTTGTAGCCACCGTACTACGTCTTAAAAGGCCAAGTGGGGTGAAGGTAACTACGGTTCTCAGAATCCCTTGCTACTAATTTAAAAAGTAATATCAATGCAACTTCTCACATCAGACATCAACAATGCCAAAGGGCCTCATCTGAGTGTGGTCATCATATGCCATTGATTGTTAGTACTACTACCAACAACCGACGATTGATTACACCACGATCTTATCATATTTGTGCCCTCAAGTCCGGGTTAGGACTTATCTCACCACTCAATAGTACCATGCCCACAAAAGATCTCAAACAGAGCATATATACAAGGGATATGTACAAATATAGCAAACAAGCATGAATAACATAAGCAAAATAAGGTGGGCTTAACCCTCAAAATAATGTGTCCCCAGTGAAGTCGCCATTTCTGTTGCGGTGAAAATCGTATAACAAGCCATTAATTAACTTGCATCACATTTCTTTTACAACCAACTTTGATTTATCCAAAGGAAGGGTTCAAGATCGAGAAAACCTAAAAGGGGGGAGATCTAAGGTTCGGGGGTTGGTTATACTAAGGGAAGGTATTAGCACCCTTAATATCTGTAGTACTCTACAGGAACCTCTTGTTTAGTTTATGTTGTATTATGTTTGCTTACTAAGATATCTACTAAAGGTAAAGACCTAATGGTATGTACACTAAGTTTGCTCGCCAAGACGTCGCATCTTGTGCCTACGTATCTAACTAATGAATCAAAGCAACCGTAGTTCACCTAACTAAGGGTGGATTGAGGAACCATTGACTATGGCCAAAGTTCCAAGGGGAAATGAGTATGAACTCATTTAAAGTTTAAGAAACTCTCTAAGTCTAAGTTGTGAGATTAAATGGCTATGAGGCCTATGACTATGAGGTCCAGAGAAGATGCTACCTATGACTATGAGGTTAAGGTGGTAAGATGACTATGAGGTCAAAATGGTAAGATGACTATGAAGTCAAGATGGTAAGATGACTATGAGGTCAAGATGGTAAGATGACTATGAGGTCAACATGGTAAGATGACTATGAGGTCAAGATGGGATCCTATGACTATGAGGTCAAGGGAAGGTAATGAGCTATCTATGACTATGAGGTCAATAGAGAGACTTTTCCATGGCTATGAGGTCAATGGAGGATGGCTATGACTATGAGGCCAAAGCTTGCCTATGACTATGAGGTCAAGGGCTACCTATGACTATGAGGTCAAAGGTGGGATCCTATGCCTATGAGGTCAAGGGAAGGTAATGAGTTAGCTATGACTATGAGGTCGATAGAGAGACTTTTCCATGGCTATGAGGTCAATAGAGGATGGCTATGACTATGAGGCCAAAGCTTGCCTATGACTATGAGGTCAAGGGCTACCTATGACTATGAGTTCTAGGATAAAGATGTTGCTAATGACTATGAGGCCAAGAGCTACCTATGACTATGAGGCCAAAGGTTGAAGATGTTGCTAATGACTATGAGGCCAAGAGCTACCTATGACCATGAGGCCAAAGGTTGAAGATATTGCTAATGACTATGAGGCCAAGAGCTACTTATGACTATGAGGCCAAAGGTTGAAGATGTTGCTAATGACTATGAGGCCAATAGCTACCTATGACTATGAGGCCAAAGGTTGAAGATGTTGCTAATGACTATGAGGCCAAGAGCTACCTATGACTATGAGGCCAAAGGTTGAAGATATTGCTAATGACTATGAGGCCAAGGTAGCAATGAGCTTTCTATGATCTTGAAATCAATAGAAAAACTTTTCCTTTGGAAGGAAGGGGAAAAATAACATCTTGTAAACAAGAGTTATAAAGAGTTGAAATATGTTTAAGAATTCCAACAAAACAGTGAGTATTGACATATGAACTCAAATATGATTATGACAACAACAAGGATGAATGGTCACATAAATATGACAAGTATAGTTGAGAGAATATTATCACAGGTTGGCAACAAATATATTTGAATTTATACAACTTAAACAAAGGCCAGAAAAACACGACCAACAATCTCATGATAAAATTTGGTTCACAATCAAGAAACAAAGTTCTATAAATCCACGACTTATAGTATGTTTCATTGAAAATCAGTAGCCACATACATACACCCAGTATGGCAGAGGGAACATTTTTACCGTTTAACAAAAAACAATCGAAATGAACAACATTAAGTCTTGAGTCTTGTTTAAAGTCAGGAAACATTGTTCAAAAGAGAGAAAAAATTCACAAGTTACAGAATGTATGTTTTAAAAGAAACATTTTTTATTATTTAAGAAAACAAGTTGATTTTGTTTACTGAAAAGAAAAAAAGATTAGAATGAAATTGTGAATATGTTTGTTGTTTTTCTTTTCTTAAAAATAAAATTATTTAAAAAAAAAAGAGTGGAGTAAAAAAAGAACAAAATAAGGATAAGAAAAGAAAACAAAAAAAAATACAGCATGGCATCGTAAACAGAGTGAAGCAGAGTGTGATACCTAGTGGAGACAAGTCCACTGCTTCTTCACCCAGGAAAAAAATAGACGAACCTCTCCTCTCTCCAATATCAACCGGTGCAGAGTTTCCTTAACAAGAACCAAGTTACTGATGGTTGAAATATTTGGGGTTTGGTGTTTTGAAGTGTTTACAGGGGGATGAAAATGGTGGATTTCTTGCAAGCTTTTGAGTGTTACTTGCAAGACAAAGGGAAGGGAAAATAGAGAGATTTTGAGAGAGTTTCTGAGTATTTTTTTGTGTTGTTTCTGTGTGTAGAACAAGGATGAAATGAGCTCCTTTTATAGGCAAACAAAGTGGTTCAAACACCGTGGGTAAAAGAATTATCCATTGGGGAAAGAATTAGGGTTTGCAAGGACTGATGGGTAAGGAATTAGGGTTTGTGTGGCACTTTCTTCAGTCAAACTTTGGACCACCATGTTGAACAAATGCAGCGGAGGAAATGGTGCATGCCTGCTATTTTCACCCTTCAATATTCACTCCAAAAAATCCTTTATTTGTGTCATGAGAGAGAAGATAGAAAAAGGTAATATTTAGTGACTTCACATAATTGTCCCACAAGCAAAGCATCTTCAGATTTTTCAAATAATACCAAGTGGCATGTGAAATAAATTAAGTGCCATAATGCCTTGTTACATAAAACCTTACGTGAACACCACCTTAAATTCCTAACTTTATGGCGTTTGATTCAAGTGACAACATTTTGGGCCCAATGGAATTTTGAGACAAATCACAAAGAAAATGTCACAAAAAATTAACTTAGGAAATTCCAAGTGCAAAATTAAATTCTTCCTTGACACCAACTTTGAAATGTTGCATTTGGTGCATATTTATCCACATGAAAAGAATTCTTGCTCTTAAGAGAAAACACATGGCATAATTTCTCAAGACTTGGGATCACACTTTGCTTGACATGAAAGGCAATGGTTGACTTGTCTTGGTGAAACATTTGATTTCTTGTTGAAAAAGATTTCTTGAATCCATGTAGCTTCAAATGGTTGCATTTGGCCAAAAGATGTCTTAGGGAGACCTTGTCCTTTTTATGTAAACCCTATCTTCAACAATAAAAAGAAAAAAACTCGCAAAAAGAAATGGTTAGTTAACAATGCATACATGATTGAGGTCTAAATGCGGGTGCAAGAAAATATGACATCTAAGGGGGTACAACAATAACCTTCCAAGAATTTTTGAAAATAAACCCTTGCGGCACCTTCAGCGAGATTCTCGCATCATATTTACAAGCTCCAGACAAAGTAGAGTCATCAACACAGATGAACATTCCGATCGAGTTCACAAACACCTTGAAAAAATTAACACGCCACGCATGGAGTGGTACACCACTCAAGCACAGCCAAGCCACCCTATCGGAATCCACATTTGTTTCCCTAATGCTTGAAACCAATTTTTGCAACAAGACTCCCCATCAACAATCAAATCATAAATTTCACCCTCCTTCGTTTCCTTCAGAAGACACAAACACAACCCCATCGGAGTGACCTTGATGGAAGAAAAGCCCTCTAATTAAAAACCAATCTGAACATTAAAAGACATACCTGGCTTATGAGCGACACCCACATATGCTTTGTGCAGATTATCTTTCACAGCTACCTCAGAAGAATAAACAACCAAATTGTTCTCCTCCGCATTCTCCATATTCACCACCTTCTGCTGTCCTGAAACATTCTTGCTCACTACTTCTGCATAAGACCTTTTACTTTCTTTCCAATTAGCACGAACATAATTAATGGTTTCCTCACGCCGCCGACCACCATTAAGTTGATAACCTCAGTGAAACTCCCCTCTAACATCCCTCTTCTCACCTCGAGTTTTCCTATCAAACCGTGGCAGGTTTGTATGGATTTTCTGGCCATCTATCTGGATATTATCAATCTTCAAAGCAAGAACCCTCGCCTCCTCCACACCTTTGAATCTAGCGAAACCGAAACGTCTACCTAAACTATTCCTCCTAGGAGAGATCATAACCTCCACTACGTCTCCCTCACAACCGAACAACTTGAAAAGGTCCTCCGAACACATCAGATCAGGAATCTCAGAGAAGTATATCGACACCAGTGGAGACCCTCCGCCTACCCACGGACCTTTCCCCTTTGTGAACACATCCCATCTTGGCTTGATATTGCGGAAAGCACTCCAATTAACAGATTTCCACTCCATAACAATGGGGAAACTCACACCAGATCCCAGCACCACCAGCAGGAACACCACGGAACCACAGCACACCAGATCATGATGTGAAGGTCCCTAATTCGAAAATTAGGAATTTAAACCAAACACACCCCGAAATCCCGCGGTAAAAACCTTAATCTTCTCCGATCAATGCACCTGAATCATGGCCTAAGTTGGAAAGAATATCGGTGTTGAGACGTAAACCAGAAAAAGAAGAACAAGAAGCAATGGATGAGAACTTCTCTCTCTAACTTTCTCTCTATAACAAACTCTTTATTTCTAATAAATTCTAAGCATGTTGTATTATATATACAGTGATGTGTAGTTATAGTGTAGCATTTACATTTGACTCCTATATGTGACATAATTGCTATTATTAAAACTAGTGTCCAAACAGGCACTCCCGTGCCCGTTTGTCTGCTTTTTTTTAATACATTTACACGCCAAAAAATAAACGAATATTTTTTATTTATTTTTTATTTAATTTAAATTATATGTATAATAAACTATGTGACATGAACTCTCTTGTATGCTTTTTTTAATATATACACAGAAGAAACTATAAAATATTGTTTTTTCATAATTTATTTTTCAAGTTAAATTAGAATGTAATATGAAATATTTATTTTCATCTCATTTTGGTTTTAATATCTCTCTAGTTGCAGGAAAACTATAAGAGGAATTGTTAATATTTAGGAGTTTATAGTTTAAAATATATAAAAAAATACAAATATAAAGTCTCAGTTACACATTAAAAATAATAAAGCACATAAAAAAAATTTTCTCTTTTCTTTCATATACATTACGGATGATATATTGAATAATTTTCAATAATATTTAGCCTATTAATCAAATAATACAATGAAATGAATCAAATTAAAAATGAGTAAGAAATCAATCAAAATAGTTAAACTTAAAAAGTTAGTGCTAACATTAAAATTAAAAAAGATAGAATAAAAACTGAAAAAATAACCTCTTTTCCATAAAATAAAATCTCCATATTTATGTTAAAAAATTTTCCTTATTTCATTGCCTTCAAACAAATTAAAAACAAAAAATTAATAAGGGTTCTAAAAAAACATAGGAGAAAAATTAAAATAAAATCAGAGAAATATTATCGAAAAGTTAGCATTTACCATTTTTCTCTTTTATTTTCATTCTCATCTTCTTTCTTCCATATCTTCCATTTGCTTCTCTACCTTTTTTTTTCTCTCTCACTCTTTTTTTTTAAACTAGTGGGTGGAATATAAAATGGGGACTAAAAGTTTTTTTTATTTAAAAACAGTATAAGATGAGGAATAATAACTTACTAATCTATTAACTAAAAAAATAGTGTAAACGAATCAATTTTTGAGGGACAAAATTGGATGAAAAAAAGGCTACACCAAAATTGTGTTTTGCCTTTATATATACTAGCGTCCAGACGGGCACTCTCGTACCTGTCTGTCCGCTTTTATTAATGTACAAGCTGGTCAAAATATAAACGGCATTTTTTGTGTCTTTATTTTTATTTTAATTAAATCATTTATTAAATAATAAAAAAATAAAAGAGTGAAAAAGATATTCAAACCACCATATAACGGTTAATAGAAGAGAAGTTAGATTTTAAAACAAAAACTAATTAAAGAGATGTTGAGATTTAAAACAAAAACTAAAAAGGGTATAATTAGAAAAAAAAATAGGCTACACCAAAAGCCATGTTTTCCCTTTATATATAGTCCCGTACCCGTCTGTCCGCTTTTATTAATGCACAGGCGGGTCAAAATATAAACGATATTTTTTGTGTCTTTATTTTTATTTTAATTAAATCATTTATAAAATAATAAAAAAATAAAAGAGTGAAAAAGATATTCAAACCACCATATAGCGGCCAATAGAAGAGAAGTTAGTTTTTAAAATAGAAACTAATTAAGGAGAAGTTGAGATTTAAAACAAAAATAAAAAAGGGTATAATTAGAAAAAAAATAGGCTACACCAAAAGTCATGTTTTCCCTTTATATATAGTATAGATAATGACATGTGTTATATTGTTGTTGTAATTGCATCCTATATATGTTGTGGCGTGATAATGATAGAGGTATTAAACCGTGTTGCACGGCTGTTAAGCCAAAATGTTGTGACTGCTATACCAAACGATGCAGGGGTGATCCGAGTCATACAGCTGATTCACTGAACATTGCAGGTTTTGAACCAAATTGGACGGGTGCTGAACCAGAAGATTGAAATGCTATATCTAATGTTGTAAGTGTTGTATCTATTCATACAACTGCTTTTTTTGGGTGCTTCTTTAGTTTCTCTTTTTTGGTGTATCTTGTGTCACTGCAGATATGGAACTGCCATGCCGAGGCCACTTTTCATTAGCAGCCACAAAGCCAGTTGGGTGGTAGGATTCAATATATTATATTAGATATTTATAATTTCTATTTTATTGAGTACCCCGAAATATGAAACAGGTTCTGGTGCATGAATGAAAGCTAATTTAATTTCAAATTTGAAAAAGTAAATAAATTTCAAGCAACTATTCAAATGTTATTCATATGGAAAAAATACTATAAGCTAAAGATAGACTGTTCCTCCAATGAAATGTCGTAAAGGGATTTAGCTCTAGTAAAGTATACACTTCAGATCCATTGAATTTACAATTTGGAAATTTGGACAAAGCTTTACAGATATGAAAGAACAAGTATAGGTGGTTAGTGGCTTTCTAGGATAAACTGTCCATGTTATTTATCTATGGCATTAAGTATTAAAAGTTTTTAACAAGAAGCTATCGATTAAGTTTGTTACAAATGGACTGAGCGAACTCGCAGAATTAATATCTCTAGGTTTAGAGTCACACTTGGTGAACTTATACTTTGTGTAACCCATGTTGATTAATATCTCTCAGTATAGTTCAATTTTAATTAGCATAAAATTGTAAATTTTCTAGATAACTTATTTTAATTATTTATCATACATTTATAATCATAGTCTAAGGATTACTGTTTGTATAATGCTAAATTTCTCAAAACCATGCCAACAAACATAAGTGCAACTGTTGGTTTAAGTGGCTAGCTTCCATGTTCAAAATATGTCATTATTCTACTTTATAACTCATCATGTTACAAAAAACTCACTCTTTGTACAATGAAATTGTTATATTCCTGGTTTTGTATAGGTATTTGAGTAACAAGTTATTGGGTGTAGATGAAGCTACGAGGCGTGCTCCGTCCTTTCACATTTTTATGTGTTATGAAAAAGGTAATCTTATTGAATATTTTGATTGGTCTTAATTTGAAGGACTAATCTACTTTAGTCATATATTTACCTATAAATTGTTGTATCGTCTGAGATTAGTCTTAATTTTTGTTGACATGATTGAAGCATAGGCAATTTGACGTACACGGTGGAATAACATTAGCATGTATATTATTTCAGGTGGTGATATGGTTCCATATAAGTTTGGTGAGAAATCATCAAAATGCTTAAGTTCTAATGAATCTGTAACTTTTAAAGCTTATAATGGGTAATTGACAGAATATTCTTCAAAATTTTCGGTTGTAGTTTTTTTAGATTCCTTATCTATTGCTTCATTTTGATTATTGTTTTGGTTCTTATACATTACAGATTTGACCACTACACAATTCTATAATATAATTATAATAGTGTGTTTGGATGAAGGTATTGGTGTCGCATGATTTTTCCAATTAAGGATGTTGTCTACATGTGCAATGTTGTGTTTTTTTCTTTTCTAGTAGCATGTGATGAATAAATTCTATTTTTTTAATAATATGACTCAAATTCTTGTAAATAATAGAAATAATTGTAATTAAATTTTCGATTGACACTAATTGATTTTTTTTTATAAGCAAGGATTTCATTGAAAGAGAGAACAATGGGTTCCTCGCTTGACAAGGTGTGCACTTTGTGTTACATTGAAGAAGAGGATTCCTTGCATCTCTTTCTTAAATGCCCAAAAGTTCAGAATTTGTGGGCTAAAATTTATGTTTGGTTAGGAATTCATCTGGTTCATGCTGATAATTTTTGCAACCATGCTCTTTTGTGGTTCCTTGCTCTGTACCAATACTGAAAAGATGATATGAGCTGCTATTTGTGGATTGTTACTTCTTGGTGCATATGGAACATGAGGAATAACATCATTTTCAATGGTTTGGTTTGGGATATGGACGATGTTTTTAACCGTGTAGTTTCTATTTCTTGGAGATGGTTGTAAATAGGCCGAAAGAGATGTAATTTTTATGATTGGATGTATCATCCATTAGATTTCTTCTAATTCTTTCTTTTCTTTGTTTGGTTCTCTTTCATTAATTTGGTTGGCTTTTTGTAAGGGTTGGAGAATCCCTGTTTCTCCCTTTAATACAAATTGCTTATCAAAAAAAAAAAAAGAGGCTAACCTCGAAACCAAAAAGATAATTACAACCCAATTATGCCTTAAGCAAGGAATTACAAAGGAAACTTACTAAACTCGTAAAACCTATAATTGGAGAGGGTAATTTTCCCGATGAAAGACCATCTCTAAACCAACGCCTTAATATTCCAAACCGTATCCAAAACGTTCCAACTATGGTTCCTAAAAATAATACCGTTCCGCAAATTCCACAAAAACCACGACGTAGCCAACCAAACACAACCTTCCATCCCTTTCTTCACCCTACTACGTTTGGAAAAAGTAAACCACTTTAGAAAGCTTTCTTTAATATTACTAGCTCCACAATCCTAAAAACCGATCCAATAGGCCATTATTCAGAAACACTAAACCTCTACTATAGATAGCCACTTTAGTGGGGAGCCTATTCAAAAAGCATCTCCAACCAAAAGCCTTAATCTTGTAAGGAACCGCCTCTTTCCAAATCAAAAAAAAAGTCTCCATCGTAAATATTACTCGGTCCAAAAGGAATGCGATACTTAGAAAGTAAATGAAAGAAACCACTAACCGAATAACCCTCCAACGGGCTCAACATCCACTCAACTCCGCCTTTGCCAAAACGATCTGGATGAACATGCTCCAACATCGCCCGCAACCTCACCAAATCCTCGGCAATAGGATCGTCGACCGAATCGGCCACCCCAAAATCACCCCAAATCCACCTCTCTCCTTGCCAACCACCCATACAAGCCACCGAAACATCTTTTAGACAAGACAATCGAAAAAAATTAGGGAATTTATCCTTTAAACAACACTCTCCAGTCCACCAAGAGAGCCAAAAAGGGGAAAAGAAACCATTTCCAATAGAAAATTTACAATTAGAAACAAAACAATTCTCCAGAAAACCTTTATCCACACCACATAATTCCCTCCACCAAAAAGATGCACTCTTCACCTTAATAGATAAACAACCATTATTCACCAACCTCAAATTTATATCTCCATATCTACCTTTTAAGACATTGTACCATAAAGCATTAGATTCCGATAAAATCCTCCATCTCCATTTATTGATAAGAGCCAAGTTAAAATCATCCACCCTTCTCAAACCTAACCCCCATTTCTCAAACGGACGACACACCTCCTTCCATCTAACCTAATGAATTTTCCTCTTATCCTCCTTACTCCCCCAAAGAAAATTACTTTGATTCCTAGTAATTTCTTTGACAGCTGTTGCGGTGAAAATCGGATAACAAATTATTAATTAATTTGCATCATATTTCTTTTACAGCCGACTTTGATTTATCCAAAGGAAAGGTTCAAGATCGTTAGAAAAACCTAAAGGGGGGAGATCTAAGGTTCGGGGGTTGGTTATACAAAGGGAAGGTATTAGCACCCTAAGTATCTGTAGTACTCTACAGGAACCTCTTGTTTTAATGTTATCTTATGTTTGCTAAAGGTTCTATGCTAAAGGTTGAAACCCTAGGGGTTAGTATCTAAGTATACTCGATAAGGCATCGCACCTTACGCCTACGTATCCTCGGGAATAAAATCAGAGTACGCGTAGTTCTACTTCTACTGAATAATTGACTATGGTCAATATCCAAAGGGGAAATGAGTGCAAGCTCATTGTAGAGTTTAAGAACTCTCTAAATCTAGTTGTAATGGACCTATGTTGAAGTTTTAGTCAGTAGGGAAAGTGATAAACTCATTATGATGAATATCACTAAGAGTTTAAGAACTCTCTCCTAAGGCTAGTTATAATTTCTATGGCTATGATGAGGCCGAGAAATGAAGTTTCTCCTAAGAGGTTACTTAGGTTAAGGTGGGAGGTCATGACTTATGAGTCAACATGTTTAACCTTCCTTTGGAATAGGGGGAATAACAGTTGAGATACCAAGAATAAAAGGCATAAAAGATAAAACATTGATATAAGATAACATAATGGAAGCAACATAAGCATAAGGATGGCAAGATGCTATAACGTATGGATAAGATGGACATGATCATCACCAAGACATATCAATATGTTTTAATCTTAAGGAAGACAAACATAAAGAACACTCACAAGATAAAAAGAATGATATTAATTAAGGATGACATTTAATAAAATTCACATTAAGTCAAATATATGATAAATCAAACATGGATAGATTAGTTCAAAATCTAAACAAACCATTAGTGAATAACACTCATAAGATCAATAAAGACGCTCATAAACAAATGTTAACCATCAATCCAAAGGTGATAATCAATTAACAATTAACAATTAATGATACGGTTAAAATTAACAATTAACAATTAAAATACAATTAACATACATATTGATGATTAAAATTTAAAAGTTAACAATTAACAACTAAATGCAATTAACAATTAACAATTAACATTAAAATTAACGCAACAATTGACAATTAGAATAAATTGCTAATTAAAAATAAAGATTAAAAAATATTTTGTAAATTTTGAAATAAAGAAAATGTTTTTAAATAAAATAAATAAAATAAATAAGTTTTAAAAGAAAAATTTGGAAAGAAAATAGTTGAAGATAGAAAAAAAGAATAAAAGAAAATAAGGTGCGGGGGGTGTAAAGAGTAAACCAGAGCTAGTAAAAAAGAAAAGGAAGTTAATGGGCCAGGAAGGGGGGTGGTACAAATAGCAATGCGGTCAAGGCCCAAAGTGTGTGGATCCGCGTGATCCAGTGAGATGAGTCTAAGGAGGTCTTCCGTGCGCCTCTGAAACGAAACCGTCAGATCCTGATATCTGACCAAGTCAAACCATCTTACGGTTGAAACGAAAAAGCAAAAGGGATGGATGAGGGATGTATGATAAAGATCAAACAGCCACAACAGTGACACGTGTCACCGCCATGCAAACCAAACCCAACAAGTGGGATACGCGTGGTAAACTGAAGAGGAAACAAAAGATAAAAATCAAATAAAAATCAAAACCACAATTCTCACATTCTCTCCCAAACGTCATGTAGACCCTCTTACTCTGAACAAAAGAGGTCGTCGGAAACCTAATCGTTTGTCGGAGAAGAAGATCCACGGTGGAAACCACCACCTTCTCTTGCGAGAAACCCTTTATTCCTCACAAAAACAAAACCCACCCTAATTTCTCTTTCCCTGAACCCGAATCTAAGGTTTGTTTCTCCTATAGAGTCACCAAACTTCCGAATCAAACCAAATCCTAAATCTGAACCCTAAGTTGAAATCTCAAAAAAACAATGTAACACAAGAAAAGTTAAAGTCCCTCGAGTTAGGGTCTTAACTCTTTACAATAACAATTACATGATGGCAACAATTTCGAAGCAAGAAAGGGAGCAGAATTTACCTATCGGAGCTCGTCCGATGCGTCTTCAGTGGCGGCGAAGCGTAGATAAAGAAGTTAGAATTCCTCAGCGTCCAGGTAGTATCCTACTCTCTCTTGTCGCGCGTGTATTGTTGTGAAGTTGTTGTTAGGTTTATGATTATGAAATGAATCTAGTCGTTGAATGATTTTTGTTTTGTTGAAGGTTATGTCAATGAAGGAGGTATCCAGGTACGACTTCTTCTTGCGGTTCTTCTCACAATTTCTGAGATTCAAAGTTGGCGATTTTTGAAAGATTGAGTCGAATTAGGAAAAACAGGGTGTGTATAAGAGACAGAAGTTTTCTGAAAATTTGGTTGAAGTTATGATTGATGAAGGGTGAGGCGATTAAGAGGGATAAAGGTGATTGGGACGGTGATGATGGCTGGGATCGATGGTGAGTTGTTGTTGACTTGGTGGTGAATGGTTTATAGATGGTAGCGAAGGATGTTGCCAATGGCGGAGGGGAGGAGTTTGTGTCGTGGTTTGGGATTGTGGTTGAGTTTCAGTTGAAGAAGGTTTTGAATGGATGGGTTGAGAATGGAGGAAATGGTGGTGTGGCCGTGTTGTTGAGTATGAAAATGGAGGAGTATTATGAGTATGTTTGAGTAGTGTGAAGGGAAACTCAGTAAGTTTGGATCCAAAATCGTGGAAGAAGATTAGTATGAAGATGGTGGTGAATGGTTTTTCTGAAGCTGTTTAGAGGCAGGTTTTGTTTATGGTTAGGGAAGCGAAGTCGTTGACAAGGGTGGCATGATGATGATTTGTGTGAGAATATGTGGGTGGTGGTGAGTTGTGGTGGTTATTCAATTCGTATGTGTTTCTGGTTTTTTTGGTGGTGGTTTATGAGGATTGGAAGGAAGTTAATGAATGGTAGCTTGATGTTATGCGTGGAGATGTTTTGAAGGTTGGCGAGGTTTGTTTCTCTTTGTGTTCTGAATCTCCCCCCTGTATCCTCTTCTCTCATCTGTTATATAATCACTTGTTTCTTAATTCAAATTTTTTACTGTTCTGAACTGTCCTAATGGTGCAGGCTGAATTGGTTGTTGCAGGAAGATTTTTGAAGCCAGAAAAAAAAAGCAGGTTTACATTGTTGTTCACAGAGTGCAGGCTGTGAAATCAGAAGGTACACAAGATGCAGTGCTGGTGTTGGTTTTTGCTTTGTACGGTTTTGGAGTGGGAAGAAAATTACTACTGTTTGCTTTTCTTTTTCTTTCAAATGGACACTAATGTATTTTAATGTAACAGATTTAATGTATTTTAATAAGAATGGATATTATATGGCAGCTGCAATGTGTTTTAGGTTTGTATTGGCATAGTAGATCAAGCCAAAAAGATCAATATATTAGCCAAGCGTAATGTTAAGTCAATTATATTTTTGGTAACAAGTAATTTTCTACCAAGAGTAATTATCAACTACAAATACAAGATCAAACCAAAAGGCCCCGCAGTTCAGTATGAAACAGTGCGCATGGTAAATTCTAAAACACATTAATTAGCAACAAAAGCAACAAACGTTTCATCAGGATGAAGTTAATCCAATTGGAATTAAAATTAAACTTAAACCAAACCTAAAATGATGAAGTTAATCCAGTTACATTATATTTGAATAAAAATGATAGTTAAAGTACATTAAATTTAGAATTGAAAATGATAATTAAAAATTAACTACATTAAAGTTAAAATTAAACTAAATCAAAAGTTAAAACTCAATCAATTCTCAAAATGAGAGAAATTCTAAAATGAAATGGGAAACTGGTTAAAAACATGATTAATGCTTAAAAAACTAAGAAAATGCACGAATGGCCGCTCGCAAATGATATAATGGTGATCAGACGAATCTAAGGGTAAAATTTGGGGTGCAACAGTTGCCCCTATTTAAATAGCTTCGCCGGATGACATGAGAGATGAAGATCCTCTTGGAATCAATAGTGAAAGATATTTAAATACAGATAACCAAAAATTTTTCCCTCAGATGCACAGACATGAAATGCAACAAACATGATGCCAAGAAGATGCAAAGATGCAAACACAACGAGACACCAAAGGGCAGATAGGAAGCAAACATAAGGTTAGCTTCACTGGAGAAGGATGAAGGTTAGTATCCATGAGAAACACTCACTGGGGAAACAGCCTAACCAATAAAAGAGACTCACCGGGGAGACTCCAAAGAAACACTGGGGAAAAGACCACAGACAAACTTTACTGGGGAAGGATCTGGGGAGATGGACTACTGGGGACAAAACAAACCCACATTCTTCCTGGGCATGAAACCAGAAAGAAGAACCTGATCACTAGGGATCAGTCAAAAGGACAGACAACCAAGCAACGACTTCCTGGGGATCTTATACTGAAGAGTTCAGAATGAGATCATCCAGAAAAGCCAGGAAGACAGAGACAAACTCTTCTCACCAACTAGGAGTCTTATAAGGTTAAAAAAAAGTTATCCCAAGAAGCTTAGCAAGTTTTCAAGAATCGAGCTAAGGGTTCAATGTCCGACACGATTCGAACAAAGACTCGGTTCAGGTTTGACATGATTCAAACAAGAACATATTTAAGAGGCAATGTCTGACACGATTAGAACAAAGACTCGGTTCAGGTTTGACACGATTCAAACAAGAACATATTTAAGAGGCAATGTCCGACACGATTCGAACAAAGACTCGGTTCAGGTTTGACATGATTCAAACAAAAATATATTTACAAAATCTTTAATGTTAAACTTCTTGGGGAACAGCAAAAGGTTTAAAGATTCAAATCTGGCGCGCAAAGGTTAAGACCGAACAAGTACGACACAAAGCAAATCGGGAATGTCTTTACTTCACTGGGGAAATAAAGACAGACACCAACAAAAGACCACAAGCAAAACAAAGCACAAGGAGCGAAGATGCTAGGGTATGATGCATATGCTTAGATATATGCTAGAAACAACGCGAACGACGCAAAACAGGAAAGAAGAAAGGATAACACAAGCCAACACCCTGAAATCCAAACAACAAGGAATACCGGGAAAATCTTCTTTTCACTGGAGATGGCAGATCCATGCCAAAAATATAGTACTGCTAATTCTTCCTGTACCAACTTGATTCCATGAAACATCTTAATACTAGAGTAAAACTTGGTTTATCTTTGTGTTTTCTTAGAACTTTCCCGCTTCCAAGAATCAGATGAAAATGACGAAGCTATTGTATTCAAAGACCAATAACAATTCTAGTGACTAAGAATTCTGTCGTCTAACAGCTGACTTCTTTGGGGACTCCTGCATAAAGAGCTGGGGTTTAAATGGGAACATGGTTAATGAGTCAAGAATAGACTTCGGTACTCACATAAGAGTTGGTTGAGATAACACATAATCTGCTTCATGAAGGAAAACCGGTAGGAGCCAGAAAGATAACCTCATTAGAGATAGAACCAAGAAATGGGCTCCAATAAAGGTATCTAGAATGATTGATCATCAAGGCTAGATGACATTCTAGAAAGGATCCGCAATGAAGGTTGAACCGAAAAACGGTCTTCACTGGGAAAAGACATCCAAAGTGATGGAAGAACAGGTTCAAGTATGACCGGTTGGCACTTTGGAAAAAAAAGAACCTTATTGGAGATTGAACTAAGAAATGGGCCCCAATAAGGTATCTAGGATGATTGATCATCAAGTCAAAACATGACTAAATGGCATCCTAGAAACACCTCTAAAGTGATGGAACAACAGGTTCAAGTATGACCGGTTGGCTCTTTAGAAGTAACCTCTAAAGTGATGGAACAACAGGTTCAAGTATGACCGGTTGGCGCTTTAGAAGTAACCTTGTTGGAGATTGAACCAAAAAATGGGCTCCAACAAAGTATCTAGAATGATTGATCATTAAGGCTAAACGCGACTAGATGACATTCTAGAAAAGATCCGTAATGAAGGTTGAACCGAAAAACGGTCTTCATTGGGAAAAGACATCTAAAGTGATGGAACAACAGGTTCAAGCATGACCGGTTGGCACTTTGGAAAAAGAAAAACCTTATTGGAGATTGAACCAAGAAATGGGCCCCAATAAAGGTATAGAATCTGATAGGTTAGTACCAGGGTTGTATAACTGAAGGTAAAACTTCCTGGGGAATACCCAATTACGGTTGCAAGAGGCTGAATAGTACCAAAGATAGATAAGCTGCTTATAGGAGACTGCCAAGCTTCTTCAAGAGATTGCTGCTTCGAAGATATGTTGATATCACAACACTGTTGGAGAAATAATTATGTCTTCAATGAGGATCTGAGATTCTTCTTGCGAGACACAGTGCAAAATAAATGCACGTTCAAAGATAGGTTTGAAAACCACACCTGCCAGGGACCAAAGTTCAATATAGGGACAAGCTAGAAAGAAACGGTCAAACAAGACTCCAATTGAGGGATGAACTCAAATGGGGATTTATCTTATCCAAATATAGAAAAGATAACTAAAACAACCATTATCCACGAGGATAAAACTCTGTGGGGAATTCAGAAAAGAATGGGCACTTTATGCCTAGGGCCGACTATCTATTGGAGTGAATAGATAAACCCAGTCACTTGGGGAGAAACGCCAAAGAGAACAAAGACAGGAAAACACCAGAAAAGGAAGCAGAAATGCAAAAATGCTAAGATGCATATGAGTGCTTATGCCATGCTTATGCTTATGCTGACAAAACAGACAAGCGAAACTGGAGACAAAGAAAACGTCTCGACAAGGATATCCAGCCAAACTCAACAGGTTGGACCAATACTGGGGGTGAAGAAGAATCAACAACTTCACTGGTGAAAAGAGTATTCCACTTGAGGTATAACATCAAAAGGATTGTCGTCATGAGCTTGATCTCTTTGTTGGTGGTCAATCAATGGAGAATTGTCAAGATTAGCTGAAGTAACAGCTTATTGGGGATCATTCAAAGGATACTGGCATAATGATCATCTTCCAGTCTTATCTGCCCCAGGCTATATGGTCTATCAGAAGAGGATAACAAGAGGATTTTATAGAAGAATTGGCATACAAGGTGTTTCAATATCTTCAAACTCTTGGAGAGATCTCGGCGTAACTGCCCCAGATTAACGACATTTGCACAACAAATCCTTTGAACTTGCTTCAGACTGGTTGTTTTGAAGATTTGGGAAACAAACCTTGCCCCTGTCAGCTTGGTTGATCTGTGACGGAGATGTCCTTGACTGGCGGTCTTTTAGAGATTTTCCGAATCTCGACATGATTGTCCCTGATTAACTGGTTCGTGAGGGTAAGTCACCAAAAGGATTTCATAGAAGAAATTACATACCAGATGCTTCAATGTCTTCAAACTTTTTGAAAAGAAATGAACTTAGACATGGTTGCCCTGGTTCAACTGTATTAGTAATACACAAATGGTAGTAGAAATGCCTGGGGGAACAAAACTTGCCCCTGCCTACAGGTCACTGGAGTCCATACTTGTCATAAAATGACCTCAGGGAGACTTGCCCCAATATTTTGAACTTTGACGAGTTCTGTCCCTAATTCGGTAGATTGGCAAATCCTTCCGCTTGGTTGCCCCTGACTGAGCTTTCTTTATCAAGTCAAATCTTTGACTGACCGCATTTGTTCGGATTCCTTGATATCGAATGGTATTGCAAACAAGTGTTGTCCATTAAAATTGGCAAAATTTAATTCAAAACTTAATGCGGAGTTTGAAAACAAAGCTTTGATAAAAAATGCACAGTGAAATGATTAAAACAAAAGGTGGGTCTAGTCATTGAGGAAGTGACCAACACACGCGAGCAACAAAGATTATTAGGAGTCAGGTTACTCAACCTTGCTGTAGTATGCTTTTCAAAACAACCTTACCTCAATTAGGTCCTTTAGAGATTGTAATGTGGTATGGTTCATGGTTTATGAAACAAAAGATAAAGGCTCAAATCCTACGCTCAGTTAACTGAAGATATACGTTCAACTCTCCAAAAGTAGGAAGTCACTTGATTTGAAAGCTGACTGGCGCCTTATATGAAGCACTCGTGTTTGAATATATAACCGAGTTAAACTGAGAACTACCCTGCCCCAAGGTTGAGATTTAAGGTTTTTTGTGTGTGTAAGGAAAGAAAACTCCTACTTCTAGGCTCGAAGGGGTTAACAAGGGATGAATTGAAACAATGCCTTACATCCTCGGCGAGGTTAATTTGAAGGCATACCACAGCAATTATGAACATGAGGTTTTCATCATCCTCCCTAATCTTTGCTTTAACAAAAGTTTGGAAAACATGGTGAAAAAGATATATATTTTTTTTAAAATAACAGTAAATGAGTGAAACGAATGGATTTAATCTAAAAGATGCACAAACATTTCATTAACCTTGCTAATTTGAAAGTACAACACAGCTTATGAGCAAATACAAATTCAAAGTGCAAAGGAAATACAAACAAAATGCTGAAACAGCCAAAAGATTGCCAGCTTTAGGGAATCAAAAACAACAAATCAAAGAGGAGACACCAAATCCCTCATCCTCCCCAGCATTACTTATCTAATGAGCGGGTAAGGATTGTTCTTGATATTAGGCTGAGAACCATCGAAAGACAAAATGTTTCTCTCCACTAAGTCCTTCACAATATGCTTCAAAGCAAAACAACCTTTTAAATTGTGGCCTGGTGCACCTTCATGGAATGCACAATGAGCGTTGGGATTGTAAGAAGGTGGAAGCGGATTAGGAGGTGGGCCTGATGACCTCTTAGTTATTAATCCTTGTTGTACCAAAACATGATACAATGCTGTGTACGTCATAGGAATGGGATAAATCTGAGGCCTTCCACCCTTTCTTTTACCTGGAATATTCTGACGAGAAACTTGAGTCCTTTGTAGATAAGCAGGAGCGTTGGGCGCTCGTTGATATACTGGTGGTTGAGGAACCGGTTGATAAACAGAAGCTTGGTTATTAAATGTTGGCGTAATGGTGGCCACATAAGGTTGCTGAACAGAATGACACTGTTGTTGCTGCTGACGCTTCCAGAACTGATTTTTCTTCCTTTTGTTCGTCATCACCACACTGGTATCTCCTTCCCTTTTGAAGGATTTCTTGGCATCATAGCTTGAATTATCAGCTCTCTTGGTCATTTTCCGGCTCTTTAGACCAAGCTCTACTTTAATCCCCACAGCCACAATATCGGAAAAAACTAGCAGACATGTTACTGATCATCCTTTTATAGAATTCTGGTATCACCGTGTCAACAAACCAATCAGTTAACTCCTTTTTAGATAAAGGTGGCTCTACCTGTGAAGCCAGCTCTCTCCATCTTTGTGCATACTCTTTAAAAGACTCAGTATCGCTCTGTGACATACTCAGTAGTTGTCTACGATCTGGCGCCAAGTCCATGTTATACTGGTAATGCTTTACAAAAGCATCAGATACATCTTGAAAACATCAGATCCTATATTGGTCCAAAGTCAAATACCACTTTGCAGCAGCTCCTTTCAAACTATCTTGGAAGCAATGGATCATCAACTTATCATTATCCATAAATGCAGCCATTCGTCTGTAATACATGACCAAATGCGACTTAGGATAGGTCGTTCCTGAGTATAAGTCGAAATTGGGTAGTTTGAACTTGGGTGGAATTACCAAGCCTGAGACTAAGCACAAGTCTTTAACATTAGTATTAGATACATTGCTCCTCTCTATTGCTTCCAATTTCCTCCACATTGTCTCTACACTTTCCTCCAACCTTTCATGTCGATTGTCCCCTTCTTTGGACATATTGACATGATCATAAACCGGATGTGGATTCTAAAAAATTGGTTGCATCTGGGCTTGCGTTGTCACTGGAGTGAAGGTAGGAATAGCTTGAAAAGTCTCATTAACCAAAGGAACAACTTGTTGGGTGAAAGTGACGGCCGGAGCCCATATAAAGTTAAAAGGCATACCCAAAGTGGGGTTCACAATAGTAACGGGAGGTTCTACAGTTGTAGCAACGACTTCTGAGACTACGGTGACCTGCGTATCCACCTTTGCTTGTATAACATTCAAAACTTCCATGATCTGCCCCATTCCTCCTCGGAGCTCACTCAATTCATTGTTGACTCTGTCCATCTCGCAGTATTGTTCAGACATCCTTTGTCGAGTTTGGACTTGGGTGACAATTCAAAGACGATTCTGAAGGGAAAACGACGACATGAGACGAAGACAGAGAGGGAATGCACATGCTATGATGCAAATGAGATGCTAATGCAAGCCAAATGGTTTCAAGGAACTCAAAGGCAAGTTCTAAAAAAAATAATTTGGGAAAATTGAAGACTTTTTGTTTTTAAAATCCAAGCTCTGTTGATCTTTTGAAAAGGAAACAAGTATTTGAGTTTCTCGAAACCAAAGGGCTAAGAATGCTTGAGTGCAGAGATGCATAAAGCATACGAGCACAAACACATGTACACACATCAAAACAAACAAACCCTAGGTTTGTAGGTCTCATAAATGGAGCCGTGGTCTACCCATCCCAATAGGTATGTACTACTGGTTTTCACCTGCCGAACAAGGTTCTAAAGAGTTCCCAGAGTCTACAATCCATCTTTCGGATTTTAAGGATTTCCCAAATGACTTGGTAATCGATAAAATTCTCAAGAGGATCTTGTCTGAGTGTAGTATCGTGTGACAACCAATTCAGAAATAGACTCCATCATGGTCTCCGCACTACATCCTAAAAGGCTTAGTGGGGTTTGGTAACTACGGTTCTCAATATCCCGAGCTCCTAGGTCGAGAGTAGCACGCTTTCACGAATGAATTCGTTCAACATAACTAGACTCTCAAGAGGGCCTCAACTGAGTGATGGTGTTATCAATTCAACTTTTCAGGATTCGACTCCCTCAAAGCCTCCTTGAATACCATCGTCCTATAATAAGTGTACGCTCAAATCCGGGTATAGGATTTATCTCACTCATAGATATCATGTCAACCCAAATTAAACAGAAAAAGTTAAGCAAGAACAGATATACAGATATATAAGCAAGTATGACATACACAAGCATATACAAGTAAATAAGCAAACATGAATAACACAAAAACAAGATAGGCTTAACCCTCTTAGGAAAGGACCAGCAATAGGTCTAACTCTCCCCAGTGAAGTCGCCATTTCTGTTGCGGTGAAAATCAGATAACAAATTATTAATTAATTTGCATCATATTTCTTTTACAACCGACTTTAATTTATCTAAAGGAAAGGTTCAATATCGTTAGAAAAACCTAAAGGGGGGAGATCTAAGGTTCGGGGGTTGGTTATACAAAGGGAAGGTATTAGCACCCTAAGTATCTGTAGTACTCTACAGGAACCTCTTGTTTTAATGTTATCTTATGTTTTCTAAAGGTTGAAACCCTAGGGGTTAGTATCTAAGTATACTCGATAAGGCATCACACTTTACGCCTACGTATCCTCGGGAATAAAATCAGAGTACGCGTAGTTCTACTTCTACTGAATAATTGACTATGGTCAATATCCAGAGGGGAAATGAGTGCAAGCTCATTGTAGAGTTTAAGAACTCTCTAAATCTAGTTGTAATGGACCTATGTTGAAGTTTTAGTCAGTAGGGAAAGTGATAAACTCATTATGATGAATATCACTATGAGTTTAAGAACTCTCTCCTAAGGCTAGTTATAATTTCTAAGGCTCTGATGAGGCCGAGAAATGAAGTTTCTCCTAAGAAGTTACTTAGGTTAAGGTGGGAGGTCATGACTTATGAGTCAACATGTTTAACCTTCCTTTGGAATAGGGGGAATAACAGTTGAGATACCAAGAATAAAAGGCATAAAAGATAAAACATAATGGAAGCAACATAAGCTTAAGGATGGCAAGATGCTATAACGTATGGATAAGATGGACATGATCATCACCAAGACGTATCAATATGTTTTAATCTTAAGGAAGACAAACATAATGAACACTCACAAGATAAAAAGAATGATATTAATTAAGGATGACATTTAATAAAATTCACATTAAAGTCAAATATATGATAAATCAAACATGGATAGATTAGTTCAAAATCTAAACAAACCATTAGTGAATAACACTCATAAGATCAATAAAGATGCTCATAAACAAATGTTAACCATCAATCCAAAGGTGATAATCAATTAACAATTAACAATTAATGATACGGTTAAAATTAACAATTAACAATTAAAATACAATTAACATACATATTAATGATTAAAATTTAAAAGTTAACAATTAACAACTAAATGCAATTAACAATTAACAATTAACATTAAAATTAACGCAACAATTGACAATTAGAATAAATTGCTAATTAAAAATAAAGATTAAAAAATATTTTGGAAATTTTGAAATAAAGAAAATGTTTTTAAATAAAATAAATAAGCTTTAAAAGAAAAATTTGGAAAGAAAATATTTGAAGATAGAAAAAAAAAAGAAAAGAAAATAAGGCGCGGGGGGTGTAAAGAGTAAACCAGAGCTAGTAAAAAAGAAAAGGAAGTTAATGGGCCAGGAAGGGGGGTGGTGCAAATAGCAATGCGGTCAAGGCCCAAAGTGTGTGGATCCGCGTGATCCAGTGAGATGAGTCTAAGGATGTCTTCCGTGCGCCTCTGAAACGAAACCGTCAGATCCTAAGATTTGACCAAGTCAAACCATCTTACGGTTGAAACAAAAAAGCAAAAGGGATGGATGAGGGTCGTATGATAAAGATCAAACAGCCACAACGGTGACACGTGTCACCGCCATGCAAACCAAACCCAACAAGTGGGATACGCGTGGTAAACTGAAGAGGAAACAAAAGATAAAAACACAATAAAAATCAAAACCACAATTCTCACATTCTCTCCCAAACATCATGCAAACCCTCTTACTCTGAACAAAAGAGGTCGTCGGAAACCTAATCGTTTGTCGGAGAAGAGGATCCATGGTGGAAACCACCACCTTCTCCGGCGAGAAACCCTCTATTCCTCACAAAAACAAAACCCACCCCACTTTCTCTTTCCCTGAACCCGAATCTAAGGTTTGTTTCACCTATAGAGTCTCCAAACTTCCGAATCAAACCAAATCCTAAATCTGAACCCTAAGTTGAAATCTCAAAAAAACAAGGTAACGCAAGAAAAGTTAAAGTCCCTCGAGTTAGGGTCTTAACTCTTTACAATAACAATTACATGATGGCAGCAATTTCTAAGCAAGAAAGGGAGCAGAATTTACCTATCGGAGCTCGTCCGATGCGACTTCAGTGGCGGCGAAGCGTAGATAAAGAAGTTAGAATTCCTTAGCGTCCAGGTAGTATCCTACTCTCTCTTGTCGCGCGTGTATTATTGTGAAGTTGTTGTTAGGTTTATGATTATGAAATGAATCTAGCCATTGAATGATTTTCGTTTTGTTGAAGGTTATGTCAATGAAGGAGGTATCCAGGTACGACTTCTTCCTGCAGTTCTTCTCACAATTTCTGAGATTCAAAGTTGGCAATTTTTGAAAGATTGAGTCGAATTAGGAAAAACAGGGTGTGTATAAGAGACAGAAGTTTTCTGAAAATTTGGTTAAACTTATGATTGGTGAAGGGTGAGGCGATTAAGAGGGATAAAGGTGATTGGGACGGTGATGATGGCTGGGATCAGTGGTGAGTTGTTGTTGACTTGGTGGTGAATGGTTTATAGATGGTAGCGAAGGATGTTGCCAATGGCGGAGGGGAGCAGTTTGCGTCGTGGTTTGGGATTGTGGTTGAGTTTCAGTTGAAGAAGGTTTTGAAAGGATGGGTTAAGAATGGAGGAAATGGTGGTGTGGCCGTGTTGTTGAGTATGAAAATGGAGGAGTATTGTGAGTATGTTTGAGTAGTGTGAAGGGAAACTCAATAAGTTTAGATCCAAAATGGTGAAAGAAGATTAGTATGAAGATGGTGGTGAATGGTTTTTCTGAAGTTGTTTAGAGGCAGGTTTTGTTTATGGTTAGGGAAGCGAAGTCGTTGACAAGGGTGGCACGATGATGATTTGTGTGAGAAGATGAGGGTGGTGGTGAGTTATGGTGGTTATTCAATTCGTATGTGTTTCTGGTTTTTTTGGTGGTGGTTTATGAGGATTGGAAGGAAGTTAATGAATGGTAGCTTGATGTTATGCATGGAGATGTTTTGAAGGTTGGCGAGGTTTATTTCTCTTTGTGTTCTGAATCTCCCCCCCTGTATCCTCTTCTCTCATCTGTTATATAATCACTTGTTTCTTAGTTCAAATTTTTGACCGTTTTGAACTGTCCTAATGGTGCAGGCTGAATTGGTTGTTGCATGAAGATTTTTGAAGCCAGAAAAAAAAGCAGGTTTACGTTGTTGTTCACAGAGTGCAGGCTGTGAAATCAGAAGGTACACAGGATGCAGTGCTGGTGTTGGTTTTTGCTTTGTACGGTTTTGGAGTGGGAAGAAAATTACTACTATTTGCTTTTCTTTTTCTTTCAAATGGACACTAATGTATTTTAATGTAACAGATTTAATGTATTTTAATAAGAATGGATATTATATGGCAGCTGCAATGTGTTTTAGGTTTGTATTGGCATAGTAGATCAAGCCAAAAAGATCAATATATTAGCCAAGCGTAATGTTAAGTCAATTATATTTTTGGTAACAAGTAATTTTCTACCAAGAGTAATTATCAACTACAAATACAAGATCAAACCAAAAGGCCCCGCAGTTCAGTATGAAACGGTGCACGTGGTAAATTTTAAAACACATTAATTAGCAACAAAAGCAACAAACGTTTCATCAGGATGAAGTTAATCCAATTGGAATTAAAATTAAACTTAAACCAACCCTAAAATGATGAAGTTAATCCAGTTACATTATATTAGAATAAAAATGATAGTTAAAGTACATTAAATTTAGAATTGAAAATGATAATTAAAAATTAACTACATTAAAGTTAAAATTAAACTAAATCAAAAGTTAAAACTCAATCAATTCTCAAAATGAGAGAAATTCTAAAATGAAATGGCAAACTGGTTAAAAACATGATTAATGCTTTAAAAACTAAGAAAATGCACGAATGGCCACTCGCAAATGATATAATGGTGATCAGACGAATCTGAGGGTAAAATTTGGGGTGCAACAACAACCTTTACCAGAGCTTTATAAAAAGAAAGCATGAAAATAGAAACACTTCAAAGCACAGACTTTAATAGAGTAAGTCTTCCCCCAAAACTAAGATACCTATTATTCCAACAAAAAAGCCTCTGTTTCAACTTCCCCACCAACTCCTTCCACATATCGTTTCTATTGAAATTGAAACCAATAGGAATTCCAATAAAAACAAAGTTACTATCCTCCCTCCTACAAGAAAGAAAGAAAGAGGCCATATCCAAAAATCTAGAACCGATATTCACACCAATAAGTTTGCTCTTATGTAAATTAATTCCCAAACCGGAAACTAATTCAAAAGCTCTCAAAACCGATTTTATAGCCCAAAGGTGCTTCCAACTACCATCTCCAAACAATAATGTATCATCCGCAAATTGAAGAATATCAACAAACCACTTGCCTGCAATATTAAAGCCCTCAAACTCCTCATTCACCACCAACCTACTAACCATACCCTTTAAGTATTCCGCAACAATCACAAAAAGAAAGGGAGAGAGAGGATCTCCTTGTCTCAAGCCTCTTTCCACGACAAATTCCTTCGTCGGGCTACCGTTCACTAAAACCGACATCTTACTCGAAAAAACCAAAGCGTCCATCCATTTCAACCAAACCTCCCCAAAACCCCTTTTACGAAGCATAAAAGTGAGAAAGTTCGAACTAACCTTATCATACGCTTTTTCAAAATCAACCTTAAAAAGCATACAACTCCTTCCCTCCTTTTTCGCAAAGTCAACCACCTCGTTAGCCACCAAAACGGCATCTAGCAATTGCCTACCCGGGACGAAAACGCTTTAACAATTAGAAATAACTGAGTGCAACACCAACTTTAATCTAGCCACCAAAAGCTTCGATAACGCTTCTTAGACGCACCCAACAAGACATATATGCCTATAATCATCCAAACTCAAAGGGTTTGAAGACTTAGGAATCAATGTTAAAAAGGAGGATACTAAAGATTTAGAGAAAAAAGCTCCGGAGTGAAAGCTTTGAAAACAACCAATAAAATCCTCCTTTAAGAAGTACCAACACTTTTTAATAAAAAGAAACGAGTAACCATCGGGACCCAGACTTTTAGATCCATCACAATTCCACACCGCCTCTTTAATCTCCTCCTCCGTAAAGGGAGCTTCGAGCAAAGATCTCTCTGAATGACTAATGCCCTTAAAAGAGATGCCTTCAAGCACCGGTCTTTCGAAATCCGACTCAACAAATTTCGAAGCAAAATGTCTCCTAACTTATCTTCCTTAACCTCCACCACCTTATCCAAAATTCCATTGTCCGTTCTAATAGAACCGATGAAATTACTCCTCCTCCTCTCTTTCATAGCTCTATGAAAATACCTGTAACACCCCGATTCCGATTTTTCCCATTTTGTTGAGTCTTTTATTTAAATTGAGTGATAAATTATTTCATTTGTGAAATTGGTGTGTTAATATGCTATGTTGACATGTTATGATATTTTACCGTTTTCGAGAGTTTTCGGAGAAAATTAGAATGGAGGGTATTTTAGACATTTTTCAATTAATTATAAGTTAGAAAATTTAGTGGAAATATAATTGTGTGAGAAAATGAATTAATTTAATTTGTATAGAAAATAAGAGGTAGAAAAGAAAAAGAGTTAAGAAGAGGAAATAGGAGAGAAGGAGATAGAAAAGAAAATAGAGAGAAAAAGGAGAGAAAGAAAGAGGAAGAGGAGAAAAGAGAAGGAAAAGAGGAAAAGATTGGGAAATCTTCAAAACAACTTATAGGAATCGATTTAATCGGGTAAGGGTGTGAAATCTTATTATCTCATCAATGTATATCATTATGTATGTGTTTTCTTGTATGTTTTCTTGTCTTCCATAGCTTTTGAGTTTTAGGTTGAAAATGAGAATTTGATGAGAAATTGATACTTTCGCGGTTGGAAATCGACGTAAATGTGGTAGAATGCTTGTTGCCATGATTGTATTGAGTTTTGATTGATATATGATGTTTTGAAAATGTTTTGGTAGTTGAAAATCTCATTTTGGGTTTCTACACAGCGCTGAAAAATTCTGAGTTTTCCTTGGTTCGCCTAGCGAACCTGGGGCGAAGCAGTAACGAGTGATGTTTTTGCGGGTTTGCCTAGCGAACCAGTTAGCGAAGGTCAGCGAAGGTTTGCTGAGTTGTTCGCCTAGCGAACTTTGGGTGTTTTTGGGTTTGGTGGTTGCTGCCTTGGTTCGCCAAGGGGTTCGCCTAGCGAAGGCGGTAGCGAATGCTCGCTAGAGGGTTCGCCTAGCGAACAGGGCTGTTTGTGTAATTTTGTTTTCTGCATAACTTTTGATTTGTGGTTTGGTTTGAGGCGTGGTTTGATGCATTAGAAAGCTTATAAAATGTTCTTTTTTTATGAGGAGGGTTTTGAGATTGTTAGCCGATTTAATTATGTCGAAAAGTCGGGAATAGTGTTATTTAGCGACTTTTACCGTTTGGAATGTGTGTTTGGATGTGAATCATACAATAGTGCATTGATGTGAATGTATATAGATTGTATGTGATAGTATGAGATGAATGCATGAATATATTGTGAATATGTATGCATTTCAAGAATGTCTTGAGTCATTTTGTATGTGAAGCATAATGGTGTGCATTCTTGTGTTGTGTGATTCTAATGAGAATCCGCTGTAACGTCGTGTGCCCGTGTGGGGTGTGAGCGACGGTTTGGTTCCAGAGGGAATTCGCTATAACGTCGTGTGCCCATGTGGGGTGTGAGCGATGATTATAGACGATCGTGTGCCCGTGTGGGGTGTGAGCGATCGGGTCGTGTGCCCGTGTGGGGTGTGAGCGATCCATAAACATTGTGTGCCCATGTGGGGTGTGAGCAATGGGTGAACTTCGTATGCCCGACGGGGAGTTACATTGGTAACGAGCGATGGTTCCAATAAGTTCCTGAGTGAACTTGAGGTGATTGAGTCAGTACCGCATTGCATTTGCATAGAGTCGTGAGTCGGTCTCTATGATTTGCATTTATCATCTTTATATGGTGCATTGATGAATAAACATGAATATGTATGTTTATGTGGAATGATAAGAATTGTGAAGGTATGCATGATGAAATGCTTGGATTTGTATATGTATACATTGTAATGTATATGGGCGAATTGTGATGAATTGTGGTGAGAATGTGGAATATGTGTATTTTTATGCTAAGATATATAATTATATGCATTGTTATTATGATAATATTTCTCACCCTTCTGCTGTTTTATGATGCTCTATGAGGCATTGCAGAGTAGGTATGCTGGTGGTCTTTTTGTGAAGCGTGTCTTCATTCTTTTGGTCGGTCGGCTCTGATATGTAGCACCGGGTAGCTAGGATATATATGATTCTTTTGTGATACATTGTACATGTATCTTGTTGATGAATGTTTCTGTAAACATGATTTATGTTGGTGGTTAATACTTGATGATGTATATATATGTTATATATTATTCAATGTTTAGATTTTCCGCTTTTATTCTAAATATTGAGATGTGGGTGTAAGGACTAAGTTCCTCTGTTGCAAAGTTACCCCACTGTTGCATATCAATATTGAGCAGGTGTTGAATGTTTTAATTTCATGTATAATGTGACATACCTCTTTCATACTATGTTTATAATTATACTCTGACGAAATTTTTATTATGTGCCTAAATGATTATTGTGATTATTTGGGGGTATAAAAAGGGGGTGTTACATTAAGTGGTATCAGAGCCAGTGTTGAGTCAGTTGTGTCTGTCTTGTTGTTGTGATGGTTGAACAGTTGTTTAACCTTGTTGTCATTTTTGGGAATGATCAGAATATGGCTGGTAGAAACGACAATGTGATGGCTGCTGCTTTGGAAGCAATGGCTAGGGCGGTGCAAGGTACGCCGAACGTGAATGCTAATGACGAGTTCAGGAAGAATCAACCACCGGTCTTCAAAGGAAGATTTGATCCCAATGGAGCTCAAATGTGGTTGAAAGAGATTGAAAGGATCTTTAGAGTCATGGGCTGTGTGGAGGAGAATAAGGTGAGGCTTGGGTCTCACATGTTGAAGGAAGAAGCCGACGATTGGTGGGTCGGTATGCGTCAAGTTCTTGAGGTGGATGATGAAGAGATAAATTGGGATTTATTTCGTACTGAGTTCTTGAGGAAGTATTACCCTGAAAGTGTGAAAGGGAAGAAGGAGATGGAGTTCCTTGAACTGAAACAAGGTAGTATGTCCGTGGTGGACTATACTGCTAAGTTTGTGGAGTTGGTTCAATTCCATCCTCACTATGCTGCAATTACTGCTGAGTTCTCTAAGTGTATTAAGTATGAGAATGGTTTGCGTCCCGAGATTAAGCAAGCTGTGGGATATCAAAGGATAAGGAGGTTTACGGATTTGACGGAATGTTGTAGAATCTTCGAGGAAGATAGCAAGGCTCGTTCTACACATTACAAAAGTTTGAATGAGAGGAAGGGAAAGCAACAAGCTAGAGGTGGATCTTATGTGACACCCGTTGATAAGGGCAAGCATAGGGGAAACTTTGAGAGGAGATCTGGAGGAGGAAGTTCCGGTTCCGTTAAGTGTTACAAGTGTGGTGGAATGGGTCATAAATCATTTGAGTGTGGGAAGACTGTGGTGAAATGTTCTAACTGTGGAGGCCTTGGGCATGCTACTACTGAGTGTAGAAGGAATATAGTGAAGTGCTATAATTGTGGAGAAGTGGGTCACATTAGTACTAAGTGTACTAAGCCAAAACAAGCTCAAGCGGGCGGAAAGGTGTTTGCATTAGCGGGGACGGACACTACTAGTACAGACCGTTGGATTAAAGGTACATGCTTTATTAATAGTACACCTTTAGTTGCTATTATTGATACGGGAGTGACTCATTCGTTCATTTCTCATGAGTGCGCTAAGCGTTTGAATTTGTTTATGACTTCTTGGGGTGGTGAGATGGTTATTGAGACTCCTGCTTCAGGGTCGGTAACTACGTCTTTGGTGTGTGTAAGTTGTCCTTTGACCATGTATGGTAAAGACTTCATTATGGATTTAGTGTGTTTGCCGTTGGAGGGGTTGGACGTAATCTTGGGTATGAACTGGTTGCAATTTAATCAAGTTCATATAGATTGCTATCACAAGTTAGTAAGGTTTCCGTCTTTGGAAGATGACGAAGATGAGAGTTTCCTATCCACTAAAGAGTTGAAGAAACTTTTAGCGGACGAAGCTCAATTGTTCGGTTTGTTCGCATCATTGTCGGTGGAGAGTAAAGTTGAACTCGATGTGTTCCCAGTGGTGTGTGATTTTCCAGAAGTGTTTCCGGAGGATATTACGGATGTACCGCCGGAAAGAGAAGTTGAGTTTTCTATTGATCTAGTTCCGGGTACTAGACCGGTTTCGTTGGCACCGTATCGTATGTCGGCATCGGAGTTGGTAGAATTGAAGAAGCAATTGAATGACTTGTTGGACAAGAGATTTGTAAGACCAAGTGTTTCTCCTTGGGGTGCTCCGGTATTGTTGGTAAAGAAGAAGGATGGAAGTATGCGGTTCTGCATTGATTATCGACAATTGAACAAGGTGACAATTAAGAACAAGTATCCGCTTCCAAGGATCGATGATTTGATGGACCAATTAGTTGGTGCGCGTGTTTTTAGAAAGATTGATTTGAGATTGGGATATCACCAGATTCATGTGAAAGAAGAGGATATTCAAAAGACGGCCTTTAGGACACGGTATGGTCATTACGAATATTCCGTGATGCCATTCGGGGTTTCTAATGCGCCGGGTGTGTTTATGGAATACATGAATCGTATTTTTCATGAACAGTTAGATCGTTTTGTGGTTGTGTTCATCGATGATATTTTGATTTACTCTAAGTCTCAAGAGGAGCATGAAGAGCATTTGAGGATTGTGTTACAAATTTTGAAAGAGAAACAATTGTATGCTAAGTTGTCGAAATGTGAATTTTGGTTCTCGGAAGTAAGTTTTATTGGACATGTTATTTCTGGTAGTGGTATCAGTGTTGATCCATCCAAGATTGATGTAGTGATGCAATGGGAGGCTCCTAGATCGGTTACGGAGATTCGAAGCTTTTTAGGCTTGGCGGGTTATTATCGAAGGTTTATTGAGGGATTTTCGAAGTTGGCATTTCCGTTAACGCAATTGACTTGTAAGGAAAAGGCTTTCATTTGGGATATTCATTGTGAAGAGAGTTTCAATGAGCTAAAAAGAAGGTTGACAACGGCTCCGATCTTGATTTTGCCAAATACGACGGAACCATTTGTTGTGTATTGTGATGCTTCATTGGTTGGGTTAGGTGGTGTTTTGATGCAAGATGGAAAAGTTGTGGCTTATGCTTCAAGACAATTGAGAGTGCATGAAAAGAATTATCCTCACATGACTTGGAGTTAGCGGCCGTGGTGTTTGTTTTGAAAATTTGGAGGCACTATCTTTATGGTGCAAGATTTGAAGTTTTTAGTGATCACAAGAGCTTGAAATATTTATTTGATCAAAAAGAATTGAACATGAGACAAAGAAGCTGGTTAGAGCTTTTGAAGGATTATGATTTTGGTTTGAATTACCATCCGGGTAAGGAAAACGTGGTGGCCGATGCTTTGAGTCGGAAATCGTTACATATGTCCGCATTGATGATGAGAGAATGGGAACTTTTGGAGAATTTTAGAGACTTGAGTTTGGTTTGTGAAATGACGCCGAGAAGTGTGCGACTTGGTATGCTACATGTTACGAATGATTTTCTTGCAACCGTATGTGAAAAGCAAAAGTTGGATTTGAAGTTCGTTGATTTGATGATGAATGAAAATGAGGATTTCAAGGTTGATAATTTTGGAGTTTTGAGATTTCGTGGTCGTATTTGTATTCCCGATGATGTGGAGTTGAAAAAGATGATATTGGAAGAAGGACACCGGAGTAATTTGAGTATACATCCGGGAGCGAATAAAATGTATCAAGATTTGAAGAAAATCTTTTGGTGGTCCGGATTAAAGAGGGATGTGGCTCAATTTATGTATGCGTGCTTAACTTGTCAAAAGTCTAAGGTGGAACATCAAAAGCCTAGTGGATTGATGCAACCGTTGGACATTCCGGAGTGGAAATGGGATAGTATATCGATGGATTTTGTTACGGGATTGCCGAATACGCAAAGAGGTCATAATTCTATTTGGGTAATCGTTGATAGGCTTACTAAATCTGCTCACTTCATTCCAATTGATATTAGTTATCCTTTGGAGAAGTTAGCCGAGATTTATGTTCTTATGGTTGTGAAGTTACATGGAGTTCCTAAGAGTATTGTATCGGATAGAGATCCTAGATTTACATTGAGGTTTTGGGAGAGTTTACAAAAGGCTTTGGGTTCTAAGCTAAGATTGAGTTCGGCTTATCATCCGCAAACGGATGGTCAAACCGAGAGGACAATTCAATCGTTGGAGGATTTATTGCGTGCTTGTGTGCTCGAGCAAGGTGGTGCTTGGGATAGTTATTTGGCGTTGATTGAGTTCACCTACAATAATAGTTTTCATTCAAGTATAAGTATGGCACCATTTGAGGCTTTGTATGGTCGGAGATGTCGAACACCTTTGTGTTGGCATGAAACCGGTGAGAGGACGATAGTTGGACCGGAGATGGTACAACAAACGACGAAGAAAGTGAAGTTTATTCGTGAGAAGATGAAAGCTTCTCAAAGTAGACAAAAGAGCTATCATGACAAGAGAAGAAAAGATCTTGAGTTTCAAGAAGGCGACCATTTGTTTTTGAGAGTTACGCCGGTTACAGGTGTGGGTCGTGCTTTGAAGTCGAAGAAGTTGACTTATCATTTTATTGGTCCGTATCAGATTTCTGCGCGAGTTGGTGCTGCGGCTTACCGTGTGGCGTTGCCTCCGAATCTTTCGAATTTGCATGATGTATTCCATGTTTCGCAACTTTGGAAGTATGTTCCGGATCCGTCACATGTTATTCCTATGGACGAGGTTGAAGTGAAAGATAACCTTACGGTTGAAGCTTTACCGATTAGGATTTTGGACCGTGAAGTTAAGAAGCTAAGAGGCAAGGATATTGCACTTGTGAAAGTAGCGTGGGGAGGCGCTGCGGAAGGCAATATGACTTGGGAACTAGAGAGTAGGATGCGAGAGTCGTATCCGGAGTTGTTTGAATCAGGTAATATTTTCGAGGACGAAAATTTCTAAAGTGGGGGAGAGTTGTAACGCCCCGACTCCGATTTTTCCCCTTTTGTTGAGTCTTTTATTTAAATTTAGTGATAAATTATTTCATTTGTGAAATTGGTGTGTTAATATGCTATGTTGACATGTTATGATATTTTAGCGTTTTCGAGAGTTTTCGGGGAAAATTAGAATGAAGGGTATTTTAGATATTTTTCAATTAATTATAAGTTAGAAAATTTAGTGGAAATATAATTGTGTGAGAAAATGAATTAATTTAATTTGTATAGAAAATAAGAGATAGAAAAGAAAAAGAGTTAGGAAGAGGAAATAGGAGAGAAGGAGATAGAAAAGAAAATAGAGAGAAAAAGGAGAGAAAGAAAGAGGAAGAGGAGAAAAGAGAAGGAAAAGAGGAAAAGATTGGGAAATCTTCAAAACAACTTCTAGGAATCGATTTAATCGGGTAAGGGTGTGAAATCTTATTATCTCATCAATGTATATCATTATGTATGTGTTTTCTTGTATGTTTGCTTGTCTTCCATAGCTTTTGAGTTTTAGGTTGAAAATGAGAATTTGGTGAGAAATCGATACTTTCGCGGTTGGAAATCGACGTAAATGTGGTAGAATGCTTGTTGTCATGATTGTATTGAGTTCTGATTGATATATGATGTTTTGAAAATGTTTTGGTAGTAGAAAATCTCATTTTGGGTTTCTACACAGCGCTGAAAAATTCTGAGTTTTCCTTGGTTCGCCTAGCGAACCTGGGGCGAAGCAGTAGCGAGTGATGTTTTCGCGGGTTCGCCTAGCGAACCAGTTAGCGAAGGTCAGCGAAGGTTCGCTGAGTTGTTCGCCTAGCGAACTTTGGGTGTTTTAGGGTCTGGTGGTTGCTGCCTTGGTTCGCCTAGCGAAGGCGGTAGCAAATGCTCGCTAGAGGGTTCGCCTAGCGAACAGGGCTGTTTGTGTAAATTTGTTTTCTGCATAACTTTTGATCTGTGGTTCGGTTTGAGGCGTGGTTTGATGCATTAGAAAGCTTATAAAATGTTCTTTTTTTATGAGGAGGGTTTTGAGATTGTTAGCCGATTTAATTATGTCGGAAAGTCAGGAATAGTGTTATTTAGCGACTTTTACCGTTTGGAATGTGTGTTTGGATGTGAATCATACAATAGTGCATTGATGTGAATGTATATAGATTGTATGTGATAGTATGAGATGAATGCATGAATATATTGTGAATATGTATGCATTTCAAGAATGTCTTGAGTCATTTTGTATGTGAAGCATAATGGTGTGCATTCTTGTGTTGTGTGATTCTAATGAGAATCCGCTGTAACGTCGTGTGCCCGTGTGGGGTGTGAGCGACGGTTTGGTTCCAGAGGGAATCCGCTATAACGTCGTGTGCCCATGTGGGGTGTGAGCGATGATTATAGACGATCGTGTGCCCGTGTGGGGTGTGAACGATCGGGTCGTGTGCCCGTGTGGGGTGTGAGCGATCCATAAACATTGTGTTCCCATGTGGGGTGTGAGCAATGGGTGAACTTCGTATGCCCGACGGGGAGTTACATTGGTAACGAGCGATGGTTCCAATAAGTTCCTGAGTGAACTTGAGGTGATTGAGTCGGTACCGCATTGCATTTGCATAGAGTCGTGAGTCGGTCTCTATGATTTGCATTTATCATCTTTATATGGTGCATTGATGAATAAACATGAATATGTATGTTTATGTGGAATGATAAGAATTGTGAAGGTATGCATGATGAAATGCTTGGATTTGTATATGTATACATTGTAATGTATATGGGCGAATTGTGATGAATTGTGGTGAGAATGTGGAATATGTGTATTTTTATGCTAAGATATATAATTATATGCATTGTTATTATGATAATATTTCTCACCCTTCTGCTGTTTTATGATGCTCTATGAGGCATTGCAGAGTAGGTATGCTGGTGGTCTTTTTGTGAAGCGTGTCTTCATTCTTTTGGTCGGTCGGCTCTGATATGTAGCACCGGGTAGCTAGGATATATATGATTCTTTTGTGATACATTGTACATGTATCTTGTTGATGAATGTTTCTGTAAACATGATTTATGTTGGTGGTTAATACTTGATGATGTATATATATGTTATATATTATTCAATGTTTAGATTTTCCGCTTTTATTCTAAATATTGAGATGTGGGTGTAAGGACTAAGTTCCTCTGTTGCAAAGTTACCCCACTGTTGCATATCAATATTGAGCAGGTGTTGAATGTTTTAATTTCATGTATAATGTGACATACCTCTTTCATACTATGTTTATAATTATACTCTGACGAAATTTTTATTATGTGCCTAAATGATTATTGTGATTATTTGGGGGTATAAAAAGGGGGTGTTACATTAAGTGGTATCAGAGCCAGTGTTGAGTAAGTTGTGTCTGTCTTGTTGTTGTGATGGTTGAACAGTTGTTTAACCTTGTTGTCATTTTTGGGAATGATCAGAATATGGCTGGTAGAAACGACAATGTGATGGCTGCTGCTTTGGAAGCAATGGCTAGGGCGGTGCAAGGTGCGCCGAACGTGAATGCTAATGACGAGTTCAGGAAGAATCAACCACCGGTCTTCAAAGGAAGATTTGATCCCAATGGAGCTCAAATGTGGTTGAAAGAGATTGAAAGGATCTTTAGAGTCATGGTCTGTGTGGAGAAGAATAAGGTGAGGCTTGGGTCTCACATGTTGAAGGAAGAAGCCGACGATTGGTGGGTCGGTATGCGTCAAGTTCTTGAGGTGGATGATGAAGAGATAACTTGGGATTTATTTCGTACTGAGTTCTTGAGGAAGTATTACCCTGAAAGTGTGAAAGGGAAGAAGGAGATGGAGTTCCTTGAACTGAAACAAGGTAGTATGTCCGTGGTGGACTATACTGCTAAGTTTGTGGAGTTGGTTCAATTCCATCCTCACTATGCTGCAATTACTGCTGAGTTCTCTAAGTGTATTAAGTATGAGAATGGTTTGCGTCCCGAGATTAAGCAAGTTGTGGGATATCAAAGGATAAGGAGGTTTACGGATTTGACGGAATGTTGTAGAATCTTCGAGGAAGATAGCAAGGCTCGTTCTACACATTACAAAAGTTTGAATGAGAGGAAGGGAAAGCAACAAGCTAGAGGTGGATCTTATGTGACACCCGTTGATAAGGGCAAGCATAGGGGAAACTTTGAGAGGAGATCTGGAGGAGGAAGTTCCGGTTCCGTTAAGTGTTACAAGTGTGGTGGAATGGGTCATAAATCATTTGAGTGTGGGAAGACTGTGGTGAAATGTTCTAACTGTGGAGGCCTTGGGCATGCTACTACTGAGTGTAGAAGGAATATAGTGAAGTGCTATAATTGTGGAGAAGTGGGTCACATTAGTACTAAGTGTACTAAGCCAAAACAAGCTCAAGCGGGCGGAAAGGTGTTTGCATTAGCGGGGACGGACACTACTAGTACAGATCGTTGGATTAAAGGTACATGCTTTATTAATAGTACACCTTTAGTTGCTATTATTGATACGGGAGTGACTCATTCGTTCATTTCTCATGAGTACGCTAAGCGTTTGAATTTGTTTATGACTTCTTGGGGTGGTGAGATGGTTATTGAGACTCCTGCTTCAGGGTCGGTAACTACGTCTTTGGTGTGTGTAAGTTGTCCTTTGACCATGTATGGTAAAGACTTCATTATGGATTTAGTGTGTTTGCCGTTGGAGGGGTTGGACGTAATCTTGGGTATGAACTGGTTGCAATTTAATCGAGTTCATATAGATTGCTATCACAAGTTAGTAAGGTTTCCGTCTTTGGAAGATGACGAAGATGAGAGTTTCCTATCCACTAAAGAGTTAAAGAAACTTTTAGCGGACGAAGCTCAATTGTTCGGTTTGTTTGCATCATTGTCGGTGGAGAATAAAGTTGAACTCGATGTGTTCCCAGTGGTGTGTGATTTTCCAGAAGTGTTTCTGGAGGATATTACGGATGTACCGCCGGAAAGAGAAGTTGAGTTTTCTATTGATCTAGTTCCGGGTACTAGACCGGTTTCGTTGGCACCGTATCGTATGTCGGCATCGGAGTTGGTAGAATTGAAGAAGCAATTGAATGACTTGTTGGACAAGAGATTTGTAAGACCAAGTGTTTCTCCTTGGGGTGCTCCGGTATTGTTGGTAAAGAAGAAGGATGGAAGTATGCGGTTCTGCATTGATTATCGACAATTGAACAAGGTGACAATTAAGAACAAGTATCCGCTTCCAAGGATCGATGATTTGATGGACCAATTGGTTGGTGCGCGTGTTTTTAGAAAGATTGATTTGAGATTGGGATATCACCAGATTCATGTGAAAGAAGAGGATATTCAAAAGACGGCCTTTAGGACACGGTATGGTCATTACGAATATTCCGTGATGCCATTCGGGGTTTCTAATGCGCCGGGTGTGTTTATGGAATACATGAATCGTATTTTTCATGAACAGTTAGATCATTTTGTGGTTGTGTTCATCGATGATATTTTGATTTACTCTAAGTCTCAAGAGGAGCATGAAGAGC
Source organism: Lathyrus tuberosus (assembly GCA_022829125.1). Lineage (NCBI taxonomy): Eukaryota > Viridiplantae > Streptophyta > Magnoliopsida > Fabales > Fabaceae > Lathyrus > Lathyrus tuberosus. The sequence goes on along the minus strand of JALAZF010000463.1, from coordinate 3,119,273 downwards.
ATTTGAGGATTGTGTTATAAATTTTGAAAGAGAAACAATTGTATGCTAAGTTGTCGAAATGTGAATTTTGGTTCTCGGAAGTAAGTTTTATTGGACATGTTATTTCTGGTAGTGGTATCAGTGTTGATCCATCCAAGATTGATGTAGTGATGCAATGGGAGGCTCCTAGATCGGTTACGGAGATTCGAAGCTTTTTAGGCTTGGCGGGTTATTATCGAAGGTTTATTGAGGGATTTTCGAAGTTGGCATTTCCGTTAACGCAATTGACTTGTAAGGAAAAGGCTTTCATTTGGGATATTCATTGTGAAGAGAGTTTCAATGAGCTAAAAAGAAGGTTGACAACGGCTCCGATCTTGATTTTGCCAAATACGACGGAACCATTTGTTGTGTATTGTGATGCTTCATTGGTTGGGTTAGGTGGTGTTTTGATGCAAGATGGAAAAGTTGTGGCTTATGCTTCAAGACAATTGAGAGTGCATGAAAAGAATTATCCTACACATGACTTGGAGTTAGCGGCCGTGGTGTTTGTTTTGAAAATTTGGAGGCACTATCTTTATGGTGCAAGATTTGAAGTTTTTAGTGATCACAAGAGCTTGAAATATTTATTTGATCAAAAAGAATTGAACATGAGACAAAGAAGCTGGTTAGAGCTTTTGAAGGATTATGATTTTGGTTTGAATTACCATCCGGGTAAGGAAAACGTGGTGGCCGATGCTTTGAGTCGGAAATCGTTACATATGTCCGCATTGATGATGAGAGAATGGGAACTTTTGGAGAATTTTAGAGACTTGAGTTTGGTTTGTGAAATGACGCCGAGAAGTGTGCGACTTGGTATGCTACATGTTACGAATGATTTTCTTGCAACCGTATGTGAAAAGCAAAAGTTGGATTTGAAGTTCGTTGATTTGATGATGAATGAAAATGAGGATTTCAAGGTTGATAATTTTGGAGTTTTGAGATTTCGTGGTCGTATTTTTATTCCCGATGATGTGGAGTTGAAAAAGATGATATTGGAAGAAGGACACCGGAGTAATTTGAGTATACATCCGGGAGCGAATAAAATGTATCAAGATTTGAAGAAAATCTTTTGGTGGTCCGGATTAAAGAGGGATGTGGCTCAATTTATGTATGCGTGCTTAACTTGTCAAAAGTCTAAGGTGGAACATCAAAAGCCTAGTGGATTGATGCAACCGTTGGACATTCCGGAGTGGAAATGGGATAGTATATCGATGGATTTTGTTACGGGATTGCCGAATACGCAAAGAGGTCATAATTCTATTTGGGTAATCGTTGATAGGCTTACTAAATCTGCTCACTTCATTCCAATTGATATTAGTTATCCTTTGGAGAAGTTAGCCGAGATTTATGTTCTTATGGTTGTGAAGTTACATGGAGTTCCTAAGAGTATTGTATCGGATAGAGATCCTAGATTTACATTGAGGTTTTGGGAGAGTTTACAAAAGGCTTTGGGTTCTAAGCTAAGATTGAGTTCGGCTTATCATCCGCAAACGGATGGTCAAACCGAGAGGACAATTCAATCGTTGGAGGATTTATTGCGTGCTTGTGTGCTCGAGCAAGGTGGTGCTTGGGATAGTTATTTGGCGTTGATTGAGTTCACCTACAATAATAGTTTTCATTCAAGTATAAGTATGGCACCATTTGAGGCTTTGTATGGTCGGAGATGTCGAACACCTTTGTGTTGGCATGAAACCGGTGAGAGGACGATAGTTGGACCGGAGATGGTACAACAAACGACGGAGAAAGTGAAGTTTATTCGTGAGAAGATGAAAGCTTCTCAAAGTAGACAAAAGAGCTATCATGACAAGAGAAGAAAAGATCTTGAGTTTCAAGAAGGCGACCATGTGTTTTTGAGAGTTACGCCGGTTACAGGTGTGGGTCGTGCTTTGAAGTCGAAGAAGTTGACTTATCATTTTATTGGTCCGTATCAGATTTCTGCGCGAGTTGGTGCTGTGGCTTACCGTGTGGCGTTGCCTCCGAATCTTTCGAATTTGCATGATGTATTCCATGTTTCGCAACTTTGGAAGTATGTTCCGGATCCGTCACATGTTATTCCTATGGACGAGGTTGAAGTGAAAGATAACCTTACGGTTGAAGCTTTACCGATTAGGATTTTGGACCGTGAAGTTAAGAAGCTAAGAGGCAAGGATATTGCACTTGTGAAAGTAGCGTGGGGAGGCGCTGCGGAAGGCAATATGACTTGGGAACTAGAGAGTAGGATGCGAGAGTCGTATCCGGAGTTGTTTGAATCAGGTAATATTTTCGAGGACGAAAATTTCTAAAGTGGGGGAGAGTTGTAACGCCCCGACTCCGATTTTTCCCATTTTGTTGAGTCTTTTATTTAAATTTAGTGATAAATTATTTCATTTGTGAAATTGGTGTGTTAATATGCTATGTTGACATGTTATGATATTTTAGCGTTTTCGAGAGTTTTCGGGGAAAATTAGAATGAAGGGTATTTTAGATATTTCTCAATTAATTATAAGTTAGAAAATTTAGTGGAAATATAATTGTGTGAGAAAATGAATTAATTTAATTTGTATAGAAAATAAGAGATAGAAAAGAAAAAGAGTTAGGAAGAGGAAATAGGAGAGAAGGAGATAGAAAAGAAAATAGAGAGAAAAAGGAGAGAAAGAAAGAGGAAGAGGAGAAAAGAGAAGGAAAAGAGGAAAAGATTGGGAAATCTTCAAAACAACTTCTAGGAATCGATTTAATCGGGTAAGGGTGTGAAATCTTATTATCTCATCAATGTATATCATTATGTATGTGTTTTCTTGTATGTTTGCTTGTCTTCCATAGCTTTTGAGTTTTAGGTTGAAAATGAGAATTTGGTGAGAAATCGATACTTTCGCGGTTGGAAATCGACGTAAATGTGGTAGAATGCTTGTTGTCATGATTGTATTGAGTTCTGATTGATATATGATGTTTTGAAAATGTTTTGGTAGTAGAAAATCTCATTTTGGGTTTCTACACAGCGCTGAAAAATTCTGAGTTTTCCTTGGTTCGCCTAGCGAACCTGGGGCGAAGCAGTAGCGAGTGATGTTTTCGCGGGTTCGCCTAGCGAACCAGTTAGCGAAGGTCAGCGAAGGTTCGCTGAGTTGTTCGCCTAGCGAACTTTGGGTGTTTTTGGGTCTGGTGGTTGCTGCCTTGGTTCGCCTAGCGAAGGCGGTAGCGAATGCTCGCTAGAGGGTTCGCCTAGCGAACAGGGCTGTTTGTGTAATTTTGTTTTCTGCATAACTTTTGATCTGTGGTTCGGTTTGAGGCGTGGTTTGATGCATTAGAAAGCTTATAAAATGTTATTTTTTTATGAGGAGGGTTTTGAGATTGTTAGCCGATTTAATTATGTCGGAAAGTCGGGAATAGTGTTATTTAGCGACTTTTACCGTTTGGAATGTGTGTTTGGATGTGAATCATACAATAGTGCATTGATGTGAATGTATATAGATTGTATGTGATAGTATGAGATGAATGCATGAATATATTGTGAATATGTATGCATTTCAAGAATGTCTTGAGTCATTTTGTATGTGAAGCGTAATGGTGTGCATTCTTGTGTTGTGTGATTCTAATGAGAATCCGCTGTAACGTCGTGTGCCCGTGTGGGGTGTGAGCGACGGTTTGGTTCCAGAGGGAATCCGCTATAACGTCGTGTGCCCATGTGGGGTGTGAGCGATGATTATAGACGATCGTGTGCCCGTGTGGGGTGTGAGCGATCGGGTCGTGTGCCCGTGTGGGGGTGTGAACGATCCATAAACATTGCGTGCCCATGTGGGGTGTGAGCAATGGGTGAACATCGTATGCCTGACGGGGAGTTACATTGGTAACGAGGATGGTTCCAATAAGTTCCTGAGTGAACTTGAGGTGATTGAGTCGGTACCGCATTGCATTTGCATAGAGTCGTGAGTCGGTCTCTATGATTTGCATTTATCATCTTTATATGGTGCATTGATGAATAAACATGAATATGCATGTTTATGTGGAATGATAAGAATTGTGAAGGTATGCATGATGAAATGCTTGGATTTGTATATGTATACATTGTAATGTATATGGGCGAATTGTGATGAATTGTGGTGAGAATGTGGAATATGTGTATTTTTATGCTAAGATATATAATTATATGCATTGTTATTGTGATAATATTTCTCACCCTTCTGCTGTTTTATGATGCTCTATGAGGCATTGCAGAGTAGGTATGCTGGTGGTCTTTTTGTGAAGCGTGTCTTCATTCTTTTGGTCGGTCGGCTCTGATATGTAGCACCGGGTAGCTAGGATATATATGATTCTTTTGTGATACATTGTACATGTATCTTGTTGATGAATGTTTATGTAAACATGATTTATGTTGGTGGTTAATACTTGATGATGTATATATATGTTATATATTATTCAATGTTTAGATTTTCCGATTTTATTCTAAATATTGAGATGTGGGTGTAAGGACTAAGCTCCTCTGTTGCAAAGTTACCCCGCTGTTGCATATCAATATTGAGCAGGTGTTGAATGTTTTAATTTTATGTATAATGTGACATACCTCTTTCATACTATGTTTATAATTATACTCTGACGAAATTTTTATTATGTGCCTAAATGATTATTGTGATTATTTGGGGGTATAGAAAGGGGGTGTTATAATACCTACTATTATAATCTCCAACGTTAAGCCACTTCAATCTAGCTTTTTGAATGAGCATATTCTCCTTAATCTTTAAATTCATCCAAAACTTGCCGCTAGCCCTCTTTTTCTTCCTCAAAAGCTCTTCCCCCCCCCCCCCCCTCCCAACTCCCCAAGATCAACGTCCTCATCATCCCCTTCATTCAAATCCTTGACTCCCTCCTCCATATCCAAATCAAACCTACCAAAAATATTAGAATTCCATCGTTTAAGACTCTCTTTTAATAACCACAACTTTTCCTTAAACACATAATCTTTCCTCCCAACCACATGTAACTTATCCCACTATTTTTCCACAAAAGGAAGGAAAGAAGAGGTAGAAAACCACTCATTATTAACTCTAAACGGTTTCGGACCCCAATCCTCTCTATCAACAACAAGCCAAATCGGGAAATGATCTGAAATGTCCCTCTCCCCAATCAACTGCCCCACAGCCCCCCAATCATCGACGATCCCATTAGACACCAAGAAGCGATAGATCTTGCTTTTAGCTTTGCCGTCATCACCGTACCAACTAAACTTTTTCCCCTTACAAGGTAAGTTCTCCAAATCGCCCTCCAAAATGAACTTCTCAAACTCCCTCCACTCCAAACCCGAATTGAAGGCGGATATACCCCTTCGCTCATGCACGTTCCTGACCGCATTAAAATCACCCTCAAACACCCACTCTCCATCCACAAAAATGGTCTTCAATTCAAGAAGCTTCCTCCACAACGATCTTTTGGAGGTCAAAGAACAAGGAGAATAAATGTTGACAATATAGTAGAATTTATTAGACCGCCTAATCTTAATTCCCAAGAATCCTGATCCTCTGAAACTACAGAAGCGAAGCGAAGCGAGGGCGAATGTTCGCCTGGTGTTCGCAAAGCGAACTTTGTGCCCTTTTAGCTCTGCCTTGGTTCGCTAGAGGTTCGCAAGGCGTAGGCGAAAGCGAACGTTCGCTGGGGATTCGCCTAGCGAACATGGCATATTTTCCCATTTTGTTTCCTTCATAACTTTTGATCCGTAACTCGGATCGATACGTTCTTGGTATCATTGAAAACCTATGACAATTCTCTACCCAATGAAAAGTGAAAATTAGGGGTATGATGTCGGGTTAATTATTTGGTGGAAAATGAATGAAGTAATGTTATGTGATATGTTGAAATCCATATCTTTTGGATCGTAAATCCGGTCGAGGCATAATTACAGCCGAAGTAAAGCTGTGAAAATATCCTACGGGATAAAAGTGAAAAGTATTGATTTCGATACCCGATTAAATGAATCGGAAGGAACCCGAAAGTGATGTTTTATGTGATGTGTTACTATATGTGTTTAATTGTAATAATTGTGTCATGCCATATCTATCTAACTATTGTTAAGTATGAATGAGAGAATATGCATGTTTAAAATATGAATTAGGAAGAGTGAGGAAACTTTACCCCAAAACAAATGGCATAGTTTAATGATAGTGGAACCTAGTAATGGCTAGGAAATTGATGAATAACTTAATGACAACGCTCGTGCAGAAGAGGCCGAGATGTGTGTCCATTTCCGAATGATATAGAAATGAGTGAAACACTAGTATGGAACATGTGTGTAAACCTTTGTGGTTTTGTGAAAAGGCAAAAGAGGCCTTAAGGCGAATGTGGCCTTATGATTGTCGAATACAATCACGTTGTGTATATGATCACGTAATCGTAACTGTTTTCCCTGGGGTGTAGTTTCATGAGTCTCGAACTCCTCCTCTGAAACGTATGCACAATTACTTGGCAAATTTGATTCCCGCGTGTGAGTACGAATGGAGTCTACGGGTAAAGAGACTTGTGACGGTGTACGGGCCGTGTGAAGTAGCAACAACATTTATATTTCATATTAAAAGAACTAAAAATATATTTTTTTAATAAGGGAACTAAAAATATTATAACCAAAATAAATTAGAAATTTATTCATAACATATCTTCTTCTCGCAGAATTATGTGGGCTTGAGATGTCACTGTTCTTCCCACGTGGGCAAGAGAAGAATCAAACCATAGAATTTTCAGAATGGGAAATATTCTTGCATGACAAAGAAAGCTGCAGCATATATGTGTTTTGGCAGGAAATAAATTCATAGTATAAAGTGAATGGAATATAACTCATGTATAAAGAGATATCGTCTTAAGTTTCGTTGTCTATATGTGTAGAGTATGTAATCTTCACAAAGAGATGTGAAGCTAATAAAAATGCAATCTTCACTTTGATCATTGATCACACACATCGAGTGCCGCCAAAAGAATGGTGGTTGAGTATTTAGAACAATTATAGATTATTTGGGTGTGTGATTTGTTCAAGTAAAGAGGCGGTCTAGATAAATTGATCAATTTTTTAGGCATAGTGACTTCCATGCGACCTTTACCTCTAACAATTTAGCTTTTTGATTTCCCATTTGTTTTGCAGATAAAATAACAAACGTCAAAGTGGTTGGGAGGAAAGTGTTTATGTTATTTTTAGTAAATTAAATTACAAGTTTTAGTTCATTTAAACGATTAAATTCTAAAAAATCTTAAAAACATATTGTGCAAAAAGTGTTTAAAAAAATACATTACTGCTTGGTAATTTAATGTTTGAATGTAGAATAACTGAATAAAAATCTCAAGAAGTGAAGTGCAGAATTGCCTGAAAGGATAAAGTAAATGAACATAATCATACAATAAGTATATGGTATGGCGTTGGTTTTTTATAGGAGAAATTACCCATTCAAATTGTAATTTGTATGAGTTCGACAAAGACCATTTATTTTACTTGTCTTAAGTTTCAATTGGTTGGTAATCTCTTGGTTGTTTTCGAGTTGTTTTTTGCGCTCTTGTAAACAGGTTCGAGTACCCTTTGTACTCGCTTTAATTCCATATCTTGATTATTAAAAAAAAAATACAATAAATCATGTAAAAATCTTAGATTAAAAGTGAGACACAAATTCATACATTTCCCACAAATTATTTTATCACTGTAACTTAGATGCTTGAATTCCATAGAAATAACAATGAAAATGCGACCCCTTGTTACAAAGATCAAATCGATATATATACTATATGCATCAATAACCGTCGACAATGACTAACTCTCTAGAATTTGACACATACACCATTACATGGGCTTTTTTCCTCTATTTTACTTCTAGGTGCCTTTATTTCTTTAAACTACTGCAAAACTGCTATTGCTATCGAAAGTACCGCCAGCTGGCTTTATAAAAAATTCCTTATGTCTTTTCTTGTGATCTTGGCATCAAAAACATGTCTTATCTACATATACATGGCATGTGTTTTTGTCTCACATCTCCATTCCTATTAAATATATTTGGTCGAAAATATCAGGCTAACAGATGCTCCGAAAAATGTCATTTTCGATCATGTTTACAAAAAGAAAGAAAGAGGCATTTTTAGTTAACCTCAACATTTTCAAAGTGGTCTCCATATGCCATCGTCATCATGGCCACTTTCATCTAATCGTCACGTCAACGAACGTGCATGCAAATTCAATCATAGTTCCAACATCTAAGGCCATCGTGGGCCACTAGAATTAACCACAATAAAATACAAATAAAAACATTAGTTAACAATTTTATAAAACAAAAATCAAAACACCACACATTTGGATTTCAAAGGAAAACTAAAGAGTATTCTTCCATAACTATATATATATATATATATATATATATATATATATATATATATATATATATATATATATATATATATATATATATATATATATATATATATATATATATATATATATATATATATATATATATATCATATTTTCTTTCTCCATTTTCTTCGTAAATTTATTTCTCTCAACCGAAAGCATCACAGTTTTTCAAACTTCCGCAATTTTATCTCTTTTTATTTCGTTTGAGTCAAACATGGCTTGAGAGAGGATAACTAGAAAGAAAAAAATGGGTTCCTACGAAAGTCTCTCCATTTGGAAGGAAAAACGCTGGTAAAGGAGCTTTATATGGGGAACCAACTACCTCTTTCTTTGTGGCCGAATTCTCGGAGAAGATGAATGCTAAAGATCTTTTTGAGGTGTTCAAGGTACATGGTGTGATTTTAGAAGTCTTTATTTCAGCAAGAAGAGACAAACATGGTAGAAGATTCGGCTTCGCTAAGTTCCGGAAAGTGCACGACGCTCGCATTCTGGCCTGCAACCTTGATAGCATCAACTTAGAAGGCAAGAAGATTCATGTCAATATCCCCAGATTCAACAAGTCTAACAGCCAATATAATTTGGGCAAGGAAATACCTACGAAGAAGATCAGCCCCCAGGGCCCAGTCAGAAGATTCGAGAAATTTTATACTCAGGAGAAATCGTACGCTATGTGGTCGGAAGAGAAGATTATAACGCTAAGGGGAGTGACAAGGTGGGAGGAAATTGTGTATCTTTAGAAGTGGATAATTTTTGTTTGGAGAAGTTGAAACAGATGAGGGTAGGAGTGGTGATGGAGGACGGAAACGCGTTCAACATCCAGAGAAATATTAATGAAGAAGGTTTCTTTAATATCAAGGCTACTCCTATTGGAGCGTCCATGTGCCTGCTAGAAGACACCACAGGTGGTGACATTGAAGATTTTGTGAAAGACGCGCATGAATGGCTGAATGTGTGGTTTAGAGAAGTTCGATTGTGGTCACCGGAGTTGATAGATAAAGATAGATTTGTGTGGGTAAAATGCTACGGGTTACCAAGTTACCCCTGTAATGTATCTAATTTCAATCTGATCTCCAACTATCTGGGTATTTTCTATCAGTGCGATGAGTCCACCAGGAATAAATCTAGGCTTGACGCTGCAAGATTGCTGATTAAAACGAAAAAGGAGGTTATCCTAAACTTGAAGATTAGGGTCGAGGTTAACAATTGTATCTTCACTATTTCCATTTCTGAAGATTTCTGTTGTGGTCGGTCAGTACCATTTGGGGAGGAAGAAGACGAGTTGATTGACTCCGATGAGTTTGAATCCACTTTTTATTCCGATGATTTTGAATCCACTTTTCATTCCGATGAGGAGGGCGCGTGGGAATCAGATGAAGAGGTGGATTGTGAGGATTCTAGTTTCTCGTAGGCCGTGCCTGAGGAGAGAGACTCTTTACAAAAGGAACAATTGTTTAATGGTTGTATCCCAAACTCTGATAACTTGTCCTTAGTTGGTGAAAGCTTAGAGAACTGTGTACATTTTGGTGAGTCCGAGGATAGTATAGGTAAGGAAAAGTCTTTGGTGTATAAAGACAACTCTGAGACTGGCAAGGGAGATTCATTATTAAGAGGCAATCAGAAAGGTAAAGTCGTTTTATCTACTGAAGCAAACTCTATAGCTCGTCCTGTTGGATTTGAACCATACAAGGTCGTTGATACTAATTATAACACCAAAAAGTAGGATGCTACATCATTAAAACCAATCAACAAAACTCCTTTTTATTAATAAGCAGTAGAACTAATTGTTTTATTCAAAATGCGGCACTTTGCCGGCAACACCAAACTCCACATAAAACGTGGTCCACCATAAGTTCAATAAAAGAATGATACGTAACAAACAATAAAGAATAACGAATAACAATTGACGAAAAACTCCCAAAATCCCGTGTTATGTATCAGAGCAACTCCTAAGACTCGATCAAGCAACACGCAATCCATGCACACTCAAGTACCTGGATTATCTGTACTTCCGAAGAAGCACAGACACAACAAACAACAAAAGGGGTGAGAACTACATTCAATAATACACGACAAATAATACATGATAAGAGTAATCATTCACACACCATCACACAATCACATAATCACGACATACTTGTCACTCACAATCAAAGTAGACATAAACAATACAATGTGACTCAACAACTGACACGATGCATGTGGTGCCAAACACCATGGTTCATTCAATCGAACCCGATAAATCACATACACCTCTACTTGGAAATGATTTATCTCACCATACGAATCACGTACACTCCTCCTAAGCAATGATTCTTATTCACCTAATACACCATGAATGCATGAAAACATCTATGCATATAGACACATGTTTAATAATAACGCACGTGCACACGATCCTCCTGATCACACCTGAAGTGCATAGTCACCATAATATGCACCAGCACCAATATTCTTGCATTCAATTCATTAACACACCAAAGAAATAATCCAAACTATATTAATCAACTAAGTACCTGATTATTTTCCTAAATTTCATTTTATTACTCATTCTACGGGTGGACATTAATTACTGGCATATATACTAATCCCCTTAAGCTAAGCAACAGAAAAGAAATGCAGTGCAAACACAACACAGAAGGAAAGTAAACAAAATTCTAGACTGAACAGTGTGACGGTCGCCACACTCCCATGACCCTCGTCTCACGCAATTAATCCCGTGACGGTTGCCACGCACACATTACGGTCGTCACACCCATGCCGACTGTCTCCCTATTCTCACGATCGTCATACGTGTTCTAAACAGAATTCAAAATTCTGCTCTCGTCTCCACTGCATCACACCTACGTTCTACATTCAGTTCTAAAAATTACTCTACATTGATTTTAAGACGTTAATCTCACATGATAATCCAGCCTTGTAATTACTACATCAATAAGTATTCATAACACCGTAATTTATGATTTCAGTTTACCCTGAAATCAACCCTGCACACCAATGTTCATATCACCATAATAGTAACAACATGTTTTCCCTTTTCACGATCCATGACAGTACAACACAATTTTTATAGAGTTATCACCCAATTCATACCAAATCAACAATAGCACACCAACAGTAATTTCAAGATGCACATACTGAACATACATACATAATTCCTACGAGGATAAGGATTCCTCACTACCCTCTCGTGTTATTATCACCCACTAGAGAATTCATTCTCCCCCTTACCTGAATTCCTGATAAAATTCTGCGAGAATTGGTGAAGAAACCTTGCCCTAGCACCCTTGTTCTTCCTTCCCTAGCTCTTTCTCGTTTTTACGCGAAAACTGTTTTTTATTTATTTTTAATTAACCTCCACACTAACCCTTACTAATTTTTGTTTAATCACTAATCTACCCTGCTTGTCTCCACTAGCCCACTATCCACTTAATTAAATCAGATTTTTAGTTTAACAAAAATAATAATATTGCTAGTAATTTTATTCACATAATAATCATAATAATACCAGTGATAATATTAATAATAATAATAATAATAATAATAATAATACTATTACTACTCATACTCCAAAATTACTCTCGACACCTCTAATCTACCCGTCCCACTAAGGACCACACGCCTACGCGCTCAACCCCACACACCCTGAACAAGGTCAACAACGGAAAATAACATGACGATTAAATAATTTAAATTGGGGTGTTACAACTCTCCCTCACTTAAATTATTTTCGTCCTCGAAAATGTACCTGATGGAAATAGCTCCGGATACACTCTCGCATCCTGCTCTCCAGTTCCCAGATCATACTTTCTCCAACAGCTCCTCACCAAGCTACTCTCACAAAAGAAATCTCCTTCCCCCTGAGTTGCTTCATCTTGCGATCCTCGATCCTTATCGGCATCGCCTCCACAGTAAGATTATCCCTGATCTGCACCTCATCCCTCGGGATAACATGAGATGGATCCGATACATACTTCCGAAGTTGCGACACATGAAACACATCATGCAAGTTCGAAAGTTTGGGCGGTAATGCCACCCTATAAGCAACTGCACCAACTCTCTGCAAGATCTGATACGGTCCAATAAAGTTAGGATCCAACTTCTTCGATTTTAAAGCACGTCCAACACCGGTCACTGGGTTAACTCTCAGGAACACGTGATCACCCACACTGAATTCCAAATCCTTTCTTCGATTATCATGATAACTCTTTTGTCTACTCTGAGACATTTTCATCTTCTCCCGGATCATCTGAATTGTCTCAGTAGTCTGTTGCACGATTTCAGGTCCAAGCACTACATTCTCACCTGTCTCGTACCAACACAGAGGCGTCCTACACGTCCTACCATACAAAGCTTCGAAAGGTGCCATTCCAATACTCGAATGGTAGCTATTGTTATACGTGAACTCAATCAATGGCAAATGAGTATCCCACGCACCACCTTTCTCCAACACAGAGGCTCTCAGCAAATCTTCCAACAACTGAATAGTCCTCTCTGACTGACCATCGGTCTGTAGATGATAAGTCGAGCTCAACTTCAATTTAGAACCCAAGGCTTCCTGCAAGCTCTTCCAAAATTCCGAAGTAAACCTCGGATCTCTATCCGATACTATGCTCGATGGAACACCATGTAACTTCACAATTATCCTGATATAAATCTCTGCCAGCTTTGACAACGGGAAACTGATGTTAATTGGTACAAAATGTGCGGATTTCGTAAGTCGATCTACCACTACCCAAATAGCATCGAAGCCTCTCGCCGTATTTGGCAAACCGGTAACAAAATCCATGGTAATAATGTCCCACTTCCATTCCAGAATCTCTAACGGTTGCATTAATCCCGAAGGCTTCTGGTGCTCTACTTTTGACTTCTGACAGGTCAAACAAGCATAAACAAACTGAGTTATGTCCCTCTTTATACCGGACCACCAAAACAATTTCTTCAAGTCATGATACATTTTCGTAGCTCCCAGATGAATGCTTAAGCTACTCCGATGACTTTTCTCTAAGATTGCCTTCTTCAATTCCACATTATTCGGTACACATATTCTGCCCCAGAATCTCAACACACCAACATTATCCACTTTAAAATCATTATCAGGATCATCCTCTCCTGCAGGCATCAGATCCACCAGCTTCACATCCAGTTTCTGGTTTTCTTTAATTACATCCAAAAAGTCATTGTTCACTTTCAGCATACCCAATCTAATACTCTCTGGCGTAGTTTCACAAACCATACTCAAGTCTCTGAACTGCTCAATCAATTCCATTTCCTTCACCAACAAGGCTGACATGTGGATTATTTTCCGATATAGAGCATCTGCCACAACATTAGCTTTTCCTGGATGGTAACTCAAATTAAAATCATAGTCCTTCTGAAATTCCAACCATCTTCTCTGCCTCATATTCAACTCCTTCTGATCGAATAAATATTTCAGACTCTTATGATCACTAAATACTTCAAATCTTGATCCATACAAATAATGTCTCCAGATTTTTAACACGAACACCACTGCAGCTAATTCAAGATCATGAGTAGGATAGTTCCTCTCATGCACCCTCAATTGTCGCGAAGCATAAGCCACTACCTTGCCATCTTGCATCAACACACCACCTAATCCCATCTTAGACGCATCACAATACACCACAAAAGGTTCACTTGGACTCGGTAGAATTAACACTGGCACTGAAGTTAATTTCTTCTTCAGTTCCTCAAAACTTTCCTCACAAGCCGCATCCCAAACAAAAACTTGATTCTTTCTAGTCAACTGCGTCAATGGTAATGCCAAATTAGAAAACCCTTCATTGAATCTCCTGTAGTAACCTGCCAAGCCCAAAAAGCTTCTAATCTCCGTTGCTGTCTTCGGAGCTTCCCACTGAAGTACTGCACTTACTTTAGAAGGGTCCACCGCTATGCCATCACCAGAAATAACATGACCCAAGAAACTCACAGTATTCAACCAGAATTCACACTTCGAGAACTTTGCAAACAATTTGTTATCTTTCAACACCTGCAATGCAATTCTCAAGTGTCCTGCATGATCTTCGTCAGACTTAGAATAAATCAGTATATCATCAATGAATACTACAATAAACTGATCCAGATAAGAGTGGAAGATACGATTCATATACTCCATAAACACACCGGGCGCATTAGACACTCCGAAAGGCATCACTGCATATTTGTAATGTCCGTAACGAGTTCTGGAAGCAGTCTTCTGAATGTCACCTTCCTTTACTCTAATCTGATGGTAGCCCGACCTCAGATCAATTTTACTGAAAACACGAGCTCCTACCAGCTGATACATTAAGTCATCAATCCTCGGAAGTGGATACTTATTTTTAATGGTCACTTTATTCAACTGACGGTAGTCAATGCACAGACGCATACTACCATCCTTCTTCTTCACCAATAACACTGGAGCTCCCCACGGTGACACACTCGGTCTAATAAACTTCTTATCAAGCAATTCTCCAATTTGAGACTTCAATTCTGCCAATTCTGATGCGGACATCCTGTACAGCGCCATAGATATGGGTCTAGTACCAGGATTAAGATCAATAGTAAATTCAACTTCTCTCGCCGGAGGAAACTCTGAAATGTCATCCAGAAATACTTTAGGAAATTCGTTCACTACTGGCAATTCATTAACCGAAGTCTTACTTTCGACCGATAACAAGGCAAACACTGCAAACAGCTTAGCTTCATCCTCCAACAATGTCCTCAACTCCCTGCTAGACAACGAATCCGCTAATGCTTCCGCCTCCGGAGTAAGAAACAATAACGTCTTCCTAAAACAATCGGACTACCGAGTGGCAAACAGATCAAGTTCACTCTAAAATCTCTACCAAACATAGTCAGTGGACACTTCAAGCACACCAAAGAAGTAACCATCGAACCAATAGACG
This sequence comes from Lathyrus tuberosus, assembly GCA_022829125.1. Taxonomy (NCBI): domain Eukaryota; kingdom Viridiplantae; phylum Streptophyta; class Magnoliopsida; order Fabales; family Fabaceae; genus Lathyrus; species Lathyrus tuberosus. The sequence continues at coordinate 3,104,006 of JALAZF010000463.1, read as the reverse complement.
GAGTTTCGATCGTCATTCTCTGCTCTAGAGTAGATGGTACAATCCCTAATCTCTTTACACGGTCAACAGAAATAAACGAGTGGGTTGCACCCGTGTCAATGATAGCAATCAGAGGAATATCGTTAATAAAGCAAGTACCTTTGACGGAACGCTCCTCATCAGTGGATTGGGCTCCCACTAAGGCAAATACTTTTCCACTGGCCTGAGCTTTCTTTGGCTTCTCACAGTGAGTGCTAATGTGACCCTTTTCGCCGCAGTTATAACAGGTAGGCATAGTGGCCCTACAATCTGCTATAACATGACCTGGTTTACCACACTTGAAACACTTCTTCACCTCATTCGGACAGTTGTTAGCACGGTGACCCGCACCACCACATCTGAAACACTTGAGAGTATCAACACCTACTCCTTTATCCTTTGGTTTCTTCTCCACAACATTTTTCTGTTTCCCCTTATCAGCTGGAGCACTGTAAGGAGTACCTCCAAACCTCTGTTTACCCTTCTTCTCATCACAACTTTGTAATGAGTAATCCTGGCTCTGTTATCATTGTCATAGATTCTGCTTCTGCTTACCAGCTCTGGATAGTTTCTTATCTTCTGACAAGCAATGCCCAGTTTGATCTCGAGACGCAGCCCATTCTCAAACTTTAAGCACTTAGAAGTCATTGCCTCTTCTGTATTGTAATGAGCACGATACTGAACCAACTCTTCAAACCGAGCAGCATATTCAGCAACAGTCAAATTTCCTTGTTTCAACTCCAGGAACTCAATCTCCTTTGCACTTCGGATGTCATCCAGAAAATACTTTTCCAGAAACTCAGCTTGAAACACTGTCCAAGTAATCTCAGTACCCGCAGCTTCCAACCTCTGACGACTATTGTCCCACCAGACTTTAGCCTCACCTTCCAGCATATGAGTACCAAACCGTACCTTCTGAGCATCACTGTATTCCATGGTCCTGAAGATTTTCTCAACAGCCTTCAGCCATTTCTGTGCAGCCTCTGGATCCAAAATGCCTCCCTCATATGTCGGCGGCTTATTGCTTTGGAACTGTACCAGGTCGCGGAATTGCGCACCCCCATCCTAATTGTTGTTCTCTACAGCTTGTGCCATGGCTTGCATAGTGACAGAAAGAGTAGCATCATTCCTTTCTGCCATACTGTTCAACAATCAACATACAGTCATAACACACGACTCACTCCTATTCTAAAGACAGACTCTACTACTCAACCTGGCCGGACGGACCGACCTGCTCTGATACCAATTATAACACCCCACTTTCCCATTTTTCAAATTACAAAAATATTACGAAAATAATCAGAGTTACAATAAAAAATAAGGATGCTACATTATTAAAACCAATCAACAAAACTCCTTTTTATTAATAAGCAGCAGAACTAATTGTTTTATTCAAAATGCGGCAATTTGCCGGCAACACCAAACTCCACATAAAACGTGGTCCACCATAAGTTCAATAAAAGAATGATACGTAACAAACAATAAAGAATAACGAATAACAATTGACGAAAAACTCCTAAAATCCCGTGTTATGTATCAGAGCAACTCCTAAGACTCGATCAAGCAACACGCAATCCATGCACACTCAAGTACCTGGATTACCTGTACTTCCAAATAAGCACAGACACAACAAACAACAAAAGGGGGTGAGAACTACATTCAATAATACACTGCAAATAATACATGATAAGAGTAATCATTCACACACCATCACACAATCACATAATCACGACATACTTGTCACTCACAATCAAAGTAAACATAAACAATGCAATGTGACTCAACAACTGACACGATGTATGTGGTACCAAACACCATGGTTCATTCAATCGAACCTGATAAATCACATACACCTCTACTTGGCAATGAATTATCTCACCATACAAATCACGTACACTCCACCTGAGCAATGATTCTTATTCACCCAATACACCATGAATGCATGAAAACATCTATGCATATAGACACATGTGTAATAATAACGCACGTGCACACGATCCTCCTGATCACACCTGAAGTACATTAAGATACCCTATACGCCTTCCTATTTCTCTAATCTGCTCAACTCAACTTTGGGGGATTTAGAAACTTCTTCTAAAAGGAAGAGTAACAGGGCATCCCCTAAAAGAAGAACTAATAGAACTAACTCTAATGAGTCTAGTGCCTCCCTCATGTGCTGTGAGTCAATTACTGACACTGATATGGTTAGAAGCAACATGAGATGTCGAAAAGCTCTAGAGGAAGTTCCCACCAAAATGCGTAAATCCTTGTTGAGATTAGGGATGTCAGATGAGGTTGGTGAAGATGGTCTAGCTAACATGTTAAGGAAGTTGGACAACGACGACATTGTTGCAAGGGTTGGTAAGAAGGTTGTTGCTACAGGTGGCTCATAAATATCGTATCATACAATGTTCGAGGATGCTGTAGCCCTCTTAAGAGACGGCGAGTTGCTCAAATTCTCTCAAGAGGTATGTCAGATATTTGTCTGATTCAGGAAACTAAAATCCCTGAATTGGATCCCAAAGTGGTTCTTAGCTTATAGAGTAGAAATGATGTGGATTGGTCGTACTTGAAATCAGTTGGCAGATCTGGAGGCATCTTGACAATGTGGAAGCGTAATGTTCTGACTGCTTGCTCTAGCTTCTATGGTTTTGGATTTCTGGGGGTTGAATTCATGTGGAAAAATCAAAAGTTGATTGTGGTAAACGTGTACTCTCCCTGTGGGCTGTCGGATAAAAAGAGACTGTGGAGGGAGTTACTTGAAGTGAAGAGAAGGGTGGATTGTGGGGGGGGGGATTTTAGCGCAGTAAAAAACGGGGAAGAAAGGAAAGGTATTAAGGAACCTAACACCAGCGGTATGAGGGAATTTGGGGCTTTCATAAATGACATGAACTTGTTCGACCTTTCGGTTTCTGGGAATAGGTTCACATGGTTCAATTCTAACGGCCAAAGTAGAAGTCGATTGGATAGAATTTTGGTGGATGATCTAGCAATCAAAATTTTATCCCTGAAGAACCAAGAGGTGGTGATAGAGACGTGTCGGATCACCATCCTATGTGGCTGAAGTCCAAAGATATCAACTGGGGTCCTACGCCATTTAGCACATTCAATTGTTGGCAGTCTCATAAAGATTTTCTCCCATTCGTGAAACTTAAGTGAGATTCCTACTCCTTCACTGGTTCTTTCAGCATTATCCTTCTCAAGAAGATTCAAGCTCTTAAAGGTGATCTGAGACACTGGAATATTAAGATTTTTGGGTGGTTGGAGCTTAAAATAGAGGAAAAGGTTCATCAACTTAATCAGTTTGAGAGGAGCTCAGAGATGAATAATGGAGGCCATGTCGAAGAATCTATAAAAGAGAGGCTTAGAATTCAGGAAGATATGTAGTTTAACCTGAGATTAAAGGAGAGCATGTTGGCTCAGAAATCTCGTGTGAGATGGCTTCGAGAAGGAGACTCCAATTCCAAATACTTTCACAACTATCTGAGAAAATAAAGCACGGAGCTAAGAAGTTCTTCGAACCCAGATTTCAGAAACAACCTTTGATTAGCAGTAGGTTCAACTCAGCTTGTGTCTCGTTTTTAGATGATCATGACAGAGCTATTCTTGAGGCTGATTTTACTGCTGAAGACGTGAAAATAGCTGTTTTTAACTGTGATGGCAACAAATGCCCAGGGGTCGACGGATTCAACTTCTCATTCATCAAAGTGTGATGGGATATTATTGGAGTGGATTTCTCTAACTGTATTTCAGAGTTCTTCAGGACTGGCTTTCTACCTAAGATGTTCATTTCCTCCTTTATTTCGTTGGTACCGAAGAGTGACAATCCTCAAGGTTTCGAAGATTTCAGGCCTATTAGTCTCGTGAGTTGTGTTATCAAGACTATATCCAAGATGTTGGCAGGAAGATTGGGCAAGTCATCCATAAGATTATCTCCCCCTCTCAAACTGCTTTCATCCCTGGTCGCCAGATATTCGACGGCGTTCTCTTAGCCAATGAGATTGCAGACTACGCTAAAAGACTTAAGAAAGAGTGCTTATTTTTTAAAGTCAATTTTGCGAGGGCGTATGATTGTGTTGATTGGCTATATCTCAAAAATTTACTTATGAAGATGGGTTTTGGCTGCAACTGGTTGAAGTGGGTGCGAGGATCAGTTTTTAAGAGTCACTTTTCGATCCTTATTAGCGACAGCCCTTCGAAGGACTTTATGGCTGGAAGGGGTTTGAAACAGGGCGATCCCTTAGCCCCTTACTTGTTTACCATTGTTGCTGAGGGTCTGGCTTGTTTGGTTTGAGCTGCATCAGATAATAACATGTTGTCCCCATTCAAAGTTCATGGTCCCCCCTCTCCTTGTTTGCTCCAGTTTGCATATGATACTCTGCTTATTGGGGATGGTTCGGTGCGTAATATTTGGACTTTCAAGGCTATTCTGAGGGTGTTCGAAGTTACCTCTGGACTCAAACTCAACTTCTCCAAGAGTTGCTTGTATGGCGTTGGAGTCGAGCAGATATTCTTACAGTTGCAGAACATTTTCTGCATTGCAAATCAGGTTCTCTCCCCTTCAAATTCCTGGGCCTTTTAGTTGGTGGAAACCATCGTCGATATTCTTTTTGGAACCCTGTCATAACGTGTTTGAGAAAGAAGCTTTCTAGCTGGAACGGACGGAGCTTGTCTTTTGGGGGAAGAGTTACCTAGCTAAACTCGGTTCTCGCCAATATGCCTATTCACCATCTAGCTTTCTATAAGGCTCCCAAGAAGGTGGTGAAGGAGATTATTGCGATAGAAAGACGATTTCTTTGGGCATGAGCTTCCGATAAAGGGTACGTGTCATGGATTTCCTGGAACTCAGTTTGCAAACCAAAGGAACTCGGAGGCCTCGGAGTTAAACATGTTGGTCGTTTCAAATGTACCCTGTTAGCAATATGGATTTGCAATTTTTATCGTGGAGGAAACGAAATATGGAGACAGACTCTGGTTAATAGATACGGCAACTTGAGCATCAAAAGGCCACTTGCTGCTGAAGATGGTTTATCGAAGAATGAATCTCTATGGTTGAAGGTGTAACGCCCCAGTTTTGTCCGTTTTATTTAATTGAGTCGTTTTGATTATTTTATTTTTTACTTTTATTTGACAATATATTATATTTCATCGGTATGTTTATGTTTTATCGCATTTTGAGAGAGTTTGCGAGATATTTGAGTTGAGGGGTAAAATGGTCTTTTAGGAGTTTAGATATTTTATATAAATAGAAAGTAGAGAGAAATAGGAAGAAAGGAAAAAGAAGAGAAAGAAAAGAGAAGGAAAGAAAGAAGAGGAGAAAAAGAGAAAAAAAGGAAAATCGAACATAACTCCGTTTCGAGCGCGATTAATCGGGTAAGGGTGAGAAGTTTCAATTATATCTCGCTTGTGTACGTATATGTGTTGTTTGTTGTAATTGTTTTGATTGTTTCGCGACTTTTCGTATCGATTGGAATTATGAGCGATTGATAGAAATCGATGTTTTCGCGGATGAAATTCGATAAAAACTGAGTAGAATACTTGTCGTTAGGTTTGGATCATGTTTTGGTTGTTATAGTATGTTTTGGAAGTGTTTGGGTGGAAGAAATGAGAGTTTTTGACCCAAAATGACCTAAGTTATCCCTGCTGGAAATTCTGAGTTTCGCAGGTTCGCACTGCGAGCCCCAGCGAAGGATTCAGCGAACGTTCGCTAGCCGTTCGCATTGCGAACGTGACAGAATTTCCGATTTTGTTTCCTTCATAACTTTTGATCCGTAAATCGGATTGAGGCACGGTCGGATGCGTTGGAAAGCTCATTCAATGCTCTTTTGGATAGTGGAATAGGATCATATGTTTAAGCCAGGGATTGATAAGAAAATATGGAAAAGTGATGTGTGTGTGGAAAGTGCGGTTTATGTTTCCACCATAACTCCCGAATCGCGAGTCCGATTGATGTGGGACTTGAGGCCATAGATAGATAACTTGATATGCTATTAAATGGTGATGTGATACCATGTGTTAACTAAGAATATTTGGTAGGGGATGATTAGTGGTTTTGTAGGTTTGTTGTGTTTGTTGGTGTTCGACGTGATATGTTATCGTCATACAAATGTGGGTCTTTTGTGCTATCTCTATATGATGTTAATGCATGTGATAACGATGTGGTTGTGTGGTAAAATACATTGTTTGATTGAATATCAATGTATGTTGTTATGATGTGTTGTGGGTAGCCTTTGTGGTGTGAATCCCTTGTGGAAGTAATTGTGATTGTATGATTGTTGTGGTTTGTGATGACATGCATTGTTTATGTGAAATTCCAATGTAAGTGGTTGGTAGCCTTTATGGTTGAAATGCATTGTTTGAATTGTTTTCAATGCATGAATAATGATGAGGAGTTGAAATATATGCATGATTATGGTTGCATATTTGTGTGAAGATGCATTTGATTGTCATGAGTTCTTGGGTGTCAAGCATCATGATATACATCTTGTGCGATCGTGTGCCCATGTGGGGTGTGAGTGATCAGATCGTGTGCCCATGTGGGGTGTGAGCGATCCATAAACGTCGTGTGTCCATGTGGGGTGTGAGCGATGGATTAGTTCCAGAGGGAATCCGCTATAACGTCGTGTGCCCATGTGGGGTGTGAGCGACAGGGAAGATCGTATGCCCGACGGGGAGTTACATTGGTAACGAGCGATGGTTCCAATAAGTTCCTGAGTGAACTTGAGATGATGGAGTCGGTACCCGCATTGCATTTGCATAGAGTCGTAAGTCGGTCTCTATGATTTGCATTTATCATCTTTATAATTGTACATTGATGAATAAACATGAATATGTATGTTTATGTGGAATGATAAGAATTGTGAAAGTATGCATGATGAATATGCTTGGTTTTGTATATATATACATTGTGATGTATATGAGTGAGTTGTGATGAATTGTGGTGAGAATTGTGAATGGATGCGTGATGTGTGGAAAAATCATGATTTGATTTATTAGGTGTGATATGTTTTGTATTTGTGGCATGCTATATGTGTTAGTATGTGATGGTATGGGTGAGATGATTTATACATGTGTTTGAATGTGTGTTTGCATATTATTATGCAATCTTGATTTAGTTGTTATTTCTCACCCTTCTGCTGTTTTATAATGCTCTATAAGGCATTGTAGATTAGAGTTGCTGGAGGTCTTTTTGTGAAGATTAGTCCTCCGTTCTGTTGTCGGTCTTGGTGTCTGCTCTGATACGTAGCACGGGAGTCGGGGAACGATTATATATATATATATATATGTATACATTTGTTGAATGTATTTTGTGGTACTTTTGTGTATATAGTTGATGTTCTAAAATGATTTATTTTGTAAAACAAGTCGGTTATGGATCTTTCCGCTTTATTCCATAATTGACCTTTCCCTTTATATGGAAAAAGTTTCCCCTTTGAGGGTATTCTATTTTATGCTATGTATCAAATTTATGAGCAGGGATGATGTTTTGTTTATTTAAATGTGACATCCTTGTTTCTGTCGGAAAAATAAATTTTTAGTTACTCTTATTTTATTTATGTATTATTTATTCGAGATGGGAATTGGGGGTGTTACATAAGTGGTATCAGAGCAGGTCGGTCCGTCCGACCAAGTTGTTGAGTCAGTTGGTGTGACAGTTGAATACTGTCGTTGTTGTTTGTTCTTTAGTACGTGATATGTGTGTGGTAGCACTGTCAGTACTTTCTGGTTTTCTAATCCTTTGTTTTCAAGATTGAGAATGAGATAAGTGGGGGGGAGAAGCTGGTACTTCTCCAAGTTGCTTCAGGTGGGGAGTTGGCTCAGGGTGTTGTGAATTGTAAGATTGTATGTGCTATTTGGACAGTGTGGTTCCCGGTTCTGGGAATGCGGAGGTAAGGTTTATGTCAACTAAGGATTGGTGCCTTAGGTAGTTTTGTGTAGGATGCAAGAAATGCTATTATAAGTTTGGTAAAGACGGTTTATGCCCCATCATGATTGTCGGCTGTCTATTGACAAATTGAGGAGTTGATCACCCTTAATCTCTTGTTGATAGTAGACGGAAATTATGTTGGATGGAATAGACGTGTCTTTCCGGCTTCGATAGTGTGTGCAATGATTTGTTTGGAATTAAGAAGATGATTACGGATTGTTTTGATGAGTCGACGAAGATTCTTATATCGGCAGGTGAGATGGATTAGAGGTTTTGAGATGTTGGTCCAGTTGGGAAGTTATTAAGAGAGAATGATTGGGTATTATTAAGGACTGCTTCTCAGAGAGTAGAGATTGAACTTAATTGGACGAAGTAAATAGTTGAGGTTTATGTCTGCTAAGTAGGTAGGAAACTCTTAGTAGATGGGACTAAGAAATTTGTTTTGTCTGTGATGATAGTGTTCTGGAAATTGGCAGGAAGCCATAGTGATGGGTCGTCAGTTGTGCATGGTTTTCGAATGTGTTTTTGGATGGAACGTTAAGGTGTTGTCTTAGAGAGCTCCAGTATTGCTAAGTAACAAAAAGGAATGATGTTTGATTGGAATAACAAGCATGATGTGTATAATGGTATTGAGAATATGGAAAGTAAACTTAGAGGTTTGGTGAGTTTTGGAGTTTTTAAAGTTATAGGGCATTAATGGAAATCTTGAGAAAACCCTTGGGTGTGGATGTATTATTTGACAGTTCTTTTTGGTTGGTTGTTGCTACATGTTGGAATTCGTGGAATGGAAAGACCAGGAGAAGAAATTGTGTATGGATTACTGGCAGTTGATTTTGGTAACGATTGAGAATGAGCGAACCTTGCCCTGTTTCAGTTTTTATTGGATTCGCCAGGTGTTCGCACGGCGAAGTTCGCAGCGAAGGCTCGCAAGAGCTTCGCACTGCGAAGGGGGACGCGAAGGTTCGCGTGAGGTTCGCACTGCGAACTTTGTGTTATTTTGAGTGGTTTTCTTTCTGCCTCTGTTCGCTGGGAGACTCGCAATGCGAAGGTGTTAGCGAGCATTTGCTGGATGGTTCGCACTGCGAACGTTGGGTAATTTTTAGGCTATTTCCTTTTTGACTTGGTTCGCTGGGACATTCGCACTGCGAATGGAGAAGCGAAGGATTCGCTGGGTTGTTCGCATTGCGAACATGTTAGATCTTTCCCAATTGTTTCTTTCATAACTTTGGCTTCGTTTATCCGATTTAAACGTTCTTTGTATCGTTGTGGAGCTATGAAAGGGTTCTAGGTTTTGGAAAACAGGAATATTATTTATGGAATGGATTTTTGGTTGAGTATTGGGAATAATCGGAATTACGTGAATTACGTAAAACGAAACTGTTAACACGTTAAAAGCTTCAAGTGATGCGTCTGGAATGTTTGTGGAGTATATGAATCGTATCTTCCATATTTATTTGGATAAGTTCATAGTGGTTTTGATTGGGGATATTCAGATCTGTTATAAACTCAGAGGAAGGACAAGTAAAGTGTTTGAGATTTGAATTGCAAGTGTTGGAAAGAGACGAAGTTTTATGCTAAGTTATTCGAGTGAGAATTTTGGTTGAGAAGGGTTAGTTTTCTTGGATATGTTATTTCGGATGAGAGTATTGTTATGGATTCATCGGAACTAGATGTAGTTCTACAATGAGAGGCTCCGAAGTTGGTTGAGGACATTAGAAACTTTTGGGCTCAGTTGGTTGTTATTGCAAGTTATGGAAGACCTTGTTGAGTTCGTACTTCTGGTATCTCAGTTGACTTGCAAAGGGTGAGTCGTTTGTTTTGGATGTTCGTTGTGAGTGAGTTTTGGTGAGCTGAAGTAGAAGTTGTCTACGGCTCCAGTTTTGAGTCTGCGTGATCCGGATGAACCGGTTGTGAGGTATTGTGATGCGTCTATGATGAGTGTAGCTAGTGTGCTAATGCCAGAGAGTAAAGTCGTGGCTTATGCTTTACGACAATTGAGGATTCATAAAAGGGTCTATACTATTCTGGATTTGAAATTAGTTGCGGTGGTATTGTGTTGGGAAATTTGGAGGTATTATTTTTATAGTTCTCGGCTCGAAGTGTTTGGTAATTGCAAGAGTTTAAAGTACTTGGTTGGTTTGAAGGAATAGAGTATGAGACCATTAGACGTTTCAGAATGGAAGTGTTGTAATAAGGATGTGTGACAAGGATGTTTGGTATTCTGGTTTTGTTGATGTTGTTGAGACGTTGTTGTAGTCGTTGTTAGAGAGGTGGTTTGTCAGTTTGTGTTACTCGTGGTGTGCCTAGTGTTGGCATGTTAGTTTGTTGGTTGGATGCGAGAGTGTATCCGGAGTTGTTTGTATCGGTTAGATATTCGAGGACGAAAATTTCTAAGTGGGGGAGAATTGTAACGCCCTAGTTTTGTCCGTTTTATTTAATTGAGTCGTTTTGATTATTTTATTTTTGACTTTTATTTGACAATATATTATATTTCATCGGTATGTTTATGTTTTATCGCATTTTGAGAGCGTTTGCGAGATATTTGAGCTGAGGGGTAAAATGGTCTTTTAGGAGTTTAGATATTTTATATAAATAGAAAGTAGAGAGAAATAGGAAGAAAGGAAAAAGAAGAGAAAGAAAAGAGAAGGAAAGAAAGAAGAGGAGAAAAAGAGGAAAAAAGGAAAATCGAACATAACTCCGTTTCGAGCGCGATTAATCGGGTAAGGGTGAGAAGTTTCAATTATATCTCGCTTGTGTACGTATATGTGTTGTTTGTTGTAATTGTTTTGATTGTTTCGCGACTTTTCGTATCGATTGGAATTATGAGCGATTGATAGAAATCGATGTTTTCGCGGATGAAATTCGATAAAAACTGAGTAGAATACTTGTCGTTAGGTTTGGATCATGTTTTGGTTGTTATAGTATGTTTTGGAAGTGTTTGGGTGGAAGAAATGAGAGTTTTTGACCCAAAATGACCTAAGTTATCGCTGCTAGAAAATCTGAGTTTCGCAGGTTCGCACTGCGAGCCCCAGCGAAGGATTCAGCGAACGTTCGCTAGCCGTTCGCATTGCGAACGTGACAGAATTTCCGATTTTGTTTCCTTCATAACTTTTGATCCGTAAATCGGATTGAGGCACGGTCGGATGCGTTGGAAAGCTCTTTCAATGCTCTTTTGGATAGTGGAATAGGATCATATGTTTAAGCCAGGGATTGATAAGAAAATATGGAAAAGTGATGTGTGTGTGGAAAGTGCGGTTTATGTTTCCACCATAACTCCCGAATCGCGAGTCCGATTGATGTGGGACTTGAGGCCATAGATAGATAACTTGATATGCTATTAAATGGTGATGTGATACCATGTGTTAACTAAGAATATTTGGTAGGGGATGATTAGTGGTTTTGTAGGTTTGTTGTGTTTGTTGATGTTCGACGTGATATGTTATCGTCATACAAATGTGGGTCTTTTGTGCTATCTCTATATGATGTTAATGCATGTGATAACGATGTGGTTGTGTGGTAAAATACATTGTTTGATTGAATATCAATGTATGTTGTTATGATGTGTTGTGGGTAGCCTTTGTGGTGTGAATCCCTTGTGGAAGTAATTGTGATTGTATGATTGTTGTGGTTTGTGATGACATGCATTGTTTATGTGAAATTCCAATGTAAGTGGTTGGTAGCCTTTATGGTTGAAATGCATTGTTTGAATTGTTTTCAATGCATGAATAATGATGAGGAGTTGAAATATATGAATGATTATGGTTGCATATATGTGTGAAGATGCATTTGATTGTCATGAGTTCTTGGGTGTCAAGCATCATGATATACATCTTGTGCGATCGTGTGCCCATGTGGGGTGTGAGTGATCGGATCGTGTGCCCATGTGGGGTGTGAGCGATCCATAAACGTCGTGTGTCCATGTGGGGTGTGAGCGATGGATTAGTTCCAGAGGGAATCCGCTATAACGTCGTGTGCCCATGTGGGGTGTGAGCGACAGGGAAGATCGTATGCCCGACGGGGAGTTACATTGGTAACGAGCGATGGTTCCAATAAGTTCCTGAGTGAACTTGAGATGATGGAGTCGGTACCGCATTGCATTTGCATAGAGTCGTAAGTCGGTCTCTATGATTTTCATTTATCATCTTTATAATTGTACATTGATGAATAAACATGAATATGTATGTTTATGTGGAATGATAAGAATTGTGAAAGTATGCATGATGAATATGCTTGGTTTTGTATATATATACATTGTGATGTATATGAGTGAGTTGTGATGAATTGTGGTGAGAATTGTGAATGGATGCGTGATGTGTGGAAAAATCATGATTTGATTTATTAGGTGTGATATGTTTTGTATTTGTGGCATGCTATATGTGTTAGTATGTGATGGTATGGGTGAGATGATTTATACATGTGTTTGAATGTGTGTTTGCATATTATTATGCAATCTTGATTTAGTTGTTATTTCTCACCCTTCTGCTGTTTTATAATGCTCTATAAGGCATTGTAGATTAGAGTTGCTGGAGGTCTTTTTGTGAAGATTAGTCCTCCGTTCTGTTGTCGGTCTTGGTGTCTGCTCTGATACGTAGCACGGGAGTCGGGGAACGATTATATATATATATATATATGTATACATTTGTTGAATGTATTTTGTGGTACTTTTGTGTATATAGTTGATGTTCTAAAATTATTTATTTTGTAAAACAAGTCGGTTATGGATCTTTCCGCTTTATTCCATAATTGACCTTTCCCTTTATATGGAAAAAGTTTCCCCTTTGAGGGTATTCTATTTTATGCTATGTATCAAATTTATGAGCAGGGATGATGTTTTGTTTATTTAAATGTGACATCCTTGTTTCTGTCGGAAAAATAAATTTTTAGTTACTCTTATTTTATTTATGTATTATTTATTCGAGATGGGAATTGGGGGTGTTACATAAGTGGTATCAGAGCAGGTCGGTCCGTCCGACCAAGTTGTTGAGTCAGTTGGTGTGACAGTTGAATACTGTCGTTGTTGTTTGTTCTTTAGTACGTGATATGTGTGTGGTAGCACTGTCAGTACTTTCTGGTTTTCTAATCCTTTGTTTTCAAGATTGAGAATGAGATAAGTGGGGGGGAGAAGCTGGTACTTCTCCAAGTTGCTTCAGGTGGGGAGTTGGCTTAGGGTGTTGTGAATTGTAAGATTGTAAGTGCTATTTGGACAGTGTGGTTCCCGGTTCTGGAGGGAATGCGGAGGTAAGGTTTATGTCAACTAAGGATTGGTGCCTTAGGTAGTTTTGTGTAGGATGCAAGAAATGCTATTATAAGTTTGGTAAAGACGGTTTATGCCCCATCATGATTGTCGGCTGTCTATTGACAAATTGAGGAGTTGATCACCCTTAATCTCTTGTTGATAGTAGACGGAAATTATGTTGGATGGAATAGACGTGTCTTTCCGGCTTCGATAGTGTGTGCAATGATTTGTTTGGAATTAAGAAGATGATTACGGATTTTTTTGATGAGTCGACGAAGATTCTTATATCGGCAGGTGAGATGGATTAGAGGTTTTGAGATGTTGGTCCAGTTGGGAAGTTATTAAGAGAGAATGATTGGGTATTATTAAGGACTGCTTCTCAGAGAGTAGAGATTGAACTTAATTGGACGAAGTAAATAGTTGAGGTTTATGTCTGCTAAGTAGGTAGGAAACTCTTAGTAGATGGGACTAAGAAATTTGTTTTGTCTGTGATGATAGTGTTCTGGAAATTGGCAGGAAGCCATAGTGATGGGTCGTCAGTTGTGCATGGTTTTCGAATGTGTTTTTGGATGGAACGTTAAGGTGTTGTCTTAGAGAGCTCCAGTATTGCTAAGTAACAAAAAGGAATGATGTTTGATTGGAATAACAAGCATGATGTGTATAATGGTATTGAGAATATGGAAAGTAAACTTAGAGGTTTGGTGAGTTTTGGAGTTTTTAAAGTTATAGGGCATTAATGGAAATCTTGAGAAAACCCTTGGGTGTGGATGTATTATTTGAGAGTTCTTTTTGGTTGGTTGTTGCTACATGTTGGAATTCGTGGAATGGAAAGACCAGGAGAAGAAATTGTGTATGGATTACTGACAGTTGATTTTGGTAACGATTGAGAATGAGCGAACCTTGCCCTGTTTCAGTTTTTATTGGATTCGCCAGGTGTTCGCACGGCGAAGTTCGCAGCGAAGGCTCGCAAGAGCTTCGCACTGCGAAGGGGGACGCGAAGGTTCGCGTGAGGTTCGCACTGCGAACTTTGTGTTATTTTGAGTGGTTTTCTTTCTGCCTCTGTTCGCTGGGAGACTCGCAATGCGAAGGTGTTAGCGAGCATTTGCTGGATGGTTCGCACTGCGAACGTTGGGTAATTTTTAGGCTATTTCCTTTTTGACTTGGTTCGCTGGGACATTCGCACTGCGAATGGAGAAGCGAAGGATTCGCTGGGTTGTTCGCATTGCGAACATGTTAGATCTTTCCCAATTGTTTCTTTCATAACTTTGGCTTCGTTTATCCGATTTAAACGTTCTTTGTATCGTTGTGGAGCTATGAAAGGGTTCTAGGTTTTGGAAAACAGGAATATTATTTATGGAATGGATTTTTGGTTGAGTATTGGGAATAATCGGAATTACGTGAATTACGTAAAACGAAACTGTTAACACGTTAAAAGCTTCAAGTGATGCGTCTGGAATGTTTGTGGAGTATATGAATCGTATCTTCCATATTTATTTGGATAAGTTCATAGTGGTTTTGATTGGGGATATTCAGATCTGTTATAAACTCAGAGGAAGGACAAGTAAAGTGTTTGAGATTTGAATTGCAAGTGTTGGAAAGAGACGAAGTTTTATGCTAAGTTATTCGAGTGAGAATTTTGGTTGAGAAGGGTTAGTTTTCTTGGATATGTTATTTCGGATGAGAGTATTGTTATGGATTCATCGGAACTAGATGTAGTTCTACAATGAGAGGCTCCGAAGTTGGTTGAGGACATTAGAAACTTTTGGGCTCAGTTGGTTGTTATTGCAAGTTATGGAAGACCTTGTTGAGTTCGTACTTCTGGTATCTCAGTTGACTTGCAAAGGGTGAGTCGTTTGTTTTGGATGTTCGTTGTGAGTGAGTTTTGGTGAGCTGAAGTAGAAGTTGTCTACGGCTCCAGTTTTGAGTCTGCGTGATCCGGATGAACCGGTTATGAGGTATTGTGATGCGTCTATGATGAGTGTAGCTAGTGTGCTAATGCCAGAGAGTAAAGTCGTGGCTTATGCTTTACGACAATTGAGGATTCATAAAAGGGTCTATACTATTCTGGATTTGAAATTAGTTGCGGTGGTATTGTGTTGGGAAATTTGGAGGTATTATTTTTATAGTTCTCGGCTCGAAGTGTTTGGTAATTGCAAGAGTTTAAAGTACTTGGTTGGTTTGAAGGAATAGAGTATGAGACCATTGGACGTTTCAGAATGGAAGTGTTGTAATAAGGATGTATGACAAGGATGTTTGGTATTCTGGTTTTGTTGATGTTGTTGAGACGTTGTTGTAGTCGTTGTTAGAGAGGTGGTTTGTCAGTTTGTGTTACTCGTGGTGTGCCTAGTGTTGGCATGTTAGTTTGTTGGTTGGATGCGAGAGTGTATCCGGAGTTGTTTGTATCGGTTAGATATTCGAGGACGAAAATTTCTAAGTGGGGGAGAATTGTAACGCCCCAGTTTTGTCCGTTTTATTTAATTGAGTCGTTTTGATTATTTTATTTTTGACTTTTATTTGACAATATATTATATTTCATCGGTATGTTTATGTTTTATCGCATTTTGAGAGCGTTTGCGAGATATTTGAGCTGAGGGGTAAAATGGTCTTTTAGGAGTTTAGATATTTTATATAAATAGAAAGTAGAGAGAAATAGGAAGAAAGGAAAAAGAAGAGAAAGAAAAGAGAAGGAAAGAAAGAAGAGGAGAAAAAGAGGAAAAAAGGAAAATCGAACATAACTCCGTTTCGAGCGCGATTAATCGGGTAAGGGTGAGAAGTTTCAATTATATCTCGCTTGTGTATGTATATGTGTTGTTTGTTGTAATTGTTTTGATTGTTTCACGACTTTTCGTATCGATTGGAATTAGGAGCGATTGATAGAAATCGATGTTTTCGCGGATGAAATTCGATAAAAACTGAGTAGAATACTTATCGTTAGGTTTGGATCATGTTTTGGTTGTTATAGTATGTTTTGGAAGTGTTTGGGTGGAAGAAATGAGAGTTTTTGAGCCAAAATGACCTAAGTTATCGCTGCTGGAAATTCTGAGTTTCGCAGGTTCGCACTGCGAGCCCCAGCGAAGGATTCAGCGAACGTTCGCTAGCCGTTCGCATTGTGAACGTGACAGAATTTCCGATTTTGTTTCCTTCATAACTTTTGATCCGTAAATCGGATTGAGGCACGGTCAGATGCGTTGGAAAGCTCTTTCAATGCTCTTTTGGATAGTGGAATAGGATCATATGTTTAAGCCAGGGATTGATAAGAAAATATGGAAAAGTGATGTGTGTGTGGAAAGTGCGGTTTATGTTTCCACCATAACTCCCGAATCGCGAGTCCGATTGATGTGGGACTTGAGGCCATAGATAGATAACTTGATATGCTATTAAATGGTGATGTGATACCATGTGTTAACAAAGAATATTTGGTAGGGGATGATTAGTGGTTTTGTAGGTTTGTTTTGTTTGTTGGTGTTCGACGTGATATGTTATCGTCATACAAATGTGGGTCTTTTGTGCTATCTCTATATGATGTTAATGCATGTGATAACGATGTGGTTGTGTGGTAAAATACATTGTTTGATTGAATATCAATGTATGTTGTTATGATGTGTTGTGGGTAGCCTTTGTGGTGTGAATCCCTTGTGGAAGTAATTGTGATTGTATGATTGTTGTGGTTTGTGATGACATGCATTGTTTATGTGAAATTCCAATGTAAGTGGTTGGCAGCCTTTATGGTTGAAATGTATTGTTTGAATTGTTTTCAATGCATGAATAATGATGAGGAGTTGAAATATATGCATGATTATGGTTGCATATATGTGTGAAGATGCATTTGATTGTCATGAGTTCTTGGGTGTCAAGCATCATGATATACATCTTGTGCGATCGTGTGCCCATGTGGGGTGTGAGCGATCGGATCGTGTGCCCATGTGGGGTGTGAACGATCCATAAACGTCGTGTGCCCATGTGGGGTGTGAGCGATGGATTGGTTCCAGAGGGAATCCGCTATAACGTCGTGTGCCCATGTGGGGTGTGAGCGATGATTATAGACGATCGTGTGCCCATGTGGGGTGTGAGCGATCGGGTCGTGTGCTCGTGTGGGGTGTGAGCGATCCATAAACGTCGTGTGCCCATGTGGGGTGTGAGCGACGGGGAACATCGTATGCCCGACAGGGAGTTACATTGGTAACGAGCGATGGTTCCAATAAGTTCCTGAGTGAACTTGAGATGATGGAGTCGGTACCGCATTGCATTTGCATAGAGTCGTAAGTCGGTCTCTATGATTTGCATTTATCATCTTTATAATTGTACATTGATGAATAAACATGAATATGTATGTTTATGTGGAATGATAAGAATTTTGAAAGTATGCATGATGAATATGCTTGGTTTTGTATATATATACTTTGTGATGTATATGAGTGAGTTGTGATGAATTGTGGTGAGAATTGTGAATGGATGCGTGATGTGTGGAAAAATCATGATTTGATTTATTAGGTGTGATATGTTTTGTATTTGTGGCATGCTATATTGTTGCGGTGAAAATTGGATAACAAATTATTAATTAATTTGCATCAGTTTCTTTTACAACCGACTTTGATTTATCCAAAGGAAAGGTTCAAGATCGTTAGAAAAACCTAAGGGGGAAAGATCTAAGGTTCGGGGGTTGGTTATACAAAGGGAGGTATTAGCACCCTAAGTATCCGTAGTACTCTACTGGAACCTCTTGCTAATGTTATCTTACGTTTGCTAAAGGTTCTGTGCTAAAGGTTGAAACCCTAGGGGTTAGTATCTAAGTATACTCGATAAAGCATCGCACTTTATGCCTACGTATCCTCGGGAATAGAATCAGAGTATGCGTAGTTCTACTTCTACTGAATAGTTGACTATGGTCAATATTCAGAGGGAAAATGAGTACAAGCTCATTGTAGAGTTTAAGGACTCTCTAAGTCTAGTTGTAATGGACCTATGTTGAAGTTTAGTCAGTAGGGGAAAGTGATAAATTCATTATGATGAATATCACTAAGAGTTGAGGAACTCTTCCTAAAGCTAGTTATAATTTCTATGGCTCTGATGAGGCCAAGAAACAAAGTTTCTTCCTAAGAGGTTACTTAGGTTAGGATGGGGGGAAATGACTTTAAGAGTCAACACTATTCACCTTCCTTTGGAATAGGGGAGAAAAGTGGATAAGATAGTAAGATGATATAAAAGACATTGATATCATAGATAAAACAAACATAAGCATGAAGATGGCAATATGTTTATGACAAAGATATGGATAAGATGGATATGATAAAAGAGAGTATATCAATATGCTTCAATCTTTAGGAAGACAAACATTTAGGAATGATATACAAGAACACATCAATATGCTTCAATCTTTATGAAGACAAACATAGAGAAGTGATATAAAAGAAAACAATCAATATGCTTCAATCTTTAGGAAGACAAACATAGAGAATGACAAAAGACTTATCAACAATTTATGGATAACACTGAGATGTCAAGAAGTATCATCGAACCTCAAACTGACAAGGGAAGGAATTAATCAATAATTTCCTCAAGAATCAAATTCAAGACAATTTTAAAAAGAAGTTAATCGAAGATTCAACTACAACTAAAGTTCGAAGATTTATCTAACTTAGTAAAACTAAAGTTGGAAAATTATCCAAATCTACCTAAAAACTATTTTGCTAAGTTCTTCTTAAAACTAACTAATTAATCTAAGTAACAAACTTAGTTAGAAGAAAATAACTAATTAATTCTAGTTTAAAAATTAATTAATAAATCAAGTTGGAATCTAATTAAAACTAAGTTGCCAATTTCTACCTAAATTTAACTAGAAACCAAATAATAGCTGTAACTTAATTACTAACTAAAAGATAAAAACTAAAATTAAAAAACTAACTAAAGTTATGCATTCATTTGTCTTCTTAAAAAAAATAAACGCCTGGTGCCAATAGAAAAACTAAGCATGGGGCCAAGGCTGATTGGTGAACCCAAGCCAAAGTGGGGCACTGGGTACTAGCTGGGTCATGGATTTTGACCCGGTTCGGTTACATTAATGGGAAAGGAAAGAACCAAAACCTAATTTTAAAAGGCCGTGAAAAAAACACTTCTCTCAATTTCTACTCATTGCCCTGTTTCTCACTCTCTCTCTCGCGATCTCCTCCGTCTGTCTCCCCCATCGCTACTCACTCTCTTCCTCTTTCCAACCGCATGCGGCTAGCTTCTTTTCACTCTCACACTCGCAACAATAATCAAAATCAAACAGCGATAAAAATAAAAGAACGAAAGGATAATGTGTACCGATGAGCAAAACCAAACGGTGATGATGGCTCCGACAGAGCGCAATGGACAGTGGAGAGACCTTCGTCGTCGCTGCGTGTGGGTTATGAAATGGCTTCAAACATCGCCCGCAGAAGTGGAGTGAATCGTGATTGGATCCGTCAATTTCGACTCCGACTTCGTAGTGAGTTTTGTCGGATGCGGCAGGGAATAAGAGGATTCTAAACTGTTAACGGCGGTTTTGTTTTTAATGAAATGAAGCTATTAGAATACATTGGGTGTCTCACGGTTTTGAGGATGTTGGAGGTATGGTCGAAGGTCTGTGAAAATTGGTTGTGTGAGATGATGAAAAGTTTGTGCGTTAGAAGGTGGTTTGAAGGGTGGTTGTTGTGCGTTCACGGATGACGTTGTTGGCGGTGTCGATCCAAGAAAGCATTGAAGTGGTGCGGGTGATGTGGTTACTGAGGTAGTTTCGTGATGGTGTTTATGTTGGGAGTTACACGGTGAGTCGTTCTAGAAAACGGGAGGGAGAGTTCAGTGGTGGTCCAAAAACAAGAACAGTGTGTTTTACTTGGAAGTGGCAGAGAAAGGTTTATAATGTCTGACTTGTTGTTTCAATGGTTATCTGAGTGTGTTTTGAAAATGTTGTTGTTATTTTACAGGGTGTTAAATCCGTGAGAAAAAAGAACCAGGAGAAAGGGTGGTGATTGAAATGCGGTTTAATGGTTGGAGAAGTGGAAGATTAATAGAGGTCTGTTTGTGTAATGGTTTATGGTGGTGATTGAATCGGTTGAGAGGTAACGGAGATATGTCGAAGAGGATTCTGGGTGGTTGACGTTTTGAGGAGAAGGTTGATGTGTTGTTTACGGATTGAGAAGGGCTTTGAAGATGAAGCCAGGTTCAGAAAAAAAGCTTATTTGAGCGAGAGAAAGCGGTCTCCAGGTTTGGTTTCCTTCTGGGATTTTCTTCTCTTCCCCCCATATCCATCTCCTCTGCTCTATATATATTACCCAGAAAAAGAACTTGTTTTTAAATTTTGATTTGAATTTTCCCGTTGTTGAGTTGTTGCTTTCATGGTTTGCAGGTTAACGTTGGTTTCGCAGGCTGTGTCACGGTTTTAGCCGTTGGTAGAAGCAAGTTTTGTAGCAGATGTGTAACAGGGAGCAGCAGGCAAAGTTTGTGTAGCAGTGTTTGTACGGTTGCTATAAAGTTTTGTGAATTGGTTTTTGTTGACAGGTTTTTGTCAACACATGATACCTTATGAGCTGGTGTGGAAAAGTTGCAATATATTTCTTTTTGGGCTATGCCTTGTGTATACTGTTAATGTAACGCGTGAGCTTAGGAAAGTATCGTAAGTTACATTTTTATGATCAGAAACGTAGTAAATACCTTGACTTCAATTTGACTATCCCAACAAACACTTTATAGGAATCATCCTACTTCTTATTTCCATGCTTCACACGTTTCTCTCATAAATGAAAGTAAAACATGCACGCACTTATTCATTCGCTATCACTAAGAAAGAGAAATGGAAAGTTTTGTTGACTTGCACACGAAGAATGCCTAACGAGGACACACATATGCAACACAACGCCTAAAACAAAGTAAAGTTGTAAACATGCTAAAATGTTTCAATCAGTAATTAAAGGCTATATTGCATTTAAACTAAAATAAAAGAAATAAAAAAACTAAGATAATTATTAAATTAAAATAGAGAAAAATGATAAAACATCAACTAGCAGAAAAATGAGGGTAAAATTTGGGGTGCAACATATATGTGTTAGTATGTGATGGTATGGGTGAGATGATTTATACATGTGTTTGAATGTGTGTTTGCATATTATTATGCAATCTTGATTTAGTTGTTATTTCTCACCCTTCTGCTATTTTATAATGCTCTATGAGGCATTGCAGATTAGAGTTGCTGGAGGTCTTTTTGTGAAGATTAGTCCTCCGTTCTGTTGTCGGTCTTGGTGTCTGCTCTGATCGTAGCACGGGAGTCGGGAAACGAATATATATATATATATATATATATATATATATATATACATTTGTTGAATGTATTTTGTGGTACTTTTGTGTATATAGTTGATGTTCTAAAATGATTTATTTTGTAAAACAAGTCGGTTATGGATCTTTCCGCTTTATTCCATAATTGACCTTTCCCTTTATATGGAAAAAGTTTCCCCTTTGAGGGTATTCTATTTTATGCTATGTATCAAATTTATGAGCAGGGATGATGTTTTGTTTATTTAAATGTGACATCCTTGTTTCTGTCGGAAAAATAAATTTTTAGTTACTCTGATTTTATTTATGTATTATTTATTCGAGATGGGAATTGGGGGTGTTACAGAAGGACCTTTTATCTATATCTGTTTCTGATTCCTTTTGTTGATTCAGTGGTTTTCTGGATTGCTCTGTTGGTGTAGGAACTAACGTGACTTTTTGGCATTCGATTTGGATAGGAAACGAGACGTTGAAATACCGTTTCCCTAATCTGTTCCAGGTTTGCAGGAATCAATCTAGCTCTGTTAAAGACATGAGGGAGTGGGACAGTGAAACTTGGAGATGGAGGGTGAGTGACTATTTGGATATCGGTGACCCTATTACGGAACACGAGTGGAACAATTACTGTCAGTTGTTGGAACAAACCACTCTCAATAAAGACGAAATCGATGTTTGGAGTTGGACTCTTCATGACTCTAATTCGTTCACGGTCAACTCGTATTACTATGCTTTGAACTGCTCTATATATGATAGTGAGGCTGATATGGTTAATGCGGATTTGCTGCAACTTCTGTGGAAAACGGCGCTCCCGGCGACTGTTCAAATTTTTGGGTGGAGATTGGCTCTTGAAAGGCTCCCTACAAGATCCAATTTGGCAATCAGAAGGCTTATTGTTAATGATCATGATAAGGTATGTATATTTTGTTTTCACCACCTAGAAGAATCGTTTCACCTCTTCTTCTCCTGCATCAAAACTGAATTGGTTTGGAACAAAATTTGCGAGTGGGTGGACATAGACAGAATTTCGGAATCTAATTGTTCCCTCCATGCGAAGACTTGGAATTCGAGGCTTAAAGGTCGTTGTGCAGCGGGAAAGATAAATTCTCTTTGGTTTATTACTTGTTGGATTATTTGGAGATTTAGAAACAATATATTGTTCAATGACGTGGTGTTTAACACTGTTGACATTGTCAATGAGATCAAAACTTACTCGTGGAATTGGTTGATTTTAGGTAGCCACGATAGTAAGTCTTGTAGATTATACGAATGGTATAAATTCCCATTAGATTTTTTGTAATTTCGTTGTCGGACCGGTGGTTGTATTATTTGGTTCGAGATTTCCTTAATCTCCTTTACTGAATTTGCTTATCAAAAAAAAAAAAGATATGATAGGTGCTCCTTTCTTTTTAAGTTATCACTACGGTTATCATTTGTAACCGTCGTTAAATAGTTTGCTATTATTTTAAAATATAAATTATAATTACGGTTGTAGTTAACAACCGTAAGGAAAAGTGATAGTTTTTAATATATAAACGAAACTATATGTGGCCTACTTCATATCTATCATTTCTCTCTAAAGAGAACCCCCAACACAACCATCTCCTCTCGTGAATCTTAACCAAAATCTGACCAATGATGATTTGGTTATTTTATCTCAAAACTGTAGAAATTTGGTAGAGCTTTCATTACTTGGTTGCCCTCTTCTTAACTCAGGTTAGGATCAAATAGTTGAAAATGTGATCAATTGCAATTGACTTAATTAATTGGACGTGAATCTGTAGATGAAGTCTCTAATTTGATTAAGTTGAACCTTTGAGGTGATCAAAATATCAATAAGCACCAAACAGCCAACATATGCCATTTTGATAATTGTTTTGTTTGCTTAGTACTCCTTGGTAACCAATATTAGCAACAAAGAGAAAAAGAAACAGAGGGTGGGGTGGGGTTGCAATATGGTGATTTTTCTTGTTTAAAATTACTTTACAACAATTGACCACTGACCACCTAATCAAATGCTAAAAATTTACGGTTTGAGAATGTAATTTTTCATTGCAGATTCTCAACATATAATTTCACGTGCATGGCCAGGCTTGGTCTCTATACATCTAGAGGTTTGTTAATCTTTTTCCTATTTCCCCTTATAAAATTTTGGAATTACCGTATGCATGGTTATAACATGATATATAATCATATACAAATATAGACACAAAAGGGATGTCGACTATGTATCATGAATATACCTCCTTAGTTAGTTTACCCGAAAAGCTGAAACTGAGTAACCAGCTGTCATTTAAAAAGAAAATATTATAGTTTAGATTACACATATATGCATCATAGTTCTTTCATTGGTAACGTGTGATGGATTAGCAAATGGGAAAAAGCAACTAGTCCAACCTCTTCCAGATTGGATTAGAGAAATGGACTTGACGAAGCAGTTAACTTATCTGACACGCTGTAACTGTGGTCGCGAGATTGGTTTTTATTGTTTGTTGACAAATTCTTGGACAGTGATGGAGACATTGGTTTGTCAAAGAAAGCGTAGTAATGTGTCGACAATCTTACCATGGAGCAGAAGTAATAAGACCAGTACGATCAGTGCGACAACTATTTTGTGTGCTTTCTGGCTTGTTGTTATACATAGTGCTCGAAGTCAGAAGCTGTGCAAATAACCATGCACTTGGAAAGGAAAACAACACTGCAAATCTGTCAAATTTAAACTTCTTGGGGCTTATATAACGATGAAGATACTGCAGCACCATTGAAAACAATAAAGACTTCATAATTAGAACCAAAATTTAAGAAACAGAAAATCTTAGATTTAAAATTAGTGTACTTGCCTGAGAGATGAAAACCATAACAATAAGCGCTGGAAGTCCAACCTCAACACACGATGCGAGCTGCAACAGTGAGCGAACAAATTAGAAGTTATGAAAAATTAAGACATAAGATACAAGATCAAAACCCTTTGAATGAAAATTTTCAAAAGTAAGGACATGTATACCATAGGGAAACCAAGATTATAGAGACCAAGTCCGATGAAAGTTACATAAGGAACAACACAAAGTGGACTAAAGAACCTGAAGAAGCACGAGAAGAATCTATTAACAAACTGGATATACACTGACACTGACACACCAGAGACATAAGGCGCGTTTTCAATCTCAAGATTAGGCGCTATATAAATCGAGGCCCAAGAATCCTATAACCATTTGGAAACATGAACGTATAATCAAGGCACCTTGTATTCCCCTAACTGTCATAGTGAACCTCTGATAAAATCAACCATATGGACCAAATCAGCAACAAAATAAACTGGGAACGAACATAATAACAACAAAATGATCATGAAAAATAATTGACCTCATAAGGATCGGATCGGAGTATGAACTGTATCTGCGGGTTTCTACAACAGACATAATAGGAATCATGTAAGTGTATGAACCACCAACCATAGTTGGCAATCGTGTTCCGAACAAAGATTGAAGAAATGTGCTTAGTCCAGAAACAAACAGCGTATTCTGAATCATCTTGGCCTTCATTACCTACATTGAAATAAAAAACTTCACCTAATTGACAAAACTCATACTCTTAGTTTAAAAAAAAACCTTTCACACAAAAAGGTGCTTACATTGGTTCCACCCATTTGAGGTACAACTATAGTTGGAATCAAAATAGTCATGCCAAGAGTCAGAATGTAATGCTGGAACCCCAATAAAATTGCTTCAGCTGCATTTTAGTAACAAATCAAATTGAAAAGATAAGCAAGAAAGTATATTTATATAATAGTAAGTAATATGTGATTGAAAAAAATACTAACACCAAGGAGGAGGACTATTTATGCAATATTGAACACCAGGTAATTGTTCTTTCACTGGATGAGCTACTGGTAGTTTTTCTTCTTTTGCATCTTTAGACTGACTTTTTGCTGTCGCCGCCATCTCCGCCTTCATTTTAAGCCATATGTTGCAGGTAAACAAGGAAAGCTAACAAATGGAAACAAATTTTTAGTTTCTGTTTAAAAAAATTTGTTGGTTAAATCATGCAAATAACAAAGCCATAATGAGTCTGTTTAAGAAAAAAACATTGGCATAATGAGCAAATAATTCCATTTATTTTGGTTTCTTCAGTTACTGTTATTGATATTTAAAACAAAACGTATTACATTGATTATGGTAACTTTTTTTTGAAAGTTTAATTAACACACTTTTGAAATTCTGCAAGGTTGCCGTTGCATCTCTTCCTCAGTTCCTCTGTCAATATGAAGGAAGACATTACGGCGTGGTGGCTTTTCTCTCTTGCTCTGATCAGTGTAAGCTTATTATTTATACAGGGAAGTAGCAAATGTCAAAGTTATTGTTTTATTTGATGATATTTATACAAATTGAAGCAATTATGTTGTAATTCCTGTTATTTCATGATTTCAATCTCGATCAACCTGTTTTTACAATTATAAATGAGGTGCTACCTAATGTCATTTGCTATAAGGCTACTGTTATTGGTGGGACATCATTTGACAGCCCAACATTTTTTACACTATAAAAGAGGCAGAACATGCTGCTGCCAAATTTGCTTTGAAGGAATTGCCAATTTCAGCTGACTTGTTTAAGAAGGCAAGTATTCTTTTAGTTTCTGATGTGATTTCCAATTGAAATATTTTAGATAATTTTTATCATCAAATTGATAACTAAATTTTTTAGTTTCTCATAGGGCTTCATGGAGGATTCTATCCGGGATTGAACACATGGATGATGCGAAAGGGAATGATGTGAGTGTGAAGAGAATAAGGGAGTATAGAAACAAGGTGGAATCTGAGTTGTCGAATATTTGCAGTGATATCATGAATATTATTGATGATTACCTTATTCCTTCATCTTCTGCGGGTGAATCTAGTGTCTTTTTCTATAAGATGAAAGGGGATTATTATCGGTATTTGGCGGAGTTTAAGAATGGTAATGAGAGGAAAGAAGCTGTTGATCGTTCCATGGAAGCTTATCAGGTATGCGTGTACTCAACTCGTGTATCACCAATGTTGAGTTATCAAAGAACTTTTTTTTTCTGCCAATTTATCGGAATGGGATTAGGCAGAAATCATTTTCTATGATGATTTTCATATAACTATGCTTCTGCAAGATAACGAATTTGTCAATATCGGTACATATCTATTGCAATATGTCTTTGTGTTATGCCATCATGGTTGCAAACTTTCAGACATGTGCATATTGCCGAAGTCCATCAGCAATTGTAGTTCTGATGTTGATTCATGTTGTTAGAAATGTATTACGTGACATTCATTATCTAGACAAAGCATAACTACTGTACGTTTATGTGTCTACTGCTGTATTTTCTTGTTTCATTGGTATTGATAACTCAACGGTAAGCGAACAAAACGTTTATGTAGTTGTTTTGTATTGCATTTATTTAATGAAAAACACGTAGTTGTTTAACTTATTATATGTAAACATGATGTTAGGATGGTTGTTTTGGTTGTACTTTTGTTTATGGAATGTTTAGTGGTATACAAAATATTTGATTAAATAAAAATATTAGTTCTAAATCTAATTAAATATAATATAATTATGAAACTAAAACAAACATTCTATTTAAAGAAAACAGGGTGTAGAAATGCCAACATCAATGGCAAAATCGGGTGTAAAAATGCCAACATCAATGGTAAAATCAGGTGTAAAATGCCAACATCAATGGTAAAATCGGGTGTAAACATACCAACATCAATAGCAAAAACGGGTGTAATACACCGTGTTTTTACACCCTATTTAAAGAAAATAGGGTGTAAATTTGCAAATCTCTAAGGTATTCACTGCTCATTTTACATCCGATTTTTATGATATTGGGTGTAAATTTGTTTGATTAAAATGCTATTATTTATACATTTACACCCGTTTTCTATAAAATATGGTGTAAAGTGGAATATGTAACGCCCCGAAAATCTAAATTAATCATTTATTTATTTGTTTAATTAATTTAGAAGGAAGTAAGGAGTTTTGGTAATTTTGGAGAATTTTGGATCAAAAGAGTATTTTTAAATAATTTAATAGAATGAATAATTAATGTATTATTTATACTATTATTATTATTATTATTAAAAATAATAAGAAAAAGGACAAGGTGGTCATAAAGGAAAAAGGGCGAGGGTAGAGTTGGAAGTTCATAAACTGGGATATTTTAACTAAAGAAGAAGAGACCGATCACTTTCTAACTAATCGTGTTTTGTGAAGAACGCTGAAGAAGTGAGAAGAAGGAGAAGAACCCTAAGGCTTGAAGGTTGCTGAAGAATCTTGGAGAAGGAGGAAAGTTACTAAATTTCTCTAAGGTATAGGGAGTTTTCACGGTTTATTATAATTTTATAGGATTTGATTGATGAATAGATTAGGTATTTGTGGATTTTGAGTAATCGTGGTGTTTGATGATGTAGAATGAGTTAGGGATGAATGATTCGATGAAATATAATGAGATAGAATGTTATGTGTTAATGTATGCGTATTGTGTGAGTCTTTTGGGCAAATTTTCGTATTGGAAAAACTGAATTTTTGGGATGTTTGAAGTCTAAACGCAGCAGAAAAATCTTTTGAAAAATCTGGGTTTTCGCATCCTGACACGGGTCGTGTCACAGGACACGGGCGGCCGTGTCATGCTACTATTCCTGCTGTATTTTTTTTCTGTTTTGGATTTGTGCTTCAGGGCTTCGGACACGGGTCGTGTCACAGGACACGGGCGGCCGTGTGTGGTTGCTGTATGTTGTCTGTTTGTGTTTTGGATATTGGAAGCCTGACACGGGCCGTGTCACAGGACACGGGTGGCCGTGTCAGGCAGCCGTCTTGCTGTTTTCTTTTTTTGTTGTTGTTTTCTTGAGGTTTCTCGACGTTTTCTCGTGCTGATCTTTTGTTGTCGAGTTGCTGTTGATGTAAGATGATAAAACATGATGGTATGATAAATACTTGTTGAATATGAAATGAATGATGCACACGTTGATTTTTGTTGAATTGAGAATGATTTCACATCATTGCATTTCATAGCATTTTTATGTTGGGGCTTCGGTCCATTGGTAGCTTCAATCCCATTGTGCGGATTGAAGTGATACGTTGATTACATTGTGCTCCTTTTTGAGGGTTGATGGCCAGTGTCCATCCACGTTGAATCGGTACCACATGCATCCTTTGCATTTCATTATAGTTGACATTGCATATGAATGATGTAATTGCGATTGGGTGTGAAGATTATGTTGATGACGCTATGATGTTGTTGCTGCTTATTCTGTTTATTTTCCACGTCCTTATATTATTATAATGAATTGTGATTTCTCACCCTGCCTGCTTGGAAATGTTGCCTCTTATGTGGGTAACTTGCAGATAACCAAGAGTAGATTCGCGATGCTGGAGGATGTAGTCGTGGAGTGTTTTCGCTTACCGTTGTTCATAGTAGTGTTTAGAGGTGTCCTGCTCTGTGTCATGTAACATCGGGTTGGGAATTGTTCGTGAACCTCGTGTTCGTTCGGTTTATGTTTGAATTTTCATGTTGCGGATGTTATTTTGATTGGGATACATTTCTTTACGAAGCATTTTATTGATTTGAATTTAAAAGTATTGATTCCGCTGTGTAGTTGTCAAGTTATGTTAATGATGAATGAATAACCCGTGTTACAGGGCAGGATAATGATTACTAAATGATGTTTGGATTATATGTGACACCTTTCTCATTGATGTTACTCTGATAATATGAATTATTTTTCTAAAAGTGTTTTTGGGGTAGAAGGGTGTTACATTAGTGGTATCAGAGCAGGTCGGTCCGTCCGTCCAAGTGGTCGAGTCGTAGTTAGTTTAACAATCGAGTATTGTTAACTAGTTCTGACTTTTGTTTATGTTGTAGTGATAAGTTGAGATGGCTGGAAGGAATGTTGCTGCAATTGGTGCTGCGTTGGAAGCAATGGCTCAGGCTTTGCAGAATCAGCCGAACGCTGACAAGAATGTTGGATCTCGCAGTTTGGCAACTTTTCAGAGGGAGAATCCGCCTACCTTCAAGGGCAAGTATGATCCTGATGGAGCGTTGGATTGGTTGAAAGAGATAGAGAGAATCTTCCGTGTGATGGACTGCACTCCAGTGCAGAAGGTTCGATATGGGACTCACATGCTAGCATTCGAGGCTGATGACTGGTGGCTAGAGACTCGTCAGAGGTTGGAAACTGCAGGTGAAGGTATCACTTGGGATGTATTCCGAAGAGAGTTCCTGAGGAAGTATTACCCAGAGGATGTTCGTGGTAAGAAGCAGATCGAGTTTCTCGAGCTGAAGCAAGGGAGCATGTCAGTTACTGATTATGCTGCAAAGTTCGTTGAGTTGGCTAAGTTTTATCCGCACTATAACGATGATGATGCTGAGTTCTCAAAGTGTATCAAGTTTGAGAGTGGGTTGCGCCCAGAGATCAAGAAGGCAGTTGGATATCAGAAGATTCGTATTTTTGCTGATTTGATTAATAGTTGCAGAATTTTTGAAGAGGATAACAATGCTCATTATAAGATCATTAATGAGAGGAAGAGCAAGCACCAACAAAATCGTGGAAAACCTTATGATGCTCCAGTTGGGAAAGGTAAGCAGAAAGTGGTTGATGGCAAGAGGACTAGTGGGGGAGATGCTCCTGCTAGCATAACTTGTTTTAAATGTGGGAAATATGGTCATAAGAGTAATGTGTGTACTGCTGAGGTGAAGAGGTGTTTCCTTTGTGGTATGACTGGGCATGCCATAGCGGAGTGCAAGCATAAAGAGGTGATTTGTTTCAACTGTGGTGAAGAAGGACACATTAGTAGTCAGTGTCAGAAACCAAAAAAGACACAAGCCGGTGGGAAAGTGTTCGCTTTGGCTGGGACTCAGACAACTAATGAGGACAGACTCATCAGAGGTACATGTTTCATTAATAGTACTCCCTTAATCACTATGATTGATATTGGTGCTACCCATTATTTTATTGCTGCCGAATGCGTTGAGAGATTGGGTCTTGTGTTGTCTTCTATGAATGGAGAAATGGTCGTCGAGATTCCGACTAAAGGATCGGTGACTACTTCTCTTGTGTGTTTAGAGTGTCCTTTGTCGATCTTCGACAGAGACTTTACTGTTGATTTGGTGTGTTTGCCGTTATCTGGGATGGATGTAATCTTGGGAATGAACTGGTTAGAATATAACTATGTTCATATAAATTTTTATAACAAGTCAATGAGATTTTCTACTGCTGAAGAGGAAGAAGCCAGTTTGTTATCTTTTAATCAGTTACAACAGTTGATGCAAGAAGGAGCTCAGATGTTCTCAGTGATGGCGTCATTATCCGTTGAGAGCCGATCTGTGATTGAGGAGTTGCAAGTGGTGCATGAATTTCCTGAAGTTTTTCCCGATGAAATTCCTGATGTGCCTCCAAAAAGAGAAGTAGAATTTGCAATTGACCTTGTACCTGGTACCAGACCTGTTTCTATGGCACCATACAGGATGTCTGCATCTGAATTGTCAGAATTAAAGAAGCAATTGGAGGATTTACTTGAAAAGAAGTTTATGAGGCCAAGTGTATCGCCGTGGGGAGCTCCGGTGTTGTTAGTAAAGAAGAAAGATGGAAGTATGAGGCTCTGTGTTGATTATAGACAACTAAATAAAGTGAAGATTAGGAACAAGTATCCGCTTCCGAGAATAGATTACCTGATGGATCAATTGGTAGGTGCTCGCGTGATTAGCAAGATTGATTTGAGGTCGGGCTATCATCAGATTAAAGTGAAAGAGGAAGATATTCAGAAGACGGCTTTTAGAACGCGTTATGGACATTATGAGTACTCAGTGATGCCTTTCGGTGTTACTAATGCGCCGGGAGTATTCATGGAGTACATGAACCGTATCTTTCATACTTATTTGGATCGGTTTGTGGTGGTGTTTATTGATGATATATTGATTTACTCTAAATCGGAGGAAGAGCATGCGGAACACTTAAGACTAGTGTTACAAGTTTTGAAGGAGAAGAAGTTATATGCAAAGCTGTCCAAATGTGAATTTTGGTTAAACGAGGTTAGTTTTCTCGGTCATGTCATTTCAGGTAGTGGCATTGCTGTGGATCCTTCTAAAGTAGATGTTGTGTTGCAATGGGAAACTCCAAAGTCGGCTACCGAGATTAGAAGCTTTTTGGGACTAGCCGGTTATTACCGAAGGTTTATTGAGGGATTTTCTAAGTTAGCACTTCCGTTGACTAAGTTGACTTGTAAAGGTAAAGCTTTTGTGCGGGACATTCAATGTGAAGGAAGTTTCAACGAATTGAAGAAGAGATTGACATCGGCTCCAGTTTTGACCTTACCTAACCCAGGAGAATCCTTTGTGGTATATTGTGATGCTTCTAAAATGGGTTTAGGAGGTGTACTTATGCAGAATGGCAAGGTAGTTGCTTATGCGTCGAGGCAGTTGAGGGTTCACGAAAAGAATTACCCTACACATGATTTAGAACTTGCTGCGGTTGTTTTTGTGCTGAAGATTTGGAGACATTATCTTTATGGTTCTAGATTTGAAGTATTTAGTGACCATAAAAGTTTAAAGTATTTATTTGACCAGAAGGAGTTGAATATGAGACAGCGAAGGTGGTTCTAATTATTAAAATATTATGATTTCGGTCTGAACTATCATCCGGGTAAAGCTAATGTTGTGGCTGATGCCCTAAGTCGGAAGACCTTGCATATGTCGGCGATGATGGTTAAAGAATTAAATTGATTGAGCAGTTCAGAGATATGAGCTTAGTTTGCAAAGTGACACCGCAGAGTGTGATGTTGGGGATGTTGAAGATTAACAATGATTTCCTGGACAGCATCAAGGAAGCTCAGAAATTAGACGTGAAACTGGTATATTCGATAGTCGGGATCGGTCAGTCCGAGGATGATGATTTCAAGTTGGATGCCTATGGTATGTTGAGATTCCGAAATCGAATTTGTATTCCTGATGATGCAGAAATGAAGAAAGCAATTATGGAGGAAAGTCCTAGAAGTAAATTGAGTATTCATCCGGGTGCTACAAAAATGTATCAGGACTTGAAGAAATTGTTTTGGTAGCCTGGGATAAAGCGTGATGTAGCTCGTTTTGTGTATGCATGTTTAACTTTTCAGAAGTCGAAAATTGAACATCAGAAGCCTGCTGGGTTGATGCAACCGTTAGAAATACCAGAATGGAAATGGGATAGCATTTCAATGGACTTTGTGACGGGACTGCCTAATACTTCAAGGGGACATGATTCTATTTGGGTGATTGTTGATAGGCTTACAAAGTCGGCTCATTTTATCCCTATTAACATCAGTTTTCCAGTATCAAAGTTGGCAGAGATCTATATTCGTGTAATTGTGAAGCTGCACGGTGTTCCTCTGTGTATTGTGTCGGATAGATATCCGCGGTTTACTTCGGATTTTTGGAAGAGTTTGCAAGAAGCGTTGGGTTCAAAGTTGAGGTTGAGTTCGGCGTATCACCCTCAAACGGATGGTCAAACAGAGAGGACTATTCAGTCGTTGGAGGATTTGTTGCGAGCATGTGTCCTCGAGCAGGGAGGTTCGTGGGACACCCATTTACCGTTAATAGAGTTCACTTATAATAACAGTTATCATTCTAGTATCGGAATGACACCTTTTGAAGCATTGTATGGTCGGAGATGCAGGACTCCTTTATGTTGGCATGAATCTGGAGAAAGTGTAGTACTGGGACCCGAAATTGTTCGAGATACTACTGAGAAGGTGAAGTTGATCCGAGAAAAGATGAAATCGTCCCAAAGTAGGCAGAAGAGTTATCATGACTGTAATACCCCAAAATTTTCCCTCTCATTTCTTCATATCATTTAGCATGAGCATTCATTTCATTGCATTGCATTCAAGCATAGAAAAATAAAACATTTAACATTTGGCATTGCATCTTACATAAGGGCATGTGGTCAGTTGTTTCTCAAAGGTGTTGATCATCCAAAGCAAAGGAACAAGAGCCAAGGGTCTTCAAGCAAGCTTCAAGGGTCTCTTATGTCATATGTCATCTCAATTGATCCCACAAGGCATTGGAAGAGAAGAATTCATCAAGAAGATTGGACAGTGCATCATCTCCTACACAAGGCAGTCTAAAATTGGGATCTGACCCATAAATGGGCAAGCTTTTTGAGTTTTTATCACCTCCAAGTGGCATATCTCATCTTTGTTAGACATGATATACATCATATTCAGAGGAATTTGGATTTGGAGGATGTGTTATTTCCTCCTAACCAGAGGGTGCCAAAATTAGGGTTTGACCTAAAATCAGTTTATCTCTGATTTTTTGGACAAAACTTGATCTCATGGTATTCCTTATGTTCTTAAGTGTATATGGATGGAAAATTGCTCATCAATTGGTTTCAGGAGGGTCTCAATTGATCAGTTGCTTGATAATCAAGAAATTGGGGAAAAAGTCAACTGTGCAGTGAAAAAAGTCAACTCCTGACTTTTTAAGGTCAAATTCATGAAATTCATGTTACATATGTTCATTGGACAAGATTTGATCAAGAAATGATGGAGGAATAATGAAAAATCAAGAAATCACAAAACTGCCAAAAATAGAAACTTTAGGGTTTCCAAAAATAGCAAGTTTGGACCATTTTGCACCACACTTTGAGGATCTCTTTCTTCAAGATAAAAAGCTCCAAAATTCAGGCCCAAGTTGAGCCAATTAAAGTTCATGTTCTAAGCTTCAAATTCATATAAAGAACATCTCTATTGGATCAATATTGAGAGAGTTATGGTTGATTAAAGTTTGGCAAAACTAGGTCCAAAACCAAGTCATGGCAAGGCAAGACTAGGCCCACCGACCATCATTTTGACAAACACATGGTGTGCCAAATGTCTAACCACTTTTCTTAATGATGGAAGCTCCAAATGAAAAAATGTTGAACATCAAAGTTGTTCATCTCAATGTCCTCTTCAACTTTGATGTTGGACAAATTTTCATTTGAGCAAGTTATAATGGAGTTATAAGGGTTCAAAGTTGGTATGATCATGCTGAATTCCATGCACCATGTTGCCTTTCCATGCCATGCCAAGCCACGCCCATGAAGTCAGTCCCACATTCTTGAGTTCCAAGCAATTTTTCACTACTTTACAAGCTTCCATTTAATCTCATTTCCACACCAAAGTTATTCTATCATGTTCTATCTTTCCATAGCCATCAAAAGCTCATGATTCCATTCACTAACAAGAGAGAAATTCCTTCTCAAACTTGCACATTTCCATTGAACCTTGGGCTTCTACAAAATCAGAAAA
Organism: Lathyrus tuberosus; assembly: GCA_022829125.1. Taxonomy (NCBI): domain Eukaryota; kingdom Viridiplantae; phylum Streptophyta; class Magnoliopsida; order Fabales; family Fabaceae; genus Lathyrus; species Lathyrus tuberosus. The sequence goes on along the minus strand of JALAZF010000463.1, from coordinate 3,069,250 downwards.
ATAAACATTATTGTTGTTCTTATTCACACGCACGCTTCTCCACATTTCTCTTTGCTTCATTTAGCCAAACCATGATCCTTACACACTCCTTGCCATGCTGTTATCATGCATGAAAAGAGAAAAACATGAGAAAGCTTGCACGATAAGTTTCTGTCACACCAGCATAACTTCATCATCACCACTGATTCACCTCCACTCCGCCATAACATCATGAACCTTCATCACCATATCACAACCTCCTTCCACTCGCCCTAACTAACTTGACTCAGTTAGTTAGGGACAACTCAATTAACCTCACATCAACTCACTAAACTCACTCATTTGACCACGGGTTAAGCTACTAAACCACACATATAAATTGAAATTTCACTCTAAAAATTCATTTCTAACTTCACTTTCTCATTCTGGTTCAAAAACATCTCAGACTCTCTCTACTCTTTGTCTGAATTTTCTCTTCTCTCTCTCTGATCTCATTGCACGATTTCATCATTCTCATCGAGCATCCTCATCATTCATCTTCATCAGAGTAATTTTTTAGCAAGAACAAGTGATAAGCTCTCAAGTGCAGCCTCATTTCTTCTTCCATTCCAAGATTCTACAGCATTTATTTTGCTTAGATTAAAGCTCCAAAGGTGAAGATCAATTGGATATCTCTGGTTTTCTCAACATTTCCAAGATCTCCAAGTTTCAGGTTCAAAATTCTTCACCTTATTCTGATCGTTTCTCTTGTTTTGAAGCTTGTTGATGATATGATTTTAGCTCATTAGGAGCTCTGTTAATTCCGGCTAGTTGATAGGCCTCTTAGAGGCATAGACTCAAAACCTAGGGAATTATTAATCTCATTGATTCTCTTTGTATGTATATGATATGTGAAAACTAAGCCTATATTCATGATCTACTCAACTTCAGCTTCATTTCTATGTGCATGTTGTGCATTTCTGTGAAAATTGATGACTGTGTGTGGTGGTTGCTCGTCGGAGAAGATGACCGGAGGTCCTTCTCCGGTCGGTGGTTGAATTCAGTTAGGGTTAATGGTTTTAAGTCATGGTCGTTGGATTGAGTGCATCGTGTGGTTTAAATCTTTCCAACACATTAATGAAGTTGTTGCGTGTGTGTGAGTGTATGATAACTCATATGTGCTTGCGTTCTCATCCATGAGATTGTTTGGTTCTTCTTGATGATGGATTGTTTGATTGATCTTAGGGCTCACATCTTGCCAACGCATAAATGAAACATGCGCATCTCACGTGTTCTCTTTTTCTCTCTGATTGATTATGTGTATGTGTGTGCATCATAGTTATCATGCTCCTTGCATTTCATCTACTTGATTGTTTGCTTTTCTGATTGATCTGAGCTTGACTTAATCCAACGTCCATTATGATGCCAGCACATTAAAATGCCATGTGACTTACGCATGCTTTTTTTTTAAACTCTGATGATCACATGTGCGTGTGTGTGTATTAATTATAGTGTGCATGTCTTGGTATTCGTTGGATTGTTTTACTTGGCATCATGACTTAATCATGTGATTCTGATTACATCCTCACATTGACTAATCATGTACACTAACACACACAATTACACGTTGGTGGATTTTGACCCTAATTGATATCTGCACCCCCTCCCTGAGCCCAATTATATTCTGAATGTGTTTTTTACTCACGCTGTACCCCCCTCCCCATTTCTTTCATTTTTTTTATTTCTTTTTCTACTTGTTTGATTTCCTATTTTTAAAAATACCAAATCACTTCTAAAAATCACAAAATAATTCATGTGACATGTTAACATGTTTAAATAATTTTCTCTATTTTTTAATTCTGACTTTGTATTTTTTTTGCACATTATTCCATATTTTCTTGTAACTTCCTTTTTAATTGGATTTCTCATTGACACTTGAACTTGTATAATTTATTTCTCTCAATTCACACATCACCTTCAACTCATTCTTTTTGTCTTGATTAGATAACATCTTAAAGTGTCCAAAAATATTTTTGTTTGATTTTTAAAGTCATTATATCATACCTTTTGATGTTCATCTTTGCACTTTCTTGTGATGTGTTTCAATATAACTTTGTTGATTTGTATGAGTATGTTTCATTCTGATTTTTGCCATGAACTTTTAATTCTTGATTTGCTTCTGATTTAGGTTGTTTAGAGCCAATTTTCATGATTTTAATATGCACTTTTGATATTTTTTTAATGCCTTGCATTTGAAGCTATCTTTGTGCATATTCTTATACTTCCTTCTAGCTTAATTTTGATGAGGCACTTATGCCACCCTTTCTTGTTTGCTTTGTGTGATATTAGGGGTTTCATTTAGAGGATTATAGTTCTTTATTAACTTAATTATAGGTCATGGTGGTTTTTACTTGCATTTGGTTTGTGTTTATGCATTTTGATTTACATTTTTGACATGTTTTCATATCTTATCTACTCTTGCACCTAACATGAATTGTGTTTGCATTTGGTATGCCATCTTATATGTTTCATTTACATCTCATCAATGATATGCTACTGCCCATGTGTATTCATCAAGCATTTTACATGTTATGCATCCATAATATGTCATTTTGTGCATATGTTGAAATATGTTTCTCTTATGCTCCCTTCCACTTCATCTTATCTCTTCCACTTGTATTCTTGGATCCATGTTTTGTATGATGATTCATATGCATGTTGAGACATTGGTAATTGACATATGGTTCTGACTTTAACCTTTCATGAAGCATTAATGCATGACCACTTTGCATATCCACTCATTCTTCATCTACTTCTTTCATAATGCATTTCTTTGTGGTGTAAGGCATTGTTTGTGTGCATTTGATTTGTGTTTGCTCTCATATTATTGGAGAACATTCTTATGATGTGAATTCAGACCTTGTGCTTCCCTTAACCTTTAAGATGCTTTTACTCTAGTTATTGACTTTGTTGAAGCCTTACTTGTTCATCTTAATTGGTTTCTTCATTTGTAAATGTTTGCACTAACCATTTCAGGGGCCAATGGTAAGTCACTTGAGTGTGGATGTGCATCCACATTCTTATTTCTTCCTTCATCTTTTAGTCATTCAATTTGTGTTGTTTAAGCATTTAATAATGATTTGCCTTCATAATCTTCTTTCTTCCCTCTTAGAAATAACTTAACTTCCATCTTGGAAGTAAGTTACTTTCTATCCTCTTCTTCTCTTTTCTTTTAGGGTTAGATTTCTTAAACCACGTTAACCATAGGATCACCATGTATGATAACATTAAGATTGAGTCTTAGTCTCCCTCATTAGATTTTCACCTTTGATCCTCTTTTGAGTCTTTTTCTCTCATCTCAAAACAAAAAGTAAAAAACACTTAATAAAGGCATGACAAATATTGTATTTGAGCCTTTCATGTAAGAATGCGGTAGTGAGGGGTCTTCTCTCACTTTCTTAGAATGTTTAGCATACGTCCCGTCTTGGGTCGATATGCGAGGCATTCGATCCTACATGAAGGACTTAAATATAATATGCGTTGTAAACACAAAAATAATCAAAACACTTCTTTCTAAAAGACAAAAACAAACAATAACGTCTTTCCTTCGGGAATTCTCTTCTCATATCATTCACTCCTTCCTTAAGGACTCGTCATTTCCGTTCTACTGCAAACAGGTAACGCCTAAGCCTCCCTACAGCGAGCTGCAACACCTAAACTGCTGGGACGCGAACGTTGACGTTTCCACTAAAAAACACAAACAAAGTGACCCTCGTTGAGGGGAACTACGTCGCTCTGATTCTCATGTTCCCGATGAGATACGTAGGCAGTGGGGGTAGGGCCCATTCGAGCACTTCTTTTAATTTCCCTACATTTGTTTCTCTTTCTCTCTCCTTTCCTTTTCCAGTTCTCCAGCTAGCAGTTCCTTTTCTAGTATCCTTTCCTTACACCCTTTGATTGAAGCAGCAAGCGTGGATCCCATCGGGTACGATGGACGCGAGGGGGTGCTAATACCTTCCTCTCGCCTAACGACTCCCGAACCCAGATCTCTTGGTCGCAAGACCATGCTCTTTCCTTCCCTTCAGGTTTATGCAGTGTTTCCTTTCCCTCTCTGGGGATAAATACACATTGCTGGCGACTCTGTTTCGGTGCCACTTTCGCGTTTGTACTTGGATGAAAATCCCGGGAGCGACAGCTGGCGACTCTGCTGGGGACCGAACCCAGAATCTCTGGTTTCCTTAGTGGGTCAATCCTAGCGCTTGTCTGTTTTTCTTTCATTGGGTGTTTACTTTGATGCTGTATTTACTATTGTACTGTATTGCTATTTACTGTATTACTGCTTTACTATATATTACTGTATTTATCGCATTTTAGCATTTTCATTTCATATGATATATTATGCTATACTGGACTGTGTTGTGCTGGTTTTCTGTTTGGCGGGACGGGTATTCTGAGAGATAAGCTCATTACACAGGCTTGAGTACATACATAGGACTAGAGTGGACGGTAGTGTGGCCTATGTAGCATCTTGTTATGTATGGTTTTACACGAAATCCACAACCAGACGAGGTTTTCTTGGGAGATGTTCTGATTTGCGCGTCTTGTGCATTTCGGGGTGTTGACCTAGGAAGCTGTCGACTCTGGTGACCATTCCCGAGGACTCAGTTGCGACACTCCTCCCGAGATGTGATAGTGGCAGACCATATTATGTGGCAAACCCATTGCACATTCTCGATCCAAGGACCCAATGCTGAGAGCTTGCTATAGGATGACCCTTTTTGGGGGAATCAGTGGACGACCTCTTTGTTTGGCGATAGCATTGTATCCTACGGGCTGAATGTGCTATTGATTCTCAAATCGAGAATCCAAAATTGAGGAACCAATGTTCTAATACCTACATGTGAGTATGGGCGGGTGTTTACAGGTTTGCAGGTAACCATGATTCCCACATACCCTAGTACTCCGATATTTTCACAGACAGATGTTGTAACTTGTTACAGTCAGTGGGTTTCTATCTGCAGTATTATTCTCAGACTTGTACAGACACCGTGCACACAGTCCAGCACAGACACAGAGCACTGATACCATGCCTTTTGCATTGCATTCTCATAACATAACATTCATGTTTGTCATTTCCAGGTGCTTATTTTACCTCTGATTCCAGTCAATGGGTATTTTGTTGGTTGCGGAATAGCGGCAAGCAAACAAAAAGATTTGGAAGTATTTTTCCGGGAATTATCATGTCCACAGAGATCGGTGCTACTGAACTGCCGTTCGACAATTTAATTGTTAATGAGTTTGGTTTTAAAATGGTTTTAAAGCGTAAAAACAGAAAAGTAAATAAAAACATAAAAACAATTCATTCTTCAACAAGACGAACTTATCAAGCGTGTATATATTCGACTCATCACAGACTTAAACTTACCGACCAATTACACTCAACTTACAATACTCCTCAATATCACCCGGTATCGCTCACAACAGTGTTCATCTCTGACACACCGAGCTGAGAAATCACCCGTATCACTCTCTTCGTCACTCTCGCGCACGAAGCCTCGAGACACGGACGTCATTAAGTTTCGACACCCTTACAGATTGTTAGCCCTAAATCTATCTCTAGCATCCAGAAACTAACAGATAATCACCCCTAATCGAAGTTTGTGAAGTTTATCTCTAACACGACCCAAACCCCGCGCATAAAGCAAAAATCAGAGACAATCACCAATAGAGATTTGTAAAGCAAATTAAATAAAACGCCATGGGCGACAAATATACATAGGATCAAAGTAAGACATATACAAACCCAACATAGAAGAAAAACATGAAGAAAATCAGAAATGAACCAAACACTTCACGGTTTGTCGGCGCCGATCGATGAGAAATCCACCCCGGATCATCCAAATGCAAGCTCCAATGATGTTTTCTAAGCTAATCTACAAGGAAAATGAAGTTTGATGGAGTTGGGAGCAAAAAATACCCAAAACCATCCCTAAAAATGTGTTTTTTCACTATATTTATTGTTGTCATCATCGCAGACCGCGCTCAGCGCGCTATGGGCACTCAGCATGCGTTTTTAAAGTTAAACCGCCTTACGAGCGCGCTCAACACGCTCCCAGCGCGCTCAGTGCGCTACCTGCTGCCTTGAAAAATGAAACAGCCATAACTTGAGAACCGTAACTCCGTTTTTCGCCCGGTTCGAAGCGTTGGAAAGCTTATTCAATTTCCTATATAACAATGCATAAATATCAACCAAATTGGTGATTTATATTTTCCTCATTTTGAGCCTTATTCGTTGACAAGTCGCTCAAAATCACGCGTTTGAAGCCGTGTCTTCGACACTTTATTGCTCATGCTCCAAATACACCTCAATACCTACAAAATGAGTAGAAAACTATCAAAAGGTACATAAATACACTAAAACTTGATTATACACTAAATATACACATTTACATACAAATTGGGGTTTATTCGAACGATATTTAACAAAAAGTATAGATAAGTGCAACAAAACTTATATACAAAAATAGGTACATTTTGCACTTATCAACTCTCCCCAACTTACATAATTGTTTTTCCTCAAACAAAGCCAAACAAACTTAAAAACACAAAAGCAATAACCAAAGAATCCTGAATCAACAAGTTTTTACAAACAAAAACAAATGCAATGGTTCAATCGAAAACAGTACACACAAAGTAAATACTTACCACTAAACTTCAACGACAACATAATCACGAAACAAATGCTAAATACAAAAATCATGTCAAACATCCTAAAAAAACACAAGTTCAAATGTGAATCACACCTAGCAAAAACAATCATCGGTAGATGAAAAACATAAAACGAGGTACTTTCACTCACACAACAATCTTGCAAACAAAAGACTAAATTATGCATCCATCCAAAAATTCACATTGAACATACAAAGGCAAGAATCACAAGGACTTTTCAAGGTTGTAATGTGGTCGGGTAAACAAACAAGGGGCAATTCCTAAAGCTAATCGAAACAAAAACTTGCCTAAACCTAAGGGAGTGATCAACTCACAAAAGTTCAAACACAAAATTTCAATCAAACTTCTTCTTTCATCCCAAGTGTTACACAAAACACACAACTTATTTAGCACAATTATTGGAACTCTTTTTGTTTCCTTTTTCAAGGATTTTCTTTTTCTCCTTTTTTTTTTCTTTTTCTTTTCTCTTGTCATATTTTTCTCTTTTTTCTTTTCTTTTTCAACCTCATAGCAACCAATAACATAAGTGAGAAAACATTCCTCTCCCCAACTTGAATTCAACCACATCATCATGTGAATACTCCCTACTTTCTAAGGCAAGGTAAAAATTCATACAACAACACAAAGTTGAGGGTTCAAGAAAAAACAACAATCAAGATCCACACAAAAAATGAATTTGACACTCATAGACAAGAATCAAACTCAAACAACATGGATAATGACCAAAGGCTAAAAGGGTTTACAAACGATCACACACTCACAAGGTGAATTGACTATTTGGCTAGGGTGGTTGTGCTCAAAATGAAACAATTGTCTTGATCCTTTTCATGCATTCATATAAGCAATACAAACAACAAATTCAACATAATAAAATCCAGTAAAACAAAATTGTCGGTACTCCGAGCATATAACAATGGAAAGTCACCTCACAAAAAGGTTGGGAACTAAAGTGATTCACACAAGAACAAGTATACAAAAGAATAAATGACATGAAAGTTTGTAAAAAGCCTAAGTATCAAGAATATGCTAAAGTAAAGAAAGCGATAAACACATACCTTGAACATGTACAAAACTTTAAACACTATCATCACCACGCATTCGCAAGTTGAAACAATCAAAATCGGAAAAATCACCGAATGCGACTTCAAGCAATTGAGCCAAAATTTGAGTCCAAACAATCAACAAAAGAATTAGAAAAATTACTAATAATTACTAATATATAAGGCCTTGGTGGAAGTGGGAAAAAGGAGGAACCAAGTGAACAATTAAAAGAATTCACTGGCTCAGCACAGCAGAGCGCGCTCAGCGCGCAGGCCCGCGCTCAGCGCGCTACACCAGAACCAAAAAAATCAGTACAGCTACAAGGTTCTGGTGTAGGCCTCCACTTAACACCAACACAATCTCATATACAATGAAAAAGTAATAACGGAACAAAAACGGATAAAACATGCTTGTTTTACGTCGTAAGCTCGACGCCTATTATTTATACACACTTCTCCAAGTTGCCTCTTTACACGGTTAGCGCTCACCGACGACGAAACCTAACCAAACACTTAGCAAACGTGAAGAGAAACAAACATATACACTAAATTTACAAGTATGCAAAACATGTAAAATTCACAAATATGGTAAACATATACAAGTATCAATATCAACTAGTGAAAATAGACAATACATACGATATCTACAAAACTCAAAAACAAAGAAACTATCGCAATACGATTCAATAAAAACATCGATCCCCGGCAACGGCGCCATTTTGTTGGTTGCAGAATAGCGGCAAGCAAACAAAAAGATTTGGAAGTATTTTTCCGGGAATTATCGTGTCCACAGAGATCGGTGCTACTGAACTGCCGTTCGACAATTTAATTGTTAATGAGTTTGGTTTTAAAATGGTTTTAAAGCGTAAAAACAAAAAAGTAAATAAAAACATAAAAACAATTCATTCTTCAACAAGACGAACTTATCAAGCGTGTATATATTCGACTCATCACAGACTTAAACTTACCGACCAATTACACTCAACTTACAATACTCCTCAATATCACCCGGTATCGCTCACAACAGTGTTCATCTCTACCACACCGAGCTGAGAAATCACCCGTATCACTCTCTTCGTCACTCTCGCGCACGAAGCCTCGAGACACGGACGTCATTAAGTTTCGACACCCTTACGGATTGTTAGCCCTAAATCTATCTCTAGCATCCAGAAACTAACAGATAATCACCCCTAATCGAAGTTTGTGAAGTTTATCTCTAACACGACCCAAACCCCGCGCATAAAGCAAAAATCAGAGACAATCACTAATAGAGATTTGTAAAGCAAATTAAATATAACGTCATGGGCGACAAATATACATAGGATCAAAGTAAGACATATACAAACCCAACATAGAAGAAAAACATGAAGAAAATCAGAAATGAACCAAACACTTCATGGTTTGTCGGCGTCGATCGATGAGAAATCCACCCCGGATCATCCAAATGCAAGCTCCAATGATGTTTTCTAAGCTAATCTACAAGAAAAATGAAGTTTGATGGAGTTGGGAGCAAAAAATACCCAAAACCATCCCTAAAAATGTGTTTTTTCACTATATTTATTGTTGTCATCATCGCAAACCGCGCTCAGCGCGCTATGGGCGCTCAGCGCGCGTTTTTAAAGTTAAACCGCCTTACGAGCGCGCTCAACGCGCTACCTGCTGCCTTGAAAAATGAAACAGCCATAACTTGAGAACCGTAACTCCGTTTTTTGCCCGGTTCGAAGCGTTGGAAAGCTTATTCAATTTCCTATATAACCATGCATAAATATCAACCAAATTGGTGATTTATATTTTCCTCATTTTGAGCCTTATTCGTTGACAAGTCGCTCAAAATCACGCGTTTGAAGCCGTGTCTTCGACACTTTATTGCTCATGCTCCAAATACACCTCAATACCTACAAAATGAGTAGAAAGCTATCAAACGGTACATAAATACACTAAAACTTGATTATACACTAAATATACACATTTACATACAAAGTGGGGTTTATTCGAACGATATTTAACAAAAAGTATAGATAAGTGCAACAAAACTTATATACAAAAATAGGTACATTTTGCAGTTATCAGTTCGACAGAGACAAATGCTAAGAGAAAGAATAATGTTGCTTACAAATTTCCAGAGCCAACGTTCTATCTACTTCACAAAATGATAGCCATGACTGACCCGGATGTTCTTATCACTTTCCAGAAGAAATATGGGAGATTGGAGAAAATAGTCCGTAACATTACAAAGTATGAGCACGATGCCCTCCACACTCTACTACAATTCTATGAGCCGTCGCTAAGATGCTTTGTCTTTCCGGGGTATATCTTGATGCCTACACTGAAGGAGCGTTTATTCATCTTGGGTATTTCAGTCAAATCAAATGTGCCTTTCTTTTCTGGAGATCACCCTAGCATAGAAGAAATTGCAACGGCTCTATAGGTGGAACAGTCAGTGCTGAAGAGAAATGTTGCTAGTAAGAGTGGAGTCAAAGGTTTTCACTTGGAATTTCTTGCGGATCAAGCTCAAGAATTTGCCAACGCCAAGAATTGGACAGTCTATAACTCTATCCTGGCCTTGTGTATCTACGACATTGTTCTATTTCCTAACCAACCTCATTTTGTGGATATTCACGCTGTGAGGTTTTTTATCCGAAAAAATCCCGTTCCCACTTTGTTAGGTGATTTCTACCACTCGGTGCATTTCAAAAATGAGAAAAGAAGAGGAGGTCCTGTCAACTGTTGTACTCCACTTTTGTCTGATTGGTTTCTGAAACATTTGCCTCAATCTGGTGCGTTTGTGGACACTAGGGATTCTCTAAAGTGGTCTAAACGGATAATGGGGTTGACTGCTTTTAACATTGTTTGGTTTGACCGTCAGTTGCAAGGAATAGAGATCATTACCAGCTGCGGAAACTTCCTGAATGTGCCTCTGATAGGCAGGAAAGGGGGAATTAACTACAACCCAATCCTGGCTATCAGACAATTTGGGTATGCCTCAAGGCACCCTCCTGAAGACCAACATATAGAAGAGTCTTTGTTCTTCAATGGGGATGAAGATACAGAAGTGTTAAGAAGGGTTGTGCATGCTTGGGGGCACCTACACAAGACTGGGAAGACTGTCTTTGGAAAAGGTGATTGTAGAGCCTATCCACAGTATACGGAATGGATTCAGAGAAAGGTTGAAGAAGTTCTTTTGCCCTTTTCAAGAGAGCCACCTCTATACCCAGCAATTCCGGAACAACCTACCACCGTTCCCATGGAGGAGTTTAACAAACTGCAGGCCACAGTGAATGAACTTCGGGCGGAGAATTCTGATTTGAGTAGTCTTCTTCAGAATGCTCTACATGCCAATAGAGAGCTGGAGCGGAGAGCCCAAGACGCGGAACGAATCTTAGTAGAAAAAGAAATGGACTTTGCTGGAAGAGCCCAACATTTCCAAAAGGTTAGTAAAGGTACTGATGCTGCTACTCAAGCTCACAAGAAGACCAAACAGGCCTTAGCGCAGAACAAAGAGAAGTTAGCCAAGTTTCAGCAAGCCTGGGATGAGGTTAGGCTCGAGAATGCAGAGATACAGGAACAGTTAAAGGCCAAAGATGACGAGCTTCTTAGAGCACATGAACAACAGCGAAAGCATCGGGAAGACTTTGCAAAGAGCCAAGAGCAGTTGGAGATTGTTAATGATGAATTGAAGAGGTCCAAGAAAAAGCTTGAAGATGCCATGGTGGAGATGGGAAGACTCAAGATACAAGCTGGGGTGAAAAGGTTTAAGGAAATGAGTACTGATGAAGCTCTCCTGATGCTTGCAGATTCATTAACCGAAGCTCTGAATAGGAGGGACATTTTGATCAAAGAGTTGATTGAAAAGCCGGGTCATCAGCGCACTAGAATCCTTTTTGAAGAAATCAAGCATTCTAGCGAGAAATTGAAAGATTTGGAGTTAGATGTTTGATCTTACTTTCCCCTCTTTTTAATGTAGTATTGTTGACTACCATCAGGCTTATTGATGGAGTCATTTCCTTGATGTACTTCCCATGTACGAACTCATTGTAAAATGTTTTGGCGCTTATTAGTTTTCTGTTCAATGAATGGTTTATTCAAAGGGGTTTCTTCGGCATCACATTATTCACCAGCACATTATCACAGCGCAGTTATTCATATATTTCTCTCAATATTGTGTGACTATCATTGAGATTCTTGTGATTAAGACTGGAATCAGGGTGTAAAACGCCCTGGCAGTGATAAACATGGCATTTGCATTGCATTTCATATCATTTTTCATGTTGTTGTTTGCTTTGCAGGTACTTGTTGCAGGAGATCTCTAACCTTTATTTGATTTCAGGCATTATAGATGAGAATCACGTACACCGATACTCAACTCGAAGAAATCAAGCAAGGATAATGGATCAAATGCAGAATGATTTGGCTGAAATGAGGGCACGCATGGACCAGTTCATGACTCTCATGACTGGTATGGCACAAACTCAAGAGAGATTGAGACTTCTGGTTGAGCGTCCAGAGACTACTCCGGGAGGTAATCAGGTTGATAATTCACAGACTCATGGCACTCCTCCTCCTGTTGCCAATCCTCCTCCTGTTGGTAATCTGGGAAATGGAAATGGAAGAAATGCTGGTGTTGTTCAGGAAGATCAGTTCACCCTGCTAGATGCTGATATGGGTACTCCTAATGATAAAAGGTACGATGAGTTGGCTGAGAAGATACGGGCTATGGAATGCAAGAATTCTATGGGCATCGATGTTACCAATCTGGGTCTAGTACCAGGGGTCAGAATCCCTCCAAAATTCGAGCCGCCCACTTTTGACAAATATCATGGCAATACGTGTCCCCAGACACATATTCAGGCTTATTTTGGGAAGATCTCAGCCCATACTGATGACGAGAAGCTATGGATGCATTACTTTCAGGACAGTTTGGCTGAAGCATCTTTGACCTGGTATATGAAATTGAACAGAGCTGCTGTGAGAAGTTGGAAGGATCTGGCAGAAGCATTCCTAAAGCAATATCAGTACAATATCGACATGGCGCCCAACCGCACTCAATTGTAAGGGTTGTCACAGAATGCTAAGGAAAGTTTCAAGGAATACGCTCAAAGGTGGAGGGAAATGGCTGCCTAGGTTCAACCTCCTTTGTTGGATAGAGAAATGGCAGATATGTTTATGGGCACCCTGCAAGGGGAATTCCTTGATAGATTGGCTGCGTGTCCATCAACAGGATTTTCTGACATCGTAATTGCGGGTGAAAGGATCGAGAGTCTGTTGAAGTTGGGGAAGATTCAAGACGTAAGTGGGGCTGGTTCCTCTGGGACGAAGAAACCTTTTGCTAGTGGTCAGAAAAGGAGAGAAAGTGATACAAATGCTGTGTATAGAGGACAGGGAAGAGGACGTTCTCAAGTTTACCATCAAGTAGGTGCAGTGACGATTCCAACACCATCCGTCCAGCAACAGCAACCACAACAGCAGGTTCAGCAACAGCAGCAACCTCCGGTCCAGCATAGGTCTAGGCAGAGGGACCGTAAAATTGACCCTCTCCCTATGACCTACTCAGCACTGTTGCCACAGTTACTCAAGTTAAAGTTGGTTGAACTTCGTACAATGAGACCTCCTGTTGCTGCAACTTGCCACTTAACTATGATGCCAATGCTCGCTGCGAATTCCATTCCGGTGCTCCGGGGCACAACATTGAAAAGTGTTGGGCGTTTCATCATAAGGTGCAAGATTTGATAGATGCTAAAGCAATCAATTTCTCTCTACCTCCTAATGTCCTCCAGAACCCCATGCCTAATCATGGTGTGGCAGATGTGCATGCTATTGAGGACAGAAAGAGGTTGAACTTGGTAGCAGATATCAATCAGGTGAAGACTTCCTTGTTGGTTGTAAAAGATCGTCTGTTGAAGGGATAAGTGTTCCCAGGTTGTGACCAAGATTGTTCTGAGTGTATGAGTCAAGAGAATGGCTGTGATAAGTTGAGAGTTGGTTTGCAGAATCTGATCAATGATGGTCGTCAACAGTTTGACCGGGTTGTGAAAGATACTGATGAGGTGTCAACTGTGACCCTTTATTATACTCCTGCAGAAATTCAGGTTCCTGCAAGTACAGCTCCCGTGGCAAGTGTTGTGCAAGAAAGATCTAGTCCTGTTACCATCACGGTGCCAGAACCAGTTCCGTTTACATCTACGAAAGCAATCCCATGGCACTATGGGGCAGATGTGTAGTACGAAGGTAAAAAGCAGGAAATCGGGACACCAGCCAGTTCAAATATTGATAATGTGGGTGGTGTAGGTGGCTTTACTAGGAGTGGAAGGTTGTTTACTCCCCAAAGTTTGCGCAGTGATAAAGAAGTTGAGGCCGCGGCAAAAGCTAAAGGAAAACAGGTGGCTGAGAGTGTGCCTATACCTGAAACGGAGACCAAGATTACCTTTGACAATGAGGTAGAAGAGTTCATGAGGATAATAAAGAAAAGTGATTACAAGATTGTCGATCAATTGAACCAAACACCCTCGAAGATCTCAATTTTGTCACTGTTGATGTGTTCTGATGCGCACCGAGAGGCTTTGCTGAAAGTGTTGAAGAGAGCCTATGTTCCATAAGAAATTATCGTCAATCAGCGTGAGGGTGTGATTTCTAATGTTAATGTCAGCCACGGATTGGGTTTCACAAGCAGAGATTTGACGACTGAAGGCAGAAACCACAACAAAGCTTTGCACATCACAATGGAGTATAAGGGTGCGGTGTTGTCCCACGTGTTGGTAGACACTGGTTCCTCGCTCAATGTCTTGCCTAAGAAGGCGCTAATGAAGCTAGAGGTTGATGGGTTGATATTAAGGCCAAGTGAGTTGGTTGTCAGAGTGTTCGATGGGACGAAAAGATCTGTATTTGGTGAAGTGGAATTACCTGTGCAAATTGGACCTCAGGTGTTCAAGTCTACATTCCACGTGATGGATATACAGCCTGCTTATAGCTGTTTATTAGGTCGCCCATGGATTCATGCGGCCGAGGCTGTTACATCCACATTACACCAGAAGATGAAATACGAGTTTGAGGGACAAGTAGTGACTGTGTGTGGTGAAGAGGACATCTTTGTTAGTCATTTGTCCACATTTAAGTATGTTGAGATGGATGGGGAAATCCACGAGATGCTTTGCCAGTCATTTGAGGCTGTGAACATTGATCAAGTGCCTGAATCTTCCTCTACACCAGATAGAGCCGGCACGTCCATTTCATCGTATAAGCAAGTTGTCGAGGTTGTCAGAGCAGGTAATGCCCAAGGCTGGGGCAAGCTGATAGAGACACCCATGAAGGAGTACAAGTTTGGTATTGGCTATCAACCCTCTATGGATTCAGTTGCAACATACCGTGGACCCATCACTTTCAGCAGTGGGGGAATCATTTACCCAGACCAGTCTTGTGCAGCTACAGAAGATGGCGTTGACAGTGACTGTGACTTGGACAACTGGGTACGCCCGCGTGCTCCGGGACAACAATTGCAGAACTGGTCCGTTGAAAAAGTCGTCCAAGTTACTCTTCAAACAGAGTAATTTTCTTTGTTTTTCTAACCATAATGCATGTTAAAATCTTGCGCCCTGCCCAAGGCGTATAGATTCATTTGTAGGGCCACCGTGTTTACGTTTGCAATTTTAATCATCAATAAAGGACGTTTTGCACTCAAATTTTGTTCTCTGTCTTTCATGTTTTTTTTTTATTTATTTTTTTTTGCACAAAAATAATAAAATGGCAATGTTTCATTTCTTTTTGTTTTAAAATAAATTCTAAAATAAAGCATGAACCCGTTCGTGCAGACTTGATCCTCCGGATTTCATTGATAACGGTTCTGCTATGGCCATGTATGACTTTGAAAAACCGATTTATCAAGCCGAAGAAGGGGATGAGAAGGGATGTGAACTCCCTGAGGAACTGGCCTGATTGTTAAAACAAGAGGAAAGGACCATCCAGCCTCATCAAGAGACCATAGAGATCATCAATATTGGCACCGAGGATGCTAAGAGAGAGATCAAGATTGGCGCCGGCCTGCAAGCAGATGTGAAGAAAGCTTTGACAGAGATGTTGTGTGAATATGTTGATATCTTCGCCTGGTCGTATCAAGACATGCCAGGGTTGGATACTAATATTGTTGTGCACAGGCTGCCATTGAGAGAAGAATGCCCGCCAGTCAAGCAGAAACTTCGTCGGACTCATCCCGATATGGCCATAAAGATCAAAGAAGAAGTTCAGAAGCAGTGGGATGCAGGGTTTCTTGCTGTGACTAACTATCCTCCCTGGGTTTCCAACATCGTACCGGTACCAAAGAAAGACGGAAAGGTTAGAATGTGTGTGGATTATCGAGATCTTAACAAAGCTAGCCCGAAAGATGATTTTCCACTGCCTCACATCGATGTGCTGGTGGATAATACAGCTCAGTTTTCATTGTTCTCATTTATGGACGGTTTCTCCGGGTACAACTAGATTAAGATGGCACCTGTGGATATGGAGAAGACCACGTTCATTACTCCATGGGGTACATACTGTTATAAGGTGATGCCTTTTGGGTTGAAAAACGCAGGGGCAACGTACCAGCGGGTAATGGTAACTTTATTTCACAACTTGATTCACAAAGAGATTGAATGTTATGTGGATGACATGATTGCCAAGTCGAGAACAGAAGAAGAACATCTGATTAACTTGAAAAAGTTGTTTGAAAGATTGAGAAAGTTCCGCTTGAGATTGAATCCGAACAAGTGCACTTTTGGGGTGCGTTCTGGAAAGCTGCTGGGTTTCATTGTGAGTGAAAAAGGGATAGAGGTTGATCCTGCCAAAGTGAAAGCAATATAAGATATGCCTGAACCGAGAACAGAAAAAGAGGTTCATGGTTTTCTGGGTAGATTGAACTACATTGCCAGGTTCATATCTCACCTAACAGCCACGTGTGAACCAATATTCAAACTGCTAAGAAAAGATCAAATGGTCAGGTGGAATGATGATTGCCAATTGGCATTCGATAAAATAAAATAATACTTGCAAGAACCTCCAATTCTCATGCCTCCAGTTTCAGGGAGACCTTTAATAATGTATTTAACAGTGCTTGAAGGTTCTATGGGTTGTGTTCTCGGTCAACACGACGAGACAGGTAGGAAAGAGCATGCTATCTACTACCTGAGCAAAAAGTTCAATGACTGTGAGTCCCGATACTCAATTCTTGAAAAGACATGCTGTGCACTTGCATGGGCTGCTAAGCGATTAAGGCAGTATATGATCAGGAACACAACTCTGTTGATTTAAAAAATGGATCCTATCAAATACATTTTTGAGAAACCAGCGCTAACAGGCAGAGTTGCACGGTGGCAAATGGTTTTGACAGAATAGGATATTCAATATACTTCCCAAAAAGCCATCAAAGGAAGTATCCTGTCAGACTATCTTGCGCAACAGCCGATTGATGATTACCAACCCATGAAATTTGATTTCCCTGATGAGGACATCATGTTTCTCAAAGCAAAAGATTGCGAGGAACCACTCCCGGAGGAGGGGCCAGACCCTGAATCCAAATGGAGTTTGATGTTTGATGGGGCCGTCAATATGAATGGATGCGGAGTTGGAGCAGTTCTTATCACACCGGAAGGTGTTCATATGCCTTTCACTGCCCGAATAACTTTCGGGTGCACCAACAATGAAGCAGAATATGAAGCTTGTATAATGGGGATTGAGGAGGCGATTAATTTGCGAATTAAGACCCTTGATATCTTTGGCGATTCAGCTTTGGTAATCAATCAAGTGAAAGGGAGTTGGTACATGCACCAAGCGAATCTAGTGCCGTATAGAGATTATACAAGAAGATTGCTGACATTTTTCACAACAGTAAAGTTGTACCATATTCCTCGAGATGAGAATAAGTTTGCTGACGCCTTGGCCACATTGTCTTCTATGATTAAAGTGCAAAGGTGGAACCATGTACCTAAGATTGAAGTGTCTCGTCTTGACAGACCTGCATTTGTGTTTTTTGTTGATGTAACGTCTGATGACAAGCCATGGTTTCATGACATTAAGTGTTTCTTGAAAAGTCAAGAGTACCCGCCTGGGGCATCCACCAAAGATAAGAAGACTCTGAGAAGGTTGTCTGGTAGCTTCTTCCTGAACCAAGATGACGTGCTGTACAAACGGAATTTTGACATGGTTCTGCTCAGATGCGTGGATAGACACGAAGGAGACCTGTTAATGCAGGAAGTGCATGAAGGCTCTTTCGGTACCCATGCCGGAGGACATGCAATGGCAAAGAAACTATTGAGGTCGGGATATTACTGGTTGACAATGGAGTCAGATTGTTGCAAGTACGCCCGCAAATGTCACAAATGCCAGATTTATGCAGACAAAGTGCATGTGCCTCCGAATCCGTTGAGTGTCATGTCCTCGCCTTGGCCCTTTGCAATGTGGGGCATTGATATGATCGGGAAAATTGAGCCTACTGGTTCAAACGGCCATCGCTTCATCTTGGTCGCCATTGATTATTTCACTAAATGGGTTGAAGCATCATCTTATGCCAACGTCACTAAGCAAGTGGTAGCTCGTTTCCTGAAACGAGATATCATTTGTCGCTATGGAGTGCCCAAGAGAATCATTATTGATAATGGTTCTAATCTGAACAACCAAATGATGGTTGAGCTGTGCCGGGATTTCAAAATTGAACATCACAATTCTTCTCCGTATCGCCCGAAGATGAATGACGTTGTGGAGGCGGCCAACAAGAATATTAAGAAGATTGTGCAGAAAATGGTTGTCACATATAAAGATTGGCATGAGATGTTACCATTTGCTTTGCATGGGTACCGAACGTCAGTACGCACGTCCACTGGGGCAACACCATTCTCACTGGTATACGATATGGAGGCAGTACCACCGGTTGAAGTTGAGATTCCATCCCTCAGAGTCATGATGGATGTCAAGTTAGACGAAGCTGAATGGGTTCGCGCCAGATTTAATTAGTTGAGCCTTATTAAAGAGAAACGACTGACAGCTGTGTGTCATGGGCAGTTATACCAGCGGAGGATGAAGCAAGCATTTGACCAAAAGGTGCGTCCTCGGGTTTACAAAGTGGGAGACGTGGTACTCAAAAGGATCTTTCCCCCTAGTACAGATCACAGGGGCAAATGGACTCCCAACTATGAAGGTCCATTCGTGGTTAAGAAGGTCTTCTCGGGCGGAGCCTTATTACTTACAACCATGAACGGCGAAGACTTTTCATCCCCTGTCAACTCAGACGTAGTCAAAAAATACTTTGCATGAATAGACCCGCTGGACCAAAAAAAAAAAGTCCAGGCAAAAAAGGGCATCCCGTCAAACCACAAAAACAGAATAAAAAGGTTCGGGCAAAAATTAGGGTTAATAATAAATAAAAAGTTGTACACCCGGTGAGTTGAAAATCCGCAAGGACAACTCAGGCAAAAAAGGGTATCCCGGTGGATTGAAAACCCGAAAGGGCGGTCCACGCAAAAGAGGGATTTAAGCGAATGATTACGGTCTGAGTTATCTGTACTCCATCACCGTTTCAACAACTGACATTCCAAAGGGTAGGAATCAGTCTGATCAGTCCTCAGAAGGCAAGGTCGGGGAGTCTTGAAGACATACTGGCCATAGCAGAATCGAAACTCAGTGGAATGCCATTTTCACATTGCCATTAGGATAGTTTCTTTTCTCAATTTTCAGCGATCACCTCTTTCCAGGGATTGCTTCCTGATGTAAGTGCCTATTCTGGGCTTTTCTTCAATAAATTGAATTTCAGTAAAAAGCTTCTTATTTTGTTTTACTGCTTTGTTTGCAAAAACTTCCGAATTTTTGATAAAACATTGCATTTGAAAACACGGTGGCTTTACACTAACATGCGCAGAAAAGCATTTAAAATTACTTTGAATGTTGAATAATCTTGGATGGTGGATTCAAACCACGCAATATTCCGGGGCATGTGTGTGTATTCTTTTGTTGCAGGTAAACATGTCCAGACGATTTCAAGCACAAGCGTCATCTCTCCTAAACGAGTAATCACTTATTCCCATGCAGAATACTGGGGCAATCATTTTCAAGGAAGGGTTCACTTGTCACCCTTTTGTCACAACATTTACTGATTGAGTCCATCATTCGGTTAACGGTCGTTCACGACGTTTCGATATCGATGAATTGAGTTCAACTGGGTTTCGTTGTATCTTATTAAGTCGATTCTCCCATTCAGTACTTCCAACAGCTACAAGCTTTTCTGTGTCGATAACAGTTGCGAATCCCCAGTAGAGCTACGTTGCAGTTGATGGTCAAGACTCAACGAGTGTCCAGGAGTTTGAAGATGCTCAGTCTTCTATAAAATCCTCTTGGGACGTTTTTTTCATATCAGTCTTGTATCATGGAGCAAAAAGCAAGTTGTTGACCCTCCCAAGCATGGGGCATATTGAATTTCCCTGGCAGTAGATGTTCCAAATCTATTATCCCCAGTAGAGTTTGAAGATGTTTGGTCTTCTGTAAAATCCTCTCAAGAGACATTCCCCAGCACGAGACGCTTCAAAGCGGTTTTCCCCAGCAGAGTTTGTTATAAGCTCATCATCCCCAACAGAATCGTCAAACGAAAAGTTCTCCTAACATAGGGCATTATGACACTTATCCTAAGCTCAACAGTCTTATTCCTCAACAGATTATTGTGGATTTGCTTTGTGTTTTCCCAACAGATCTCTAAGGACTCTCTCCCAGCATGTTGCAACAGAACGTCTTCTAACCAGGATTTGTATATCCCCGACGGAGTAACCCTGATCCCCAGCAAGATCGTATCTCTGGTAATGGTATCCCCACAGAGTTCATCATCGGATCTTGTCAACAATACTCCCCAACTGAGTTGTTGTTCCCCCCGTAGAGGTTTATTGATCAACAGAATCTATTCCTCAACAAAGTGTTAGTATATTCTTTCCCCAGCCGAGTTAGAAGGCTGATAATCCCCGCAAAGGATCTCGAGTTTGGTAGATCTCCAAGCAGAGTTTAATGACTTGTTTCCTCAGCAGAACGTCATTCAGAAAATTCTCATCTCCAGCGGAGTTGCTATGACCAGAATTTGTCCCCAATCAGTTGAAGTAATTCCTGGCAAAATCATCACTCCCCTCATATTTCAAAGTCCAATTTATTTTTGGCTAGCGTGACAATTCGAAGCAGACGGATTATTCATTCATTCTCCAACAGAGATACCATTCTTTCAGGAGTCTCTGAGATCAAATCATTGATCATTGTTTCTTAGCAGAGTCAGCAGAGATGTTTGATGTGTACGCAGAGTGTAATCCAATATTGGAATTTTCACTACAAGAAAAATTGTGTTTTGCGACACATAGATTGCGACGGTTCCATAAAAACCGTCCTCCTTTGTAAGTTACGACGGTTGCCACGACGGTTTTGGACAACCGCCATTAATTTTTAAAAAATTTTAAACATATTACGACGGTTTTGGACAACCGTCGTTAAATATTTAAAAAATTTTAAACATTTTATGACAGTTATAAGCATAACTGCCTTAAAAAGATGTCAGCGACGGTTCAACAATTGTCGCCCCACCGTCGCCCCCAAATAAATTCAAAAATGTACTTTTGGACAAATTAAGGAGAATCACCAAAAATAAAAATTAAATTAGCGCGCGGGCCAAAATTGAAATAGAACAAAGGAAAAGTTCTTCACTATGTCTTTTTCAGCTTCTTCTTTTCATAACTAAAAAGCTTGAAACAACCACTACCACACCACTGCAAAAACCCTAACGTCGCTGAAAAGCTTCTTCTTTCAATAGTCGATCTCTTTCAAATAATAAAGAATATCACGTCACACCATCTTTCAATGTTCGAACAAATTAGCTTCCACGAAGATTAGGTCACAATCTCCTTCACCCAGCTTCTACAAGGATCCGTTCACAACATTGCTCAATTAGTTTTGACGAAGATTCAGTCAGAACATCGTTCAATCAACTTTGACAAAGATTAGATCACAACCTCGTTGAATCAGATTCGTTTAGGTCTCAATTTCAATTAGGTTTGATTTCAATGAACTTCTTCAACCACGTTTCATTTCTTCATTTTCGAATTTTATTCCTCTTCTTCTCACTTGTGGTTTTTATGATAACATTTCATCAAAAAAACGTGTGAAATTCTAAATCTTGATTTATAAATTGGATTTTGGTATTTTGTTGATACAGATTATTATTTGTGTTGTTTCTTGATTTGTAAATTCGATTTTCGTATTTTGTTGATATAGTTTATGATTTGTGTTGTTTCTTAATGAAATTCTAAAAATGGTGAATAATGGTATCGGTATCGGCACCTTCCGATACCGTTTTTCGAGGTAGTTTTTGCTATAGCAAACCGTTTTTTAAAACCTTGACTACTAGTACTAGTATTGTGAACTTGTATAATACACAAGTTGAAATTCGTTGAATCTCGCAGATACTCGTATAATGCTCCAGGATCATCCTTTGGAGCAGCTATTGCAACAACTATAACTATCCCACCTGATGCACAACGCAATTTGACATTTTCATTGGCATGGGATAGCCCTGAAGTTAAGTTTCCTAGAGGACGGGTTTATAGCAGGTTGGTTGTAGAAAACATGTATAAGAAGATTTCTTGTTTAAAGACTATACAAAACTAATGACATTTGATTATTAGGTGCTACACCAAATTTTATGGTACTGGAGGAGATGCTGCTGCAGATATTGCACATGATACTATTATTGGTAATCTTCTTTTCTGAAATCCATTAACTTTTGTACCTATCACGTGGAGATTTCATCTAGCATAATTATATCAGTAGATAGGCTTTAAAGAGGCAGACTATATTTATTTATATTTTTATGCCAATATTAGATGAAGTTTCCACCATATTGAAAAAATTGTGCAGAGGCATACTTATTTGTGAACAATTATATTAATATAGAGATTCTTAAGAGGTAGGATATATTTATATTTTTCATGTCAGTTTAAGATGAAGTTTCCACTATATTGACAAAAATGTACAAATGCATACTTATTTGTGATTATTGATACCATCGATAAATTATTGAAACTTCTACGAATTGGTGATGTAGAACATTGTCAGTGGGAGTCCCAGATTGAAGATTGGCAAAGACCAATCCTTGAGAGTTGCATCATTGTAAGAGCAAGCAAGATGAAATGGTTTTATTGATACTACAAGCACAGGTTTATACTTGATGCAATTGTTAGTTTTTTTTATTATGGATATTGGTTGTTTGATAAAATACTTGAATGACTTTGGTGATGAATGTTAGCTGTTTGATTATATGTCTGAAAGACTTTGTTGATGCATGTTAGCTGTTTGATTAAATGTCTTGATTAAGTGTTTCTTTAAGTGATTGTCCCTTGTTAATCATGCCTTTAAGGATTGGAGAGCTTTACTTTTTTTTGACTCGTTTGATTTTTCCAAGTTTCATTTTTTGCGCCTCTTCTCACAAGGATATCTTAATCATATCTTTTCATTTTGTACTATATTCTGTTTACTTCTAAAATGATATTGCAAAAAAAATGTTTGTCAAATTAAGTTTCATATGCGGCATGGTTTTGTTGAATTCCTTTTCGGTGTCTTTTATAAAACCTTAAAGCTTATAGAGTACATGACCATGAAATCTACAGGAGGTTTCTACCCCTGTCACAAAGTTTACAAGGGAGTTATCAACTCAATACAGTGAAATCAATATACTTTCTTCTTTGAATTCTTAGGTGAGTGAACAATTTTAGATTTGTTTGGTGGTCGGACATGGAATATAAATTTAACCACCACACACAACTTAGGATGAATATGAATACAATAAAAATTATTCCATAATATTATTCGTGTGCCAGGCTTATTATCTTACACGTCCCTTACAAAATGTTTTCCTTGTTAGAACTCTTTTTTTCTTGAATACCTTTTCACGTTCAAAATTAAGAAAGAAAATATGATTTTAATTACTGACTAAGCATTCATTTTACTTTTTTGCATTTTTCTTTCCATAATTTACAGGCCACTTGATCTAACTTTGTATTACTTTTTGTTTGAAAGCTCTTTGAGAGCTCTGCTTTGATGAATATATCTGCTGTGAAATCTCTCTTCTCTACATTATGTCAACTTCCACATCAATGCATGCTGGGAAATTCAAGTGGTTTGGGACCAACAACAACTCAAAAACTTGGAAGTATCAACTTTTCAGTGGAGAGAATGATATCCATCCTTGTGAATAATGTTCACAGTATGTAGTTTCAATAACTATGAGCACAATAGTGAATGTACATGTGTGCTGGATGTTTTGTCCTTCACTTTTCATCAACTGTAAAATTTAGGATATTTACCTACTTAGGTTTTGTTAATATCTTCACTTTTCATCACCAATGTCATCCTTTTTTTTACTGTAGGGGTTGAGCCATTTTGGGATCAAGTTATTAGTCACTTTCTTGAGGTTTCCTTCTATGCCTTTTGTTTCTTTGATGCGGCAATGCTAGTTTCATTTTCATCCCTCCTGATATTCTCATCTGATTTTGCAGCTTGCTGATAATCCTAATCCTAATCCACATTTGAGGATGGCGGGATGGTGTTAGAGGAAATCCACTTTGTGTATTTTGATTTTGCAGTTTTGTTACTTTGGTTCTTATCATCTTTGGTTGTGTTAGTTCAATTTTTGTTATCTTTATCATGTGAGGCTAATGTATAAAACTAAGAAAAATAGTTTAATTTTGATGGTGTCTTTTTCATAGATAATAAGACTAATTAACATTATTGAAGTATAGAAGTATAAAATATAAAACTTAACAGACAAAAAAGAGTTGTGGTATGGAAAGATGTTCATTTTCATGTTTCTTTTGATAATTTTCCATAGAAATTTGCAGTGCTTATTTAGTCATGTTAGAAATATCCAAAGTTGGTGGGGTTCATATAGATACAAATACACTATCTGTTAGTAGATAGAAAGATCTATGATATCAATTAAGTGCGAAACTGTGAATGGTTGTATGTATCCATATGTTTTGTGAGAATGCTTACATTACAGATGCAATATATTATATACTACAATGAAACAGGTTATGAGAAAAGCTAAAGCAAGCATGAAGGAGTATCAACTTGAAAGCACTTTTCTTCACCACACCTACATGTATGGTGGATGTCGGCATTGTTCCTATACATGTATTTGTGCTACTGGTGATAATAGGTATACATTTAACATTCCTAATAATGTGACCATATTTGTCACAATAAGTGTTATTACTATTAGATATTTTTTATTGAATAAAACTTTGCTCAATGGCCATTCGTATGAAATATGAATTACTTATTTGATATTTTTCTTCCAATTCAGACTTTTTTTGGCATTCGCAACTATTATTAGCATTCTTAAAATATTATACTGTAAATTTGTTCTGCTGTGGTACCACACAACATACATAAAGTTAGTATCTTTCTTTTTTAAATAGTAACAACCTTCATCCCAGAGTGTTGTTTACAATTTCTTACAACCATTATATGATGCATAAGGTTTTTATAGTCTTTTAATTTTAAATACAAGCAATCTCCTCACAAAAAATATAGTTCCCTTTGTAAAAGCATAGGGCGTACATTTATTCAAATCCAGTCAATATAGGATGCAAAGTCTTCAGATCCTTATCAAACTTGTCAATGCCCTATAAAGTTATTTAAATTTGGTGCAACCTTCCTTATTATGTCAAACTATTTCACATGACAAAAGTTTGTGTTGTCACGTGTATGTCCGTAAAAAGCTTTGTCTTGATTGTAACATGTAATGTTCTGTTGCATTTCATAAGAAGAAGTCCTTGCAGCTCCCCCAAAGCTGGTATATAGCAGACTGATTTTGAGGTAAATGTAAACCCTTTACATATAATGCATGCATCAGACATATACTTGTAGCTAAAGCTTGTCATTTTTCTTCAAACACTGCATGACTTAGTGTCCTTGTGTGTGTGAGTTTGTTTTTCTCTTTTTTGAATTGACAGTTGTTAGTTTCTAGATATTAGAAATGTTAGTGGGGAAAGTTGAAACCACAACACCTTATTCTTATTCCAACCCGTGTGAGTGACACTAATAATCTAGCATTGTGCCATATCTGCAGGTTCACCAGGAAACTGTTGGTTGTTGTCAGGGATAGATGGGACAGTAATGTCCCTGTTATTAATAAAGTTATCCCACCAAATTGACAGGTACAAGAAAATGTAATAGCTTTTGCACAAAAATTATTATCTCCCCCTTGCATCTCTAACAAAATGAGCCAATAGATATAGTAATCTTATTTCATAGAATTTGTGTTAGACTTTAGAGTTAGGTTAAGAGGTGGGGATTGTTCAAGCATTATAATGACTCCTTTAACTTCGATTTTTGAAGTTTTCTGTAGAAAAGAAATTCCTAATACCTCGTTATTATGCAAAAGAAAATTGTATCAAATGTTTACACCAGCTGTCTATTTATCGTCCTAACAAAACCAAACAATCTAGTAAGGTAACCCTATTCTATACTGGAATGAGATAATCCAAAATAGGATGTAATTCCAAACTAACAAATAATAACAAATCAAAAACCTTAATTATTGATTGGTTGATTTTGATTCTGTTTGAAATAACAGCATTGAGTGTTTTGTTGGTATATTGGGATTATCAAATAGTTACTGTTGGGAATATCAATTTTAACAAGTGATTGGAGTTAATCTAGCATTAAAATTGAGAATCATACTAAATATCAATTTGGAAGTTAATGAAGATGCGAGGAAAACAGAAGAGGCCCTCAGTGTTGAATCTACTCCTCTTGCTGATAATGCAGAGGAAAATCCAGGCAAGGGTTTTTCTGGTACCAACGATTGCCCATTAAATGGTCACATTCTCATGAGCAAATCTGTAAGTGCCTGTAATGATTTTCCTGTTGTGTTAATTTTTTTTCTTAAAAATATATTTGATATGTCTTTTGAACAGGTTCTAAATCGTTTTCATCGAATGAAGTTGTTTAAACATGCCAGGTCTTTAAACTACAAAAGAATGCTTCCAATTTTCTTGGAAGCTGTGAAGTCTAATTCCTGTAAGTATTGATTCTTATTGTATTGAAAGATATGGGTCTGTAAAAAAAGTTCAATTTCAGTTTTTTTAATTGGCATCCGTTGTTTATAACTAAACTTACTACTTTTAGGTTCTTTAAATAATGATCATCACCCAAAAGTTCAGAAGCTTTTGGATTGTACTCCAGCTGTTCCAATTTCAGATTCAAACTTGTTAGTAAATCTGATAAGTGCTTCAAATGACTGTGTTCCTATGGATGGTAGTACATGTGATTCTGGTACTATCGTATCAAATGTATTTGATTCTTTATCTGCATGTAATTGCAATATGATAAGCTTCTAACATACAAAGTGACATGGTGCTTGTATAAATGTAATATGATATATATGTTTAGTTGAATGAAGAATACCCATTTTATTCATATTTCTACAAACAATTTTTTTTTATTTTAAAAATAAATTACCTGCGGATTTACCTGTGGAAAGGAAAATTCCTACGGATTTACCTACGGATGCACATGTGGAACAGAAATTTTCGACGGTTGGAACCGTCGTAATCAACAATAAAAACAAAAATCAAATAGAAAGTTACGACGGTTGGTAACCGTCGCAATATGCAGATTACGTTAGTTCCCTACCCGCCTTGAGAGATAACGACGGTTGGTGTGACGGTTTTAACAACCGACGCGATATGGCCTCGCGACACACGTTTCTACGACAGTGTTGGAACCATCGTGACTTGCAAATTACGGCGGTTTTAACCGTCGTAAAATGCCAAAATAACCGTCACTATTTGCCAATTTTCTTGTAGTGTTTGTCAAAGTCCAACCGTAGATTGGCAAAAGTCCATCCAAGGGTGGTAAATTCTCAAAGTCCAACCGTAGATTGGCAAAAGTCCATCCAAGGGTGGCAAAGCAGCAAAGTCCAACCGTAGATTGGCAAAAGTCCATCCAAGGGTGGCAAAGCAGTAAAGTCCAACCGTAGATTAGCAAAAGTCCATCCAAGGGTGGAAAATTCTCAAAGTCCAACCGTAGATTGGCAAAAGTCCATCCAAGGGTGGCAAAGCTGCAAAGTCCAACCGTAGATTGGCAAAAGTCCATCCAAGGGTGGCAAAGCAAGGCAAAGTCCAACAGTAGATTGGCAAAAGTCCATCCAAGGGTGGCGAATCAGCTGCAAGTCCACCCGCAGTGTGGCAAGCCAGTAGTCGTCTGACGTTGTACAAAAGACGTTGTTAAAGTCCACCCGCAGTGTGGCAAGCCAGTAGTCGTCTGGCGTTGTACAAAAGACGTTGCGAAAGTCCACCCGCAGTGTGGCAGGCCAGTAGTCGTCTGGCGTTGTACAAAAGACATTGTTAAAGTCCACCCGCAGTGTGGCAAGTCAGTAGTCGTCTGGCGTTATACAAAAGACATTGTTAAAGTCCACCCGCAGTGTGGCAAGCCAGTAGTCGTCTGGCGTTGTACAAAAGACATTGTTAAAGTCCACCCGCAGTGTGGCAAGCCAGTAGTCGTCTGGCATTGTATAAAAGACGTTGTTAAAGTCCACCCGCAGTGTGGCAAGCCAGTAGTCGTCTGGCGTTGTATAAAAGACATCTCCCCAGTGTTTTGCTTTCCATCAGAGTTTTATTCAAGCAGAGTTCATTTGGTTGGGTTTATATCCCTTTTCTTCTTCTCCACAGAGTGCAAATTTTTTGGTTATTTTCGGTATTCAATCCCTCCATACCTTGAAAGTCTGCAGCAATCGCTATCATCCATTCAGGTCTACAGTGATTGAATAGGGGCAGCTGTAATACCCCAAAATTTGCCCTCTTATTTCTTTATATCATTTAGCATGAGCTTTCATTTCATTGCATTGCATTCAAGCATAGAAAAATAAAACATTTAACATTTGGCATTGCATCTTGCATAAGGGCATATGGTCAGTTATTTCTCAAAGGTGTTGATCATCCAAAGCAAGGGAGAAAGAGCCAAGGGTCTTTAAGCAAGCTTCAAGGGTCTCTTATGTCATATGTCATCTCAATTAATCCCACAAGGCATTGGAAGAGGAGAATTCATCAAGAAGATTGGACAGTGCATCATCTCCTACACAAGGCAGTCTAAAATTGGGATCTGACCCACAAATGGGCAGGCTCTTTGAGTTTTTATCACCTCCAAGTGGCATATCTCATCTTTTTTAGACAGGATATACATCATATTTAGAGGAATTTGGATTTGGAGGATGTGTTATTTCCTCCTAACCAGAGGGTGCCAAAATTAGGGTTTGACCTAAAATCAGTTTATCTCTGATTTTTTGGACAAAACTTGATCTCATGGTATTCCTTATGTTCTTAAGTGTATATGGATGGAAAATTGCTCATCAATTGGTTTCAGAAGGGTCTCAATTGATCAGTTGCTTGATAATCAAGAAATTGGGGAAAAAGTCAACTGTGCAGTGAAAAAAGTCAACTCCTGACTTTTTAAGGTTAAATTCATGAAATTCATGTTACATATGTTCATTGGACAAGATTTGATCAAGAAATGATAGAGGAATAATGAAAAATCAAGAAATCACAAAACTGCCAAAAATAGAAATTTTAGGGTTTCCAAAAATAGCAAGTTTGGACCATTTTGCACCACACTTTGAGGCTCTCTTTCTTCAAGATAAAAGCTCCAAACTTCAGGCCCAAGCTGAGCTAATTAAAGTTCATGTTCTAAGCTTCAAATTCATATAAAGAACATCTCTATTGGATCAATATTGAGAGAGTTATGGTTGATCAAAGTTTGGCAAAACTAGGTCCAAAACCAAGTCATGGCAAGGCAAGACTAGGCCCACCGGCCATCATTTTGACAAACACATGGTGTTCCAAATGTCTAACCACTTTTCTCAATGATGGAAGCTCCAAATGAAAAAATGTTGAACATCAAAGTTGTTCATCTCAATGTCCTCTTCAACTTTGATGTTGGACAAATTTTCATTTGAGCAAGTTATGATGGAGTTATAAGGGTTCAAAGTTGGTATGATCATGCTGAATTCCATGCACCATGTTGCCTTGCCATGCCATGCCAAGCCACGCCCATGAAGTCAGTCCCACATTCTTGAGTTCCAAGCAATTTTTCACTACTCTACAAGCTTCCATTTAATCTCATTTTCACACCAAAGTTGTTCTATCATGTTCTATTTTTCCATAGCCATCAAAAGCTCATGATTCCATTCACTAACAAGAGAGAAATTCCTTCTCAAACTTGCACATTTCCATTGAACCTTGGGCTGCTACAAAATCAGAAAAATAAACATTATTGTTGTTGTTATTCACACGCACACTTCTCCAGATTTCTCTTTGCTTCATTTAGCCAAACCATGATCCTTACACACTCCTTGCCATCCTGTTATCATACATGAAAAGAGCAAACCATGAGAAAGCTTGCACGATATGTTTCTGTCACACCAGCATAACTTCATCATCACCACTGATTCACCTCCACTCCACCATAACATCATGAACCTTCATCACCAATTCACAACCTCCTTCCACTCACCCTAACTAACTTGACTCAGTTAGTTAGGGACAACTCAATTAACCTCACATCAACTCACTAAACTCACTCATTTGACCACGGGTTAAGCTACTAAACCACACATATAAATTGAAATTTCACTCTAAAAATTCATTTCTAACTTCACTTTCTCATTCTGGTTCAAAAACATCTCAGACTCTCTCTACTCTTTCTCTGAATTTTCTCTTCTCTCTCTCTGATCTCATTGCACGATTTCATCATTCTCATCGAGCATCCTCATCATTCATCTTCATCAGAGTAATTTTTGAGCAAGAACAAGTGATAAGCTCTCAAGTGCAGCCTCATTTCTTCTTCCATTCCAAGATTCTACAGCATTTATTTTGCTTAGATTAAAGCTCCAAAGGTGAAGATCAATTGGATATCTCTGGTTTTCTCAACATTTCCAAGATCTCCAAGTTTCAGGTTCAAAATTTTTCACCTTATTCTGATCGTTTCTCTTGTTTTGAAGCTTGTTGATGATATGATTTTAGCTCATTAGGAGCTCTGTTAATTCCGGCTAGTTTATAGGCCTCTTAGAGGCATAGACTCAAAACCTAGGGCATTATTAATCTCATTGATTCTCTTTGTATGTATATGATATGTGAAAACTAAGCCTATATTCATGATCTACTCAACTTCAGCTTCATTTCTATGTGCATGTTGTGCTTTTCTGTGAAAATTGATGACTGTGTGTGGTGGTTGCTCGGCGGAGAAGATGACCGGAGGTCCTTCTCCGGCCGGTGGTTGAATTCAGTTAGGGTTTATGGTTTTAAGTCATGGTCGTTGGATTGAGTGCATCGTGTGGTTTAAATCTTGCCAACACATTAATGAAGTTGTTGCGTGTGTGTGAGTGTATGATAACTCATATGTGCTTGCATTCTCATCCATGAGATTGTTTGGTTCTTCTTGATGATGGATTGTTTGATTGATCTTAGGGCTCACACCTTGCCAACGCATAAATGAAATATGCGCATCTCACGTGTTCTCTTTTTCTCTCTGATTGATTATGTGTATGTGTGTGCATCATAGATATCATGCTCCTTGCATTTCATCCACTTGATTGTTTGCTTTTCTGATTGATCCGAGCTTGACTTAATCCAACGTCCATTATGATGCCAGCACATTAAAATGCCATGTGACTTGTGCGTGATTTTTTTTTAAACTCTGATGATCACATGTGCGTGTGTGTGTATTAATTATAGTGTGCATGTCTTGGTATTCGTTGGATTGTTTTACTTGGCATCATGACTTAATCATGTGATTCTGATTGCATCCTCACATTCACTAATCATGTACACTAATACACACAATCACACGTTGGTGGATTTGGACCCTAATTGATATCTGCACCCCCTCCCTGAGCCCAATTATATTCTGAATGTGTTTTTTACTCACGCTGTACCCCCCTCCCCATTTCTTTCATTTTTTTTATTTCTTTTTCTACTTGTTTGATTTCCTATTTTTAAAAATACCAAATCACTTATAAAAATTACAAAATAATTCATGTGACATCTTAACATGTTTAAATAATTTTCTCTATTTTTTAATTCTGACTTTGTGTTTTTTTTTGCACATTATTCCATATTTTCTTGTAATTTCCTTTTTAATTGGATTTCTCATTGACACTTGAACTTGTATAATTTATTTCTCTCAATTCACACATCACCTTCAACTCATTCTTTTTTTCTTTATTAGATAACATCTTAAAGTGTCCAAAAATATTTTTGTTTGATTTTTAAATTCATTATATCATACCTTTTGATGTTCATCTTTGCACTTTCTTGTGATGTGTTTCAATATAACTTTGCTGATTTGTATGAGTATGTTTCATTCTGATTTTTGCCATGAACTTTTAATTCTTGATTTGCTTCTGATTTAGGTTGTTTAGAGCCAATTTTCATGATTTTAATATGTAATTTTGATATTTGTTTAATGCCTTGCATTTGAAGCTATCTTTGTGCATATTCTTATACTTCCTTCTAGCTTAATTTTGATGAGGCACTTGTGCCACCCTTTCTTGTTTGCTTTGTGTGATGTTAGGGGTTTCATTTAGAGGATTATAGTTCTTTCTTAACTCAATTATAGGTCATGGTGGTTTTTACTTGCATTTGGTTTGTGTTTATGCATTTTGATTTACATTTTTGACATGTTTTCATATCTTATCTACTCTTGCACCTAACATGAATTGTGTTTGCATTTGGTATGCCATCTTATATGTTTCATTTACATCTCATCAATGATATGCTACTGCCCATGTGTATTCATCAAGCATTTTACATGTTATGCATCTATAATATGTCATTTTGTGCATATGTTGAAATATGCTTCTCTTATGCTCACTTCCACTTCATCTTATCTCTTCCACTTGTATTCTTTGATCCATGTTTTGTATGATGATTCATATGCATGTTGAGACATTGGTAATTGACATATAGTTCTGACTTTAACCTTTCATGAAGCATTAATGCATGACCACTTTGCATATCCACTCATTCTTCATCTACTTCTTTCATAATGCATTTCTTTGTGGTTTAAGGCATTGTTTGTGTGCATTTGATTTGTGTTTGCTCTCATATTATTGGAGAACATTCTTATGATGTGCATTCTGACCTTGTGCTTCCCTTAACCTTTAAGATGCTTTTACTTTGGTTATTGACTTTGTTGAAGCCTTACTTGTTCATCTTAATTGGTTTCTTCATTTGTAAATGTTTGCACTAACCATTTCAGGGGCCAATGGTAAGTCACTTGAGTGTGGATGTGCATCCACATTCTAATTTCTTCCTTCATCTTTTAGTCATTTAATTTGTGTTGTTTAAGCATTTAATAATGCTTTGCCTTCATAATCTTCTTTCTTCCCTCTTAGAAATAACTTAACTTCCATCTTGGAAGTAAGTTGCTTTCTATCCTCTTCTTCTCTTTTCTTTTAGGGTTAGATTTATTAAACCACATTAACCATAGGATCACCATGTATGATAACATTAAGATTGAGTCTTAGTCTCCCTCATTAGATTTTCACCTTTGATCCTCTTTTGAGTCTTTCTTCTCTTATCTCAAAACAAAAAGTAAAAAACACTTAATAAAGGCATGACAAATATTGTATTTGAGCCTTTCATGTAAGAATGAGGTAGTGAGGGGTCTTCTCTCACTTTCTTAGAATGTTTAGCATACGTCCCGTCTTGGGTCGATATGCGAGGCATTCGATCCTACATGAAGGACTTAAATACAATATGCATTGTAAACACAAAAATAATCAAAACACTTCTTTCTAAAAGACAAAAACAAACAATAACGTCTTTCCTTCGGGAATTCTCTTCTCATATCATTCACTCCTTCCTTAAGGACTCGTCATTTCCGTTCTACTGCAAACAGGTAACGCCTAAGCCTCCCTACAGCGAGCTGCAACACCTAAACTGGTGGGATGCGAACGTTGACGTTTCCACTAAAAAACACAAACAAAGCGACCCTCGTTGAGGGGAACTACGTCGCTCTGATTCTCATGTTTTCGATGAGATACGTAGGTAGTAGGGTAGGGCCCATTCGAGCACTTCTTTTATTTTCCCTACATTTGTTTCTCTTTCTCTCTCCTTTCCTTTTCCAGTTCTCCAGCTAGCAGTTCCTTTTCCAGTATCCTTTCCTTACACCCTTTGATTGAAGCAGCAAGCGTGGATCCCATCGGGCACGATGGACGCGAGGGGGTGCTAATACCTTCCTCTCTCCTAACCGACTCCCGAACCCAGATCTCTTGGTCGCAATACCATGCTCTTTCCTTCCCTTCAGGTTTATGCAATGTTTCCTTTCCCTCTCTGGGGATAAATACACATTGCTGGTGACTCTATTTCGGTGCCACTTTCGCGTTTGTACTTGGATGAAAATCCCGGGAGCGACAATGACAAGTGAAGAACGGATTTAGAATTCCAAGCGGGTGACCATGTGTTTTTGAGAGTTACCCCTGTGACAGGTGTTGGGCGTGCGTTGAAGTCTAAGAAGCTTACTCCTCGTTTTATTGGTCCGTATCAGATTTCGGACAGAGTTGGAAATGTTGCTTATAGAGTGGCTTTGCCGCCTAATCTGTCTAATTTACATGATGTGTTTCATGTGTCACAACTCCGGAAGTATGTTCCAGATCCGTCTCATGTGATTCATATGGATGATGTGCAAGTACGAGATAATCTTACTGTGGAAACGATGCCTGTACGAATTGCGGAATGGGAGATGAAGATTCTAAGAGGCAAGGAGATTGCGTTGGTGAAAGTTGTCTGGTTAGGAGCTGCCGGAGAAAGCATAACTTGGGAGCTGGAAAGCAAGATGAAGGAATCCTATCCCGAGTTATTCGAAACAGGTAAATTTTCGAGGACGAAAATTCGTAAAGTGGGGGAGAGTTGTAACGCCCCGAAAATCTAAATTAATAATTTATTTATTTGTTTAATTAATTTAGAAGGAAGTAAGGAGTTTTGGTAATTTTGGAGAATTTTGGATCAAAAGAGTATTTTTAAATAATTTAATAGAACGAATAATTAATGTATTATTTATACTATTATTATTATTATTAAAAATAATAAGAAAAAGGACAAGGTGGTCATAAAGGAAAAAGGGCGAGGGTAGAGTTGGAAGTTCATAAACTGGGATAGTTTAACTAAAGAAGAAGAGACCGATCACTTTCTAACTAATCGTGTTTTGTGAAGAACGCTGAAGAAGTGAGAAGAAGGAGAAGAACCCTAAGGCTTGAAGGTTGCTGAAGAATCTTGGAGAAGGAGGAAAGTTACTAAATTTCTCTAAGGTATGGGGAGTTTTCACGGTTTATTATAATTTTATAGGATTTGATTGATGAATAGATTAGGTATTTGTGGATTTTGAGTAATCGTGGTGTTTGATGATGTAGAATGAGTTAGGGATGAATGATTCGATGAAATATAATGAGATAGAATGTTATGTGTTGATGTATGTGTATTGTGTGAGTCTTTTGGGAAAATTTTCGTATTGGAAAAACTGAATTTTTGGGATGTTCGAAGTCTAAACACAGCAGAAAAATCTTTTGAAAAATCTGGGTTTTCGCATCCTGACATGGGTCGTGTCACAGGACACGGGCGGCCGTGTCATGCTACTGTTCCTGCTGTATTTTTTTCTGTTTTGGATTTGTGCTTCAGGGCTTCGGACACGGGCCGTGTCACAGGACACGGGCGGCCGTGTGTGGTTGCTGTATGTTGTCTGTTTGTGTTTTGGATATTGGAAGCCTGACACGGGCCGTGTCACAGGACACGGGTGGCCGTGTCAGGCATCCGTCTTGCTGTTTTCTTTTTTTGTTGTTGTTTTCTTGAGGTTTCTCGACGTTTTCTCGTGCTGATCTTTTGTTGTCGAGTTGCTGTTGATGTAAGATGATAAAACATGATGGTATGATAAATACTTGTTGAATATGAAATGAATGATGCACACGTTGATTTTTGTTGAATTGAGAATGATTTCGCATCATTGCATTTCATAGCATTTTTATGTTGGGGCTTCGGTCCATTGGTAGCTTCAATCCCATTGTGCGGATTGAACTGATACATTGATTACGTTGTGCTCCTTTTGGAGGGTTGATGGCCAGTGTCCATCCACGTTGAATCGGTACCACATTCATCCTTTGCATTTCATTATAGTTGACATTGCATATGAATGATGTAATTGCGATTGGGTGTGAAGATTATGTTGATGACGCTATGATGTTGTTGCTGCTTATTCTGTTTATTTTCCACGTCCTTATATTATTATAATGAATTGTGATTTCTCACCCTGCCTGCTTGGAAATGTTGCCTCTTATGTGGGTAACTTGCAGATAACAAATAGTAGATTCGCGATGCTGGAGGATGTAGCCGTGGAGTGTTTTCGCTTACCGTTGTTCTTAGTAGTGTTTAGAGGTGTCCTGCTCTGTGTCATGTAACATCGGGTTGGGAATTGTTCGTGAACCTCGTGTTCGTTCGGTTTATGTTTGAATTTTCATGTTGCGGATGTTATTTTGATTGGGATACATTTCTTTACGAAGCATTTTATTGATTTGAATTTAAAAGTATTGATTCCGCTGTGTAGTTGTCAAGTTATGTTAATGATGAATGAATAACCCGTGTTACGGGGCAGGATAATGATTACTAAATGATGTTTTGATTATATGTGACACATTTCTCTTTGATGTTACTCTGATAATATGAATTATTTTTCTAAAATTGTTTGTGGGGTAGAAGGGTGTTACAGAATATATATACATCCGTTTTAAATAAAAAAAAAGGGTGTAATATACCCTCTATAAATGTATATATTCAAAATTTTACACCCAATTTCT
The DNA here is from genome assembly GCA_022829125.1 of Lathyrus tuberosus. Classification (NCBI taxonomy): domain Eukaryota; kingdom Viridiplantae; phylum Streptophyta; class Magnoliopsida; order Fabales; family Fabaceae; genus Lathyrus; species Lathyrus tuberosus. Next base: position 3,032,638 of record JALAZF010000463.1, on the reverse strand, counting down.
ATAAAAAAGAGTGTAATCTAACATCATATTTACACCCGTTTTCTATAAAATAGGGTGTAAACTAGAATCTATATACATCCGTTTTAAACAAAAAAGGGTGTAATATACAATCTATAAATGTATATATGTAAAAAATTTCACCCGATTTCTATAAAAAAAGTGTAAAATAACATCAAATTTACACCCTTTTAAAACGGGTGTAAATTTGTCAGACATTTCTCACCCGTTGAATTCACACCCTCCAATAACGGGTGTTAAATATATAAAAAAACGGGTGTAATTTCATATTTCTGCACTAGTGTAACCTATTAACTAAAAAAATAGTGTAAAAGAATCAATTTATTAGGGACAAAATTGGAAATAAAAAAGGCTACACCAAAATTGTGTTTTGCCTTTATATATACTAGCGTCCAGACGGGAACTCCCGTACCCGTCTGTCCGCTTTTATTAATGCACTAGCGGGTCAAAATATAAACGGTATTTTTTGTGTCTATATTTTTATTTTAATTAAATCATTTATAAAATAAAAAAAATAGTAGAGTGAAAAAGATATTCAAACCACTATATAGCAGTTAATAGAAGAGATGGAGGAACCATTATATAGCGGTTAAGATTTTAAAACAAAAGCTAATTAAAGAGAAGTTAAGATTTAAAGACGTCTTTTTGGTACCCTTATTGGTTGGATAATTGTTGCCTTAAAGATAGATTTCCTCTTGTTTTTTAGGCCTCAGAGCTCAAAAATGTATCGGTGGGAGCTATGGGAGGTTAGGTTAATGGGAGTTAGGTTTGGAGTGAATTGGGTATAAATCAGGGGATGTGTGCGGGGGCGGAGGCCGAGTTGTTGCTTTTACGATCGTTGTTGGATGGGCATGGTCCTTCTTCGTCCGCCCGCGATATTGTTAAATGGAAAGCGGATATTGAAGCTGGATTTTCTGTGAGGACGTTTGTTGAATTAATTCAGAACTGTAGGTTTAATAGGGCTGTTTCTTATAGGTTCTGTAGTAACTCTGTTGCTGCAGTATCTAGTGACCTTTGCAGTCTCCCTGTTGCTTCTGAGTTTTATTCTGGTTCTGCAGAAGATTCTGGTTGGCAGTGTAGCCTCCATAATGCTGCTGATTCTGCAGCTGGCTCGGTTCCTATAGTTGTTGTTCATGCTGTCGATTCGATCTCCAATGTGATGCTTGCAACTAAGTCTATTTCTGTTTCTGCAGAAGATTCAGGTTGGCAGTGTAGCTTACATAATGCTGCTGATTCTGCAGCTGGCTCGGATTCGGACAGTAGATTCGTTGAGGCTTCGGACAGGTTGGTCCCTGATAGTGGGTTTGCTTCGCAGCCTGCTGTTTCTTCGGTTGGCCTGTTTGCTCCGTCCGGGGGGTATTTTGGGGTTGGTAGCTCAGCGGCAATTGGGCTTATAGGTCCGGATGAGGAGACTTGTTGGAATATTTTATGGAAGTCGGGAGTTCCTACGAAAGTTAAGGCTTTCGAGTGGCGGTTATTCAAAAACAGACTTCAGACTATTGATAATCTCAAGGTGCGAGGTATTATCTTCCCCGATTCTACTTCTTATGCTTGTAGGTTTTGTTCTTCAGTACAAGAAACGTTGGACCATTCTTTTTTGGGGTGTACAGTGGGGAATTTGATTTGGAGGGAGATTAGGGAGTGGATTGGTTTTGGCGATATTTCGGCTTTAGAAGATGGGAGCTTCCAAGATAGTTTTTTGAGGTGGGTTATATTTTGTAATTCTCAAAAAGTCAAGAAAGGGAAAGCGGGTGTAATATGGTAGGCGGTGTGTCAAAATTTGTGGTATCTAAGGAATAGTATTATTTTCGAAAATCAAGGGTGGAATGTTCTTGATACGGTTTGGAACATCAAGTTTACATCTTGGAAGTGGTCCTTTATAGGTGATATTGCTAAAACCAATTGTAATTTTTACGATTTTTGTAAAAATCCGTTGTATTACTTTTCGTAGGATCAATTTGTTTTCAATATCTTTTTTTTCGAGAGTTTCTTTCCCGTACTTTTTGTAAACAGTTCGAGAACCCTTAGTTCTCGTGTTATTGAATCAACTTGCTTACAAAAAAAAAAAGGATATAATTGAAAAAAAATAGGCTACACCAAAAGTCATGTTTTCCCTTTATATATAGTATAGATAATGACATGTGTTATATTGTTGTTGTAATTGCATCCTATATATGTTGTGGCGTGATAATGATGGAGGTATTAAACCGTGTTGCACGGCTGTTAAGCCAAAATGTTGTGACTGCTATACCAAATGATGTCGGGGCTGATCCGAGTCATACAGCTGATTCACTGAACATTGCAGGTTTTCAACCGAATTGGACGGTTGCTGAACCAAAAGGTTGAAATGCTATATCTAATGTTGTAGGTGTTGTATCGATTCATACAACTGCTTTTTTTTTGTGCTTCTTTAATTTCTCTTTTTTGGTGTATCTTGTCTCACTGCAGATATGGAACTGCCACACCAGGGCCACTTTTCATTAGCAGCCACAAAGCCGGTTGGGTATCTTGTGTCACTGCAGATATGGATTCAATATATTATATTAGATATTTATAATTTCTATTTTATTGAGTACCCCGAAATATGAAACAGGTTCTGGTGCATGAATGAAAGCTAATTTATTTTCAAATTTGAAAAAGTAAATAAATTTCAAGCAGCTATTCAAATGTTATTCATATGGAAAAAATACTGTAATAGCTGAAGATAGACTGTTCCTCCAATGAAATGTCGTAAAGGGATTTAGCTCAAGTAAAGTATACACTTCAGATCCATTGAATTTACAATTTGGAAATTTGGAAAAAGCTCTACAGATATGAAAGAACAAGTATAGGCGGTTAGTGGCTTTCGAGGATATAAACTGTCCATGTTATTTATCTATGGAATTAAGTTTTAAAAGTATTTAACAATAAGCTATCGATTAAGTTTGTTACAAATGGACTGAGCGAACTCGCAGAATTAATATCTCCAGGTTTAGAGTCACACTTGGTGAACTTCTACTTTGTGTGACCCATGTTGATTAATATCTCTCAGTATAGTTCAATTTTAATTAGCATAAAATTGTAAATTTTCTAGATAACTTATTTTAATTATTTATCATACATTTATAATCATAGTCTAAGGATTAATGTTTGTATAATGCTAAATTTCTCAAAACCTTGCCACATATATGCTTAGGAAGTTAGAATGAAAGTAATAATCATCAATTTCAGATGTTGTTGTGGGCAATGAACTTTCATGCGATTGTTATTTCTTTTGATTGTATAGATCTTGTCAGTCACATGAGTTTTGTTTTATTAAGAGTTAAATTAATTACAATTTTGATATTTTTGTGGTAGTTAATATTGGTGCCGAATGGTTTAGCATGGGAGTTGCCATTTACTCTACATCCTGCTTTACTACTGGAAAATATGGGAATGATAATGCTTATCCAACAAACATAAGTGCAACTGTTGGTTTAAGTGGCTAGCTTCCATGTTCAAAATATGTCATTATTTTACTGTATAACTCATCATGTTACAAAAAACTCACTCTTTGTACAATGAAATTGTTATATTCCTGGTTTTGTATAGGTCTTTGAGTAACAAGTTATTGGGTGTAGATGAAACTACGAGGCGTGCTCCGTCCTTTCACATTTTTATGTGTAATGGAAAAGGTAATCTTATTGAATACAGTAGAAACTCTTTAAATTAATACTCGGTAAATTAATAAACTTTCTAAAATAATAAATTTTCCCGGTCCCGACTTGGGCCAATCTAAAAAATTGAAAAACTCGATAAAATAATAAGATAATAATTTTTCAGGAGATCCCTTTATAATTTTCGGTCCCAAGAAAATCATAAATTAATAATTCATAGAAACTGAAAAAAATATATTACACTCTATTGAAATATGATTCAATAGTTGTTTGTTTTCCTTTAAAGTTCAAGTCTATTTGGAGCTCATCTCTAACTTTTCTTATTGCATCCAATAGCTCAGGTGTTGTATTTTTGTATTGTATCATAAAGTTGTGAAGAGTGTTCGACGCCATAAGTGCTTCCTTTCGCGTAACAGGCACCAAAGACACTGTATCATCTTCGCCGTCATCCTTTGCATTGTTCTCAATGATAGTACCCACAATATCTTCTAAACTCTGAACCTCCGAACATGCTTCATTTTCACCTGGGTAGTTCATTATATTGTCGATATCCATCTTATTACGATAGCCACATTGATTGATCATAGCTCGAGGTCTTGAGTTTCTTCATCAAAAATGGATTCATCCAAATTTCTTGCAACGTCACTAGCTGAACGAATTTTACAGTGTCGGAAGCAATTCACTATTGTTTCTTTTCGAACATCTATCGTCCAAGTTGGGATTGCCAAATTGATAGCATCAAGGACATTTATCTTCCCTGGATCAGATTGTCCCACCTCATAACCTTCCAATATTTTGCGGTAAAACCTTCTACGGTAATGCATCTTGAAAGCTCTTATTATTCCAGCATCGCAAGGTTGAATCTTTGATGTCATGTTGGGTGGCAAGAAGAACAACTCAACGTTTCTTAGCCCTTCAATATTTCTTGGATGTGTTGGACAATTATCCACCACAAGTAGAACTCTTCTACCATGCATCATTTGGTCAAATGAACAAACATATTCATCAAAAAGCACACTAGTCATCCATGCTTTTTTGTTAGCTCGATACTGACAATCCAAGCTATTCATGTTGACATTCTTGAAGCAACGAGGCTTTGCATGTTTCCCAATAATCCATAAAGGGATTTTTTCAGAGCCATCTTCATTGCAACAAATAACTACCGTCAGCCTTTCTTTATCTTGTTTTCTTCCTTCAAGTTGTTTTGTTGCCAGTGAATGATCAGCTTGTAGCCTATAAAACAACCCAGTTTCATCCATATTGAAAACATCTTTCATAGGGAACTGATCAATTTTCTCCCGAATCGATACCAATTTCTGCTCCATGTCATGTACATCAACAGACCCACTCTCGCCAAAATGACGAAATGACTTTATGCCATGTCGGTGCTTGAATTTCCCATGTCATCCTATAGAGAAGTTAAAATATGAATCATCATGAGGGTACATGAGTTTCATTGTATCTCTTGCCTTCTGCAAAATTAATTCTCCTGTGATATTCACACGTTCTTGATGCTGGAGAAACCACTCATAAATAACCTTCTCCATGTCAGGATATTTTGCTGGTTTGTGTCTTTTGATCTCTGCTCTTCCCTTTTCTATTTCAGCAAAGAGATAGTCATCTGACCGCTTAAGTGTGTTTGATATTGTTCCTTGACTAACTTTCAACTGAAATTTTCCCTCAAGCCATCTCTGCAAGTCTTTTTGTGTGCTTGCAGGATTATCTCTCTTGTACTCACACAACTCCTTACGTATTTGATCTGACATAGTTAATTTTGCAACACCTTTTAGATGAGAAGCCATCTTGTGAGATATGGTTTGAATACTCTAACACATTCATGTAATTTATATACAGTATGCCAAACTTGCTTAAGAATACATTGAACACATTTGTTCCTCTTGTTTACATTTACTGTACTTCAAAAGTCATTATTGATTTCCAATGCATATGAACACAGTAGTTACTAATTTACGTTGAGTCCCAAGGTTCGCTGCAACGTAATTCTAAGAGGCATAGACTAATTTGCCTTTTTGTTTGGTATGTACAGTATAATTAGTTAAAAACTCTTTAAATTAATAATTATTAATTTATCGATAAATTAATAACTCTCTAAATTAATAAATTTCTCCGATCCAGACATTATTAATTTATAGAGTTTTAATTGTATTTTGATTGGTCTTAATTTGATGGACTAATCTGCTTTAGTCATATATTTATCTATAAATTGTTGTATCGTCTGAGATTAGTCTTAATTTTTGTTGGCATGAATAAAGCATAGGAAATTTGACGTACACGGTGGAATAACATTAGCATGTATATTATTTCAGGTGGTGATATGGTTCCATATAAGTTTGGTGAGAAATCATCAAAATGCTTAAGTTCTAATGAATCTGTAACTTTTAAAGCTTATAATGGGTAATTGACAGAATATTCTTCAAAATTTTCGGTTGTAGTTTTTATAGATTCCTTATCTATTGCTTCATTTTGATTATAGCACTTTTTTTTTGTTTTTGATAGCGCTTAAAAGCGCTATTAACCGCGCCGCTATTGTAAATATTTTTTGTTTAATAACACTTTTAAAGCGCTATTAAAATACCAATTTTTAATAGCGTTTTTCCTTAAGCGCTACCGAAGTGGGCATTTTGCACGTTTTTTGATAGCACTTTCAAAATAAGCGCTATTATAAAGCACATGTTTGATAGCACTTTCAAAATAAGCGCTACTATATGGCACATGTTTGATAGCACTTTTAAACAAAGCGCTAGTATATGACACATGTTTGATAGCACTTTCAACGAAAGCGCTAACATATAACACATGTTTGATAGCACTCTCTCTTAAAAGTGCTATTATAGGATGTTTTATTAATAGCACTCTCTACAAAACGCTATTATAGTACACGTTTTTTTTTACACAAAATCATTCTTTTCGTTTGCAAATATCAAAAAGATACATTCAATTCAATACCGAATAACGCTTGAAGTTACTCATTGCATACATATTATGATCCATCAATACCAAATAACATTTTAAACCAAATCCACTTGTTTACAAATATCATAACATATATAAAGGAAAGTTAAGGGCGGTGTAACAATTTATGTTGCATTGAATAAATTATAAACTAAAATTCAAACAAGTTTGTTCATCGTTTATGACATTAATATTGAGTACTAATAAGCACAAAACACATGACTTTTCACATAACCATATCTTGACTCTATGCACTCTTTTTTCATGTGTTGCCTCTCCAAGACTTTGTAGACTTCACAAAATTAATGCACGAACAAATGGAAAATTCATTACATCACACAAGTCAAAAATCAATTCAAGTTCAAGAAGTAAAAAACTTAAGGTATACAACCTCTCCCACTTACCCATCATATGCTAGCACAACTTCAAACATGTAAAATTTTTAGCTTTTTTAAATCAAGATACTGAGAAAGTTCTTCAAATGATACTTCTTCAAAAAGATCCTGCAATAACAAGAATGTTAAGCATGCTTCCAATATTGTGTTGATACATAAACCGAAGAGGGCAAAAAGATGAGTAAACCAAATATTTGTTTTATAGGGCAGGAAGATAATGGGTACACTCACTTGCTTGTTTGCTAAAATCAAAAGAGGGGCTCCTTTAAGATCCTCATGTCGAAGCACCTTTTTTAGGAGAATTTTGACTAAAATCGGTAGGAAATTTTGATGGGTCGGTTTAAATTCTATGTACAATAGTACATTTTAGTGTTTAAATAACAAGACTTACAATAGAATTCAAGTACATATTCGAATAGAAGAGTCCCTAATAAGGTATGGAAAAAGAAGTATTTAAAGCATATTAATTAGTATGCGTACCATATTAATTAGAGCCTAAAACAAAAAATACTGAATAACAAGTGGTTGTCTAGAGGTTTTGTCTTTCTTTGCGTTTCCTAGAGTTTTTGTCTCTGTTGTTGGATTTACCAGAATTCAATCTCACACGAATGCATTTTGAGGAAGCATCGAGTCCATCAACTGTGTCAGTCACCAGGAAATTGAAGTTTTCCCTAAAGAAAATATGCACTGCCTGATAGATTTAAGAAGCATAAAATTATGATGTTATGAATTGGAGTAAAAAAACTACAAAATGAATTCATTATGCTTGCCTCATAGCAGAATCAAATCAGTCTCATGTTTCTCATCTTAACTAAATGTAAAAGCAAATAATAATGATGAACTAAAAAATAAACTAAACAAATGAACTGCAAATACAAAGGGTTCAATTGGCACTCGGGTTCTTGAGACACCCTAGTCCCTACCTAGACTTTGAACTGATATCAGAGCACTCGCTGATATCATTACTTTATCATTTACATTCTAAATCCATTGTAATGAGACACACTAGTTCCCAAACCTTAACCTAATATCAAGTTTTACTAACATATCATATGCCTCCCAAATCTAACAAAGCACGAGAAAGACACAAGACTAGTACTAACGGTTAGATGGGATTTATCAGAATTCGGAGATAGAATAATAGGAGAGAGACTCTCTTCGCCGCCAGAATTAATTTGATTAATAAATTCCTCCAAAGAGGAAGCATTAGAATCCCCAGCAAGAGACTTAAAAGCTTCAATTTGAGAGGCATAACTTATAACTTCAGTTTCAGATGCATCTGTTTGATTTTCCTGAACACTCTGAAACAAGAACAATAAGTTAAACACATAATCAACCACAAATCAATTCATGAATAAGCTCAAATCACCATACCTTGGATTCAATAGCAGAGACCTTAATTTGATATAAGCTCAATTCATGAATAAGCTCAATTCAAGTGAGGACAACTCAACAACCTTTCCAAGAAGACAGTCACGTCTAGGAAATTAATTTGATATACCATTAGGTAGAAAACTGATCAAATTTTTTAATTGTCTACTTCCTGTATGAAAAATTATACATCGAATCGAAACGCTGAATCGAAACACCTACAATCAGAGCTATCGGATGAAAGATTAGACGACTCGTATTTCATTTGAGGTAAGAATGTGAGTCGTTCAATTTTCCTTTGATGGCTCTGATTAGTTCACCGTACGAATTGCATACTAAAGTAAATCCAGGTAAGAAAACAAATAGGCTTACATTATCGGTATCAACTTCGGATATAATATCCCTGATTGTGTCTGCGTCGCCCATACTGTATTCTTTCATGGTTGTTTCCAGTTCATCTCTTGTAATAAAACTGCGATGAAATCAAACAAAAATATATAGACACACAATCCAAATAGCCAAAAGATTTGCATGGAAAGCATCAGTGTTATCGATCGTAGATCCTGAAAAATAGCAGTTCATTCAAATTCTGCTACGCAATAGTATCACATAACAATAGAGATTTGTTCAAATTCCATTGAAAGTACTTAGCCGTTATTGTCTTTATCGAAATGCTTGAAGGCCTTGTAAAGATGTTCATATCTTTCTAACCTGTGTCGATGCATTGTAGCAGTGATGAATTCTATGTAATCGATTGTGCCATTTCCATCTACATCGGCCTAAATTCAAGCGAAGGAATATAACTTTAGAAGAATTAATTATACAAAAAATAGAGAAGAAAACACATGTTGTAAATTAGCAATGGCTTACAGCTTCCATAAGCTGCCGAACTTCAGCTTCAGTAAGCTTTGAGCCGAGTCTGTACAATCCTGTTCTCAATTCCTCGTATGTGATTTTACCACTTTTGTCGGTGTCCATGTTTGTAAACATTGCCTTAAAACCTTGGATCTCTTCCGAAGAAATATTTTTAGCAATTACCTGAGCGAGTTTTCAAAATCCATTAAGTTCTTCCGAATCGGTAGAGCTAAGCTACATATGCCACACAATAAAGTTCAACAAATTCAAAGAACTAAGAGTTATGACGAATGACGAGAACACTATGCAAATATCTCATGAAGATTGCAACTGGACTAACCTTGAGGGCAAGTTTTTTTAGTTTATACAGTAAGAATATTCTAAGAGAATCAGCGGTCTCACAAAACTATAACTATTTTACCTCAATCCTCTTTCCATTGCTTTTGGCTTTGTGAATTTTTTGCAACCGGGTCACACCACGTTTACCAACTGTTTTCGTACTAGACGAACCACCTTCATCATTAGTAGAAACCATTATTCTTCATCATGCTAGCAGAGAAACTTACCAACTTTTCTAACTTTTCCTTTACATTTATCTCTTCTAAGGAAGAAATTGTCTTACCATACACTGCCATGCCTGCACTTCTCACCAGCATCATGCCAACCGTACTACCTCACTCTTCACCAAAACTGCACACCAAGACAATAACCAAAGCCATGTGCATAACCTACTGCAGCTCCAAGATAAAGTGGATTCAGAACACTGCTCACTGCATCAAAACCGTACCAGCAACAACAGACCTACAACATGACCTGCAACAAAACAAACTTGTAAATACTTCCAAAATACCAACAAGCCTAAACCGTACACTCCTCTACTACAAGCCAAAATGCTGCAAACAACAGACCTGCACAAAACCTGCATATGATAACAACCCAACATCAACAACAAGACAGGATTTTGTACCCTAAAACTTAAGGGAGAAGTTTTGATATGTTTAAAAAAGCCAACAGCAAAAAAGAGGAGACTCGCCAAATATAATTTTTCTGCATCTTCTCAAAAGAAAAAAGATATCCTTGAGCTCCCACAAAACTTCAAAGATCACCCTCACCGACAACCTTTTTTTTCAAATCCTTTGAATCCCCACACCCTTTTCCTACTATACGAACAAACCTCTCCATAAACTCCAACCGTGTGCGACACTCTTCCCTCTTCTTCGTACTCCTTCTGTCTTCACCACCCAACCACCATTCAATAACCATAAAAACTTTCCTCACTACGCCAAAATTACTCTTTGGCAGCACTACATAGGCAGCGCTTTATTACAAAAGCGCTGCTATAAGTTAAAAAATTTAGAAAACACGGAAACTGTTCACTTAGAAATATAAAAGTGCGTCTAAATATAAGACCTTAGACAGCGCTTTTGAGGAAAGCGCTTTCTAAGGTCTTATAAATTAAAAAAAAAATTAAAGGAAAATATTAGACAGCGCTGTCTAAGGTCTTATAAATTAAAAAAAATATATATAAGACCTGAGACAGCGCTTTTGAGAAAAGCGCTTTCTAAGGTCTTATAAATTAAAAAAAAAATTAAAGGAAAATATTAGACAGCGCTTTACTCAAAAGCGCTGTCTAAGGTCTTATAAATTAAAAAAAAAAAATCAAAAGCGCTGTTTAAGGCCAATATGAGACAGCGCTTATAAAACCCCTTTCTAAGGCCCACCTTAGACAGCGCTTTCATTCAAAGCGCTGTCTAAGGTCTTTTTAATTAAAATAAAGATTGAAACTGTATCAGTATTCTATACTTTTTCATTTCATTCTTTCCCTCTTTCCCTTTCTTTCTGCGAACAAGAACGAACCAGAGCTGAAACCACCGCCGTCGTCCGACCTTTCTCGCCGTCGTCCGTCTGGCCATCGTCCTTCCTACATTGTCCTCCACCATCCTCCACCGTACTCCACCGTGCTCCACTGTTCCGGTAAGAGTTTTTCTTTTTATGTTAGGTTTTAAGTGAGTTTCATATTTTTCTGTTAGGTTTTGTTCTTGTTACCATATTTTTGGAGTTCTTTAGATATAATGATGTTCTGTTAGGTTTTGTTCTGTTAGGTTTTGGAGTTCTTTTGATAGAATGATGTTCTTTTGATAGAATATGAGTAGTTTAGATTAGTGTTATTGTAGTTTAGGTTAGTTTAGGTTAGTTTAGGTTAGTGTCATTGAGCATGGCGGCAAAACCATTAAAACTCTTGTAACTTTAAACTAACAGATTTTTTGCATTACTACCATCATAGACTTGTTCCAACATGCTTAGATGATGAGCAGTTGGAGAATAGGATGCTCCATTAGGAAGTGAACCCATATAAACAATATGAAGTTTACTGCTTTGATTATCACTTTCAGTGGCATCACACACCAAGGTTGTTGTTAATGACAAAATCACATAGGAAAAGAAGAATAAAATATTAAATCTATAACATGCATTTGAACATAGGCAAGACTGGTCTCTGATTGTATTTAATACTCTATTTATGAGACTTTTTTGGTAAACTTTCTTATTGTCACATTCGATTCTCCGTAGGATCCGTGGTACATTAGTGGTACTATCATGTACAACATGCATTAGTATACAATGATTGATAAATAGTATATTTAATATGATATTTGAATGAAATTCTATCAAAGAAATAGATAGAAGGTTTACTCATCCGTACTATCTATTACTTGTATGAGTGTATGAGAAGTAATCAATTGGTACACAATAATGTGTCGACTTAAATTATGGGTATATTGTTTAAATATTTGATTTAATTAATGTAAATTAGTAGTAACATGCAACTACGCATTGACCTTGATTGTTCATCAAGAAATAGAGGGAAAGAATTAAATTCTCACAAGCAGCTATGTACTTATTTATGAAATTAAAAATATATATGCATGTTATAAAGTCAGTTGTAAATGCTGAATAGAAAGATAGGTGTTATTATGTCATTGCCATCTATTGTGCCATGTCTTATGAAAATGCATACATATTGCTCATGGCTGATGCATCTCTCACCATGTCAATAACTGATTCACACGCACACTCTGCCAAAGTTTGTGATTGAATGGTGTTGGATTACAAGCAATTGTTATCCGTGCGAGTGCCATTTTTTATTAGATGCCTTTTGTATGATATTAAAATTAGGATGTTGAAAATTATTAAGAATTAATAATCACACTTTTAGTTGGTAATTGGGAGTGACTAGTCATTTGTTGAATTCTTTTAGACATTTTTATTAATAATCTCAAAAGTAAGTTAACAATTTTATGAATAATTTAAATTTTATTAATAATTTTTGTATATATTATTTACTTATTATAATTTATGGTAATTGTAGTGCCACAGACAACCGCAATTACTATTACAACACCAATACCGACCGAATTAGCGAAAGCTTTTACGCGACCACGACTGTTATTTAAAACCTTGGGAGAGTGTGTTAGTTTAAGAACAAGTTTGAAGGCTTACTTTTTTAATCTTTTACTCTTTAATTTGAGAAGTATCTAAGGTGTTCATACTTGATATTTCCGCATTGTCTCGGCCCTGTCGCAATTGGCTATTCTCATTTTGGGTGTTTCATTTTTCTCAAATGCCATTTCCCAAAGGTACTTTATATTTTTGTTCAAATGAATGGTGTTGTAGTGTAAGCATTCTTCAAACTATCTCTTTTATTGATTGTTGTTATTCTATGATTTTCGGTTTGTATTACAGCGAAACTGTCGATGAGAAGTGTTATGCCAAGCTTAAAGAAGATGATGTTTTGCGTCTTGCAAAACTGATTCTTCCTGCTTTAAATTTTGTGATTTCAAATACTAGAGTGCTATTCTCAGGAGAACCATCAATGACTCTTAAAGTAATCCACAATTCTTAATTTTATTTTGTCTACTAAGAACCATAATAATTGCTTTATTCATGAACTACTGTTTTCTTTTCTTGTTGCAGGTAATTCCCTTCCTTCTATTAGGAGCTGAGTTTGGCCACTTAATTATAATCAGGAGGCTATGTGCCATTGGTTAGGACACCATGAACTTTTCTATCCACCTATATAAACCTTTTCTTTGAAATTGAGTTCTTGTCTTAATGGTTATATGCATACAGGTTTTTTTGTCAGCTTCACTATCCCAAAACTTTATTCATGCTACACTAGTCAGATAAACAAGAGAGGTATGTATAACTTCATGTGTTATATGCATATGAAGCAATCCGCTTTTTTGTGCTTAGTAGTTGAAAAAAGCTTGTGTTATATTCATTTGCAGCCGAGTGTTTGAAATCATCATTATCGGAAACATGGTGTGCTTGCATGCACAAGAAGAAAGTGATGGCGTCGACACTCTTGACATTCTGGAATCTATCTTCAACCAAAACTCGGATATTTACAGGTAATGCTTGCATAAGCAGTTATAACATAATAAGTTCTTTCAAATTCTGCGCCGGTTCTCTTTAGGGCAATGTTGAGATGCACAAGGATGTACTCCGAAGGTTAAATCAGAACAGACATGAAAATTGGATAGTACGAGAGCACAATCAAAGAGGATTGGTGTCAATACATTATGGAGCTCGGAGTTTTATCAGGTATAATATTGTACTCTTACTTTAATTGATGAGAATTTAAATATGTGTAACTTTCTAACTATAGACATTGTTGATGTATTCTTTTAATTGAATTGCAATCATTGTGTTCTTTCAGGACCTATGTAGATTTGTAGCAATGCTTTGGTTGGATGCAAAAGTACTAGTATAAGTAATATGTACATTTGTAGAAAAATGTAATGATTTGTAATTATATATATATATATATTGGTTTGAATTGCCAATTGTTTTGGATATATAATTTTGGTGTAAATTGGTACATTTAAATAGGCCAAATTGGATTGATTTGAATCTCCAAATTGTGGTATTTTCTGGAAAAAAAATTGGTTGAAAAACAGGTCAAATTCTGGTTGAAAAACCTGGTAAAAATTGTGGTTTAAAAAAATTTATATAAAAATTTTCGTATACCTTAGACAGCGCTTTACACTAAAAGCGCTGTCTAAGGTGGGGCTTAGAAAGCGCTTTCACCAAAAGCGTTGTCTAAGGTATGCCTAAAAAAGTTCAAAAAGGTGGGGCTTAGAAAGCGCTTTCACCAAAAGCGCTGTCTAAGGTATACCTAAAAAATGTCAAAAAGCGCTGTCTAATGGTACCATAGACAGCGCTTTTCATTAAATATACCCCCCTTTAGACAGCGCTTTTGGTATTACCCAAAGCGCTGTCTAAACCTTTAGCATCACAGGTTTAGACAGCGCTTAAAAGCGCTGTCTAAGGCCAAAAAAAGTGATGTCTAAGGTCTTGTTTGGCGTAGTGCCTCCTCTTCCACCTTCGCACTTCGTTCTCAAATCAACACAAGATTGTCAAACAACAAACTCATAAAAGCATAAACTGAAGCTGAGAAGAAGGTGGATCGACCACAAAGCCATTACTAGCACTCACCATATTAACTTTGATGTTGTTGAAGTTGTTTAAAGGCACTGCTCGATTGCGGAATCGCGCGACAAACACCTTAGCAACCCATTGCTACACCTACTGTTACTACACAGACCCTTACCTCTTCTTGATTCATCCACCAGCCACCGCATCCAACGGTTAAATCCGTTACCGATCGTCATCGTGCACCGAGCTTTATAACGGTCAACGTATATCAACAACTTAACAACAACTTCAGAATCGAACACAAAAGAATAAGAACAGGAACACAATGAAGAGTGTGACTCCTGAATCTTCCGGTACTGTGCAAATCGTGCCGTCGAAGAGAGCAAGGGCGAGGATTTTCGCGCGGAGGAGAAGAGAGACGGTGCGGAGCACGATTTGAAAACGAAAGAAAATTGAGCAAACGAACATAGCAAAATCGAGACGGAGGAAAGCGCGACGAAGATTTCGTAAGGGCTGAATGTCGACGTCGCGACTGAATCAAAGGACGTTTGAAGGTTGACGGCGTGGCAAGGTCGACGACGTGGCTGGGCTGAACGACGACGGCGTGAGTGAATCGTTCATTATTCGAAGGTTTGAGTGAATCGGATCGTGTTTTGGTTTTTGTGATGCTGAATCGTGTTTTGGTTTTCCCAAAAAGGGTTCATGAATAGTGAAAAATTTGTGTGCCAAAACAATCCGCCAAAATATTGCTTTTCTTTTAATTTTATTTTATATATTATTTATATTATGTATTATTTATTATATATTCTATAATAAATAGCGTTTTAACATGAATGCTATCATAGAGTGGTAAATTAATAGCGTTTCTAACAAAATGGTATCTTAATGGACCATAGAACAGTAAATTAATAATGTTTTCAAAAAAGTGTTATCTTAATTGAACATATTAATAGCGTTTTTAAAAAAGCGCTATCTTAATTGAGAATATTAATAGCGCTTTTAAAAAAATGATATTTTAGTGAAATTTATTAATAGCGTTTTTTAACAAAGCGCTATCAAAATTACATTGTCTGCATTCTATAATAGCGCCCGACTATAAAGTGTTATTATAGATGTCTGTGTTCCCTTTTTAATAGCACTTTCTTTAAAAGCGCTATTAAATTAGGCGATACAAAAGATCAATTTTGGCGTAGTACAGATTTGGCCACTACACAATTCTATAAGAGAATTCTAATAGTGTGTTTAGATGAAGGTATTGGTGTCGCATGATTTTTCCAATTAAGGATGTTGTCTACACGTGCAATGTTGTGTTTTTTTTCTTTTCTAGTAGCATGTGATGAATAAAATCTATTTTTTTTAATAATATGACCCAAATTCTTGTAAATAATAGAAATAATTGTAATTAAATTTTCGATTGTCACTAATTGATTGATTAACCATGTAATTTCTTGTTATGTTTAGTTAATATTTGTATTAGAAAAGGATTAATGTGTTATTTTTGCAGAAATATTGAATTACAAAATTATTATCTTTTTGTGCAGTAAAAAAACAAGGGCATTTAATGGCTATTTTTGGTACAAAAATCTATTAAATATTAGGTTTATAATAGCGCTTTTCTAAAAAGTGCTATTAAAGATTGGGTCTATAATAGACTATTAAATCAATTGGACAACCCTGCGCAAACTAGACTATGGCAGCGCTTTAATGGGAAACGCTATTAAAGTATTATCTTTTAATAGCGCTTAAAAAGCGCTATCATTGATATCCGACCTATAATAGCAGAGGATTTAAAAGCGCTATTAAAGCTTAAAAAAAGCGCTATTACATGTATTATTTGGTGTAGTGGCTCCAGCTGAAGTGATTCATGACATTCGGCGCATTCAAAGAAACTTCCCGTGGCGTGGCTGTGTTGATAAGAGAACTCTACATTGAGTGAGTTGGAGGGATGTATGTAAGCCAAAAGAAATGGGTGGATTGGGTGTAAAAGACATTGAAGTCATCAATAATGTTTTGCTTTCAAAATGGAAGTGGAGAATTTTGACAGAGAAGGATGCAATTTAGCATAAACTATTGCGTTATAGATATGGGAAACCGGAAATCAAAGTTTTGATTGGAGACAATTCAGTTTTGGGCAAACATGACTCCATTTGGTGGAGAGACTTGGTTTTGAATGACCTTACAACAAATTATGGTCTTCTGTTTTTGTTAACAATTTGCGTTGCAGGATCGGTGACAGTAACAATATTCATTTTGGCACTCGTTTTGGCTAGGAAACCAATCTTTGAATGAGGCTTATCCTTCTCTTTACGAGTTTGCTGTTGACATTAACATGTCAGTAGCGGAGGCTGGTTGTTGAAACGAGGATGGCTGGAGTTGGAATGATCACATCACGGACGACTTACTCTCGAGTTTGGACGTTGTACTGTGGGATGAAGTTAAGGAAATGATGTTGTCCTTTGAGTTGCACCAGGCCAGGCGAGACGAGTTTATTTGGAGGAAGGAAGACAATGAAGTTTTTACGGTAAAGTCATGTACTTCTACTTAATTACCTGTTGGATTTAAGTATTGCTAGATTTAACGATCAGACCAAGCAAACTCTCTTCTTTATGTGGGGGTTAAAAATTTCTGCTAATACCCTGTGTTTTGGTTGGAGATTTTTTATTAAAAGAATCCCCACCAAAGATCTTCTCATTCGTAGTGGGGTGTTGTCGAATTCGAGAGAGTTTAGTTGTGTCTTATGCTTTAGACTTGTTGAATCCTTGTCTCATCTCTTTGAAGATTGCGAGTTTATCGGGAGAATTTGGTTGAAGGTTTTGGACTGGATTGGAAGTGATATTGATCTACCTCTAGATGATTTTATTGGGGTTATGATGATCAAAAGCAAGGTGGGGAATAACTTTGTTAGAACCACTATTGGGATCATTTGGATGGGAGTATTTGGCTTATGAGAAATGATATTCAATTCAACGGAGCGGTGTTTAGTTTCGACGATTGCTTGAAGGCTATTATTTATAAATATTGGATTTGGATGGGTCTGTTTTGTAACTTTATTCCTGCTATAAAATTCTATGATTGGCACTGTTTTCCTCTTGCTTGCTATTGGATGTAGTGCAATTGATGTTTGCATTTTCATTTGAGCAATTCTTTTACTCTCTTTTAATGAATTGCTTATTAAAAAAATTATTGACTACATTTAATTACATCTGTTTTGTTATAATAATTTAATTCAATTTAATTATATTGATTGAGAATAACTTACATTGATATTCAATTATTTTAATTCGTTATTTTAATATTTAATTATGTAACTATTCTGATTTAATATTTTTATATTATATCACAAATGAAACTAAGAAAATACTAGTATATTGCTATAAAATTAGCTTACATTTCGGATTTTATTAGAACCGGAATATGACTATGTATCACAGAGATTTTATGAGGTTGGAGAATTGTTATGAAGCAACATGCCAAATCATAACTGTTGTAATGTTTTTGGAATAATTAAGGATCATAAACTGTTACAGAACAATTAATAAATGATTACATATTACTAATGGACTAATGGCCATAAACGCTAACATATCACTAATAACCATAATTTGTTACATATCATAAATGGCAACTAAACCATTAAGATCACGCTATTTCAATATCTAAGAGGAGACCTGCATATAAATAGGTTCTAAAGGAAAGACATTTGTAGAATGAATAACATAATAAAGAGAAAACCTTCAAGAAACTTTGGACCACCAATAATAGTGATCACTAATCCAGAAAAATTAATCTTTTAATGTTTCTAGCAACAACATTTACATTTCATATTAAAAGAACAAAAATTAATTTTTTTATAAGAGAAACAAAAATATTATAACCAAAATAAATTAGAAATTTATTTATAACATATCTTCTTCTCGCAGAATTATGTGGGCTTGAAATGTCATTGTTCTTCCCACGTGGCAGCAAATAAATTATAGATTATTTAATTGTTGCGTGACAAAGAAAGCTGCAGTATATATGTGTTTTGGCAGGAAATAAATTCATAGTATACATGATGGCTATCTAATTGTTGCGACTTTTGACAGGGAAATGTTGAGGTGAATAGAATATAACTCAAGTATAAAGAGATATCTTCTTAAGTTTCGTTGTCTATATGTGTAGAGTATGTAATCTTCACAAAGAGATGTGAAGCTAAAAATGCAATCTTCACTTTGATCATTGATCACACAAATCGAGTGCCGCCAAAAGAATGGTGGTTGAGTATTTAGAATAATTATAGATTATTTGGGTGTGTGATTTGATAAAAATAAAAAATATAAAAAAAGTAAAATAACTTCCATGCGACCTTTACCTCTAACAATTTAGCTTTTTGATTTCCCTTTTGTTTTGCAGATAAAATAACAAACGTCAAAGTGGCTGGGAGGAAAGTGTTTATGTTATTTTTAGTAAATTAAATTACAAGTTTTAGTTCATTTAAAAGATTAAATTTAAAAAAATCTTCAAAACATATTGTGCAAAAAGTGTTTAAGAAAATACATTACTGCTTGGTAATTTAATGTTTGAATGTAGAATAACTGAATAAAAATCTCAAGAAATGAAGTGCAGAATTGCCTGAAAGGGTAAAGTAAATGAACATAATCATACAATAAATCAAGTAAAAATCTTAGATTAAAAGTGGGACACAAATTCATACATTTTCCACAAATTATTTTATCACTGTAATTTAGATGCTTGAATTCCATAGAGAATAACAATGAAAATGCGACCCCTTGTTACAAAGATCAAATCGATTTATATACTATATTCAGCAATAACCGTCGACAATGACTAACTCTCTAGAATTTGACACATACACCATTACTTGGGCTTATTTCCTCTATTTTGCTTCTACGTGTCTTTATTTCTTTAAACTGCTGCAAAACTGCTATTGCTATCGAAAGTACCGCCAGCTGGCTCTATAAAAAATTCTTTATGTCTTTTCTTGTGAACTTGGTATCGAAAACATGACTTATCTACATATACTTGGCCTGTGTTTTTGTCTCACATCTCCACACCTATTAAACATACTGGGTCGAAAATCTCAGGCTAACAGATGCCCATAAAAATGTCATTTTCAATCATGTTTACAAAAAGAAAGAAAGAGGCATTTTTAGGATTTTTTTTTTTGATAAGTAATTGTATTAAAAGGAGAAATAGGGTTTCTCCAACCCAATACAAAGGATCAAAAAATAGCTAAAAAAGCCACTGAAAAGGAAAATTACAAGTAATCGGAAGGACAGTTAGTCCAATCGTACAGACTACACTTAACTCTACCGATCTCTAACCATCTCCAAGATAAGATCAGAATGCGATAGAAAAGAGCATCTATATCACAAACCTCATCACAAAAAATAATATTGTTTCTTAAAGACCAAATACTCCAAACCGTAATGTACCAAACAAAATTAGTCATTCCTTCCTTAGAAGAAACACTGAACAACATGCTCCACGCCTTAGCATGAGATAGGATTGTGTCGGCAAGTATCGGCGAAACACCCAGCCAAGAATAAATCTTATTCCACAGATGCTTAATTTTATGGCATGACAAAAAGAGGTGAGAAACATCTACATCTTCCATAAAACAAAAAACACAAACTCTGTCGTGAACAGAAGAAATCATCCCTCTTGCAGCCAAGTTATTACGGGTCGGCAATCTATTAAGCATCAATCTCCAAACAAAGGCTTTAATTTTCATAGGGATTAAGGATCTCCACATCTCATGGAAAACTTCTAAAACTTCATAAGGAATGTCAAGTCCTCTCAAAACCAAACAACTCAAGTTATAGTAAGCCTTGACAGAAAAAATGGAGTTCTTATCAGTCTTCCACGACCAAGAATTATCCTTCATCTTCTTTATCATAGCAGCACTGACTATGACAGATAAGGCCTGAACAGCTTTGCCTTCGAGAACCATAGTATCCGACCAAAGGGAAGTAAGATTCCACTGCCAACTATCATTGGTCCACTGTCCCAGATCTGCTACGTAACAATGTTGAAGGTGAGATGCTTCAAACAGTACCGGAAATACTGATTTTAAATCAAAATCGCCACACCAGTTGTGCTGCCAGAAAAGTATTGTGTCACCTCTCCCGACAGTAGGATGCACACAGTCAGAGAATTGTGTAGAAGGGTTAATGGTTTTTAAAGATAGCACATCCCTCATCCAAAGGGAGAATTTAGAAGAATTATATTCAGTCTCAGCGCATAAAACTAGATTGTGTAGGCTACCATACCTGCTGCACATTAACTTCCTCCAAATCTCGTTCATTCCATTGAGAAATTTCCAAAGCCATTTTGCGACTAACGCCTTGTTAAACAGCCCTACATGTTTAATCCCTAAACCACCTTCCTCTTTAGTCTTACAAACGGAATCCCAATTCACCCAAGCTAATTTCTTCTTGTCCACCGATCCCGACCATAAAAACCGACACTGAATCGAAATGATTTTTTAACGATTTTAGAAGGCGCCTTGTAAAATGAAAGGGTATGAATAGGCATACTAGACAAAACAGAGTTAATCAGAGTAATTCTGCCTCCTAACGAGAGGTTCCTACCAGCCCACGAGGAAAGTCTTGACTTGAGCGAAGAAATAACCGGGTTCCAAAACGAAAGCCTTCGGTGATTTCCTCCAATAACAATTCCTAGGAATTTGAAAGGCAAAATCCCAGCCTTGCAGAAAAGAAAAGATTCGGCTGCGTTAAGGAAAGATTGATGAAGGCCGACTCCATACAGACAACTTTTGGAAAAATTTATCTGCAAACCCGAAATCATCTCAAACCCACGGAGGATAGACTTCAGGGCCCAAAGATTATGGAACTCACCATCACAAATCATTATGGTATCATCGGCAAACTGGAGGAGCTCAATAGAATCCGCTCCATTAAAACAAAAACCAGTCAGGAGATTTCTATTCGTAGCTCTTCTAACCAACAGAGCAAGGGCTTCGGCCACAATAGAGAAGAGGAACGGGGCCAATGGATCCCCCTGTTTCAGCCCCCTAGTAACCTTAAAGTCCTTAGAAGGACTTCCATTTATAAGGACAGAAATGTAACTAGCACAGACAGCACCTTTGATCCACATAATCCAGTTAGGCCCGAAGTTCATAGCTTCCAAAATGGAGATCATGAAATCCTAATCAACGCAATCGTAAGCTTGCACAAAATCAACCTTGAACAACAAGTATTTACGCTTCTCACGTTTCGCAAGGTCAAGCATTTCATTAGCTACAAGGACGCCGTCTAGAAGGTTTCTGCCAGGGATGAAAGCGGTTTGTGACGGCAAAATAAGTTTATTTATAATAGAAGAAAGTCTCCTGGATAGCATCTTGGAAACCACCTTTGAAACGCAACCCACTAAGCTTATTGGTCTAAAATCAGCAAATTGTTGAGGATTATCCACCTTAGGAACCAAAGCCAAGAATGATGAGGTGAAAGCTTTTGGGAGATATCCAGTTGAGAAAAGATGGCTAACACATTTGGAAAAATCAGGACCTACAATATCCCAAGCAGCCTTGATGAAATTGAATGAATAACCATCTGGGCCTGGAGATTTGTCCCCATCGCAAGCAAACACGGACTCGCGAATATCATCATGCGAGAAAGTTGAATCCAAGCTTTCTCTATCCATAGCGTTTAACTTCATGACACCATTAAGATCCAAAAGTGGTCTTTTTGCAACAGACTTTTGGAATTTAGCATTGAAGAATTCAAAAGTAGCATCCTTGATAAGCTGGGGGGTCCTCAACTAAATCTTCGCTAGGTCCAATTGCAGAAACTGAATTCAGCCTAGTCCTGGATTTAAGGCTGGCATGAAAAAATCTAGAATTAACATCGCCATCTCTTGCCCATTTAGTCCGAGATTTTTGGAAAACCATACTCTCTTTGATACGAAGCTACTCCATATTTGTTCCTGAAGTTCCAACCTTTTCTTGAATAAGTCAGAAGACTCAGGAAAATTGGAATAATCCAAATCCAATTCCAACACATTGATGTTCTCCACACAATCCTCCAACCTAAGGTCAATCCAGGCGAACACATGAAGATTCCACCATCTCAACCTGTTCTTTAAATACTTGAACTTTTCCTTTAACACAAAGGAATGGGATCCATTCAAATCAACCGAGTTCCACTGAGTTCTAACAAAATCCAAAAATTCCTTATGCTCAAGCCAAGCGTTGAAAATTCTGAATGGTTTCGGGCCCGAATTACCTGAATTGGATTTAATCCATATTGGACGATGATCAGACACGTCAAGATTCCCAACAAGCTGGGCTTTGAGCTCCCAGGCTTCAACAAGAGACTCATCAACCAAAATTCTGTCAAGTTTACTACAACTCTTCCCATTTGAATTAAACCAGGAAAAACGATTACCCACGAAAGGAAAGTCAATCAGGTCCAACTCATTAAGAAATGAATTAAATTCCAAGCATTCCTGGTTACTACAGGCATCTTGACCCTTCCTTTCCCCTCTAGATTTGACAGAATTAAAGTCGCCCCCGACCAGCCAAAACCCGTCCTGGCATCTATTCTTAAAGGCCAAAATGTCTGACCAAAGAGATCTCTTCTCCCCCATCCCACAAGGCGAATAAACGTTCAAAATAAATAAATTCACACCTCTCCAAATAATATTACAACACAGGAAACCTTTACCTCTATAGCTAGAAATTGGGATAAAAGTACATGTCTTCCATATAGTAAGAATTCCACCCGAAAGGCCTTCTAAATCAATTGTCGACCAACCACAACCTTTGTTACCCCACAGACCCATGACAAGCCTTTCATTCATCTTCTTTATCTTTGTTTCTTGAATAAGACACAAATCAGCTCTTCCTCTTAGAAAAGTTTGACAGATTCTTCTTCTTTTCAAAGAGGTGTTGCAGCCTCGAACATTATAGGTCACCAGTATCATGATTTCTTGTTTTCAACATCCTTCAAACCAGCTAAAATCTTCTTATCTCTGTCCTCCAACAATTTGATAATCCCTTCAAAAGCTTCTTCATCTTCATCTGCTTCTATACCCAGTATTTTCATGGATTCCCACACTCTCTGTCCTCGACATTTTACAAAGTGGTCTCCATATGCCATCGTCATCATGGCCACTTTCATCTAATCATCATGTCAATGAACGTGCATGAAAATTCCATCATAGTTCCAACATCTAAGGCCATCGTGGGCCATAGAATTAACCACAATAAAATACAAATAAAAACATTAGTTAACAATTTTATAAAATAAAAATCAAAACACCACACATTTTGATTTCAAAGGAAAACTAAAGAGTATTCTTCCATAACTATATATATCATCTTTTCTTTCTCCATTTTCTTCGTAAATTTCTTTCTCTCAACCGAAAGCATAACAGTTTTTCAAACTTCCATTACCATCATTTTCTACTCAAGTTCAAAGAACAATTACTCCCACTTCTGGCACGAAAAAACAACTCTCGATTCCTTCTTTTGTTGATCTTTAAGAACCCATCATCATCAACAATCGTAGCTACTTTCCAGCACCTATAATATAGAAGGAGAAAAAAACTATCATTTGGGCTTCCCATTTATTGAGTCTTTTTTCTCTTACAGGTATCGTTCATGTGTTTCTAGGTCTTTTACCCAGAACATCTATGAAACTATTTTGGTAGATTAGGGTTTTCACTCCATCAACACCCAAGATCCATTGAGATTGATGAGACCTATAATCAAATCAACTACGATCCAATGCCAATAGAAGTCAACAAAGGTCAAACAAGAACAAAATGCAATAATATGAATTAAAAATGCATGAAAAATGGTTTTTACTATTAATTTTAAAATGAAAATAAAAATGAAAATGCAAATGATGCATCAAATCAAATTAGAAATGAACAAGAAAAATCACACAAGTTAGAAACAATATGAGAATGATATATAAAATTTTTGAGAATTTTTTACTGAGGATGCATGGTGGAAATTACTGAGGAAAAGACACAGAAACACATTCAAATTCAGCCAATGAAAATAAAACAATATGTCAGCGTGTCTCTCCTCTGAATGTCATCGTTCACTTATCCGGTCATCTTCTACGGTGAGCTGTTCACCAGAGAATGCTAAATGGTAACAATCAGGCATGAAACCACCATCATTGCAACCGTCTCATCAAGGCGAACTCAACTTCACTATCCATTTTCATTTATTGAAAAGGAGTAGAGAGAATTTCAGAGAAACCACAAAAGAATAAAAACACAAAAATAAAAATTATATGATGAACGTGAACAATCAACACCAGCTAGGTTATGGGAAACATTCAGCAAGCAAATGACTACATTGTGGTAACTTGTTCGATTGAAAATGGAGTTGAGAGTGGATTTGGTTGGAGCAATTTAGGGACACTTAGAGTTTGGAATTTGTTGCAGTAGCTTCAGAGGAACACGATTAAGCTAACTGAATCAAGAAATGGATTTGAGAGTGGCTGGAAATTAAAACACGATAGCTCACTTTTTTGCAGAAAATTTGAAGGTGAAGCGGGAGTTTTCTGCCTCTCAAAAGCTTGGAAATGAAGGTAGTGAGGTCCTCTTACTTCAGAGGGGTGAATTGAGTGGAAATTCAATGTAATCGTGTGCACCCTCATCACGGCACAAGTGTGACTTGAAAATGCCTCAAAACTCAATCAAACCATGTGTTTTATGACTCATTTAACTTCAGGAAACTTGTTTAATCATGTTTAGATGCATATCACGTGCTAATTTGACTTGTAAATGAAGATTAGTTGAATCGAAATGTGATCATGGTGCAAAAATTCAGTTCTAAGTCACCATGTTTGCATCAATGGGGCATCTTGTATAAGAGGCTTTTTTTTATCAAATTCTTTTTGCAATTGTGTAACACCATGGAAAAATCACAATGTGCCAAGAAAGTTTTCATTTAGATGCTTGAGAAAAAATGTATGGCTTGTTGAAGTTAGCACAAAAATATGGAAAACCAAACTTGAAAATTTCTAAGTCCAAATGGCTGAAAATGACCTATAATGTATCAACGAGTTTCATGGTTTTCCAAGCACAATTTGACTTTGATCATTGAAGAAAACTTGTAGAGAGTATCACAAATATTATTGTGCAATAATAATGATCTCCATATGTTGAAAATTGAAGAAGTTGTGATTCTTGAAAGTTGAGAAAAAGTCACTTGAAAATAGGCAAAATTTCATTAAGTCCACAAATGACCTATAATGTCTCCAAACTTTTGATGATCCTCAAAGTATAATTGGCTCTTGTCAAGTGAAGAGAAGTTGAAGATGATGTTTAGAAGAGTCATATGCAAAAAGAAGCATTCTAAAATATTGAGAATTGAAGGAGTTGTAGTCTTTGAAAATTTGACTTGAAAAGTTGACGTTTTAGGTCAAACTTTCTTGAATAAACTTGCAAACTTGAAATTTCCTTGTATTTCAAAGCACATGGATCATCATATAATCTCAAAATAATTTGTCCTTGAATGTTCCTTGATCAAATTTACTAAAGCTTGAGGTAACTTGTTGATGAAGGCATGAAAATAAACACATGAACCTTTGACTTTTCTTGAGAAACAAGCTATTAAACCTTATGATATCTTTGATCAAAATGAGATTCGATGATGCTTGAAAACTTATAATTTGATGTTAGAAGTCATGGTTTGATGAGGTAGCCCTTTGGAATCCATGATTGACCACAATTTACCTTTGAGATAGCAAAACCCTAGCTGATGAATCATACTTGGTGTTCTTGATGTAGTACCTTACCTTGCAAAGAAGCAAAAGGATACAAGACATATTTTTGGAATTTTGATTAGTGGTTAGTGGACCATAAAGTATATAAACATAAAGGAAAAATGATACACGAAAAGGTGCTTGGTGATCTCTACAAAGACACACCAAAGGATGAGAGGGTTAGAGGAGAACCAAGTTTGTGATCTTGATGTATTGTGAAGATGCAAATGAGGTGGGATTTTAGGAGTAAAAATTAGGGTCTAGCAGTTATCATCAAAATCCAAGGGATATATGTCATGAAAAAATCTTGTTCTAACAGAGAAAAGAAAGGATGTGGCAGAGTCTCAAATGCTTCAAAATTGGCATAATTCAATAGTTTCATCACTGATATGGAGCTACGTCATTTACTTGTTTTTGGCAATAAATTCAAATGGTTAAATTCATCAGGATCTTCCATGAGTAGGTTAGATCTTTTTCTTGTTTCAGATAGTATGATTGATAATTGGGGGATTAAGGGTTAATTAATAAGTGATAGGTCTTTTTCTGATCATTATCCTATTTGGATCTAATCCAACAAACAAAATTGGGGGATTATTCCTTTCAAAAAAAAGTTATCTTGGATTGATCATCTTGAGTTTCTTCCGATGGTTGAAAATTTCTTGAATTCATTTCAAATGAGTGGCAAGAAGAAATTCATTTTAAATAAAAACTCAAATTGCGAAAAAATGGAGCTCAAAGTTTGGAATAAGAATATGTTTGGAATTCTGGATTTAGGTGTTGAAGGGGCTATCAAAGAGTTAAACATATTGGATCTTTTATTTGCAATTGATTCGGCTTCTATCATACCCCAAATTTTGACCACTAAGGTTCCCCATCATTGTGCAAATCATCACCACAATATGGATGTACTTCCATGCCTCATCAATTTCCTCAATGATTGTTAAGCTTTCACTACAACCAAGAATTAGGGTTTTGAGCCCTCCCAGAGCACTTAGACAAAGGATCAATCAAGAAATGACATGATCTTCAACTTTTCTAACCTCTCAAACACCCATAAAGGATCAAGAGGACTCCCACATCAAGAATCAAGCACAAGGTTGCAACATTCCAAGTGGATCAAGCATCAAGATCGACAGTGTCACTAAATTAGGGTTTTTGTCGACCAAGGCTCCAGATGAAAATTTTCATTTGGGCATGAGCCAATGCTCCAAAGCACAACCCAAGATACTCCAAGGGACCTCATGAACCCAATCATCAATTCAATTTAACCTCAGGGGAAGCATTAATCCAAAATCAAGAATTAGGGTTTCTTGACCTAATTCACCCCTAAGTTGACTTTTGAGGCAAAGCATGAGTCAAGACCTCAAGACATGATTTGAGGGCCTCAAATACACTACATTGATCCATTTTGCAACAATGGATTGATCCAAGAAGCTTGATTCACAAGTTTCAATTTCATCTGGACCACAATTAGGGTTTTGAAGAAAAGTCAACAATGCCTTTGACTTTTGACCAAGTCATGCTCCCAAACCTTGGGACATGATTAAATGCACCCTAAAATACCTATGGAATCCATCCATTAGGTTTGAATTGGTTCAAGAACTTGATTGCACAAAGAATTACACAGTTTGGATTTCATCTGACAAAAAGTCAACTATTCACAAAATCAAGTTTGACTTTTTGGAATTTTTCACAAATATGGTTCCCCTAAGTCAAAAACAATGTTAATGTATGATATTGATCATCATCCATTAATAAAAATCAAGAAAAGTGAGGTTTCTTGCAAAAGGGGCAACCTTGAGAAACCAAAATTTTTCTAAGTTGTGGAACAAAAGTGGTTTTTACCCAACTTTGCAAGGTCATAACTCCTAAACCACAAGACATTTTTCTCCCATTCAAAGCTCAAATGAAAGTCCATCTGACATACTTCAAATATGTCAACTACAAGAGATTCCAAATCCTCATGGATTTTGAGTTATGGATTGATCAAAATCACAAAAACATGAAAATTCCACTTTTTCCAATACTTAGTGAAATTTTCAATAAGTCAGAATCTGTCTTACTTTTTCCAAAATGTAGAGGCATTTTTCACTTTGATCCAAGCTGAACCAGGACCAATGTTGGACATAAAAGTTGAAGTATGCCATAAGGGTTTTCCAACAAGTATCAGATTATCTCCAAATTCAATTTGATTAGGGAGATCCAACCCTTGGAACATGGCATCATGGACTGATTTTGTTCAAGGCAGATTATAGTTCATTTGCTCAATGTGGCCATATCAGATAATTCCAAGCCTTGTCAACCATTTGGATACCTCAAGGGATAAAATCAAAGAGGAATGATCTGATCCACAAGCCTCCCAAGTCCAAGGAATTACATATAGCCATAAGTGCCCTAAAAAGTCTAAAAAGCTCAAAGACTCCAATTTTGTTTCAAGGCATTTAATGGATACATCAAGGTGGCATGGACTGAAGCAAATTGAACTGAATGAGTCAAGATTCCACTCTGAATCAAAGGACCGTGGGCCTGTTCCCTAACCTCAAGTCAATGGCTAGAGGAGACTAAAGATGCCTTTTCCTACAATTGGACAAGGGACTTTCCAAGTTACCATTCACTATTGCTTGCAAAACAAACTTGCTCTACTATAAATAGAGCTCATTTGTGATCAGTTTAAGTACACCAAAGCACTACAACACTTTCTTTCCTCAAAATCTCTTTCATTAGGCCAAAATGCCTTCTTTTGCAAGTCATCTCTGAGTTTTTGAGTTAGAGAACAATTCCACCATAACTCATGAACCAAACACATCCAATGTATCATGTATAAGTTGTTCAAACACTCCCCCTTGATCTGAAACACCAAAATCAGAAAGTCAACCTCCAAAACCTCAAATTTTAACTTTTCTGCATTTTCAAGCCATGTCTTGATTCAATCACTTCCAAAACCAAACAAGGCCTCAAACACACTCCAAATATCATCCTCAAACTGTCCCAATTGGTTTCCCTCATCTGGAACACCATTTGAGAGAGTTGCCATTTTGGTCACTTTTGCCACTTTTGCAAGAAAGATCCAGTTCTTGTTCCTGAGGTTTCCAGCTGGTTTTGATCAACCTAAAACCTACTAAGGGATCAATCAAGAGTGTCTAAAGCATTGGATTACTTCTGGCACAAGGATCTTGACAGATAACACAAGGAGCTCCAAGAGGTAAGTGCATCACAACTTGAACTCTTTAAATCATGCATTGCTTTGATGTCCATTAATTATGGATATCTCATACATGTCATATATGTTGTGTTTGAACCAATTGGCCATGCTATTATTTCCTAAATAGTGAGATAGCATAGAACATGCAAGTCTAGGCCAATTTTGAAATCACTATCGGATTTTAAAATAGGGACATACTTAGAAAAATCTAAAAGCACCATTGGATTCCTCATGAAATTCTAGGCAGGATGCACCTAAATTTTGTCCAAATCCATGGAGAATTGAGGAAGTTAGAGCCTTCATGCAAATCCACCAAAACTTGGTTTTTTGCCTTGGTCAGGCCTAAAACCAAGTCACCTATATATGTTTATGGGGTGGTTTTGATACACGGATGTATCACCACCCCAGTGGTAGCGCACATGTGTGTTTGGTTGGGAAGTCGTGGGTTCAAGACCCACCCAGACCATTTTTCCATTTTTGTATATTTTTCTATTTTTCACATATTTTATGGTTTTTGTAAAGAATTATGTTTTATTTGTTTTTTAACATTTAAAAATATATCTTTCACTTGATTTTGCAAATTCAAATAATTTTCAAGACATTCTATGAATGAAATATGATTTTTCAAACATTAATCCAAGATCACAACTTGTTTTTCACACATGTTTAATAATTTTGATCATTTTAATTGAATTTTTATTCAATTAAAATACATTTTTAAATCAAATTATGGTTTTTGTTTATTTTCACCCTCACAAAAATCTTTTTCAAAATTTTTGGGCCTCTAATAGAGTGTAAGACCCAACCCTCTTTTGTACATAAATAATTTTGGGACTCAATCATTGTATAAGTCCCGATACGATTCTCAAAATAACGGTGCGATCGTTATTTTTCATTTGGGTCTCTCCTTGAGTTGTTAGCCCCATCTTTTGTATAAAATAAACTCTTGGGCCTCTAATAGAGTGTAACACCCAAACCTTGTTGTAAATAAACATTTTTGGGCCTCAGTCATTGTAAAAGTCCCACTGTGTTTTCTAAAAACCGCGGTACGATCGTCACCCTTTAAACAGAATCATCAGGGCCCACCCTTGTGTTGTAAGTCCCATTTCTTTTCTTTTTTAAAACACTTTGGGCCTCTAATAGAGTGTTAGTCCCATCCCTTTGTACAGAAAACCTAATTTGGGCCTCAGCCATTGTATAAGTCCCAGTACAGTCTTCAAAATAACGGTGTGATCATTGTTTTCATCTGGACCTCTCCTTGAGTATAAGCCCCAATCTTCTCTTTTAAAACAAATTTCCCTTCTGATTTAGGTTCAAACTCATAGTTGTTATCAAAACTTTCTTTAATTTCTTGAACAACTAATCATACAGCTGTTACAATGGAAGTTTACTCACCTGTAAGTTTTAAACATCTTTCTTTTACAGACTTGCACACACACACACACACACACACATATATATATATATATATATATATATTTGTTTGTGCTGGAAGCTTGCTGACCTGTAAGTTTTAAATAGCTTTCTTTCACATACTTGCACACATACACACACACACACACACATATATATATATATATATAGATTTGTTTGTGCTGGAAGCTTACTCACCTGTAATTCCTTCTACCCTTTTTTACATACAGTATATATTTCATCTGTATATATATATGCTTGTATATATTTGCTTAGAGTTTTCCCTGGTAATTAGGTCTAGGATTAGATAAAGCCAGTTGTCACTTTTTCAACACAATCAAAACTAGTTCCCCATAGGAATTTCCAGATACAGTCTTGCCTCCTCTTGGGCTTGTACAATATGGAACAAAGAGAAAGGCATTATTCCCGGTGAAACTTTTCTCAGACTATCACTATTAGAAAATTGTCAAAGAAATTCATTTCCCCCAGAGAGGATTAATTCCCGGTGAAACTTCTCTTGAATTTCTTCAAACCCTAGAACTGTTCACTAAAGAAAAGATTATTCCCAGTGAAACTTTTCTTGAACTTTTCTTAAGTTTCGACCCACGGGCTTCCTAAAAGCATCCCCAGCCTCCTCTTGGGCTTTGTACAAGGACCCTCAGGCTTCTTAGAAGTTCTCATGCCTTCTCTTGGGCTTAGTACAAGGACCCAAAGACCTCTAAAAGGTATAGGACATAATCTAGTCATCCTTTGTTAGAGCAGTCTTTCCAATGAGTCAAAACCTTGGAAAATTTAGGGTTGATTCTCATCCCTTAAAACACCAGCCTCCTCTTGGGCATCATACAAAGATAAACCTTCTCATACCAGTAGACTTGGACAGTCTTATCTCCTCTTGGATTTCAAAGAAACCCTCAAGTCTCCCAAAAGCACAGGATAAACCCTGATCATCTCATTAATCATCAACAGAATTTAAACTTCTCACTTTATTTTTTTCCCAGGTAAGGTCAAATCACTATCAATAAACCTCAATCAGAACCTCAAGGCATCTGATATTTCAACTCTTCAGTAACCCTCAGCAAGAGTTGATTCCCCAATTTGAACCTGCCTCTGGATCTCAACAATGCTCAGCAGAAACTAGCCTCCTCTTAGTCTTTATATAAGAAATTCCCCAACTAGCCTCCTCTTAGGCTTTGTATAAAGATCTTTTCTTACTCTCTTGTTGAGTAAATTACCAATTAGCCTCCTCTTAGGCTTTGTATAAAGATCTTTCCGCACGCTCTTGTTGAGTCAATCACAACTAGTCTCCTCTTAGGCTTTGTATAAGGATCTTTCAACACTCTCTTGTTGAGCCAATCATCTTTTTTAGCCTCAATCTTGGGCTTTGTACAAAACAGATAAAAACACTTTCTAGTTGAGTCAATCGTTTTCAGCCTCCTCTTAGGCTTTGTATAATGATCCTTCTTTTCCTCAGCAAAAGTCAGCCTCAATCTTGGGCTTTGTACAAGACAATAAACACTCTCTTGTTGAGTCAGTCTCTTTTCAGCCTCAATTTTGGGCTTTGCACAAGACATCATATAAAATCTCCTTAAGCGGAGTCAATCCTCTTTTCAGCCTTAATCTTGGGCTTTGTACAAGACAAATCATACCCTTCAGCTGAGTCAGTTAACTTCTTCTAGCCTCAATCTTGGGCTTTGTACAAGACAAATAAAACCTCTCACCAGTAGAGTTAGTTTCCCCTTTTAGCCTCAATCTTGGGCTTTGTACAAGACAAATAAAACCTCTCACCAGTAGAGTTAGTTTCCCCTTTTAGCCTCAATCTTGGGATTTGTACAAGACACATACAAATATTCCCCAATGGAGTAAAAAAAATCCTTTTTTTAGCCTTAATCTTGGGCTTTGTACAAGACAGACAAAATATTTCCCCGGAAAAGTTAACTTTCAGCCTCCTCTTAAGCTTTGTATACTGATATCCCCCAAAGAGTCAGACTCTCTTTTAGCCTCAATCTTGGGCTTTATACAAGACAGATATAATAATCTCCCCAGTGGAGTCAATCAACATTTTAGCTTCAATCTTGGGCTTAGATCAAGGCACACAAAAAAATCAACATCCCCTCAGAGGAAATCAAAATCTCTCTGTAGGAATACATTTCTCTGTATATCACACATCAAAACAGATAAATCAAAACAAACCCTAATTCCAGATAACTGCTGTAAGTTGCACACTTGTTGATTCAAATATCCAAGCTGTAGTCCATCTCTTATTATGGTAAACTTCCTCTTTCATCTAATTGATGTAAGTGGCAAGCCTCTGGATTATTTACATCCACGTCAATGTCCCTCTCTTAGCATGAAAATTTTCCTAAGGAAAAATGGCATTACCCTACACTGAGTTAAAGTTTTCTCCTTTAGGACAACACCACTATAAAGGAAATTATGGCATTGCTGGATTCACATATCCCAGTTAAAGTAATTCTTCTTTATAATCAGTCACCCAACAATTGTGATAAACAGACGAGATATCTCCCTTTAGAGATGACAAATTCTCTCTCAGCCAAAACCTTTTATCTTCATTCTTAGGCTTTAAACAAGACACAAATACTCAACCTTTTAGCTTCAATCTCGGGCTTTGAACAAGACACCAAATATCTTTTCCTCCCACAGAATATGAGGAACTGCGATTGCTCTGATTTCCCTGTTTATCTTTAATGGGAATACGTAGGCATAAGATTGCGAAATCTTAGCGAGCACACCAATAAAAAACTTTAGGTCTAGTAACTTCACACCAATCAAAAACTTTAGGTCCAGTACCTTCACACTAATCAAAAACTTTAGGTCCAACACCTTACCAAAAACATCGAAAAACCCGACATCAACAAAAACTCTCTCTCTCAACACTTCCAAAGGAGAAACTTTCCTAACCCCAGACAGATAAACACCAGTAAGTAGAAAACAGTATAGAAATTGCTAACAACCTGTGGATAACCACATATAGGATGGGTAATTGACAACTCCCCATTGTATAACCTGACCCCGAACTCCCTAATCTCTTAGCATTTGTTCAGTAAAACATTTGTTTGCAAGGTTAGTTTTAGATAGCTTCCCTCTCCTTTCCAACTTCATAGGATAAATAAGAAATCAGAAAGTAACACCCAATCCCTACCATTGCGATGAGGAAAAACCCATGGTGATAAGGTGGTCGCGTCACCGACAAAAATCGCACGCTACAGCTTCCCCTTGCTCTGTTACTATAGATCTAAGATCAAAAGGGCAAGCTAAAGTTTGGAAAAAATTCACTAATGTCAAGTAATTATCAAGAAAAAATCCAAATGCAAGTGGCTTAAAGAAGGTGATCATAACTCCAAATACTTCCACTCTCTCATGAAATCCAGATATAGAAGAAATGGAATAGTGGCTCTTCAATCAGAAAGTAACCAAATTGAAGATGTGACTAGCTAGCATCAAAGCTCGTGTGTTGGACCACTTCAAAACTAGATTCAAGGATGATAGTTTTAAGAGACCTAGGTTGTAGGATGTTTATTTTAACGGACTCTATGCGCAAGAAAGTTCAAACTTGGGAATTACTTTCTCCTTGAAAAAGATTAAAGTAGTTATTTGGGATTCCGCTAGTGACAAGAGTCTAGGGCCAGACGGATACAATATGTCTTTCTTCAAAGCTCCCAAGAACATTATATAAAACGATTTATTTAATTGCATTAACGATTTTTTTAAGGTTCTCTTCCTAAAGCTTTTTCTTCTTCTTTCATTGCCTTTGTCCCTAAGAACTACATCCCTCAAGATCTCGATGCTTATCGTCCTATCTTCCTGATCAAGAGTGTGTATAGGATTATCTTAATGATTTTAGTTGGTATATTAAAAAGAGTTATTAGAGGTCTCATATCACCAAACCAATGCGCTTTCATTTCAAGTCGGAAAATATTGGAGGGTGTTCTTATGGTGAATGAGCTGGTTGATTATGTCAAAATACACAATAAAAGTCTTTTTCTCTTCAAATTTGATTTTGAGAAAGTTTTTGATTCGGTGTCCTGAATTTATCTCACTTTTATTCTCAAGAAGATGAATTTTAGTAAAACTTGGATAAAATTGATTCGGGTTTGTGTTTGTTCTATCTCCTTTTCCATCCTAGTCAACGAAAGCCCTATGGTAAATTTCCCAGTAGAGAGGAGATTGCAACAGAGAGACCCTTTATCTTCTTTCTTGTTTATCATAGCCTCGGAAGGTCTCACGGGATTAGAAACTAGCCATTTCACGAACTAAATTTTATCCTTTCAAGCTTTCTAATGAATTGCAATTCGACATTCTCCAATTCCCAGACAATATAGTTATTTAGGGGGAACAAAATTGGGAAAATATCTAGACAATCAAATATATCCTTCGTGGATTTCAGCCAGCCTCTAGTTTAAGTGTGAACTTAAATAAGAGCAAAATTATTTTCATAAATTTGGATACTGATTTCCTAAATGCAACTACAAATTTTTTATCTTGCTCTACTACTCACGTGCCTTTCAATTTCTTAGGTATTCCAATTAGTGCAAACCCCTCGAGAAAAGCCACTTGGGAGAAAATTCCTTCGAATCTTCGAAGCAGGATCATATATTTTAATGGAAAATCTGTTTCCTATGGTGGTCGGGTGGTTCTCTTGAACTCAATTCTGAATTCGTTGTTTCTCTTCTATTTCTCTTTTTATAGAACTCCAAAGGTTGTTATCAATTATTTGATCAAGAATCAATTTGATTTTCTTTGGAAGGGGGATAAAATAAATGTAGAATCAATTGGGTGTTTGGTCGTCGATTTGTAATTATAAGGATAGAGGAGGTTTGGGAATCCTGCATTGTGAGTTATTTAATAGATCACTCCTAAGCAGATGGGCTTGGAGTATTTTAAACGATCGAAATTCAGTTTGTATTTAATTCTTTCTTTTAGGTATGGTGATATCAAAGGCCAGATTATTGATCCTCATTGGTTATCAAGTAATAGAAATGCTTCAATTTGGTGGAGGGGTCTTAAGTTAGCAATGAACGTCATTGAAAAGATCGACGATTGGTTCAACAAATCTGTTTCCTATAAACTTGGAATCGGATTAGAAATTGATTTCTAGAGGAATTCTTGGCTCGATCTAGAACCTCTTTTCTATGTGTTTCCAAACTTAATTAATGAAGTTCTGATGTCTTCTTTGAGAGCAAATGTGGCTTATTTAGGCGATTGATTCGAGGGAAATTAGTTATGGAATGTAAATTTCCATTCTGACTTTCTTTTAGAATTAGCAAAGGATGAATTAAGTGGCATCTCTTTCATCTTAGCAGAGGTTGCTCCTATCTTTGAGCTTCAAGACTCTTTTGTTTGGCGCAACCATCCCAGAGATTTCTCGGTAAAATCAACATACACTAGACTGCGTCTTCATTCCTTTGTGCTTACCATTTCATCTCTGCTTTCTCTTACGTTGAAGACCACTTGGAAAACCAATGTTCCTAGCAATGTTTCGTTTTTTGTGTGAAGGCTTCTTCTGATTAGGATCCTTGTTCGTTTTGAACTAAAAAGGCGCAGTGTCATCAACGGTTCCTATGATACGGTTTGTCCTTTTTGCTTTCATCATGAAGAAAATCATATTCATCTCTTTATTTTTTTGTCTATTATATACTCGTGTTTAGACTTAAGCCTTAGCCTGGTTAGATTTTGAAGGATTACCGGTTTGTTTCCCTATTCTATATTATTTTTACAATTTTGATTTTCTACTTACAAGAAATTTTTTCAAGGAATTTAAAATAATTTTTTGTTTTCAGTTGTCTAGAATTTAAGGTTGGTTATAAATGCTATTCTTTTTAAAGGTAATTTGCCCAATAAAAATAAGTTAATTTTTTCGGTTAAACTTTGCTCTTGGGATTGGTTTGGGGGTGGTTGTAATCATCCTATTCATTCTTTTTTTTATAAGCTAAATATATTAACAGGGATACAATAGGGGTATCCCAACCCGTATACATCAAAGACCTCTCATAAAGAAAAGGCC
Organism: Lathyrus tuberosus; assembly: GCA_022829125.1. NCBI lineage: Eukaryota > Viridiplantae > Streptophyta > Magnoliopsida > Fabales > Fabaceae > Lathyrus > Lathyrus tuberosus. The sequence goes on along the minus strand of JALAZF010000463.1, from coordinate 2,995,565 downwards.
TACAAAAAATCACTTGGACAATTTACCCAGGTGTAATAGTTACAGATGTGAGAGCTATTGTGGTTCTTTCTTATCCACCACCAAGAAAATAAAACTATACGATTTGAAATCGTGTCTAATTCCCAAAACTCATCTCTAAATATAATTTTGTTTCTAGAATACCAATTAATCAAACATACTAGGATCCATAATCCTACTGCATTAGAGATCAAAAAATTTTTTCTAACGCACCCCGAAACCCAACACGATAAGTGGTTCAACATATCTCCTACCATGATCTCAGGAATACCCAACCATTTGGTTACAAAATTCCAAACCATTTTGGTCTTATAACAGAAGAAAAGTACGTGTTCGACACTTTCATCCTCTAAAAAACAGAAAGGACATGCCTTTTCATATCTATTAATAATAATTCCTCTTCGAGCAAGATTATCGCGAGTCGGTAATCGCTTATGAATCATCCGCCAACCAAAAACCTTCACCTTGAACGGTATCTGAGATAGCCACAAAAGTTTGAAAGTTGCTCTCTCGTTATCTCCAACGATCACGACCGGAACTGTGCTATTAACCTGTAAAAAATCATATAAGGAAGAAACAGAAAAACAGTTATGATCGGACAAAGTCCATTTGGCTGCAAAATCATCCCCTTCCTGTAAACCGACGTCAACCAGCCGTGCGCATAAAATTTCCTTCTGCTGCAACAAAATATTTGACAGACAAGAGGAAGAGACCTTTATATCCCATTTCCAAATGCCTTCACACCAAACTCCATTCTCAACAACTGAGTTATATTTATCCTCCACAGCTGACCAAAGTTCAGGAAACAATTCAGATAAAATTGTGTTATCTAACCATCGAGACCCCCAAAAAGAAACCAACTCTCCACTCCCAATATTATAGGAAATCAGTTCAGAAACCAAATTCTTCCCACAGTAAATAGAACACCGAACCAAATCTCTCCACCATTTTGAAGGAGTTGTATTCCTATCAGAACAGACGCCGTCGAGCAATTCCTGTTGATATTTAGGGTATCTAGCTGTGATTAAGCTTTTCCACAGAGTGTCCTTATGTTCCAAAATTTTCCAGCTCCACTTAAAACATAATGCCAAATTGAACTTTCTTAGGTCTTTCACCCTTAATCCCTCACTTTCTTTCTTATTACAAACTGTGTTCCAAGATACCCAAGCCACTCCCTTTCTCGATACCATACCATTCCATAAGAAGGATTTTTGGATATACGACAATATGCGAATGACTTTAACCGGCATTTTGTAGAAAGACATGAGATAAATCGGTAGATTAGCTAGGATAGAATTAATCAGAGTTACCCTACCTCCTATAGAAAGAAACCGACTTTTCCACGAATTCAATCTGGCACGAACCTTGTCTATCAACGGCTTCCAAAAAGAAACTAAAGAATGGTTCCCACCTATGAAAACTCCTAAGAATTTAAAAGAGCAGGCATGGTTCAAGATCTTACAAGATAAATAATTGCTGGCGGCTGAAATGAAAGCTTCATCTACGCCTACTCCATAAAAAGAGCTTTTGTTGAAATTTATGTCCAGCCCATATATTAACTGAAAACCTTTAAGGATATTCTTTGCAGCCAAGATATTTTGCCAAGCACCATCTCCTATTAGGATTGAATCGTCCGCGTATTGCAGCAGGTGAAAGCCAACTACCTCATTAATTTTAAAGCCTGAAAACATGCCACTCTCTAACGCTCTCTTCGTAAGGACGGCAAGACCTTCAGGAGCAATAGTGAAAAGAAAAGGAGCAATAGGGTCGCCTTGCTTAAGACCCCTAGTAACTACGAAATCCCCGGTTGGGCTGCCGTTAATCAAAACCGAGGAGAAAGAATTGAACACTGCTGAATCCATCCACCTCAACCAAGAACTACCAAAGCCCATAATACTCATAACATCTCTTAAATACTTCCATTCTACGCAGTCGTATGCTTTGGCAAAGTCGACCTTAAACAACATGAGGTCCTTCTTAAAACGTTTAGCATAGTCGATAACTTCATTTAACACTAGAACTCCGTCTAACAGATTCTACCTTCTATGAACGCCGTCTGAGAGTTGGAAATGATCTTACCGATTTTCGCTTTAAGCCTAGAAGCAAGAATCTTTGACAAAATTTTATAAACTGAACTAACCAACATTATAGGCCTATAATCATCCAAGTTTCTGGGATTCTCAGATTTTGGAATTAGCACCACAAAAGAAGAAGCAAACGCCTTATGTAGTTTTTCTCCCTTGAAGAATTCCAAGATGCAATTTATGAAATCATTACCTACAATCTTCCAACATTTCTTGATAAAATCGAAGCTAAAACCTGTGTTTTAAAAACTGAACCGGTCGTCAAACCGGTGAGGGTACTGGGTCACTGGTTTATCGGTCGAACCACTGGGTCATTGGTCGAACCGCATGACCAAACCGGATTAAACCGGATAACTCGGTTGAATAAATCTGTCATTATAATAGGTATAAAACCGGTCGAACTGGATGATTCAGTCTCTAAAAAATATAACTAGCACTTAAATTTTTTGAAAATATCATTTCATAAATTCACAGGTTCATAATTTAAATTCAAATTTTAAACAGAGTCTAATTGTAAATTTTAAACAGAGTCTAAATTAAACAGAGTTTATTTAAATTCATAGTTTTAATGTTAATAGAAAATCAGTTTTAATGTTAATAATTAAAACAATACAAATATTAACATTATTCTAAATAATAAATTTTCCAAGTCTATATATATATATATAATGGAAATCAGTTAAGTCTAAAATTATATTATATTTAGTTTTTTAATCTGTGTTCTTAAATTTCTATACAAATATTTGTATGATGGTTTTTCAATCAATATAAATACAAAATAGTAAAAATAGTTTTGTGGATATTACGAAACTTAATTTGTGTATCACTTGAATCAAATGAGTGATCACTATTATTCTTGGAGAAAAGTTCCTATGTATTTGAGTAAAAAAAATTTTTTAAAAAAATTAAAATTTTTTTTTTTAAATAAGCAGTTGAACCACCGGTTTGCGAAAACCGCTGGTTTTCCCGGTTTTCCCAGTTCGCACCGGTTCCCACCGGTTCGAAGACATGGCCGATCGAGTAAGTGAACCCGGCAGGTTACCTGGCCGGTTCCCGGTCCAACCGGTCCGACCGGCCGGTCCGGTCCGGTTTTTAAAACTATGGCTAAAACTGTTTGGGCCAGGACTACGATCACCAGCACATTCAAATACCGCTTTCCTAATTTCTTCATTATCCACATCAGCATCTAGCTCTTCACTATCCGATCTGGAAAGGCACTTAAAACCAGCTTTTCCAACAAAAGGAAAAGGTTTGGAAACTTTGGAAAACCTTTTAGAAAAATGTTCATTGATCACCTCTTTAACTCCTTGGACATCCTCCACATAGTTGTCGTTGACTTTAACAGAACTGATAGTATTCAGGTTCACTCGATTTCTCACTGCTGCATGGAAAAACTTTGTGTTAGCATCTCCCTCAGAACTCCACTTCAGCCTAGACTTCTGCTTTAATATACTTTCTTTGATTCTCATAGTTCTCCATAGATCATCCTCTGCCTGATTTCTGTCTACTAACTCCGCTGCAGAGATATCCCCACATCTTGAATCTATTAAATCTTCGATGTCGTTGATGATACCAATATCTGTCTTTATTTTTGTATCAACCCAACCAAAAACTTCAGTATTCCACCAACGTAATTTCTTTCTGAGATTCTGCATCTTCTTAACCAGAATAAACGATGCCTTCCCTGTTACCTTATAGCCTTCCCATTCCTTTTTGACAAAGTCCATGAAATTAGGGTGATCGAACCAACAGGACATAACTTTAAATGGCTTGGGGCCCCAATTCATGTTTCTAGCAGAAATCCACACCGGCCTATGATCTGATACATCCCTTTCTCCAATTTTCTGGCTCACCATATTCCAACCATTACATATTCCATGAGAAACTATAAACCTGTCTAACCGACTGCAGATCTTACTCCTTGACTTGAACCAAGAGAACTTATTTCCATTCAAAGGCAAATCCACACACCCCATTAAATTTATGAACTCTGCGAATTCCTCCATGTATCTTCTGTTGAAAGAGGAGTAACCAATCTGTTCAGCGGGACTCTTTATCGAATTCCTCCATGTATCATCCTATTCATTCTAGCTGGTTAGATTGGCTTCACAACCCTTTTTGGTATTAGATATGTGGTTGGAAACTAATATTTGTTTTGACTGTTTGATTCTTTCTCTCTTTTGTATTAGACTGAGTATCTCTTGTACTCCTTTCAATATATTCTTTTTACTTATAAAAAAAAATTCTTTCTAAAGCTTCGGAAAAAAATGAGAGAGAGGCTGTAATTCACCTTATCTCCTTAGGCTCACTTTGAATTGGATGGACGAAAGATCCTCTCTATTAAAAAAAGAATGCAGACCTCATAATAAACTGATGGAAAGAGACATACATGCATTATTGCATTGGAACAAAATTAATTTGCATGCATGAAAAACATGATCGAGCATTGTGGTAGGAATTTGGAAACAAATTAAGTGATCCCTATTATTGTGTGATTCTGATCACTCATCTTATGACCCTAGATATTCCTATAAATATAAACACACTTAATGTTACTCGCAACTTGCAACCTTAAACTGACAAAACCTCGTTTTATTCAATAGTAATAAAATCATGTCAGTTTCCGCAACATCATCACTAGTTGCTCCTCCAAACAATAATAACATCTCTAGACGTTCAGCAAATTATCATCCCAACATATGGGGGAATCATTTTATTCAATATCTATTGGAACCTATGGTGCTAATTTTACTTCATTTTCATTTACCTAACTTTATTTTTTTATTTTTTAATGGAACATCTAAAAAAATTTATGTGCAGGAATTGGATGAAATAATGAAGCAGATTATAATGCTAAAAGAAAATGTGAGGCAGATGCTACTCCCTAAAAACCCTGTGAATGATGCTAATTTGATGGATTTAATCTAACGTTTGGGGTTATACCATCATTTTGAGCATGAGATTGGAGAATTATTGGAACATATTCACAATAATTATGTTCAAAATGGAACTATAACTCTTACATTTAATGAAGACCTTCATTCTATTGCACTTGTCTTCAGGTTACTAAGGCAACATGGATATCACATTTTGCCTGGTACGTATAGGCCCCTATTTACTACTTATTTTTAATGTTTTTAAGGTAAAAACAAAAAAACAAAAAAACAAAAAAAGCATAACCATATGTTATATATCTTGTCATGTTCTCAGATGTTTTTGAGAAGTTCAAGAACGAGCAAGGAAATTTCAATGAAACACTTGTTGGTGATGTTGACGGAATGTTAAGTTTGTATGAAGCCACACATATGAGGATTCATGGAGAAGATATATTAGATGAAGCACTTTCTTTCACTTCCTCACATCTTGAAATGATGATCACTCAATTGAGTCCTTCTCTTGCTTCAAAAATTAATCATAGCTTAAAGAGGCCACTCTTCAAAAACTTGCCTAGACTAGTGGCAAGGAATTATATTTCTACTTATGAAGAAGACCCTTCACACGATGCAACTTTGCTATTACTTGCCAAATTAGATTTCAATCTGCTTCAAAAACAACATCAGAAAGAACTTGGTGATATATCAATGTAAGTTTAATTATTCCATCTAATTGAATAAGAGAATAATTGTTATGCACTGCCACGGTCAGTACATTCACAAGTGATATTTTATATGTAATTAAAAAATAATCAAATATTTACAAAAATTTAACAGCTATGATTCACTCGCGGTGTAACATTTCTTTATACTTTGAGTGTATTTCAATTAAATTTATTAAATAATGGACAAAAATAAATTAAAATTTAAGTCTCAACAATAACGATTTAATGATAAAATTTTAGACAGTATTTTAGATGTAGGTCCTAGATAGATGGATGTTTTTTACACAATTTTTTACTTTTGCCTTACTAATTTTTAAAACTTGCAAATAAGTTAAAACATGCTAGCAAACAACTCACAGCTTTGTTAAAAAATTAAAACAGCCTAACAAGCATGTGTGTTAAACGGCCCATTTGTTTTGTTTTTTTTTAATGATTTTTATAGTGTTACATGTTTTGATATAAAAAACTTTTAAAAAAAAAAATTTTATGAAAAGTTTCAAATGAAAATTTGGTTTGAATAATTATCTTTAAAATGTTATTTTATGTATTTCATCATTTTATAGAAATTTTTTTTTATATTGAAATTTTAAAAAATCACTTAATTTTGAAGCTATTTCAAATTGTTTTCATAAAAATCATTTTTGAGATATAATATTTAAAAAAAAAATTGTAATTTTAATTATGTTTTGATCTTCAATAATGTATGTTTATGTAATAATATATCAAAATTTATCGTTTAATTTATAAAAAACAAATTTAAAAAAAATTGTAACATTTTAAAAAACGTTTTTTTTGGAATCCATTTACAAAAATAAAAAAAAATCATTTTTTAAAGTTAAAACAAACTGCTCTTAAAGAATTTTTTTTATAAGCAGAATAAATATTATAGACAATATTAATCTATATAGTTGTGAATAGAAAATATTCAATTCATAAAAAGTTGAAGGGAGGTACTGACACTGGCCAAGTATTGTTCCTACCAAGAATCGAACTCGGTATTTCTCGAATCTTTGTTCCTTAACCGGAGCTCGTTTACCACTCGAGTCCAAGTATTAAACTCTTGTTTCTGTCATTGCATGCACTTGCCATCAAGTTGCAACTACTATTATAATATTAATTATTTTTAATTATTTAATACTAAAAAGTGAAATTTAAAAAAATATAGAACCTATAAATTGTTTCAGACAATCATTATTATTATTATTTTACAGTTGAAAGATGATCGCTAATAATAATATTAATAAAATTATTCATAGGTATTTAAATTGTTGATCTAATAAGTTTAAAAGACTTTTTATGACATATAGTCTAATATTTTTAATGAAATAGATTTTTAAAAAAATCTAAATTTTTTTTATTGAAAAAAAAACTTGATTTGTTCTGAGCCTAGGTAGACTAAGTTGTAAGTTTCTGTTAATTGACGTGACCTAGTCTCACACTTACTTGAAAGATGATAAGTGATGTCTTGGTATTTGATCATTGAACTTTGCTTTGTTTTCTCTAATTAATAACCAGGTGGTGGAAAGATTTGGATTTTGCAACAAAACTGCCATTTGCACGCAATAGAATAGTTGAAGCATACTTTTGGATATTGGGAGTATATTTTGAGTCTCAATATTCTGTTGGAAGAAGGATAATGACCAAGGTGATATCCATGGCGTCAATAATTGATGATATATATGATAACTATGGTACATTAGAAGAACTACAACTTTTCACTCAAGCAATTCAAAGGTTTAAGGTTTTCGAAGTTTTCTCTTTTCAATATTGAGCTATAATTTTGTAGGAGAGTTTAATTCTTAACCTTAATTTGAATTGAAATTCTAGATGGGATATGAGTTGCATGGATTTTCTACCAGAATACATGAAATTTTGCTATAAAGCCCTTTTAGATGTTTATGAAGAAATGGAGCAAGAGATGGTTAAAGAAGGAAGAGCTTTTTGTGTATATTATGTCCAAAATGAAGTAAATATTATAGCTTTTCATTTTTTTTCGAAAGGTTAGATCTTTCTAAATGCTATATATATAGCTCATTTATTGTTGTAAATTATTTTAATGTGCATAACAGATGAAAAGACTGGTCCATGCCTACTTCACTGAGGCCAAATGGTTCAGTAGAAATTTTATACCAACAATAGAAGAATACATGGCTCTTGGAATAGTAAATTCTGGTTACTATCTAATGACAGCAACATCCTTCATTGGAATGGGATGCATTGCTACAGAAGAAGTTTTCAAATGGTTAACTAATAATCCAAAAATTGTTAATGCTTCACCAATAATTGCTAGACTCATGGATGATATTGTTTCCAACGAGGTAATCAAGCACAATAATTATTCAATAAATATCATTTCTTTTAAATTTATTATTATTTTCTAAAAAATATGTTTAATTAGTTTGAGCAGAAGAGAGGGCACGGTGCCTCTTCTATTGAGTGCTACATGAATCAACATGGTGAGCTTTCAAGACAAGTTACAAATGCTTGGAAGGATATCACTGAAGAAATTCTTGATTCAAATGAAGTGCCAAAGCCTCTCCTTATGCGAGTTCTCAATTTATCACGTGTCATTCACGTGCTTTATAAAGATGAAGATTGCTACACTAACTCCCAAGGATCAACAAAGAATGACATAATATCTATCTTATTGGATCCATGTCCAATATGGCAAAAAGGACTTTGATTTCAATAGAGAAACTAGGAAGATACATGTGCTTTTAATAGACAAACTAGCCAGATACACGTGCTCTCGCACAGGTAAAATTATTTGTTACGGTATAAAATATATTTAAATATACATTTGGAACGTTATAAAGAGAAAAACTTGTATGGAAACGAACTTAAATCCTTATTGTTACAAACAACCAATAAGAAAGAGAGAAAATATTTAATTTATTTAAAATTTATTTTATTTTTAAATTGGATTCATGGGTGGTTGTGATTATGAAGGAGAGAGAATATTATATTTTTACTTTTTAATTAAATAAAAAAATTTGATTGGTTGTTTGTAAAACCAAGTGTTATGTTTGTTCCTACCTAAGTTTTTTCCCGTTAGAAAATGTATTTATATACGTGTTTAAATTTGAAATTAGTTATTAATTATAAAATGAACAATGATTATATAAATTCAATTATATTAAAATACATATAGAAAAAAAAGGATTATTGAGATGGAAAAAAAAGAAATTTTTAATATTTGATAATAAGGATTTTATCTTTAAAATTAAGATAATTGTTGATTAAAATAAATTATGTATTGTGTTTATAGTGACCCGTGAAATAGAAAGTTTATTTGATAAAATATAAAATGTATTTATATACATATGTAAATTTAAAATGAGTTATTTAATTGTAAATTAAAAAATAATTATACAATCTCAATTGTATTAAATAATCATGCAAAATAAATAAAAAATGACTCGTGAGATGAAAAAAGACAAAAAAAAAATTTTGATGTGATAATGACCCGTGAGATAAAAAAATTTATTGTGCGATATAAAATGTATTTAGATACAAATACAAAATGTAAAATGATATACTTAATTGTAAAATGAACAATAATCATATAAATAAAATTGTATTAAATAATTATATAAAAAGAAAAAAAAATCATAAGATGGAGATAGAAAAAAAATCAATATTTAAAAATAAGATAATGATTGGTTAAAATAAAATAAATATTGTACTGATAGTGACCTGTAAGATAAATAAGTTTTTAATTTTATTAAAATTAAAAAATATATTATAAGTGTTTTAAGTGATAATAAATAAATAGAGAAAAAAATTAAAATGAAAGAGTGAGAAAGTGTGGAAAAAAATATGAAAGTGATTTGAAATTTGAATGACGAGAGAGAATGAGTGTATGTAATATTTAATTGTGATTTAATTGGTGAAGGTTGATATATGATGTCACTTGTTATGTTGTAATAGAAGATGAGAATGAAAAAAATAAACATTAGTTGATTACATAAATGCTCTTTTGGTAGTGTAAATAATTTCTAATAAAATAACAGTTTTGGTAGTTCATGCAATTGAATTGTAATAGATAGAAGATAGATTTTTAAAATAAAAATTTGAAAAATTAAAATGATTAAATTTATTTCAGAGGTATAATGTGTTCACTTCTTTTCATACACTTGTAAATGTTTGTGCACCGAAATTAAGATAGGATAAATTATTAAAAAAAATAAAACATATAATGTATCAAAAAAATTCAAATTTATTTATAATAGTGACCGGAGGATGTATAAAATTATAAGGGTATCAATTTATCATTTCTCTTTATTTTAAGAAACTAAATTAATATGTAATGTTTGATTGATGTAATGGTACTGGCTTTTAAAGTGTAATTGAGATGTCATTGGATTCAATCATTGTGTATATATAGTTTCTTAATGATTTGAGTTTCGGAACATTGTTTGTCTTACCAAATACACCATCCGGTCACTATTATAAGCAACTTTTACTTTTTTGATACATTTGACTGATAGTGTATCTAGTTCATATATAGGCTAAATACTTTAACAGTCAAATGTACCAAAAAAATCAAATTTGCTTATAATAGTGTCCAGAGTAGTATCATAAGTTTATTAGCCTCAATCTTATGAGGTTGGGTTTTAACTTTTTGAATTTTTATTTGTTTGGCTTCTCTAACTACTTTGTTTGATTGTTTGATTTGTTGATTGTTGGTTTCTCGTATTGTATTTTTATTTGTATTCTCGGTATTTCAGTAGATATTTCTTGTGTTTTGTGACTTCTTCTATTTGTTCTCGGGTAGTTTTCACCTTTTTATTAATATATTACTTTGCAAATTAAGAAATTAATAATTTTTCTATAAATAGTGATACTTTATGGTAGAAATTAGACAATTTTATTTTTAAGCATGCGAGAAAAATTAATAGAATTGTATTCTATTAAATATCGTTGATCAATATGTTTAATTCAAATATGTAATTCATATCAAAGTTTATTTTTTTTTTAATAATCAAAATAAACTATAAGGATACAAGGAGGTACCCAAACTCAAGAACAAAATACACACCACAACCCAATTCCATGCTACATGAAATCAAGAGGGGCTTTAATCCAATCATAATAATTACAAGAAAGAGTTTTCTCCGATCTCTTTCCAACCCAGCACCAAGATAAATACAAGATTTTGTCAAAGACTACATCAACTTCCCACATACCTTCTTTGAACATTATATTGTTTCTAACATTCCACAAAACCCACCCAATGATCAACCATAATCCCACTGCTTTCCTACTGCTCAAACCCACCTCCACACATGCGTTCCGCCACATTAAATAATGGTCATGTACATCCACAAAGGAAAAATCTTTAATACCTAGCCACCTACTGATGTCCAACCAGATTTTTACAGTTTTATGACATTGGAAAAAGAGATGTAATGTTGATTCATTCTCAATGAAACAAAAAGGACAGTAGAGATCATGAGAATTTGAAATGATACCACGCAAATGAAGGTTGTCGCGAGTTGCTAACCGGTTACGAGCCAACCTCCATCCAAAACACATTGTTTTTATTGGGGCCTCTGCTGACCACAACAGCTTGAAATTGAGCGCTTCCTCCCTCACCACTTCATCCTCATCCAACTGTCCAATCAGAATATTATATCATGCCTTAACCGAGTATCCTCTATCCACATCCCCATCCCACATAATTACATCCTTGCTGTCCCTGAAAATTGAACTATCCTCCACCATAGCCATGAGTAATTCATATTCATGTTGTAACGATTGTGTTAGCCCAGCACCACCCAATTTTATGTCCCAACTCCAATTGTCTCCTAACCAAGCTCCATTATCCACAACTATACTATTAGGATCAATAACCTTATTCCATAATTCTGGAAACATAACAGAAAGTTTGGACCGCCCACACCACTTTGATTCCCAGAACCTAGTATTCTCCCCATTTCCCACTATTCGAAATTAAGCTATCAAAACTGACTTTGCCAAACCGTTTTGAAATGGAAAATAAATCCTTCCACCATAGTGAAGGTCGCACCTTGTATCTTGGTAAATCACCACTTAACAGACAATCCCTATATCCCCAGTACCTGCCTGTCAAAATTTCAGTCCAGAAACTGTTATTCGGATTCACACATTTCCAGAAACATTTAGCTATCAGAGCTATATTGAACCACCTTATGTCAATAATACCCAAACCCCCACACTCCTTGTCTTTGCAAACCTGTTTCCAACTAATCCATGATATCCCCTTTTTATTAATGGAACTGTTCCATAGAAACCGACGTTGCAAAGTTGTAATTATCCTAACTACACTACTAGGCATTTTAAAAAAGGACATGAAGTGAATAGGCAGACTAGTCAGTACAGATTTTATTAGAGTCACCCTACCACCCATTGATAAGAATCTCCCTTTCCATGAAGCTAATCTCACTTTAACCTTATCTATGACAAGTTTCCAGAATGAAACAAGTTTATGATTCCCATCTATACACACACCAAGAAATGAAAAAGGACAGACCTGAACTTTGCATGCCAGAAAATTCTCTGCAGCCTTCATAAAATCCTTCTCCAAACCGAACCCGTATAAGCTACTCTTTGTGAAATTAATTTCCAGTCCAGAGATGATATGAAAACCTTTCAAGATGACTTTTAACGCCCATAAATTACTCTAAAAACCATCCCCTACAATTACGGTGTCGTCTGCATACTGAAGCAAATGGAAGGAAACTTCCTGGTTTAGAGAGAACCCATTATAAAACTGCCCTCTAATAGCTCTTCTCATAAGAACCGCCAAGCCTTCTGCAGCAATTGTGAATAGGTACGGCGATAACGGATCACCCTGTCTCAAACCTCGAGTGACTTTAAAATCTCTGTTAGAACTTTCATTGACTAAAACAGATAAATAATTATTGAATACACTTCCTTCCCTCCACTGCATCCACTTATCCCCGAATCCCATAATCCTCATGACTTCTCGCAAATATGTTCATTCAACACAATCATATGCCTTGGCGAAATCTACCTTAAGAATCAATCCTTTTTTGTTACCTCTTTTGGCAAAACCCACAACTTCATTTAGAACTAGCACTCCATCTAACAGATTCCTCCCAACTATAAAAGCTGTCTGAGACTTTGAAATTATTCCATCCAAAACACTATGCAGCCTCCTTGCAAGAATTTTAGCCACAATTTTATAAACGCTACCTACTAAACAGATTGGTCTGTAATCGTCCAAATTACCAGGAGCCTCCTTTTTAGGAACCAGCACAAGGAATGAGGAAGAGAATACCTTAGAAAGTTTTCCTGTCTCCAAAAATTCTTGGATGCAAGAAATAACATCAAAACCGACTATGTCCCAACAATGTTGAAAGAATGACATATTGAATCCATCCGGTCTGGGAGTTTTGTCTCCTTTGCACATGAAGACTGCTTCTTTGATTTCATCATCGTTGAAAGGAGCTTCAATTGCATTTCTATCTTCTTCTGACAAAACTTGAAACTGATCCCTGCCAATGCTAGGTAGCGGTTTATTTATTATCCTAAACCTATCTTCGAAATGCCTTGTGACTTCCTCTTTGACCCCCTCAACATCCTCAATGATCTTATTATCGACAGTAACCGATGAGATGTTGTTAATGATATTTCGGTGCTTGATCATGGCGTGAAAGAATTTAGTATTTTGGTCCCCGTCTTCAGCCCACTTAGCTCGCGATTTCTGTTGCATAAAACTTTCCTTAATCCTAAGAAATTTCCACATCTCATCTTCTGCATTCTTACGAATTTTTAGATCCACAGAGCTCCCCACACCTTCGTTTTCTGCCAGCCTGTCTTCAATCATATTTAAAGTTTCGCAATTATCCATTACCTTGGTATCTATCCAGCCAAAGACTGACTTGTTCTAAATTCACAGCTGAGCTCTCAAAAGCTCCAGTTTAGAGGAAATGATGTAACCAAGATTACCATGAAATGAATCAGTATTCCAAACATTCTTGACAAAAGATAAGAAATCAGAATGTTGGAGCCAATAATTGAGAAACCTAAAAGGCTTAGGTCTCCAATTAAGATTCCTGACCAAAATCCAGACCGGCCGATGATCCGATACATCTCTATTTCCCACTTTCTGATGCGCTATATTCCAATCACTAAGCAACCCATGAGATATAAGGAATCTATCTAATCTGCTACATGTGGAACCTGAAGAATTGAACCAAGTGAATTTATTACCTAAAGGAGGTACATCCACACATCCGGTCATTTGAATGAAATCATCAAACTCAGTCATTATTTTCTTGTTATGACCACCCCTGCCAATTCTTTCTCTCTTATTCCTTACTTCATTAAAATCCCCTCCAATGACCCACTGCCCTTCCTCTAACTTAGATTTTAGTGTTAGAATGTTACTCCACAACTCCCTCTTCTCTTTATTATTACAAGGCGAATATATGTTAAATAAGTAACATAATTTATCCTTCCACAAAACCTTCATGCCTAAAAATCCTAACCCTCTGTAGCTGCATATAGGAACGAATATATCCCTCCTCCATATAGTAAGAATTCCCCCTGAAGATCCTGCTGAATTTTGAGCAGACCAACAGCAATTTGAATTACCCCACATTCTGTGAACAATCTCCTCCTTCATTTCAATACACTTAGTCTCCTGCAAAAATACTAAATCTGCCCCACCCCCTTGAAGCATACTCCTAATTCTCCTTGTCTTAATCTTGTTGCCACTCCCCCTTATATTATATGTTACAAAATTCATAAGTAACTAGTAGCAGCCTCCTTCTTGTTAATCTTTTGAATTCTATCCTCTGCTTCCATCTTCCTAATCATAGTCTCAAATACTTCATCATCTTCCTCCACTTCTATTCCCAGCTTTTTAATAGAATCCCAGACCCTTATTGGTAAATTCGCCAATTTCTTCTTGATTCTCGAATTAGATTTCATCACCTCAGAATCTCCTATAGAATTGCTGTTGTTGTGATTAGAATCTCCAGACCAATTTGATATATCCTCAGCCTGCTCGTTCCCAGAACCATCAAGACTTACAACTCTTCCAACTACAGATTTGATAGGTGTGTTCATGCCACCCATCCTGTCCGCCTTAAGTAAAGTAGCATAATACGATGGAATGAAAGGAATTCTTATATTTTGATAAATCTCCTCTATTAATTTTTTTCTTTCTAATAGGTTTATTTCTCAATACACCATCAGAATTCATAGGGCCCATACTCTTTTCAGTTCCCAACGCCAGCTCCCCTATAAAACTTACTTTCCCTTTCTTTATCCCCACCTCTGCGTCTAATGTAACACCCCGAAAATCTAAATTAATCATTTATTTATTTATTTATTTTATTTAGAAGGAATTAAGAAGTTTTAGTAATTTTGGAGATTTTTGGATCAAAAGAGTATTTTTAAATAATTTAGTAGAATGAATAATTAATGTATTATTTATACTATTATTATTATTATTTAAAAATATTAAGAAAAGGGCAAGATGGTATTAAAGGAAAAAGAGTAGGGGTAGAGTTGGAAGTTCATAAACTGGGATATTTTAACTAAAGAAGAAAAGACCGATCACTTTTCTAAGGGATCGTGTTTTTGTGAAGAACGCGGAAGAAGGGAAGAGGAGAAGAACTCTAAGACTTGAAGGTTGCTAAAGAATCTTAGAGAAGGAGGAAAGCTATTGAATTTCTCTAAGGTATGGGGAGTTTTCATGGTTTATTATAGTTCTATAGGATTTGGTTATGAATAGATTAGGTATTTGTGGATTTTGGGAAATTGTGGTGTTTTATGATGTAGAATGAGTTAGGGATGAATAATTCGATGAAATAAAATGAGATGGAATGTTGTGTGTTGATGTACGCGTATTGTGTGAGTCTTTTGGTCAAATTTTCGCATTGGAAGAACTGAGTTTTGGGATATTTGAAGTCAAAATGCAGTAGAAAAATCTTGTGGGAAAATTTGGATTTTTGCATCCTGACACGGGCCGTGTCACAGGACACGGGCGGCCGTGTCAGACTACTGTATCTGCTGCATTTCTTTTTGGTTTGGATTTTTGCTATAGAGTTTCGGACACGGGCCGTGTCACGGGACACGTGCGGTCGTGTCGCGCTACTGTCCTTGCTGTATTTTTTTCTGTTTGGAATTTTGAGTGCAGGTTTCCTGACACGGGCCGTGTCACAGGACACGGGTGGCTGTGTCAGACATGCTATTTTGTTGTTTTTGTTGTTTTCTTGAGGTTTCTTGACGTTTTCCCGTGCTGATTGTTAGAAGAGTAATAGTGTGGGTTATTTTTAAATCGTATCCACAGGGATTGTTTGATATTTGATGTGTGCCTTTCGATAGTTTCGATATTCTAAGTTAACAGTTTCAAAAGTTTCTCAATTGTTTTTAACATTCACTTGTAGAAAAGATTAATTTGTCACAAAGATTTTTGTAAAAGGTTTTATAAAAACATGTTAAGGTTAGGTTTCGCTAATCCTTTCCATGTATAAACGATTAATCAAGCATATGAATTCGGTTTCTGACCAACATAACCGCGTATCCTCCCGACTAAGTTTATGTCTAAAGCGAAATCGTGAGTACCGTTGTTTAAACCGTTAGATGATGTCTCACACTAACAATCTAAACAACGATCATTAAGATCAATACAATGCGAATAGCAAATCCCAAATCTATGTCTAGAGTTTGGTTTTTGAGAGATGAAATTGTTAGGTCAAGATTTGTGGAATCTATGTCTAGAGTAAAACAAATCAAACATAAAGCATTAAGAGAAAACAACTTCATCTATATTGATCAAAGACCTTGTTTATATACAATAGATCAAAAGCAATACATAAAAACAGAATCAACTGCCTCTAACCTCAACATAGAGGGTTTAGCTACCACTTCTCATGGTAGATTGGATAACAAGTAAAGAGAGGAGATGAGTAAACATCCACGCCGAATAATCAAGAATGGATGCAAAATCAGCTTCTCCAAGTGAAAATACAAGCTCCAATGGTAAAAAGACTGAAAACTATGATATTGGATCAAAATGAAAAAAAAAGATCCTTTTAACAAAAAGTGAAATTCTATTTATACATAGCAGAATTCTGCAGGATTCACACTACGAGCAATCCATTTGCACTGCGAATGAGGAAAAATGGCACTTTAAGTGCCTCTGAGACTTAAACTGCCCCAAGCAGAAATCGTGGGTTCGCACTGCGAATCATTCGCTAGCTTCATTCGCACTGCGAATAAACTAGCGAGCCAGAATTCTCAAAACTGGAACTCTCTGCCTCTCTTCGCCAGCACCTTCGCACTGCGAACCAACCAGCGAACATTCGCTGGACCCTCGCTAGGAGTTCGCAGTGCGAACACAAGGTAATAGAAAACCTGGAGCTCACTGCCTCCATTAGCTGGCGCCTTCGCTGGTCCCTCGCAGTGCGAACCTTCGCTGGGCATTCGCCAGATTGTTCGCACTGCGAACACCCTGTTGCAGCAATAAATCAGTGGAAACTTGCATTGGTTCCATGTGTTCACAATTTTACTCCTTTCATGCCTATACCTGCATATTAACACACAAATTACAATCTCCACACATATATTCCAATGTCAGCATTACAACTCCGTTTTACCGCGTAAATTCACCATTCACCGTTAGAAAGAAATGAAAAATGCCAAAATTCCATACAAATATATAACAAGTTTGACATCTAACAAACTCTCCCCAACTAACTCTTTGTTTGTCCTCAAGCAAAGTATGCCTCTCACGAGGATTTGCTCGAGCACTCAATTCAACCAAGACGCGAAAAACGGCTCAACTAAACAACGATCACAACAATGCACAATTACACAATTCAAGAATTTGATATGAAAAAGAACTTGCGTCTTAAACAATTTCAAACAATGTTTCAAGAAACAACTAACTCATCCTGCATATGTCATTCTACACTCTTCTTCGAAAAAGGATTGAAGGCAAACGTGCATACAAACACGGGACAATTACACTCAAATGACAAATGATGCAATACTAAGCAATTCATACCATATCTCAATGATCATAACAGAAATCATGGAAGTAAAAGATCACTAAGGACTTCAAGGTTGTAGTTTGGTCTGGTGAACAAAAAAGGGACATTTCTAATGGCCATTGAAATGAAATTGCCGAAGCAAAAGAACATTCACTATACACATATTCACACAACACACTTCATTTCACCAATTTTTCATTCAACCTTCACAAACTACCGTGCACACTTATTGATTCTATTTTTTTTTTTTTATTTCAAGCAAGCATTTTCTCCTTTGTACAACATATTCACTCTCTTTTCTTTACATGCCTGCTTGAAAATTTTTTCAAAATTTGGAGTAATGCACCCCTCTTCTTTTTATTCTCCCCAACTCATTTTCAACTCAACCTAAGGTGAATGTTCCTTGCTTTTTAAGGCAAGGAAGTCAAAGTATACAATTTTCAAAGGTTAAAGAAGAAAATGTTAGAAACTCACCAAATTCAATGATGAACCAAACTTGCAAATTATGTACATAAAACAAGTTCATCATTCAATTGAGTTCTAAAATATTTAGGCTCAAAGGGGCTACCAAATGCTCACTACTCACGGGTGAATTAATATATGGACATAGTTGTGCTCAAATTCAAACAAGTGCCTTGATCACTTCTCATACTTCCACAAAATCACATGGTCACAAGATAAGGCATGAATTAAAAGTAAAGACAACATTCATCACAATCCTTAGCATATAGTAACCTTGGAGGCTTCTTACTTTAATGGTTTTGATCCTAAAATGACACATGCATTCAAAGGAAGTTGTAACATGAAACAACATTTTCAATCGCACCAAGACACAAAGTTCTAAAACATAAAAAATTCTCGAACTAGGTAACGATATACCTTGTTGCAACACAATGCTTACGGTACTATCATAGCCCTCACATCTTGGAGGAATCTACCTTTAAAATCAAGAGTCTCCAACCTACTTCCCCAAATTCATCCTAAAAGAAGGAACATCAAAATAACACATATGCACAGTTTAAGAGTTAAACATTCATCAACTGAAGAATTCAACTCTTACTAACACTTAACAACAAAAAACATACTGAAGTGTTGAGCATTCCTAAACTGAAGAACTCAACACTAAATATGAAAATTAAAAACCAACAATTTATTAGTAAAGCGAAACAAAAAATTTTACTGCAAACCATAATCATTACTAATAATAATCATAAAGTGTCTGGTGTATAAAATACCTACATAATCCAAAAAGTACCACACTAGTACGAGTACATCAATAATAGACTAGTAAAAGCTAAAAAAACAAAATACAAGAAACTTCACTTTGATGACCAAAGGAAGTGTACAAGTCTAAGATCCAAAAATCGGTCCTCCTCGGACTCCGTCTCGACAACATCAGTACCCTGATCATCCTCAGGCTCAGTCCCTATTACATCCATCCTCTGCCCATCATCATCATCAGAAATCATAATATCATCGCCATCTCCCCTCTCCTCAGCATCATCATCAGCAGCAGGCTCAACATCCTCTCCCCAACTGAAAACAGGCCTGGCCTCAGGCCATCCAGCATGCGCGAGGAACTGCTCCCTCGACATCATAGTGTGCTGCGTAGAAGGGTCGCGGATCTGCAATTGGAGAACCTGCAAAGAATCATGAATATCAGTCATGGCACGCTGTTAGGCTGCCATCCAATCCCAATTATATTGGAAGATCTCCTGCTGATATGGATAGAAGCTGTGAGATCCAGAAGCAGCACCCTCGCTTGTACCGGTCTCAGCACCAGCACCAGCCCCAGAAGATTCAGCTCTAACACCTTTCGGTTTGCAGAATTTGTCGACATATCGATCATCAATAGTCGACGGCACAGTAACTTGACGACGCGAAGGCAAAGTCACTCCAGCATCAGCACATAAGGTCATAATCAAACAAGGGAAAGCAAGAGGGGCATTCTTCCTCGAAGCAGTCCCACCTAAACCACTCTCAACGATGGCCCTTATTTCATCAGCAATAATCCTTGCGACGTCAATTTCTACGTTAGTAAGGATACTGTGGACAAGATGAGCCAAACGAATCGGAACTGTGGAGGAGTGTGACTTTGGCGTAATGTTGGTCACAACCAAAAGTAAAACAAGTTGAGCCAAAGGCACCATATCCTCACGGTGATATCGAACATCCACTCCTGAATGATTAAACTTTACATTTTTACCTGGGCGTAGGAGATCACGAGTCATTGCGGCAATATCACGATAAGTACTCAGCGTCTCATGATACTTATCCTCTTCGCTAGCCCGCAGTGGAAGGGGATCTCCAAGAACTCTGTTAATAGTTCTTCTGTCAAACCTTACCGTTTTCCCGCCAACAAACGTAGTCCAAGTAAATAGATCGCCCTCATCAGGAAGGGCGTTGGCGTAAAACTGACGAACCATTTCCACATCGTATGAATCAACAGGAGTTATCAGTGTATCCCACTTTTTCGCAGTTAACAGGGAAGCAATGGCACAATAACTTCCCTGCTCATTCAGAACAAACCTCCTTTCCGCAAGGATGGTCCTTGCTTTTAACACTTCATACCTCTGAGCTTGTCTAATTCCTCGGAACCGGGTCTCATCAAAACGGACCGGCGCTTGTCTTGATGTGGATGTCTTTCTTTTCCTTATCATGGTTTTAGGACCCATCTGCACCAATGACAAACAAGTCCACACAAAAACACCAAGACAGATCATTAGAATTAAAGACAGACAAGCAAAAGAATGAACTATCAGAAAAACAAAAATTTGGACTGCTCGCTAGAATACTCGCACTGCGAAGCCTGGCGAACGATCGCCCCAGGTTCGCAGTGCGAACAAGCCAGCGAATGCACGAAAATTTTGAAAAATTTATGCAGACCCAGATTTCACCATATATCATGATTTTAAATGAAATCTATACTCAAAATCAGTTGAAAATTTTGACATGCATTGAACATTCCCCAAACAGAATTGAACCCTAACTTTCTACACATTTTCAAGCATAATTCATAACACAATTCAAATAATTAGAAAGCACAGGGACAAGAATATCAAACCTGTTTGGCAATGGAATTTGAGTAAAAAAAACTTGAGGTGGACAGAGTTTTCACGTGAGAGGGAAGGAGAAGTTGAGAGCTTTTTCTTTTTTTTCTCTAAGGTTGAAAGTGAAAGTGACTTAGGGTTTGGTCCCCCCCCCCCAAGTCAATCTACACTTCAACAAGGGTCTTGGGCCTACGTGCAGGCCCACCCATCAAACCCTCCTTTTTTTTCTGATGTGGCAGCAATGGCAAGATGGCAGGTGTGCTGACGTTCGCAGTGCGAATGCCTGGCGAATGCTCGCCCCATCTTCGCAGTGCGAATGGCTGGCGAACGCTCGCCCCAGATTCGCAGTGCGAATGAGCCCGCGAGCAAGACAGTTTTTTTCAAAATTACAGGTCTGTCTTGCTGCTACAATTCCAAAAGTCCAAAATGTAAAAATGACTAAAAATAGCAAATTAAAGCAAAAATACTTACAATGTTGGGGTGCCTCCCAACAAGCGCTTGTTTAACGTCGGCTAAGCTCGACGGTTCATCGTGACCTCACAGATCACGGAAAGGCACAACTGCGGGATTCCGCTCGAAACCTCCTCCGAGATACACTTTCAGCCTCTGGCCATTAACTGTCCAATTTTCCTTTGACGTTGTGTCCTCAATTACGATTGCTCCATAGGGTTTGATTTCCACAATCCGAAACGGACCGGACCATTTAGATCTTAATTTTCCGGGAAACAATTTTAATAGAGAATTGAACAATAAGACCAGCTGTCCGACCTCAAACTGTTTGATGACAATTTTTCTGTCATGGTAAGACTTTACACGTTCCTTATATAATTTATTGGAATCATACGCCTGAAGGCGCACTTCATCCAACTCGTGTAATTGCACTTTTCTTTTTTCGCCGCTTAGAGTTGGATCAAAATTCAAAAATTTTAAGGCCCAAAACGCCTTGTGCTCCAACTCTACCGGCAAGTGACAATTCTTACCATAAACCATTTTAAACGGTGTGAGACCGATCGGAGTCTTAAAAGTGGTCCGATACGCCCACAACGCATCATCCAGTTTGTTCGCCCAATCCTTTCTCGAGGCCGAAACAGTTTTCTCTAAGATACGCTTAATCTCACGATTGGATACCTCTGCTTGACCGTTAGCTTGAGGATGATATGGTGTAGCAACTTTGTGCTTCACACCATATTGCTCAAGAGCTTTGTCAAGCTGAGTGGTACAGAAGTGAGATCCTCCATCACTTATTAACACTCGAGGTGTACCAAAACGCGCAAAAATATTTCTTTTCAAAAACTTCACCACTGTTTTTCCGTCGGCTTTAGCACATGCTATCGCCTCAACCCACTTGGAAACGTAATCCACAGCGACCAAAATATATTCATTAGAAAATGAAGATGGGAATGGACCGACAAAGTCGATCCCCCAACAGTCAAAAACTTCGATTTCTAACATATTTTGTAATGGCATTTCTTGCCGCTGTGAAATACCGCCGCTTCTCTGGCACTTTTCACAACTAAGGGCATGCGCATGCGCATCGTTGAATAAGGACGGCCAATAAAAGCCCGGTTGAAGGACTTTAGTGGCCATTCTTAACCCATTGAAGTGACCTCCGTAAGGAGAGTTATGACAATGCCACAGAATATTCGTGGCTTCCTCCACTGACACACACCTTCTGAGGAGGTTGTCGACACCAAGTTTAAATAAATGGGGTTCATCCCATACAAATGACTTGGCATCAGACAAAAATTTCCATTTTTGGTGGTGCGTTAGACCGTCCGGTATCAATCCGGTGGCTTTGTGGTTAGCCATGTCGGCGAACCACGGTCTAACCTGCACTCTAAAAAGTTTTTCATCTGGGAACTCCTCTTTTACCTCAAATTCATTTTTGGTCACGTCAATGTTGACCAGGCGGGATAAGTGATCCGCCACCAAATTCTCGGAACCCCTCTTGTTACGAATTTCAAGATCAAATTCCTGTAACAAAAGGATCCACCGAATCAGCCTCTGTTTTGAATCAGGCTTGGTGAGCAGATACCTTATAGCCGAATGGTCCGTATAAACGATGACACGTGAACCAATCAAATAGGCCCGAAATTTCTCCAACGCATACACTATGGCAAGCAACTCTTTTTCAGTTGTTGCATAGTTAATCTGAGCCTCGTTTAAAACTTTGCTCGCATAATGTATAGCGTGGAAAACTTTCATTTTCCTCTGACCTAAAACAGCCCCAACCGCATAATCGCTAGCATCGCACATTAATTCAAAATCTATTTTCCATTTAGGCACAACGATTATCGGGGAGGTTGTTAAACTCTTTTTCAAAGAATTAAAAGCAAAAAGACAAGACTCATCAAAGTCAAAAATCTTACCTTGGACGAGCAAGTTGCTCAACGGCTTTGCGACCTTGGCGAAGTCCTTGATAAATCTCCGGTAGAACCCGGCGTGTCCAAGAAAGCTCCTTATACCTTTGACATTCATTGGCGGTGGTAATTTCTCGCTAACATCCACTTTGGCTTTATCAACTTCAAGGCCTTTTGCAGAAACCTTATGACCTAGCACAATTCCCTCGTTCACCATGAAGTTGCATTTTTCCCAATTAAGCACCAAATTAGTTTCCACACACCGTTCCAACACCGTATCCAAATTTTTCAAGCACAAATCAAATGATTGTCCAAAAACGGAGAAATCATCCATAAAGACCTCAATTGTCTTTTCGATCAAATCCGAGAAGATAGCTTGCATACACCGTTGAAAAGTCGTCGGTGCATTACATAATCCAAACGGAATCCTCCTATAAGCGAAGATTCCAAACGGACATGTAAAAGCTATTTTTTCATGATCATCCGGGTTCACAATAATTTGATTGTAACCCGAATAACCATCCAAAAAACAGTAGTATTGTTGACCGGAAAGCCTTTCGAGCATTTGATCCATAAAAGGTAGAGGAAAATGATCTTTTCTCGTAGCTTTGTTCAACCTACGATAGTCGATGCACATTCTCCACCCGGTTACGGTCTTTGTTGGGATAAGCTCATTTTTCTCGTTTCGGACCACCGTTAATCCGCCTTTTTTCGGTACCACATGCACCGGACTAACCCACGGGCTGTCAAAAATAGGATAAATCATCCCGGCATCTAACATTTTCACCACTTCCTTCCTAACCACTTCTTTCATGATAGGATTTAAGCGGCGTTGAGGTTGAGCAACCGGTTTAAAGTCCTTCTCCATGAATATCTTATGCATGCAATACGAAGGGCTTATGCCTTTGAGATCGGACAATGTCCATCCCATTGCATCTTGATTTTTTTTAAACACTTGAATTAAGCGGCTTTCCTCCACTTCAGATAAAACACTACTTATGATCACCGGTTTATTACCACTATCATCGAGAAAAGCATACTTCAAGGTTGGCGGTAACACTTTCAGCTCAAGTTGGGATTTTTCCTCAATCACCTCTTTTTTTAGAATTTCCTCTTCATACTCCCAAGGTTGCAATTCTTCCAAAGCGTCAAGCTCTAACAAACACTCTTCAAGAGCTTGCTCTTCTTCAACCGAGAATACTTCCAAGGAATCATCCAAAGCTCTTTGTAAAGGATCAATGTCATAAATTTGCTTTGTAACTTCAAAACTTGCTTTCTCCGTTGCATCGATTCGGAAACAATCACCCTTATCTTGCTTGTGCTTCATGGCATCATAAAGATTGAAACACACCTCTTCATCTTGGACTCTCACTTTCATGAGACCATCGTCCATGTCAATTGCCATACGGGCAGTTTTCATGAAAGGCCTTCCAAGAATCAAAGGTGCATCATCGTCCTCCTCCATTTCAATGACAACAAAATCAATTGGAAACAAAAATTTGTCCACTTTGACCAACACGTCTTCCGCTACACCGTGAGGACGGGTAATGGATTTATGGGCGAGTTGCAATGTCATTTGCGTGGACCTTAATTCCATGTGGCCTAGCCGTTTCACAATCGACAATGGTATCAAGTTGATGCTAGAACCCAAATCAATCAACCCATTGCCCACATACATGTTTCCTATCGTAACCGACAATGTAACTCGTCCCGAATCACACTCTTTTCGCGGGAGCATCCGTTGAATGATTGCACTACAGCTTGCATCCACCATAATCGTCTCCTGGTCAGTATACCTTTTCTTCTTCGTGAGGATATCTTTCATGAATTTTGCATATTTAGGCATCTGCTCCAAAGCCTCGGAAAATGAAATATTTATTTGTAATTGCTTGAAGATATCCATAAACCGAGAATAGTGTCGCGCACTATCTTTCTTTGTAGGAGCATGCGGATATGGTAGATGTTAAATTGGAATATTGTTCATCGGCTCCTTTCCCTTCTTAGTTCTCTTCACTCTTTCTTCACTCTCTATTTTTTTCTCATTCTCTTTTTTTCTTTCTCATTTTTTTCTATCTCATTTTCAACTAACACACCCTCAACATTTTTTTCTACTTCAATCTCCTCCCTATCTTTTTCTTTTTCAACTACAAACTCCTCCTCCACTCTCTTTTTACCTACACCCATGTCAATCTCTCTTCCACTTCTTGTGAGAATTGCTTTACAATCCTTAGGATTCGGAAGCGTATTTGCCGTAAAGGGCCCTTTTTGTTGGTCGGCCAATTGTTTTGATAATTTCCCAACTTGTGTTTCAAGATTCCTTATGGCGGCATCGGTGTTCTTTTGGTTTGAGATTGCCATTTGCATAAATTGTGTAAGAGTGTCTTCCATCTTTGTATTTCCAACGGGAGCTTGCGGAGGTTGAGTGTAATTTTGATATTGTTGACGGTTTGATGGTCCGGCTTCTTGCGGTCTCCATTGTTGTTGATAACCTTGGTTAGGCCTTTGTTGGTAACCTTGGTTGGCTTGTTGATACGGAGGTCGGGGTTGGTAACCTTGATTTCCCGCGTAATTTGCTTCCTCCACAACGGGAGGACAATAACCGGTCGGATGGTCACCTCGGCATAACTCACACACTAACACTTGCACATTTTTACTTGAAGATTCATTCATCTCTTTGAATTGTTGCGGCAGCTTAGACATTTGCTTCGTTAACAACTTAACCTGTTATGATAACAATTTGTTCTGCGCAAGGATAGCATCGCTTGTTCCTAATTCCAACACTCCCGGAGTTCGTTGAGCAGGTCCACGGTTGTGACTACCTTGATGATCGTTCAAGGCCATCTTATCAATGATAGTTATGGCTTCCGCTGCAGTTTTGCTTAACAAGGATTCACCGGCGGTGGCATCCAACAAGGTTTTGTGTAGAAGTTGCAGCCCATTTCTGAATATATGAATTTGTGACAATTCATCAAAACCATGGCCTTTGTACTTTCGTAACATTGATTTGAACCTCTCCCAAGCTTCGTTGAGAGATTCATTAGCTCCTTGTGTGAATACCGTGATGGCGGTCTTTGCTTCCATAAACCGAGTGTGAGGGAAAAATCTTTCCAAAAATTTCTCTTCCAAAGCATTCCAATCCGTCATTATGGTAATTTTGGAGAAATAATCTTTCAGTCTCGCGCAATTTCTGTTTATCAAGAGATAATCTGATTTTTTCAAGAAATAATCTGATTTGCCAAACTGAATTTGTACAACTATAACAGATTTTTTCGTCAATTTTTAGCGTTCTTCTTAAGGTTAGAAACATGTTTACAGTATTGGTACTGGATTTGTATCGGTGCTCTTTTAGGCTTTTCCTTGCTTTTCAACGTTCTTCTTATTGTCGCGCTGACATTTTTGAATCTTAAGTCTCCATACTGCTTGTTTCAGTTTCTGTTTCTGCTCTAAGACTGTCTTTAACAAGGTCTTAAAGTTGAATTGCAGCATTTGGAGACTCTAAATCCATTGTTCTGGAAGAGGAGAATGAGAAAAAGGAAACAACAAAAGAGAGTTATGCTTCAAAAGCTAAATCATCTGAATGTAAATTACTCAACTATACCCTTTTCTTTTTGTCAAATGTTTATGTTCTTAGGTACTAAATTTCGGTTTTGATTTGAAAAAATGTTGTGCAAAAGAAAAACAATGTGGCAGTTTTATAATCAAAATGACTACATGCAGACATTGAAATGACACAAAGAAACACCTTTGAGAGTCTAATTTTCAAAGCAGACACTTCAACAATCAAGAGGGGAATGGTGTTACCCTTTAGGCCACTATCACTTGCTTTTAATCGCGTGAATTAAACTTCAATATTTAAGAATGTTGATTGTTGAATTTCATATCTGGTATATTCTAGATCGCAAAGAGCTGTCTGCAGTTTTCATTTTTATTTATTATTGTGGTGCCATCTGTGTCTTTCCACTGCTTGTTGAATCTCCACTTTCTAAATTTCTCTTACTCATCAAAGAAGAAGAACTACCCAATTTCATATTTCCCTAAACCCTAACTTTTAATTTTGAGAGAAATTGTAAAGAAAAAAGATGAATTGTATTTGTCCTTAGAAAAAATTGGGGGAAACGAAGAAGATGAATTGTAAAACAGGAAGAAGATGTTATTCAAAGTCCATGTCACCTGCCATGTAACAAATACTAAACGGACGTTTGACCAAACTAATGGCAAGACTAACTTGACACCATTTTAAAAGTTAAGGGACGAACTCGCCACTTTTTAAAGTTAAGGGACCAAATTGGACCCTGGTGTAAAGTTAAGGGACGAAAAGGGTTATTTTGCCAAAATAAAGAAAATAAAATGAGAAAAAATGAATAAAAAGTCGGGTAACAAAGTGCACAAAAATTAATAAGGAATACACCATAATTATCGGTGCGAAATAAACGTATTAGAAAAATATAGCGTTTGGTCAAATTTCGAAACAATTTTTACCCAGTTAAATGGCTTAAACTGTCCAAAATACCACAGAAAAGCAATAAAAAAATTCAAACAAACACGTCAGGTTAAACTACATGAAACGTAGATTGATATAACCTACGTTTGCAGGCTCGATTTTTGAAATTTTATGTCCACTGATTTAACGCACAATTGACTTTTAGTTTGACTGATTCGGCTTTAAATCTAACAAGTTCATTCTGGCTAATAATTTGGGCATTGCACAAGATGAAAAGCATGTTAAACTATACAGATGATGTAAAGAGAAATAAAGTCTGAATAATGAAAGTTTAAAAATGTTTGGTCAAAATTTGGGGTATGACAACACTTTCTGCTTAAAGTTGACAAACACTACTGGAGAGAGGAAACACATTGTTTGGGGATAAACACAACCAAGGTAAATGAAATAAACATCATTAATAAGTGAAATATGAACATGAGTATAAATTCAACTATGTATGATGTATGTATGAATGAATGTGTGTTATATTTTATGCTGACAAAATAGGCGAAAAAGATAAACCAGTGATGAAATAAACATCACACTATAACTGGATACTCGGTCAGTCTTAATGGGAATATACGAGAGATCAGACAAAGAGAGCCATTTAATGGAATAAAGTCCTGCTGCGAGGCTCAAGTCTTTCTGAGAAGAGGAAGATACTTCATTTAGGTAGAAACCCAGATAATCTTCTGACATTAATAACCTGTTTGAAGAGATAACCATACAAACTTTGTATGGCTGGAGGTAAATTAATTTTGTACTCTGTTGGGAGGGAAAACCACATTCATCTAGAGAAGCTTGAATCAAAGCTTAACTGGGGGTACCAGGTTTAATTCTTCACTAAAGATCATTAAGTCCAAAATTCAACTGGGGATATCGGAACATTCGTCCAACACATCACGACAATTTGGAGTAAAGATCCGTCATTTGGAGATGCTTCACAAAGTAAACCATGAGAACATTCAACTTTGTATTTCGAGTCTTAATCATTCTCAGAGTAACTGTTAGGCATGGCAAGAAAACCCGGGCCCGTCGGGGCCCGCCCGGACCCGGCCCGAAATTAACGGGGGAAACCCGATTTGATTGGGTGCGGGTGTCGGTAAAACCCGGTTTGTAATTGCGGGTGCGGGTGCGGGGGCGGGGGGTGCTACTACCCGCCCGCACCCACACCCGCCCCCTCCCGGTCTTATAATATTTACTCTAATACTCATATTTAAATTATTTTATATCACATTATTCACTTTTGAAGAAATAATTAAAAATCCTCATTAGTCATTTCTCACCATTCACTCAAACTCACATCTTTAGAAACAAGTTTATTATTAAAATGGTAAAGTTTTTAATAAAATTGTTAATTTTTATTACTATTTTTAAAAAAAAAAATTTGCGGATGGGGGCGGGTGCGGGTGCGGGCGCGGGCAAACCCGTTTCTATCGGGGGCAGGTCTGGGTGGTAAATTCTCATCCCCGACTGGGTTTGGGGGCGGGGACGGGTCTATAACAGGGAGGCGGGTGCGGGTGCGGGGTTAGATAAACCCGCCCCCGACCCGCCCCGTTGCCATGCCTAGTAACTGTTGATACTTCCTTCTAATGTTCACAAATCAAAGGAAAGTAAACACACGCATTTAAAAATAAAAGTAAATTTTTAAAATTTTTTTTTTAACAATTTCTACCAAAAGTAAAAATGACATTTTGAAATTTATATATATATATAATAAGAATTGCAAACAAATGGACAAAAGCTCAAATTTTATTGATAGAATGGTAATCCGCAAATGGCGCGATTCCATGGATCATTACAAAGTTAGAAAATGGTAATTAAAGGGAAAGGGCTACATTAAAATACCATGACCACTATTCTCTCTAACAACTTTGAATTCCCAATGTTCTTGAGCTTTGGCGAAACCGATTTGATTTGAGAACTTTTTGATAGACGTGGCTGTTTCAGATAATCCAATCTGGTTTGATTCAGTTACTTGCCATAAATCCCTAACTTTTGCCTAGATTGTCGTTTCAGGTTTTCAATCTACCAGGATGATTATTTTCTGTTTATGTCTCTAATTTTTTCCTGGACCTCCCTTTCAGGTTTTCAATCCACTGAGACGCTCTTTTTTGCCTAAGCTGCCCTTTCGGGTTTTCAACTTAAAGAGTTGTTCTTTTATTCTTTAGGCGAAGAATTTCTTGACTATATGGCATTTACATGACGAGTGAAATCTTCACCATCTATATTGGCAAGAATCAAGGCACCACCTGAGAAGGCTTTCTTAACAATGTATGGGCCATCATAATTAGGAGTCCACTTGCCCCTAGAATCAGTAAGGAAAGATTGGATTTTCTTGAGCACGAGGTTGCCTTCTCTGAATACATGAGGTCGAACCTTTTTGTCAACATATTTCTTCATTCTTTGCTGAAATAACTGACCATGGTATAGAGCCATCATTCTTTTCTCTTCAATCAGATTCATCTCATCATATCGACTTTGGCATCATTCAGCCTCTATTAATTTTGATTCCATCTAGACTCTCATTGACGGGATTTCAACCTCTATGGGGAGCACTTCTTCCATGCCATATACCAAGGAGAAAGGGGTTGCCCCTATTGAAGTGAGGACGGATGTACGATACCCACATAGATCAAACGGGAGCATCTCGTGCCAATCTTTGTAAGTCACAACCAACTTCTGGAAGATTTTCTTTATATTCTTGTTAGCAGCTTCAACAACCCCATTCATTTTAGGTATGTAAAGAGAAGAGTTATGGTGTTTAATTTTGAACTCGGTGCCCATCTATTTCATCATTTTGTTATTCAAGTTCGATCCATTATCAGTAATGATCTTGCTTGGAATACCATAACGACAGATGATTTGGTTCTTGATAAACCGGACCACTACTTGCTTGGTCACATTGGCATATGACGCCACTTCAACCTACTTGGTGAAATATTCAATGGCCACTAGGATGAAATGATGTCCGTTTGAAGCTTTAGGTTCAATCATTCCAATTTCCCACATAGAGAAAGGCCAGGGAGAAGAAAGAACATTGAGAATAATTGGAGGTACATGAGTTTGTGAGTGTAACTTCTCCATTAGATGTTTTGCATGATGTCATAACTATAAGAAAACTTAGCATTTTTATAAGTCGGAGTATGATGTTAATTGATATCTTTGAATATGCGTGGCACCCTTGCATTAGAGGTCTTAAGAATCATCAAAAAAACACTTCAAAATTGTCCAAAATCATGAAAATCAGATTCAGCACAAAAATGCACTACATGTGCCGGCACTTACGCAACTCAGCCTGACACACGTAACTCATTTTTGAAGCATGTAGCTTCTGTTTTGTTTCGGTCGACACACACCTTCTTCAGGTCGGCACATACTGGAAGTTTCAACAGTATATGTTGGCACATACGTGTTTCAGGCCAACACATCTACTTTGGATTTAAGGGTTTGTCCTCTAAGATCGTGTGAAGATTTGGCGGTTTTCGTGCAAGACGTTCAAGAGAGGATTGTGATGTTGTGAAAGCCTTTGGTGATAAAGTACGCAAAGGACCCTTTGGAGATAAAGAACTCAAAGGAAGTAGCGGAGAACGGCGAATCGAATTGAAGTCTTGTGGAACAATCGGTACAATTGATCGTGCGCAAAAGCTTGGAAGATAAAGAAGGCAAAGGAGAAGCAATATAGACAATTCAAATGGCATCCATTGTTGTCTTGGTCTTACTCAAGATCAAATGAAGAAAAGAGGTTGAATCAACATCAGAACCAGTAGTGTTTGTATGGTTGCTCTAAACACTTTTCTTATATATCGAATTTATGCATAGTAAGAAAGTATCCTAGGCGCAAACGTACCCATGCGCGAGGACGAAAGTAGGGAACTGCGTGAACAAATCCTCGTGTCAATCTCTCTATTATCTCTTTACTCGTTTTATTTTTCATTACGCAATTTATCAAATAGAATTGATTAATCGATCGACTCGTAAGAATTTTCCTGTGATCTTTTTGTTTTAAACTTAATTGTTGATAAGCTTATAATCACTTTTGATTATAAGAGGTTTCATATCAACAACAACACAAAGGAAATTCTGAAAATTCGTTCGCACACCAAGTGTTCGATAAATTGCATAGTTCAATATTTTTGCTTATTATCATTGGAAATAACATTACTAAGTTCATTAGTTTAAACGATTAATAACGTGATACTCAATTAAAGGTTAAATTCTATTATTGTGTTTGTCATTCCATATTTGGCTTTGCATATCCGAGTTCCAATAAATAGGTTCGTATAGATGACTTTTATCGATCCATACCAAAACCTTCCACGCTATCTCTTTTTTTAACAACTTTAAAACCCAAATTTTATTTGGTGATTTTGGCTTGGGTGTCTATTCACCCCCCCCCCCCCATCTAGACAAGTCGTCGTCGTCTAACAGAGTTTTGTCGGCACAAATCTCACATTTGTGGCATTTCTTCATATACTTGCACCAATCAGATTCCATTGACAGTCAATAGTATCATGCTCTTAAAATTTTCTTTACCATTGCTTGCCCATTGCCAAGAGTACCAAGGATCCTTCATGAATTTCTTTCATCAACATGTCTGCTTCGTGTCTATCCATGCATCTGAGCAAGACCGTGTCGAAGTGTCTCTTGTATAATATGTCATTATTTAGGAAGAAATTGCCAGCCAATCTTCTCAAAGTCTTCTTATCTTTCCTTGATGCCCCAAGCGGGTATTCTTGTCTTCGAAGGAAGCATTTAATGTCGTGATACCACGGCTTATCATCAACAACCTCTTCTATTGTAAACACATGAGCGGGTCTATCAAGGCGCATAACATCAATTTTAGGCACATTGTTCCATCGATTCACAAAAATCATGGAGGACAATGTAACCAGTGCATTGGCCATATTATTTTCTTCACGGGGAATGTCATGAAACTCAATTTCATTGAAGAAAGTTGACAGCCTCCTTGCATAATCTTTATAAAGAATCAAACCAGGTTGACGTGTTTCCCATTCTCCTTTGATCTAATTTATTACCAAAGCTGAGTCTCCATATTCATCCAGAATCTTGATCCTCAAATCAATGGCTTCTTCGAGACCCATGATGCAAGCTTCATATTCAGCTTCATTATTTGTACATTTGAATGCCAACCTTGCAGTAAAAGGAATATGGGAGCCTTGAGGCGTAATAATGATTACCCCAATTCCATTTCCATAAGCGTTGATAGCTCCATCAATTATCAAACCCCAATAGGATCCTGGCTCTGGCCCTTCATCTGGAAAGGGTTCATCACACTCCCTCATTTTCAGGTACATCACATCTTCATCTGGGAAGTCAAATTTGATTGATTCATAGTCATCAATTGGTTGATGAGCCAAATGATTAGCTAGAATACTTCCTTTGATGGCTATTTTAGCGTGGTATTCAATGTCGTATTCTGACAACAACGTCTGCCAACGGGCAATCCTTCCAGTTAAGACGGGCTTTTCAAAGATATACTTGATCGGGTCCATTTTGGAGATCAACCAAGTGGTATGACAAATCATATATTGGCGGAGACGATGGGCAGCCCATGCCAAAGCACAACATGTCTTTTCAAGCATAATGTAACGCGACTCGCAATATTTGAATTCCTTCCTTAGGTAATATATGGCATGCTCCTTTCTACCTGTTTCATCCTGCTGACCCATAACACAGCCCATGGAATCTTCCAATATAGTTAAGTACATGATCAAAGGTTTTCCTTCCATTGGAGGGATCAAAATGGGAGGTTCGAGCAAATACTCTTTGATGTTGTTAAAGGCTTTCTGGAAATCTTCTGTCCATACACAACCTTGGTTTTTCCGAAGAAGCTTGAATATAGGCCCATAAGTAGTGGTCATATGGGAGATAAATCTGGAGATGTAGTTCAAACGACCCAGAAATCCTCATACTTGCTTCTCAGTTTTGGGTGCTGGCATTTCCTGAATAGCTTTGACTTTGTCAAGATCAACTTCAATTCCTTTTTGGCTAACAAAGAAACCTAAGAGTTTCCTTAAACGAACACCAAATGTACATTTGTTAGGATTCATGTAGAGTTTGTATTTTCTCAACCGCTGAAATAACTTCAACAAATATTCCACATGTTCTTCTTCAGTTCTGGACTTAGCAATCATGTTGTCGACATATACTTCAATCTCTTTGTGCATCATGTCGTGGAAAAAAGTTGTCATGGCCCTTTGGTAAGTTGCACCTGCATTCTTCAAACCGAAAGGCATTACTTTGTAGCAAAATGTTCCCCATGGTGTAATAAATGAGGTTTTCTACATATCTCCAGGCGTCATCCTAATTTGATTGTAGCCTGAGAAACCATCCATGAAAGGGAAGACTTTGAATTTTGCAATGCTATCGACCAACATGTCAATATGTGGTAACAGAAAGTCATCTTTAGGACTAGCTTTGTTTAAATCTCTGTAGTCTACATACATTCTGACTTTACCGTCTTTCTTGGGAACTGGCACTATATTGGCCAACCATTGAGGGTACTCAGACGTGGCAAGGAAGCCTGCATCAATCTGCTTCTGAACTTCTTCTTTAATTTTGATGGCCATATCCAGGCGCGCTCTTCTCAACTTTTGTTTGATTGGTGGACATTCTAGTTTTAACGGAAAAAGATGCTCCACAATATCGGTATCCAACCCTGGAATATCCTGGTAGGACCAAGCAAACACATTTGGGTATTCTTTGAAAAATTTTATCATACTTTCTTTGACTGCTTGAGCAAGCAATGCTCCAATATTGACTTCTTTTTTATCTTCTTCTGAACCCAAATTGACTACTTCTACCGGCTCTTCGTAAGGCTGAATGGTTTCTTCCTCATGCTTGAGTAACCGAGAGATCTCATCTGGAATTTCTTCATCCTTTTCCTCTTTAGCTTCGAACACTGGGAACTCAAAGTTGGGAAAAGACATAGAGTCATATTTTTCAATGGGGTTTTCTATGGTTAATCTGCACATATGATTGATGCTATATTTTAGAAAACGGGTAAAATTTAGAGTGCGTGCAGATATTGAAAGTGTTATTTATCATTTTTTTAGGTTTACCATTTTCCGAAAAAGCAAAAAGTAAAAACAATAGTATGGAATGGAAAACAACATCTTATTTATTAATCAATTCTTGAAACAAAAGGCCCGATAAATAAACTCTTTTGCCTTGGGCAGAGCAAAGAGAAAATATTTTCGTCTAAAAAGGGGCCCTACAAAACATATCTCGCCTTGGGCAGAGCGAAATGACACAACAGACGACAAAAAATTACTTAGATATGTGAACAACAGTCGAGACGTCAATAACTATCCAATTCTGACAAACCCCTCCATGTATCACAAAGTCCTGTGAATCTTTCTCTGGATCATCTTCAAGGATGGCACTGAATTCCGGTGGAGTAGAGACTTGTTCTTCAACTGTATCGTTGTCTGGCCACAGGGTATACTTAAGTTTCTTGCGAGGAGAGTAAAAAGGCACATATACATCTTCTTGTGATATGTATCCAGGATCCTCAAGGTAAGACTCCCATTCTTTAGCCTAAATAGATGAATCATCTTCAAAGTTATCTTCCATAATAGTATCAACTTCTAGTGAAATAAGAGGATCAAGATATTTCTCAGCTTTGTTATTTTCTTCAGTCATCTTGTCGTCTGATTCATACTTAAATTAAGGAGAGTAAAATGATACATATGCATCTTCTTGTGATATGTATCCAGGATCCTCAAGGTAAGGCTCCCAGTCCTCTGTAGGAATGGATAAATCATCTTCAAAGTTATCTTCCATAATAGCATAAGCTTCTGGCGAATTAGGGTAGATGAAACCTCCACAGCAGAAAACAAATTGAATGGGACGAAAGACTTTATCCTTCTTTATAGCTTTTGCAGATATTGGAGAAAACCCGAGGCCTCCTCTAGTCTTGTTATTAGTAGGGATCATAACCTCTCCCCATCCTTTAGTAGTCCCACTTATAACTGCTCGTATTGCATCTTTGTAAGAAGAAATGGATGTTCCTTTCTTCATATCTTCATTACTTACAGAAAGTGCTTGGAACTGAGTTCCAATGGCCTCTTCAGGTTCTAAGTAAGAAAATAGCGATAGGTGACTTATGGTTAGAGCTCGTTCACCACATACTGTTATCAATTTCCCATTTTTCACAAATTTTAATTTTTGATGAAGCGTTGAAGTGACTGCTCCAGCCACATGGATCCAAGGACGACCCAACAAACAACTGTACGTCGCTCCGATATTCATTACCTAGAATGTAATCTGGAATGTATGAGGCCCAATAGTTATGGGGAGATCGACCTCTCCAATAACAATATTCTGGGATCCCTCAAAAGCTTTAATAACAATTTCACCGCCTCTTATAGGAGCTCCTTGAAAAGATAATCTTGAAAGAGTGGACTTCGGTATGACATTCAATGATGAACCAATGTCTACCAACACGCTAGACAAAGCGTCATTCATACAGTTGATTGAGATGTTCAGTGCCATGTTATGGTTTTTTCCCTCCTCTGGGAGCTCCTCATTACAAAAGTTCAGGTTGTTACAAGCGGTGACATTAGCAACAATGTTGTCGAACTGATCCACGGTCACATCGTGGTCCACAAAGGCTTGCTCCAATACCTTCTACAAAGCTTCCCTATGAGCCTCAGAGCTTATTAGAAGGGACAACACAAATATTCTGGAGGGAGTGTGCAACAATCGATCCATAATATTGTATTCACTCTTTTTTATCAGTCTCAACACCTCATCATCATCCTTCCTTTGATTTGTATCACTGGATTGGCCTATTTCAACAGGTTCCCCGATTGGAGTCTCATTTCTTGCAATGACGTCCTCAACCTTTTTGACAAATATGCATTAACTTATTGTGACTCTGCCCATACTCGCGACCAAGAGAAATGGGTAAGGGAGTCAGTTATGCGAGGGGAAGGTATTAGCACCCCCACGCGTCCATCGTACTTGATTGGATTTAAGCTTGTTGTCTCGATCAAAGGGTGTCGTCATCTGGAGCTCCACTGCTACTGGAAAGGAAAAGAAACGGGAACGGAAGAGAACGAAGAAACGGAGGAGAAAAGAAAAAGAAGTGACTCGGTAGGACATCGTCGTCCTAGGCCTACGTATTCCCTCGTGCAATGGGAAAGTCAGAGTCAACGTAGTTCAGACACGAACTAAAGGGGGGAGGTTACTCGCCAAGGCATCGCCGTCATGAGCCTACGTATCCTCAATCTAACCAGAAGGAGGAAATCAGAGCAGTCGTAGTTCAACCTAACGAGGTCTTAATGTTTTTTACGAGCGACGTTAAGTTCGCGACGGAAAATAACGTGCTATTTTCTGAAAAGGAGGTGAAGCTTAACAATCCCGAAGGATGAAAAGGTTTGAGTTTGTTTTGTGTTTTTTAGACAGAAGTGGATTGAAGTTAGTTCATAACTTGCATTGCACCCAAGTCTTCAACATAGGAACGAATGCGTCGCATATCGTCCCCAATAGGACGTACACTAAGCATCCTAGAAAAATGAAGGGAAACCCCTCATTTCTTATTTCCCATATACAAGGCTCATGTGCAATACACATTAATCTTTATTAAGTGTTTTGGAGTGGTTGTGGGATGAGAAGAGAAGACTCAAAGAAAAGAAAACACTAAGGGGAAACTAAATTATTCCTAATGTTGTCATGCAGGATGGCCCTAAGGTCAAGGTTAGGGAACCACCTAAGTCTAAAGAAGAGAGAGGGATAGCACTACCTAATGCTTATCCTACCTCACCTTAATAAAAAATTAAGGATGAGCTAGGATCCCAAAGGGCGTGGGGAAGTTGTACACAAAGCATTATATCATGCTATTCACAAACACACAAGAGAAAGTAAAAGAGATGAGATGGAAAGAGGAATAAACATGGATAACCATCCATAAGTTCAAATGTCTTACCTCTGCCCCTACATAAAAGGCTAGTACCAAATGATTACAAGTAAGGAATACAAGTATCAAAAGTAAACCAAACAAATGCTAGTTGCTTTAAGAAGACAACTTAAGAAACAAATAAGGTTTAAACCAAAAGGAAAAGGTCCTAAGGGTTAAGGAACATTCAAAGTCAGTAGGTATAGGCCAAGGGATCCTACTAAGGTAAACATGCTAAGTGAAAGCAAACAATGTCAAACTATGCACTAAAAGTTCATATAAATGCAAGTTAAGTAATAACTATGCAAGATGAATGCAAGTGAATCATGAACATAAATAAATGCATATGTAAACATCAAAGTCATAATTGAATGACATTTAAGAAATCATAGAGATGTCAATGAAAGATCATACAAGTCATGGATGCAAGCATTGATCAAGTAGGAAGAAGTGGGAGCAAACATCATTTAAGTCCCAATAAGGAAGCATACTTGTAATGCAAGTAAGAAATGAGGATGTAAGATGAACAATCATGTTATATGAATGCAATTCAGTAGCATATGGCATTGGAGATGACATTTAGAAGTCAAGAATGTATGCACAAAGTTCACACAAGTATCATGTTGAAGCACATTGAAGATTAGAAGCAAAACATGGTTCAAACTAGGTCAAACAAGTTCAAACAAACACCCTAAGATTTATGAACTTAAGAGACATGTGAGGTGATGTTATAAGCCCTGGCATAGAGTCAAGAATGATTAAAAACAGAAGTTGAATCATGTCAAAGTGAATGTCCAAGACCATATAAGAGTTGATACAAACATGTGCTCAAAGAAGGTCAAGTGAGAATGCACAATTACACAACACATTTCAAGTTAAAACATGTGCATACAAGTCATGTAAGGATGAACTTTGAGTGACCTATAACATGAGAAAAGTGACCTATAACATGAGAAAAGTGACCTATAATGTTCATGCAACATGGATTAAAAGGTCTCAACAATTGTCAAAGAAGGTTACACACAATGCATATTAAAACCCTAGCACAAGTCTTCTAACATCCACACAAACAAACATGCTTTTGTATAATCCCTAAGATCATGTTAGAAGGATGAGAAACTTGGAAAAAGGCAAGCATTTTGAAGAGAAATCAGTGTACAAACATGTCTCAAAAAGATATCTCAAAAATCATTAAGAATCATGCATAAACATGCCTCACAATGTCATACAAATCATACAAGCAAATGGATCAAAGATAGCATCCAAAAGTCAATCCAAAATGACCTAAAAAATCTATGAAAAATGAATGAGATGCCTTGATATACTATAGATGCATGTATCAATTATTAGGCAAAAATTCAATCCACAACTATGTCAAACAATTCCAAAATGAAATATGTATCATGAATAAATGCACAAACAAAAGAAATTAAAAGAATATTCATGGAGAAATGACAAAATATGATAAAATCAGAAAATAAAATATGCAAAAATTATTTAAATGCCTTAGAATGCATCATGAATTTTTTTGGGAATTTTATCATGCATAAAAGTATTTTTAAAAATCAAATAGCAAACATATATGAAAAGAAAATAAAAGAAAACAAAGAAATGAGCCAGGGGAGTGCCACGAAAGTAATTATTCAGTTCAAGTACTTTGGGCTCCAAAGCGTGGGGTGTGAATATCAAAATCAGCCTAGTCCAATAACATGTGTTCAGATGAAGCTCATATTATGTGCATCATTCAAAAGTTTGACTCAACAATAACCATCAGATCAAGTCAACAAGGATGATCAGTCAAGGTACAACAATCACACGCATCACAATGAGAGCACATGATAACCATGATGGAATGCACGCACGAGATCAAACAATTCAAAATCAACTCAAAAACGAGGCACGTGAGAGAGAGCCTCTTTCATTAATGCGTTGGCATGCTTACGTGCGTTAGATCAGAAAGATCAAACGGTTGGGATTTAAACTGAGGAAAAGGTTAGGGTTTATATGGTTGATGAACACCACCGGCCGGAGAAGACTCCGGTCATCTTCTCCGGCCAATCACCACCGTACCAAACTTTTCAGGTCATCAGAAATTGACAAATCGTATATCAAAATGTTCCTTAGGTCATGTAGATCATGGATCCAGCATCAAAAATCACAAACAACTCACATACAGAGAGAATCGAAGAGAGTAAGTTTGCCCTAGAAAATTCAACTAAGCACCTAAGGTGCCTATCAACTAGCCAGAGGTTCACATGCTTCTATTAAGCTCAAAAAAACACAAAAACAAGTTCAAATCAGAGCAATATAAGAGCAAGAAGTTGGAACTAAAACCTGTAGTGAATTAAGCCTTGGATCAAATAAAACCAGAGGTGAGGTTCCTAGCTTGCTTGAGCTTCAAATTAGCCAAATAAATGCAATGCCAAACTTCAGATCTTGAGAATCAGTTGATGAAGATGGAATCAAATTGCAGCTTCTCTTCCTTTGCTTACTCCATTGATGATTATTCAAAGATGAAGATGAAGAATAGTAGAGATACTTGCAGAGAGAAAGAGGAATGAAGCTTCGAGAGAGAGAGCCTTAAGAAAGAGAAAGTGTGAAAATTTTGAGAGAAGTGAAGAATGAACCAAAGTTGGCTGCAATTCTGTTATGGATTCTATTTATATCCTTGGTTAAATTCTAACTGTCATGGTTGACAGTTAGAACCATGGTTAGAAGTGAGGTTGAGTGAAAATAAAAGTGAAGAGGGAAAATGAAAATGAATTGAATATGTAGAGTGAAGTGAGGTTAATGGCACAAGTTATGGTGTTTTGTTATGGTAAGGAGAAGATCATGGAAGTTTGTGGTGGGGAGTAAGATGGATGGTGATGATGTTCACTGAGCTTGCAAGGTACAATGCTGCAACAACTTGTCATGTAAGTTTCTTTTTCCTTTGGTTTGAACATATATGGCAATGGGTACATGAGCATGTGATGGATAAGAGGTATATTTGCCTTGAAATGGCAAAGCCAATGACATGGTATGGCAGATGCATTCGCAAGATGTACAAGAAAAACAAGGTTTTTTAACTGAATAGCTTGTTTGGCATGAAAGAAAGACAGTGGGTATAAGATGGTCTTTGGCACCTTGTATTTTCATGGCCAATGGATGAAATGAAGAGTTCTTGGATCCTTTGGAAAGAGGAAAGGGATGAGAACAAAGTTAATGTGGAAAGCAAACAAAATTGAAGCCCCTAAGATGCTTAAAATTGACCATGAAAGTGCTTGCATATTTTTGAGTTGGCAGGCCATCTTGACCTGGTTGTGCCTAGCCCATGCGCGTGTGAGATTCAAGTGTGATGACCCTAACTTTAACCCACTATAACTCTCAATGAGTTGATCAGATGAAAACTCTTTCAACACCAAAGTTGAAGAGGAGATCAAGAGGAACAAGATTGATGTTGAACATTTTTCCATTTGGAGTTTCTATCTTGGAGAAATTTTCCTTGGAACATTGACATGTCATGCACACCAAGTATTTGTGGGAATGACTACGTGATGACTGGTCATGACTTGCCAATTTGCCTTGATTTGTCTCAACTTTAATTGATCATATCTCTCTCAATTTTGATCCAATGGACATGTTTTTGGTATGGTTTTGAAGCTTGGAATGTGAACTTTTAATAGGCCTCCCTAACTTTTCAGTTTGGAGCTTGGAACATGGAAAAAGAATGCCTCAAAAGTGACCCTTCAACTTGATAACACTTGCCATAAATGGAAACCCTAAGTTTCTAAATTTGGCAACTTTGAATCTTTCTTGATTTTTGATGAAACCCTAGACATTCCTTGATCAAATCTTCACCAATGATCATATTGAACTTGAGTAACATGAAATTGACCCCAAAAAGTCAAGAGTTGACTTTTTCCTCTAAACAGTTGACTTTCCCCAATTCTCCTGATTTTCAGTCAATTGACCAATTGAATATCCTCTGAAACAAAGTGATGGACAATTCTACAATCTTAGACAAATAAGGACGTGAGGAATACCATGAAAACAAGTCTTGCCCAAAAAATCAGATATAAACTGATTTTATGGCAAACCCTAGTTTTGTACCCTCAGCTAGGAGAAATCAGCTCATCCTCCAAATCCAAATTCCTCTGAGTATGATGTGTATCCTCTCAAACAATGATGAGATGTGCCCTTTGGTGAGGATAAAAACTCAAAGATCTTGCCCATTGGGGTGTTATACTCAAGAATCCCAAAACCCTAATTTTGCATTGGTTAGGAGAAGGTGGTTCCCTTGAGATTTCTTGTCAAGCCTGATCACATGATGAGATGGTGGACCAATTAAGATCTCTTGAGGCTCAAGGCTCCTTGGATTTGATTGAGATACCTTGATCCCATGCTAAGGCCAGTGATATGCAAAGATGATAATGCAAAGAATGCAATGAAACATAAGCCAGTTAATGCTGAAACGTGAGGGCAAATTTTGAGGTGTTACAGCTGCCCCTATTCAAACTTCTTCGATCTGAGGATATGATAGCAACGACTTTCAGACAATCAGGATACACGGGGTTTGAATACCAAAATAAACCGGGAAATTTGCAACCTATGGAGGGTAATGAAATATAGTGATTACGAGGGCGGCCGAAGGCGAACTCGAAAAGGAAGACCGGCCGAAGGCGGATTCTGCGCGGGGACAAGATAATAGGAGAACGGCCGAAGGCGAACTCGAAAAGAAACACCATCCGAAGGAGGAATTTCAAACAGAGGTAGACCGGCCTAAGTGGAGCTACGCTGGGGAGGAAGACTAGACCAGCCGAAGGCGAGCTAATCAACGAAAGGATACGAGAACGACCGAAGGCGAACACGAAAAGAAAGGCCAAGCCGAAGGTGGACTTTCAAAGAAAGGCTAAGCTGAGGGTAGACTTTCAAACAAAGGATATGAGGACAACAGAAGGCGAACTCAAAAAAAAAGACCAAGCCGAAGGTGGACTTTCAAAGAACAATACGAGACCAAGCCAAAGGTGGGCTCGAAAAGAAAGACCGAGCCTAAGGTGGACTTTCAAAAAAAGACTAAGGCAAGGACGATCGAAGGCGAACTCGAAAAGAAAGACCAAACCGAAGGTGAACTTTCAATAGACTTTCAAACAAAGGATACGAGGACGGCCGACGGCGAACTCGAAAAGAAAGGCCAAACCGAAGGTGAACTTTCAAACCCAACAATACGAGACCAAGCCAAAGGTGGACTCGAAAAAGAAAGACCGAACCGAAGGTGGACTTTCAAAAAATGACTAAGTAGAATCAACGGACCTACCAAGATGACTCCGCTGGGGAAAAGAGAAATCTAAACAGACAACTCTATAGGGGAGTATAGGAAGGAACAACAGTAAGAAGGACGAATCCACTGGTTGTGGTGTAATGTCAAACAACATCTCCTGAATTACATCTCTTTCTGCTGGGGAAAGAAACTGGTAACAGATATCAAACCTGGCTTATGCTTCGAATGCATATGTTTGAATTTTTCTATAGCGTAATGCTCCATACAAAATGGAAATGTTGCGCGTTTGGGAGGATACCATGAAAAAATGCTCATGCAATGCAAAAGAAGTGTCTCAGCAAAATAAATGCTGAAGACGAAAGTAACTCCACCGGGGATGACAAACTAAATTATCCTCCGAATTAAAGACCCTGCTGAGGAAGATTTCACTGAACAACTTCCTGATCACAAACTTTGCTGGAGATGAAGACTCCGAGAGAAATTCCACTCTGTTGGAGATGGATGAACATTGCAGAGGGAACCCAAGAAATTTCTCTCCGCTGAAGATTACCACTGACTTCTACCGAAGACAGAACTCAAAACACGGATCTGAAAGATGCAAATAACAATTGGACTTAAACTTGATGGGGGTGTCAACCGTTGTTGAACAAACCACTGCGAAGATCACCACCAGACTCTGCTTGGGGGACAAGTCAATAATATCGAACCTGCTTGGGGATATTACTGAACTTAACCTGCCACTGGGAGAAATCTGTACCTTCACCCTACTAGGAAGTATTAGCCACTATTAGCAAGCCTGCCTGGAGAATGGTGAGATTGACGACATCAACTCTTCTAGGGGATACCATCAAACTTACTCATCTGTTGGGGATCAGACCATACCGTTGCTGACGAGAAAAACATTTCCTGACTAGCTGAGGAAAATGAGTGCTAAGTCTCTGTGGGGAAACAACCTTTTTGTCTAAAGAAGGAAGATATTCCATAAGTCTCCTGCTGGGGATGCAGAAGTATTAACTTCTGGCTGCTTGCTAAGAGACTAACCAATCACAACTCTAGCTGAGGAA
Organism: Lathyrus tuberosus; assembly: GCA_022829125.1. Lineage (NCBI taxonomy): Eukaryota > Viridiplantae > Streptophyta > Magnoliopsida > Fabales > Fabaceae > Lathyrus > Lathyrus tuberosus. The sequence continues at coordinate 2,951,709 of JALAZF010000463.1, read as the reverse complement.
ATAATCCTCTGTACTCTGGCTGGGGAGAGTAACAACCTGCTGTTAAAGGAAAGCATTTACCCTCCTGGGGATTAGAGCATGTCGTTGCTGACGGAACTACACTTTATGACCTCCTGAGGAAAGTGATTACCAGGCTCTGTGGGGAAAATAAAGTATTTTCAAAGACATCCAACACACCTCCTGCTGGAGACACAACCACATTCACCTCGAAGCGATCCACTTTAAATTGCTTGCTGGGGAGAATATCTCTACTGGGGAGAAACCCTGCTACCCTGCAAACAAAATCAACAGTATATGCAAAATGGCTATCTCGATTACCATTACAATGACCGTTACTTGAACAATTCCCATTGTTATCCGATATGCTTCACAAAGCTTAACATTTTCGCATGCAATGTTTATCAAAAATATCGGACGTTTTCACAAACAAAAACAGTTAAAAGTAAAAACACAAATGGAAAACTCTTTAAATGAAATGAAAGTTTTATTGAATGAATTGGCCTGTAAATAGACATTTACATCCGGAAGCAATTCCTGAAAAGAGGTCATTGCACAAAAGAAGTAAAAGAAAATACACATGTCGGCAATGTGGGGAACAGATATCCACCATGATTCAATTCAGCCATGACCCGATATGGCTCATTTATCCGCCGATGCTCTGACCTTCGAAGAGACTGACTGGACTGATTACTTTCCTTAAAAACTTCCAAGTATCAAAGGTGTTCACATATCGAACGTAGATTGTAGCCTCTTGCTTTCGATCCCTAACTTTTTCCTGGATCGCCCTTTTCGGGTTTTCAGTCCACCGGGATACCCATTTTTGCCAAAGTTTCCTTTCCAGGTTTTCAAATTTGCGGGTTTATTCTTTTATTTTCTTTTTATCCCTAATTTTTACCCGAACCTTTTCTTTTTATGGTTCGCCAGGATGCCCCTTTTTGCCTGGACTTTCTTTTTATGTCCAGCGGGTCTTTTTTATGCAAAGTATATTTTGACTACGTCTGCATTCACAGGGGACGTAAAATCTTCTCCATCCATAGTTGAGAGTAATAAGGCTCCACCAGAGAAAACCTGTTTTACTACATATGGCCCTTCGTAGTTTGGAGTCCATTTGGCCTTGTGATCTGTTTGAGGAGGAAGGATCCTTTTCAAAACCAATTCACCAGCCTAGAAACACCGAGGACGCACTTTCTGATAAAAGGCTTTCTTCATCCTGCTCTGATACAACCGACCATGTGCAATGGTTGTTAATCTCTTTTCCTCGATAAGGTTCAGCTGATTCAATCTGGAACGCACCCATTCAGCTTCATCAAGCTTCACATCTGCCAGAATTCTCAAAGAAGGAATCTCAACCTCTAATGGTAGAACTGCTTCCATACCATATACCAGTGAGAAAGGAGTTGCCCCAGTTGATGTGCGTACCGAAATACGATAACCGTGTAAAGCATAAGGCAACATCTCATGCCAGTCTTTATACGTCACCACCATTTTCTGCATAATCTTCTTGATGTTCTTATTTGCCGCTTCAACCGCCCCATTCATCTTCGGACGATAGGGAGAAGAATTGTGATGTTTAATCTTAAAGCTCTGACATAGCTCCTTCATCATCTTGTTGTTCAAATTTGAACCATTATCAGTAATGATTCTCTTTGGGACTCCATACCGGCAGATGATATCCTTCTTGATAAACCGAGCTACCACTTGTCTGGTGACGTTGGCGTACGAGGTTGCTTCCACCCACTTCGTGAAATAATCAATGGCAACCAAAATGAAACGATGCCCATTGGAAACAGTCGGCTCAATCTTTCCGATCATATAAATGCCCCACATGGCAAAGAGCCAAGGTGACGACAACACATTCAGAGGAGTAGGCGGCACGTGCACCTTATCAGCATAAATCTGGAATTTATGATATTTTCGGGCGTATTTGAAACAATCAGACTCCATAGTCATCCAGTAATACCCCGTTCTCAATAGCTTTTTGGCCATAGCATGCCCATTGGCATGGGTACCGAAAGAACCCTCATGAACTTCTTCCATTAACAGGTTTGCCTCATGTTCATCAACACAACGTAGCAAGACCATGTCAAAGTTCCTCTTGTACAGCACATCATCTTTAGTCAGAAAGAAATTCCCTGCCAACCTCCTCAGAGTTTTCTTATCCTTAGCAGACGCACCCTCTGGATACTCTTGACTCTTTAGAAAAACCTTAATATCATGATACCACAGTTTGCCATCTGACACACCCGCAACCGCAAACACAAAAGCCGGTCTATCCAAGAGCCTGATTCTAATCGAAGAAGTTTCATTCCAACGATTCACCTGATACATCGAAGACAACGTTGCCAACGCATCTTTCATCTGATTCTCCAATCGGGGTATATGATGGAAATCGACTCTGTCAAAGAAAGGTAACAACCTTCTGGCATAGTTGTTATAAGGCACCAGATTGGCCTGACGAGTTTCCCATTCACTTATAATCTGATTAACTACCAACGCAGAATTACCATAAACAATGAGGTTCTTGATTCTCAATACAATTGATTCTTCTAACCCCATGATGCATGCTTCATACTCTGCCTCATTGTTGGTGCATATGAATGCTACTCGGGCAGTGAAGGGTATATGAGAACCCTGTGGAGTCGTAATGCTTGCCCCAATTCCGTTACCATATGAGTTGACTGCTCCATCAAAGACTAGCTTCCATTGGGATCCAATTTCAGGTCCCTCATCATGCAAAGGCTCTTCACTGTCTTTCATCTTCAGAAACATGATATGTTCATCATGAAATTCGAACTTCTTCGGTTGATAATCCTCAATTGGTTGTTCAGCAAGATATTCTGACAAAACACTTCCCTTAATGGCCTTTTGGGAAACATATTGAATATCGTATTCTGTCAGAACCATCTGCCAACGGGCTATTCTTCCAGAAAGCGCCTGCTTTTCAAACACATACTTGATCGGATCCATCTTCGAAATCAAGAGGGTTGTGTGGTTTACCATATACTGCCTCAAACGCTTGGCTGCCCAAGCGAGTGCACAACATGTTTTTTCTAGCATTGAGTACCTTGACTCACAATCAGTGAACTTTTTACTCAGGTAGTAGATGGCATGCTCTTTTCTACCTGACTCGTCGTGTTGACCGAGCACACATCCCATTGAGTTCTCAAGAACTGTAAGATACATAATCAATGGCCTTCCTGGCACTGGCGGCATAAGGACCGGAGGTTCCTACAAATATTATTTTATTTTTTCAAACGCCTTTGACAATTTTCATTCCACCTGACCTCTTGATCTTTTATTAACAATTTGAATATTGGTTCACACGTGGCTGTAAGATGAGAGATGAATCTAGCAATGTAGTTCAATCTCCCTAGGAAACCACAAACCTCTTTTTCTGTTCTCGGTTCAGGCATTTCTTGTATGGCTTTTACTTTAGCAGGATCAACCTCGATACCTTTTTCGCTAACAATAAACCCCAGTAATTTTCCAGACCTCACCCCGAAGGTGCACTTGTTCGGATTCAACCTTAGTCTAAACTTTATCAACCTTTCAAACAGCTTCTGAAGATTCACCAGATGCTCCTCCTCCGTTTGTGACTTCGCAATCATGCCATCAACATAGACCTCGATCTCTTTGTGAATCATATCATGAAAGAGAGTCACCATTGCCCGCTGATAGGTTGCCCCAGGATTTTTCAATCCAAAGGGCATTACCTTATAACAGAACGTTCCCCACGGTGTTATGAACGCCGTCTTCTCCATGTCCTCTGGGGCCATTTTGATTTGGTTATACCCAGAGAAGCCATCCATGAAGGAAAATACAGAATATTGAGCAGTATTGTCCACTAACACGTCAATGTGAGGAAGCAGGAAATCGTCTTTCGGGCTTGCTCTATTCAGATCTCTGTAGTCAACACACATCCTGACCTTTCCATCCTTCTTAGGTACAGGCACAATGTTAGCAACCCACGGAGGATAATTTGTCACAGCCAGAAATCCAGCATCTATCTGTTTTTGAACCTCTTCTTTAATCTTGACAGACATTTTTGGTTTCGTCCTTCTCAGCTTCTGTTTAACCGGAGTACAACCTTCTTTGAGCGGCAGCCGGTGTACCACAATGTCAGTGTCAAGCCCAGGCATGTCTTGGTAAGACCAGGCGAAGATATCAACATACTTTCGAAGCATTGCAATCAATATTCCCTTTACACTATCTTCCAAAGCAGCCCCAATCCTTACTTCTTTCTTTGCGTCCTCGGTTCCCAAGTTAACAATCTCCAATTCCTCCTGATGAGGTAGAATGACCTTTTCCTCCTGTTTCAACAGTCTGGCCAATTCCTCGGGTAAGTCACAATCTTCATCAGCCTCTTCTTCAGCCTTATAAATGGGATTGTCGAAATCATACCGAGCCATAGCTGAATCATGATTGGTGGCATCTGAACAAGGAAACCTGCATGATTGATGATTTATGTTTATTATGTATGCAACAATCAAAAACACATTTCCATTTTGATGTGATTTAATGCAAAAAGTAAAAACAGATAAACAGGGATCAAAATATTTGAATGTGAAAAACGTCCTTTATTAATGATAAAGAAAGCACATAAAATATTCAAGCCCTACAAACAAAAATCACTACGCCTTGGGCAGAACGTAGGATTGTCATAACAGGAAAACAAAGGCAATTACACTGGGCCGGTCACTTGAATGGCTTTCTCTGATGACCAGTTGTAAAGACTTTGACCGGGAATGCAGGGGTGGATCCAATTATCCATATCACAATCACTATCCCCTTCTTCATCAATAGCATTAACTCTGTCAAAGAACACACCCGCGCTGGTAAAATGAACCGGACCATAAAACTTGGGAGGATCTTCAGGACGCCTGGGTGGCTTATATCCCAGCCTGTAAGTATTCTGCTTTTTTTGGACCTCGATAACTTGACCCTATTTCTGTGAACTGCCGGCCTCAACCACCGCCCGTGCATCCTTGAAGGAAGACATGGAGACCTCTGGCTTATATACCACTGCAGGCTGTTTTAACACTCCAGATTGGCGGACTTCCTTAAGAGGCTCTTCGGGAATCTTCACCGCTTCAAAACCCTGACATAAAGTTTCATGTATTTCGCCATCTACCTCCGCATACTTGAAAGTAGATAGATGACTTATCATGATATCTTCTTCTTCGCAAACCGTCACCACATGTCCGTCTACCATGTACTTCAGCTTCTGATGTAAAGTGGACGTCACTACCCCAGCACTATGAATCTATGGACGTCCCAGTAAACAACTGTAAGCAGGCTGAATGTCCATGATATAGAAGGTAGCATCAAAAACCTATGAACCAACCTTAATCGGTAGCACGATTTCCCCAAAGACAGATCTCTTGGAACCGTCGAACACACGCACCACCAAATCACTTGGTGTGCAGATTAACCCGTGAGTGTCCAACTTCATCAATGCTTTCTTCGGTAAAACATTCAAAGATGACCCAGTGTCAACAAGCACCTGCGACATTAAAGATCCTCAGCACTCAACTAAAATGTGCAAAGCATTATTATGATTTCTCCCAGCTAGGGTCAAATCTACATCAGTAAATCCCAAGCCATTTCCTGCATTAACATGGGGCACTACCCCCTTCAACTGATTAATTGAGATCTCCTGTGGTACATACGCAGCATTCAATACCTTCAACAGTGAGTTTCGATGCACCTCCGAGCACAATAACAGAGATAAAATGGATATCTTGGACGGTGTTTGGTGCTGCTGGTCAACAATTTTGTAGTCACTCTTCCGAATCAGCCTCTAAACTCTTCTACATTCTCTGAGAAAGAATTATCAACTAGCTTTGCTGCGGAATCATTCATTACTGGCGTCTGCACAGAATTATCCATAACCTGATTTCCTTTATCCTGCCTAGCACCACCAGCCTGATCATCAGATGGGATAAAGACTCTACCACTCCGGGTAATAGCTCCTGCTTCATCATTACTCTCAGCATTGGAGTTCATCACTGACGTTCCCATCAATTCTTGTTTCTGCCCGTTAACAAACACTTTAGCACCGTAATTCCAGGGGATAGCTTTTGTACTCTCATACGGAACGGGCCCAGGAGTGGTGATAATGACCAGTGCTGGTCTTGTCGGCGCTGAAATGGTTACCGTCTTAAAAGGGATAGTAACAGTGGAAATATCATTCCTTCTTCTGGTCGCACCTATCGAACTATAACCGACCTTCTTCAATTAGCTTTTGAATTTCGGATCTCAATAGATCATAACCATTAGTCTGCAGCATACATTCGGAGCAACTCTTATCACAACCAGTGAATACTCCACCCTTCAGTAGTCTCTCTTTCACTACCAACAAAGGAGTTCTTAGTTCATTCACGTCTAGAACCAAATTCAAAGATTCACCCTATTCTATAATAGCATTAACCCTCGGCCCATCATGGTTCGACATTGGGTTTTGAATGACATTTGGCACGTCGTTGGAAAAGTTAATGGCCTTCGAATCCACCAAATCTTGGACTTTATGCTTAAAAGCTTTACAGTCCTCAATGTGGTGCCCGGGTGCCCAGAATGAAATTCACAGTGGGCATTGGGATTGTAACCCGGAGGTGGATTGCCAATAATAGGAGCCAAAGTCCTCTTATGAATTAACTACAATTGCATCAAATGCTGAAACAACTAGGAATAAGGCAACGATGGAGTATCAAAGTGCCTATTCTGCTTAGGCCTTGGCTGATATTGGCGAGGAGCCTGATTTTGCTGTTAAGGTGGAAGTGTTGCAGGAATAGTTACTGAAGCCACCTGCTGACTATAATTCTGACGCTGCTTTCTCTTACTGCGGTATGACGAAACAGAATTCTCTTCCTCTTTCTTCTTATAATTCACATAAGGTTTCTTCCCTCCACTAGAAGAAGACCCATCACTGCCTGACACCTTTCCAGTTTTAATTCCACTTTCCAACATTTCCCCAACCAAGATCAGATCAGCAAACTTTCCTGACATGCAAGGCAGCAACTTCTCGTAATAATGACCTGGCAAGGTAGCCATAAACATATTCAACATTTCCTTCTCCAACATGGGAGGTTGTACCCTCGCTGCCAGTTCACGCCACCTCTGGGCGTATTCCTTGAAGCTTTCATTGTTCTTCTGAGACATACTCTGCAGTTGAGTCCTATTGGGAGCCATATCAGTGTTATATTGGTAGTGCTTAACAAAAGCCTCTACCAGCTCTCTCCAATTGTGGACGTGACATCTCTCCAATTGCATATACCACTCCAAGGATGCCCCAGACAGGCTATCATAGAAGAAATGCATCAGTAATTTCTCGTCACTAGAGTACGCGGCCATTTTCCTTACGTATGCCCGGACATGAGTCTTTGGGCAAGTGGTACCATTGTATTTCTCAAAGGTGGGAACCTGAAACTTGTGCGAAATTATGACACCGGGGACCAACCCTAAATCATCCAAATCCATACCTACAGAGTTATGATTCATAACCCCTTTCAAATGTTCTTCAATCAACCTGATCCTTTGATCATTAACAATCAGGGGAACACCATCCTCTCCTTGCACAGAAAATATGTCATCCTGTTGGTCATCATATCGACGGCCATGAACAGCACATACACTATTTCCTCCTCCTCCAACAGAAGGAATCACAACCTGCTCTCCTCTACCCAGAGGGATCACAATAGAAGGAATGGGAAAACCTCCGCCCGGAGGACCAGTAGGAATACCATTACCCCCAACACCTTCGCCCGGAGGAATGACATCATTATGAAGGCCGCCATGAAGAACGCCATCCTCGTCAACTCTTGCCACCAGGGGTTGAACAAGGGTTCTGAGCTGTTCTTGCCCTTGTGCCACGCCTTGCATTAATTCAATGAATTGTGCCATGCGAGCCTGCATGGCAGCCATCTCATCCTGCATCTGTTCCATAGCTCTCCTTTGATTGGATCTGGTAGAATACCGATGAATCTGCTGATTAGCTATCCTGCCTGTAACCAAATAAAGGTTAGAAAATCTCGGGATGAGTACCTGTTATGCAAAAAAAATGATATGTATGAATGCATGTATATGCCATGTCTTTCATTTCCAGGGCATTTCACACCCTGATTCCAGTCTTAAACACAAGAAGCTGAGTAATAGACATATTTTTGTAGAGAGAATTTTGTGGAGAAGAAATGTGATGTGATAATATGCTTGTGAACATCAACATTGCCAAGGATTCATCTCTGAATAGACCAATCATTTTCAAATTAACTGAAAGCCAGTACGTACCGAAGCATTCTACAACGAAATCATAAATTGGAAATACATCAAGAGAATGGATCCATCAACAGGCCTGATGGTAACCACAGTACATCAACAAAAACTGCATTAGGAAAGTGGAAAAGGAACTATCAATCATATAACTCCAAATCTTTCAGCTCCTCGCTATAATGCTTAATTTCTTCGAAGAGTACTCTGGTACGCTGATGGCTTGGTCTTTCAATCATTTCCCTGATCAAAACATCCCTCTTCCCCAGAGCTTCAACTAATGAGCCCATGTGCATTAAGAGAGCCTCATCATTACTCACTTCTTTAGGCTTTTTCACACCAGCTAATATTTTGAGTTCTTTTGTTTCTGCCATAGCATCTGCAAGTTCTTTCTTGGAAGCTTTCAACTCATCTCTAACCTTCTTCAATTGCTCTTGGCTTTTACCGACATCTTCACGATGCTTTCTTTGTTGTGCATGCGCTCTCTGAAGTTCATCGTCTCTGGACTTTAACTGCTCTTGTAACTCTGCATTCTCAATTCTAAATTCGTCCCATGCTTGCTGAAGTTGAGTGAGCTTGGATTTTGTTTCGGCCAAGGATTGTTTAGTCTGTTTGTGAGTCTGGGCGGAAACATCAGCGGCCATACTTGCCTTCTGATAATGTCGGGCTCTGTCAGCAAAATCTTTTTCTTTCTCTGTCAAGATCTTCATTACATCTTGGACTTTCCATTCCAATTCTTTGTTGGTATGTAGAGCGTCTTGAAGATGGCTGCTCAAATCAGAATTCTCCACTTGAAGCTCTTTCACCAAGGCTTGCAATTTGTTGAATTCTCCCATGGTGGCAGTATTTTCTTCTTTCTCATTCTCAAGACACAAAGGAGGTGCCTTATCAAAAGGCAAGTGAAAATCTTCAACCCTCTTCTTCACCCAATCTTCATATGCTGGATAAGCCCGATTGTTGGGTTTGCCTAGAGCGACCTTTCCTTTCTTTAGTACATTGGCCCAGGCCTCAGAAGCTTTTTGTGCCATTTCCAAACCATCTGATGCGTAGAAATACAACGACTCTTTTACATCCCTCTTAATGGGCGGACCTATCAGAGCGTACCCAAATTGCCTAATGGCCAAAGAAGGATTATAGTTAATTCCTCCCTTTCTTCCTATCAAGGGAACATTGGGGAACTCACCATAACTATGGATAATGTTCTTGCCAAGTAGCCCATGGTTTATCCATACAATGTTTTTGGTGACCAGTCCCATCAAACGCTAAATCCATTCTAGAGAACTTTTGGAATCCACAAAAGCACCTGACCGCGGTAGGCGATTTGCGAACCATTTATAAAACAAAGGTGCACAGCAATGAACCATCCCTCCTCTTTTCTTTTCATTTCTATTGTATAAGGCGTAATGAAGATCTCCCAATAGGGTTGGCACTGGATTTTTCATCATGAATATCCTAATGGCATCCACATCACCAAAGTCGGGCTCGTTGGGGAACAATACAATACCATATACGCAAAGGGCCAATAATGCATTGAAAATAACCCATTTCTTGTCTTTCACTGCCTCCTGAGCTTTCTTTATCAGATACCCCAGCTTATAACCACAGAGCTTTCCTTTGTTAGAGATATTAGCCTCTAACTCTGACTTGCTCAAATAAAGAGCACTAGCCATTTTCCCAAAGTTCGGATCGCCCTTAGACCCAAAGAATGGAGGATCTTCCTTGATAGAAATCCCTAGCATGTGGGAATACTCCTATAAGGCAGGTACCAACAGATAGTCCGGAAACACAAAGCATCTCAGAGGAGGGTTGTAGAACTGCATCAAAGTATGAAGACCCCGGTATTCGTAATCACTGATATTGTGAACAAAAGATAAAATCCACCCATATTTTTCTTTGAAAGCCTCCATCACATCAGGGCTTGCCATTCCTTTCAGGATAGTAATAGGGCCTATAGTAGGCATGAGGAATTTGTAAATAATGATGTTCTTCTTCTCTTTAGTAGTCATCCTTGTGAGAACCCGGTGACTGGAATCAAGAGTAGAATATGAACCTGGAAATGAGTAAACATGTATGTTAGGATATGTAAATGCAATGCAAAAGACATGGGATATGAATCCTCCTTTTGTGTAATAACACCAGAAAACCGGGTATGTGGGAGGTTATGGTTACCTGCAAACTTGCAAACACCCGCTCATCCTCACATGTGGGTACTAAAAAGGCGAGGATCCTCAATATCCCAGACTCTCAGGTCGAAAAATGATGATACGTTAACCATTTCTGGTTTGGCATCATCATCAATCGAGGAGGCCTCAACTGATTCTTCTAAAAAAGGATATCCTATAGCAAGTTCCCAGCATTGGGTCCTCGGATCGAGAAGTGTAATAGGTTTGCCATTTCTGGTCTGCCATTATCACATCTCGGGAGGAGTGTCTTTACTGAGTCCTCGGGAATGGTCACCAGAGTCGACAGATCCTCAAGAGAATATCCACTGGCCTGTATCAACATACAGTAGCAGATAGCTCCCGATAAAACCTCGTCTGGCTGTGGGTCTCGTGAACAACAATACGTGGTCACCACCATGCAAGCGTCATGACTATCCACTCTAATACCTATGTGTATGCTCAAGCCTGGGTAGTGGGCTTATCTCTCAGATCACCCTACTTACCAAACAGAAAAATCCAGTACAACACAGCACAGTCCAGCATAATAATGAAATGCAATGCCATAAATGTGGTAAATACACTAAAACAGTATAATGGTAATACAGTAATACAGTAAAATAAAGCACTGCAGTAAACACCCAATGAAATAAAAACAGACAAGCGCTAGGATTGACTCGCAAAAGGCGATGGACCAGTAATAGGTCAAACATCCCCAGCAAAGTCGCCAGCTGTCGCTCCCGGGATTTTCATCCAGGTACAAACGCGAAAGTCGCGCGGAAACAGAGTCGCCAGCAATGTGTATTTATCCCAAGAGAGGGAAAGGAAACAATGTGTAAACCTGAGGGAAGGGAAAAGCATGGTCTCGCGACCAAGAGAAACGAGTAAGGGAGTCGATTACGCGAGGGGAAGGTATTAGCACCCCCACACGTCCATCGTACTCGATGGGATCCACGCTTGTTGTCTCGATCAAAGGGTGTCATCATCTGGAGCTCCACTGCTACTGGAAAGGAAAAGGAACGGGAACGGAAGAGAACGAAGAAACGGGGGAGAAAATAAAAAGAAGTGACTAGGTAGGACATCGTCGTCCTAGGCCTATGTATTCCCTCGGGCAATGGGAAAGTCAGAGTCAATGTAGTTTGGACACGAACTAAAGGGGGGAGGTTGCTCGCCAAGGCATCACCGTCTTGTGCCTACGTATCCTCAATCTAACCGAAAGGAGGAAATCAGAGCAGTCGTAGTTCGACCTAACGAGGTCTTAATGTTTTTTACGAGCGACGTTAAGTTCGCGACGGAAAATAACGTGCTCTTTTCTGAAAAGGAGGTGAAGCTTAACAATCCCGAAGGATGAAAAGGTTTGAGTTTGTTTTGTGTTTTTTAGACAGAAATGGATTGAAGTTAGTTCATAACTTGCATTGCACCCAAGTCTTCAACATAGGAACGAATGCGTCGCATATCGTCCCCAACAGGACGTACACTAAGCATCCTAGAAAAATGAAGGGAAACCCCTCATTTCTCATTTCCCATATACAAGGCTCATGTGCAATACACGTTAATCTTTATTAAGTGTTTTGGAGTGGTTGTGGGATGAGAAGAGAAGACTCAAAGAAAAGAAAACACTAAGGGGAAACTAAATTGTTCCTAATGTTGTCATGCAGGATGGCCCTAAGGTCAAGGTTAGAGAACCACCTAAGTCTAAAGAAGAGAGAGGGATAGCACTACCTAATGCTTACCCTACCTCACCTTAATAAAAAATTAAGGATGAGCTAGGATCCCAAAGGGCGTGGGGAAGTTATACACAAAGCATTATATCATGCTATTCACAAACACACAAGAGAAAGTAAAAGAGATGAGATGGAAGGAGGAATGAACATGGATAACCATCCACATGTTCAAATGTCTTACCACTGCCCCTACATAAAAGGCTAGTACCAAATGATTCCAAGTAAGGAATACAAGTATCAAAAGTAAACCAAACAAATGCTAGTCGCTTTAAGAAGACAACTTAAGAAACAAACAAGGTTTAAACCAAAAGGAAAGGGTCCTAAGGGTTAAGGAACATTCAAAGTCAGTATGTATAGGCCAAGGGATCCTACTAAGGTAAACATGCCAAGTGAAAGCAAACAATGTCAAATTATGCACTAAAAGTTCATACAAATGCAAGTTAAGTAATAACTATGTAAGATGAATACAAGTGAATCATGAACATAAATAAATGCATATGTAAACATCAAAGTTAGAATTGAATGACATTTAAGAAAGCATAGAGATGTCAATGAAAGATCATATAAGTCATGGATGCAAGCATTGATCAAGTAGGAAGAAGCGGGAGCAAACACCATTAAAGTCCCAATAAGGAAGCATACTTGTAATGCAAGTAAGAAATGAGGATGTAAGATGAACAATCATGTAATATGAATGCAAGTCAGTAGCATATGGCATTAGATATGACATTTAGAATTCAAGAATGTATGCACAAAGTTCACACAAGTATCATGTTGAAGCACATTGAAGATTAGAAGCAAAACATGGTTCAAACTAGGTCAAACAAGTTCAAACAAACACCCTAAGATTTATGAACTTAAGAGACATGTGAGGTGATGTTAGAAACCATGGCATAGAGTCAAGAATGATTACAAACAGAAGTGGAATCATGTCAAAGTGAATGTGCAAGACCATACAAGAGTTGATACAAACATGTGCTCAAAGAAGGTCAAGTGAGAATGCACAATTACACAACACATTTCAAGTTAAAACATGTGCATACAAGTCATGTAAGGATGAACTTTGAGTGACCTATAACATGAAAAAAGTGACCTATAATGTTCATGCAACATGGATTAAAAGGTCTCAACAATTTTCAAAGAAGGTTGCACACAATGCATATTAAAACCCTAGCACAAGTCTTCTAACATCCATACAAACAAACATGCTTTTGTATAATCCCTAAGATCATGTTAGAACGATTAGAAACTTGGAAGAAGGCAAGCATTTTGAAGAGAAATCAGTGTGCAAACATGTCTAAAAATGATAGCTCAAAAATCATCAAGAATCATGCATAAACATGCCTCATAATGTCATACAAATCATACAAGCAAATGGCTCAAAGATAACATCCAAAAGTCAATCCAAAATGACCTAAAAAATCTATGAAAAATGCATGATATGCCTTAATATACCATAGATGCATGTATCAATTATTAGGCAAAAATTCAATCCACAACTATGTCAAACAATTACAAAATGAAATATGTATCATGAATAAATGCACAAACAAAAGAAATTAAAAGAATATTCATGGAGAAATGACAAAATATGATAAAATCAGAAAATAAAATATGAAAAAATTATTTAAATGCCTTAGAATGCATCATGAATTTTTTTGGGAATTTTATCATGCATAAATAGCAAACATATATGAAAAGAAAATAAAAGAAAACAAAGAAATGAGCCAGGGGGTGCCTCGAAAGTAATTATTCAGTTCAAGTGCTTTGGGCTCAAAAGCGTGGGGTGTGAATATCAAAATCAGCCCAGTCCAATAACATGTGTTCAGATGAAGCTTATATCACGTGGATCAGTCAAAAGTTTAACTCAACAATAGCCATCAGATCAAGTCAACAAGGATGATCAGTCAAGGTACAACAATCACATGCATCACAATGAGAGCACATGATAACCATGATGGAATGCACGCACGAGATCAAACAATTCAAAATCAACTCAAAAACGAGGCACGTGAGAGAGAGCCTCTTTCATTAATGCGTTGGCATGCTTACGTGCGTTAGATCAGAAAGATCAAACGGTTGGGATTTAAACTGAGGAAAAGGTTAGGGTTTATATGGTTGATGAACACCACCGGCCGGAGAAGACTCCGGTCATCTTCTCCGGCCAATCACCACCGTGCCAAACTTTTCAGGTCATCAAAAATTGACAAATCGTATTTCAAAATGTTCCTTAGGTCATGTAGATCATGGATCCAACATCAAAAATCACAAACAACTCACATACAGAGAGAATCGAAGAGAGTAAATTTTCCCTAGAAAATTCAACTAAGCACCTAAGGTGCCTATCAACTAGCCAGAGGTTCACATGCTTCTATTAAGCTCAAAAACACACAAAAACAAGTTCAAATCAGAGCAATATAAGAGCAAGAAGTTGGAACTAAAACCTGTAGTGAATCAAGCCTTGGATCAAATAAAACCAGAGGTGAGGTTCCTAGCTTGCTTGAGCTTCAAATTAGCCAAATAAAGGCAATGCCAAACTTCAAATCTTGAGAATCAGTTGATGAAGATGGAATCAAAGTGCAGCTCCTCTTCCTTTGCTTACTCCATTGATGATTATTCAAAGATGAAGATGAAGAATAGTAGAGATACTTGCAGAAAGAAAGAGGAATGAAGCTTCGAGAGAGAGAGAGAGAGAGAGAGAGAGAGAGAGAGAGAGAGAGAGCCTTGAGAGAGAGAAAGTGTGAAAATTTTGAGAGAAGTGAAGAATGAACCAAAGTTGGTTGCAATTTTGTTATGGATTCTATTTATATCCTTGGTTAATTTGTAACTGTCATGGTTGACAGTTAGAACCATGGTTAGAAGTGAGGTTGAGTGAAAATGAAAGTGAAGAGGGAAAATGAAAATGAATTGAATATGTAGAGTGAAGTGAGGTTAATGGCACGGGTTATGGTGTTTTGTTATGGTAAGGAGAAGATCATGGAAATTTGTGGTGGGAAGTAAGATGGATGGTGATGATGTGCACTGAGCTTGCAAGGTACAATGCTGCAACAACTTGTCATGTAAGTTTCTTTTTCCTTTGGTTTGAACATATATGGCAATAGGTACATGAGCATGTGATGGATAAGAGGTATGTTTGCCTTGAAATGGCAAAGCCAATGACATGATGAGATGGTGGTCCAATTAAGATCTCTTGAGGCTTAAGGCTCCCTGAATTTGATTGAGATACCTTGATCTCATGCTAAGGCCAATGATATGCAAAGATGATAATGCAAATAATGCAATGAAACATAAGCCAGTTAATGCTGAAACATGAGGGCAAATTTTGAGGTGTTACAGATATAACCCTTATCCATTTGGTCTTGAATGGCTGCTTGCACAAAGTAACATCATTGATTATTCTTAGAACAGATTCTGCAACGGTGATAATTGTGCGGCGGTATCAAACTATACCCACTCAATCTGCAATTCATTTTCACCAAGTTCGTATTCATCAGACGGACATCGTAGATTTTGTAGCTGCCCGGGCATCCATATACCATGTTCACGGTAGCTCCCCCATGCTGAGGTAGAGGGTTTGCTTGAACATTTGTATTAGTGTCTTTGAAAGACAAAATTCCATTCTTGATGAGCCTCTGAATATCAACTTTAAAGCTAAAGCAGTTTTTGATACCATGATCACGCGCTCCTTGATGATAGGCACATAATTGGTCAGGTTTAAACCAATATGGAAGATCCTTTGGGATAACTAGAGGAGACCTGGTCTGAATATGACCTTTTGCTAACAAAGCTGGGAATAGCTCTGCATATGTCATTGGTATGGGATCAAAGTTGGGTGTCCTTTGAATACGGTTATTGCTATTGTATTGCGGGCGAGCCTGTTGTGAAGGTTGTTGCTGCCGTTGATGGTATTGTGGTTTTTGTTGTTGTTGATGTTGGTATTATGGATTAGACTGCTGATTCTGAGAGAATGGTGGCTGGTAGGCTGGAGTTGACGCTGGGTTGATAACATGAGACATTGTTGCTACCTGTCGTTGTTGGTACCTTCATCTTTGTTGGCCTTGTAAGACAATGATGATGTCTTATTCTTTCTTCTTTTGGAACCCACTTCCATGTTTCTTGATGCTACTGGATGGTTCTGCATCCTTAGTCAAACGTCCCTCTCAGACTGCTTCCTCAAGTCGTACCCTCATGTTCACCATCTCAGTGAAATCATTGGGCGCTTGCGACCATGCGCTCATAATAGAATGGACTCGGTGTTTTCAGATATATTTTTGTCATTTTTTTCTCCTCGAGGGGGGGGGGGGACATATTTGGGCGGCAACTTCACGCCATCTCTGAGCATATTCCTTGAAACTTTCCTTTTCCTTCTGAGACATAGCCCTGACTTGATCTCTGTCAGGAGCCATGTCTAGGTTGTATTTGTATTGTCTTATGAAGGCTTCACCAAGATCATTGAAAGTACGAATCTTCGTACTATCCAGTCCCATGTACCATTTAAGTGTTGCTCCAGTCAGGCTGTCTTGAAAGTAATGAATTAACAGCTAATGATTATTCGTCTGAGTAGACATTTTACGGGAAAACATAACCAAATAACTCTGAGGGCAAGAGTTACCCTTGTATTTTTCAAATTCAGGCACCTTGAATTTGTGTGGGATTTTAACATTTGGAACCAAACAGAGGTCTGCGACATTTTTCCCAAACAAATATTATTCGCGAAGAGACTTAAGTTCTTTCTGCATCTCCAAAAATTGATCTTGAAAATTGTCCATCCTTTCATCTACCCCCATACCTTCACTGGGAGCGGCATGGAAGAACAGCTCTTCATTGTATGGAATAGTGTGTACTAGAGAAGGTGGCATAGACATGATTTCAAGACTTTTGGAGCTTCAGGAGCCGGAGGTCTATAACCCTTTGGCATAAAGTTGAGAGGCATGCCCCAAGGAAAGCTGGGAGGTATGGGATATTGCATAGCACTAACGGGCACACCAGAGATAGTTGCGGAGATGATCTCTGAGATCACGGTCCTTTGTATAGCTTCTTGAGAACTAGGTGACGGTTGATTCTGAGAAATCACCATAACTTCCACCATACTGTTAAGTCTTTCCATACTGTCTTTCAGAGCAATAACCTCTTCTCTAAATTCCCTGTTTTTTTGCTCAAGTTGGTCTATCCTTTTCTGACAACTTGGTCGAGTATCGTATTGATGAAATAGTTTGACTTTTAGGAGCAAAATATACGCGTGAGTTTCTTGAAATGCAAAATGTTTGAATACTGGATGATGTGCAAAAAAAAATGCAAAAGACTATGTTTTTAAGGAACTTTAGCAATTATGTAGCAAACATCATAAGATGGATAATATTTTGAATAACTGGAAAATTTCATTTCATTAATGAACTGGAAGGATTACAATTTTGGAAGTACAAAGTCAAAAGATATTAAAATATAAGAGAAAGCTAATTCCTATGAGTCCTGGTGATTCTCTTTGATGAAGGTCCACCTTCTTGCTACTGCTTCCTTTTATGTTTTTTCAATTGAGCATTTTCAATCGTAAGTTGGTCGACGATCCTCTTCCAAGCACCAAAAGTAGAAGGGACACCATTAGAGAAAAATAAATTATCTTGCTCTTCTTATCTTTCCACAGCATGTTGCTCAAGTATCTCAATCAAGTCGTCCTTTTCTTTTAGTTGTTGCTTCAACTCTCTCTTCTCGGCTCTTGAAGCATGATACTTGCCTTCCCAAGTGTCTCATTCCAACTTCATCCTAGTCAAGAGTTCTTGATACTCCTCTCTGTTCTCAATAGGGATGGTAGATGATGATGTTATAGCAAAAGGTAATGAAGGTTTCTCAAGAGAATAAGGCATCTTGAGTTCACAAGCTCTGGTGCGTACCCACTGAGTGTAGGGCTCAAAAGCAACACATTTCTTCCTTTCCAACTGATCTTTGCTTTTCCTATGAATGGTGCTCCAAGCACTTACAACTCTTTTTTTCAAATCTAGATCTCCTTCTTCATTAAGGTAAAAGAAACCTGGTATCGAAACGTTGCTAGGTTTGTCCTTTATGGGGGTACCCAAACTGACGTCTTGCGAGAGCAGGGCTGTAGTTGATCCCTCAATGTATACCAAGAAGAGGTACATTAGGGAATTCTCCACAACCGGGAATAATAACTCATGTGTCATAAGTTGGGTCATACCAGTTCAAATTTGTATGAGAGAGAGACATAAGCCTCTGAGACCATCTGAGTTTGTCTGGATTCTCTGTGAAGAGTATGATTAGAGGTAAGTGTGACTGAAACCATTTGTACAACAAGGGTGCAAAACATATGATCGCTTTGCCACCTTTCTTGGTCCTGTGATGAATAGAATGGTAGATGTCTCCAAGCAGAGTAGGCACTAGGTTACCACTTAAAAATATCCAGATAGCATTAAAATCAACATAGTGATTGATGTTTGGGAATAGCACCAGACCATAGATGAGTAGCGCAAAAATATCTTTAAAGGCACCCATACTATTTGCTTTGGCCAGCTCTGTAGCTTTCTCTATCAAGAACCTGGAAGTTAACCCCTGAATTCCTCTTTTGGAGGTAAAGTTGTCTTTTACATCTGAAGTCTCCAAATGAAGAGTTTTTGCAATGACTGGGTACTTAGGAATTTCCTCTGATCCATTGAAAGGAATCTTGTCTAACACTAGCAAACCAACCCAATATGAATCTTCCTTCAAAGTTGGTGCAAGTTGATAATATGGGAATGTGAAACAGTGGCAGAGTGGATCATAGAATTACACAAGAGTGTCAAGAATCCCATCTTCAATATTAGTTTCTATAATACCCAAGAGTCTTTCATAGCTTCTTCTGAAATCCTCTGGACAAGAGATCATACGTCCTAGCTTTCTCAATTTTGTTACATCAGGATCTTTGAAATTGTACTTGCTAGTGTTCCTTTTCTCAAAATTCATGGTAAAACTTATGATATTTGTAATAAATGTTTTAAGTTCCTTGAATTATTTGAAAAAAAAATGTTTAATGAATGCATGAATGTATAGATGCACACACACAAGGTTACAAACATGCAAGTTTAAAGGTTTGACGTCACGAGCATGGAGTCATGGGTTTAACCATCCCAAGAGATATGTACTATGGATTCATTATACCTGTAGAACGGGTTCTATCAAGGTTCCTAGAGTCATAGATCCATCTTTCAGATATTATTGGCTTGCATAACTATTCATGCGGGTTAATAATATTCTCAAGAGAAACGCGTCTGAGTGTAGTATTGCGTGACAACTACCTAAGGTCTACACATGGATAATCCCCGCCTACAATCTTAGAAAAAGGCCAAGTGGGATAAAAGGATACTACGGTCCTTAGCTTCTCATGCTCCCTAATCGAAAAAAGTAATGGCATTACGACTACTCGCAATGACATCAGTAATTCCAAAGGGGCCTCCGTTGAGTGTGATTTTATCATATGTTACTCATGCGTAAGATTACTCCAGACATGTAAATTTTGATTATACCAACATCCTATCTTATTTATGTACACTCAAATCCGGGTTAGGACTTGTGTCAATCACAAGGATCAACCAAGAACCCATACAAATGCAAGCAAATAATATATTAACAATAACACAAATATGAAAAGATAGGTTTAACCCTCTTTTGGGGAGTACAATCCCCAGTGAAGTCGCCATTTTTCTGTAGGCGCGTTTTGTGAATTGGAGACCAAGCTATTGGATTAACTTGACTCACAAATCAAATATCGCCACCGAACTTTAATTTATCCAAGGGAATGGGAAAATATCTAAATAACCCATAAATATGCAATGTGAAACAATGCAATAAGAGATCTAAGGTTCAGAGGTTGGTTATACAAAAGGAAGGTACTAGCAGCCTAAGTATCTATAGTATCCTATAGGAACCTCTTAAAATTTTTGTGTTATTGACTTAAGTTATTTGCTATTGATTGGGAGAGTTGGCTATTTTTGAGTGAGTGATGGGAATGGGAAATATTTTTGTTGTTTTTGTAATGTATATGAATAAAGGGGGGTGAAAATAAAAAGGTTTGCTCGCTAGGATCTCATAATCATATGCCTACATATCCTTAGAGGAAGTCAGAGCATTTGTAGTTTGGGGAACTACCGGTAAAAGCAATGTTTGTTGGGTTTTTAGGAGAAGATACAAGTTGTCATCTTAAGAGGGACTGTTCAACTATACCACTACAAACATAGAAAGACATGGGATCTTTGTATAATAAGAGAAGGAATTCAACTTGGATATATAATTAACAAGTATGCCACTTACATCACTTAAATGAAAGTGTGTCTCTGCACCATAATAAGATAGGGACATCAACTTGGATATAGAATCAACAAGTAGGCCACTTACATCACTTAAATGAAAGAGAAAGTTTCAAAATTTTGATTTATATTGTGGGGGATAGAAGAGATATCTCTTCTACAGAGATGACTCGTGTCTAATCTCTTGGAGAAGAGTTTTGAGTTTGAAGCCAAAGATGACTAGGGTTTGATTGAAGTTGAATTTTGAGGGGAATCCTAATGTTTGAACTAAGTATAAAAAAAGGGTGAGGGGAATGCAATAGCTTATATGTATCCATATGACATGAAGTCAACAAATATCATTTCCCTTGGATTTGCTACAATTGAAGTGTTATAGCATAAGATTAATCACAGTTTAATGCAAAGAGGAAAATCACATAGCAACATGATTCTATCAAATTAGGGTTTATGGTATGATGAACATAACCATTAATGTCAAGAGAAACTTAACAGACAGAGTTT
This sequence comes from Lathyrus tuberosus, assembly GCA_022829125.1. Classification (NCBI taxonomy): domain Eukaryota; kingdom Viridiplantae; phylum Streptophyta; class Magnoliopsida; order Fabales; family Fabaceae; genus Lathyrus; species Lathyrus tuberosus. Next base: position 2,930,772 of record JALAZF010000463.1, on the reverse strand, counting down.
ATCAAGTGTGCAAGTAAAACATCAAGAATGAAATGACTATACAAGTATGATTAAGCATGGTATCAAGACATGTGTATAACAGGCAAAACATAAGATAATGGGCATGCTTAACATTGTGGAAGTTTGTGAGGGAAATACTTGAATATGTGAGCAAAGATTTAATCAATTAAAACATCACAAACAAGTTTAAGCAAGGACATATTCCAAATGAATCATGGATTAGATGAGCATGGTAAGGCAAAACCCTAAAGAGGAGTTTATGAGGGAAATACTTAAGCATGTCAACAATTTTCACATATTAATCAAGGTAAGCCCATGAATAAGATATTTAACATGGTTGAATCAAGGGTTAAAGGAACCAAACTCAAGTGGAAGCCCTAGTCATGCATCAAGGTGTTTCAAAAGATCAAACAAGACTAAACCCTAAAGGTACTACTTAAACAAACCATTTAATCAAAGCTTTTTTTCAAAGAAAAGGACACCTAAACATGATACAAGTCATCAACAAGACTTAAACAAAGCATATTATAGCCACATAAGCACATATGTTCAATTAGATCAAAGAAATAATCTAAAGAACACCATAAAAAGGTTTTAAAACACCTAAAAAGGTACATGTTTTCAAATATACAAAATTATATAAAATAAATATTTTTTTTGATATTTTTTTATGTATTCTCAAAATAGAGGGGATAAATAAGTCAAATGAGAAGAAAAGCATGAAAATAGGTGGTAAAAAAATAAGGGATGTCTCCCACAAGGCTTGAACTCGTGACCTTGAGGTTGCAAGCCTAAAACACTAGCCATTGGGCCACGCGCTATGTGGTGTTTTTATAAAGCGTGTATAACATAATATATGAAAGCTTCAAGTTGAAAACTGTAAAAAACTAAAAGCCAAAATGTATGGGGTGAGGGGGATTCGAACCCCGGGCCTTGAGCTCGCTACACACACAAAACCAACCCTTCTACCACCATGGCGCAATGCCTATTCAATTAATATAATACAACTAAAAAAATATAGTAAAACATCATTTAAAATATGAATTTCGCGCCAGCATCATCATCTTCTTCCTCCCTCGTCCACCATTTTCAAATTCTGGGCAAGTGTTATCTCTCTCATTTCTCAATATTTTTGCACGATGTAAACATGAAAAATGTTTGTTTTTTTCACAAGGAACATGATGGTATCAATTAATTATATTAATTTTCAACGCATAACAAATAATTAATCATGAACCAAAAGGAACCCTAGAATGAAAATCTACAATGAAATTCCATACAACATAGATTCAAAGCAATTGACATAGGGTAAATGATCCTCACATCATGACAAACAGGTTTGTAACTTAAATGATCAAGAATGATGCATGAATCATAGAGTTTGGGATATGAGGAAACTTACCTTCAAAGTGAAATCGTGTTTTGACTTGGAGTTGTTATAGAAGCAAGGTGATGATCTTAAAAACTTCCTTGACCTCCAAGGAATATGGTGAAATGGTAGAATTGGATTGAAACCCTCTAGAACTCCCTACCCGAATCAAACTGCAGTTGGAAGAAAGTGAGATATGCTCTTATGGATTGAGGTGTTACTGACGTATTTCAAGGCTTTAGATCACTTATATTAAGTGTATAGAAGGTGTTTGGATGATGACATTGAATGGAAAGTGTTTGGATTTGAAGTTTCAAATTCTCACTTCAATGGAGTTTGAAAATGGAAGAATATGCAATTCTGGTGTGGAGGGGTTTTAGGGTCTTTTTGTCTGTTGTAATTGATCAGAAATGACCTCTATTTATAGAAAAACAAGTTAGTTATTTTTGAGGAAAAATTTAGATCAAGATGCATCCTATTATCCAATGTATTATGACATGTTTCAAAACATGAATGCCAAGGTACAAGTAGCTTCTTTTCTAGGAATGATCAAATCTTGACAATTTGGATCATCATCATTCAGATTGCAACTTAGTCTTGATGCTTTAACTAAAGTCTTGACTTGGTGGATAAGTTTCTTGACTATTTTGGCATTTCATTTAATGCATCAAAACAAAACTTAAGTTCATGCCTTGGGATGAGGTTTTCTACTATGCAAAGGGATAGAACTTTAGCAAATTTGGTATTATCTTGAAGATCTCATGGGATACTACAAGATTCATGTTGATCTTGTACATAGATAAGGTTGGGAAAGTGATCAAAAGTGATCCCTAACTTGTGTGCCACAAGAATTTGTCTTGTATCCAGCTTCATCAATTCCTTTTGCAAAAATCATAACTTCTAGCTTAAGTAAGATAAATCTTTGTTCTTGGACTCCTTGGAAAGCTTGAAACATCCTTTACAACTTTCATATTGACAAATTTTCTTGATTCAATTGGGATCATGGTGAAAAATGCCCATAAAGTTGGTTACTTGTCAAGGTCAGAACTTGTTGAAAATTATGTAAGTGTTTTTGTTCCAAAAGTAGTGAACCCTCCACTTCATGGCCTCATATCTCTTTATCCATGCATTTTTTGGAAATCATCCCCTAGGTCAAAGTTGTAGTATGAAGCAAGATCTTCAGTTTGGTCTTTGGAGCAAAAGAAAATGGTTGCTTGAGGAGGAAGTTATAGACTTGGGAAGTAGGGCAAAAATCATAGGATTTTATAACTTAGTGAAATTTTCCAAAACCTTAATTTTGCAATTTTGATATTTTCTTTGATTTTATTGATTGATCATGATCAAATGCATTCACCAATCATATTTTCATGATATTTGACTTGAGGGAAACATGTTTGACCCAAAGATGCCGAAAATCAGGCTTTGACTTGATCAATTGTTTCACTTTGTACCAGATGAATTCAACTTTGTAATTGCCAATGAATCAAGCTTCTTGGGCAATTAGGATCTTGTGAATGGTCTTAAAAGATGTATTTGAGGTCCTAGAATCATTTTTAAAGTGTAGGATCATCCTCAGATGAGAAAGTCAATTGTAAGCCCCACTCAGCCAAAACCGTGCATCTGATGAACTTGAAGCCTGATGAGTTTGAATGATGCAATCTTGTATTTAATAGTTGATGAAGGGAAACTCATGATATTCATGGATGAATGAGAGATTTGTGATGTTGAGGATCACACCAATCCCTGGCTAATAATCAGTTTGAACATCTTGAGGCACAACCTAACTTGTAAAGCAAACAAGCACACATTTTTTGTATTTGTAATGGGTTAGTAATGCATAAAGACACACACAAACACACACATATAATGCTAAATGTCTCGCAAATGATGTGAATGAGGTGGAGTTTTAGGGGTAAAAAATTAGGGTATGACACATAGGAGCTTTAAGGACCAAAACTCAGTTTGGATCTATAACGTGCAACCCCTTGTTTTCCATGTGAATGTTGTAACCCTTCTCAAGCAATTGGCCAATACTTAGAAGGTTACATTTGATTCTTGAAATGAAAAACACATATATAAAATGAACAATTGGTCAATACTTTAAGGCCATCATCCCTTCTCATGATCAAAACATCACTGATCCCATTGGCTGCTATAGTGGTGCCATCCGCGAACTTCACTTTGTTCTTCATGACACGATTGATTTTAACAAACCAGTCCTTTCACAAGTCAAATTATTGGAATTTTGGGAATATCTCCCACCAAATTTTTGAAAATTCCATTTACTCTTCATGGGCCATTTTCTTTCGATCTCTTGTCTTTCTCGTTGAAGCGAGCTTGCCAAGAGATCTCCGCTTTTGCCTTATCATTATTTCTCTCAATCATCATTTGCTCATGAGCCTCAAGAGAGCTTTGTATACCCTCTTTGCTCATTGTCGCAAGATCATTCGATTCCTTAATCGGTACAACCACGTTGTCAAATCTTGGTGTTAAACAACACAAGATTTTCGAGACAACATACTGTTTCGTGACTGTTTGTCCACATGTCTTCACTTGATTCACCATCTGAGTGATTCTTGTCGTGAAATCGTCAATCATCTTATTTTTTTCCATTTTAATCAATTCAATTTTATGCTTATGAGTTTGTAACCTCACCACCTTTGCCTTGTCATCCCCTGTGTATGCCTTCTCTAAGATCTCCCACGCTTGCTTTAACAATTCGCAATCACCAACTTTCTCAAAATTGTCACATCCACACATTGATGGATAAAAAACACCGCCTTAAAATCTTTCTTCTTTTCTTTATTATGAATACTTGTTGTGCAGCCGTTGCACCTTCGACAAGAGGATTCACCCCGTTCTTGTTCACTTCAAGAACATCTCGGTAGCCAAACAACACTTTCATTTGCTTGCACCGTTTATTTTAATTTTTTGCATCAAGGACAAGTAGGTTTGTTGGGATTCTTTCATTGGAGACATAATTTATGTTGCACACTAGGTGTTTGTGGATCAGAATTAGACTCTTGATACTAAATGTTGGAACTTAGAACCACAAGATTTGTGAATGATGGAGAAAATTAGAGTGTGGAGGGGGAGAGAGGAAATTGAGAGAGAGAGAGAGAGAATATTTTCATTCACATTAACCAAAGATGAGGATGCCTTCAACACTACAAAAAAAATTGTCTCTTGCCACGTGAATTTCACGTCACAACCTTGAAATTCACTTCACAACACAGTTATTGCGAAGTGGCCATTCACGTGGTAGGAGGACGTGCGACAACTTTTTTGCCACGTGAATTTCACGTCGCAACTTTACCACGTGAATTTCACTTCACAACATTTTGCACAGAAAATCCCCTTTAGTCTGCCATGGCTCAGTAATGGTAGGTGGTGCAGAAAACCTGTAAGTCTGTTGCCACGTGAAATTCACTTCACAACTTTGCCATGTGAATTTCACTTCACAAAGTTGCGACGTGATTTTCACTTCACAACGTTGTGACGTGAATTTCACTTCACAACCTTTTTTTTAAATAAAACCTTTTACACGTTGAATAATTATAATTATATTAATTAAATATAAATTAAGTAGCGAAGTGAATTTCACTTCACAATGTTGTGATGTGAAATTCACTTCACAACATTTTTTATAAATAAAAAACTTACGTTGATAATTAATAATTAATATATATTAAATTGATAATTAATATATTAAATTGAAAAATTAATAAATTGAATAATAAATAAATATAATAAAATACCAAAAATATAATTATAATAAAAATTAAAATAAAAATAATAATATCTTACAAAAATATAATTATCTTTCAAAAGCTTGCGCACTCTGTGCCCAATCATTTCATCGTCAGACATTTTTCCCCTCTAAAAGCTTGGACGTGAATATCACTTCACAAGCAAAATTTTAAAAATTTCAAAATTCCCTCTTCTGTACGCCATTAACCTTTTTATTTTTTTTATTTAAATTTAAATGTTGCGACGTGATTTTCACGCATAACGTTTTTTTTTAAATAAATTTTTTTTAACTCACGTTCTATCCTGGAACGTTTTATTTTAATATTAAATATGTTAGTGACGTGAAAAACACGTCGCAAACTCCTAATTTTAGCCACATGTTTTTTGTTTTACTAAATCACGTGGCAGGATTCAACATTTCTTGTAGTGCAAGGCCTTTATACAAGTTATGCAATTACATAACAGGAAAAACTTAAAAACTCGGGTCTGTAATCGATTACACTAAACATGTAACCGGTTACAACTGACACTAAAATAAATCTCCTTTCAGTGATAATCGGTTACACTCAGATGTTAATCGATACAGCTGAATTTTTTTTACTTTTTCTATAACTCAGGAGTACTTTCGACCAAGCTATAATCGGTTACAACATTTAAATTACTAAAAAACTTTTAATATTTTTGATGTATTTTTTTTATTTGTAACATTGTTAATTTAGTAAATAATTTAAAATATTAGTTATTTGATTTTTTTTTTTTTGAAAAACTTTGATTATTTTTATAAAAAGATTCTGCAATGTAACTTGTAAGTACGTTGCACCGAACACATGCTAGAGAATAGCCTATAAGAGAAACATGCTGGAAAACAATTTTATCATAAACTAATCAATTTTAAACTAATTTATAAAACATTTTTTTAGAAAACTACTATTATTATTTTTAAAAGGTCGAATATTTAAAGCAAAGATTGTGGCTGATTTTCAATTCAATGCCTTTGAATTATATCCATATTTTACCCTATCTCTCATTTTATTTTATTCTCATGAGATTCAGATGTTGTGAGTAGAAAAACCAATGATTATCTCTCTCTGAGAAAACCTAACAAAACTCACAAACTAATCACAAACTCTAAACCAAATACAAACTCGAGTTTCAATATTTCGGCACAAAAATGCCAACGACTTTGTCCAACACCGTGGACAGGGAGTTTCAGTCTCCGCTCTTGCCGCCGGGCAATGAATCCATACCGGAGAAACTATGCATCGACGAGATGCTTCAGATTTACTGCGGTGAGTTTGGGCGATGGCATCTGAAACATTTCGTACTGACGAGTCTCGCGTGGGCGTTGGAAGCTTTCCATACGATGATCATGATATTCGCTGATCGTGAACCGAAGTGGAGGTGTCTCGATGGTGCTGCCGGTTTGGGTTGTGACCCCGCAGCTAAGAGTGTGTGTGAATTTGAACCGGGTTCGTGGGAATGGGTGGAAGGTGTGGCTTCCTCGACTGTCGCAGAATGGGGTCTGGTTTGTGGTGAGAAGTATAAGGTTGGGCTGGTTCAAGCCGTGTTTTTCGCTGGCTGTATGTTTGGTAAGTTCTCTCTCTGTATGTTTGTCATGATGCTCTGGAATGTGAAGAAATAAGTTGAGGAAGAATATTAAGAAAACATTTGAGACAAATATAACCATGCATCAATCAATTTATGAATATTATATCTTCTTCAAAAATATATGTAAATTAAATAATCATTCCGGCAACATTGAGTGCTGAAGTAGGAATAAAATCATATATTCTTTAACTAAATAGATAAAGTTTTGAGGATAAGTTTTAGCACTTTAAATTTATAATAGTCGTGTCATTTATATTTAAATAGTTAGTTAGTTGGTTAAGTGATAATTGACATTAAATTTGATAAAAAGAATTATAGTTTGATCCCTTGAGAGAAGATTAGAGTCATTTGATGCTAAAATTAACTTCTGAATTGGATTAGTCGGTCCAATAAATTAAATAGTAATGATGGAAAAAAATTTAAAATATAAGAAATCGTCTTTTATTTAATAACTCATATTCGTGAATGGATTATCTCATATATCTCCGTTTCATTATCCTCCTTCAAAATCAATGGTTGATAATCAATACAAAATACATTTGACATGCATCCCGCTTTTGATTTTATGTTAAATATATTTAGATTTCAATATAAATAAAATAGTTTAAAGTGTAGATTTCAATATAAATAAATAGTGTAAAACTTCAAACAATCTTCAACAACACAAATACATGTACTTTATAGATAAATAACTATAGCCAATTAAACACGGCTAGTTAAAAGAAATTATTCATACTTTCCTTTACTAAAACATAGGCTAGATACAATTATTTTAAAAAAGTTAGAAATATATCAGCTATGCGTTTTCTAGTCTTACTTTTGTCATTTATGATATTTTCTAGAATATTAATTGAATCATTTGATAATAATACAATTATCATTATACTAAGTTTTAGATAAAATAATTCCGTGCAAACAACTCCAACCCCAAAAGGTATGATTACAAAAAATCAATCGGGCTTTTGAGGCAATCATAATAAGCACACCTAGGATTATGTTTATTCCTAAGGGGAAACCACATCCACGAAAACAAAATAATTCTATCAACAATGACATCCGGGTTACACACTTCACCGTTAAATAAAATTTAGTTCCTAGATATTCAAATACACCAACAAGATGCAAACCAAATTAAACAAGCGTTAGACCTATGACATTTTCCCACCAAAGAAGCCACCTATTCAAGCAAATGAAAATGACAATCTTGATTCAATAGACAAGGAATCCCCACCCAAGCAGAAATTTTTCTCCAAACCAATGTTAGTATAGGGCAAGTAAAGAAAAGATGATTATTGAGTTCGTCACCCCGAAAACAAAATACACATGCCTTATGATGATCGTTTGTGAGAATCCCTCTACTGTTGAGATTGAAACGTGTCGGTAGGCCATCCAACAACATACGTTACACGAAGATCTTAACCTTCAAAGGGATAAGAGAGCCCTAAAGCAGATCCAACACAATACTCAATACCTTCCTCAAGGCTTAGTTACTCGAATTGCACATTAGACCCTCATAACAGGTCTTTACAGTAAACTCGCCGCAGAAACCAAATGTCCAACTAATTATGTCCGCAACATCCCGCTATAGGCAGCAGCCCTGCAGAATCTCCAATAATTTGGAATACTCCCTCTCCAAATCTCCACCGGCCTCTTCCATGTTGAAGCCTAAGTTTCGGCGCCAATTATACCCTTCCCACAAGCCAAAATCGCTGATTGAACCCTCCTTATATGCAGAAGCCTCGTATAGCGTAGGAAAAGTGAAAGCCAAGGTGCGTTGTCAATCCAATTTGTTGACCAAAAAGGAATTGCAGAGCCATCACCCACTTTACAGGTTAAAAACTTAGATAAGCTACCAAGTGCCACATAATCCCCTACCAACATCAAATCTCGCCACCAGATTGAATGATTGTGAGCAGAGGAGGAATCAACATGAGAAATAACTCTTTTCATCAAATTTGCATACCTTGCCGACAATAAACCCCACCACAAAGCATTTTTATTTGTAGTGAATCTCCAAAGTCATTTAAATAGACGAGAAATGTTGAAAGCACCAACGTCTTTAATTCCTAAACTGCCCAAATTCTTCGGTTTGCACACGAAATTCCAACTGATTAAAACCATACCATGTTTCTCCGCTAATCCCGACCAAAGAAATATTCTTTGAATGAAAGTAACTTGTCTAATGACCTTCACCAACGCTTTGAAAAAGGAAAGGAAATGGATAGGGAGGCTAGACAAGACAGATTTATGCAAAGTAACTCTCCCTCCAATTGAAAGTCGTCTACCGTTCCAAGACGACAAATGATATTTAAGGCTAGCAATAACCGGATTCCAAAATGATACTCGCCTTGGATTTCCTCCAATTGTGAGGCCAAGGAATTTGAATGGTAAACTTTTCTTAGAACAAGCCAGAAAACATAAAGCCGCCTCTATGAATGAGTCCTCCATTCCAACCCCGTACAAACAACTTTTGGAAGCATTGATCTTTAGCCCCAAAACTAATGCGAAGCCACGAAGAATTGCCTTCAAACCACAAATATTAGACTATGGTGCTTTGCTAACAAGGATAGTGTCATCAGCAAATTGTAACAAATTGTGCATGACGTCTTCATTAACTCTAAACCCTTCACATATTCCTAACCTTGATGTCTTTCCAACCATAAAAGCAAGACCTTCTGCCACTAAAGCAAATTAAAAAGGGGACAAAGGGTCTCCCTGCCTAAGACCCTATGACCAGGGATGGCAAAACGGGTCCGTCCTGTTGGGCATACCCGTTTTGCCCGCACTTTAGTGCGGGGTGGACCAAAGGTTTAGGCACTCACCCTCTAATGTATCCGCCCCGCCCCGCCCCCATTTTCTTCGCGCGCTTTTGCGGGCATGAGCATTTACATAAATTTTGCATTTTTAGGCTTAAATAGTGCAGTGCCTGCGGGCTTTCCCCGCCCCACCCTCACTTTTTTGTGGGGCGAGCCTAAGTTTTAGGCCCGCATTCTCAACTATGACCGCCCCCCCCCCCCTCGTTTTTTTGCGGGCTTTTACGGGGAGGGCCTAAACGGGGCTGGCATGCCCGTTTGCACCCCTACCTATGACACCTTAAAGTCCCAAGTAGTACTACTATTGACTAGTACTAACATAAAGCTTGAAAAAACCAACCCTTGATACAATCCAGTCATTTACAACCGAACCCCATAGTCTCCATAATCTTCTCAAGAGAATTCCAATCAACACATTCATACGCCTTCGCAAAGTCAACTTTAAGAAAAATACAACTTTTATTGTTTCTTTTAGCAAAGTTGTAACACCCTTTTCTACCCCACAATTATCGCAGCAGAATAAACATAAAATCATAGTAAAATCAGAATCACCTCAAGGGTGCACATTTCTCAATAAATTCAAATCAACAAAATTGTTTCGTAAACAATGGGTTTTCCTCAAAATAACTCAAAATGTCTTCATAGGCAGCAGAACCACCATAACCACAAAAATCCCACAAAAGGGTTTATTAAATTAAACCATAGTCATCAAATAATCAATAAAATAACAGCCAAATAAAACTCAACATGGTTCGACTCAACGACCCAACCCGATGTTACACTATCAGAGCAAGACCCTCTACATCAACCAAAGCAAATAATACTTCAAAAGTCCTCAAAAGCATCCACAGCTAATCCTGACCACCTGCACGCTACCCACGTGGAGGCAACATTCAAACAGGCAGGGTGAGTAATACAATTCATTATAATCAATATAAAATAAGATATGCATAAAAAATGGCATCATCATCATATACAACATCATCAGAGTCATCACAAGGCAAACATCAAAACATGTCATCATAAATCACAACAAATGCCACATAAATGCAATGCACAACAGGACTCATGCATGTGGTACCAATCGTCATAATCGATGGACACTTAGGACATCACCCTCCAAAGATCCCCGTCAATAGGATCGGTTCCACACAAGAACCGGAGCACGTCATAAACCTCTTCACATCCACACAATTGGATGGAAGCCACAATAGACCGAAGTCTAACCTCATCATCACTTGACCGAAGTCCTAACATCATCATCAAAGTATGCTATGAATGCATGATACACAACGTCAATAATCATCATCATCAAAAATATCATTATGTGCATCATCATTCACCAAAACATCATGTTAATCATGTCATCATATATTCATCAAAACATCACAAATCATCATCTCATAATCATCAGTAACATCACAGTAAACCATCAGAAAGATCACAGCGTCAACATCAGAACATCACAGAAATCATAATAAAAATTTTGCGAACAACAGGAGTTCGCTACTGAGTTTGCTGTGCGAACCTGCTCGCTGGGACCTTCGCTTTGCGAAGCTGGCAGCGAAGCCCCAATCCCATACAAAAACCAGAGAGTTCCCCAGTTTGCCTCTCCTCGCTCCTCTATTCGATGTGCGAAGCCCTTCGCTGGGACATTCGTTGTGCGAGCCCACATAATCAATCTCAGAATTCATCCCAGTATCATCACATAATTTATCGCGCATTCACTGCGCTGCTCGTTTTGCAAGTCTGGGCGAACATTCGCCCTGCGAATGATTTGTTCGCTTTGCGAACTAACGATTCGTCCAATCGCTGCTACGCACCAGTAGCATCCCATCCCCAAAAACCTTTACGATTCTAACCTCAAATCACCCCAAAACAATCTCAAAATAGTCCTGAAACATCAAGGCAATCAAAGGCATAAAACCTACAACTATTAGGTCGGTTAATTCCACTATCCTAACTCAAAATCACCTAAACCTTCACAAGCTCTCAAGGTTACCATAAACCCCATAAATCCCTTTCTCATACAAGATCCCACATATCATCAAAAGGTTTTGCCTCGAAGGCTTATTTTTACCCGAATCAATTCAACCCTTAATAATCCATCATCGATCCTCAGAAATACCCCTAAATCATCAATGACTAATAAACCCTTCAAAAACCCTAAAAACCTCAAGATCCACTTTAAACACATCACTTCCTATATTGAAAACAATGAAAGGAAATACTTCCCATACCTTAGATTGTCGATTCAGAGCTTTCTCTACCGATTCTTCAGAAACATTTTCGAATCCTCGCCTTTTCCTTCTTTCCTCAGAGCTCTGCACTTTTTCCCTTTTTTTCACGATCTAACAAAATGAATCCTATTCTTCCCAATTCCCTTTTGTTAAACCCTTGGGCTTCCAAAATGAGCTTTCCCCATAATACCCTCACTAATCCTCCTCAAAAGTCCATCTTACCCTTAATTCCTCTAATATTATTTAAATTAATAATAATAATAATATATTCATATTATATACTATTATTTAATTAAATAACCGAAACTCCACGAAAATGCCAACGTCAACACAAACCACCAAAATTCACCGAAAATTCACAATTATTATATTTAAATAAATTAAATAAATATTCTAATAAATTTGGGGTGTTACAACTCTCCCCCACTTAAAGAATTTTTGCCCTCGAAAATTAACTCAAAGAAATAGAGTCGGATACGACTCCCTCATCTGATCTTCCCGTTCCCAAGTCCAACTTTCGCCAGCCGGTCCGCCCCACAACACTTCACCAAAGTTATGCCTTTATCTCGCAGTTGCTTCATCTGTCGACCGTCAATCTGCACAGGTAAAGCTTCCACTGTCAGGTTATCCCTCACTTGTACATCATCCATCTGAATCACATGCGACGGATCTGGAACGTACTTCCTCAACTGAGACACATGGAACACGTCATGCAAATTTGCAAGTGACGGCGGTAAAGTAATTCAATAGGCTACCTCTCATATCCTCTGCGAGATTTGGTATGGACCGACAAAACATGGAGTGAGCTTCCTAGACTTCAAAGCTCGACCCACACCAGTCACTGGTGTCACCCTCAAAAACACGTGATCTCCTTCTTGGAATTCAAGTGTCTTCCTCCTCTTATCATGATAGCTCTTCTGTCGACTCTACGACGCTCTCATCCTTTCTTAGATCATCTTAATCTTCTTGGTTATCTCTTGCACAATCTTAGGTCCGAGTACAACACTCTCGCTGACTCATACCAACACAGAGGAGTCCTACACCTCCTCCCATACAAAGCTTTATAGGGCGTCATTCCAATACTAGCATGAAAACTATTATTGTACGTGAACTCAATTAACGACAAATGGCTATCCCAAGATCCTCCATGATCCAACACACAAGCTCTCAACAAATCCTCTAAGGATTGGATAGTCATTTCTGTCTAAGCGTCCGTCTGCGGGTGATAGGCAGAACTCATCCTGAACTTAGTACCCAAAGCCTCTTGCAAAATCTTCCAGAACCTCGATGAAAATCTCGGATCTCTATCCGACACAATACTCGAAGGTATCCCATGTAACTTCACAATCTCCTCAATGTATATCTCGGCTAACTTCTGCATAAAATGATTAATCTTCATCGGCAAGAAATGAGTCGATTTAGTTAATCTATCCACGATCACCCAAATGGAATCATTTCCCTTAGCATTCTTCAGCAATCCCACCACAAAATCCATGGAAATACTATCCCACTTACATTCTGGAATCCTCAACGGTTGTATCATACCTAAAGGCTTATGTTGCTCAATCTTTGACTTCGACAAGTCAAACACGCATAAACAAACTCCGCAACATCCTTCTTCATACCTGGCCACCAAAACAACTTTTTCAAATCTTAGTACATCTTCGTAGCACCGGGATGAATACTCAACCTACTTCGATGTCCTTCTTCAAGTATGCTCTTCTTAATATCTGGGACATCTGGAACACACACCCTGTCTCAGAACATCATCACACCATTCTCATCAACTATGAATTTTCCTCCGTTACCTTGGTTGATCAAAGTCAACTGGTCCACTAACTTCAAGTCAGATTGTTGTTCCACTCTGATCTCTTCCAGAATGCCACTAGTCAACTTCAACATTCCCAACTTCACACTGTCAGGAGTCTCTTCACATACCAAACTCAAATCTCAAAATTGCTCAATTAATTCTAATTCTTTCACCGTAAGCATTGACATATGCAATGACTTTCTGCTCAATGCATCGGCCACTACATTTGCTTTGCCCGGATGATAACTCAAATCAAAATCAAAAGTCTTCAAAAGCTCTAACCACCTTCTCTACCTCATATTCAATTCTTTCTGATCAAATAAGTACTTCTGACTTTTATGATCATTGAACACTTCAAACTTAGAGCCAAACAGATAATGTCTTCAAATCTTCAACACAAACACCACAGCGGCCAATTCCAAGTCATGCGTAGGATAATTCCTCTTATGAACTCGCAATTATCTCAAAGCATAGGCAACAACTTGACCATTCTGCATCAGCACTCCATCAAGACCCATCTTCGACGCATCACAATACACCCCAAAAGATTCACTCGGATTAGGCAAAATTAACACTGAAGCGGTCGTTAATCTCTTCTTCAATTCCACAAAACTCTCTTCGCAAGCTACATCCCACATAAACGATCGACCATTTCGAGTCAACTGAGTCAAAGGTAATGCCAACTTAGAAAAGCCCTCGATAAACTTGCGGTAATAATCCGCCAATCCCAGAAAACTTCGTATCTCAGTAGTAGACTTCAGAGTCTCCCACTGTAACACATCATCAATCTTAGAAGGATCTATAGCAATTCCACCACTCGAAATCACTTGGCCAAGGAAACTCACCTCGTTCAACCAGAATTCACACTTTGACAGCTTTGCATACAACTTCTTCTCTTTCAACACATGCGACATGGTTCTCAAATGCTCAGCATGCTCTTCTTCAGACTTAGAATATATCAGAATATGATCAATGAAAACCACGACAAACTGATCCAAATACTCGTGAAAGATCCGATTCATATAATCCATGAACACACCAGGTGCATTGGACACACCAAACGGCATCACAGTGTATTCATAGTGACCATACCTTGTTCTGAAAGCTGTCTTCGGAATGTCATCAGGCTTGACACGAATCTGATGATAACCAGACCTCAAATCGATCTTGCTAAACACACAGGCACCTACTAACTGATCCATCAAGTCGTCGATTCTCGGAAGTGGATACTTATTCTTGATAGTCACTTTATTCAACTGCCGATAATCAACACACAACCTCATGCTACCATCTTTCTTTTTCACTAACAGCACAAGAGCACCCCATGGAGAAATACTTGGTCGGACAAACCTCTTCTCAAGCAATTCTTCCAGTTGTTTCTTCAATTCACTTAACTCAGAAGCTGACATCCCATAAGGAGTCATCGACACTAGACTCGTACCTGGTATTAAGTCCACTGCAAACTCTACTTCACGCTCTAGAGACAAATCACTGATGTTATCTGGAAATACATCTGAAAATTCACAGACAACAGGCAACTCCACACTCGCAGCTTCACAATCAATCTGCAACGATGCAAACATTGCAAACACCAGGGCTTTATCTTCCATAAGCTCGTCTACTTGCCTAGCAGACAGGAACATCAACTCTCCACTATCACCAAACTCAGGAAACTCCACAGTCTTAGTATAACAATTAATATGAACATGGTTGAACTCCAACCAGTTCATTCCAAGGATTACATCGATTTGGTGCAAGGGTAAACACACCAAGTCCATCACAAAACTCTTCCCAAAAATCGTCAAAGGACATCTCAAACACATAAAAGTAGTAGTAACAAAACCATTAGCATGAGTCTCTATTAGCATACTATCATTCATATCAGACAACTTCAAACTCAATCTATTAGCACATTCAAGCGAGATAAAAGAATGAGTAGCACCAGTATCAATCATAGCAACCAACTCAACATCATTAATAAAACAAGTACCTCGAATCAGGTTGTTCTTCTCTGACACTTCTGCACCACTCAAAGCAAACACTCTGCCGCTGGTCTGAGCAGCAGTAGCCGTCTTCTTCGGTTTCTGACACTTGGTACTGATGTGACCCTTCTCACCACAATTGAAACAGGTTGGACCATCATCCTTGCAATCATTAGCTCTATGACCCTTCTTACCACACATGTATCACCTCAACACACTATTAGTACAAACATCAGCAATGTGACCTTGCTCGCCACACCTGTAACACTTCCCAGAAGCGGGAACTGCTCCCCCACTTGACTTTTTCCCCTCTGAAGCCTCCCGCTTCCCTTTGTTAGCTAAAGTTGTATAAGGTTTCCCCCTATACTTCCCTTTCTTCTCACTCAACTGCTTGTAGTGAGCAGATCGAGCTCGGTTATCCTCATCATAGATTCTGCTCTTGTCCACTAGCTCAGCATACCTGCAGATCTGTTGATACCCCAATACCCTGCTTAATTTCTGGTCTCAGTCCATTCTCGAACTTGAGGCACTTGGACATCTCAGCATCAGCACGGTTGTAGTGAGGACAGAACTTCACCAGCTTCTCGAACTTCGCAGCATACTCTGCAAACAGTCATGTCTCCTTGCTTCAGCTCAAGGAATTCCACCTCTCTCTTACCACGAGCATCCTCTGGATAATACTTTCCCATAAATTCCTGCTTGAACACAAGCCAGGTTATCCCAGTGCCAACATCCTCTAATCTCTGACGAGTGTTATCCCACCAATCCTCAGCCTCCTCTGACAGCATATGAGTTCCAAACTGAACTTGCTGCGCATCAGTACATCCCATTCCTCGAAAAATCTTCTCGATCGCCTTCAGCCACTTGTGTGCACTTGCTGGATCGTGAGTACCCTCAAACTCCGGCGAATTGTTCCTCTTGAACTCCCCCAAAGCACGAAACTCATCTGGGACTCCACCATTTAAATTGAGTTGCGCCACCACATTAGCAACTGATTCCAAAGCATCAGCAATAACACAATCATTTCTTCCAGCCATCCTGCACACCACCAATAAGGTTAGAAGAACTAAAATATCGACAAAGTAACACACTTGTCGACCGACAGGGGACTGACATCAAGTAAAACCTGGCCGAACGGACCGACCTGCGCTGATACCACTAGTGTAACACCCTTTTCTACCCCATAATTATCGCAGCGGAATAAACATAAAATCATTGTAAAATCAGAATCACCTCAAGGGTGCACATTTCTCAATAAATTCAAATCAACAAAATTGCTCCGTAAACAACGGGTTTTCCTCAAAATAACTCAAAATGCCTTCAAAGGGCAGCAAAACCACCATAACCACAAAAATCCCACAAAAAGGTTTATTAAATTAAACCATAGTCATCAAATAATCAATAAAATAACAACCAAATAAAACTCAACATGGTTTGACTCAACGACCCAACCCGATGTTACACTATCAGAGCAAGACCCTCTACATCGACCAAAGCAAATAATACTTCAAAAGTCCTCAAAAGCATCCACAGCTAATCCTGACCACCTGCACGCTACCCACGTGGAGGCAACATTCAAACAGGCAGGGTGAGTAATACAATTCATTATAATCAATATAAAATAAGATATGCATAAAAAATAGCGTCATCATCATATACAACATCATCAGAGTCATCACAAGGCAAACATCAAAACATGTCATCATAAATCACAACAAATGCCACATAAATGCAATGCACAACAGGACTCATGCATGTGGTACCAATCGTCATAATCGATGGACACTTAGGCCATCACCCTCCAAAGATCCCCGTCAATAGGATCGGTTCCACACAAGAACCGGAGCACGTCATAAACCACTTCACATCCACATAATTGGATGGAAGCCACAATAGACCGAAGTCTAACCTCATTATCACTTGACCGAAGTCCTAACATCATCATCAAAGTATGCTATGAATGCATGATACACAACGTCAATAATCATCATCATCAAAAATATCATTATGTGTATCATCATTCACCAAAACATCATGTTAATCATGTCATCATATATTCATCAAAACATCACAAATCATCATCTCATAATCATCAGTAACATCACAGTAAACCATCAGAAAGATCACATCGTCAACATCAGAACATCACAGAAATCATAAACAAAATTTCGCGAACAACAGGACTTCGCTACTAAGTTTGCTGTGCGAACCTGCTCGCTGGGACCTTCGCTTTGCGAAGCTGGCAGCGAAGCCCCAATCCCATACAAAAACCAGAGAGTTCCCCAGTCTGCCTCTCCTCGCTCCTCTATTAGATGTGCGAAGCCCTTCGCTGGGACATTCGTTGTGCGAGCCCACAGAATCAATCTCAGAATTCATCCCAGTATCATCACATAATTTATCGCGCATTCGCTGCGCTGCTCGCTTTGCAAGTCTGGGCGAACATTCGCCCTGCGAATGATTTGTTCGCTTTGCGAACTAACGATTCGTCCAATCGCTGCTACGCACCAGTAGCATCCCAGCCCCAAAAACCTTTACGATTCTAACCTCAAATCACCCCAAAACACTCCCAAAACAGTCCTGAAACATCAAGGCAATCAAAGGCATAAAACCTACAACTATTAGGTCGGTTAATTCCACTATCCTAACTCAAAATCACCTAAACTTTCACAAACTCTCAAGGTTCCCATAAACCCCATAAATCCCTTTCTCATACAAGATCCCACATATCATCAAAAGGTTTTGCCTCGAAGGCTTATTTTTACCCGAATCAATTCAACCCTTAATAATCCATCATCGATCCTCAGAAATACCCCTAAATCATCAATGACTCATAAACCCTTCAAAAATCCCAAAAACCTCAAGATCCACTTTAAACACATCACTTCCTATATTGAAAATAATGAAAGACAATACTCCTCATACCTTAGATTGTCGATTCGGAGCTTTCTCTACCGATTCTTCGAAAACCTTCTCGAATCCTCGCCTTTTCCTTCTTTCCTCAGAGCTCTGCACTTTTCCCTTTTTTTCACGATCTAACAAAATGAATCCTATTCTTCCGAATTCCTTTTTGTTAAACCCTTGGGCTTCCAAAATGGGCTTTCCCCATAATACCCTCACTAATCCTCCTCAAAAGTCCATCTTACCCTTAATTCCTCTAATATTATTTAAATTAATAATAATACTAATATATTCATATTATATACTATTATTTAATTAAATAACCGAAACTCCACGAAAATGCCAACGTCAACACAAACCATCAAAATTCACCGAAAATTCACAATTATTATATTTAAATATATTAAATAAATATTCTAATAAATTTGGGGTGTTAGGAAAGTCACATAACTCATTAGCCACAAGAACACCGTCTAAAAGCTGGTGTTTCGGGATAAACGCAGTTTGGGAAGAAGATACCAAAGAAGATGGAGATGGTGGATAAGGTCATAAGTGTCATTAGTGTCTTAGGGATAAAGTTCTAAGGGAAGTCACTAGAGAGAAGATTTGATGTAGGCAAAAAATTGAATCATTGTATAAAACTAAATCTTTTAATCATAGGTTATGTTTGAAATAATAACTCTACTCATTCTGAATCGTAGAGAACAAATCTATAATGAAACAATTGTCAAAATTTCACAAGATTATTGATGATCTTGAGAATAATGAGGTGAAGATTGAAGATGAGCACAAGGCTATACTCTTTTTAAGCTCATAACTTAGATCCTTTGAGCACTTTAAAAATGCGCTTCTTTATGGTAAGGAAGATATTATTACTTTGGATGAAGTCCAGACGGTTGTGAGATCTAAAGAATTTTCAAAGGTGAAAGATTTAAAGATAGACGATAGTGGTGAAGGTTTGAGTGTCTCAAGAAGTGGAAGTGACCGTAGAGGGATGTCCAAATCAAAGAGGTTTGACAAGTCAAAGCTAAAATGCTTCACTTGTCATAAAACTAGTGCTTTCATGATGGATTGTCCTGAGAAGAAAGGCAATGGTTATTCTGATTGTAGTTGCCTCCGATGAGAATAGTTATGAGAGTGGTAGTGCATTATTGGTGTCGAGTTTGGAGACTATAGAAGTTTGGGTTATGGACTCA
The DNA here is from genome assembly GCA_022829125.1 of Lathyrus tuberosus. NCBI lineage: Eukaryota > Viridiplantae > Streptophyta > Magnoliopsida > Fabales > Fabaceae > Lathyrus > Lathyrus tuberosus. The sequence goes on along the minus strand of JALAZF010000463.1, from coordinate 2,911,106 downwards.
TGTTGCTCTTGTCACATGTATCCAAGAAAACAATATTTTAAAACTTTGAAGTTGGAGCAAGGTGTGGTAGTTCTGCTTGATGACAATAAGGCTTACAGGGTTCATGGTATGTATTGGTACATTCAGACTTTAAATTTTTTATGATTGTGATTTTCTTCTTAACAATGTAAGGCATGTTCTAGAGCTCGGGAGAAATTTGTTATCCATGAGAATGTTTGATAATATCTGTTAGTGCACTAGAATTGAACATGAGCCGTTGAAAATTTCGCAAGGTGAAGTGATAATAACTAAAATGTATAAAATATGTGGTTTATATATTTTAGAAGCTTATAATGTTGTTGTTGACTTATAATCATCTAGTGATGATTTTTATGACAAAAACAACCTGTGGGATTTAAGGTCAATGCATGGTAGATGTCTCGAGGTTAATTTATAGCATTTTAATGAGTTTTGCAAAAGACAAGGGATAAAAATGCATGTGATCGTTGAGTTGTCATTGAGTTTCTGGAGTAAGTCTAGTGCCAAAGCAGCTTACCTAGTTAATAGATGTTCATTTATAAAAATACACTTCCAAATGCTTATGGAGGTTTGGAGTATGAATATTGTAACTTACATTGTCATAAAAATTTCTCGTATTGATCAAATCAAGTCAATTCAACTTGATGGTAAAGTTTTGAATTGTGTCTAATGGTTATTCAAGAGGTAGGAAATGTTATTAGTTGTTGGAAGTGGAACCTAGAGGATCAAATTTCTTCAATAGTAGATGTATTACTTTCCGTGAGTCTTATAATAGAAAGAAGAGTAAAAACCTGAGAATGAAACTTTTAGAAACTATGGTGGAAAAGACTTAGTTTAAGGTGGAGGTTCCTAATATAGATAGTGGTAGTAATGAGGGAACAATTACATATGCATGTCTTGAGTTTTATGCTTTGAATGTGGCTAAAGAGTGGCAAAAATTAGAAACATGAATCTTTAGGGAGGAATTCGAAAGTAGGTGGAGCCAAAGATGGTTGAAGAATCCTACTTATGGGCTTGTTAGACTAGTGAAGCAGAAAAAGGTTGCTGGTAGCAAGTGGATCCAGTTGGCAAGATCAAGATTCCAGCGTGGCTTGAACTAGATAAAAATTGTACAATAGATGTTAAATTGGTAAAGATAAGTAAAGTGGTTGATGGATAAATAGACATCACCCCGATTTCAAGTTAAAGTGGAGATTGTTAAAGTATGCCTTAAAACCTTAAGTGTTGAACAGAGAGGAAACGTGTTTTAAGATTGCAGAAATTAAAAATCAGTCTGGCAATACAGTCGATGACGGCGGCGCGATAGTGGGTTTGGGTCCGGCGGACAGTTGAGTTCGTCAAAGCTCAGGTTTTGTTTTCTTGCTTCGCGTGTATTGGGTTTCGTTGTTTTAGTTCGTAAATTTGTTTGTTTATAGGTTATATTTTGGGGTTTTCATGGATTTTTTGGGTTTTAACATTTATAAATATGTATCTTTTTTATGCTTGCTACCACAGCCTTTACAACTTTAGAGTTGAAAATAGACTGAAGGGATTGAGAATTCTAGTAGTAATCTTAGAGAGACAAGAGTTAATTCATAAGAATGTGTTCTTGAAATTTGGAAAAACCTTGAAGATATGTGAGAGGATTAGGAAAAACTTCTAAATACCTTAGATTTGAGTAATTCATATATAGAGAGAGTTTGAGAGATTAAGAAACACTAGAAAATAGGGTTTGTTCTAGGAAACATGTGTGATTATTTTCTTGTAACTCGTTTTTAATCTTTTATAACAATTCTTAGAAGTATAGTAAAGAACTACTCTCTCCTCTAAAATAGATTGTTTGATCGAATTGGATAAATAAATTAAGATAGTTGTTGTTTTTCCTTTATATCCTTCTATCAAATTTGCCCGCATTTTTTGTATGGTTGTTGTTTTTTGGGTGTACTGCTGATACTCCTGTGGGAGTGTGCTTTTATTTGGAGTCAAAGATTTGAGATTAATTAATGCAAGTCTCTTGACTATATTGGAAATGAAAGCTCGTCACAACAGATGGTATGTGGAAGGAGATTCTTGCTGCGAAATATGGTTACAGAATATTGTGAAATTTTCCAGGATCAATCATTTTGAGTTGACTGCTCTTCATCAAATATGGAAAAGTAGGGTGTCCTCGAAAGACTGTTTTTGCATGACAAGCTCGAACACTCCGAATATGACTCCTTTGTGTTTGAAGCTCTTTTGACTGGCTCTGATTATGTTGCAGTCATCTAATTTTGAATAATAAGTGTTTATAGTAATATTTATTTATAGAAAGTTATTAGTTAGTTATTTTTTTTTATAAGTTAGGTAAGATTTGTTGATTTAGTCGGGATTGATTTATAGTGTATAATATATTCATTTTAATAAAGGCTGGGGTTGCTATGATTATTTAGTGGAGTTTTCTGGTTTTTCTTGGATTTAGGCACTTTAAGTGCAAGTGGTGCTTGGGTCTGCCTTAGGAGAGTTTTTTATGTTTTCGTGGCAGCAATGAAACTTTTCGGTCTGCTCTTTAGTGTATTTTCCTGCAGAATTTTTTTCTTTTTGGGTGCTGATCCTAAGCTGTATTTTCAAAATGCATGATTTGGTTTTACTATTTACACATTTTGGAACTGAGTTTTAACATCAATTTTAGTTTTTAATTTGAAGTATTCTGTTAACCTTTTGCAGGTGCTGGAATATTTGGTCATCTCTCAGATTCATTTCTTGGAAGAAAAGGATCTCTCATAGTTGTTTGCATCCTAAACAGCATCTTTGGCATCTTAACCGCATTTTCCCCCAACTACGTCGCTTACTTCATCCTCCGATTCATCACCGGTTTCAGCACAGGCGGTGTCGGCCTCTGCGCCTTCGTACTCGCCACAGAGCCTATAGGTCCCTCAATGCGTGGCGCAGTCGGTATGACCACCTTCTACTTCTTCGCCACAGGCATCGCAGTTCTCTCCGGCATAGCATATATCTTCCGAACATGGCGCGACCTATACATAGCCTCCTCTATCCCCTCCCTCTTGTTCCTTGTCTTCGTCCTCCCTTTTACCTCTGAATCCCCTCGATGGTACCTTATTCGGGGACGAATCAAAGAAGCCATGAAAACCATGTCCACCATAGCTACCTCAAATGGCAACAGCCTTCCACACCGAGTTTCTCTTGCACTCGACAAAGAATCCCCGTCATCGTCATTTAATAGCAGTCCAGACGACAAAGATGCAGTGGCAGGCTCTCTTGTGGACGTGATCCGTTCACCACTAACAAGGACACGCTTGGTTTTAGCAATAATCATCAACCTGTTATGCTCAGTGGTATACTATGGTCTAAGCCTAAACGTAGTAAACCTCGAAACAAACCTTTACCTCAACGTAATACTCAACTCGGCTGCAGAAATACCAGCATTCATGATAACAGCAATGTTGTTGGATAAGTTAGGAAGGAAGCCATTAACAATAGGGACATTATGGATCAGTGGATTTTTCTGTTTTATTGGGAGTTTGATGACAAATAAGGGAGTGTGGAAAGGAGTGAAAATGGTGTGCGGAATTATGGGAATATTTGGGATGGCAGGTACTTATAATCTGCTCTTTATCTACACAGCAGAGTTGTTTCCAACTGTTGTTCGAAATGCTGCACTTGGGAGTGCTACACAGGCCGCACAAATGGGCGCAATATTGGCCCCGGTTATTGTCGTTTTGGGCGGATCATGGCCGTTTGCTTTATTCGCTCTATGTGGAATCATTGGTGGTCTTTTTGCGTTTTGCCTGCCGGAGACGCTAAACCAGCCACTATATGATACACTAACTGGAATGGAAGCAGCAGTGGAAAAAAATGTTGACACTGATAACTCTACTGTATGAGTTTTTATTGCAATTTAAGGTCTATTTTTCTGTACTTCATGATGTTTTGGTTTAATTTTTATTTCAATTCTACACATGTTCAATGTATGTCATTGTAATACTGTTATTTTATTATGGGAAATTTCAAAAATAATGTTACAACGCAATGATTTGTTGATTTGGAAGAAAAAGTGGTAGATGGTTGATCACTTGATTACTCAAATTTAATTACAAGGTCAAGGTGGGTGCCCCTTATCCATATTTTTACCTAGTAGCACACTCTACTAGCATTAAATATATATACAATACACATCACATTTAAAAATTCAAAACATGAATGGCGTTGCAGAGAATGCTGGCATAATCATAGACCTGCAATTTTATACCAAAAAACATGTCAGTTAATGACAAATACATTCTCACAAATCATTCATATAGTTTACACATTATTTCATTTTCATACTTATATATCAATCAAAGAAATCTAAATAAATATAAAATTTCGTGCTATTTACTCCCTCCGTCCCAAATTATAAGTCACTTTGTCAAAAAAATTTGTCCCAAATTATAAGTCACTTTACATTCCCAATGCAATATAAATGACATCTTCCCCAATATACCCTCAAATATTTATTATTATTTATTCTTTCAACTCTTTTAATTTCTCTCTCCTATATAATTATGAGGGGCATTACTGTAAAGTTATACATAATTTGTCTTTCCCATAAAATAATAATTAAGTTTCTTAATTTGTGTGAAAAGCCCAAAACTTCTTATAATTTGAGACGGAGGGAGGATATTTTTGTTCCTGAAGCAATCTCGTGTATAATTTATTATAATAAGTCAACTCCATAATGAATAAGCAAAATAACGCCTTGTTGACGCAATAATAGTGATATATACCTACTTAAATTTTATTTTTTTATTTTTTTATTTTTTTATTTTTCTATAATCACTTTTAAAATGGCCAGTGTTTTGTACTATTATAACATGCAATGGCCCATATCATTTTTTTTACTATCAGTATTCAATATCCTGACTATTAAATCGTTTAATTTGATTCGAAAGTGAATTCTACCACAAAATAATTCTAGTCTCTCTCAACTAACTATTACTGTATCATTTTTCTTTCATCCATTATAATTTTTTAAAATTCAAGATTTATTTGTACACATTAAAGAACTTCAACGATATTTTACTCAATCTTTAAAAGCAGTTTTTTAACTGACCCGTGATAACCGTCGCTGTAATTCCGGTGATACACCTTGCCGGCACCACGGGCGGCTGTCTTCTTCTTAACCTCCTTTCCTGCAGAAGCCACCGTACCTTTCGGTTGAACAACGACATCCTCTGAGATCGGTCCCAACGAAGGCCTCCAATCACCAGAGCCACTCTTTTTATGCTTCTTACGGTATCGACGTAGAGAAGAAGAAGAAGCGGAGGCTGTAGGAGAAACTACCGGCGCCGGGACCAGCCACCTCCCCTCATCCTCCACAGGCACCGAAGTTTCCCGCTCGAGTATCGTCGGCGTAGCGCAACAAGAAACGAACTCCAATAAATACCTCATCCGGCTCCTCTTTGATTTCCTTGGATATGCTATTGTTTTGTTGAGAAGGAAACGGAAAGAGTGGAGGGAATTCGAAACTACAAAGTGATTCGGCGGTGGATGGAGGAGGTAACGGAAACGAGTTCCATTGAAGGATTGGACTTGGAGGTTATGAGAGAGAAAATAGATTGGGAATTTGTATGGGAAATTCGGGGTTTCCTTTGAGAGATAACTGATAGCTATTTTTATAGAGGACGAGAGAGACGCACGCAATATAGGTAGAGATACTGTATCTCATCGACCACTATTTGTCGTTATTTGTTTTCTCTTTTCAATATAGCCTCCCATTTTGTGTTTATTACGAATAGTGCCCCATTGTTCTCCTAGGCAGCCACTTGCCCACTACAGTGGGCCTGTTTTTATATATTATTATTCAATTTATTTATTGAAAAATGTTATCTGGTGCTTTAATGAGCTATTAGATCACAACTTAAACAATTCAGTATAATTATTTTATTTTAAAATTAGTGAATTTAATTTTTAGAGTTGAAATATCTTTTATTTTAATATATAAAATTTTATTTTTGATCTAGAGAGGTAGGTGTGAGAATAGGTCCGATTAATTGAGAGATTTAAGATCTAGCCTACACAAGTTTATAATAGATCAGACTTATTTATATAAAAAAGATTTATATTTTTTCTATAAATCTGTTTAATTAAAAATGTTATGTTTTGGATTAAAAATTATTTTAATCCTATTAAATTTGTCTATTTAAATAAATATAAATAGTTAATTTTTATTATTATTATTATTATTATTATTATTTTGCATTTTTCTAATTAAAATACAAAAATAAAACTTAATTATTTAGAGAATTTAGAAATAAGTAAAAATATCTTATGCACAATGTCATAAATTATTTTTAAAAGGTTTTTTAAACAAATAATCTTATAAAACTTATACTAATAGGTGAGTTTATATAAGTCAATGCAAATAAATTTTTAATTCTCTTAAATAAATAGTCATAATTTTTTTATTGCGTAATTAGACTTAGACTTTGAAAAGCTTGCATGGAGAGCATGGTATTAATATATAAAAAAATTTTAAAAATTGTTATTCTCTAGTTAGTATGAAAATACAAGACTTATAATAAATATTGGGTCTATTTAGTGGAGCCCAATTGTAATATCCATTAGCCATATCACTACTATGGAAAACCCATTTAACAATGGTTGGGAAATATATATAATCACGCGGGCGCAAGCGTTGTTATGTAGAGTGTGGTTGTATATATGATACTTACAATCACGGCCCAGTAAACGCTGTAATAAACTAGAAAGCGTGCACCCTATCACGACGGGTTTTCCAAACGACCGTTGTGATAAACATAGCGCGTGAGAGATTATAATGGTTATGCTATATAACCGTTGTTACATTTTCTGCACAATTAACAAATATTATCGTGCTTTTTATATAATTAATCTCATTTTTTAACTTGTATTATTGTTCACCATATCACAGCAGAAAATACAACTCACATTTGTGATAAAGTTATCATAATAATATTAATTGTATCATATTCATAATATCACATAATTGTATAATATTCAATACACCATCAGTCAACAATGAAACCTAATTAACTATAACCTATTTCGTCATTGTTGTTACAACAAATACAATGAACACTATAAATAAAAAAATCCAGGTAATCTTCAATTGTTTCTTCAGGATCTTCACCTTCAACTTCAATTCGTCCTCCTTGGCTTTATAGGTGTTAACCATCTCCTTCTCCTAATACAAGTTCTTTACCAGTTAAGAAATTATTTGTTTTGCCCTAGAATTCATCTCTTCATCCAACCAAGCAAAGTGAGAGCATTTTTTGTATCCTTGAATCTTATACATCCCACAGCCATAGAAACGGCGGTCTGGGTTCGAATCGGTCCATGTCGTCATCAATGGAGCGTCGAGACCACACTTGCATATGTACCTTGAATGACTTGAGGACCTACTTACATGGATACAACCGGAGTGCTGAGACATTTTAATGGAAGGATTTGATGGAAACTTGAAGAAATTGGGTAAGAAGAAGACGAACAGTGACTGGGGGAAAAGAAGACGAAAAACAAATCAAAAGGATTTGATGGAAATTATGACTTTCATCTAGTTTATGAAGCTATAAAGAAAAAGTACAAGGTGAATAAAGTTTACACAATAGCTTCATACTTCTTGTGTTTTTCTTCATAGCTAAACAAACAATATGTATCATAGGCAAAGTATGCGCTTTGTTAAGGTGGTGAAGATGAATTTGGAAAAAAGAGAACATTCACCAAATGAAAAAATGAGAACTCATTTTTAACAAGAAACGTAAACGAAATTGAAGCATAAGTTAAATAAGCGAACCTCAAGTTAGTGATTGGTGAAGACGTATCTGAAGGTTGAAGGATGTTAGGGTTATATTAATATATAGAAGAGTGAAATAAGTTAGGGTTTTCTTTTGAGAGAAACGACTGTTATGTACTGAACGATAGATACTTTCGCTTATATACTAAAAAATATCACTTTTCATCACGGTTAGAAAGAAAAACCGTGATGCAATTTACATATTTTACAACGGTTGTATTATAAAACCGTGGTTAAATAACTTGATTAAATAAGTCCTCTAACAATGGTTGGTTGACTTCACCATTGTAAAACCATTTACAATTTATTTTTTAAATAATGGACTCAAGTGACATACACTTAATGTACTCTAAAAAATGGAAGAAAAAAAATGTAGTTGCTGGGAATCGAAGGTTGCTACACATCATTTATTACTACGGTGTTTCAAGGCAACCGTTATTAAAGTACTGCTTATAAATCCAGCTACTCACAGGGCACGAAAATTTTAACCTATTACAACGGTGTATAAGAATCTATTGTACACCTGGCGTTGTTGTTTGCGCGTTTTGTAGTAGTATATGTTTAGAATAACAACTAATGGTATTTGATACATCAATGTAAGTATCTAAAAATGAACCAGGTTATAATTTTACGACAAAATATTATAATAACTAATGTTACATCAGTCGAACGAATTCTTCAACATAGTGGGAAGACGCCTCATCGAATCCTAAGTGCCAAGTCTGAAGTTGCAAGTGCAACCCGAATACCTGCTTACCTAAAAATATTATAACAATGTGGGGGGAGAAACTAATCTTAATGAGCTTCCCGATCTAAACCATTGATTCACTCTCTACCCTTCTATAGGTTAAGGCATACTTGAAAATTCCATCGGGGTATCTCACACCCTTCCCGCAGAACGTAATGAGTTACTAATAACTCATATATAACATTCTTACATTAACTCCACTATATCATGGTGTACAACATAATACAATAGAGGATCTCTCTATCTGGATCACCTTTCTTTTTCTTTCATCTTTTTCCTTATCTTGCATCTTGAAATGTTGGTAATCAGACACTAGATGTCACAACACTAGGATCAGGACAGTAACACAACACAAACAATTATACAGTTAATTTAAATGGCTGGAAGTAAATACCACGGTTAATTGTTAACCCAGTTCGGTGCAACATCACTTACATCTGGGGGCACCCAAGCCAGGAAGGAAATTCACTATAATAGTACTAGTTTGAAGCCCAAGTAAACAACATCCGGTTTATAATCTTCTCATATAATCCTTACGCGTTCCATTTCTATCTAAGACACTCCTAGATATGAGACCCTTCTTATTTCCCTTCAATCACACAATAGTGATAAAACTTGTAACAATGAACAATAGAAGACACACTTCCAATGACACAGAATTCACTCTTGCTTAAAAGCTCATGAGTGATTCATAATTACAACTCAATAAACTCAGTCCACTTTAAGCATCTAAGTATTCATGAATGGCTCACAAATTAACACAACCCAACTCAGATATCAAAGATGATATAAGAGTGGATCACAAATAATAAAACAACTAAAAACCTTAATTCTAATAAACTCAAGCGTATCTCTTTCTTGTGTAAATTAGGTTTAGCACCGTCCTTTTTAAATAGCCTTTGGTTAGCATGGGCTTAGGGCGCAACAGGTCCAAAACAGTAGCTACAAATCTTCTGCATAAAACTAGGAACAAATCACAAGTTTCCTAAAATGTCTCAAAGTCCTTTTTATGAAACAGATGCACATCTAAAACATAACCGGTGTTCCCAAAATAACCTTTTTGGGCTGCGACAAAATCTGAGCTAAAACCAGAAAGAATCTTTCATTAAAAAAAAACAAATTTTCCAAGAATTAATACCCTAAAAACTGCACTGATGTTTAAACAGCCTGTCACGGCATTGTGCTTAACATCTCTGCAATGATGTCTAACCAACATGTTAAGACTTCTTGCTCAACATCTTGTTGTGATACATGTTTTAACAAAGTTGTTTCCAATCCCAAAAACACAGAACTAACAATCTCTCCTTTTGACAAATTTTGGATAAAACAACCTTGGTATAAAGAACTGGAGAAAAAGAAAATAGCAGCAACATCCACAAGAAACAAAAACTACACACACAATTGGTAAAACACCAGAAAAATCAAAGGCACACGCAGCAGCACACAAAAATGCCCAACCTCACAAAAAGACATACAGACAGAAAGGAAGCTAACACAAACCAAGATTTTCCCCAAAAAAAATTGAAATACAATGTCATGACATTCTGTCTGACATCACAGCTACAGACACAGCAAGCGCACTTGGTAGCCTAATCGCACACACATAAATTTTGCAGAGAAAAATAAATTCTCCCAGACAAGACATGATGTCATAACATATGGTATGACATCCCAGCATAACACAGATCATGCTCCTCCTCCTCCTCCTCCTGAGTCGTTATCCCTTTTAAACATATATCACTATAGCAAATTAAAGCAGCAATACAGCAACACATACTACTACTACACCAAACACCATTACTCCCCCTTTTTAGCTATAAATTAGACAACAACAACCAAAGGCATAAATTCTACATCTCCAGCAGTAGCATTTTCCTCTTCCTTATCTCCTTCAACAAAAAGACTAATTGTTATAATTCCTCAAAAATGCAAATTCCCAGTTCACCCCTTAACTTCTCAAACTGATTTGCATCCAGAGCTTTGGTGAAAATGTTATCCAGTTGCTTCTCAGTAGCCACATGTTCAAGAGTAACAACTTTGTCTTCAACTAGATCCCTGATAAAATGATGACGAATGTTAATGTGTTTTGTTCTGATCTGTTGCATGGGATTTTTAGAAATGTTGATAGCACTCAAGTTATCAAAGTATAATGTCATGACATTTTGTTTGATATTATATTCTTTTAAAATCTGCTTCATCCAAATCAACTGAAAGCAATTGCTTCCTGCAGCAATATACTCAGCCACAACTGTAGACAAGGACATACCTTTTTGCTTCTTACTGAACCAAGAGATAAGATTGTTTCCCAATAAGAAACATCCTCCGTAAGTACTCTTTTTATCATCAGCACTACCTGCCTAGTCAGCATCACAATACCCTACAAGCATGGAATTTGGACTATGAGAATACAGCATTCCATACTCACTAGTACCATTGATGTATTTTTAAATCCTCTTTACTTGAGTAATGTGACTCATTTTAGGTTCAGCCTGATATCTTGCACAAACTCCTACAACAAAGGTGTTGTCTGGTCTGTTAGTTGTAAGATACAACATACTACCAATCATACTTTTGTATAAACTTTGATCCACATCAACAACTTTTTCATCTTTAGAGAGCTTTAAATGTGGTGCAGCAAGTCTCTTCTTGTGACTATAATTCGCCATACCAAACTTCTTCACTATGTTCTTGGCATACTTACTTTGAGAGATGAAGATAGAATCATCCATCTATCTTACTTGAAGTCCAAGAAAATAGGTTAATTCACCTATAAGACTCATCTCAAATTCAGATTGCATTTGCTTGACAAAATATTGGACCATCTGGTTTGATATCCCTCCAAACACAATGTCATCAACATATATCTGAGCAACCATGAGTTTGTCATCCTGTTCTTTAACAAGCATGGTATATTGTCTATTCCTCCTTTCCTATACCCATTACAGACAAGAAATTATGTAAGCCTTTCATACCAAGCCCTAGGAGCTTACTTTAGTACATAAAGAGCTTTCTTCATTTTGAACACATGATCTGGAAAAGTAGGATCAATAAACCACTTTGGTTGTTCAACATATACCTCCTCTTGTAAGTATCCATTCAAAAAGGCACTTTTCACATCCATCTGAAATATCTTGAACTTTAGTAAACATGTCACTCCTATCAATAGTCTTATGGATTCAAGTCGAGCAATTGGAGCAAAACACTCATCAAAATCTACTCCTTCAATTTGAGTGTATCCTTGAGCCACAAGTCTGGCCTTATTTCTTGTGATAACTCCATTTTCATCAAATTTATTCTTATAGACCCACCTTGTACCCAATGACATTTGTTCCTTCAGGCTTGGGACAAAATCTCAAACTTCATTCCTCTTGAACTGATATAATTCTTCTTGCATAGCATTGATCCAGAATTCATCAGTTAAAGCCTCATTCACATTCTTGGGTTCAATCTTAGAAACAAAACAAGAGTTAGATACCACTTCCCTTGATCTAGTGATAATCTCTTCATTAGGATTTCCTGTGATGAGCTCCTTAGGATGATCCTTCTGAATTCTGATAGAAGAACCTTTGTTGGCTTGATTATTATCATCCTTAATAGCTACAGCTTCATTGTTGGTCTCAATATCAACCATATTTTCTGAAGTATCATTCATTTGAGATGATGTTTCAACATCCTCTTTGACATCTGTATTCTTGTCTATGGTTAAATCATCAATCACAACATTAATAGATTCCATCATGACCTTGCTTTCGGTATTGAAAACTCTATAGGCTCTACTGTTTGTAGAGTAACCTAGAAATATTCCTTCATTACTTTTGGGATTCATCTTTTTTCTTTGTTCATGATCAGCCAAAATATGGCATTTACTTCCAAAAACATGAAGGTATTTGATAGTAGGCTTCCTTCCTTTCAGCAACTCATAGAGTGCAGCTGAAGTACCAGTTCTTAAGGTAACCCTGTTATGAATATAGCATGCAGTATTCATTGCTTCAGCCCAAAAATGATTTGGCAGATGCTTAGCATGAAGCATGACTCTAGCTGATTTTTGAAGGGTCACGTTCTTGGGCTCAACCACTCCATTTTGTTTAGGGGTGATGGGAGACAAAAATTCATGACTAATACCTTCAGATGAGCAAAAATCAACAAATTTTCTATTCTCAAACTCCTTTCCATGGTCACTTCTAATCCTGACAATTCTACTTTTCTTCTCTCTTTGAAGTCTTTGACATAAATCTTGAAAAACATCAAAAATATATGATTTTTCTTTGATGAAGTTCACCTAAGTGAATCTTGAAAAATCATCAACAACAACATAAGCATACCTCTTCCCACCAAGGCTTCCAACTTGCATAGGCCCTATTAAATCCATATGAAGAAGTTCCAAAACTTTTGAAGTAGTCAGATGTTAGATCTTCGGGTGTGACATCTTGGTCTGCTTTCTAATTTAACACTCACCACAGATTCTTCCTTCCTCTATTATGAGCTTAGTAATGCCTCTGATAGCTTCTGTATACAGAATCTTCTTCATATCTTTTAGATGCAGATGACCAAGGTTTTGGTGCCACAACTAGACTTCATCATCCTTGGACAACATACACGTGGAGGAACAATTTGCTGATTAAGGTGTCCATAAGTAACAATTATCCTTAGGCTAACTCCCCTCACCAATACTTCATTCTTCTCATTAGTGACCAAACATTCAAACTCGGTGAAATTAAATTTTAGACCTTGATCACATAATTGGCTTATGCTTATCAAATTAGCAGTCAAGCCTTTTACAAGAAGAACATTATTAAGACTAGGGAATCATGTACAGGCTAGTCTTCCAACTCCTTTAGTTTCACCTTTGGCACCATCACCAAAAGTGACATAACTGGTGGAGTGAGACTTGATTTCCTCCAATAACTTCTTTACTCCATTCATATGTCTAGAATAACCACTATCAAAATACCAGTCTTCTCTAGTTGAAGCTCTAAGAGAAGTATGAGCAATAAAACAAGTAGCAACTTCCTTGGGTATCCATTTTTTTCTAGTTTTAACCACTACTCGATTAACCCTAGGTTGTGTTGACATTTTGGATAGCCATTCAGTTTGAAACAGAAAGGCTCTATATGACCAAATTTACCACATTAATGGTATCTCCAATGCAAGAGCTTGCCTCCGGTTTGAGTATTCTGATGTCTGGCACGATGTTGAGACATTTGATTAGACATCATTGGCTCTTCCTTCCTTCTAGGAGGAACAAATTTTGTCACATGGGTTTTTCCTTGACTATTTAAAGATTGATAATCAAACCCTATACCAGTAAATATTCTTCCTCTTTCACCAATTTGAAGTATCTCATTCAACACATTAGACCTATTGTTTAACATTCTCATAGATTTGGTCATGCTTTCAAGTTTTTAGGTCAACCGAGTTACTTCATTCTGCAGACCAGAGATTTTAGATAAGCATTTTTCCTTTTCAGCTTGCAGTTGAGATATAATTTCTTTCTGCTTTTCTCCTAGTTAACAGACTTCTCCACTTTTGATGCACAGTTCTTTGTAAGAGGAAGCCAGTTCCTTATATGAAATTTCTTCATCACAGAAGTCTTCGTCAGAAGCCCACCTTCCAGTTAAAGCAGTTACAAGTTTAACAGATTCATCCTCAGGTTCACTTTCATCATCAGACCAAGAAATAGACATTCCCTTATGTTGTTTCTTGAGGTAGGTAGGACATTCTGCTCTAGTGTGTCCAAAGCCTTCACATTCATGACACTGAATGCTTTTGCTTTGATTGAATCTCTCTTCTATCCTTGCTTTTCTTTGAGAATCATAGTTCTTGCTGATGTCAGATACGATGTTCTTGACATTAGGTCTTGACTTATTGTCGATTGTTTTTAGTACCTTGTTGAATTGCCTTCCAAGCAGTACAATAGCATTAGACATTCTTTCATCAGTATCTAGATCACATTGATCCTCTTCATCTTCAGTGTTGGAGACAAAAGCTATGCTTTTGTTCTTCTTTTTAGATCTGTCACTAATAGCCAATTCAAAAGTTTGAAGTGACCCAACAAGTCCATCTACTCTCATGTTGCTGATGTCTTGGGCTTCTTCAATGGTTGTTACCTTCATGTCAAATCTCTTAGGTAGAGACTTGAGAATTTTTCTAACCAGCTTCTCTTCAGTGAAATTTTCTCCCAAGGCATTAAAATAATTTTCTATTTCAATAACATTCATGTGAAAGTCATGAATGCTCTCATCATCCTTCATCTTTAAATTTTCAAATTTGGTGGTGAGCAGTTAAAGTCTATACATCTTCACCTTAGATGTGCCTTCATGAGTTGTTTTGAGAATATCTCAAGCATCTTTGGCCACAGTACATGTGTTTATTAATCTGAACATATTTTTGTCAACTCCGTTGAATAGAGCACTCAAGGCTTTGGAGTTTCCAAGAGCACTTTCATCTTCTTCCTTATACCACTCCTCCAATGACTTCAAAGCCTTCTTCCCATCTTTATCCTTAACAATAGGATGTTCCCAACCCTTGATGATAGGTTTCCAAGTTTTCCTATCCATAAATTTTAGGAAAGCCACCATATGTGCCTTCCAATAGTCATAGTTGGTGCCATCTAAGACTGAGGGTCTGTTAACATTTCCTCCTCCTTCCTTTTCCATAGTACCAAAAGTATCTTCCCTAGAGCTCAGCCTAAATAGAACGGGGTGCCTGCTCTGATGCCAATTAAAATTCTGGTAATCAGACGCCAGATGTCAAGTACGATGTCACGACACTGGGATCAGGACAGTAACACAACACAAATATGCAGTTAATTTAAATGGCTGGAAGTAAATAACACAATTAATTGTTAACCCAGTTCGGTGCAACATCACCTGTATCTGGGGGCATCCAAGCTAGGAAGGAAATCTACTATAATAGTATTAGTTTGAAGCCCAAGTAAACAACTTCCGGTTTACAATCTTCTCACCTAATCACTACCCGTGCTATTTATATCTTAGACACTCCTAGATATGAGACTTTATCACTTCCCTTCAATCACACAATAGTGATAAAACTTATAACAATGAACAATAGAAGACACATTTCCAATGACACAGAATCCACTTTTGCTTCAAAGCTCATGAGTGATTCACAATTACAATACAATAAACTCAGTCTAATTCAAGCATCTAAGTGATGCATGAATGACTCACAAATAAACACAGTCCAACTCATATATCAAGGATGATATAAGAGTGGAATACAAATAACAGATAACAAACAAAAACCTTAATTCCAATAAACTCAAGCATATCTCTTTCTTGTGTAAATTAGGTTTAGCATCGTCCTCTTTAAATAGCATTTGGTAAGCATGGTCTTAGGGCGCAACATGTCCAAAATAGTAGCTGCAAATCTTCTACATAAAACTAGGAACAAATCACAAGTTTTCTAAAATGTCTCAAAGTCCGTTTTATGAAACAAATGCATATCTGGAACATAACAGGTGTTCCCAAAGTAACCTTCTTGGGCTGCGACAAAATCTGAGCTAAAACCTGAAAGAATCTCTCATTAAAAAAAACTTCCAAGAAGTAAAACCCTAAAACCTGCACTGAGGTCTAACCAACATGTCACGACATCGCGTTTAACATCTCTGCAATGATGTCTGGCCAACATGTCAAGACATCTTGCTCAACATCTTGATGTGATACATGTTTTAACAAATTTGCTGCCAATACCAAAAACATAGAGCTAACACATCTGATAATATCCACAAAGAAAAGATATGAATATGTCTTAATGAATCATAGTTGGCTATTAAACTCTCTACTAAGGATCTACTATGGATATTCAAATCCTAGATCATGCATATTAATTATACCAATTCTCCATCTCTTTGTGCTAAAAGTCCTCTGATGCTATCAAGTAGCCCATAGTCAATATTTATCTAATCCCCTAACGTCTAGCGTAGTTCTACGGTCTTACACATGGTTAGATAAACCATGACTAGCGTAGTTCTACAGTCTTCAGGCTCGAACGAATAAGGAGATACAATAGCCTATCTAGTTTGCTTCCAATGTATAAATTAACTATGATGCTATAAAATAGCTACTAGTCCCTATTTAAATAATTACCCGACGCCTAGCGTAGTTCTACAGCCTTACTTAGGAGTAATTTAACCATAACTTGACTAGGATAAGATTTACTACACATCACATATGCATTCACCTCAACTGCTACGTAGCATAGTTCTAGGACCTCCGTAAGCTAGAACAAATAGGGAAGTACAATAGCCTATCTCGTCCGTCTTCTTATTACTAAACCGAGGATTTACCTATATTGGATATAATTATATAAGTTTACCTTACATTGCTCAACTCATGATACCCAAGATTTGCCTAAACTGAACAAAATTAATTCAGGTTTGCCTTACAGTAATCATCTCTCAATTTTACTCGTTTCACATAACATACTTACATGCATACATAAACATATATATTTATGCATAGTCCATCTCATAGACGTGGGTGAATCAATTAAGAATCTAGCCCACCGTAGTCAAATACAAATTGGTGTCCCAATTATTTGACTATAGTGCCCTCCCGGACTTATATATTGAAGCCTCTTCCACTCTATGATGTTGTGATATATAAATCGATATCACCTTTTTATATATACAATAATATACGTATATATAAACATATGTGTGCATGCTAAAAGACTAAGACATTAATTACACAATGTTTTTAGTATAACTACCATTATCACTTACTCTAAATAAATGTCATGTCATTTACATATTGCTAACAGAAAATCATAGCATAAATAATTATATTTATTTACAATAAGATAGTTCGTTGAGTTAGCTTTCCAATGTAACTGACCGCATCTCAATCAGAGTTATTGAACTCAAGTTATGACGAAAATCACATATATTAGATCAATCTCCACGCAAACTCTCACATACATTCCCTTATATATTCCAGATGTTAGTATCTATTTTAACAGGAGTACCGACAACAAATGATAAACCAATAAGAACACTTTCATCATAATACAATAAATTAAAACTTCAAAATCCAATCCAAACAAAGTCTTCTCCTTCTTTACAAGAGGAGATGCAAAATCTAGAGACCTTCAAATCACTCTCGAATAATGGTCAAATACCATCCGCCGAGCTTCAAACACAATTTTCTCCTAGTTCGCACTTGTCAAACAACATCTCTCTTTTTTTTTTCCTTAATACAATATTTATTTTATAAAATAATTTAAAGTTCAAATATTATTTATTAGGGCTAGTCGGCTGACTATTCTTAGCTTCACATCTCTTTGTGAAGATTACACAATGAATTCCCTTAACAAAAATGATACTCCACACAAATAGACAACCGAATTTAAGACGATATCTCTTCATACTTGAACTGAGATTCCATTCTCATTAACATTTCCCTGTCAAAGACGCAACAATTAAATAGAGCTAACATGTATAGTACTAGAATCTATTTCCTGCCACAACTCACATATATATGCTGCATCTTTCTTTGTCTCTATTGTTTCTTTCTTCTCTTGCCCACGTCTCCGGGACGAACAGTGACAAAATTTTGTCTTACATTCAGATAAAGTTGAAGCCGCTGTGAAACGAAAACGCATTTAAGAAGGGTTTTCTTTGTCCAAATTTGGTGACACCTAGCAGTTGGAATGAAAAATATCCAGTTTTGGTAACTGTCAATGGCTTAAATTAAATGTGTTTGGTGTTACTTGGTTGAGAGGGCGTTACTCTTTTACATTATTGGTCCATTTAGAATTGCTTTCATGGGGCTTTATTAATTTTGGTCCTTGTGTTAAATGTTAATAATTGTTGCATTTAACACTTGTTAGCTTGTTACAAGATGATGAAAGGACACGAAGAAAATTGAGGAAGACAAGTAACTTAGGGCACAAACATCGAAAAAGAGGATAGGAAGAAACCCTCCTTAAGAGTTTGGGCATAACTCAATTGAAAAATGAGGATAGAAAGAAATCGAAGTGACTTTGTTTTTTCGGTAATTAATTGACAGAAAAATTACTTAGTAGATATTTATATAAAAGTTCATTTAATAATAAATTTTAGTATAAAATTAATTTTAGAATCAAAAGTTTTAATTTGTATATTTAGAAAAATCAATTATACTAAAAATCAATATGCATTGCAAAACCGAATCAAACTGTCTGGTTCAACCGGGAATTGGAGATGAATCTGGTTGGGTCAACCTTTTAAAATCGTCAATGGATTAAAATTGGAGTTAAACCAAAAAATCGGATTGAACCGTCTAAAACCATTCGAATCAAAAATTCGGATTCGATTTTGTAAAACCGTCCGGTTCATAAAAAAAATGCATCAAATTAATCATTTTTTAATTCGAAATCCATTGGCTTTCGTTTGGTTAATAACGTGTTGGAGTATATGGAATAAGAGGAATCAAGTGATGTTTAATGATACAGTTGCAAACCATAAAGAGATTTTTCATGAAATCGTACAGAGATTATGGAGTTGGAAGGATTTGAAAACAAAAAAGAAAACATATGGCACTCTTTATGAATGGTACAAGCATCCTCTGGACCATTTTCGGTAAGGTTGTTCAAAGGATTTGGTGGCATCTGATACAGAGATTCGCTTTGGTATAGGGGAAGCAACTGATTGTTTGCTTATAGTTTTCTCTGTTGTATCAGTTGGTGGTGGTTCTTGCGATTTGCAGTTTGTCCCTTTAATGGTGGGAACTGATTTTTACTAGTTTATATTAGCAGATGTATCTACTAATATAGCAGTCCTAGTGAAGGCACTGGTTTTTTATGTTGTATATTGTGGGGCTAATTGTAGCTCTGATTTCATCTTAATGAAGTGATTTGATTATTAAAAAAAAAATCTTTTTTTATTTTTTTTTAATTTTAATATGTTAATATCAAAATTTAACATACATTTCTCGATCAAAAAAAAATTCTGTGTGTTTTTTACAACCATACAAACTTTTAAGTTTTATCACTCCAATATAGTTTTTTTTCAACCACACTCCATCCTCATCACGTCGTCACTTTCAAACACAATCACGATGTCCAACTCAAAATTTTTTATTGTTCAAGTCAATATTGTTTGTTGTTGTCAATTAATTCTTGTTTGTTGTAGTTCAACTCAAATTCAATTTTTTGTTATTTAATAAAGTATATTGTATTATTTAGATTTTGGTATTCTATGTTATTTAATTTATGTATTCTTAATTATTCAAATTTTATTTTAATTATTATATTCTATTATTTTTATTTTGGTTTGAATTAGTTTAATTTATTTTATTATAATTCTTTAGTTTGGTCAAAATATGATGGTTGAAATGAAGTGTAGAACTATATTATGTTATGTATTATCCATATTGTTGTATTAAATTTGTAATTGATTTTTAAAATATTTATTTTATTAAATTGGGAACATATCTATGAAATTTAATTTTAGATTATTAGTTTATGATTTTGAAATGATTCTAAAATCATAAAATTTTACTTGGACAAAATGCTTCATAGATTTCCATCATTTTATAAATTCTGTATTTTTTCATCCAAACAATGAATTTTGTCTAAATCATTTTAATTTTTTTTTTAATATTATGTTCTCTCATTAAAATAATTCATCCAAACACATTATTAGGCATGTTGGGTGACTTGTACACAAGTTACTTGACAAATGATGATAAATTAAAATAAAAAATTAGAGATTGATTGAGGGGAAAAGTTTATTAATGTTTCTCTATTTCAATTACAATGATGGATGGTATTTATAGACACATTAGTCACCCAAATTAATTTAAAATAAACGGTATAAAAATAGTTTGATATACCCATTTGAGTATATCCTTAAAATAATATACTCGCCCGGGTATATCCTAAAAGAGCCTGTCTAACTGAAACCGATATACCCGCTCGGGTATATCCTTAAAGTAAAATGAATTAACCACAATATCATTCTTAATTCAGTTTTGTCATGCTTCTCATTCCCATTAACTTCTTCAAATCTTTCTTGTTTGAGGGGTTTTTTCAAGATATATACTAATTGCAACTTTGTCTTGCAATGATCAATAGTTAAATTTGCTTTTCTAACTAGATCTCTAAGAAAGTGATACCTCATTTCTATATGCTTACTTCTACCATGACTAATTGGATGATTTTCTAGATCTATGGTTGAGTGGTTGTTGTTAGAACAAGATTTGGTTCTGCAAGATATCTCTTTGTTTTTATAATAACAAAGTTGTATTTGTGTGAGAACAATTTTGGTACTCTAACGTTTGTTTTCTTAAGTATTGACAAACAGATGTTGACGCTAATAAAGATAATTCCGACTCTGATTAAGATAGCTCTGACTCTGATAAAAATAGCTCTGACTCTGATAGAGATCATGTGAAAAGTCACTCTAAAATTCTCAATGGTCGCTTCTGCGTCAAAGAAACAAGATTGCTTCTGATCTATTGTGCTTCAGAATCACTCTAAGAAGACAATATGTTGCTGCTGCAATGTTCTCTTGGATTCTGGCTCTGAATTTAACTCTGATACTTATCTTCTGAAGACTAAGTAATAACGACTCTAAAGACAAGGTTCTGATGAACAACATTATGAAGACTCTAAAGACTTAAGTTTTTGAAGACCAAGTTCTGAAGACTTTGAAGACAAGGTTCTGCAGAATAAGTTCTGAAGACTCTGAAGACTTATGTTTCTGATAACCAAGGGTTCTGAAGAAGGAGTGTTGAAGACTCTATAGACAAGGTTTTGTTGAACAAGTTCTGTAGACACTAAAGACTCAAGACTCTAAAGACCCAATGATTGATTCTTCTGATCATGCTTCAATCATATCAACTCAGAAGCCTCTGATGGATAGAAGAAGATGAAACGTTTGCGAGGGAAAATAGTACATAGTACAGATCAAACACGTTCTTTTCCACTACCATTCCACTACCCTGATTTGGTGGTACAAAGGACAATTTCAGTGTACGATTTTCATCCCAGTATCACGACATTATTTCAAGTCGCCAGTATTTTACTGATATTCCTGATCTACCCTTCAACGGATCTTTTTTTGGCTATATAAAGACTTGATCATTCAACGAATCGTGAGACACCAAGTGTGAAAACGAGAAATATTCAAAACACTGATTCAAACAGAGAAGGAACTCAAGAAATAGAGAAATTCATGAGTGAACAGTAAAGCACCACAATACAAAGAAGAAGATTGTTCTTACTGTATAGATTCGCTCTAAGTTAGATTGAGCTAGAAATTGTGTTTATATCAGCTTATGTAAGAAGCATTTCATTGTAAACATTTTATTTGATCAAACAGTTGTTTGAATTCCTTAAGGGACCAGTTGGGTCAGAATCCTTAAGAAGAGACGGTTAGTCTATGTATTGTTAGTCACCAGCAGTTGCTAGTGCAGTTGTAATCAGTTTGGTTATAGTGGATTAAGTCCTTGTGTATAAGGCGAAATCACCTTGGCGGGTGGACTGGATTAACTTGATAGTTTTCAAGTGAACTAAGATTAGGGCTTTGCCTATAGCAGTGCCACCTTACGCAGCGCTTTTAAGCGTAGCTAAAGGCCAAAAAAAGCGCTGCTAAATGTATTTTTGGCATAGTGGCTTGATAAGCCTTTGCCTTTTCAGGTTTAGACTTAAGAGCGATAGATTTTCTTCTCTTCTGAGGTTCATCTTCTTCGAGCTCTATCTCATGACTTCTTAAAGAACTAACAAGCTCTTCAAGACTTATGCTGTTAAGATCCTTGGATAACTTTAAAGCTGTTACCATTGGTCTCCATTTCTTGGGAAGACTTCTGATGATCTTTTTTAACATGATCGGCAGTTGAGTAACCTATGTATTTTTTCCGTAAGTCCTATTTTTTAACACAAACATGTATAATAAACTTGTATAATTCTACACATGCCTTTATTTCAACACATAGGCCTTGTATACCATTATAATTCAACACATAGGTCTTGTATACCATTATAATTCAATACATAGGCCTTGTATACCATTATAATTCAACACATAAACCGTATAATAACCATTATATATATTTCAACACAAACCTCATACACCAAAATAACCATTTTATATATATATATATATATATATATATATATATATATATATATATATATATATATATATATATATATATATATATATATAACTCAATACAAACCTCATACATCCAAGTAGACATCCAAAATTCTAATAACAACTTCCAAAACTAATTACACCAAACATCCTAAAGATGCACCAATTCTAAACCTTATACACCATTTCCATCACCTATACATCAACTTCCAAAACTATTCAACAATTTCCAAAACTATACAACACCTTCCATAAACTTAACACAAAAAAAAAAAAACAATAATATACCTCATATAATTCTCATTTCAACCATGTATTGACACCATTCCTCCTTTATTTTTTCCAATTTATCTTTCGTGTAGGTGCCACACTTGAATTCATCAAAGTACTACATAATATAACATAATGTGCATGATTTAGTTAAAAGTAATTAATTAGATGAAATATCCGATAATAAGTATTAAAATAAATCATAACTTATAAATCCATACCATGATTAGAATCTCTATTTGTTCCAAATGAATAATTTTTTTCATTAATCTCAATACAAAATAACCATAATCTATACCATTACGGTGCCGAGGACACTACACATAGAAAAAAAGTATGAATATGTATCAGGATATATAGTTTAACTTGTGTTATCAAGTAGCATCACTATTATAATAACAAATGTGAAAATATACCTGCACTCTTATCCATGTAATGTTGTTTGCTTTGCTCTTTGGTACTCGAGCTTGTCGTTGTGATCAGAATATTTGTATGGCTTTATCATAATATAAACGAATATTTAGAACAATCTCACATAAATAAATAAATACACACGCGAATATTTAGAACAATCACATCACTTACGTATCAATCATCTTCTTCATCTCTGGGTATTTTGTTTGATCACCATCTAGCGAATCCAGATAATAGACTATTTCTTTTATCAGATTAATCCAAGCAACAACCAGTGTCCATTGTAAAATAAAACAAAAGTTTAGATGGAAATGTTATACACAACTTAAAAAAGCGAAATATTATAATAAAGGAAGTTAGAATGAAAATCTAACCCATGGCCAGTATTATATGGTAAAAGATACAACTTCTCTATATCTTTGTTGGTCATAAATACATCTACTAAGTGATCTTTGACCGCATTTGCAGTTCAATCGATTAGATTTGCGTTGCCACAACCACTACTACGAAAAACCCATTTAACAACGGTTGAAAATTACATATAATGATGGGGGCGAAGGCGTTGTTATGTAGAGTGTTGTTGTATATGAGGTACGTACAATGACGGTCCTGGGAAACGTTGTTGTATTCCAGTATGCGTGCACCATTTCACGACGGTTAGTTTAGTCAGCCGTTGTGATATACTAAACTGTGATCTGGTTCGATTCTCAGCAACAACATTTTTTATTTATATTAGCGTTTGACATACAACTACGGATAGGTTTATAACCGCTGCCAAAAACAGATTGTTTTAAATATAAAATTTATCTGCGTATCAAATTATTCCCATAATTTATCCTGTCAAAACAGCTTCTGTTTACATGCAAACACAATATGTGCATCAAACACAATTCTTCCTATATTTTATCCTTATAAATGAATCACAGAATTTACATCAAAAAAAATTTACATCAAAAGCTAAATGAATCAGAGAATTAAACTGCTAACATTGTTTAAATCAAAAGCCAATATTATTGATTTCATTATGTGCATCAAAAGCCAAAACTATTGTTCACATTATGTACATCAAAAGCAAAAAATATGTGCATCAAAAAATGTTGTTGATATATCATACAGCAGGAGCAGAACCTTTAAGCTCATTGTGGATATACGCCCAACGTTTACGAAGATCCACAAAGTCCTCAAGAGGGAATGAGGTTTCGTCGTTAAACATCTACATAAGAGCAAAAAATTGAAGATATATCATGCATGATAATAATTCAATAGTCAACTTATATATTAATATATGTAAACATTTTATGGCATATATTACCGTATCCCATGAATCAACAGTGCCGGCAAGGACGATGTTTAACATGTGTTTCATGATAAAATACCCACACTCGTAACTCCCGCGTTGTTTCCTCGTCTACAAATTACATGAATATAAAAACATGAATACAACCACACATGCATGAATGTAAATGAAATAAACAGGTAATCGGGCCACTTACTTTAGGAGCAAGGTATGTGGGTTTTTTTCTAACATTCCTCAATATATTAACTTGCTCCACAATACTGCACATTGAAAATTGAATTAAACATATTACATGATAAACTAATTACAATTAATGCCAAAGAAAATAATATTAAACAAAGACACTTACGTTAATACAAGATCTTTCATTGGTTTGTGGAGTGGATCGTGCAAGGAACACAGTAATGTCACCGTATTTGTCCTAAACGATATTACGATCAATTGCCAACGACCACTGAATGAACACGAGAATATATATATATATATATATATATATATATATATATATATATATATATATATTATTAGTTTTTACTAAAACAAAACTAAATATAGAATATATAAATAAATTACAACAATACTTACCTACAAAGGAATGGTGCAAGGTAACATTCTTTTCCTCCCTCATTTAGCCGTTCTTTCAAGTACTTTTCCATGATTTTTTTTTTCATTATACGCCCAACTAATATAATTTGGCTCCAAGATTCCATAAGTACTTGATTTATTTAACTCTATACAAACACGGTGAATGTACCTAAATGGTCAAAGAAAATGAATAAATTAAGGGAGAAAATACAAAAAATTATAATGTTCTATAATGACATGTATATTCGACTATATACTTACGTGCACCAAACTTGCAAAATAGATATGTCAAGCCACTTATATCCTGCGAGAAAATCCCTCACATCTTCAGGAGTGTAATACACTAAATCCAATTTTGGGCAATGTTCTAGCGGGAGAGCTTGCGCAAGGTCTGTTGTTGAAATGGAGTAGTATAAACTTGTTATTTCATTTGGACTAGAGTCCAATATCCCATTGCGGTTATCTACAGGTGGGGGAGGGGTTGTACAATTACTCCCTTTTGTAGAAGCGTGATTTATGACACTTTTACTTGGAGTTTGATCATCACCAACGCAACGACGATCTTCATTAGTTCGTTGTTCGAGGCTTTCACTTAATCTCTACATCATAACATTCAATTAGAACATAAAACAAAAATAAGCACAATATATTCAATTAGAACATATAATATATATCATACAAAAATAAGCGCGATTTACGACACATACCGAATACATCTCTTGTAACCTTTCCACTTCTTTCTTCCTTTTTTCCCTCTCCTCCTCAAACAGCCTCCTTTGCTCTGCCAATTGCTTCTCAACATTATCAATCTTTTGTTGTTGAGCAAGAAATTCAGCGGTTTCGGTGCTTCTTCTTTGAGATCCAAAGTATGACCTCAAGCCGACACCATCTCCAACACCACGGACACGGCCTCCATGCTCAGCTGTTCCGATAGCTTCGACTAATATGCCATGTCGTGCTTCCGGAACAAATGTGCCTTCACGGGCTGCCACAACCAAGTTATCCTACACAACATGAGCAACTTACATAAGCAAAAGCATTTAAATAACAACTCATGAGCAACTTACATAAGCAAACACATTTAAACAAAACATATACTTACAATTTTCTCAGCAACTACTCTTGAAGCCTCAGAGGTGTACTCTCTATTAGGTCTTAATCGAGCCCTCTTCCATTTCTCGTGTCTTGAAGGTGGAGATGGAATGTCTCCATCTTCTCCTTCTTGTAGTTTTTCCTGAAGGATCCTCTTCTCAAGTTTCCCGTAACCCCCACGAGACAATCTATGGGGGTACATGTTTTTCGCCTTGTTCTGAATTCCTACTTCGCTTTTAGCCTGTTATTAACATAGTGAAAAATGTGTATGATTAGTATCTATAACTCATTAGCATAACATTATAGGTTACATAAGACTAGTACTAACCTTGAATTCCTCAGAACGGCGTTTCTTCGCAAACTTCTGCCATACCTTCTTCGATAAAAAACTATATCGAATCCATGGAGGTTGAAGACCGCTCTTAGGCTTCGTAATGTAGTCAGCCGTGAGCCCTGACTTAAATCCCCTCCAACGAACACCGGCATAAGTTATCCACTTTCTTTTCAATTTTAAGTCATCGGTAAACTCAAAATTCAACTACATTAAATTAATATATAAGTATGAATTAGAAACTATAGGTAGTGATATCAAATATATGAAAATTATAGTATGAAATACCTTAATGTCTGTCCATATACTGTCTTTGACATTACCATCCACTTCTCTCCAATCATCAATCAGTATACTGACTTTTCTATGTGCAAGGAACGCAACATAACTCCTAAAAGTAGCGTAATGTGAACAATCCACTAATCTGTAGTGCGAATCAAACTCAATCGGAATTTTTGCACCAGATGAGTTGCGGACTGATGTGAATTGGGGCATCATTATGACACCTCTTTGTGATCTTTTGGTTTGACTTTCAGTTGTTTGAGTTTCATTGGCTAACCTTTCATTTGTTTGAGTTTCTTCACTGGTTTCTGATGAAGAACTCGACAAGGTCAACATCTAAGTTCAAAAACAACAACAACAACATGAACAACAATGGCAAAAGAGTTTACTGTAGATGCATGGGGAAAATATTTTACGTACCCTAAACGTGACGACGAAGTAAACGATGTTGGTGTTGGTGTTGTTGTTGTCTTCCTTCCTTACGACAACGACGGAGTTGTTGTTATCTTCCTTCTCGACGGTGACGATGATGACAACGGTGTTGATATGTGCGTAATCTTCTATTTTCTTCACTATCGTGACGATGATGACGAAAATGACAACAAATGGATACTGATGATGCAAGCTTTGGTGGAATCATGTATTGTTTCACAGTATTGAAGGTTAGGGTTTAGGGTTGAAATCGTGTAACGTTTTGTCTGGTTTCTATTTTCAATGGAAAAAAGGATAGTGAAGAGACAATGAGACTAGCTAGTTTGGAGAATATTGAAACACTACTGCGACGGTCAAGAATTTACACTGTTATGATATATTATTTACATAATGAAATTTCATATTAAAGCGCCAGAGTTATTTTTAGAATTAAAAATTAAAAAAAACATACAAAATATATCACAACGGTGTATATAAACAACCGTAGTCATAACTTTTAGTTTTTTTAATTAAAAGTAAATAAAAAAGTAAAGGCGCGCTTTAACATAAAAGGAATAATATATATGAATGCGTTGAGGTTCGAACACATGAAAACTTGAAGGTATCACCACGGTTGATTTATCAACCGTTGTTATATACAGATAATCACCACGGTTGGTTTATCAACCGTTGTTATACACAGATAAGTTTTATTCAACAAACAAATAAAATACAACTACGCCTTAGTTTAGATATGTCACAACGGTGTAGGGATGAAGCGTTGTGAGCATGGCGTCGTTGTTTACACGTTTTGTAGTAGTGAGCTGGGAGACAAGAAAGATAATCTTTCTGCCAATTGACGCGGGAGCATCAATTTTTCATACAAGAACCTGAAATAAAAACATAATCAAAATTCGAATATTCATTGAAATGAGTAAATAAATTAATCAATTAATTAAATAAAATCGATGGATTACCTGATGTATGAATTCATAACACCGATGTCTAATTCAGCATGCTGAAAAATCTTATACAAGTCTTCTTTAGCAATTGTTTCTGAATAGGAAAACCCAAAAATATCTTCTTCCATAGGTATTTCACGGATACCACCTTCCATCAAATCCTATGTGCCTACAAATGTTTCAAGGCACGACCGAAATCGAGGAATAGAAGCTTTTTTTGGCTTGGCTAATTCTGGATTCTTATTCTGGCTCCCTTGTTGCACCTCTTGTGTAGGAATCTGAAAATCATATAAGTCATAAAGTATAAAATCATGAAGCTTTTGAATTCGGATCATAAAATTAACATTTTCAATGCATATATATCAATGTACCTCTTTTTTTGATGCAACTGACTCAGTGTGCCGCACAATCCCTTTATCTTTTGATTTGGATTTTGTAGGAGTCTAACAATACCATGTAAATAAAATGTACGTAAAAGTAAGCATAACATAACTTATATGCAAGTAAAACATTTGAAAACTAAAAGGTTAATAATGGTTTTCAACATACCTCATCATCTATGAGAATGAGGTTTGACGGCCATGCAACATACAACCCTATTGCGTCCCCCACCAATGTTGCATCTGAAACGTCGTCAGGTATAGGTAGTAACGCATCCCGCTCTAAAGCAATATCAATCGAAACTTTCAAAAATCCAGTAGGGGGCGGTCTATGGTGAAGTACGTCTCTTGAAGTGTTACGCACTTTTCCCTTGCTAACCATGTGATATGTCGGTGCCGATAAATATAGCTGACAGGGTGAAATGCCCTAAACCAAAAAAAAATTAATATGAAATTGTTATTGTGCATATATGTCAATATAAAAAATTGTGCTAATTTAATAAATATAATTACCTCAGGAATTTTTTGTTGAAAATTTATACTATCTTTGTCACTAGTATCTTTAAATTCTGAACCGCGCCTTTCCGACATATATCTTTCTTTATTCTTTTGCAGTTCACGAACTTGAGCTCTCAGTTCTTCCAACGTTTCCATCACCTCTTTATTGCTAGGATTTTTGGTCTTTGTACGCTTATACAAGGAATATGGAGTGACTCCAAATCCCTTACCCCTCACACGACCAGAATACTCAGGAACATTTAATACTCGACTCAGTATGCTCCTGCAATCCTGGTCTTCCGTGAGAGTTAAGGACTGAGATAGAGTCTCCTGAATTCAATATTAGAGTTAAGCATAAATATTTTACATAAACATAAACTTTTTATTTAATTAAACAAATAATTTTATACTTACACATTGTTCAAAAACTTGTTGAACACCTTCAGTAACAACTCCATCTTTTCCCACACGGGCATTCTTCCACAAAACATGCTCCGGAAGAGATGTGTCTTCACTTTTCTCCTCTTCAAGCAACAAATTAAGTCAAGTATTAAGATGCATAGTAACACAACGGGAACAAAATATCATAGCAATTATATATACTTACTATTTTGTGTTCCAAACGTGCATATCCCAAACGCCCTTTCTTGTGTGGATACGCGGGTTTTAAGGTTCTTTGACGATTTACGTCACTCACATCCTGCATAAATAATTTTAAGTCATATCAGAACACACGTAATAACTACAGGAATATAATACAATGTTCATGACAAATTAAATTAAGATTGCGTGGAATTCTTGAGTTCTTCGTTTGGCGACAAAAGTGTCCCATTCTTCGGGTGCAATCAAGTCCGCATACTTCTTCGGACGTTCCGCTTCAACAAAGTTTCCTTGGTCATCCTTAAGAAACTTGTTGGTTAAAAATGCTCGAAACCCTCTAAGTCTTTTTCTGGCTAATTGAAGACAATAATTTTGTCAGTCATCACCAATGTTAAAAGATCTCTACAAAAAAAATACATAAAGTGTGTTAGTATAATTAATTTAAAGATATAATCGTCAAAAATAACAAATAACATCACATATGGTACCTGTATCTCACTCCATATTTTATCTTTGGCGGGTTTCAACGATGGATTTCTCCAATTGTCACAAGTAATAGGAATTTGTGAACGGGCAAGTGCACCAATGTAACTTGTCAACATTGCGCCGTTAGGCTCAATTAGTTGACCCGTTTCATTCCAATAAACGTCGTATTTTATTCCCTTGTCTATAGCACGAATTATTCATTTCATAATTGTTATTCCTCTTGAAATATCTCCTTCCGCATCTTGAATTGGTTCTTTTGCATCATTCTTGAAAGTATCGTGCGAGTTCTCCTCATTAGTAGCCATTTGACCTGTAATAAAGAAAAGCATATATAAATCCATAATCCATATTCCATAATCCATTCTCAAATATGAAATGACAAATACATAACATGACAAACATATAAATCCATAATACACAATCCATAATCCATAATCAGTTAAACATAAATACATGATTCATTCTCAAATATGAAATGACAAATGCATAACATGACAAATATATGACAAATACATAATCCATAAATATGAAATGACAAATACATAACATGACAAACACATGACAAACATATAAATCCATAATCCATAATCATTCTCAAATATGAAAAACACATGACAGAATATATAATTTTACTATTACCTTTTTATTAACATCTCTTTCTTTTCCGGGTAGAAAGATGATCTACTTGTCTCTTAACAACACAGATGGATAGATTGATCCAAATTCCCTCATTATGATCATTTCTAATATATGATTCATTCGCTCCAACATTCTCATCTTGATCACTTATAATATACGATTCATTCTCAATATCAGTATCACCTTGATCTCCAATGTTATCATCAATTACTTTGTTAGATAAAAGCACTATAGACCATTTCGTACTTGTCGGATCAGTGACATAGAATAAAAGGCTCATCTTTGTACCCCAACCTATTAAGATCCACTTGCAAAAATCCTGACTTATCCATTCGTATGCCACTATTATTTTCAACCCACTTGCAACCAAAGATAGGAATCTGAAACTTCTCATAATCAAACACCCAAATGCGCTATATAACCCCCAAAATATGACATATTTGCATATTTTGGGTTTAAGTCATTCACACTTAAAATGTGCATTGATTCAGCTACCAAGGTGACACCACTATTTTGCATAGTACTTTTATCATCTTGTTCTTTGGTATAAAATGTGTATCCATTAATTGCGTATGCACTATAAGAAAACACATGCAAACTTGGACCATATGCTAAACATCTCAACCTTTCTTTTATTGAAGCGGGATCTACATAAAACTTTGAATAAATATGATCCTTAAACCATGGTATGAAACTTCGATTGTGCTCTCGTACTATCCAATTTTCATATCTATTTGGATTTAAACCTCGGAGAAAATCCTTGTGCATTTCAACATACGGCTCAACCTCATTGTCATTGTGCAGAACATACAAATACATTTGCTCCCGTTCAGCCCTTAATACGGTCACAATTTTATTTCCAGTTAAATTTTTTTCTTCTTTTTTTCAACAATGTGAGATTTGAGGTGTTCAATGGATTGAACATTAGACAAATATTCAGTACAAAACTCAATCGCTTCTTCAACAATGTATCGCTCAACAATACAACCCTCTGGTCGACTTTGATTTTTCATATACCCTTTTAATATTTTCATATACCGTTCAACAGGGTACATCCATCTCATATAAGTTGGTCCACACAATTGTGTCTCTTTCACAAGATGAACAACTAGATGTACCATTATGTCAAAAAATGAGGGAGGAAAAAACATTTCAAGCTCACACAATGTAATAACTATTTCTTTTTGCAATGTTGGTAAGATCGCAGGATCCATCACCTTACTACAAATTGACCTGAAGAAAAAACACAATTTAGTTATTGTGCTTCTTACTTTTTCTGGCAAAATGGAACGTATACCTATTGGTAGAAAATGTTCCATTATAACATGGCAATCATGTGTCTTCAAACTCTTTAACTTAAGGTCTTTCATAGACACAAGTCTTCTAATATCTGAAGAGTATCCTTCTGGAACTTTAACATCACTTAGAAACTTATACAATATCTTTTTCTCCTTTCTAGATAGAGTATAAGCAATAAGTGGTAGATATGTTCGTTTTCCTTTCTTCATGGGTCCTAATTCATTTCTTATTCCCAGCGCTACCAAGTCCTTTCTTGCTTTAAGGACATCCTTCGACTTTCCTTGTATATTGAGTAAAGTACCAATGACACTTTTTTTCAATATGCATAACATCAAGAAAATGTCTTACATACAACGACTTCCAATATGGCAATTTAAAAAAAAATGACCTCTTCTTCCACCCACATTTGACAAGCGTATGTGCAAAAGGTTTTCCAAACTAAGTAGTCACATCTTTCACCTTTTTAAAAATTTGGTCACTTGTCAATGTAGGTGGAGCTCTACCTTGTTCTAGATTTCCATTTAATGTTTTTCTCCATCCACAGTAGTGATGATTAGAAGTTAAAAATCTACGATGAGCGAGAAAGACATTCTTCTGAAAAAATTCCAAACGCGTCCAATCGGTGTTTTCTTCACAAATAGGACACGCACATTGACCTTTAATGCTATACCTTGATAGATTTCCGTATGCTAGAAATCATTAATTGTGCCAAACAACAGCGCTCTCAAATTGAAACTTTCTTTCCTATATCCATCATAAACCTCCACGCCGTTCTCCCACAAAATCTTTAAGTCTTCGATTAAAGGTGCCAAGTATACGTCTATGTCATTCCCTGGTTGTTTAGGCTCAGAGATTAACATAGATAACATCATGTACTTACGCTTCATACATAGACATGGAGGTAGGTTACAAATCATAATAATCACAGTGTCATACCCCAAATTTTGACCACTAAGATTTCCCATCATTGTGAGAATCATCATCACAATATGGAGGAACCATCATGTTTCATCAGTCTCCCCAAAGATGGGTGAGCATCCATTACAATCAAAATTAGGGTTTCGAGCCCTTTCAGAGCCTTAGACAAAGGATCAATCAAGGAATGACATGATCTTCAACTTGTCTATACTCTCAAATATCCATAATTGATCAAAAGGACTCCCACTGCAAGGATTAAGCACAAGGCTGCTCCCTTTTAGGTGGATCAAGTCTCAAGATCGCCAGTATCACCAAATTAGGGTTTTGGTCGACCAGGGCCTCCAGATGAAAAATTTCATCTGGGCACAAGCCAAAGATCCAAAACACAACCTAATATACTCCATGGAACCTCATGGACCCATTCATCAAGTCAAATTTGCCTCAGGGGATGCATACATCAAAAATCAGGAATTAGGGTTTCTTGACCTAATTCACCCCTAAGTTGACTTTTGGGACAAATCATGAACCAAGACCTCAAGAGAGGGTTTAAGGGTCTCTAATGAACTATATTGATCCATGTGGAACAATGGATTAATCCAAGAAGTTTGAGCAACAAGTCTCAATTTCATCTGCACCACAATTAGAGTTTTAAGGAAAAGTCAACTGTAACTTTGACTTTTGACCAGGACATGCTCCCAAACCCTAGGACATGCCTCAATACACCCTATGACACCCATGGAACATGTCCATCAAGTTTGATTTAGGTCAAGAACATGATTTCCTGAAGAATTGCACAGTTTGGAATTCATCTGATAAAAAGTCAACTGTGCACAAAAGTCAACTTTGACTTTTTGAGATTTTTCACCAAAATGGATTTTTAACCCTAAAATGATGTTAATGTATTATTTGAATCATCATTCATCAAGAAAAATCAAGAAAAGTTGGATAACTTGTAAAAGGGGTAACCATAGAAACTTAGAAAATTTTCTAAGTTAAAAATAAAGTGACAAGGGTACCAACTTTGGAGGATCATAACTCCTAAACCACAAGGCCATTTTTTCTCATCCAAAGATGGATTTGTAGCCCTCATTACCCTCTACAAAAACTTCAACTAGACCTAAGTCTAATTCATTAAGGATTTTGAGTTATGGAGTGATCAAAATGGCTGAAAATTGAAAATGTCACTTTTTTCAACACTTAGTGAAATTTTCACTAAGTCAGAATCTGCCTTCACGTTTTACCAAATGTAGGGCGATTTTTCACTTGGATTCAAAAGAGATAAAAACCAAACATGTTCAAACAGTTGTTGTATCACGTAAGGGCTTTCCAAAATGGCCAAGAACATTGCCAAATTCCATTTGAGTCATGAGATATGACATTGGCAAGTTGCCTTGCTGAAATCTGTCAAAGGCAAGGCAGAATTTGTAACTTTGCTCGATTTGCCAAAATCAGCCAAATTCAAATGCTCCTATCCACTTGGACACATCTGAGGAGTGAATCTAAAGGGGACAATCACTGAGCCAAGCCTCCAAAGTCCATGGAACAAGAAATAGCATGTTGAACCTAGAATGGCCAAAATAGGGACAAGACTCCAAATTTGGATTGAAGCATTCAATGGAAGCATCAAGGTGGCATGGACTGAGCCATTCTCATCTGAAATCAGTCAAGACTTATCCAAGACCAAGGGGACCAAAGCTCTGTGCCCTAACCTCTAGTTAATGGCTAGAGGAGACTTGGATTTTCATTTGCCAACATTGGTCAAACCTACTTAGCAGTTACCATTCACTATTCCTTGTAAAACAAACTTGCTCTACTATAAATAAAGCTCAATTGTGATCAGTTTAAGTACACCAAAGCCATCTAACATATGCTTTCCTCAAAATCTCTTTCTCTTGGAAAAAATGCCTTTCTTAGCAAGGTAGCTATCGGGTTTTGAGTTTGAGAGCTTTTCCAATCAAACCAATCACTCACACACCTCACATACATCATATAGAAGTGATCCAAACACTCACATAACATCTGGAACACAGATTTCTCAAAATCACCAGCCAATTGCTCAAGTTCTTGACAGTTTTGCAGTTGAGGTGCCATCTTCAACTCCAAACCATTTCAATCCATTCCAAGCACTCAGACACATCACTTGGCACCTAGGGAAGCTATCCACATCATTGGAACCTAGCTGTAACACCTCCAACACAAATCACGATCACCAGCTGCAAGTGGTAAGCATGAGCTCTTCTAACTCTATGATCCATGCAATTTTTGCTGCACAATAATTTGGCCATATGTTCATAATCATGCATGGAATGTTTTCCCTCAATTAATTGCTTTATTTGAATCGTGTATCAAAAATCCTAGCCTTCATGCAGAAATTAGGGTTCTTGAGGTTTCTTCGTGATTTCTTGTTGTATGTTTAATTTAAATGAAATTAATTGACATAGACATGATCGTGAGGTTGAGACGAGCATAATGATATGTGGATTGCATGTTATAATCAAGTATTCAGTGAGATTGGAGAGAAAATGCAAATCTGGCCAAGCCCAGAACACGCGCGTGTTCTTGGCGCCATTTTTAGAAATTTGAATATTTGAATTTTGTGATTTTGTTTAATTGATTCAAAAATTAATTTCTCTCTGAGTTTTAATGATTTTGAGTTGATTTTTTTTAATAATTCACAAAAATGTTAAAATATTTTATTTTATCAAAAAATCCCAAAAATATTATTTATTTCATATAATTGATATTTTTGCAAAGAATTAATGTTTTAATTGTTTTTAACATTTAAAATATTTTTCTACATTGATTTTGCAACTTTTAATGCTTTCTAATTATTTTGTAGGCCAATACTTAATTTTTGAAGCATTAATCCAAGATCACAATTTGTTTTTCATATGTTAAACAATTTTGATCCTTTTAATTGAATTTTTATTCAATTAAATACATTTTTGAAAACAAATTAGGGTTTTTGGATTAATTTCAACCCTCATAAATCATTTTCAAAACACTTTTGGGCCTCTATTAGAGTGTAAGAGCCAACCCACTTGTACAGGAAGACTTTTTGGGTCTCATTCATTGTATAAGTCCCTCTGTACATTTTCAAATAAACGGCGCGATCATCACCTTTTCAAAATAAAACATTTGGGCCTCTCCTTGAGCTATAAGACCCATTCAAAACTTTTGGGCCTCTATTAGAGTGTAAGACCCAACCCACTTGTACAGGAAAACTTTTTGGGCCTCATTCGTTGTATAAGTCCCTCTGTACAAATTCAAGCAGTGCACTCACTGATAAAACCCTGGGCCTCTCCTTGAGCTGTAAGCCCCAAACCTTTCTTTTTCAAAGCACTTTATCCTTTGATTTTGAATATACTGTTGTTCTTAATCTTTCTTTGTTGAACAACTAACCAAACAGCATGGAAGCTCTACAACCGAGTAAGTGGTTATTGCTTTCATTTACCGCTTTCATTTACATATAACTGTATTGTGGGGCTGTTTCACTGTAAGTCTTCTTTCATAAACTCATATCAACTGTGTAATAATAGTATAGATATTTAGAGTTTCCCCGACAACTACGTCTAGAACTAGGTGACGCCGTTTCGTTTATTCGTAGAAATAGACAACTAGATCCCCAATAGGATCACCAGATACAGTCTTCTCTTCGGCTGTCCTCATTAGGAATCGTCAAGAAACTCTACTCCCAGAGATGAATGTATTCTCCATGAATGGCATCTTTGAGTTTCTTCCAAATTCTCGAACTTTCCTGACTTGATCTATTCCTTGTGAATAGCTTGCCTTGAATTTCTCGGGGTTTGGGGACCCACGGGCTTCTTAAAAGCATCGGCCTCCTCTTGGGCATCGTACAAGGACCCTCAGGCTTCCTAAAAGCAACCCCGCCTCCTCTTGGGCTTAGTACAAGGACCCGTCGGCTTCATAGAATTATTGACAGCCTCCTCTTAGGCTTCGTATAATGATCTCTTCCTCAGGGAATGATAGCCTCCTCTTGGGATTCGTACAAGGACCCGTCGGCTTCTTAAAAGCTTACAGCCTCCTCTTGGGCTTCGTACAAATTGTCCCGACAACCTCCTAGAGGTATAGGAATAGAACCTAGTCATCCTCATAGAACAGTCCTTTCATAGAGTCTACTACTGTTTCTCAAAATGTAGTACACAAGATAAAACTCTAGACTTGGACAGTCTAACTTCCTTGAGTCTCAAAGACATTCTCAAGTGACCCCTTCGTTAAACAGGAAGGAAACCTGCAGACTCGGACAGTCTCAATACCCTTCGGATTTCCCACTTCCTTAAAGAACAGGAATAACCCGGATCCTCGAATCAAATCCTTGAGTACAGTGCCGCTCATATAAGAACTGATTTTCTCTTTCAAAATCAATATACTGGACCCGTCACTTAACTGAACAGTCACCATAGCCTCTCTCTTGGGCTTTGTACAATGATCCTCCCCAGCGGAGTCAAACAAATTTTAGCCTCTCTCTCGGGCTTTGTACGAGACACATAAGAGACTCCCTCGTTGAGTCAATTACCCCTTTTGCCTCCATCTCGGGCTTTATACGAGATACAAAAAGGTTCTTATTGAGCCAAATAAACAACAGCCTCCATCTCGGGCTTTGTACGAGATACAAAAACTCTCTTGTTGAGTCAAATAGCCTCCATCTCGGGCTTTATACGAGATACCAAAAGATTCCCTCGTTGAGTCAGAACCTTTTAGCCTCTCTCTCGGGCTTTGTACGAGACACATAATAGCCTCCTCTTAGGCTTTATATAAGAAAATCACTGGTTAATCCAATTAACCTTTTAGCATCAAAGTTGTGCCTCGTTCACAGTATACAAACATCAATAACTCCTTCCCCTTCATCTAATCGTTGTAAGCGGCAAGCCTCTGGATCATCTATATCTATGCCACTGTCCCTCTTTTAGCATGAGAAATTCCTAAGGAAAGATGGCATTACTCTACACTGAGTTAAAGTCTTCTCCTTCAGGTTAAAATCCCCTTTAAAGGAAATTATGGCATTGCTAGGATCTGTGTATCCCGATTAAAGTAATTCTCCTTTATAAAACAGTTGTGACAAACAACCCCCCTTTAGAGATGACAAATTCTCTCTAAAGACGAAACCTTTAGCTTCATATCTTGGGCTTTGAACAAGATACAAATAGACCCTTCAGCTTCATATCTTGGGCTTTGAACAAGATACAAATCACCTTTCGCTTCACGTCTTGGGCTTTGAACAAGACACCAAAACACCATATCCTCCCATAGAATAGGAGGAACTACGAACGCTCTGATTTCCCTGTTTCGGTAAATGGGAATACGTAGGCATAAGATTGAAGAAAAGATCTTAGCGAGCACACTAAACAAAAAACCCAAATCCCATATCTCCATCAATCAAAAGCAGTAATTCGAAAAACATCAGTCCTAACATCCTAATCCTTGTTCCCCGCTATAAAGTCCTAAAAAGAAAGAAATTAGTATTGGCGAAAATACAAATAACCAGTACAAATGCCCCCCCACATTGATAGCATTTGTAACCTAACAGACCGCTGTTTAAAATCAGTATGCAAAGCAGGGTTAATTGGAGACATTTATTTCCCTTCCTTCATCAGCTTTAATAGGATAAAAAATGAATCGACCTGTAGTTTAAGCTTAACCGCAGAGAGCGACCAGCGCTTAAGAACCGCGTCCAAAATCGCTCGCTACAGAAAAATGGCGCCCACCGTGGGGCGTTCTCTGATTTCCTTTTTCACCTCTTATGTGACTACCGCAGATTGGGGCTTCCGCCGGGGAACCCGTTTTCTGTCAGGAACTTAGGATTCATAGCTTTAAAGGTCTAGGATGTTTAGGACAAATATATATACTGTTTTTCCTAATTTCTATACGCGTTTATTTTTCTGCTAATGGGAATGCGTGTGATGCCGCATGTGGAAAGATTGAGTATACACTTAAGATAAGTGATGGCGACGGGGTCGACCATCAACCTCAGTGGAGGCTGACCAATGCAACCCATTCTCTCACCTAGACAATGGGCCGATTGTTAAGTCTGAGAAGCTGAGGAACCAAACCCTTTCGTAGTGCGAAAACTATCGGGAATAGTTGTTACGCGATACTACCCTCATTTGAGGCTGGTGATCTATTCTCGATGAATGGCACTTACTCTAAGATTGCTCTACAACTCGCTGGCGATTCGCTTGTTATTTTGCTTTCCTGGGAGGAGCTGATGATAATGAGTACAGGTACAAAAATCATCCTAGTATAAACTTTTGGGGATGGGTAGAGCCTGGACTTCATGACAACGACCCTTTGACCCCATGTTTTTTCTATATTTTTGTGTGCTGCATTCATGCATTCATTTAATAAAACATAAAACATTCAAAAAAAAAACTTCTCTTCTGGTCTCTCTGTTTTTTAAATTAAACTAAGACTGTGATTTCAAATATCAGAGAAAAGGATTGCACTAATGGATTTCGGTAGAAGGAGAACTCACCAGTATACCTTCAAGGTTCAAAAACTAGAGGATTTGAGAAGGTTAGCAAGGATGATCACTAACCCTGAGGCTTTCAGAGCCAAGCACGGAGGTTTACTACCACTGTTAAGAGTCCAGGTGATTGAGGGAATCATGGATGCGCTCATTCAGTTTTATGATCCAGTTTATCACTGTTTCACATTCCCGGATTACCAGTTAGCACCAACGTTGGAGGAGTATTCTCATCTGATCGATCTACACATTACAGATCGAGCTCCATTTTCTGGACTGGAAGAAATTCCAAAGAATTAGACCATTGCAAGAGTAATTCATTTGGACGAGTCTGAGGTTAAGACTCACCTGACCACTAAGGGTGGCATACAAGGTTTGCCAGCCCAGTTCTTAACAAAGAAAGCCCTGTATTTTGCCAGTATAGGAAACATAACTGCTTTTGAAAGCATATTTGTCTTGCTCACCTATGGGTTATTTTTGTTTCCCAACATCAATAACTTCGTCGATATTAACTCCATTAAGGTTTTTCTCATTGGAAACCCTGTACCAACTTTGCTCGCAGATGCGTATCATTCTGTACACTTGGGGAATTTGTACAGCGGAGGGGAGATCACATGCTATGTGCCTCTGCTTTACAAATGGTTTATCTCTCACTTGCCCAAGTCTGCTGCTTTTTGGGATTGCAAGAGTGCCTTACGTTGGTCGCAGAAGATCATGTCTCTTACCAACTCTGACATTGATTGGTGTAACAGGATTTATGATGGAATCAGAATCATCGACCGTTGTGGAAACTTCCCCAATGTACCCCTTATAGGAACTAAGGGAGGAATCAACTACCATCCGGTATTGGTTGATCGTCAATTTGGATACTCGATGAGACACGTCCCACGGGGTGTTCATCTGGAAGGTCTTTTCTTCAAGGAAGGAGAAAACGACAGAGCGCTAAAAATGGAAATAATGCAAGCTTGGAAGCACGTTCATAAGAAAGGATGAGAGTCTCTAGGAAAACCGAACTGTGTCTCGGTGGAGCCTTACCTCCATTGGGTACAAACTAGAGCTCTCAAGCTAAAGATGCCTTATCCTCGTTACGGAATTCTTCCGCCAAAGGAGTCTGTCATGTACTTCATGACTGAGACTGAAAAGCTTCAGGTTACTCTCAACAAAGTTCAAAAGGAGAGAAGGTCTTGGAAGAACAAGTATCGCACCCTCAACGTAGAGTGCATCAAAATACAGCAATTACTGAAAGAGAAAGATGCTCTAATTGAAATTTTGGAGCAACATGCTGTAGAGAATCAAGATGACCAAAGGAATTTGCTCGCTCCTTTCACTTGGCAAAGGAATGACAACCCGACAACGGCCCAAGAGCCCCGGTCAAAGAAAAGGAAGATACCAGAATCAGCATCCGAGTTCTCTCGGGACCCATTAGCTTAGGTTTCTGTTTCTGTGCCTTGTAATCTACTGTATTTCCATTTCTGTAATCCTTTGAATTTCAATAAAAAGGGGTTTCCCCACTGTTTGATATTTGTAATCTAATTGTCGAAGTTTATTTTGATTAAACCTTAAACAATTAATATAATCATTGCATTCATCATTCTCACATCGCGTATTCTTCTTACCTAC
Source organism: Lathyrus tuberosus (assembly GCA_022829125.1). NCBI lineage: Eukaryota > Viridiplantae > Streptophyta > Magnoliopsida > Fabales > Fabaceae > Lathyrus > Lathyrus tuberosus. The sequence continues at coordinate 2,869,882 of JALAZF010000463.1, read as the reverse complement.
GAATCTCACGTTTGTGTCTCGGTTCTAGAGTCAAACTGTCTCGTTCGTATAATACTCGGGCCAATCGTCAGAAAAGGATGGATGATCTTGAGGAAGAAAACAGAGAGTTGAAAGAAGAGATCGACGCTCTGAGAGAGGATATGAGAAAGCTTCGTAACGACATGCAAGCCATTGCAGAAGCTCAGCTACAAAGAACTGTGATCTCAGAGATCACCTCAAAGCCCGTAGTGGAGAGGTATGATCCTAGGTATCAGATACCGAAAGATCATCCTTGGGGCATGCCTGTTAACTATATCCCGGAAGGATATGTTCCGCCGATCGCTGAAGATCAGGGAATCACAATAGAAGCCGTTGGGCCTGAAGGTTACAAACTTCGGGAAAGCGAAGATGCCAGGGGCATACTAAAGACTCCTGAAGGTTACAAACTTTGGGAAACGCCGAGACTCACTTCCGTAGTCACGGTACCACCCCCTGTGGTGCACACTGTCCCGGAAGGACAGATTCCACAGATACCTTCTGGTAAAAAGGAAACTATGTTTGACAGAATGGAGGAATTCCAGGAGCAGTTCTTGGAAATGCAGAAGGAACTGCAAGCCATTCGCGGTCAAGATCTATTTGGAAAGGACGCCGCAGACCTTTGTCTAGTCCCCAATGTGAAAGTCCCGCACAAATTTCAAGTACCCGACTTTGAAAAGTACAAGGGTAACTCTTGACCTCAAAGCCATCTGGTGATGTACGCTCGGCGAATGTCAGCTCAGACGGAGAATCAAGACCTACTGATTCATTACTTTCAGGATAGTTTAACCGGTGCCGCACTCAAATGGTACATGGGTTTAAACAGTGCCACGATCAGCACATTCAGAGATCTTGGCACTGCCTTTGTCCAACAATACAAATACAATTTGGACATGGCACCTGACAGAGATCAACTCAAATCGATGTCGCAAAAGGACAAGGAAACCTTTAAGGAGTATGCTCAAAGGTGGCGTGAAATTGCCGCTCAAATTTGTCCGCCTCTTGAGGAAAAAGAGATGACAAAGATCTTCTTAAAAACCTTAAGCTCATTTTACTATGACCGAGTGGTTGCCAGTGCGCCCAGTGATTTCACCGAAATGGTTGGCATGGGCGTACGTCTTGAGGAAGTCGTCCGAGAAGGACGTTTCGTAAAAGACACTGGATCGACGAGCGGTACCAAAAAATACGGTAGTGCTCTCCCTAAGAAAAAAGAGCAAGATATTGGGAATATCTCTCTCAGAAGGCAAAGACGACGTTATCAGCCGGTAGCAGCTGTGACTCCTGCTATCAGCCCTGCGCCTATTCCTACGTATCAACCTCAGGTTGCGCAGAGCCAACCTGATCAACAAAGGACACAACAGCCTCTTCAGCAGGCTCGTCCTCCATATAACAACAACCGTACAACACGGCCACCAGGGTTTGATCCTATACCCGTGACGTACGCAGAGCTGTTTCCATTACTACTGGCTAAAGGGCACATTCAGACTAAGTCTCCTCTTACAGTACCGGAAAATCCTCCTTTTTGGTTTAAGGTGGATCAAACATGCCCTTATCATCAAGGAGGTTCACGGCATAACATAGAGACTTACCTCAATTTCAAGTCCGGCGGGCAAAAGCTTGTTAGGAGGGGGCTCTTATCTTTCAAATATATGAATCCCAATGTTCTCACAAACCCGCTGCCTCAACATGAGAAAGCTGCAGTCAACCTGATTGAGAAAGAATTTAACAACGTCTATCAAATTCACGATGTACTCTTATTGAGGACCAATTTGGTCAAGATGCATTGTAGATAGAGTGGATATGGCCATGTGCCACCTCATAACTATCACCAGTGTGATATCTGCTCTAAAAACAACCAAGGATGTTCTGTGGTGCAAGCAGCTCTACAGAAACAAATGGATCTCGGATGGATCCAAGAGCACCGAGTTCGTGGAGTTAACATGGTCTATACGAATTCTAACGTCATTCAGAACCACGACATCCGTGCGATGAATGTCAACTTGGTGGCGATGCACTCAAGGCAAAGCCAATATCAGAATCTGCCGCGGCACGATTACAGTTCCTGTCTAACTTGCTCGGTAAACAAGCAGGGATGCTTTTTCATACAAGAGGCCCTCCAGCGTCAGATCGATCTTTGATGGATCCAAGACTACCATGATAGGAACCCTTATCATATCAACATGGTTCAGATCTTTGATATTCGCGTAATGAATACCAACCTGGTAGAGTTACATGCTGAGCAGGTCCGACTCGGATTCTTAATGTCACACGACTATCAAAGCTGTAAAGCAGGTTGCGAAAACGATCGAGGTTGTACCCTTGTCCAGGAGGCACTTTAGCACTTGTTTAATCACTGGTGGATACCAATCTATATGGATGAAGATACTTAGCAAATTAGTATCAGTAACAGGAATCCTACTCGTCGTCAAAGTCAGGATGTCTGATCTGTGGAAGCTAACCTAGTGAGGTTACATTGTATTCAAAGTGGGCGTGGCCAGGTACCGCCACACAACTATGAACGTTGCGGCGTCTGTTCGAAAAGTAACTAAGGGTGTTACCTTGTGAGAGCAGCTCTTCAGGGTCAAGTGTATCGTGGAGAAATTCGTTCATATCCGGGTTCTGGACCCATCAACTGGACGCCGAATTACCTTGCCGATCAAGTTGAGGATGTTGTCACCATCTCTTGTCGTCACCAGACCAGGGATTTTTTTGCCATCATCCCTCTACTTGACGAATCTAAGGTTCCCAATCGAAAATGGATCGAGATTACTTATGATGGTCAGAAAAATCAGAAGGCTCCCATAGTCATCTATCTACCGGGACCACTACCGTATGAATCAACTAAGGTTATCCCTTACAAATACGGTGCAATAACAATTAAGAATGGAAAGGAAATTCCATTACCCTCCGTCGTGAATATTGCAGACATCAGTCGTGTAACACGGAGCGGTCGAATCTTCAACCGAGGAGTTGGAGAACCTAACAAGGAAAAGGAACTTCAGACGGAAGCTCCCGATCCACCAGTCGGTCAATCCAGTAATCTCGACCCTTCGAAAAATAATTATGAGATGCTGAAGCTCATCCAAAGGAGTGAATACAACATTGTCGATCAACTGTTACAAACTCCTTCAAAGATCTCGGTATTATCGCTGTTACTCAGTTCAGAAGCGCATAGGGAGGCTCTACAGAAAGTCTTGGAGCAAGCCTTTGTGGAACAGGATGTAACAATCAGACAGTTCGATAGTATTGTCTCTAACATCACTTCCTGCAATAATTTGGGATTTAGTGATGAGGAATTACCCGAAGAGGGTCGCCGTCATAACTTGGCGCTCAACATTACAGTTAACTGCCAGGACGATGCTTTAGCCAGCGTACTGGTAGACACAGGGTCAGCCTTGAATGTTATGCCGAAGTCCACTTTGATGCAATTATCATTCAAGGGCCCTCCGATGAGAGTCAGCGAGGTCGTCGTCAAAGCATTCGACGGATCCAGAAAAATAGTTATCGGCGAAGTTGATCTTCCCATAACTATTGGTCCTCACACTTTCCAAGTCACTTTCCAGGTCATGGACATCCGGGCAACATATAGTTGTTTATTAGGAAGACCTTGGATACATCAGGCTGGAGCGGTCACTTCGACCCTCCACCAAAAGCTAAAGTTCGTCAAGAACGATCAACTCATTACAGTCTGTGGGGAACAAGCCTTGCTTGTAAGCAACTTGTCATCATCTGCTGGTATAGAACCCGAGGAGGTTATTAGAACTCAGTTCCAAGCACTGTGGTGAGCAAGGACAATCATTTCAAAGGAGGAACCTCGATTTCCTCATACAACGATGCTATCAAAGCGGTCGAGAGTACCAATACAACAGGATGGGGACAGCTTGTCATTCCCACTGACAATAAAACAAAGAAAGGTCTTGGTTTTTCTTCAACCTGTACCCAGACAGCTGCCAACGATGAAAGTCTTCATCCCCTTCAAAACTTATTCCACAGTTGAGGTTTCCTTCACCCGGTGTCTCAAACAGTACATGCTATCAATGAGGAAGATCCCTCTGACACGGATGAAGAATGGAAGTCCTACCTTAACAAGGACGGTTATATGTCTCAGGAAGAGGTGCCTATACCATTTTGCTATCCCGCACAGAGTTCGAGATTTATACCACGGTCAGATGTCGAAATGATCTACGGAGATTGTGATCCGGAAGGATGTCGTGCTCCGCCAAATTCGTTAGAGGAAGACACTCTGATGAAAGACAACTTTGACCACAATTACTATGGCTCAATGGATGGTCTGCCAATGTGGCAACCTTATCCAGGAGACTTGGGGCAAGAGAGTTAGCCGAACAATGAAAATCAGCTGACCGTCATTGAACAGAATACCTGTGTCCCCACCATGCCATGGGATCAACACTCAGGTCATTCAGAAACTACTCAACATGAAGATGAATTTGCAACGTTTGCAGGACTTGAATTCATCAACTATGCTTTTCCCAAGGTCAACGTCATCGAGAGAGATGACTCCTTCAGTGCCAAAAAAGTTTGGGACACTCTGGGAGAACCAAGTGGAAAATACGACTATATGGTCAAGTACACCGCTCCCGAAAGCTCTCGTATCAGGCTCGAAGATATCCAGCCTACTGGATGGGGAGATACAGCTGAGAGTACAAATGCTATGCAAAATGCAACAGAGGAATTCTCCTACGACAATTCTGCCTGGGAGACAGATTCCAATGATCCTGCTCCACTAGAAATCAGCGTCATTTCTGAAGACAAATCAAGGAAGGTGTCAAACTTTGTGATTCACCGAGGAGTTCGCCGCCAATGGGTTGCCGTCGAGGTTCCGAAGATCGTTCATCAGTCAAAGTAATTGCCATCTTTAACCTTTCACCCTACCCAGGTGAAACGGATGTTTTGTTAGGGCTCGCTTTCTGTAAATTTCCCTCTTCGCTTCGCCCAAAGCGACAGAGTTTTGTTTTATAGGGCTGTAGTTTCAAGATTCGACTTGTTCATTAATAAAATGACGCCGTTCTGTAATTTCTGCATTAATTGCTATTTTCTCTTTTTGCATTTTCAGAAAATGGTAATCCTAAAAAACAAGCAGTAATAAAAATAAAACACTGCACACACTTGCATTTTCTCTATCTCTTCTAAACACGAATCATCACGTCATGCAGATTGCTTGTTTTACACCCCGTTGAAACATACGATCTGATGCCTTCTCCCAACTTTGAGTTCCCGGTATTCGAGCCTGAAGAAGAAGTTGACAACGAAATTCCAGAAGAGATCTCCCGATTACTCAGACAAGAGGAAAGGTCCATTGAACCTCGCAAAGAACCGTTGGAAACGGTAAACTTGGGTTCAGAGGAAGAAAGAAAAGAAATCAGGATTGGGGCACTGCTCAGTCAAACTGCCAGAGAGGGTTTGATAAAGCTTCTCAGAAAATTTCCCGATGTATTCGCTTGGTCCTATCAGGACATGCCAGGGTTGGATACCAGCATCGTGGAACATCACTTACCGTTGAGATCGGAATGTCCTCCAGTAAAGCAAAGGTTGAGACGGACTCACCCGGACATGGCCATCAAAATCAAAGAGGAGGTACAGAAACAGATTGACGCGGGCTTCCTCGCTACATCTGAATATCCTCAATGGTTAGCCAACATCGTACCCGTTCCCAAAAAGGACGGAAAGGTCAGAATGTGTGTTGATTACAGAGATCTGAACAAGGCAAGTCCAAAGGACGACTTTCCTTTACCACACATTGACATGCTGGTTGACAGCACAGCAAAGTTCAAAGTATTCTCCTTCATGGATGGATTCTCGGGCTATAACCAGATCAAAATGGCGCCAAAATACATGGAGAAAACTTCATTCATTACCCCATGGGGCACCTTTTGTTACAAGGTAATGTCGTTTGGTTTGAAGAACGCCGGGGCAACCTATCAAAGGGCCATGACTACTCTGTTTCATGACATGATACATAAGGAAATAAAGGTATATGTCGATGATATGATTGCAAAATAAAAAATAGAGAGTGAGCACGTTGAACATCTGTCAAAATTGTTCGAACGTTTAAGAAAATTCAAGCTCTGCTTGAATCCCAACAAGTGCACCTTCGGTGTCCGTTCAGGGAAACTACTAGGGTTCATCGTCAGCCAGAAAGGAATTGAGGTTGATCCTGACAAGGTCAAGGCCATTCAAGAAATGCCTTCTCCGAAAACTGAAAAACAAGTCAGAGGATTCCTGGGACGTTTGAACTACATCTCCCGCTTCATATTCCTCATGACCGCCACTTGTGCGCCGATTTTCAAGTTACTCAAAAAGAACCAGGATTGCGTTTGGTCAGGAGATTGCCAAACCGCCTTCGACAGTATTAAGGAATACCTGTTGAATCCTCCGATTCTATCACCTCCAGTGGAAGGAAGACCACTGATCATTTACCTCACAGTCCTAGAGGACTCGATGGGATGTGTACTTGGCCAACAAGACAAAACTAAAAGGAAAGAGTCTGCCATCTACTATTTGAGCAAGAAATTCACCGACTGTGAAACTCGGTACACAATGCTCGAGAAAACTTGCTGCGCGTTGGCTTGGGCAGCCAAACGTCTTCGCCAGTACATGATTCGTCACACTACTTGGTTAGTTTCCGAGATGGATCCAATCAAGTATGTCTTCGAAAAGCCTGCTCTCACGGGAAGAATTGCCCGTTGGCAGATGCTGTTATCAGAATATGACATAGAGTACCATGCTCAAAAAGCCGTTAAAGGAAGTATTTTAGCTGATCATTTGGCTCATCAGCCGATTGACGATCGAGAATCAATCGGGTTTGACTTCCCAGACGAAGATGTCATGTATCTAAAAATGAAAGATTGCGATGAATCGTTACCCAGTGAAGAGCCAGAACCAGTTCCCAATGGGGACTTATATTTGACGGAGCAGTTAATCATTATGGGAACAGAATTGGGGCAATCATTGTTACCCCTCAGGGTACCCACATTCCTTTCACTGCCAGACTTACGTTCACGTGTACGAACAACGAGGCCGAATACGAAGCTTGTATTATGGGTCTCGAAGAAGCGATTGATTTAAGGATCAAAAACTTGGACGTATACGGAGACCCAGCCTTGGTTATCAATCAGATCACAGGAGATTGGAACACATACCAATCAGGATTGATTCCTTACAAAGACTATGCAAGGAGGTTGTTACCCTTCTTCAACAGAGTTGAGTTTCATCACATCCCTCGTGATGAGAATCATATGGCTGATGCCTTAGCCACTCTCTCTTCCATGATTAGTGTAGGTCAATGGAATGACCTACCTAAGATCGACATAATGCGCCTTGAACGGCCCGCTTACATCTTCACGATTGAAGTAGTCATAGACGACAAACCTTGGTATCACGATATCAAATGCTTCCTTCAAAGACAAGAGTACCCATCTGGGGCACTCAGAAAAGACACGAAAACCCTCAGAAGATTGGCTGGAAACTTCTTCTTGAGCGGTGACACTCTTTATAAGAGAAATTTTGACATGGTCTTGCTCCGATGCGTAGACAGACCAGAAGCAGACATGCTTATAAAAGAAATCCATGAAGGATCCTTTGTCACTCATGCCAACGGACACACAATGGCGAGAAAAATTCTGAGAGCAGGGTATTACTGGTTGACCATGGAATCCGACTGCTACAAGTACATGAGGAGGTGTCACAAGTGTCAGATATACTCTGATAAAATTCATGTACCGCCATCATATCTCAAAGTTCTTTCTTCCCCGTGGCCTTTTTCCATATGGGGAATCGACATGATTGGCATGATTGAGCCCAAGGCTTCAAACGGACATCGGTTCATCCTGGTAGCCATTGACTATTTCACCAAGTGGGTCGAATCAGCGTCGTACGCTAATGTAACTCGACAAGTGGTGGTCCGATTTATCAAAAACAATATCATTTGTCGTTATGGTGTTCCAAGCGAGATCATTATCGATAATGGATCCAACTTGAACAATAAGATGATGAAAGAGTTGTGCGTTGATTTCATGATCGAACACCATAACTCATCTCCCTACCGACCCAAGATGAACGGAGCGGTAGAAGCGGCTAACAAGAACATCAAGAGGATCGTTCAAAAGATGGTTGTAACCTACAAAGATTGGCATGAGATGCTACCCTTTGCTCTTCATGGTTATCACACATCTGTCCGCACTTCAACAGGGGTTACCCCTTTCTCTCTAGTATATGGCATGGAGGCAGTTCTCCCCATAGAAGTAGAGATCTCATCAATCTGGGTATTGATGGAAGCTAAGCTTTCAGAAGCTGAATGGTGTCAAAGTCGACACGACGAATTAAACCTGATCGAAGAGAAGCGAATCACGGCCCTATGCCATGGTCAGCTGTATCAACAGAGAATGAAGAAGGCGTTCGACAAAAAGGTTCGACCCCGCATCTTCAGGAAAAGAGACCTCGTGCTCAAGAAGATACAATCATTTCTCACTGACTCTCGGGGCAAGTGGACTCCGAATTATGATGGCCCCTTTGTGCTCACGAAAGCTTTCTCAGGCGGCGCCTTAAGACTTGCAACCATGGACGGAGAGGAATTTGCCTACCCCACAAATGTTGATGTAGTCAAGAAATACTTCGCCTAAAAAAAATGTCTCGGTGGATTGAAAACCCGAAAGGGCGGTCCAGGCAAAAGTTAGAGACATGAAAAAATCATCCCGATGGATTGGAAACATCACAGTACAATCCAGGCAAAAATTAGGGATAATAGTAAGTAACTATGTTCAACAGAGGCAAGCCCCTCAGCAGCAGCAGTTACATCATCCGTCAGGAAAACTCCAGTCAAGGTCATCTTCGACAGAAGCTCCAGATGCCCCGAATTCAAAATTGGTAGAAGGATAGTGATCGTTATGTTTCAACGTAGCCCTTTTCCCTGTAAATTACCATTTTCAAACTTTGTATATACTCAATGGAATCACGCTTTTGGCTGATCTCCATCTTATCAATAAAATTTGAGCCCTTGTGCTTTTGTTTGTAATTCTTATTTGTTTTAGCTTTACAGAAGGACGTTGTTAACATGATTAATGATTCTTGAAATAAAACAAAAATGAATTTACTTGTTAAAACTTTTTCTGCTTTTAAAATAAAGTCGACAATTTCTTTTGACTGTTGAACATCAAAAGAACCTCAACCGCTTCTCCGGAAGTAAGCGAACTTCAAAGTGCAGAATCAAAGTACTCCTTCTAGGCCCAGTACGCCTAAATGAAGGGATCAACTGTGTCAGAGACCTTGTTTCGTATGACACACCTCGGCCGAGTTCTTATCTCCTAAGCCCGATCAACGGTGCTCCCAACAGGGGCTAACTCTCCTAAGCAAGGTGGAATTTCTATTCAGAACCAACGGTACTTCTTCGCCCCGCAATGGCCGAGTATCCAGTCGTGTTCACCTGTCAGTTTGTATGTCGCGTCAGTTTTGTCAGCATAAACATACATACATCATGCATTATTGATTTGCATTCACATTTCGTATCGCATCACTATCACTCTAGTCGGTTTTGTCCCCTAGTGATAGAAGTTCTCTCAATCGAGTTATCAGTTCTTGTCTCATCAGGAAATGTTGCGTCTGAATAATCTCGCCTCCAGTGTATCTCTGGATTAGAGTCGGCACTCGACCACTTTGATAACTAGAACCTCTGAAAAGCCAGATAAGCGTTCTACAAATGTCACTCTTCGCCATTGAAGATGATATCCTTGTTTTCCCAGATTAAAGAAAAATCCCCCCAGAAAAAGCCTCCTAATCGAAGATTCGGCGGTACGGCAGTTTTTCTCCGAAAAACCCACTGATGAAAAGGTCATCGGCACCTCAAAATTTGATCACATCATATGGTATTTCTCCGAGAAGATCTCCGAGAAAAGTATGATGTAAAGACCCCAAACAAATGCAGTCTCTCAAGGGACTCGCATTTCCCCAGTAGAAACAAATGGCGTCTCCAACAGAGAAGTTTGTACACCTCTACAACTCAGACGACTGGGTTCCCCAGCAAGTCTAACATCAGGTCTTTTTCCGTCAAATGGCATCTCCCCAGGAAAATTCGGCGAGAAGTTTGAGGAAAACCGCTACGCATAGCGTCCCATGTCAATTAAGTTTATTGACGAAAGAAACTAAGACCAGTTCCTTGGTAGGAAACCGGGATCGAGGGGAAGTTTAAATCAGAAACTAAGACCAGTTCCTTGGTAGGAAACCAGGATCGAGGGGAAGTTTAAATCAGAAACTAAGACCAGTTCCTTGGTAGGAAACCGGGATCGAGGGGAAGTTTGTTTCCACAACTGAGACCAGTTCCTTGGCTGAAGACCAGGATCGAGGGGAAGTTTTACCTTTTCTAAGCATCATTGCTTAGCAAAAGAAAATGAATGCATGCGCTACCATTCATAACCATCATCAAAATTTTGGGTATTCCGATATTTAATCCTCTTGCACCCCGAATGCCCGAACACCTTCGTCGTTCACACCTTCGAGTCCAAGAAGATTAAATAGGGGCATCTGTCATACCCCAAATTTTGACCACTAAGATTTCCCATCATTGTGAGAATCATCATCACAGTATGGAGGAACCATCATGCTTCATCAGTCTCCCTAAAGATGGGTGAGCATCCACTACAATCAAAATTAGGGTTTCGAGCCCTTTCAGAGCCTTAGACAAAGGATCAATCAAGGAATGACATGATCTTCAACTTATCTACACTGTCAAATATCCACAATGGATCAAAAGGACTGCCACTGCAAGGATTAAGCACAAGGCTGCTCCCTTTTAGGTGGATCAAGTCTCAAGATCGCAAGTATCACCAAATTAGGGTTTTGGTCGACCAGGACCTCCAGATGAAAAATTTCATCTGGGCACAAGCCAAAGATCCAAAAAACAGCCTAATATACTCCATGGAACCTCATGGACCCATTCATCAAGTCAATTTTGCCTCAGGGGATGCATACATCAAAAATCAGGAATTAGGGTTTCTTGACCTAATTCACCCCTAAGTTGACTTTTGGGACAAATCATGAACCAAGACCTCAAGAGATGGTTTGAGGGTCTCTAATGAACTATATTGATCCATGTGGAACAATGGATTAATCCAAGAAGTTTGAGCAACAAGTCTCAATTTCATCTGCACCACAATTAGGGTTTTAAGGAAAAAGTCAACTGTAACTTTGACTTTTGACCAGGACATGCTCCCAAACCCTAGGATATGCCTCAATACACCCTATGACACCCATGGAACATGTCCATCAAGTTTGATTTAGGTCAAGGACATGATTTCCTGAAGAATTGCACAGTTTGGAATTCATCTGATAAAAAGTCAACTGTGCACAAAAGTCAACTTTGACTTTTTGAGATTTTTCACCAAAATGGATTTTTAACCCTAAAATGATGTTAATGTATGATTTGAATCATCATTCATCAAGAAAAATCAAGAAAAGTTGGATAACTTGTAAAAGGGGTAACCATAGAAACTTAGAAACTTTTCTAAGTTAAAAATAAAGTGACAAGGGTACCAACTTTGGAGGATCATAACTCCTAAACCACAAGGCCATTTTTTCTCATCCAAAGATGGATTTGTAGCCCTCATTACCCTCTACAAAAACTTCAACTAGACCTAAGTCCAATTCATTAAGGATTTTGAGTTATGGAGTGATCAAAATGGTTGAAAATTGAAAATGTCACTTTTTCCAACACTTAGTGAAATTTTCACCAAGTCAGAATTTGCCTTCACTTTTTGCCAAATGTAGGGGTATTTTTCACTTGGATTCAAAAGAGATCAAAACCAAACATGTTTAAACAGTTTTTGTATCATGTAAGGGCTTTCCAAAATGGCCAAGAACATTGCCAAATTCCATTTGAGTCATGAGATATGACATTGGCAAGTTGCCTTGTTGAAATCTGTCAAAGGCAAGGCAGAATTTGCAACTTTGCTCGATTTGCCAAAATCAGCCAAATTCAAATGCTCCTATCCACTTGGACACATCTGAGGATTGAATCTAAAGGGGACAATCACTGAGCCAAGCCTCCAAAGTCCATTGAACAAGAAATAGCATGTTGAACCTAGAATGGCTAAAATAGGGACAAGACTCCAAATTTGGATTGAAGCATTCAATGGAAGCATCAAGGTGGCATGGACTGAGCCATTCTCATCTGAAATCAGTCAAGACTTATCCAAGACCAAGGGGACCAAAGCTCTGTGCCCTAACCTCTAGTCAATGGCTAGAGGAGACTTGGATTTTCATTTGCCAACATTGGCCAAACCTACTTAGCAGTTGCCATTCACTATTCCTTGCAAAACAAACTTGCTCTACTATAAATAGAGCTCAATTGTGATCAGTTTGAGTACACCAAAGCCATCTAACAGATGCTTTCCTCAAAATCTCTTTCTCTTGGCAAAAATGCATTTCTTAGCAAGGTAGCTATCGGGTTTTGAGTTTGAGAGCTTTTCCAGTCAAACCAATCACTCACACACCTCACATACATCATATAGAAGTGATCCAAACACTCACATAACATCTGGAACACAGATTTCACAAAATCACCAGCCAATTGCTCAAGTTCTTGACAGTTTTGCAGTTGAGGTGCCATCTTCAACTCCAAACCATTTCAATCCATTCCAAGCACTCAGACACATCACTTGGCACCTAGGGAAGCTATCCACATCATTGGAACCTAGCTGTAACACCTCCAACACAAATCACGATCACCAGCTACAAGTGGTAAGCATGAGCTCTTCTAACTCTATGATCCATGCAATTTTTGCTGCACAATAATTTGGCCATATGTTCATAATCATGCATGGAATGTTTTCCCTCAATTAATTGCTTTGTTTGAATCGTGTATCAAAAATCCTAGCCTTCATGCAGAAATTAGGGTTCTTGAGGTTTCTTCATGATTTCTTGTTGTATGTTTAATTTAAATGAAATTAATTGACATAGACATGATCGTGAGGTTGAGACGAGCATAATGATATGTGGATTGCATGTTATAATCAAGTATTCAGTGAGATTAGAGAGAAAATGCAAATCTGGCCAAGCCCAGAACACGCGCGTGTTCTTGGCGCCATTTTTAGAAATTTGAATATTTGAATTTTGTGATTTTGTTTAAGTGATTCAAAAATTAATTTCTCTCTGAGTTTTAATGATTTTGAGTTGATTTTTTTTTAATAATTCACAAAAATGTTAAAATATTTTATTTTATCAAAAAATCCCAAAAATATTATTTATTTCATATAATTGATATTTTTGCAAAGAATTAATGTTTTAATTGTTTTTAACATTTAAAATATTTTTTCTACATTGATTTTGCAACTTTTAATGCTTTCTAATTATTTTGTAGGTCAATACTTAATTTTTGAAGCATTAATCCAAGATCGCAATTTGTTTTTCATATGTTAAACAATTTTGATCCTTTTAATTGAATTTTTATTCAATTAAATACATTTTTGAAAACAAATTAGGGTTTTTGGATTAATTTCAACCCTCATAAATCATTTTCAAAACACTTTTGGGCCTCTATTAGAGTGTAAGAGGCAACCCACTTGTACAGGAAAACTTTTTGGGCCTCAGTCATTATATAAGTCCCTCTGTACATTTTCAAATAAACGGCGCGATCATCGCCTTTTCAAAATAAAACATTTGGGCCTCTCCTTGAGCTATAAGACTCATTCAAAACTTTTGGGCCTCTATTAGAGTGTAAGACCCAACCCACTTGTACAGGAAAACTTTTTGGGCCTCATTCGTTGTATAAGTCCCTCTGTACAAATTCAAGCAGTGCGCTCACTGATAAAACCCTGGGCCTCTCCTTGAGTTGTAAGCCCCAAACCTTTCTTTTTCAAAGCACTTTCTCCTTTGATTTTGAATATACTGTTGTTCTTAATCTTTCTTTGTTGAACAACTAACCAAACAGCATGGAAGCTCTACGACCGAGTAAGTGGTTATTGATTTCATTTACCGCTTTCATATACATATAACTGTATTGTGGGGCTGTTTCACTGTAAGTCTTCTTTCATAAACTCATATCAACAGTGTAATAATAGTATAGATATTTAGAGTTTCCCCGGCAACTACGTCTAGAACTAAGTGACGCCGTTTTGTTTATTCGTAGAAATAGACAACTAGATCCCCAATAGGATCACCAGATACAGTCTTCTCTTCGGCTGTCCTCATTAGGAATCGTCAAGAAACTCTACTCCCAGAGATGAATGTATTCTCCGTGAATGGCATCTTTGAGTTTCTTCCAAATTCTCGAACTTTCCTGACTAGATCTATTCCTTGTGAATAGCTTGCCTTGAATTTCTCGGGGTTTGGGGACCCACGGGCTTCTTAAAAGCATCGGCCTCCTCTTGGGCATCGTACAAGGACCCTCAGGCTTCCTAAAAGCAACCCCGCCTCCTCTTGGGCTTAGTACAAGGACCCGTCGGCTTCTTAGAAGTATTGACAGCGTCCTCTTAGGCTTCGTATAATGATCTCTTACTCCGGGAATGATAGCCTCCTCTTGGGCTTCATACAAGGACCCGTCGGCTTCTTAAAAGCTTTCAGCCTCCTCTTGGGCTTCGTACAAATTGTCCCGACGACCTCCTAGAGGTATAGGAACAGAACCTAGTCATCCTCATAGAACAGTCCTTTCATAGAGTCTACTACTGTTTCTCAAAACATAGTACACAAGATAAAACTCTAGACTTGGACAGTCTAACTTCCTTGAGTCTCAAAGACATTCTCAAGTGACCCCTTCGTTAAACAGGAAGGAAACCTGCAGACTCGGACAGTCTCAATACCCTTCGGATTTCCCACTTCCTTAAAGAACAGGAATAACCCGGATCCTCGAATCAAATCCTTGAGTACAGTGTTGCTCATATAAGAACTGATTTTCTCTTTCAAAATCAGTATACTGGACCCGTCACTTAACTAAACAGTCACCATAGCCTCTCTCTTGGGCTTTGTACAATGATCCTCCTCAGCGGAGTCAAACAAATTTTAGCCTCTCTCTCGGGCTTTGTACGAGACACATAAGAGACTCCCTCGTTGAGTCAATTACCCCTTTCGCCTCCATCTCGGGCTTTATACGAGATACAAAAAGGTTCTTATTGAGCCAAATAAACAACACCCTCCATCTCGGGCTTTGTATGAGATACAAAAACTCTTTTGTTAAGTCAAATAGCCTCCATCTCGGGCGTTATACGAGATACCAAAAGATTCCCTCGTTGAGTCAAAACCTTTTAGCCTCTCTCTCGGGCTTTGTACGAGACACATAATAGCCTCCTCTTAGGCTTTATTTAAGAAAACCACTAGTTAATCCAATTAACCTTTTAGCATCAAAGTTGTGCCTCGTTCACAGTATACAAACATCAACAACTCCTTCCCCTTCATCTAATCGCTGTAAGCGGCAAGCCTCTGGATCATCTATATCCATGCCACTGTCCCTCTTTTAGCATGAGAAATTCCTAAGGAAAGATGGCATTACTCTACACTAAGTTAAAGTCTTCTCCTTCAGGTTAAAATCCCATTTAAAGGAAATTATGGCATTTCTAGGATCCGTGTATCCTGGTTAAAGTAATTCTCCTTTATAAAACAGTTGTGACAAACAACCCCCTTTAGAGATGACAAATTCTCTCTAAAGACGAAACCTTTAGCTTCATATCTTGGGATTTGAACAAGATACAAATAGACCCTTCAACTTCATATCTTGGGCTTTGAACAAGATACAAATCACCTTTCGCTTCACGTCTTGGGCTTTGAACAAGACACCAAAACACCATATCCTCCCATAGAATAGGAGGAACTACGAACGCTCTGATTTCCCTGTTTCGGTAAACGGGAATACGTAGGCATAAGATTGAAGAAAAGATCTTAGCGAGCACACTAAACAAAAAACCCAAATCCCATATCTCCATCAATCAAAAGCAGTAATTCGAAAAACATCAGTCCTAACATCCTAATCCTTGTTCCCCGCTATAAAGTCCTAAAAAGAAAGAAATCAGTATTGGCAAAAATACAAATAACCAGTACAAAGGCCCCCATACATTGATAGCATCTGTAACCTAACAGACCGCTGTTTAAAATCAGTATGCAAAGCAGGGTTAATTTGAGACATCTATTTCCCTTCCTTCATCAGCTTTAATAGGATAAAAAATGAATCGACCTGTAGTTTAAGCTCAACCGCAGAGAGCGACCAGCGCTTAAGAACCGCGTCCAAAATCGCTCGCTACACACAGGCCATGTGGTATGTGAGATACTTTGAAGACCGTGTGGGTTCATTCTATCAGTAGATAATTCCAAGCGAAGGTGGGCTGTCACTAATCTCCAGAAGAATCAACAAACTCTGGAAGCATAGGCAAGGAAACTTCAGAGGATCTAGAAGAAACAAAGGCCGCTCTGAGTCATCATCTGGACAGAAAAAGCAGAACTCTGGAAAGAAAGTTATCTGCTATGAGTGTAATGAGCCAGGTCATTACAAGAACGAGTGTCCAAAGATCAAGAAAGACAAGCCTAAGAAGAACTTTTCCAAAGCGAAGAAAGGACTAATGGCAACTTAGGATGACTCTGATTCTGAAGAAGAAGACTCTGATGAATAACAAGCAAATGTTACGCTAGTAGCAACAATTGACGAAGAAGTTTCTGGAGAACCAGAAGATAGAATATCATCAGAACCAGAATCAGACTCTGACTCTGACTCAGAGGTATTATCTAAACTCTCTCTTTGTGAATTAGAGTCATGTCTGTCGAAAATGTTGGAAAAGTATCAAACTCTTCAGAGTAAATACAAAGATCTTAAAAGATCACATGTAATTGCTTCTGAGGAAAAAGATAAGCTTGAGCAGAATAATTCTTCTTTAAATGAAAACATATTTTGCTTAAAAAATAGTAATTATACCTTGAAAAGCAAAGTTGCTAAATTAGAAGAAGAATTAATCTCCAATGTCTTTGACACAAGCTGTATCAACAAGTATGATAGAGCATTCCAGTATTTTCTTGCTAAAAGCATATATAGAAGCAGAATCGCTTCCATGATCTATGGAGTAAGCAGAAATGGTAAGAAAGGTTTGGGATGTACAGAATCATCTGATATTGATGAAAGTCAAAATGTTAAACCAAAACCAATCTATGACCATTTTGTGCCTTCTAGAACTGAGATTGTTTGCTCTGAGCTTGCACAAGAACCCCCCACCGACATAGAAATCTGTTTCTAAAGTCAAATATCATGCACAAATTCCACTTGATTATCCTGTTGCACAAAAGCCCAAAGTTGTGAAACACTCTGGGAAAGCTAACAAGAAAGGACCCATAAAATGGGTACCTAAGGATAAGATAATCTATGTTGCAGATATCCTTAGCAGCTCAGTTGAAACACCAGTCATGGTACCTAGACAGTGGTTGCTCGCGACACATGACGGGAAGAAGGCATATGTTCCAAAGTCTGGAACTTAAGCCTGGAGGCTTCGTCGGTTTCAAAGGAAACAAGAAAGGAAAAATCATTGGCTCTGGAACCGTTGGTAATGGTAACCTTCCTTCTATTACTGATGTTCTTTTAGTCGATGGTTTGATGTATAACGTATTGTCAACTAGTCGACTTAGTGACAATGGTTATGATATCATCTTTAATCAAAAGTCCTGTAAAGATGTAAGTCAGAAAGATGGTCCAATCCTATTTGTCGGAAAGAGGAAAAACAACATTTATAAGATTAGACTTTCTGATCTTCATGAACAGAATGTCAAATGCTTAATGTCTTTTAATGAAGAGCAATGGGTATGGCATAGACGTTTAAGCCATATAAGCATGAGGAGGATTTCTCATCTAAATAAGCTTAAACTTGTCAGAGGCTTGCCAAATCTGAAGTATTCTTCATATGCTCTTTGTGAAGCATGTCAGAAAGGAATTTTTCTAAAACTTCTTTTAAAGCAAAGAATGTTGTGTCCACCTCTAGACCGTTAGAACTTCTACACATTGACTTGTTTGGACCAGTGAAAACTACTTCAATCAGTGGAAAGATGTATGGATTAGTAATCGTTGATGATTATAGTCGTTGGACATGGGTAAAATTCTTGAAACACGAGGATGAGTCTTATTCTGTGTTCTCTAACTTTTGTTCTCAAGTGCAAACAGAGAAGGATTGTAAAATAGTCAAAGTCAGAAGTGATCATGGCGGAGAATTTGAGAACAAATACTTTGAGAATCTTTTTGATTCTCATGGCATTTCCCATGATTTCTCCTGTCCCAGAACTCCACAACAAAATGGAGTAGTGGAAAGGAAGAATAGGACTTTGCAAGAAATGGCTCGAACCATGATCCAAGAAACTGACATGGCTAAGCACTTCTGGGCAGAGGCAATAAATACATCATGTTACATTCAGAACAGGATTTCAATAAGACATATTCTGGGTAAGACTCCTTATGAATTTTGGAAGAATAGAAAACCCAACATTTCATATTTTCATCCTTTTGGCTGTATTTATTTTATGTTGAACACTAAAGAGAATCTTGGCAAGTTTAACTCCAAAGCTCAAAAGTGTTTACTGTTAGGATACTCTGAACGCTCTAAAGGCTACAGAATCTATAACACAGAAACAAGAATTGTTGAGGAATCAATTCATGTCAGATTCAATGATAAGCTTGACCCTGAAAAGTCAAAGCTAGTTGAAAAGTTTGCAGATCTAAAGATCACCTTATCAGAATCTAAAGAAGTAAAATATTCAAGAGAAGCAGACAAAGATGCAGATTCTCCAGATTCAGATACAACCTTACCAAAAACTGAAAATAACCCATCTCATCAGAAGAAGAATAGATTAAAGACTTCTCATTCTGAAGAATTGATTCTGGGAGATAAACCTGATCCAGTAAGAACTCGTTCATCATTCAGACAGTCTGAAGAAACCCTTCTAGGTATGGCCTCACTGATAGAAGCAACAACAGTTGATGAAGCTCTTAAGGGGAATGAGTGGATTCTAACCATGCAAGAAAACTGAATCAATTCACCGGAAATGACTTCTGGGATCTTGTTCAGAAACCCAAAGGTGTCCACGTCATTGGAACTAAATGGGTATTCAAAAACAAGTTAGATGAGAAAGGTGAGGTCATAAGAAACAAAGCACGACTGGTTGCACAAGGTTATAGTCAACAAGAAGGGATTAACTATACATAAACCTTTGCACCAGTTGCCAGGTTAGAATCTATTCGCATTTTAATCTCATTTGCTGTGAATCATGACATTACTTTATATCAGATGGATGTAAAGAGTGCATTTTTAAATGGATATATTTCTGAAGAAGTGTATGTGCACCAACCTCCTGGTTTTGAGAGTTCTGAAAACCCAGATTTTGTTTTCAAACTTAAAAAATCGTTATATGGTCTGAAACAGGCTCCCAGAGCTTGGTATGAAAGGCTAAGTAACTTTCTTTTGGAAAATGACTTTGCCAGAGGTAAAGTGGATACAACACTCTTTTGTAAAACCTTTAAAAATGACATTCTGATTGTTCAAATCTACGTTGATGATATTATATTTGGTTCTGCTAATATTTCCTTGTGCAAGGAATTTTCCAAGTTAATGCATGCTGAATTTGAAATGAATCTGATGGGAGAACTCGGATTCTTTCTAGGAATTCAAATTGATCAACGATCAGAAGGAACGTACATTCATCAGAGCAAGTATGCAAAATAACTTCTGAAGAAATTCAACATGTCAGAAAGTAAATCTGCTAAGACTCCTATGCATCCCACATGCATTCTGGAGAAAGAAGAAGTACGTAAAAAGGTTTGTCAGAAGCTCTATCTTGGTATGATAGGGAAACTCACTTAACTGATGTTAAGAGAATCCTAAGGTATATAAAAGGAATAACTAACCACGGCTTAATGTATAATAAAACATCAGAGTACAAGCTTTCTGGTTACTGTGATGCAGATTATGCTGGAGACAGATTGGAAAGAAAAAGTACATCTGGAAACTGTCAGTTTCTGGGAAGTAACCTCGTCTCCTGGGCAAGCAAGAGACAATCAACAATTGCTCTCTCTACTGTAGAGCAGAATACATATCAGCATCTCTGTTCAGTACTCAGATACTCTGGATGAAGAATCAACTTAAAGATTATCAGATACATGAGTGTAACATTCCTATCTTCTGTGATAATACTTCTGCCATTTATTTATCTAAGAATCTTATTCTACATTCTAGGGCAAAACATATTGAAATAAAACATCACTTTTTACGTGACTATGTTCAGAAGGGTACTTTTCAGTTAAAATTTGTGGATACAGATCACCAGTGGGCTGATATTTTCACAAAACCCCTTGCTGAAGATAGATTCGTATTGATTCTGGAAAACTTATTTATCAAACCGTGTCCATAATGAGATGATAATATTTTAATGTGTTAGGCTACTAGAACATCTGATATAAGATTCTGATGTTAAGCAAAGTGTGTTAATTATTTGTTTATTGACTTTCTAATTCTGAAGATGACTGGATTATACCTGAGTGAATCGTACACTCAAAGATACAACAGAGTCACCACCGAACTTTATTTAGTCCCAGAGGACAGGGAAATGTCGATAAAACCCAAGGGGAAGAGAAACGGGTCAGGGGTTCGGTTATGCGAAAGGAATGTACTAGCACCTAACACATCCGTCGTACTAGACGGGAACCATTTTGCTTGCTTCTAAGCTTGGATGGGTTATCTATCTAAAGGCTTCTAGCTAAAAGAAAAGAGAGAGAAGAGAGAAAAAAGAAAGAAAGAAAGTTCTCGCGGAGGATTAGGGCCCTCGTGCCTACGTACCCTCATAGTGCAATGAGGAAATCAGAGCTCCGTAGTTCATGGAACCCGGGAAGAGAAGAAGAATGGAAGAAGGTGGAAGTGTGCTCGCCAAGATCATCGCGATCTCGTGCCTACGTATCTTACATTCGAATGAATGAAGAATCAGAGTTTTCGTAGTTTGGGGAACTAAGACGAAAAAAGAAAAAAGAAAGTGGTGTCAAAACCAAGAGCAAAAGAGGTAAAGAAAGATCCACTGGGGATGCAAAAGAATTGATGTCAAGACCAAGAAAGGAATGCAAAGGAAAAGATATTAACTTAGCTGAGGATAAAGTGCAAGAGTGGTGTCGAAACCAAGAAGATAAAAGAGCAAAAGGGTAAAAGAGACTCCACTGGGGAGTAAGAAAACAGAGAATTGTGATGGGGATCATAGGTTTAGCAAACCTACTGGGGAACAAACAAAGGGATGGTGTTAAAACCAAGAGAAAACAAGACTCGGTATATTAACTGACTGGTAGTGGTTAACCGGAGAAAAAGAGAGTAAGACTTTGTGGGGAAAAGGGTTTGGTGTCAACAGACAGGCTGTGATGAACCACAAGGGGAGAGTACTAAACCAAGAGAAGGTGTTTGACTCTGAAGGGATTTCAGTATATTAACTGATAAACAGTGGTTAACCGAAGAAAGAGAAGATTGCAACTCTGCCGGGAGAGAAAAGTTTTAACAGATAGACTGTGATCAACCAAAAGAACGGGTGTAGAACCAAGCGAAGGTTGTGACCCAAAGGACGGGTGTGGAACCAAGCAACGGTTGTGACCCACTGGGGATGTTGGTACTGACTGAACAAATAGAACTTGACCAACGATAAGGGTATTGGAACCAAAAGAAGGTTACTAACCCAAGGGTGTAAGTATTCGAACCAAGAGAAGGTTGCTAACTCACCGGGGTATTGGTTTTAACATAAGGACTATGATCAACCAAAAAGAATGAGTGATTAACTAAGAGAAGGTGATTAACTCAAAAGGAGCTCAGTATGTTAACAGACAGACTGTGGTTAACTAAGAGGGAGTGCAAATTGGTGTTTTAACTGACAGGCAGTGGTTAATCAAACAAAGGGAGAAGAACCAAGAGAAGGTTGCGAACTCCGCAAGGGTTTCGGTGTTTAACAGGAAGACTGTGTTTGACCGAAGAAAAAAGAGATTGAGACTCTTATGGGGAATCAATGAGCAATGATCGACCAAGAGAAAATATTGAGATAAGATCCGAGTGTTGACCCAAGAGACGATGATCTTTAACCTAGAGAATGGTGATTGATCAAAAGGTAAATTAAAAAGGAGTATGAGTGATCAAGGATCAACTCGACTGAGGAAAAGAAATACGCTACCACCTGGAGATATAGGTGACTAAGCCAGGCACAGGGTCATTCGTCCCCTACCTAAAGTAGTCAGAATGAGAGTAGGAATTCTCCATTCTCATTCCTTCTCTAACACACAGGGTGTAGTGCAGAAATTGAAACTGACAGCGTAACAGCTCCCAATTGTACAATGCTTCAGTGTTGCGCGAATCTCCGACTCGGCCAGGGATCAAGAGGACAAAGTTCTAGAGAAAATTCTAAAGAGAGGGAAAAGGGAAAATCAACTAATCGAAACAAGGTTTCGATTACTCAATTAAAGGGAATCGATGTGCTAACAATTCTCCAAAGAGATGGAAAATCGTTAAAGCAAAAGTGTGGATTATTGATTGTACAAGATTGAATTTACTCAAGAAAGACAAACTCAATGCAATAGCATGGTAAACAGTACCAAACATCAATACCAATCATGTAATAGAGTGCAAAAGATGTGCAAGAATGATTAGGATCATACAAATGTCAAGAATGCAAACAAATGCATAATCGATAAATCATGCATTGAAATATTGTAAGCATGTTTCAAACAGAGGCTAAACAGCACCTAAAACATCCACACATATCAAGCATATCAATTTATGGAAGTTAGGGGAGGAAAGAATGTCAAACAAGCTTGAAAATAGGCAAAAAAAATGTGTTATGGTTCAGTGTTAATCGATTAACACTTTTGCACTGCAAAGTGTTAATCGATTAACACTTGAAAAACAAAAACATTACACTGGTTAATCGATTAACACTTTTGCACTGCAAAGTGTTAATCGATTAACACTGAAGCAGGTGCAGAAAAAACAGTTTTCAAAAGTGCTTCCAGCAGTTAATCACTTATTTGAACATCCACATGCTATGGTTTACATTTGTGCACGAAAATCACATGAATTATGAGCAATTAATCATATAATTGAAAGCATTAACATGGAGATCAAAGCTCAAGCAAATCACATGATTAAACGAATCAAAAAATGATCGAAACTACATCGCAAATGATACGAAAACGTTCGAAACAGTAAAATGAGTTAAGAAGGACCAACCTACAAGGCTGAGATATGCCTTGGATGTTGTTGCAAATGAATCTTGATGAAGATAATTAAAGAAAACCAGTGGAATCTTCAAT
Source organism: Lathyrus tuberosus (assembly GCA_022829125.1). Taxonomy (NCBI): domain Eukaryota; kingdom Viridiplantae; phylum Streptophyta; class Magnoliopsida; order Fabales; family Fabaceae; genus Lathyrus; species Lathyrus tuberosus. The sequence continues at coordinate 2,846,583 of JALAZF010000463.1, read as the reverse complement.
TGTAGTCGAATCGTATCGAAATCGAGCAAACTGCGACGAAATCTCCAAAACACGAATTCACACCGTAGGATCTTGAAGCAATCACTTGAGATGAATCAAAAGCTAATAAAACTCCAGAAAATCAAATATAATTGCAATGTGTTGAAGGTTAAGCTCAAGAAATAATCATTTCCAAGGTGAAAGTGATTATTCTTCAATGGTGAAGAAGAGCTATACTGAGGTTTGGGAAAGAAATGGAGATGAAGATGAAGAAGTTGCAGAAAAATTTAGAGAGAATGTGAGAGAATTGAGTGTGAAGAGAGTGAGAAATGTGTGAAATGGTTTAGCCTCCTTGAAAAATGATTGAAGGTTTGTTTATATAGAGTTTTGGTATGTAGTGTGATTAGTTTGGAATGTGCTTTGGGGTTAGCTTGGGAGCTAGGTTAGGAGTTAGGTACACTTGACTCACCGAGTCAGCGGTTAACTCAGTTAGTAAGGTAGTTAACTCAGTGGAGCAATCCCAATGCAATTCTAGATCCATGGCTCACATGCTTGGAAGTTAAAGAATATGGTGCACTTAGTTCAAAGTGATGCATTGAAGTAAATGTAAGTGGAGTGTCTTGAATAGTCTTGAGATGTCTAGAGATGTCTAGAATGTTCCACACACTGCTAGAACCAAGTAGAATCCCAAAATGTGGAGGAAAAGTTGTTGTCATGAAAAAGCAGCAGAATCTGCCCATTTTACATGTGTTAATCGATTAACACATTTGCACTGCAAATGGTTAATCGATTAACCAGGCCAAAATTCCCCAATTTTGCTTGAAAAATGGTGATGTGGCCACGGTTTCGATTTTCAACCTCTTACTTTGATGAATGGGCATAGAAACCCTTGTTTTGTGCTTGTTTTGATGATGTGATGACTTTGTGAAGATGTGATTAATCGGGCTTGAAAAACCTAAAAATTCCTGCAACAAAAACACAGAGGAAAAACATGCGAGTGCGTATGCCAGCGATGCGAATGCACATGCTCATGCAAAAAGGCAAAAGGGGAGGTCAAATTTCGGGTTACGACTGATTCATGATACTTCTACAAGTTAGAAAATGTCTTGATCAGAAATTAGTTCAGTCAGATACCTCTTGGTATTCTAGACGTTGGAAACATCATAACGTGCTCTCTTGAAAAACAAACAGCTATGATTATTTGTGACACGTGTCCAAAATCGAATCATGTCTACTGTTGAAGAGACACCTCGAGCGTTGTGATTTCGTAAGACTAGGTTTCAAGTAATTATTACCTATTACTCCCACCTTGTCATAATCATTTTTTTTGTTATAAATACGCACTCTCTCATTTCACACACTACGCTACTCTCACTTCCAACACTTTTGTCTTAGAAACACTTAAACATTTTTTGCGCTCTGAAACCTCATCATCTTCTTACAATGGATTCTCAACAACAAATCATTTTTGAATTCTCTCAACAACATCAACAAGAAAAATTGACATCAATGGCCTCATCAACAACTGCTCAAACGGCATCAACTTCTCTCCATCAATCACTCTCCAATTTTCAGAAATCTATTGTAGTTCACATAGTGGATCGTCCTGCTCATGTTCATCTGGCTGCTTCCTTATCAGAACTTGAAGTTTTAAGTGAATGGCTGGTAGACTTTGAAAACCTAAAGGAAAATGGAATAGACTTGATCGATAATCTAAATGGTTAAGGTTGGAAAACCTATTTTGATCGTCTCTACGGTCCGATTTATTTAAATCTTGTCAAGGAATTCTGGAGATATGTTGATGTTGATGAACACTTCATTGTTTCATATGTTATGGGAAACAAGTTCATCATTACTGAGAAATCCATAGCCACACTACTTGGAATGGAAAACTCTGGAGGAAAGAGAATCTACAAGATAAACCATAAATCAAAATTTCTATCTGATGTGGTTTACCCAGTAATTTCCACTCAATCGTCCAGTGGAGAACCACCATTCAAAACTCTGGATTTATCAAAGGAACTTTGTGTCTGGCTGAAAATTATTCTGGGATACATCTATCACAGACCAAATTCAAGTTCTTCTGATTTTCTCAACACTGATCAGAAATTCATGCTCTACTATCTGATGAAAGGAGAGAAATTTTGTCTTCCCTCAATTCTATTCAGATATCTCAGAGACTCTGTAAGAGAAATAAGATATCAATCAAAGAAATCTAAGAATTACATTCCTTTCGGAAGATTGATCTCAGATATTCTGGTTGAGAGTGGAATGATTGATCACTTGTTAACTATCCCAGTCACAAATGAATTGAATGTCATTACTAGAACTCCTCTGAACAGTAAAAATCTGAAGAGAATGCAGATTATTGATGAAATCAGAGTTGAACCAAGCATAGCTATAGATTCAGAAAGTCTGAAGTCAAAAAGAATGGCTTTAGATGGATATCATATGTTCACTAAACATGATAATCCAGAGGTTATAGAAGCATATGTTCAACTTCGAGAGGAAGAAGTCTATGATATGTCAAACTTCAATCTTGACAATCTGATGGATCATCCACCTGATATGATGAAGAAGAAAAGAACTTTCTCCAACACAACTCCTCAAATGAAACCGGCAAAGAGGCAGAAGAAATATCCTGGTGAAGCCAGCACAAGGAACATCTCTCTAAAATCATATCCTGAACAACAAAGTACGTCTTTTGAATCTCCATCTATAATTGCATATGTTTTTATTGACATAAATTTGTCTTCATCTCTTCCCATTTCATCACCACCGCTTACAACTCAACCATTATTCTCCACCCCTCCACCAACATTTTCTACTGTTGTCACCACTACTCCAACACCCATTTCTAAATCTCCAACTGAAGAAATTTTATTCTCTACACTACTTTCACCACACGCTCTTGAATTCACCTCAACCCAACCAACTTCCACCGTTTTTATCCAACCAACTCTTGTCACATCTGTTCCACCATCTCCAATCATTCAAATCACTGAAGAAATTCTCACTGAACATCCACAAACAACCATCTCACCATCACCAACTCCAATTACTGCTCCACAACCAATTCCAGAATCAATAATTGATAATCCTGAATCTTCTCTAAACAATGATACCATCATTCTTGATGACTCTATTGAAAATTATCAACCCTTAACTGAAAATCAAACCTTTAACCTTCCTCCTAACCTAGATAAAAGAATGTCTGTTTTTAAGGACTATGTGGTTATGAAATTCAGGACACTCTCTGATGAATCAAATGCTAGTGAAGACCCTTCTGATTTGGGTGCTTCATGGGATCAATTCAACCATTGGATGTCTGAGGAATTTTAGAAGATTCAAAATCTTTCGGTTCAGACAAAGGGTTACTTTGTTCAACAAGTTGAAAAGAGGTTGCAAGAGAAGAAGGAAGCTGAAGCTAGGAAACTGGCAGAAAGGTTAGCCAAAGAAGAAGCTGAAAGATTAGCTAAGGAGGCTAAAGATCAGGCTGAACGAGATGCTGTTGAAAACTCCTCTTCTGATCCAGTGTTGAAAACTCTGGCTACTCTTCAGAAGGAACATGAGTTATTTAGAGCAAGAATGGACAAGCAAGATGAATTCGCTGTCAACATTCAGAATGCTCTTGGTCAAATTCTTCAGAGGCTTCCTCCTCCTTCTCAACCTTAGGCACTTTTTAGGATACCCCGTAGCTTGTCTTTGACTGTTTGTGTATGGTTTAATGTACTTTTGGATTATCATGTTGATTACCCTTTTTGATTATGATAAAAAGGGGGAGTATTATATGGAAAAGTTATTTTGATAAATATCTTGTCTCTAATCATAGCTCTAACATTCTAACACTTTAAATGGCATATCTTTTTAGAATGTTTTTCAGGAAAAATAATTATATTGGCAAAATGACTCTGATATCAATCAGGCTCTGATTTACTTAATCAAGCTCTGTTATCAGAATGCATCACGACTATAATCAAGCTCTGATATTTTGGATCTGTCTAGATCTCTGCAATCAAGCTCTATATCCCAAATCTTATAAGATTTTGTTAACTCTTAGATTCAGGGGGAGCTTGATAAAGGGAAGTTTACTTTGAACCTATCTGATTCAATTCTTATTATCTTCGTACAAAATTGTGTCATCAAAATACATAGTTTTGTCATTATCAAAAAGGGGGAGATTGTTAGAGCAAGATTTGGTTCTGCAAGATATCTCTTAGTTTTGATAATAACAAAGTTGTATTTGTGTGCGAAAAATTTTGGTACTCTAACGTTTGTTTTCTTAAGTATTGACAAACAGGTGCTGACGCTGATAAAGATAATTCTGACTCTGATTAAGATAGCTCTGACTCTAATAAAGATAGCTCTGACTTTGATAGAGATTATGTGAAACGTCACTCTAAAGTTCTCAATGGTCGCTTCTGCGTCAAAGAAGCAAGATTGCTTCTGATCTACTGTGCCTCAGAAAGACTCTAAGAAGACACTATGTTATTGTTGCAATGTTCTCTTGGATTCTGGCTCTAAATTTAACTTTGATACTTGTCTTCTGAAGACTAAGTGCTAACGACTCTGAAGACAAGGTTCTGATGAACAACATTCTGAAGACTCTGAAGACTTAAGTTTCTAAAGACCAAGTTCTGAAGACTCTGAAGACTTATGTTTCTGATAACCAAGGGTTCTGAAGAAGAAGTGCTGAAGAATCTGAAGACAAGGTTCTGTTGAACAAGTTCTGAAGACTCAAGACTCTGAAGACCCAATGATTCATTCTTCTGATCATGCTTCAATCATATCAACTCAAAAGCCTCTGATGGATAGAAGAAGATGAAACGTTTGCGAGGGAAAATAGTGCATAGTACAGATCAAACACATTCTTTTCCACTACCATTCCACTATCCTGATTTGGTGGTACAAAGAACAATTTCAGTGTACGATTTTCATCCCAACATAACGACATTATTTCAAGTCTCTAGTATTTTACTGATATTCCTGATCTGCCCTTCAACGGATCTTTTTATGGCTATATAAAGACTTAATCATTCAACGAATCGTGAGACACCAAGTGTGAAAAAGAGAAATATTCAAAACACTGATTCAAACAGAGAAGGAACTCAAGAAATAGATAAATTCATGAGTGAACAGTAAAGCACCACAATACAAAGAAGAAGATTGTTCTTACTGTATAGATTCGCTCTAAGTTAGGTTGAGCTAGAAATTGTGTTTATATCAGCTTATGTAAGAAACATTTCATTGTAAACATTTTATTTGATCAAATAGTTGTTTGAATTCCTTAAGGGACCAGTTGGGTCAGAATCCTTAAGAAGAGACGGTTAGTCTGTGTATTGTTAGTCACCAGCAGTTGCTAGTGCAGTTGTAATCAGTTTGGTTATAGTGGATTAAGTCCTTATGTATAAGGCGGAATTACCTTGGCGGGTGGACTAGATTAACTTTATAGTTTTCAAGTGAACCAGGATATATCGTGTGTTTTTCTCTATTGTTAGTCTATTTGTGATCTTTGTTTGAGTTTCACAAAAATCTTTCATTTTGAAAACCCAATTCAAACCCCCCATTTCTTGTGTTTTTCTCACACTTTCAGTTGTCTGCAAGCAGCTTGATTTTTCCATAGTCACCAATGTTCAATTCTTCAAGCAACATATCTAACCATAGTGCTTGACATGTTGCATAAGAGGCTGCAACATACTTTACTTCACATAAGGACAAAGAAAAAAATCCCTTGCTTCTTTGAACTCAAAGAAATTGGTGTTGATCCAAGCATGAACAGGTAGCCAGCGGTGACTTTCCTGTTATCGTGATCACCACTCCAATCTAAGTCTGAATAACCACATATCCTTGCTATTATTCTAGTTATTTAATGAGGCATTAACACTCCATTATGTGATGTTCCTTTGATGTATCTTAGGATTCTCTTTGTTGCAAATAGAAGACGTAGCCTAGGTTTCTCCATGAATCTACTCACTAATTCAACACTATGACAAATGCCATGTCTTGTGTTGTAGAGATACCTCAAAGATCCAATGATATGCTTATACAATGTGCTATCAACCAATTCTTCTTTAGATTCCTTATTCAGCTTGATGCTGGTCTCCATTGGTGTGATAGCATGGTTACATCTACTCATCTTAAATAAATTTAAGATGTCCTCTACATATTTCATCTGATGCAAAAAAAGGGCCTTATTTGATTTCCATGATTTCCATTCCTACAAAATATGCCAACTTTCCTAAGTCATACATTTCAAACTCACCCTTCGCACTTGCTTTGAACTTTGTCAATTCATTTTCATTTAAACATGTAACCAATAAGTCATCTACATAAAGACATAGAATGACTTGGTCTTATTCATTTGAGCCTTTGACTAAAACGCAATGTTCTGATGTGCATTTGTTTAAAACCTAGCTTGATTAAAAAGCTATAAATCCTCTTATTCCAAGCTCTATGTGCTTAACAAGGAATAAAGTATGCTAGAATTGCTTAACAAGGAAGAAAATATGTGTCCTATCAAAGTTGGGTGGCACTCCTAGCGAGGCTACCTTTCTCAAGCCTTTAAATAGGGGCGCCAAGTTTAGTTCCAAGAGAGTTTTGGTTCATTCAAGGTAGTACATGAAGAAAGTAGGTTCACCATATATCTCAATAGAAGAGAATAAGGAAAGGAAGTTCGAAGACAAAAGGGTTGCTTAAGGAGAGGCCTCCAGCAGCGACCGCTTAGCTTCTTCAGGTTCTGGTCGAGTAGCTGGAGATGGCGTACCCACTCTAACCAGTAACTCAGAGACAACCCTGCTTAGGATAACAGAACAAGATTTAGCTTCCACGATACCTTGGTCTATTTTCTTTCTGAAGAGACACCTTACGAAGCCCATATTTTATCCGAAAAAACATGAAAAGACAGGTTAACAGAGCGCTCGGAAAAATCCTTAAAATTAGTACCATCCCAATGAAGGTGAAAAAACACAAGAAGGGGGTTGAACTGTATTGACTTTTTCTTTCTTTTTAAAACTCTTGGTCAGATTCTAATCATAAGGTATAGGATCTTATTCAATCAGAGGCAGACAATATATATGAAATGCAAGAAAGAAGAGAAACACAGAGAGTTATTCTGGTTCCTCTCACAACTTGAGAATAATTCAGTCCCCCTGTACTTACAAGATATTTTCACTATAATCACACAAGATTACAATTTGCTCAAGCCCACAAGCAAGAGATTTTCAATGCTCAAACACTAAATTAAAAAACTTATATGCTCAAGCACACAAGCAAGAGACTTCTGATGCTCAAGAATATAAGCAAGAGACTTCTATGCTCAAGCATAAAAGAAGAGAATTCAAATGCCAAACAATTAGCAAGATACTTCTAACAATTACCTAACAGATAAATGATTGTTTGAGGTAATACATTTGACATACAATCAGAGGTGTAGAAAAAATACAATGCAAATAGACTCTTTTAAGAATTATGGATTTATAATATATACAAGGATATCAAATCCTAAGTTCAGCTTGTGCTTTGCTTTGACAGAGTAACTTCTTTTTTAGTGTATGTTCGAATAGTAGTTAAAGGGGGGGTTTTGTCATCGACTCCACATGAATTGCAGATATTTTGATGCTTGCCTTTCAATAATTTATCGTTTCAAGAAAAAGGGTTTTCAAAGTTTTGTTCATAAAATTATCACATTTTTAGTAACAAAGCTTATAAATTCTAGAGAGTTTGATTAACAAAGTATATCAAAAGTAGTTTTCATCTACCCTAAATTATACGTATTCTTTCAATCTTGCATGTGAATTCGGATCCGATTAATATCATCGCACATTCTCTCAACACCGTCTATCTCTAGAGCAACGTCGTGAGAAATACCATATTCATCGCTACACGATTTCTCCATATAACAACCAATATAGTAATATTTAAGTTCAACACAAAGCAACTATCGACCATATACCGATCTGTCCAATCTATAACCGATAGATGAATATTTTAGGTCAAGTTTCACAAAATCTATGTCTAGAGTTTTATAAAACAAGAATGGATCATTAAGAACAAAAATATTCATTATATATTAATCATCACTTGTTCATATGCAAGGTCAATCAAAAGAAATACATACAAGCTAATGGTAGGCTACCTTTACCTTTGATACAAAGGAAATTAGCTACCCATAATCAAGGTAGCTTGCTTTACAAGTTTTGGAAGAAGATGAGTGAGCATTCACATCGAAGAATCGAACTCGGATGCGAATCTAGCTTCTATTTGGAAAATATCACCTTTTGGTGAAGAAATGATGAGAAATGAAGTTTTGGTGTGTAAAAATGGGTTATGATCCCTAAAAATTGTGAAACGTACTTATATAGTACTTTTAGGATCTGTCATGTTCACACTACGAACCCTATCTTCACCCAGCGAACTCAATTTTAGGCACCTGATATGCCTCTGAACAGTTAAACTGCCCCTGAGAAATATCTGAAGTTCGTCGTGCGAGCAATTCTTCATACTGCGAACTACTTTGCTACAAGTTCGCACAGTGAACTTATGGTCCTTTAGCTACTAACTCTAGTGTGAGATGGTTCGCTGGTCCTTCGCTGAAACCTCGCCACAACGAACATTCGCTACCAGTTCGCCCAGCGAACTTAGTGTCCTTTCCTTACTGACTCTCAATTTAGAGGGTTCGGTGGGACTTCGCCATGAGTTCGCCTAGTGAACATTCGCTGACACTCCTCGCTGGATGTTCGTACAGCGAACATGCCGATATTCTTCTCTTCATTTGGATTTCTTGTCCAATTGCTTGTGTCTCACACTTTGATGTTTTCATGCCTAATTTCTGCACAATAACACATAAATCAAAGTAACCAAAGGTATTTTCAACAATATTGAATAATGGCATGATATCATGGAGTAAATCCAACAAAACAACACAAAAGAGTTGAAAAATACCAATAAATAAGGATCAAATGAAAGCAAGTTTGGCATTCAACAATGTCAATAGTTCTATTTTTCTTCAAGTCTCAAGCACCTTAAAAAGAGAGGGAAACGAGTTATTGAAAATCCAACACAATAGAGTATTTGAGAAGCTTGAATAGAGATGTTAAGTTATGTCTTCCAAAGGTTACTGACGTTGAAAGCTTGTTTGAATTTCCTTTATTGCAAGAGGAGTAATTAGTTACATCTCAGCTGACTCAATGAAGAAAATAGAGCTTAGGTCTTCATGTGACAAAGTAGGTTCAGAGGTTGATAGTGACCTATGAGAGTCACCTTCGTCCTTGCGTTTTGACTAGCTCAGGTTCTGATCTTCAGAAGCTGGCTTCTTCAAAGTCTGGTCATCAGTGGTTGACTTCTTCAAACACTAACCTTCAGAGGTTGGCCTCTTCAGAAGTTGACTTCTTTAGAGTCTGGTCTTCAGCTTCTGATCCATCAGATTCTGGTCTTTAAGATTCTCTTTATATGTTCATAGTCGGAACCAACACTTGGAATATTCATGAAATTTAAGTCTATGGTCCTACACACTTGAACAAATATTAGTACACCCAATTGTTCTTTAAATATTTTGTTATTATCAAAACCCAAGGGATATGGGACAAACCAATTTTGTTCCAACAATCTCCCTTTTTTTATGATGACAAACATAATTATTTAAGAATGTTGGTTGTTAATTTAATTAATAAGATGACTTTAGTCTCTGAGGTTTGTAAGTTCCCCCTGAGTCTAACAGTCGATAGGTTGAGGTTTGTAAGCTCCCCCTTTGTCCTATCTAGGTTAATTAAATTTAAATATTTAAAGCACAATAATGATTCTCCATAATTTAAGCAAGAATAATAAATGTCATATTTCAGGTGCTTAAATACTTTTATATCTACTCCCATTTTATCATCAACAAAAACAAATTAAGGAAATAGAAATCATATTGAAGAAAATTTTCATTCAACCAAAGAAATTTTTGAAGGCGCAAAAATCTGATAAGAAAACTCACATATATAAAATGTTTGGAATTTTATCAGATCTGGATAAAAATAGTTTAAAATTTGATTTCCCCCTTTTCAAAAATTATTTATAAATATTTTGAGAAAGTGATTGAAAACTGGCTAGAATGGTTGAAAACAACTCTTCATTTGTTGAGATGGTCAAAACATGTTCTGACGGTTGAGCATTTGATAGGAATAAGGAATTCAAGGTTAGGGAGATGTGCTTGAAGACCAAGAATATGTCTCTGCCCAATGTCCATTGGTGCACAATAATCACCATCGATCCTGCTTTATCCCAAACTCTCTATAAAAGTTGTCTTCTGTTACCAGCAAAGTCACATTCATTTCCATCAATCTCTTCTCATAACTGATAATATGAATAAGTCATCCAAGAATTCCAAGGAGAGATATTCCAAAGAGATTGGCAAGGAAGTCGGAGATGCTGAAGGAATGAGCCACAAGAAAGATAAGCTCAATATTTATCAAGATGCAAAGCCAAAAACTGGTTCATCTGTTGGAGCTTCTCTGGTTGGAAGAACTTCAGTGTCAAAGATGAAGAAACTCAAGAAGAAGAAAGATCCAGTTGATGACTATGGATGAGATGTTGATGAGGACTTGATGAACTACCTCAAAATGTGTGATTTTCATCGTGATGTAGTTTGAGAGTTATAGTCTTTGTAGAGCATAAGTTTGCTTATGAAAATAATGCAGAATTGTACCACCTACTTGAATAATAATAATAATAATAATAATAATAATAATATTAATAATAATAATAATAATAACAACAATAACAGATCCTTTTCCTTTGCATGTATTTATGACTTTTTTTCCACTAACATCCATTTGTTAAGCCATCAAGAGGAATATTTCAGATACATTTTAACCATTTCAATCAATTTTGTGTTGCGTGTGTTAAGAAAAATGTAGTGAGTTTAAAAGGAATTTTAATCAAACAACCATAAAAGAAATGATTTAGGGGATACCAAAAGCATGATTTAATTTTTATCCAGGAAAATAATTTCCAAAGGTAACACAAACATTTTTGTCATAAGAAGGAATATGTGTGACGAATGTCACACTTCTTTGCTTAAACAAAAATGATTGGTTAAGTCCATTAATATAACTCAGAGATGAGAAGATGGAAAATTCTTAGAGGAGTTCTGGCTTAGGACCTTCTGAACCATTGAACCATGACACAAAAGGACTAGTTGGTTCAGACTAAAATAACTCGTAAGAAAATATAAAACAGAGGTACAAAGGTTTTGGTTTTGAATAAAGCAACAACTAATGACAAATGAGATAGTTACATAGAATTCAAACACAATTACATCATTAACCATCAGTTATTATTCAACAGCTAAGAAACTGAGTGTCAGAAAACCTTTTAGATTCATGACACATAAGTGGGCAGGTGTTAAAAAAAACTTTTTCACTTATATGTTATTAGAGACAACTAATCAAATTCTGAGCATCAAAGGCTGAGTTACATCAGATGCTACTATTCATTATAAGATAGTTCAGAGCTTCTGATCACAGTAGCTTCTGATCATCATTAGACTGTATCCTTCATTCAGAAGCAAGCACTAATCCTTAATAAAATGCATGTTCAGATTCTTTTTTATAAAATCAAATCTTTCAATAGTAATGGGTTTGGTAAATATATCAGCCCATTGATGATCAGTATCAATGATTTGTATATCTATCACACCCTTCTGAATATAGTCTCTAATAAAATGATGTTTTATTTCTATTTCTAGAATGTTGAATAGGATTCTTTGTCAAACAGATAGCAGCAGTATTATCACAAAAGATTGGAATACTACTTCCACTTAACTGATAGTCTTCCAACTTATATTTCAACCAAAGTAGTTGTGTGCAAAAACTTGCAGTTGAGATGTATTGTGCTTTTGTTGTAGACAAAGCAATAGTTGCTTGTCTTATACTAGCCCAGGATATTAGGTTTTCACCTATGAATTGACTTTTTCCACTAGTGGAATTTCTCTCTATTATATCCCCAGTGTAACACCCTGTTTTGCGTACATAATATTTTACCGTATTTATTTAATTAATTGTGATTTTTCTTGATTTATTTAATTGTTGATTTGGTTGTGGGGTGTGAGTCCTTGAGTTAGGGGTACAGTAAAATAATTATGGATTGAAGGAATAATTTAGTGTTATTTTAATAGGTAAAATAATAGCTTTATTATATTAATTGAAATACGAGGATAATTTTAGGATATTTAGAATAAAATAAAATTGGAGTTAGTAAGAGGAGTGAGGGTATTAGGGGTAATATAAGGATAAGTTAAGGGTAAAAAGGGAAGATTATAATGGGAAGGAAATAGGTTTTAGAATAAAATAGGGATTTTGAGAACCTGAAAGTGTGACTGCGTGTTTTTGGAAGTTGGAGCAAAAGAGGCAAATTGGCTAGAGGTAGATGAAGGGAAATCAAGTAGGGTTGCATCAATTGCTAGGATTTCAAGTAAGGGAGGAGATGTGCTTCTCTAATGGGTGTTAAAGCATGAGGGGTAGATGGAGGGGCCCTTCACCTCCTTAAGGTTGGTGTTTTGATTCATAATTTTGAATTGTGATGCTATGATGGTTGATATATGATGATTATATGATGAATTTTGTGTGCCTTATATGTGTATATTTTTCTATTTTGATGATTAAACCTATATCCACCATTGTTACAATTTCGAAGGTTTTAGGCATAATCTTAAAACAATGATTTGATGATTTAACTATGTTAAAATTGTAAATTAACTTGAGATAATTAGAGTATTGCATGGGTTGTAATTTTCTGAGCGTTTGGGTTTTTACGGAATCGAAATGAGAGCTACGTAAGGCCTTCAGCAATGAAAAATGAAAAAATTATGCATTCTGTCTGTCACGACTGCGCTCAGCCCATGGAGGGCGCGCTTAGCGCGGGAGCCGTTGTTCGTGTTTTTGGATTAAAATTGTTTTGGCCATAACTTTTGATCCGTAAGTCCAAATGAGTTACCGTTTGAAGCGTTGGAAAGCTAATGTGAATTAATATCTAATGGAATTATTTTTAGGGGTTGAATGTGTTGTTATAATCTGAGTATTTGACTACACGGATTATTGTATTATGATGAAATGTTTACATGATGTTATTAAATGATTGATTAAGCATGATTGCGGTTGTGGTGTTGCACGAATTATGTATCTTATTTTTATATATATGCATGTTGTTGTTTATATGGATTATGTTTCAGGTGGCATACACGGTCAGAAGAGGGGCCAATGTGTATATGTTGTTGTTGCATGCTGAGAGTTCATGCATTCATGTTAACAGAACTTTGATTCTTTTATATGAGCCTCGATCCTATGGTTATGGATTAGGTGCGAGTAGTTAATTCCTATTATGTGGGATTAGTGAAGCGTTACCTATGGCGATGGTAGTGATGTGGTGTTCTCTGGTTCCAAGAGGGAATCTAATCCTATGGTAGGGATTGAGGAGCGAAATGAACCTGAGTGTTCATATTCGATACCACGTGCATGTTGAGACGGTGTTGAGTACATTGCATAAGTGTTGCATTTGTAGTTATTATTGTTGATGTATTATTGGATTAGAATACTTAATATGTTGATGTTGATTGAGTAAGTTGTATGTTGTTGTTATGTGATAATCTACTCCCACTTGTTTTCACTGTTAATTATGGAAGTGTATTCTTACCCCCTCTGTTTGAAGGTTGCCTTTACATGGGCATCGTGCAGATTATCAGGAGTAGCATTGACTAAAGTAAGTGGAAGGTAGCTCTTGGAGTTACTTCCATTTGTTTGTCGTTTTATTAGTAGGGTCTTTCTCTGATCATGTAACATCGGGTTGTGAACGTTTGTTTTCATTTACTTGGCTTTGTTTTGGTGAAGTTCACTAATCATATTTTGTTGAGATCTCAAAGTGTTGAGAGTTGGATAATACAACTTATTTTGCTTAAGTTATGAAAGTATAAGTTTATGAGACTAAATATTATGAGTGTTGTATGGTTTTTAATTGCTTTATTTATGATTCCACCACAATGATGCCAGATGAGTTGGATGTCGTGTAAACATCCCAAGTACTAATCAGATGAATTGATATCGTGTAAACATCATAAGTGCAAGTGCATGCATTAAATTTTTTTGTTGTAACCTATGTTGTGGAGTAGGCCATGTTTGTTGTGTGTGACACTTTAAGTGATTATATTTTGTTAATTAAACTATTTGATAGTTATGTGTGGGGTTTAGTGTATTATACCCAGCATAGTCAGCATCAAAGAATCCAACTAGCTTATAATCTAAGGGTTTTTTTATAAAGCGGCCCTATATTGGTTGTTCCCTTCAGATACCGAAAAATCCTCTTAACAACTGTTAAGTGAGTCTCTCTAGGATTTGACTTAAATCTTGCACATAGACAGACACTGAATAATATATCTAGCCTAGAAGATATTAAATAAAGTAAAAAGCCAATCATACCTTTATACATCCACTAACAGACCTTGGTGTTTCTTTCCTCTTTGCTCAGGTTGCCGGTTGGACGTATATGAGTGTTCATGACTTATAGTCATCTAGATTGAACTTCTCCATAAGCTCTTTTGTGTATTTTTTTTCTGATGTACATACACTCCTTATTTGCATTGATTGATTTGAATATCAAGGAAGAACTTCACCTCTCATATCATACTCATCTCAAACTCAATTTGCATTGTTTTTGAAAATTTTTGGAAACGGAAAGCATTAGTTGAACCAAATATAATATCATCTACATAAACTTGGACAATTAAGATATCATTCTTAAGTGTCTTTCTGAAGAGTTTAATGTCTACTTTCCCTTTTTTAAAACCATTTTCTAACAAAAAAAATACACAGTCTCTCATACCAAGCTCTGATGGCTTGTTTAAGTCCATATAGTGATTTCTTAAGTTTGAAAACATAATCTGGGTGTTTGACATACACTTCTTCAGAAATGACTCCATTTAAAAATGCACTCTTAACATCTATTTGGTATAAAATAATGTCATGATTAATAGCATAAGAGAGAAGTTATTATAATGCCACTAACTTTACAACTGGTGCAAAGGTTTCAGAGAAATATATACCTTCTCGTTGACTGTAGTCTTGAGCTACAAGTCTAGCCTTATTTCTTACCACTTCTCCTTACTCATTGAACTTATTTATGATCACCCATTTTGTTCCAATAATGTTATTCTGCAAAGGTTTATGTACCAGATCCTAGACATCATTTCTTTGAAATTGATTCAACTCTTCTTGCATTGCCATAATCCATTCATCATCTGAAAGTGCTTCATAAACAGAAGTGGGTTCTGTCATGGATAGTGGTCTTAACATTGAATGCTCTTATCTGAAGGAAGACCTTGTCTTTCTAAGACTATCTTTGTTTCTAAGAATTAACTCTTATGGATGAGAATACTTGTACTTTAAGGTCTTTTTGGATTATGATGCATTTGAGGAGCCATCTTGAGCTTTTTCAGAATCTTCAACATCTAGATGAGCTTCTGAGGTGGGATCAACATATGGATTACCATCTTCTGAAGTTCTGATAGCTTCTGAACAACCAACCCCTGATGGATTATTAGCTTATGAACTTCCAGCGTATGGACCTCTAGCTTCTGATGTGTCTTCGGATACACAGATTTTTGAAAATCTTTGAAGTACCTCTGACATTTTATTATCAGGATATTTGTCATCAAATTTGATGTATATTGACTCTTCAACCATATTGGTTTCAGAGTTATACACCCTATATACCTCATAGGGTTTAGAGTATCCTAAAAAGACACCCTTTTGAGCTTTGACATCAAATTTCTTAAGAGATACTTTATTATTCAAAATGTAACATGTATGTCCAAACTGATGAAAACAACAAATGCTTAGCTTTATTCCTTTGAACAACTCATATGAAGTCTTGTTTAGAATATGTCAAATATAGATTCTATTCTTAACATAACATGTTATATTTACAGTTTCTGCCCACAAGTACTTAGGTAAGTTGCTTTCATGGATCCTGGTTTTGGCCATTTCTTATAAAGGTTTGTTCTTTCTCTCTACAACTCCACTTTGCTTTGGAGTTATAGGAGAAGAAAACTCATGGAGAATTTCATGTTTTTCACAAAAAGTTTCGAATGGCTCATTTTTAAATTCACTACCCCTTTAAATTTTTTTATTCCTTTTCAGTTTGTACTTGTCTGTAGAAGATGCTGAACACGTCATATGACTCATCCTTGTTCTTAAGGAATTTAACCCAAGTCCATCTGCTATAGTCATCAACAATGACTAGCCTATATTTCTTCCCATTGATTAATGCAGTACTAACAGGACCAAATAAATCAGTGTGAAGTTGTTCTAAGGGTCTAGAGGTACAGACAAAGTTTTTTAGTTTTTAAAGTTTTACTAATTTTCCCTACTTGGAATGCTCCACAAAGAGCATATGAGTGATAGTTGAGTTCTATAAATTCTTTAACGAGTTTTAACTTGCTATGTTTAAAAAGTAATCTTGAGTTAGCATGACCTAACCTTTTGTGACATAGCCACTTCTCATCACTCACTGATAGAAGGAAAAGTACCTTCTGATCAACCAATTCAGAAAAAAAAAATTATAAACCTTTCATTTTCTTTTACCTTTTAACACTATGGACTTGTCAAATTCATTCATGACTATATAATTGTTCTTATTAAAGATGACTTCATAACCATTGTCACAAAATTGACCAATGCTCAGTAGGTTATGTTTAAGTTCATCTACAAGCTAAAAATTATTTATTGAGATATAGGAGTTACTAATAGTACCCACACCAATGATCTTTCCTTTCTATTTTCCTCCAAATCCCACAATTACTCCCTCTTTCAGAGTTAGTGTTTAGAACATATGATTTTCTCCTATCATATGTTGTGAGCAGCCACTCTCCAGGTACCATGACTGCTGCTTTACTTCTCCCTTGAAGCATATATGTAGTAATAACAAGTTGATATTTAGGTACCCATAGTTTTATGGGTCCTTTAGGGTTAGTTCCGACATGTTTCTTCATGTTATGTACCTTTTCTCTTATATGATAAGGCTTAGGATCATTCAAGACTTTTGATTTAAAAGTTTATTCTCATGAATGAACTTTGGCCTTAGGTTTTGAACCTTTCAGAACCTTAGCTCCTGATATTTTAGGTTCTGGCTTCTTCAAAATCTTTGACTTTAGATTCTTAGGTTCTGGTTTCTTTAGAACCCTTGACTCAATAGTTTTAGGTTCTAACTAGTTCAAAACTGCCGCATTTTTTGTAGTAGGTACAAAATAAGAGTCAACCCCTTTATGAGTAGAGATAGAAGAACAAGGATTTGTTTGTTTACTCAAGGTTTCAAACCTTGGATTAAAAGATTTTTATAAGTAACCAAGACCTTCCCCTTTGCTTATAATTACTCTATAAATCATGGAAGCAAGTTTATTTCTATTGAGGCTAGTTATGATAAACTCTTAAAGTGCCATTTCATGCTCGTCAAGGGGTTTATCAGATATTTCCTTTACTAGAGCAATATGATCTTTTTCTAGAGCTTTATTTTTGCTTTAAACAGAATTTAATTCTTCTTTCAAAAGATCATATTGCTTCTTCAATATTTTCATGTGTCTAGATTTCTCTTGACACCTTCCCATCAGGTCTTGAATGAAAGTAATTATATCAGAACGAGATAGTTTAGAAAATACTGCATCCTTTTTCTCGGACTCTGAACCAGAATCTAAGTTAGATTCTGCTTCAGAAGATGTAAGAGGCATCAAAGCAAGGTTGGCTTGCTCTTCATCCTTTTTAGAGTCTTCTTCATTATCAACTTCATCCCATGTTTCCATGAGACTTTTCTTGAACTTGTTTCTGAAGCTATCCTTTTGAAAACTTCCCTTCTTTGACTTATTCTTTTGCACTTTTGGACAATCAGCAATGAAGTGACCAGGCTTCTTACAGTTGAAGCATCCTTACTAATTATCCTTCTTTTATATGGAGCTAGATCATATGAAGCCACTACTTCTGCCAGAGAATCTCTTGTTCTTCTTGGCCAGATACTAAAAGCTTTTGATGATAAAGGTCATTCCCTCATCATCTAAATCATCTTCAGAACCTTATACTTGTGAAGCTTTTTTACACTCC
Source organism: Lathyrus tuberosus (assembly GCA_022829125.1). Lineage (NCBI taxonomy): Eukaryota > Viridiplantae > Streptophyta > Magnoliopsida > Fabales > Fabaceae > Lathyrus > Lathyrus tuberosus. Next base: position 2,828,488 of record JALAZF010000463.1, on the reverse strand, counting down.
CAAACTTGAGGAGCCTTGGCAATTTTAGCAACAGATTTCAAAGCAGGAGGATTTGACTTTCTGGCAGGTTCATCTCCATTGATCTCTATCTCAGGGCTCTGGTGGTTGCAGATAAGACTTTCAAGACTTAATGTGTTAGAGTTTTAATCCTACAGGATAACTGTCACCTTGGGTCTGTATCTCACAGGAAGATTCCTAAGAATCTTCTTGACATGATCAGAGGTAGTATAACTCTTGTTCAGAACCTAAAGTCTGGATACAAGAACTCGAAACCTCGAGAACATGGTTTCAATGTCTATATCCTCCTTCATTTTGAACAACTCATACTGTTGAACTAGAAGGTTAGCCTTAGCTTCCTGAACTTGTTGATTCCCTCCATAAAGTAGCACATAGGGATTTAAAAATGGGTTAGAATTAGATTTATCAATGATTTTGATGTACTCAAAATGAGGTAGAGCATCAACCAAGATGCCTCTAACTCTATAATATTTTCTATAGATCTTTTTTTGAGCAGGTGAGAGATTTTTTCTATTAGACACCATTCCAACTCCATTGACTGGAATATCAATGCCATCTTCCAGAATATCCCACAACTCATCATCAAGACCTATAATATGAGTATACATCTTGCTCTTCAACCATTCAAACTCAGTAGAGTCTCCACTAAAAGTTGGAGATCTAGTTGTATGGTTGTTCTTTTCTGAATTGCTTTAAACATGATTAATAGCAGCATGTGGATTAGGAGTACTGCTACCAGTATTAGAAACTCCAAACATGATTCAATATGTTTTCTCAAGATCTTTTCTGAACCTTTGTTAAGTGTTTAGCACAGACTGTGCTCTGATGTCAACTGAAGGTGAGACAAACACAAGAAGGGGGATTGAATTATGTTTACTTTTCTTTCTTTTTAAAACAATTGGTCAGATTCTAATCATAAGGTATAGAGTATGATTCAATCAGGAAAACAGCGGATATGAAATGCAAGAAAGAATAGAGACACGCAGAGTTATCCTGGTTCTTCTCACAACTTAAGAGTAATCTAGTCCCCTTGTACTTACAAGAGATTTTCACTATAATCACACAAGATTACAATTTGCTCAAGCACACAAGCAAGATACTTCCAATGCTCAAACACTAAATTAAGAGACTTCTATGCTCAAGCACACAAGCAATATAATTCCAATGCTCAAGCACACAATCAAGATACTTTTATGCTTAATCTTACAAGCAAGAGACTTAAAATGCTTAAATACTAAGTAAGAGACTTCTAACAATCTACCTAACAGATAAACGGTTGTTTGGAGTAATGCACTTGATATACAATCATAGGTCTATAAATAATACAATTCAAATAGACTCTTTTAAGACTTATGGGTTTCTAAGATATACAAGGATAAGAAATCCTAAGTTTAACTTGTTCTTTACTTTGACAGAGTAACTTCTCTTTGAGTGTCAATAGTTATATTTTTCTTCAAGTCTTCATCTCCTTAAATAGAGAAGGAAAAGAGTCGTTGAAGATCCACCAAAATAGAGTTTTTGAGAAGCTTGAATCGAGACGTTCATATGTTTCTTCAAAAGGTTACTGACGTTGAAAGCTTATTTGAAATTTCCTTGCTGGAAGAGGAATTATATGTTGCATCTCAGCTGACTCTGTGAAGAAAATAGAGCTTAGGTCTTCAATGACAAAGTAGGTTCAGATGTTGACAGTGACCTATCAGAGTCACCTTGGTCCTTGTGCTTTGACTGGCTTAAATTTTTATCTTCAGAAGCAGACTTCTTCAAAGTCTGGTCTTCAGAGGCTGACTTCTCCAAACTCTAACCTTCAGACGTTGACCTCTTCAAAAGTTGACTTCTTCAGAGTCTATTATTCAACTTTTGATCCATCAGGTTCTTGTCTTTAAGCTTCTCTTTAGATGTTCATAGTTAGTACGAACACTTGTATTATTCATGAAATTTAAGTCTATTATCCTGCACACTTGAACAAATATTAATATACCTAATTGTTCTTTAATAAATTTGTTATCATATAAACCCAAGGGATATTGGGACAAGCCAATTTTGTTCCAAAACCCAAGCCATGTGAAGATTCTTACCACAGAGTTAATTCCTATCTTGGGAAAAAGCCGCATCCACCACCGCCAAGGTGTTAATAAACCATTCCCCTTGTGCCAGTGGAGGAGCATCAGACCCTTCTTCTACATTTAATCAGTCTAAGTAATCTAGGAAATTAGCTTTTATTGATCGGTCAGAAGTCATGAGCGATTCATAAGCAAATTAATAAGCATTGAAATCATGGTCAAAATGATATGGGGACCAACACCTTCAGATCTTGTCCATGCATTCGGCTTACGCCGTATTAGGAACCCGGCAAAACTTAATATGGGCAGCCAAAGTGAGACGAGTCACCAGGTAATAATGATCCTTAAGATGCTTTCAGCTATCAATATAAACATTAAATATTTTATTAGCCTGGAACAAAGAAACTAGACCCGACCACAACCTTATTCGTGGTGGTACACGAAACCATGAAAATATGGAAGAATAGGTTCATTAAAGCTGAACTCCAGCCCCTTGTACTCGTATCAATGCTGGAACATCTTGACAAAATTCCAAGTGATAAGGTGTAGTTGGGAATGGGCAATTTAAAAATGCTTAAGTACCTTTTTCTCGAATATGGTGAAGGGGAGCATCAACTTTAATATTTGGAACAAACGTTCATAGATGGGATGGAGTATTAGAGAACAGCTAATTGTCTAGAGGGGGTGAATAGACACCCAAGCCAAAATCACCAAATAAAATTTAGGTTTTTAAAGTTGTTAGAAAAAGAGAGCGCGCGGAAGGTTTTGGTATGGATCGATAAAAGTCATGTATACGAACCTAGTTATTGGAACTCGGATATGCAAAGCCAAATATGGAATGACAAACACAATAATCGAAATTAACCTTTAATCGAATATCACGTTATTACTCGATTAGACAAATGAACTTAGTAATGCTATTTCCAATGATAATAAGCAAAAATATATAACTATGCAATTTATCGAACACTTGGTGTGCGAACGAATTTTCAGAATTTCCTTTGTATTGTTGTTGATATGAAAACCACTTATAATCACAATTGATTATAAGCTAATCAACAATCAAGTTTAAAACATAAAGATCACAGGAAAAATTTTATGAGTCGATCGATTAATCAATGATATTCGACAAATTGTGTAATGAAAAATAAAACGAGTAAAGAGATAATAGAGAGATCGACACGAGGATTTGTTCACGCAGTTCCCCACTTTCATCCTCGCGTGTGGGTACGTCTGCGCCTAATTTCCAATGTGGAATTAGGATACTTTCTTACTATGCAAAAAGTCGATATACAAGAAAAGTGTTCAGAGCAACCATACAAACACTATTGGTTCTGATGTTGATTAAACCCCTTTTCTTCTTTTGATCTTTAGTAAGACCAAGACAACAATAAATGCCAATTGACTTGTTGATATTGCTACTCCTTTGCGTTCTTTATCTTCAAAGCTTTCGTGCACGATCAATTGCACCGATTGTTCCATAAAACTTCAATTCGATTTGCCATTCTCCGCTACTTCCTTTGCGTTCTTTATCTCCAAAGGTTTCTTTGCGTACTTTATCTCCAAAGGCTTTCAGAACGTCGCAATCCTCTCTTGAACGTCTTGCACGAAAACCCCTAAATCTTCACACGATCTTAGAGGACAAACCCGCGTTTTTTTCGGATGAAGGCCCCTACAAATCTCAACCCAATATTCTCGGCTACACAATAACCTAATCGGACGTTATCAGGCCTTCGACTAGATGGCACCCCAACAAAAGATTATTATGTGTGATTTGTCAGTGTGTAGACATAGGATGGAGGTTGAAGATGATGAGCAAATGTAGGCTAATTTTATGGTATCACCAGTTTGAAATGAAGCATGAATGATATATTTATAGTTTTGGAAGATTGGTAGCAAAGAGGAAACTTGCTAAAAAAAGAGAAAAAAAATTACCAACTTAACCAGTATGTGTCGGCCTGAAACACATATGTGTTGGCACATAATGTTAAAACTTCCAGCATGTGCCGACCTGAAGAAGGTATGTGCCGACCAAAACAAAACAGAACCTACAGGCTTATCTAGAACAGTAGATGTGTCGGCCTGAAACACGTATGTGCCGACACATAATGTAAAAACTTCTAGTATGTGCCGAGCTGAAGAAGGTATGTGTCGACCAAAACAAAACATAACCTACAGGCTTCAAAAATGAGTTACATGTGTCGGCCTGAGTTGCGAATATGTCGGCACATGCAGTGCATTTTTGTGCTGAAACTGATTTTCATGATTTGAGTTAATGATTCCTAAGACCTCTAATGCAAGGGTGCCACACAAACTTAGAGATATCGTCTGACTTATAAAAATGCTAAGTTTTCTTATAGTTTTGACATCATGCAAAACATCTAACTGAGAAGTTGCACTCACATGGAACACCCCTCGAACAAGCTATAAATCCTTCTATCATCATCAATAGGGATGACAGACCAAACAGTGGATTTACCTGCATCCACAAAGACATTTTAAATATTGGCAACAGTGTGGAAGCTATAAGTCATTCCTAGAATTCAAAATCTACCAACTAATATTGAGCGGCATCCTACGCCTCCACTTGATCTTCTCAGCGCATCATAGTTTTTGGATTGCCACAAAAAAAACAAAATTGTTATCAAAACCCACAGAAGAATTGAAAAATTCAGTGTAAACCTTAATTGTTGTGGCGGTGGGAACTCCTCTGGTTACCGCCCCAATGGATTTGATGGAGCAACTATTCCAGCATTTTGTTTTGGCAGTCAAAGCGACATCTAGATTTGAATAAGCTCAATCAAGGGAGATAGCACGAGCATTGGCCTCTTTAGCTTCAGGATCACTATCGGCCTCTACAGAATCCCTGTCAGATATAGGACTGTTACTAAGCGCATTAGGAGAATTTCCATGATATCTAGGTGGTTAACCTCAAACAAAGATGAAGAACCTCCACTGTCAAAATCATTCAACGCATCCATAAGAGCATTCCTCAAGTTGGCAATTACAAAGAGAAAAAAGGTACAATATTTTGGGTAAGGAGTCATTAGGATGCCTTAAGAAAAAGGTAATGAATCTAAAGCATCAAAACAACAGAAGAAACTCGAAATAATATGGTGGTACAAAGCTCCAAGCCCTAAATTGACAAGGTCACGAAGGGAATAAGGGCCATTGGCGTTCAACGAAGGAACGAGGTTACGAAATGACACCAAGTTTCGAGAAGGACTATGGAAGCGAAAATTCTTTAGGAAAGCCAAATTTGTCTTATATATTAGAGAATTCCAAACAAACCAATGATTGAGTAAATAGGAAGGCACGCATGTTCAATATTACAAAGAGATATGGTAAATAGATCCGCATTTAATGTATTTGTTCATAATTCCCCCATGTTATATTTTTAATTTTACAAACTTTTTAAAAGAATATATAACCTTCTTTTATATATATATATATATATATATATATATATATATATATATATATATATAGGAAAATGCTAACATACACCCAAAATTTGTGGGCCCCACACAAAAATACACTATATATATTTTCTTTTTATTTTTTTCTTCATCTTTCTAGTGTGGGTCCCATCCAAAATTGGTGGGCCTCATACAAAAATAAACTAAGGTGTATGTTGCTAATGCACACTTACATGGGTGTGCATTAGCATAACCCATATATATATATATATATATATATATATATAAAAGACGGTTGTATATTCTTTTAAAAAGTTTGTAAAATTAAAAATAAAATAAGTTTCTTTTATAGATTAAAATATTTAAATTAAATTAATTTTTGTGATATACGCATTAGTTGTCTTATACTTTTTATTTTGATATTAATATTTTGACATTTTATATTGTAATTTGTTATATTTTATAGTGTGATTTACCAACATCTTTATTTGAATATTTGATCTTATTATTGAATGACATTATTGTGAGATTGATTTATAAATAATATAATGTAAGGTTTATAAAAAAGAAAAAGTTAAATTTCTCCTTACTTATTCTAAGGGTGTAAAATATTGTTATGGGATTAATCCCAAGATTAAAATCCAAACTTTTTTTCATTGTAAGAAAACACAAAAAATACACAGTTAATACAAAGATTACGATTCATATTTTTATTCCAAATTAAGAATGTCACTCTAATGAAGTGAGTGATTTGATGTATAATACGGATTTTGAAATCTGAAAAAGGCGTTTTGGAATTTTCATAGAGTATTATTAAATAAAGTGTAATGAACAACAACATCATAGATTTTATTGCGGATGAATTGAAAAGATATTTTCTTAATGGATCCTATCGTCACTCTTACATTAGCAATTAACCAACATCAGGCCGCAAGTTTTTCTCATGGGAAACTCTAGAGGAATCTACCTGCCACCTCCAATCGTATCTGATATCTCTTATTTTTTCAATATTTTCATATTATCCTTATTATTATTTACATAAAAAATAACTTTTTGTATTAAAAAAAATCACTTTATCAAAAAAAAAAAAAAAAAAAAAATTCCGGTCGTGCAATTCAAAATTTTCAGTAATCTCTGATCTGAATTTCTCGAAAACAAAATTTTCGGTAATTATAATCTAAATTTACCGGTACTCCTTACCGGAAATTCTTAAATTACCGGTAATAATTATCGGTAATTTAAATATTACCGGTGTGCATTTGCACACGCATATCAGAGATTCTAAATTACCGATAACTCTTAAACTACTAGAAAATTCAAATGTCCGGTATACGGAAAATTTCAGTTTTACACGAAATTTTCGGTAACAGGTCAGTTTCTTCAAAAATTAAAACCTAATAGTCCTTTGCCTCCCGTCACGACCCGGTGGAGAAAGAACTGTACTGAAGAGGCAAGAGTCTGGGAAACAGCATATGCAGGACGGATTAGGCACTACGAGGAAGAAATTAGGAAATCACGTTAATTTTATATGTTATCTTGTTGATGTTACGTATTTTTTACGTAGGAAATCATCTTAATTTAATATGTAATCTTGTTGATGTTCTTGTTAATCAAGCACTGTGGGGAAAAAAATGAAAATAACATGTTTTTCAAATTTTTTTCAAGTTCAGGACTGATACCGGAAATTTCAGTTTGCTTGAAATTCCCGGTATACCGGATATTTCATTTCCCCGATAATTTCACATTTCCTGTAAAATTAGAAAATCTGGTACATTTATGCCAGTAAATTAAAAATGTCCGGTGGATGTTACCGGTATTTTCAAAATTATCGGTACTACCTAAAAATTCAGATAAACACTGAAAATGGCTGAAAAATCCAGTAATGGGCAAAATTTTCTGTATGGCACCGAAAATTTCAAAAATCCGGTGTTTTGGACATGGCTAAAATAGACTTTTTTGCTTGTAATGGAATGCCAGGTACGATTGGGAGGTGGCAGGTAAAATACTCCAAACTCCACAAAAACTCAATTAACCAATATCACGCAGCAAGTTTTTCTCATAGCAAACTCTACACACACAAAAAGTACATACAATCATAGGACAAATATCAACTTGCCTTTGCATAATAGAACAAATATGCCGAAACTCATAGTAGGTGCCCATCTAAATCAAATAAAACTTTGAAACATGTACTACGTCTTGTCCTCCCCCTTGATGTGTTAGTAAGTGGATTGAGGATAATCAGAATTGTATTTAACAAAACCTAAGAATGCATATGTCATGATAATATTGGTTTGTCAACAAGTCAAGTCCTATTTATGCGAACTCATAGAGGTATTGGTATCATAGTGGTTAGGCCTCCGTTTTCTCTAGTCTTCGTACTAAATAGTATTTTCCATAAAATAATATTTGACTTTAGTTTATACCTCTGAAAATTTTCATGTAAATGATAAATCATTTGATAGTGACACTTTTAAAATAGATACTCTCTCCGTCCCACAATGAGTGACCCAGTTGACTTTTCACACAGATTAAAAAAAATAAATAAATGAAAGAGAGAGAATAATATTTTTCTTAAAGTACCCTTATAATGTTATTAAGAATGATGTTATTAAGAATGATGAAAGTAATACTCCCTCTGGTCCTTTTTATAAGAAACACTTCACTTTTTAGATTCATTAAATAATTAATGTATCTGATCTGCATTAGAAACACTTCACTTTTTAGATTCATTAAATAATTAATGTATCTGATCTGCATTGCAGACCAGATACATTAATTATTTAATGAATCTAAAAAGTGAAGTGTTTCTTATAAAAAGGACCGGAGATAGTATTAATTAGAGGATAAAATAGAAAAAATTACATTGAAAATTGAAATGAATCATATATTTTAGGACACTATTTTATTCCAAATGGATCACTCATTGTGGGACGGAGGGAGTAGTATTTAACAAAAGCAAGCGTATAAAACGAAATCTAGAGAAGTGTTCAGGGCATATCAAAGACAAATCTGTATTACAACAATATCATATCATCCTCCTTTATCAACAGTCCAATATTTGTCAATAATTTAAGACCAGCTAGGCATCATCATCCATGCCATTGTCTAAATAAATAATACTGTGATTTGCAATGTCAAACATATAATAATAAAGCACAAAAATGTTTCGGATGAGCATAAACTAATAAGGTCGACCATACTGTTTAGTCATATTATTTACAGCTTCTCCCGGTGGGGGTCTTGGTCTTGCATACTCTGCAAATATAACCCAGCCATCCAAAAACTGTATTGCCAGGAAAACATACCGGTCAGCATTAGTCCAATAGAAAGTTAGGTAAGAAAAGCAAAGAACAATCATGGCATCAACTTATGTTTGGTACCATGGCGGGGTTGTCAAAATCATGGTGAGCCACCATGATTCTACCAAACTCACCACAATCCATACATGCACTTCATAGACAGGTTTTCTATACATGAACAAGAACAAGGGTACGATAAATTCATTAAAGTAATAACTGCATCAACAAAACTCACAGTAATAGTTGTTGCATGAAACAACACATATTTATCTGAGCTTAGCAATAAATATGAGTTTACAAGTACATGATGATTAAGCAAATACATGATGCATTGTCGGCAATGTCAAGCAATGAGAGCTCAATCTTCTATTGTGGTGTAGGGATATATTAAGTTTATCTTATGTGATAATAATAATATTGAATTCATATTTTGCTTAAAAATACAAATGCAGAGACAAATCTAAGACAACAATGTTCTGAAAGAAATACATTTCTCAGTCTTTCCATAGAGGTGCAAGCATAATATTTGAATAAATCTTACCTTGCCATCCATGCCTTCAATGCCTTTAGCAGCATCTTCTAAAGTAGCATATTGCACAAAACCAAACCCCTTGGAGTAACCTGAGACTCTATCAGTTACCACCCTTGCTGTGATTGGTAGACAGAAAACCGTTATGGTTTCATAATAGATTTTCAAGACATCATTACATAGTAAAACAATAAACCATTGAACAGATCAAATGTTAAAATGAAATTAGTGATGAAGAACAAACCATGAACCACTTCACCAAACTTTTGAAACTCTTCTCGCAGTCTCTCAGTTGTAGTACGTTTGCTAAGCCCTGAAAGTTTAAGACATGAAAAATCTAAAGTCAACTGAATATTACAAGTGACAAATTGCATTGGAGTGGACAATTGTTGCATGAATGGCAATTAGTTTAGAGTATGTGTGGGTTAAAATAAAATAGCAAGTGAGTCAATGCTATCAAAAAATGCGCACCCCACTCTAATCTCTTGAGTGATTCAGATTGCAACTAAGAAATTGTTCCTGTTAAACTGTAGTAGGTCTCTTTTGTGTTTAATGATGGTACTCATGATTTCTGAGTAGACACTTAAGCAAGGGTTAGGAAATATTCTTTCTTAGGGGCTTTCTGTAGGTTATAATATATGTCTAATCTTTACTTTATAGGCCATTTGTTTAGATAGAGTTAAGAACTTAAAAGGATTAAAGTCCCTCTTGTTTCAACGTAACCATTGATATCTATTGCAATACAAAAGAAGAGTTTCCAGTTCTAACTTTTATAGTGTATGTTCTAGTTAATCATTTCAAAAGCTTTTTTATTCACAAACGAACTTGCAAAAGAGTCCTTCAACGGTGAAATTGTTTATCTTGAGACAATAGTAATTGACAACAACAACAACAACAACCAAGCTTTATTCCACTAAGTGAGGTTGGCTAAATAGATCAACTTCCACCATAATATTTTATCCAGGGCCATGCTTCTATCCAAATCGATAATCTCTAGATCTTTCTTAATAACTTTTCTTATAGTTTATCTAGGTCTTCCTCTGCCTCTAGTTGCTTAACTTTTCTCCATCTGATATACTCTCTTTACCACATAATCTACAGATTTCTCTATACATATCCAAACCACCTAAGTCTATTTTCCACCATCTTTTCTATTATAGGTGTTACCCCAAACACTCTCTAATATTGTCATTTCCAATCTTATTTTGTCTAGTCTTACCAAACAAGACAACATCATCTCTATCTCGGCTACACTTACTTCACCCCGTATGTGTGTACATACTACATCCTGCAATGTTAATCTGTATGACTCTCACATATAGTAAGATTAAGGACCCTACTTTTGAATTGAATCAAATCCACATACACATAAAAATAAATTACTTCATTTAAGCTAGCAGTACATTGAAAGAAGAAATCCAACAGAATTTACGGCGATTAATTATTTCTTTGAAAATTCAAATTCATATACATAACAAGACAATCTAATTGAAATGCGAACACATACATCAAATTAAACCCCAACCTAATCAAGACATGAAATACGAACAACAATATCAAAACCTAAACATTCAATTCATAGTTCAGAATACTAGCTAGTCACCGACTAAAAACAACAGCAATAATAAATAGTAATAAGCAATTATATAGTGAAGAGAAACAGTGAGAAGAGAAAAATAGGGAAAGACGAACCAGAGACGAAGAGGTTGGTGTTGGGATCCGCCATCTGTCGAGCGGAGGTAGCTCCCGAAGGCTGCGTTGAAGCGAAAGGGAAAGTGGGAGAAGACGGTGTTGGGTTGGAACAGAAAAAGCGGCGTAAACCGCGGGGTGCGGCGGCCGCCGCAGCTCTCATCGTCAGAGCCATGGGTTTAAGCTTAAAAATGTAAAACCCTTGGTGGGTTGGAGGAGAGAGGTAGTGAGAGAAGAAAGACGAATAACGGAAACAGCTTATTGCCGATTTTTATATTTATATTAACAGGAAAAATAAAAACACTGGTGGGTGGGTACTGATATACTGTCGGGTCAAATAACCTAAATACCATTTTTTAGTGGATGTTATATTTTTGAAATTATATAATTTTTTAATGTAAGTATCTTTATTTTTTTTTAGAATTATTATTTGTGAATAATTGTCAAAATTAATTTTTTAAATTTTGTGAACAAAAATTCAAGTTTAAGTTCAAAATTTGGGTGAGTTTGATTTGTTAAAAAAATAAGAAATTGAGCAACACAATTTTATTTGTTATTCGTTTAATTTAAAATTATTTATGGAACAAGACAAATATCAAAATAAAAAACTTGACAATAACTAAAAATTTTGTTCCTCACTAAATTATAGGACATTTTTTTATCTTTTTAACAAAAATTATTTAAAATACGAAAATACCATTTTATTTTATTTAAAATATGTCTCTCTTTCTCCTTAATTAAAGTTTAGAATACAAAAAATATTTTTTTGTCCTCATTTAAAATACAAAATACTATTTTATATTTTTATTTTTTATTAGAAATATATTTTCGCTTTCTCATTCTCCTCTATTAATATTTACTACAATAAGAAAATATATTTTCTAGTATAAGATGTTTAAAATACGAAAATACTCTTAGTATTTTCTCTTTCCCTAGTATAAGATGTTTAAAATACGAAAATACTCTTAGTATTTTCTATTTAAAAAATTCTCTCTCTCATATGGGTCGTCTCATCAGGTCCGAAAAATCATTGGGTTTAGGTTTTAAAATTAGAGTTCATATTTTTCAGAGTTATTTTACCTCAGTCTTAAAAAAATGGATATCCATTAGTGCTAGCCCGTATGGGTCATGGGTAGTCCATTAAATCCTCATAGCTATAAATTTAAAAAAAAAATTATATTAATATTTAAATTGTTTCACTCCAAAATAACACATTGTTTTTTCTCTCCTCACTAAATTTTATCTCTATTCTATTCAATATTTCTCTTTTAAATCTTATACATTACTATAATCAACACTTTTTTCTTGTATTTTATTAATTTTTCTTGTGTCAAATATTCGAGTATTATTTTATACAATTTAGATATGTATTGTATTTAAAAGCACATTATAGTATTTATAAAAGATAATATAGTACTTAAAAATGTATTATTTTTGAAATAGTATAATTTTTAATTTCACTTATATAAATATTATGGGGTTTTTATTTGAATTTTAATTTTTAAAAAAAAACGTTTAGAGCCGAGTAGCCCGAAATCCATTTAGGGTTAGGTTCGGGTAGTAATTTTCAAGCCTCGATGATTAAAACTTGTGGATATAACACTAGCACAAAAATTTGAGGCCTTATGTGGAACATAGCCAATGCCTCTATCTTATTTCTACTTACTACTTAGATCATGAAAGTCATCTTGCTTCTATCTATGGTTCTTGATAGAAATTTTTTAAAAGATGTTTCATATTTCTTTCAAGAAAACCCAGAATCCATAGGAGCTTCTTTCAGATTATAAGAGAAAGGTTCAGTACTACAATTGTAACAACTTTGGTCATTCTACTGTTGATTGATAGCGAAACAAGGAAAGCAATGATGAAGAAGCCAACATAGCCAGAGGAGGTTTGTAACACCCCCTTTCTATACCCCCAATTAATCAATTAGGCACGTATACAAAATTTGATCAGAGTATAATTAAAATACAATGGCATAAAAAGGTGTGTCACATTATACTTGAAATTAAAACATACAACACCTGCTCAACAAATGATATGCAACAGTGGGGTAACTTTCAAACAACAAAGGATCTCAGTCCTTATACCCACATCTCAATATTTAGAATAAAAGCGGAAACATCTAAAATATTGAATAACAACCACATATATACATCAACATATATATATACATCATCCAGTATGAATCACAAGCAACATCATGTTTATATACACAACTTCATCAGCAAGATACATATACAAATGTATCACAAAAAGATCAAAACGTCCTAGCTACCCGGTGCTACATATCAGAGCCAACCAACCAACAAGGAAAATGAAGACACGCTTCACAAAAAGACCGCCAGATACCTAATCTGCAATGCCTCATAGAGCATTATAAAACAGCAGAATGGTGAGAAATATTATCATAATAACAATGCATATAATTATGTACCACAACATAAACATATAACACATATTCTCACCACAACTCATCATATATCACAATATAGATATATCATCAAGCATATTTATTATGCATACATTCACCATTATCATCATTCCACATGGGCACACACATACTTGTTCATTCAACAATGCATCATTATAAGATACAGTTTATATCATTTCCCATAAACATACATATATCAATGTTTATTCATCAATGCACAAATACAAAGATGATCAATGCAACTCATAGAGACCGACTCTCGACTCTATGCAGATGCATGCGGTACCGACTCATCACCCGAGCTCAATTGAAGAACTCAATGGAAATATCCTCCCTGCCGGGCCTACGATATTTCCCCATCGCTCATACCATCATGGCATCCGATGTTTCTAGATTGTTCACGCAGACACAATCCGATTGCTCAAACCCCACAAGGGCACACAATCATTCTGAAGATTCCCACGGAATCAAGTGTAACTCATCGCAACGATTACACCCATTGACTACGCAATGTTCAGAGGATCCTCAAATGATCATTTGTGTAATCAATCACTCACACCCAACAGGGACGCGATATTACACCCGATTCTCCACGAATCGCGACACATGAATGCATGTCATGATGTTTCTCCTATAAAATGACCACATACACTCATGCAATGCACACATATTTCACAATATAGTCATGCATTCATCACATATAATCACATACAATCTATATACATTCACATCAATGCACTATTGTATGATTCACATTCAAACACACAGTCAAAACAGTAAAAGTTGCTAAATAGCACTATTCCCGACTTTCCGACATAATTAAATCGGCCAACAATCTCAAAACCCATTTTTATAAGAAAGAACGTTTCATAAGCTTTCCAACGGTATAAAGAACGTCCCGATCCGAGTTACGGATCAAAAGTTACGGAATTTAGAAAACTGAAAAATTTGTGAAGTCCCAGACCGCGCTGAGCGGGCTCCGAGCGCGATGAGCGGGCTCGCTACTGCCTGGTGAGGTTACATTTTTCCCAGAGCGCGCTGAGCGGGCACTTGCGCGCTGAGCGGGCTCTGCGATTTTCAGAAAAATTCCTCTTCGCAAATCCACCCCAAAAATCCCATTTTTCACCCAAATTCAATTCTAACAGCAAAACAAACATCAACGATTATTCATACACACAGTGTGATCATACAATACAGTTTATGTCGATTTTCGACCGTAAAATCATCGATTCCGAATCATTTTATCGTTTTCGACCTAAAACTCCAAAAACCATGGAAAACAAGAAAACATCCAAGCAACTCATACATAACGATACACATGGATAAGATAATAAGATTTCACACCCTTACCCGATTTCTCGATTCTTGAAAGTTTGATCTTGATGATTTGTAGCTTTTTCTTCTTTTCTCTTCTCTTTTTCTCCCTTGCTCTCTTTTCTCTCTTTTTCTTTCTAACTTTCTATTTCTATTCTTTTTCTTTCTTTCTTATACTTTTCTTTCTTTCTATTTCTTTATATTTTCTCAAAATATCTACTAACTAACTAACTATCATTAAATGTGAAACATCTAAAATACCCTCCATTCTAATATTCCCCGCAAACTCTCAAAAACGGTAAAATCACATAATATGCAAACATAACATATTAACACACCAATATCACAATTAAAATAATTTATCACCCAATTAAAATAAAAGACTCAAGAATAATGGAATAATCAAAATCGGGGCGTTACAACTCTTCCCCACTTTAGAAATTTTCGTCCTCGAAAATAATACCTGATCCAAACAATTCTGGATACGACTCGCGCATCCCACCTTCCAATTCCCAAGTCATATTGCCTTCCACAACGCCTCTCCACGCTACTTTCACAAGCGCAATATCTTTACCTCTTAACTTCTTAACTTCGCAATCCAAAATCCTAACCGGTAAAGCTTCCACCGTAAGGTTATCTCTCACTTCAACCTCGTCCATAGGAATAACATGTGACGGATCCGGAACATACTTCCGAAGTTGCGAAACATGGAATACGTCATGCAAATTTGAAAGGTTCGGAGGCAACGCCACACGGTAAGCCACAACACCAACTCGTGAAGTAATCTGATACGGACCAATAAAACGAGAAGTCAACTTCTTCGACTTCAAAGCACGACCCACACCCGTAACCGGTGTAACTCTCAAAAACACATGGTCGCCTTCTTGAAACTCAAGATCTTTCCTTCTCTTGTCATGATAACTCTTTTGTCTACTTTGAGAAGCTTTCATCTTCTCCCGAATAAACTTCACTTTCTTCGTCGTTTGTTGTACCATTTCCGGTCCAACTATCGTCCTCTCGCCGGTTTCATGCCAACACAAAGGTGTTCGACATCTCCGACCATACAAAGCCTCAAATGGTGCCATACCAATACTCGAATGAAAACTGTTATTATAAGTGAATTCAATCAACGCATAATAACCATCCCAAGCACCACCTTGCTCGAGTACACAAGCACGCAATAAATCCTCCAACGATTGAATCGTCCTCTCGGTTTGACCGTCCGTTTGCGGATGGTAAGCCGAACTCAATCTTAGCTTAGAACCCAAAGCCTTTTGTGAACTCTCCCAAAACCTCGATGTAAATCTAGGATCTCGATCCGATACAATACTCTTAGGAACACCGTGTAACTTCACAATCACACGAACATAAATCTCGGCTAACTTCTCCAAAGGATAACCAATATCAATTGGAATAAAGTGAGCAGATTTAGTAAGCCTATCAACAATTACCCAAATAGCATTATGACCTCTTTGCGTATTCGACAATCCCGTAACAAAATCCATCGATATACTATCCCATTTCCATTCCGGAATATCCAACGGTTGCATAAATCCACTCGGTTTTTGATGTTCCACCTTAGACTTTTGACAAGTTAAGCATGCATACACAAATTGAGCAACATCCTTCTTTAATCCGGACCACCAAAAGATTCTCTTCAAATCTTGATACATCTTATTCGCACCCGGATGAATACTTAAATTACTTCGGTGCCCTTCCTCTAAAATCATCTTTTTCAACTCCGCGTCGTCGGGAATACAAATTCGACCACGGAATCTCAAAACTCCAAAGTTATCAACCTTGAAATCCTCATTCTCATTCAACATCAAATCAACGAATTTCAAGTCCAACTTTTGCTTTTCACTAACCGTTGCAAGAAAATCATTTGTAACATGTAGCATACCAAGTCTCACACTTCTCGGCGTCATTTCACAAACTAAACTCAAGTCTCTAAAATCCTCCAAAAGTTCCCATTCTTTCATCATCAATGCGGACATATGTAACAACCTCCGACTTAAGGCATCGGCCACCACATTGGCCTTACCCGGATGGTAATTCAAACCAAAATCATAATCCTTCAAAAGTTCTAGCCACCTCCTTTGTCTCATGTTCAACTCTTTTTGATCAAATAAATATTTCAAGCTCTTGTGATCACTAAAAACTTCAAATCTCGCACCATAAAGATAATGCCTCCATATTTTCAAAACAAACACCACGGCCGCTAATTCCAAGTCATGTGTAGGATAATTCTTTTCATGCACTCTCAATTGTCTAGAAGCATATGCCACAACTTTTCCATCTTGCATCAAAACACCACCTAAACCTGTCAATGAAGCATCACAATACACAACAAATGGTTCATTAGGATTAGGCAAAATCAAGATCGGAGTCGTTGTCAACCTCCTCTTTAACTCATTGAAACTCTCTTCACAATGAATATCCCAAATGAAAGCCTTTCCTTTACAAGTCAATTGCGTTAAAGGAAGTGCCAACTTCGAAAATCCCTCAATAAACCTCCGATAATAACTCGCCAAGCCTAAAAAGCTTCGAATCTCCGTAACCGACCTAGGAGCCTCCCATTGCATCACCGCATCTATCTTGGATGGATCAACACTAATACCACTACCGAAAATAACATGTCCAAGGAAACTTACTTCCGACAACCAAAATTCACATTTTGACAACTTAGCATACAATTGCTTCTCTTCCAAAATTTGCAACACAACTCTCAAATGCTCTTCATGCTCCTCTTGAGACTTAGAGTAAATCAAAATATCATCGATGAACACAACCACAAAACGATCCAACTGTTCATGAAAAATACGATTCATGTATTCCATAAACACACCCGGCGCGTTAGAAACCCCGAATGGCATCACAGAATATTCGTAATGACCATACCGTGTCCTAAATGCCGTCTTCTGAATATCCTCGCTTTTCACACGAATCTGGTGGTATCCTGATCTCAAATCAATCTTGCTAAAGACACGCACACCAACCAATTGGTCCATCAAATCGTCAATCCTTGGAAGCGGATACTTGTTCTTAATTGTCACCTTGTTCAACTGCCGATAATCAATACATAACCGCATACTTCCGTCCTTCTTCTTTACCAACAATACCGGAGCACCCCAAGGAGAAACACTTGGCCTTACAAATTTCTTGTCCAACAAGTCATTCAATTGCTTTTTCAATTCTGCCAATTCCGATGCCGACATACGATACGGTGCCATCGAAATCGGTCTAGTACCCGGAACTAGATCAATAGAAAATTCAACTTCTCTTTCCGGCGGTACATCCGTAATATCATCCGGAAACACTTCTGGAAATTCACACACCACTGGGAACACATCAAGCTCAACTTGACTCTCCACCAACAATGATGCAAACAAACCAAACAATTGAGCTTCGTCCGCTAAGAGTTTCTTCAACTCTTTAGTGGATAGGAAACTCTCAAATTCATCATCTTCCAAAGAAGGAAACCTTACTAACTTGTGATAACAATCTATACGAACTCGATTAAATTGCAACCAGTTCATACCCAAGATCACGTCCAATCCCACCAACGGCAAACATACTAAATCCATAACAAAGTCTTTACCATACATGGTTAAAGGACAACTCATACACACCAAAGATGTATTTACCGACCCTGAAGCAGGAGTCTCAATAACCATTTCAGCACCCATCAAAGTTAACGCAAGATTCAAACGTTTCGCGCACTCAGACGAAATAAACGAATGAGTCGCTCCCGTATCAATAACAGCAATTAAAGGTGTACTATTAATAAATCATGTACCTTTAATCAAACGGTCTGCATTCGTAGTTTGAGTTCCCGCCAATGCAAACACCTTTCCGCCCGCTTGAGCTTGTTTCGGCTTAGTACACTTAGTACTAATGTGACCCACTTCTCCATAATTATAGCACTTTACCATATTCCTTCTACAATCTGTAGCAACATGCCCAAGACCTCCACAGTTAGCACATTTCGCTTCCGTCTTCCTACAATCAAATGATTTATGACCCATACCTCCACACTTGAAACACTTTACGGGACCAGAACCTCCTCCAGACCTCCTATCAAAGTTTCCCCTATGCTTGCCCTTATCAACGGGTGTCACATAAGGTCCACTTCTAGCTTGTTGCTTCCCCTTCCTCTCATTCAAACTTTTGTAATGTGTAGAACGAGCCTTACTATCTTCCTCGAAGATTCTACAACATTCCGTCAAATCCGCAAACCTCCTTATCCTTTGATATCCCACAGCTTGCTTAATCTCAGGACGTAAACCATTCTCATATTTAATACACTTTGAGAACTCAGCAGTAATCGCAGCATAATGAGGATGGAATTGAACCAACTCCACAAATTTAGCAGTATAGTCCACCACAGACATACTACCTTGTTTCAATTCAAGAAATTCCATCTCCTTCTTTCCCTTCACACTCTCAGGGTAATACTTCCTCAAGAACTCAGTACAAAATAAGTTCCAAGTTACCTCTTCATCATCAACTTCAAGAACTTCACGTATACCGACCCACCAATCGTCGGCTTCTTCCTTCAGCATGTGAGATCCAAGCCTCACCTTATTTTCCTCCGCACAGTCCATAACTCTAAAGATTCTTTCAATCTCTTTCAACCAATTTTGAGCTCCATCGGGATCAAATTTTCCTTTGAAAACCGGTGGTTGATTCTTCCTGAACTCGTCATTAGCGTTCACGTTCGGAGCACCTTGCACCACCCTAGCCATTGATTCCAAAGCCGCAGCCATCGCATTGTCGTTTCTACCCGACATATTTTGATTATTCCCAAAAGTAACAACAAGGTTAAATAACAGTTCAACCCACACAACAACGAGACAGACACGACTGACTCAACATTGGCTCTGATACCACTTAATGTAACACCCCCTTTCTATACCCCCAATTAATCAATTAGGCACGTATACAAAATTTGATCAGAGTATAATTAAAATACAATGGCATAAAAAGGTGTGTCACATTATACTTGAAATTAAAACATACAACACCTGCTCAACAAATGATATGCAACAGTGGGGTAACTTTCAAACAACAAAGGATCTCAGTCCTTATACCCACATCTCAATATTTAGAATAAAAGCGGAAACATCTAAAATATTGAATAACAACCACATATATACATCAACATATATATATACATCATCCAGTATGAATCACAAGCAACATCATGTTTATATACACAACTTCATCAGCAAGATACATATACAAATGTATCACAAAAAGATCAAAACGTCCTAGCTACCCGGTGCTACATATCAGAGCCAACCGACCAACAAGGAAAATGAAGACACGCTTCACAAAAAGACCGCCAGATACCTAATCTGCAATGCCTCATAGAGCATTATATAACAGCAGAAGGGTGAGAAATATTATCATAATAACAATGCATATAATTATGTACCACAACATAAACATATAACACATATTCTCACCACAACTCATCATATATCACAATATAGATATATCATCAAGCATATTCATTATGCATACATTCACCATTATCATCATTCCACATGGGAACACACATACTTGTTCATTCAACAATGCATCATTATAAGATACAGTTTATATCATTTCCCATAAACATACATATATCAATATTTATTCATCAATGCACAAATACAAAGATGATCAATGCAACTCATAGAGACCGACTCTCGACTCTATGCAGATGCATGCGGTACCGACTCATCACCCGAGCTCAATTGAAGAACTCAATGGAAATATCCTCCCTGTCGGGCCTACGATATTTCCCCATCGCTCATACCATCATGGCATCCGATGTTTCTGGATTGTTCACGCAGACACAATCCGATTGCTCAAACCCCACAAGGGCACACAATCATTCTGAAGATTCCCACGGAATCAAGTGTAACTCATCGCAACGATTACACCCATTGACTACGCAATGTTCAGAGGATCCTCAAATGATCATTTGTGTAATCAATCACTCACACCCAACAGGGACACGATATTACACCCGATTCTCCACGAATCGCGACACATGAATGCATGTCATGATGTTTCTCCTACAAAATGACCACATACACTCATGCAATGCACACATATTTCACAATATAGTCATGCATTCATCACATATAATCACATACAATCTATATACATTCACATCAATGCACTATTGTATGATTCACATTCAAACACACAGTCAAAACAGTAAAAGTCGCTAAATAGCACTATTCTCGACTTTCCGACATAATTAAATCAGCCAACAATCTCAAAACCCATTTTTATAAGAAAGAACGTTTCATAAGCTTTCCAACGGTATAAAGAACGTCCCGATCCGAGTTACGGATCAAAAGTTACGGAATTTAGAAAACAGAAAAATTTGTGAAGTCCCAGACCGCGCTGAGCGGGCTCCGAGCGCGCTGAGCGGGCTCGCTACTGCCTGGTGAGGTTACATTTTTCCCAGAGCGCGCTGAGCGGGCACTTGCGCGCTGAGCGGGCTCTGCGATTTTCAGAAAAATTCCTCTTCGCAAATCCACCCCAAAAATCCCATTTTTCACCCAAATTCAATTCTAACAGCAAAACAAACATCAACGATTATTCATACACACAGTGTGATCATACAATACAGTTTATGTCGATTTTCGACCGTAAAATCATCGATTCCAAATCATTTTATCGTTTTCGACCTAAAACTCCAAAAACCATGGAAAACAAGAAAACATCCAAGCAACTCATACATAACGATACACATGGATAAGATAATAAGATTTCACACCCTTACCCGATTTCTCGATTCTTGAAAGCTTGATCTTGATGATTTGTAGCTTTTTCTTCTTTTCTCTTCTCTTTTTCTCCCTTGCTCTCTTTTCTCTCTTTTTCTTTCTAACTTTCTATTTCTATTCTTTTTCTTTCTTTCTTATACTTTTCTTTCTTTCTATTTCTTTATATTTTCTCAAAATATCTACTAACTAACTAACTATCATTAAATGTGAAACATCTAAAATACCCTCCATTCTAATATTCCCCGCAAACTCTCAAAAACGGTAAAATCACATAATATGCAAACATAACATATTAACACACCAATATCACAATTAAAATAATTTATCACCCAATTAAAATAAAAGACTCAAGAATAATGGAATAATCAAAATCGGGGCGTTACAACTCTTCCCCACTTTAGAAATTTTCGTCCTCGAAAATAATACCTGATCCAAACAATTCTGGATACGACTCGCGCATCCCACCTTCCAATTCTGTGAGGAAGACGTGTGTGGGCACCCCGATCGCGCAGATGGGCTGGACGTTATTTGGGTCCTCCCCGACGAAGACTTGGGTTGGGCCGTGCCCGACAATGGGCCAGCCTTAGGCCCAGTCCAGAACAAGAGCCCCCCAAGTCGTTGCTCCGAAGTAAAGGAGTAATAACTTAAGGGTCAATCTAATCAACAGGGACCCGTCCAGTAGGGCGTCAACGTGCCCAAAACACCGAGCTGGAGGATAATGCGCGCGGCCAGGACCACGCGATGTTCGACGAGACAGAAGTTTGCGGGGACGTCTGCCTGTCATACGCTCTATATACCACCTCTCTTCTTGGCATGTCTCCGTATGGAGCCTTGGTCGACGATGTGGGGAAAATGAAAGGAACGGATGTGCCCGTTCCGTGGGCACGAAGGGAAGTTGAGAGGACGCACGTGGTGTCTTCAAGCGCCACGTGTCATGCGTCATTAATGCCTAGGGCCGCTACGCGTATGGGCACTTGAGTGCCTAGGGCTGCCTCGCTTCCCATGCTAGGATTATAAATAGGAGGGAAACCTCTTTCATTTTCACGCTTTCCTTCAAACTGATCTGAGTCCTCCAAGTCCATCAAGCCCTTCAATCCGTGTTCACTGTCACCGCCGTTGCCAGCTGCTCCTCGTCATCCGGTTCTCGCGTTCTATCTCCAGTAATGTGAATTTATTGTTGATTTTCTGGGGAGAACATAGGTTTTAGGAGGGACGCATGAATGTTCTGGTGATATTCATGAAATTCTCGACGGAACTATGAATTTTCCGGTCGTGTTCATGAAGTTTCCAGCGAAGTCGCCGGGAAGTTCATGAGAATTCCGGGAGCTTCATGATTCTCTTGATGAAGGCCCCGAGGACCTGTGTTAAAGGTCCCGGGGAAGCGATGAAGGCCACGGGGAACTGGGATGAAGATCTTGGGAAGCCTGGCTCCCCGTTAGCGTACGAGAATCGCGAAGGGGTCTCTGTTGAAGAGTTCCCCGCGTCCATCAGGGTCGTTCGGTGGGAGGAGCCTCCCTGTCGAGGAGGCTTACTGCGGTATGTCGACGGGGGTTTCCCCCGTGGATGAGTCTGTTCGTCAAGGAGAGACTCGCAACTTAGTGTCGAGGAGAATTTGTCTGGGGCTCCTCGTCCCTCTCTTCGCCCTTTCACTTGATTTGCGGTGGAAGGGTGGATTTGATTTCGGAAGTCGAATTCACCGTTTTTCTCTGATTTTTAGGTAAAATGGTCGTAAGGCTCAAGGGTGTTTTCCATATTGATGACGAGCCCGAACTCGACGCGCCCGTCCAGGAGCCCGGAGCAGAACGAGTCCGCACGCCCGAGGACTGGTCCGGGGACGAGCCTCTTATATTCGGGTCGTGCTTTGCCGTCGATAACACTGATGCTTTTGCGACGGTCGAGGATATTGTTGTGGGTTCTCCTGCGAACTGGATGGTCTACAAATCTAAAGAACAACATCGTATATGCTCGAGATTCAGGGGGATGAGGTTCCCAATGTATGAGTTTGTGTTCTGGGAAGCGGACATCCGTCTCCCGTTCAATGACTTTCAGAAGGGGGTGTTCCACTGGCTGCGTTTGGCGCAGCTTCACCCCAATACGTTAACATTCGTGCGGGCGTTCGAGCCCGTGTGTGAATAACTCCGCATCGGGGACACTCTTCCTCTATTTTTCCGTGTCTTTCATCTACAACGGTCATCCGTCAATGCCGGCATAGCCGGGTTTCCTTGAAGCAACCGAGGAAATTGTTCAAGGTGTACTTAGATTCTGTCCACTCCTTTAAGGAAAAGTTTTACGTTGTCAAGCTCGTCTCGCACACAGCCGTTGACTCCTTATACAACCTTGTGGTCGACGAGGCGGGCGAAGAGAAATTGGTGTCGAAGTGTCCCCTAGAGTGGGAGGAGGCGCACTTCATGAGTAGCACGGAAAGCTACATCGTGAATCACGACGACCTGGGCCCTGACGACCAGGAATCATATGAAAAGATGGTCAACTTTGTCACCGGCTTCACCCCTGCCAAAATTGTTAACAAGGATGGGAGTTTCATCCTCGACGATCGCGGGGAAGTTTGTAGTGAGCCTCGTTTTATTAACATTAAGGCCCTCCTCAAGTGCGGGTCCCACGACGAAGCCTTGAGGTTGTTAGGTAGTGGTCGTTTGCTTTGCTTGGACGTCAGTCCTTTTTTCTTTTCCTTTGTACTGACTCATTTTCTGTTCACTGTCGCAGGCCAAATGTCGAACGTGCACAAGCGCATCATGAAGCTGGTGGCCACAAAGGGCGCGAGGAAGACTGAAGGTAGAGTAGCTGAAGTCCAATAGATGGTGAAGCCCGACGACGGGGGAAACGGCTCTACCTCCCCTCAATGTAGTCAGTCTCCTCCTCTGCAGGGGACCCCTTCCAAAAGGTTTCGCACCGTGGAGCCCATTCTCGTGGACCTCGAGGAGAATGTGCCCGTAGAGAAGTTTATGCTGCCCCCTTTGCCACCTCCAGCAGGATTTCTTTTCCGGGGTCAATTCCCCTGTTGAGGCCAAGGCGATCTTGGGGATCGAGAGGGCGGCTAGAAGGAAGGCGCTGACAAAGGACATGGCCACCATGATGAGGATCTTCGAGACGGCCCTGGTCCTAAATGACGAAACCAGCCTGGCTTCCGAACTGCAAAAGCTGTGAGATGAGTACGATGTCCTCGAGGAGGAGAAGAACAAAGTGGGGAGCGATCTGCAAGAGGCTCAGACGAGGTACGAAAATCATGTGCGCCTTCTCCACGACATGAATGAAATGTAGAAGGAGTTGAAGAAGACCAAAGAGGAGCGGGATAGCCTTCGGACCAAAGTCACCGAGATGGAAGCTGTTGCCAAGCCCGTCGAGGACGAGACGGAGGAGGAGAAAAGTCTCGTAGCCCGTGGTACTCTGATTGCCCGGATTCGGGAGCTCAAGCAAGACTGCTTGGAGGCTCTTGAGGTGGGATTCAACAACGTTTTGGTGCAAGTCCAGGCCGAGAACCAGGGGGTCCAGCTCGCCCTTGAGAGAGTCAGTCCCTTCCACCAAGTGGTCGACGGCCGGGTGGTCGTACCCGGAGAGACTGACGATGGAACTGGTCGAGGTGACGGGTAGTCTCGGCTTGAGGAGGAGGCAGTTGTTTGAGTTTCTATTTAGTTATTTGTTCGGCCTGCGCGCCATATTTTGGTTATTGTTCTGTAAGGCCTGCGCGCCATGATTTTGTAAAATTTTTATAATGTTTGAACAATGGGCTTTGCCTGCTCTAATGCATTGTTTCTTTGCCTTTTGATATGTTCATATTGTGTGTGTGTGTGTGTGTGTGTTGCTTGAATGTCAAATATGTATTTGATATTTGCATGTTTTCGTTAAGTATTTGGAGGCTTTTGCTCTACGTTTTTGGTCCTCGACAGTGTAGGGAACTGGTCGTGTGATCGGAGTTGGATTCCGACCTTCGACGAAGCTAAGAGCTTGATCGAGGTCTTCGCTCCAAGGAGTGAACTTCCCATCACGAGCTGGGCATTCTGCCTAGTCGGTACGGGAACGGTGGAGCTCGGTTGAGGTGTCCCCGTCGGATCAAGAGTTCACTCGCACACACAAGAGCGGGCTCTTGACTTCTTGTCTCGATTTTAGGAGCCACGCTTGTACCCTAGTGTGCTCCGGTGGTTGCGACGCGAATAGGTCGCGAGAAGTGTTTAACTGTAGTACTGTTTAAGCTTTTAAGAGTTCCATGGTCGTGCAAGTTCCTCCCCGTGTAAATTTTTGAGGTAGTAAGCTCTTGTCCCCGTTTTCGCGCGGACGCGATATGGGCCCTCCCAGTGCGAGCTTGCCTTTA
This sequence comes from Lathyrus tuberosus, assembly GCA_022829125.1. Lineage (NCBI taxonomy): Eukaryota > Viridiplantae > Streptophyta > Magnoliopsida > Fabales > Fabaceae > Lathyrus > Lathyrus tuberosus. Next base: position 2,802,611 of record JALAZF010000463.1, on the reverse strand, counting down.
CGTGAATCTTTCTGGTTCCTTCGCATGACTAGGGTGCCAACCTGAAATTCGCATTTGATGACTTTGTTGTCATGACGCAAAGTTATCTTCTGCTTGAGTGAGGCTTCGTGAAGGGATGCCCCCGACCGAATCTCTTCTACTAAGTCGAGCTCCTCCCTTAGGGCCTCGTCGAGGGGAAACTCAGTCCTACTCGAGGGTTCCCTTATTTCTACCAGAATTACTGTCTCAGTTCCGTAGATCAGTCAGAACGGGGTTTCCCCTATGGTCGAGTGTGGGGTCGTTATGTAGGCCCAGAGCATGTTGTGCAACTCCTCGCAGGATCACCTTGTTCGCAGCTTCGGCCTGTCTGTTCGTTTGCGGAAGTTCTGGAAGTTCTTGTCGGTGAATTGTGTCCCGTTGTCGGTGACAATTGCTTGTGGTACACCGAACCGGGCAAGTATATTCCTCTTGTAGAAACGGAGTATGTTGTGGACCGTGATTTTGGACAAGGCTTCGGCCTCTATCCACTTAGTGAAGTAGTCGACGCCGACAATCAAAAACTTATTTTGGAACGACCCTATGGTGAAGGGCCCGAGGATATCCATCCCCCCACCAGGCAAATGGCCACGGGGATGAGAGTGTTTTGAGCTCATTAGGCGGGGTTAGGTGCATGTCACCGTGTCGTTGACATTTGTTACACTTCTTGACGTGCTTCTTGGCGTCTTGATGCATGGTGGACTAGTAGTACCCCGCCCGCAATGCTTTACTGGCTAGGAACCGTCCGTCGAGGTGTTTGATGAGTGCCAAAAAGTCATGTTTTTAGTAGTATTTTTATGGCACTTATCATTCTAATTGTATTGAATAAAACCCCACTTTGTATGTAAATGTGTATATTTAGTGTATAATCAAGTTTTAGTGTATTTGTGTACCGTTTGATAGTTTTCTACTCATTTTGTAGGTATTGAGGTGTATTTGGAGCATGGGCAATAAAGTGTCGAAGACACGGCTTCAAATGCGCGTTTTTGAGCAACTCATCAACAAATAAGGCTCAAAATGAGGGTGATAAAAATCACCAATTTGGTTGATATTTATTCATTTTTAGATAGGAAATTGAATAAGCTTTCCAACGCTTCGAACCGGGCGCAAATCCGAGTTACGGTTTCCAAGTTATGGCCGAAACATGTGCTGTCTTATTTTCATGACAGCAGGTACAACGTTTAGCGCGCCCGACCGCGCTTAGCGGGCTTTTAAGGCGGTTTAAACATTAATAAGGGTGCGCTTAGCGCCCAAAACCGGGCTAAGCGCGGTCTGCGATGATGACAACAACAAATAGGGGTAAAAACACATTTTTTAGGGTATGGTTTTGGGGTTTTTGCTCCTAACTCCATCAAACTTCATTTCTTTAGTAGATTAGCTTAGAAAACATCATGGAAGCTTGCATTTGGATGATCCGAGGTGGATTTCTCATCGATCGGCTCTGACAACCCGCGAAGTGTTTGGTTCATTTATGATTTTCTTCATGTCTTTCTTCTTTGTTGGGTTTGTATATGTTTTTACTTTGATCTTATGTACATTTGTCGCCCATGGCGTTATATTTAATTTGCTTTATAAATCTCTATTGGTGATTGTTCTTTATTTTTGCTTAAATGTGCGGGGTTTGGGTCGTGTTAGAGATAAACTTCACAAACTTCGATTAAGGATAATTATTTGTTAGTTTCTGAACTCTAGAGATAGATTTAGGGCTAACAATCTGTATAGGTGTCAGAGCTTAATGCCTCTGTGTTATTTGAGTCGAGTACGAGAGTGTCGACGAGAGTAATACAGTTTTTCTCTCAGCTCGGTGTGTCAGAGATGAACACTATTGAGAGCGATGCTGGATGATATTGAGGAGTATTGTAGGTTGAGTATTACTGGTCGGTAAGTTTAAGTTTGTGACGAGTGGAATATATACATGCTTGATAAGTCTTTTCTCTCTGACAAATGAATTTTTTTGTGTTAATATTTACTTTTCTGTTTTTATGTTTCAACCAATTCTAAACCCAAACTCATTAACATTTAAATTGTCGAACGACAGTTCAGTAGCACCGATCTCTGTGGACACGATAAATTTTCGAAAAAATAAAAACTTTTGTTGCTTGCCGCTATTCCGCTCCAATAAAATGGCGCCGTTGCCGGGGATTGGTGTTTTTATTGGATCACATTGCGATAGTTTCTTTGTTTTTGAGTTTTGTAGATATTGTATATATTGTCTATTTTCGCTTGTTTATATTGATACTTGTATATGTTTACCATATTTGTGAATTTTACATGTTTTGCATAATTGTGAATATAGTGTATATATTTATTTCTCTTCACGTTTGCCAAAAGTGTGGTTAGATGTGTAGTTCCGGTTAGAGCTCGAAGAGATGAGAGCAAAGGTGGGAGTGAAAGCATTTGGCTCTTCCAAGCGACGTGTTGGTTTGTAAATAATAGGCGTCGAGCTTACGACGTAAAACAAGCATGTTTTATCGTTTTTTGTTCCGTTATTACTTTTTCATTATAGCGTAGGTAGTGTGGTGAACATTCATTAAATAAGTTGTACTCAGATTGTTCGTAAAATTCTCAAATCTTCACTTTACAACTTGTTTAATTCATTTTCACCCGGTCTTTCTGGACCAATTTTTGTATATGAGATTGTGTAGGTGTTAAGTGGAAGCCTACACCAGAACCTTGTTGCTGTACTGGTTTTTCTGGTTCTGGTGTAGCGCGCTTAGCGTGCCTAACCGCGCTTAGCGCGCCCTGCTGTGCTGAGCCAGTGAATTCATTTAATTGTTCACTTGGCTCCCCCTTCTTCCCACTTCCACCAAGGCATTATATTAGTAATTATTAGTAATTTTTCTAACTCTTTTTTTGATTGTTTGGACTCAAATTTTAGCCCAATAACTTGAAGTCGCATTCGGTGATTTTCCGATTTTGAGTGTTTCAACTTGCGAATGCGTGGTAATGATAGTTTTTAAAGTTTTGTACACGTTCAAGGTATGTGTTTATCGCTTTCTAGACTTTAGCATATTCATGATACTTAGACTTTCTACAACTTCCATGCCATTCATTCTTTTGTATTCTTGTTCATTTTGTGAATCACTTTAGTTCCCACCCTTTTTGTGAGGAAGTCTCCATTGTTCATATATGCTCGAGTACCAATATTCTTGTTTTAACTGAATTTTATTATGCTTAATCTTTTGTTTGTGTTGATTATTTGAAAGCATGAAAAGGATTAAGGCACTTGTTTCATTTTGAGCACAACTACCTTAGTCAAATAGTCAATTCACCTTATGAGTGTGTGATCGTTTGTAAACCCTTTGAGGCTTTGGTCATTATCCATGTTGTTTGAGTTTGATTCTTGTCTATGAGTGTCAAATTCATTTTTTGTGTGGATCTTGATTGTTGTTTTTTTCTTGAACCCTCAACTTTGTGTTGTTGTATGAATTTTTACCTTACCTTAGAAAGTAGGGAGTATTCACATGATGATGTGGTTGAATTCAAGTTGGGGAGAGCAATGTTTTCTCACTTATGTTATTGGTTGCTATGAGGTTGAAAAAGAAAAGAAAAAAGAGAAAAATATGAAAAAGAAAAGAAAAGAAAAGAAAAAGAAAGAAAAAAAATTGAAAAAGCTTTGAAAAAGAAAAACAAAAAGAGTAGAATAATGTTGTGCTAATAAGTTCTATGTGTTTGGTGTAACACTTGGGATTTTGGAAGAAGTTTGATTGAAATTTTGTTTTTGAACTTTTGTGAGTTGATCACTCCCTTAGGTTTAGGCAAGTTTTTGTTTCGATTAGCTTTAGGAATTATTCCTTGTTTGTTCACCCGACCACATTACAGCCCTGAAAGTCCTTTTGATTCTTGCTTTTGTGTTTTCAGCATGATTTTTGGATGAGTGCATAATTTAGTCTTTTGTTTGCAAGATTGTTGTGTGAGTGAAAAATCCCTCATTTTATGTTTTTTATCTACCGATGATTGTTTTTGCTAGGTGTGATTCACATTTGAACTTGTGTTGTTTTAGAATGTTTGGCATGACTTTTGTATTTAGCATTTGTTTCGTGATTATGTTGTCGTTGAAGTTTAGTGGTAAGTATTTACTTTGTGTGTACCATTTTCGATTGAACCATTGCATTTGTTTTTGTTTGTAAAAACTTGTTGTTGCGTGATTTCTTGGATTTTGCTTTTGTTCCTTTAGATGTTGGCTTTATTTAAGGACAAACAATGATGTAAGTTGGGGAGAGTGATGAGTGCCAAAAAGTCATGTTTTTAGTAGTATTTTTGTGGCACTTATCATTCTAATTGTATTAAATAAAACCCCACTTTTTATGTAAATGTGTATATTTAGTGTATAATCAAGTTTTAGTGTATTTGTGTACCATTTGATAGTTTTCCACTCATTTGGTAGGTATTGAGGTGTATTTGGAGCATGAGCAATAAAGTGTCGAAGACACAGCTTCAAACGCGCGATTTTGAGCAACTCATCAACGAATAGGGCTCAAAATGAGGGTGATAAAAATCACCAATTTGGTTGATATTTATTCATTGTTAGATAGGAAATTGAATAAGCTTTCCAACACTTCGAACCGGACGCAAATCCGAGTTACGGTTCTCAAGTTATGGCTGAAACATGTGCTGTTTTTTTTTCATGACAGCAGGTAGAGCGCTTAGCGCGCCCGACCGCGCTTAGTGGGCTTTTAAGGCGGTTTAAACATTAATAAGAGCGCCCAAAATCGGGCTAAGCGCGGTCTGCGATGATGACAACAACAAATAGGGGTAAAAACACATTGTTTAGGGTATGGTTTTGGGGTTTTCACTCCCAACTCCATCAAACTTCATTTCTTTAGTAGATTAGCTTAGAAAACATCATGGAAGCTTGCATTTGGATGATCCGGGGTGGATTTCTCATCGATCGGCTCTGACAACCCGCGAAGTGTTTGGTTCATTTATGATTTTCTTCATGTCTTTCTTCTTTGTTGGGTTTGTATATGTTTTTACTTTGATCTTATGTACATTTGTCGCCCATGGCGTTATATTTAATTTTCTTTATGAATCTCTATTGGTGATTGTTCTTGATTTTTGCTTAAATGTGCGGGGTTTGGGTCGTGTTAGAGATAAACTTCACAAACTTCAATTAAGGATAATTATCTGTTAGTTTCTGAACTCTAGAGATAGATTTAGGGCTAACAATCCGTATGGGTGTCGGAGCTTAATGCCTCCGTGTTATTTGAGTCGAGTGCGAGAGTGTCGACGAGAGTAATACGGTTTTTCTCTCAGCTCGGTGTGTTAGAGATGAACACTATTGAGAGCGATGCTGGATGATATTGAGGAGTATTGTAAGTTTAGTATAACTGGTCGGTACGTTTAAGTTTGTGACGAGTGGAATATATACATGCTTGATAAGTCTTTTCTCTCTGACGAATGAATTTTCTTGTGTTAATATTTACTTTTCTGTTTTTATGTTTCAACCAATTCTAAACCCAAACTCATTAACATTTAAATTATCGAACGACAGTTTAGTAGCACCGATCTCTGTGGACACGATAAATTCCCGAAAAAATACTTCCAAAAACTTTTGTTGCTTGCCGCTATTCCACTCCAACAGTGTTGCGCATTGATCCCTTCGTGGATCTCCTGGAGTATGTCGGGGACCTTAAATTCCTCGACGCATCTAAGGAGGGGGATAGAGAAACCCCATCGATATAACTTGTCCTCGACGATAGTATACGAGCAGGCACGTCGCCTGACTACCCTGGCATCCTTGGGGTCGTCGGGTAGTTTTCCTGTGCTAAGGTATTCGTATACCGGGGTCATCCAGCAGTGGTTGTCACCAATGGAATTCACATAGGCGGTCGAGGTGGATTTCTCGATACTTGGTCGTGGGAGCACCTCTTGGATGATGGATTTGTTCCCGCCTTTTTTCTTCGTGCTCGCCAGCTTAGACATGATGTCTGCTCGAGTATTGTGTTTGCGCGGGACGTGACTTACTTCAGGCGAGACGAATTTTTTCATCCTCTCTTTTACCAAGGCCAGATATTCGATGAGGCTGTCGTTCTTGGCTGGATACTCTCCCCGCACCTGGTAGGCCACGAGCTGGGAGTCGGTGAATATTTTTACTTCTTTGGCGCCATGGTCTTCGGCTAGGCGTAGCCCGGCGAGGAAAGTCTCGTATTCGGCCAGGTTGTTTGATGTCGGGAAGGACAATGTGAGGGAGACCTCGATCAAGATGCCTTCCTCATTCTCTAGGATGATGCCCGCTCTGCTTCCCGTCGAACTGGATGCCCCGTCAACGTAGATCGTCTATTTTTGGGATCCGTCGGCCGAAGGTTCCAGGATGATCATCTCTACGACGAAGTCGGCTAGTACTTAAGCCTTTAGGGCCATTATACCCTTGTATTGGACATCAAACTCAGAGAGTTCGAGCGACCATTTGAGCATCCTGCCCGCCATGTCGGGCCGGCCGAGGAGCTGTCTCATGGGTTGGTCTGTCCACAATCGTGTGGGCCAAGAAGTAGTGTCGTAGTCTTCTGGCCGCAGTGACGAGCGCCAGAGCAGCCTTTTTGATCTGCTGGTATCTAATTTCGGGGCCTTTGAGGGCTTTACTAGTGAAGTAAATCGGCTTCTGCCTGTCGGGGGTTTCCCTGATTAGAGCCGCGATGACCGCCTCGCTCGTGACGGCGAGGTACAGGTATAATGTCTCCCCGTCTTCTAGTCGTGAGAGGACCGGGGGCTGCAAGAGGACTTGTTTGAGGTGGAGGAGTGCCTGTTCGCACTCCTCGATCCAGTCGAACGTGGCCTCCTTGCGTAGGAGTTTGAAAAATGGAAGTGTATGTTGCACCGATTTGGCCACGAAGTGGGACAGTGAGGTGAGCATTCTATTTAGTGATTGTATCGATTTCTACGAGTTCGGTGTCGGGAACTCGGAGAACGCCCTGCATTTGTCGGGGTTCGCCTCAATTCCTCGTTCTGTGAGGTAGAAACCAAGGAATTTTCCTGCTCGGACACAGAAGGTGTATTTCTCCAGGTTGAACCTCATCTTGCATCTCCTCATCGTGTTGAAGACCCTTTTGAGGTGGGCAGTGTGGTGACTTCTTTTCGTGATTTTACGATCATAACGTCCATGTAGACCTCGAGCATGTCGCCGATCTCGCCGCAAAAGACTTTGTTCATCATCCGCTGGTAGGTCGCGCTGGCGTTCTTCAGGCCGAAGGGCATTACATTGTAGTAGTAGTTGCCCGACTCGGTCATGAAGGTCGTGTACTGCTTGTTGGCCTTCTCCATGGGGATTTGATTGTATCCTGAGTATGCGTCCATGAACAACAACAACTTAAAACCTGCATAATTGTCGACTAGTTTGTCGATGTTAGGAAATGGGTATGCATCTTTCGGGCATACCCGGTTAAGATCAGTGTAATCAACGCACATTCTCCACTTTTCATTATTCTTTTTAACAAGTACAACATTAGAAAGCTAGGTTGTGTATTGGGCTTCTTGAATAAAGTTCGCCTCTAAGAGATCGTTTACAGCCTCTTCAGTAGCCTCCGCTTTCTCGGGAGACTGCCTACGCCTACATCGTACTACAACCCTAGCGGTCGGGTCTATTGTGAGTTGATGGTAGGCCACATCTGGGTCGAGGTCGGCCATCTCTGCAGCGCTCCACGCAAACAGGTCAGAATTCTCCCGGAGGCAGGCCTTCAAATGCTTCCTCGCCAGGTCGGGGAGCCCGTGCCAATCTTCACGCTCCTGTCCGGGTCGTCTCTGAGGGTGATGAGCTCGAAGTCTCCATTTGGAATGGGGCGCATGGGGTGAAGAGGTTTCCCGTTTCCTTCAGCTGGAGGAGTATGATCCGCTACCTTGTCCTACTCCTGCTCGCTGGGGAAACGGCTGTCGAGGTCGACCGCGTTGATGCACAGGAGTGGCTTCTGCTCTTCATCCAGGGTTGGCTTCCCTTTGGAATTGATGTTGATCGAGTTCAGACCCTTGGTTGCAGCCTCGAAGCATCTCCTAGTGGCCTCAATATCCCCGTGGAAAGTGACGACACGACCCCTGGTTGTGTAGTACTTCATCTTCAGATGGACCGTAGATGGTACCGCCGTGAGTTCGGCTAGAGTCGGCCTCCCCAAGATGCACTAGTATAGAGAAGGGCACTCTACCACCAGGAAGCGGACCTTAACTTGTCGGGCAGTGTCGTCGTTCCCGAAAGTGACCATCAACTCGACGTAGCCCCACGGTCTGGTGGTGGTGCCATTGAAACCCTGCAGGTCTGAGCCCACGTAAGGGGTCAGATGTGTCTCGTTGAGCTGAATGGTAGTGAATAGGTGGGCATATTTGGTGCATATTTGGAAAATGTATCAGGACAAGTTCCGAAAATACATCTCCGGAAGATTCTTTTATTTGCTTTGTTTTTTAATGGTTCATGGAAAGCTCTGGAGATGCTTCTCCGGAACAAGATAATGGGGTGTCGTTCCGGATATATATATCCAAAATAAATCTTTAGCAAATGCATGGGCGCCATCCAGAATGGACATCCTTGTGTGTGAAAAGGGTGCGTCCGGAGATATATCTCTGAAAACTATGGGCAGTATAGGAAATCTGTATGGTGTCTAAAAAACACATAGGGTGTAATAATAAATTCTCAAATTAGAGCTCATATTTTTCAGGACTAATTTAGCCTAACCCTAAAAAACCTGTTATCCATTAGAATTGGCTCGTATGGGTTGTGGGTAGTCCATTAGGCTCACGTAGATATAAATTAAAAAAAAAATCATATTAATACTTAAATTGTCTTACTCCAAAATAATACATTGTTTTTTCTCACCTCACTAAATTTTATCTCTATTCTATTCAATCTTTCTTTTTTTAATTTTATATATTAATATAATCAACACTTTTTTTCTCGTATTTTATTAATTTTTTTGTGTTAAATATTTGAGTATTATTTTATACAATTTAGACATGTATTGTATTTAAAAACACATTATAGTATTTATAAAAGATAATATAATACTTAAGAATGTATTATGTTTAAAATCGTATAATTTTTAATTTCATTTATAATATATATTATGGGGTTTTTATTTTTTTTTAAAGTTTGCTTAGGGCTGGGTAGCCCGAAGCCCATCTAGGGTCGGGCTCAGATAGTAATTCTCGAGCCTCTATGATTACAACTTGTAGATATAACACAACTACAAAAAAAACCGAGGTCTTTGGTGGAACATAACCAATGTCTCTATCTTATTTCTACTTACTCCTTAGATCATGGAAACTATCTTGCTTCTATCTATGTTTCTTGATAGAAATTTTTTAAAAGATGTTTCATATTTCTTTCAAACACATCCAGAATCCATAGGAGTTTCTGTCAGATTATAAAAGAAAGGTTCAGCACTACAACTGTAACAACTTTGGCCATTTTACTGCTGAATGATAGTCAAAATAAGGAAAGCAATGGTGAAGAAGCCAACATAGTCAGAGGAGATTCCGAGGAAGAACTTGTGCTATTGATGGCATCTGAGAATGAATGTGAAAAAGGGTGGACTGGTGGTATATTGACACTGGCTGCTCAAATCACCTAACTGGAAACAAACAATGGCTGGTTGATTTTGACTCTGGTAGAAATACCAAGATCAGATGTGCTGATGATGACTATCTGAATGTTGAAGGAATAGGAAATGTCAAAGTAAAATTGAAGAATGGCAAAACTATACTCATCAAGGATGTATGGTATGTTCTTGACATGAATAACAATATGATGAATGTAGGTCAGCTGCTTGAAAAAGGATTTTTAGTAACCATGAAGGAAAATCTCTTAAAGTTGTATGACTGTGACCAGAAGTTAATTATGCAGTCTACATTAGGAAGAAAAGAGACATTCAAGATGAATGTTGAAACAACAAACACTCAATGCCTTAGTGCAACTAGTGTTGTAAGGGAAAATGAGTTATGGCACAAGAGATTGGGATATCTGAACTTCAGAAGGTTAGGGCATCTAAGTTCAAATAATCTGGTACATGGAATTCCAAGGATTGTGGCACTAGAGAAATCATGTGATATATGCATGAGATTGACATTCTCATCATAAATGCATCCAAGAGCAACTCATACCTTGGGTGTGGTGCATTTTGATATATGTGGGCCATTTGAGGTGCCTTCACTTGGAGGAAATAATTATTATATTTCATTTATGGATGAGTTCACAAGAATGACATAGGTAGCACTCATAAAGTTCAAACATAAGGTGTTTGCTGATTTCAAGAAGTTCAAAGTGAAGGCTCAAAATCAAAGTGGACAAAGGTTGAAAATCCTCAGAAACAATGGTGGAGGTGGGTTTAATTCAAGAGTTCAAGAAGTTATGAGAGAAACATGGAATTGAGCATGAGGTGACTGCTTTATACACTCCACAACATAATGGTCTTGCTGAAAGAAGAAATAGAACTCTGCTTGACATGACAAGGAACATACTGAAAGAAAAGAATCTACCTCACACATTATGGGGCGAAGTAATTGCCACATCATCATATATGCTCAACAGATGTCCAATGAAGAAGTTAAAAGAAGTTGTTCTTCTATAGAAGTGGACTGGAAGAAAATAAAGTGTGATCCATTTCAAGGTGCTTGGTTCTGTATGTTACAAACAAGTCCCAAATGCTACTATAAGGAAATTGGATGACAAAAGCCTAGTCATGTTGCTTATGGGTTACCACTGTACATGTGTTTATATGTTCTATTTCCCAATCACCAATAGAATCGCAGTCAGCAGAGATGTCAAAGTGAAAGAATCAGAAAGCCTAGTCTACGTTCGGAAGGAGATTCTACCTCTGAAGGTGAGTCTGTTTCTGAAGGTAACTCTAAATATAAAGGTAATCCAACCTTTGAAGGTAATCCAACCTCTGAGTGTGGACCTTTTGAAGGTGGTTCTTCCTATGATGGTGGACCTGCCTTTGAAGGTGAATTTGCGCAGTTTCAGAGGCCGCAGAGAATTAGACAGATACCAAGGAGACTTGTAGACTTTGAGTTGCTGAGCGATACTGAGATTGACAGCGAATGGGAAGTCATACAATATGCCATGATGGTGGAATCTAAATCTATCAACATCAATAAGGCACTAAAAAAAGTGTGGATGAAGGCCATGAAGGAAGAACTTGAGGAAATCGAAAGAAACAAGACATGGGAATTGGTTGTTCTACCTAAAAACAAGAAAGTCATCAGAGTGAGATGGGTTTTCAAGATAAAGTCGAAGTTAAGCGGTTCAGTTGCCAAACATAAAACAAGGTTAGTAGCTAAAGAATTCCTACAAAAATCTAGTTTAGACTACTTTGAAGTGTTTGCACTTGTAGCTAGACATGAAACCATAAGATTGGTTATTGCTATAGTTGTAAATAGGAATTGGCCTCTGATATATTTAGATCTAAAATCAGCTTTTCTAAATGGTCCATTACAAGAAGAAGTTTATGTGTTACAACCTCCTGAATTTGTGATAGAGAATAAAGAATGGATGGTGTACAAGCTGCATAAAGCCTTGTACAGGTTTAAACAAGCTCCAAGGGCTTGGAATCTGAAAATTGATTCATTTTTCAAGTATCAGAGATTCTAAAAATGTGAAATGGAGTACGGTGTTTATGTGAAAATACTTATAATGACAATGTGATCATGGTATATCTTTATGTATATGACATACTACTGACAGGGAGCCGTAATTCTGAGATAAACAAGTTTAAAAAAGGTGCTGGTGAAAGCATTTGATATGACTGACCTTTGAAACATGGTATATTTTCTAGGGATCGAGATTTTACACACTGATAAGGGAATCATTATGCACAGACTGAAGTATGAGTTTGAGTTGCTGAAGAGATTTGAGCTGGTGAATTGTAAGTCTGCACTCACACCTGCAGAGACAAACCACAAACTGGATTCTGATGCTGATGGTGAGGAAGTAGATGCTACAACTTTCAAATAGTTGGTTGGCTCTCTGAGATATTTGTGTAACATCAGGCCTGACATATGTTATGTAGTTGGAATGGTAAATAGGTTTATGAATAAGGCAAAGTGGTCACATTACCAAGCTGCAGTCGGGATACTCGGTTATGTAAAGGAAACTCTAAGGAATGGAATTATGTTTTCATCTAGAGTGTCAGATGATGTAAGTTGATATGTTATTCAAACTCAAACTGGTGTGATGACATAGTGGACAGAAGGAGTACTACAGGGTATTTGTTGATGTATCTACGAGCTCTCATTTCATGGTGTTCCAAGAAGCATCCATTGGTTGCATTGTCATTTTGTGAAGCAGAATACATATCTGGGGCTTTGTTTGCGTGTTAGGATGTTTGGCTTATGAATTTGCTGTAGGAACTGAAGTTCAAGGTGAGCAAAACTGACAGATTGATGATCGACAATAAATCAGCCATAAGTCTTGCCGAGAATCCAGTGTTGCATGGAAGAAGCAAGCACATTGACACAAAGTTTCATTTTTTACGCAATCAAGTTCAGAATGGAGCGCTTGATGTTGTTCACTGCATCTGTCAGAAGTAACTTGCAGATGTGTTGACCAAGACAGTCAAAATTGAACACTTTATTAATTTGAGGGATGAAATTGGTGTTGTTAATTTTTAATCTTGAATATGAATTAAGAGATGGTGTTAAATGTAATTCAAATTCAAGTTGATTAGTTCATTTGGTTTGCATTTGAATTTGGATTAGTGTATATAAACTGAAAATTAGTTACAATTGAATGAATTTAGAGAGAAATTGAGTTTGTTGAGATTGAAAAATTCTATTACAGTTAGTTATGTTATGTTTTTTCTATTTTTCTGCAATTCTTTCAATCCTTATCATCTTATTTTTCTTGTGCATCAATGGAATTTCATTGTTAACTCCAACCTTTAAAAAAAACTGCTGCTCTTCTTTTCCAAATCATACTATGTATTCACATTGTTTTCTGAAATACTATTGGTGTGTTAAATGCTAGTTTTTTTTTTATATATACATTTGGACCAAGATTCTCAACACTAAAAAATTATATCTATTTTTTATAATTTAATTGAATTTTTATTACCACAAAAAAATATTATACATTCATCTAAACATTTTTTCTTAAAATATTTTAATAACTTAAATTTTTTACATTTCTTAAAAATATGTGTGCTATATATACTTGCTATTTGTTATGTATGACAACAATTCAAATATCACTAATTTTTTCAGTTTTAAATCTGAGCACATTTTTGAACCAATTCACAGAAGATTTTGGTATCCTAGTAAGGTTGTTTTTGAAATCTACATAGTAGAGTCCAAACCGTACTGTATATCCCAAGTTCCACTCCCAATTATCAAGCAATGACCATACAAAGTAACCCTTCACATTGCAATCATCTTCCCTGCATTAAGTTCATGTTATCTCAATATCAAGATGCAAGGATTTTACAGTTGCATGAACTCAAGCACTTGTGAAATTTTGCATTAATACCTTATAGCAGCAGATAGGTTCGAGAGATAGTCTCTATGATATCTTATCCTCTTATCATCATTTAATGCTTTTTCTAAGGTCATAAAGGGTCCTGTTGGATCATCCATTCCTGCAGTTAAAAATCTAATAAGTGTTTAAAAAAATTATAACTTGAGCATTGAGAAGTATTCAATACTTATAGATTACATAATGAAGCATTGACATCAACGCTGACTTACACGCCGTTGACATTGAAACCTCTACACATGTATTAATTTGAAGTGAAGTGTAGGTAGTTATTGAACTCAATTAAGACTAGTTTCTGCATGCAAAACTACTAACCGTTTTCGGTTATGATTACGGGTGCGTTCCCATATTTGCATTTCACATGTTTCATCAACTTTCTGATTCCCCAAGGAACAATGTGCAGCCAACTGGAAGCTGCCTAAAAAAAATAAATTTGGTGTTGATTTTAAAAAAGAAATTCGCCATGAACCGATAACGAAAGACACTTTGGCATTGACGGTTTTCTCCTGTGCATACCTTATCTCCAATTGCAGCTCCTCTTCTGTATGCTAAATATCAGAAACTTTCATTCAGGTTAAGATTATGAATATGATGAAATTAACCAAAAAAGGGAGTCACAGTTTTCATCAATAGCTTAATTACCGGTTGTAATAACAGCAGCATCGGATATAGCATCTTGCATAATCAGTTTATGAATCCGAGTCCTGTCGTTTCGAGTATACAGCGAGGTATAGTGGTTTATCCCAATAAAATCCAATGATCCAACAAGCAAGTTCGAGGTTGCATTAGTAATCTCTGGCAATCTCTCAGCTACATGTTCTTGCATTGAGAGTGGATATTTTCCAAAGAAAAGAGGATCAAGGAACCTGATTCACATTAGTCTAATTTCTTAGTTGACACAAATTAAGCTATGGAATTTCAATATAATTATTATGCTATGAGTAAGTTTACCATCCAAGTGAAAAATCCATAGCTCTAGCAGCTGCTTCTTTGTCTTCATCAAGTTCCGTTATAGGTTCGTACCAAACAGCATCTAGAGCTATCCCTATTTTACCTCCGTGTTGTTCCTAGATAACACAAAAAATAACCGAGATCAAACCAACTGTGAATTGAGTGAGACACAAGGAATGTGATGCTAGTAATAAATTTTTAGTATTAGTTATATAGATGATGTGTTTGGAACCTTGAAATGTAGCTGGTAACTTCTGTAGGCAGCAGCATGCGATAAGAGAATGTTGTGAGCAACAATGTAAGGTTCGGTGGACGATTTTCCCTTCTTACATAGAATATGACCAAGAAGGGAACATCTTCCCGGCGCTTGAATCCCTAAATCGTAACCATGGAGAGCAAAATTGTGAGGTTCATTGAAGGTAATCCAGTGCTTAACTCTGTCGCCAAAAGCTCGGAAGCATGTGTATGCATAATGCTCAAAATCTTTTCTGTCAATAATGAGTAGAGATAAATATGAAGCTCAAGACAAAAGCACTAACACACCAGACATGACAATGACACTGACACGTCGACAACAGTAATACTTAAAAGAAATGTCAATATGTCAGACTCAAAATACGCCTTTCATAAAAAATGTCAGTGACTTACATGATTTGTGTACTTAACCATCCTTCATATTTATCTTCCAGCATTTGTGGAAGATCCCAATGATACAAAGTTACATAAGGCTGGATTCCTAATTGAAAGAGGAAAAAAAAATAGTGTTATTTATTTAGTAGTAAATTTATGCTAACAATTTAAGATAAATTTCTAAAATAAATTATCTTGCAACCTTTTTCCAATAAAGCATCAATGAGAGTGTTGTAATACTTTATCCCCTCTGTATTTGGTTCCCCTGTTCCATCTGTAAAATTGTTACAAAAGTGAAGTAACACAAAAATTACATAAGGGTTTTGAAAATACAGTAACTTACTTGGGAAAATTCTAGGCCATGAAATGGAGAATCTGTAAGAATCCATTCCCAAATCCTTCATCAAGTTTATGTCATTCTGTTTAAGATGGAATTATAATATTAATATAAAACTTCAATGATTGGTTCTATATTTTGGCAATATTTATGGTGTAATATTGTATTATTATCTATGAAGCACGGATACTCCAAATATGACACCGACACTAACACAACAACACAGATACAAAAATTTTAAAAATGAATAAATTATATGTAATTATAAATGTCAGTGTCCACGGACACGTCATTTTTTAGAGGTGTCGGTGCTACATAGATTATTATATCCTTTCATTTAGCATTATTAATTACTTAACGGTGCTCATTCTGAATTGTTTATTCTATATAAAGTGATATTGACGTCATGCACCGTAATTGAAGCATAAAAAATAAAATTGGTGCAAGTTATCTATAGGATAGAGTAAAGTACAAATAACCTGAAATCGGTGATATTGATCCACTGCCATGTCCGCATTACTGAAATCCAAAATTCTCCCTAACCAAAATAAATCAAAACCTAAAAATCAGAAAAATTTCTGCCAACTTAAATGAGAAAATATTTCATTTTTCTACCTGGTAATCTTGAGAAAGTGTCCCATATGCTATCTCCTTTGTTTCCTTCATCAACAGCTCCCTCAAACTATATTACATAACACATTACATCATTTTCAATTTCTTCTATAAACTTATGTACTATTTCAATTATAAGGTAATCATAGTACCTGGTGAGCTGAAGAAGCAGTTCCAAAGATAAACCCTTCTGGAAAATCTCTTCTGCTAATTGATTCTGCTCTTACAAGGAGAATGGTTATGAGGAAAATATTAATAATAATATTCATGATGAGGTTGATTTAAGAAAATTTCTGTAATTGGTTTTTGGTTAGAGAGGCTATATAATATATATGTTGCTTTGGTTTTATGTATAGCAAAAAATGCAAGCTATCTTTGCCGTGAAGCTGAAAACTGTATCTGAATTTTATCTTAAAAGTTTGACTTTATAATTCTAAGAATGAAATTTGGAACAATCGTAAAAATTATAATTATTGTCACCATTTTAAATGATAATTTAAGATGAGAAAGAAAGTTGAATATGAGGGAATGGTGAAGTCTACATCAATTGTGGTTATAGTTACAGGCAAGAGATGATTTGTTTTGTTTTCTAAATGGTACCTTAGAGAGGTGCTTTTCCATTTTTATACATTTCCATTTCTTGAGACCTTCTTTTATTGTTGGGTTGGGTGGGTGAGTTTCTTAACCACGCCATTCAAATCAGACATTACTCATTGTACTTTGTACATGTTAATATCTATGTTAAGGTATATGTTAAAATTATAATATACAGCTAATCCTAACTTGTGCCATTAAGGCATAACTAATTTATGTCATTTTAGAACCAAATATTAAAATATCCGTCTTCAAAAAATACGTATATTCAACTTTTTTAATTAGAATATTATATTATTTTATTATATATATTTTTTAAATTAATGTCGATACCTCCTTCCCTAAATAAAAGATTTCTTTGGGTAGATTATGTTAATTAAGAAAGTGGGTCAGAGTATTAAAGATATTGATTGTTTTTGTAATTTTCAGAGTTTATCTTTAGGATAGAGAAATAATTAACGTTTATACAAAAGTATTTATTACATATTACATTACATAGAAAAGATGTAATAAAGGATATTTTTGAAAGAAAAAAGATTAATGCACTTTAAAAATTGAAGAGTGTCTTATAAAAATGAATAAGGAAAAATTTTAAGAGGGACCTATAATTAGGGACGATGTAGCATAATCTATGAATAGTTAATCAATCTTTTTAACAAACTATATTCTTATATCAGAAATTTTGTGTGAATAAGTAGCATAGACAATAGAAAGTTGATTACTACATCTTGAAAGATTATTTGCTCATATTTGTCTGAAAGAAGTCTTGGTCTTAGAGATATTAAGACAATAAACGAAGTTGATTGTTTATCTCTTTGTTGAAAGTTGTTAACTATCAATAATCAATGGTTTTTTATGCTTATCAGTAGATACTTCAGACACAAAATCAATTATGCATCATATTTCTTCTTCTATATAGTCTGACATTAAGCATTCATGTTCCTTTCTGGAGGAACATAGTAGATGACAGGTTGGTAACGGGAAGAACATTGATTTATGGATTGACAATTGGCTAGGATACCAAATTAAAGATTTACATCTAGTATTGCTAGTGGATATTCAATTTATGCAAGCAGTTAAGGTCTATTCAATTATCCAAGACATTAAATGAAACATTCCCCATGGCTTATCCATTTTACCTCCTCAAATTATTGAAGATATTTTGAAGATTAACTTGTCATTTGATAATACTACTGTTGATAAACTCACCTAAACAAGATCTCCATATATGATTTATCTTTTAAATACGCCAACGAATGTATCAAGAGGAATCATTGAGTCTTCTTGGACAAATACATGTATGCAATCGATTGATACA
The DNA here is from genome assembly GCA_022829125.1 of Lathyrus tuberosus. Classification (NCBI taxonomy): domain Eukaryota; kingdom Viridiplantae; phylum Streptophyta; class Magnoliopsida; order Fabales; family Fabaceae; genus Lathyrus; species Lathyrus tuberosus. The sequence goes on along the minus strand of JALAZF010000463.1, from coordinate 2,784,707 downwards.
TGATGTCAATCGATTGACATAGTTCAAATTTCCAACAAAAAAAATAAGTATGCAATCGATTGACATCATACAAATTCCCATAAATCTCAGTTTTCACGGTGTCGTTCATCTCCTTCCTCACCTTAAAACTATTCCCCATTATAACATTCAAAAACACACAATGCACATTCTATCATGATCAAACATTTAAATTTTTCACTGATTAACACAAATCTGTCAATTTCATCATGGATTATTCAATTATATTCATACCCTAAAACAACCAATTTCACATCGAGTTCATCGTTGAATCAATTTGCTCATGAATAGAAAACACCATAACACCAAAAACATAATTTCACAACAATCCATGACATAAAAACATAATTACATCATTATTTAACAGATTATTATCAATCTATAAGAAAAAGGAAAACCATATTGGAGGTTAAGGAAAACCTTTCTACCCTTTCATAATTTAGGCACCCTTTGATGAAGAATCCCTCTACCTTGTAATTTTAGCAAAACTAACAAAACAAACTTGTAAGTGATCTCCTTCCCAAAGTCCTAGCTCTCCCTTCCAATGCTCTTGTTCTATTCTCCTCTTTTTCACGTACTGACAAAAGGCTCTAAAAACCATATTTCTCGAATATTCTAAATATATAATATTCTAATTAACTTCTCATAATTATAAATTTTGGCCAACTAAAACTCAGTTTCTCTACACTCACCACTTACTTTTCTTTATTCACAAAATTGTCCAACCCCACATATTCTACTAATTTAATTAATTAAATCCCATTAAACTTATTTAATTAAGCACAAAATACCACAAATGCCGACACTGGCCGAACACGCCACAATTCATATAAAATAATTCACTCCATTAAATCAAATAAATAATTAAATAAAAGGCTAACTAAGTCGTGTGTTACGAAAACCCCCATGACTCGAACACAATGGCACGTGTATCAACGCCAAAAGAAAGTGTTCCGAGAAATGCATGATTCAACCAGAACCCAGATTTGGGCAACAAAGTGGCAAAAAGGCCAGCCAAAGAAAAAGTCTTCCCCCAACTCCACCTGTCGAATCTAAGCTCGAAATGTCGAGAAGGCTAATAATGGAAAACGTAAACCCACATCCACTTGTCGAACCTAAGTTCGAACTGACGAAGAAGCCAGAGAAGGGGAGAGTATATCCACCTTTTTGCACTGATAAGGAAGAAGGTAAGGATGAGGATTGGGAGCTGATAGCGAAAAATTTCTCAGAATCAGAGGGCGAATTTGACGTCCTTTGTAACATGGTGTCGGTGTTGCCAGTCAAATATGACATGGTGAATGAAGTGACAGATGCGAAAGAGGAGTTTTATGTAGAGGAAATGACTGAGCATAAGCCAATATGTTATCATGTGATGAATAATGGCTACGTCAAAGAGCAAAACTCCGTTTTTAAGAAACAAGATTTAGGTATGAAGAGTCGTTTAAAACCATTATTCATCAAGGCAAAAGTTGACAATTATGGTGTCAACAAAGTCCTGGTTAATAGTGGCGTAACAGTTAACCCGATGTCACACTCCTTCTTGAGAAAGATAGGGAAATTCAACACAGACCTAAGGCCTCATAATAGGGTACTTTCCAATTATGGAGGCAAGACTGACCACTCCCTAGGGGAAATCCCGGTGGACTTGGCTATCATAACTATCGTTGGACCAACCCTGTTCATGGTCGTCCCATCCAAAGCTAATTATAACCTAGTGTTAGGAAGGGAATGAATACATGGTGTATGTGTTGTCCCCTCATCTATTCATCAAAGGATATTAATATGGAGGGAAGACGACATTGCAGAAAACGTGGAAGCTTACCAGAGCTACTACATGGGAGAAGTAAACCATGTTAGTAGGAAGAATTTTGACAAGAACTCGGTGAACATAGCATCGTGCCTACCAAAGGATCAGGTGTTCAGGCCTCGAGAGAACATGTTTCACTCATTAAGACTTCACCCAACTCATGGTTTCATATGGGAGAGAGAAGTCTGAGGGGATAAACCATCATAAGATGATGACATGACCCCGATAAGGTGGGCTGAAGACAATGCTTACTATGTTTGAGTCGAGTGCTTGGACTACGATCGCGTCCTATGTGGCCGAAAATAAGAAAAATGACCTAAGAGGCTAAGTTACAAGAAGAAATTGTCAAAAAAGCAAAACATATAACCGAGTCGGATGCATGGACTCAAATTACAACCTACTTGACCGATAAACAAGAAAAGATGGCCCAAGAGGCTAAGTTACACCATGAATTGGCTGGTGAAGCCAACTTGGTGAGAATAGTATATCACACGCTCAACCAGAGGCTTGACTGCATCTATGATGATGGGCCTTTGGGCCTTGAAAAAGACCCAATGATTTTGACTGAAAAAATCCAAGCACATGATTCTTTAGAAGAAATTGACTTAAGGGACAGATCGATCAAGAGGCCTACATACATCATCGCCAAGATAGGTACAAGTTTGAAGAACCAGATGATACAACTTTTGAAGAAACTACAAAGATTAATTCTCATGGTACTAAGACTAAATATCGTGCCTTAGTTAAGAACTGGTGGAGTTGAAGTTGTCCATCCAGTCGGGAAAGAAGCCCATGAAGCAGTTGTTAAGGATGTTCGCTCCAGCAGTCATGTCAAAAATGAAAGAAGAAATTGAAAGACTGTTGAGAAGAAAATTCATCAGAACAACCAGGTATGTCGAATGGATTACTAATACAGACCCTGTTATTAAAAAGAATGGGACTTTAAGGGTGTGCATAGATTTTAGAGATTTGAACAAAGCTACCCATAAAGATAAATATCACATGTTTGTCGCAGAAACGCTTGTCGACTCGACAACAGGCCATGAATATCTAAGTATGTTAGATGGCTACTCTAGGTATAATTAAATCTTCATTTCTGAAGAGGATGTACCAAATAAAGCATTTAGGTGCCCAAGCGCCTTGGGAACTTACGATGGATCGTAATACCTTTTGGGGTTGAAAAATGTTGGTGCAACATATCAAAGGGTAATGAACCTTATTTTCAATTACTCATAGAGACTTTCATGCATGTTTACATATGACATTTTCATCAAATCCTCATCCAAAGATGGTCACATCAACCACCTTTGATAATCCTTTAAAAGGATGAGGAAACATAGTCTAAAAATGAGCCCTTTGAAATGTGCCTTTTTTGTTAGTGCAAAGGACTTTCTTGGATTTTAGTCCATAAGAAAGGGATTGAAATAAATCAAAACAGGAATAAGTAAATAATGGAGACGAGGCCCCCTCGACCAAAAAGCAGCTATAGTCGTTACTAGGAAAAATCTATTTTCTAAGTAGGTTTATTTCCAACCTAAGTGGCAAGACCCACGCTTTCTCGCCACTACTTCATCTAAAAGGCGAAGAGAAGTTTATATGGGAGTTGGAGCATCAAAAGGCATTCGACAAGATAAAAGGCTACATGACCAGGCCTCAAATCTTGATGCCTCCTACGAAAGGGAATCCAATGAAACTATATATATTTGCATCGGAGCTAACAATGGGTATCATGTTAGCTCAAGAGAACGAGAATGGCATCAAAAAGACCATTTACTATCTAAGTAGGGTCTTAAACAATGCATAAACTAGATATAGTGAAATAGAAAAATTACGTTTATTCTTGTACCAAATTAAAGCATTATATCAAGGCAATTGATGTTTATATTTACTCGCATTTAGACATTATCAAGCACATGCTTTCTAAACCAATTATGCATAGTTAAATTAGGAAGTGGACCTTATCCCTAACCGAATATTCCCTAACGTGTGCGCCTCTAAAGGGCTTAAAAGGGAAAATCGTGGTTGACTTTATTGTCGATCACACAGTTGTCGAAACGATGCAGAATTACGTATATTTAAAACCTTGGGACCTGTACTTTGACAATTCAAGTCATAGAGAGGGAATGGGGATCAGAGTCTTGGTAGTCTCACCCAAAGGAATCCCAACCAAGTTCAAGTTTAGAATTAAGGATCATTGTTCTAATAATGAGGTTGAATACAAAGCATTGATAGCATGTCTTGAGATTCTACTTGACTTGGGGGCAACAAAAGTCGTGACCAGAGGTGACTCAAAACTAGTGTTGAAATAATCAACCAAAGAATACAAGTGTATCAAGGAGAAGTTGGTATTATATTTCACTATAGCACTATATTTCTTAGAGAAGTTTGACTCGAATGAAGTCAAATTTCGTGCCCAGATTAAAAAATCAAAAGGCAAATGACTTGGCTCAGATTGCTTCAGGGTACAAAGCCCCCAAGGAGAGATTGGAAGAATTGATCAAATTTAGGGCAAAATTAGTCCCAACTAACACCCCTTCTTCAGAAGTGTTAGCATCGAAACCTACGAAGGTTGAAGGACTAGGGGCAATGAAGTACGTGAGAGCCAAAAAGTATGATGTTCTTGCCATCACCAATATGTTAGATGATGACTAGTGAAGACCTATTATAGAATACTTGAAAAACCCACAGGGATAACAGACTGAAAGGTCAAACATAGGGCCTTAAGTTATGTTATCATGGGTAACAAATTGTTTAAGAAGACCCTAGAATGGATCCTGTTGAAATCCCTTAATGAAAACAAAGCATATGTAAAAGTTTTTGATGTCCAAAATGGATCTTGTGGCGCACACCAAGTATGCCACAAAATGAAATGGATTTTGTTTCGACAAGGCGTCTACTGGACAACCATTTTGAAGAATTGCATAAAGTTTTCCAAATTATGTCAAGAATGTCAAAAACACGCTGAAATCCAGAATGCATCTGCCAGTAAATTGCATTTAGTGGTAAAACCATGGCCCTTCAAAGGATGTGCACTAGACCTGGTTGGTGAAATTCGACCATCATCATCGAAAGGTCATAAATATTTCTTAGTGGGGATTGATTACTTTACCAAATAAGTTGAAGCAATCCCGTTGGCAAAAGTTGACCAAGATGCGGTGATAAGTTTTGTACAGAGTTATATCATTTGCAGGTTTTGATTACCTTAAATCTTGACCACAGATCAAGGCTTTATCTTCACCGGTCAAAAAGTGGTCGAATTCGCTTCAGATGTGGGGATTAAACTCCTAACATCCACGCCTTACTATGCTCGGGAAAATGGACAAGTCGAAGCGGCCAACAAAATAATAATCAATTTAATCAAAAATTATGTGGGCCAAAAACCTAAAAATTTGCACAAGACATTAGACCAAGCGTGGTGTGCTTGTCATACTTCTCCCAAAGAAGCAACGAATGCAACAACTTTTCGACTAACGTTTGGGCACGATGTAGTTTTGCATGCTAAAATTTACTTGTAGTCAGCAAGAATTCAAATTCAAAATGAAATACCTTATGAAAAATTTTGGGATATGATGTTAGATGAATTGGTCAACCTAGATGAAGAAAGTATGACTGCATTGGACATGCTCATTAGGCAAAAGAAAAGGGTGGCCAAGGTTACAACAAGAAGGTAAAACCTAAGACTTTTTTATGTCAGTAACTTGGTTTAGAAAGTCATTTTGCCTATGGACAAAAAGGATAGAGTCCAAGGAAAATGGCCACCTAACTAGGAAGGGAATTTTCTAATCACTCAGGCATTTTTAAACAATGCCTATGAGATCGAAGAGACTAGCCCAAAACATTGAACCTTGAGGATCAATGGGAAGTACTTGAAGAGATACAAACCTATGTTGCAGGAAATTTGAATAATAGAGTAATTAATGTAACATAAATCGAGCCAAAATGGTATTCATAAAAAGGTGCCAAAATGAAAAATGTCATTACATAAAATTCATAAAAAGAAAAAAGATGACTTAAACAAAAGTGTTTTTAGGTTCTCGAGGCATGTTTTCAAGAGGGTGATTTTGTCATCAATTCGAGAGTCTTCAAGCTTCAGCTTCTCAATATCTTGGTCCAGTTGAATGGAAGTTTCCAAATGTTAGATGCCAACATGAGCTTCTCAACCAATAAGGTCCTTGGTGGAAGCCAACACTGAACCCTCCAGCTCTTTTTATTTCTTCTTAAGATCTTCGACCTACTTTGTCAGATGTGTAATCAATGCTTCATACACAAAAATTTGTCCTCTGTAGGATGATAGTTGGTCTTGATCTTTTTGGACCTTTTCCTCTAGAGCGTCCACTTTCTACTGAGATGCTACACTAAGATCCTATTCTTTGGTCGACTTGTCAGCCTTTTGTCATAGCAAAGCAATGAATTGGTGTTTTTCTGCAATGTATTGGAAGACTCGATAAAAAAGGGGCTTGAAGTCCTACATGAAGGGGACTATAGACTCATAAAGTTTTTGACCACTGATTTTCTTCAACAACTTCTTGATCTCATACAATGTCGAGGGGTCTCGAACAAGGGCGTGGAATAGGTCAACCCCAAGAGTGTAAGCCTTCAGTTGTTCGACTAGCAAACATGCAGAGTCCTCATTGAGATTACTTTCATCAGCTGAAGAGCTTAAGGAGCGATTGGCAGCACATATACCTCGACTCTTGACTAGACTTCTCAAAACCTCAGCAGGGTTTTGTGCTTTGATAGCAATGATATATTCTCGATTGAAGGATGTTTTGGATAAGGAGTCTTTTATGAGTGGATGAGTTATGGTTGCAACTCCGAGCGAATTGGTCTCACTATGTTGTAATTCGGCACCAATGGCATTGACATCATTGCTCGTCTCCTCATTCAATTTAGGCCTTGCCTCCTCAAGGTATTTTTCATTTCTTGAATGAGTATTCTCAAAATCCCCTAAGTCTTAAGATTCCTTAGATTCCTCATACAAGGCACCTATTTTCTCTTTGTCAAAAGTGGCTGAGCCTCCAGTTGAGTCATTAGCATCTTTAGAGGTGTCGGATTCATGGCCTTCTTCAGGTGGTGGCACGGGACTGGTCTTTGGCGATGGGTTCATAATTTGGTTTCCATCTTTGCTCACACCTTCATCTTTATCCTCCTTATTGGTTTTAGGATCATGGTACCTAGTGATTGTCAGATGTATAGAGTGAGAACTAGTGTAAGTAGGCGTTGACCGATTGAAACCAGAAAGAGAAGGTGTTTTAAGATCTTTGTTAAGAAGGGAAACCCCTACAAAAGAAATAAAATAGTCAGTCAATATAGTTAAAATTAGCATAAAAATACCTTGGGAAAACTGACATACCATGGTTCAAGCGAAGGAGTCATCGAAAGACATTTTCTTTGATGCAGCAATTCCCATTGGTGTAGGAAATACATTGGGTAGAACTTCAGTACTATCTCCTCCAATATGGGCAGAACCCTCATCTTGAGTCTTTGGCTGAGAGGTAGTACCAATACCAGAGGGGGAGGTTTTTTTGAGTTTTCTCTACTTCTTCTTCTTCTTCTCAGTCGGTCGAGACTCAGAGGCGACAACAGTAGTCGGTTTGGGTTGGAGGACTTTCATTGGGGTAGGTTTCAGTGATTGTTTAATGTCATCATCTTCCTCCATCTCTTGAGTTTCATGGAAAAAGAGAAATATGTTATGACAAATAGACAAGTAGAACTAAAGGTGAGACGGAGAATCAAAGCTTCAAACCTGAGTTTTCTTCGACACTGCAGCAAGTGCGTCCTTCTTGATTTTCTTTGATTGAGAAGGAGGAGCAACCATGGTAGTTGCACACTTTAGACCTTGGAAGAGAAGTACATTGGTCATATAGAGATAGGTGAGATTTTACCATTGAAATAAGAAAGATGATGTGTAAACCTATTTTACCACTTCCTCTTCGACAAGGACTTTTTCCTTTTGCTTCGCCTTCCCCTTGGGGCAGTAGCATTCGAAGTAGTTTCTTTCTTTTGACTCTGTAAATGGAGAAGTTAGACTGCTTCTACCAAAATTTGAAGGGTAGGATAAATTCTAATTTTACTTGTGACACTGGGCCAGACTGGCCACCGACAACAACATCTTTTGTGCTTTTCTTAATCAGAACAACTGTAAAAGAAAAGTGACATAGTAAAGCCAAAAGACATAAAAGGAAGGAAAGTTCAATCCAACAGACCTTGATGCCTTACCATCAGAAATGTCGGATAAGACTTCGACGTGATTAATGTTGACATGAAGGTGACCCCGATAGCTGTGTATGTCGTGCTTGGTCGGAACCAATCTCTAGGTAGGTTTTTTGTAAGCATTTTCTATGTCCTTCATAACATTTCCACAAACAAACCAACGTGGAAATGGAGGTGAAAATGCCAAGGCAATTTCACATGAAGGCAAGGGTGGAAACTTTGGTTTGTAGAAAAGCAAAGTAAAAAGATACTTATCCTTCACATAGGGAGGAATCTTTAGCCGTGGTAGTTTTTCAATAAGCTTTTCTTTTAAAGTAGTCGTTGGCTCATAGATGGTTCGACGAAGGTCACGAGGGTTGTACACAATTTTGAAATAGCCTTGGAAAAAACAAATTTCTCTAACGTGCGTGCTCGTACCTTTCTTAAACTTTGTCTACAAATAAATGAAAGTTGTATTTAGATGAGTGACCTTGGTCATCACATCGAAAAACTTGGAATTTTGATAATTCTTCCACCAGGTGCCAAACTCTTGGGTGCAGTAGAAAGACCTATGGAACTTGAAAGGAGTAAGATCTAAGTTGTTTTCAGCTTGCTCAACTAAGAGTTCAAAATATGTCTCCTCGGTCATTATTATAGTGCTCAGACATAAGTCTTTCTTGCGTTGGAAATAGGAGTTGGGTATGAATTGACAAAGGCCAAACTATCGGGCCATAAGGTTGGGTTGATACCCAACAAAACCTACTTGATTCCTCTTAGATGAAATTCTTGTCGATGGTAGCTTGGGTGTTAGAAAAGCTTTCCAAATATTAATGGATTTAGCTTGATGTGCAGCATCACGTGCGTGGAATTATCTTTTGAACCATTCAGGTCCATGATGTTTGTCCATAAAGGAGGCCATTTAAGGAGTAAAATTGTAGCATTTTGCAAACATCATATAGTACTCGGTGAAACTCTATGGTGTCAAAAATCCCTTGTCAGCAAGAGTGAGCAAGACCAATCAGTTTCCTTCAATGGGCGAGTCTATAAATCCTCCAGCAGGGTGATTGGGTTTTTTTGTCACCAAGGATGGCTCAAAAGTCAGTAGCCAAAAGGGACCTTCTAATAGAACTATGCCTTTAGGATTGTTGGTCGAGCTAAACTTCTTCATGGAACTGCATGACAAACTTGAAGCTTCATAAAGTGAAGCCAAAATCAATTAGTTTAAGCAGACATTCCTCCCAGTATGCAGTTGGTTGGCAAAAGTGACGTAAGATTTAGCCACTTGTAGAGAACTCGAACAAAACATAAAGTCGAATAGCCATAGTGATAAAAAGGACACATGTTATTCATGAGAAACTTTTATGCTGGCCTCGTAGAAATGGTCGGCAATGAAGTTGGTAAAACTGGCTCGTTTTGAGTTAAACTTAATAATATCGCCAGTGTCGACAAAAGGATCGAACACTCCTCTTGTTGATCGAAGACTATTGATGGCAGCTATATCGAACAATGTTGGCGTAAGCATGCCACAATGCAATTGGAAGGTGTTCGTTGAACCCTTCCAAAAGTAGAGTGTAGCTAGAAACATGTTCTGGTTATATGCAGGGTCTACCATAGATAACTCGATCAGGCCGAAAAGTCCTTGATCCTTCCAAGTTTGTCCTTTCTTGGATTATACTTTATTTAGCCAACTAATATGGTTCAGTTGATTGATATAATGGGCGGAACAAAAAACGTGAGTGGACATATAAGTAAGGTCTAAAGGTTTATATATGGCTGCTAAGGGTTTTGTTCGATGGTAACAAGGAAAAAATTCATTAATCCTAGCTACAATCTAATTCCGATCAAATAAAGTGCCAGAGAAAACATGTGTAATATCAGATATGGTGAAAGAGATTAATACCTGTGATTTCCAAATAACTAGTTTCTCTTCCTGAAGAGGAGGCTCAGGAACGTACAATTGATTTCCAGTGAAAGTGGGTGTAATGATGGATGCAACCAATGGAACTTTTTTGTTGGAAGTTGATTTAGAAGCCATCTGAGTGAGTAAACTTTGGATTTTTTGCATAAGGAAACTTGAAAATTTTGTATAAGATGAAGGAAGATGGAAGAAAATGGAAGAATAGAAGAGAATGACTTTTTATAGTTTTGGAGGAAGAAACTGTTTGTTTTCTTTATTTTTTCTTTAAAAGCAAAATAACATCAGGCTTTGTGACAAGTGTCCAACTAAAAGTGATAAAGTGGGAAGTTGGATTTTACGTATGACCCACATCTTTCCTAGGATCTCGGAGCCATGATGGCTCTTCTGAACCTGCACGTCTTGAAAATACATTATAGGGTGTAGCCATGATGACAGTGATGTCAGCGCATAACTTTGAATAGTGGTAGAACTTCAAAAATGCCACATGTCTCTAAAAAAAATGATGAATCAAAATTGGCATTTTTGAAGGGCAATTGGTTAGCCAATAAATTCCAAAAGAGGAAATTTGACAGAAGAAACCAACTAGAATTTCTGTAAACACAAGGCAAGTGTAAAATTCCTTTCGACTAAAGACTTTAGGAGAAGAGACAACAGTATTCGACACTGAAAAGTTTGGTATGGGACTTAGTGAAATCTTCAAAGGATTTTTTCATTCAATAAGCTTGACAAATCGAGGGAGTTCGAATAGAAACAGATTCAAATTTCAAACTGGAATAACTGTCTTTTGGTCTTATCCAAAATGCTAAGGACACGTGGAGGATAATCGAAGACTAGTCAAGCATGCAGAGATGATGTGTCAGACGGGAGATCATTTGAACGTTGGAAGACCATTAGTTTCGTAGCATTATAAATAAGGATTCTAGTGTTAGGATTCAGGAGTGGCAAAAATCATTATAAACTTCAATATACATTCAAAATACTCTCACGCAAGAGAAAAACGAGTTTTTTTTAAGAAATGTACTTGCCTACCACTTTTACACTTATACAAATAAATTTATTTTCCTTTTAAGTTATTTTTACTTGTTTTATTTACTATTCAAGTAACTAACTAGTTTTGACCCAGTCGAAATCAGTTAATGCATTTACGTTCAAAACTTGATTATTTTTCTAAGAAATTCAACATTCATTGCAAACAATCCGACAACATTAAATGCACACTTTCTTTCCCAGAAACTTAGCACAAACTTGACCTAGGATTTACTAGTTTGATCATTCTAGTAATAAACCTAAAACTAAGTGATTGTTTACCAAAAATATTGGTGAACACACATCTGATTTTTAATGATGTGACATATAAGAGAATGTGTTGTGATCAAAATAGTTTATAGCTCAGTTTTAATATATTATAATAGTTTTATTTTGTCTTTAAAATGAGTTGAAATTACGACCTCTAATAGAGAATAATCGTTGCATTTGAAAATTAATTAATTTATTTATTTTTTGTTGGGAACAAGTTTGCATTATAGAAAATAGAGTGAAAGTTCAATGAGTTGAGTTTTGATGTATTGTTGATAAACGATTTGTACATGTAAGTAACTTATAATAATATATGTTTTCATGTATTGTGAATGTAAAATTCGTACATGTATATAATTTTGTGTATGGAATGGAAACACAAAGGAAATAAATCAATAATATACATGAATTTTAGTTAGAGGAATATAAGAAGATGATTCATGAAATATGAAAATAGATGTATTTTAATTAATATAATTTTATAAATGAAACATTGCACATTTTTCTCAAATAAATAATTGATGTTTTGGAAGGTTGTATTTTAAAGAATGTGCCATAATATTTTTAATGATATGACACGTAAGAGAATAAATTGTCAAAACAATAATTCAGTTTTAATATATTATAATATATTGTAGACAAGCATAAGAATGAAATTGAAGTTCTTAGTGTCAATAGATCTATAAATTTTGTTTGATAAAAATAATGGATCATTGAACAATCTGGTAAATTGAAGTTTGGTATTCTTTTTAATAATTTTAAAAATTTAAATGAATTTGTCTTAAAAGTATTTGTACTAAAATAAAATTCAAGATACTTAAAAATTTAATGATTTAAAAATTGAATTATATATTTTTTTTAATTATAGGTATTGAATTGTAATTCCTTGTGTCGAAGCAGGTTGTTCGACAGGGACAAGGAAGTTGTCGAATTGCCTAGTGTGTTTGGCGAAATTGTTTTATTATCAAAGTGTTGGAGGAGCGCCTCGACATGGATTTTATCTTAAACCTAGTTTTGTAGTGCTAGCAGAATTAGGCATTTTGGCCTTTTTTTTTTGTTTTTGGGCTTTACTTAGTGATAAGTGCAAAATGTACCAATTATTATATATAAGTTTTGTTGCACTTATCGATACTTTTTGTCTATATCATTCAAATAAACCCCACATTGTTTATAAATACGTTTAATTTACGTTTGAGTGTATATATTGCGTAACGTGTAAATATTACTTAGTTTAATTAATTTTTATCTCATTTTTGTAGGTAACTAATAAAGGCTATTTTGCCATATTCTTGAAGAGCATTGAATAAACTTTCCAGTGCTTCCGACCGTGCGTAAATCGAAGCTACGGTTCAGAAGTTGTGGTCAAATAAAGGGTTATTTTTCTGTCATGTTCGCCTAGCGAGTGTGATAGCGAAGGTTCGCCTAGCGAAAGTTGGCGAAGGTCCCAGCGAATGGTGGCAGAAAGTTGCAAAGGAGAAAGAGACCATTGTTCGCTTCGAGAACGTCCTAGCGAGCATTCGCTAGGCGAATAAAACGTTCGCGTCGCGAACCCGCGAAGGAAAGCAAGGGCGGTTTAACATTTCAGAGGCACTTAAGTGCCATTTCTTTAGGCTCGCCTAGCGAGTAAAAACGTTCGCCTAGCGAACCTGCGAAATTCTGATTGTATTTATTATATTTTCAGTCATTTTGTTTAGGATGGTTTTGGGGTTTCTTGATCCCACTTCCATCAAACTTCATTTTTCATTGGAGAGCTTAGAAAACAACTGTGGAGCATGCATACGGATGAACCGGGGTGGATTGATCGTCGACCGGCTCCGACAATCCGCGAGATGTTTGGTTCATTTCTCTTTTTCTTTGTGTTTTTCTTTATGGTTGGGTTTTGTATATGTATTTGCTGCAAACTCATGTATATTTGTCGCCCATGGCGTTGTATAAAACTTGCTTTACAAATCTTTATTGGTAATTGTCTCTGATTTTTGCTTTATGCGCGGGATTTGAGTTGCGTTAGACATAACCTTTGCGAACTTCGATTAGGGATGATTGTCTGTTAGTTTTTGGATTCTAGAGATAGATTTAGGGCTAACAATCTTCAATAGGCGTCGAATCTTAATGCCTCCGTGCCTTGAGCTAGCGTACGAAAGTATCGACAATGGTAACACGGTTGTTCTCTCAACTTTGCGTTAGACATAACCTATGTTGTGAGCGATGCTGGATGATATTGATGAGTATTGTAGGTGGAGTATAACTGGTCGGTAAGTTTAAGTTTGTGAGGAGTGATTTATATGCATTGTCGGGCGAGTTTTTCTCTCTGAAGAATGATTTCTTTTTGTTTTAATATTTACTTTTATGTTTTCTTGTTTGAAACTATTTTAATCCAAACTCATAAACGCAAGAGATTGTCGAACGACATTCTTTCCCTCGAACCGATCTCTGTGGACACGACATAAATCCCGGTGGGAATTCTTTCGAAAATAAATATTTTTGCTTGCTTGCCCTATTCTGCAACCAACAAAATGGCGCTGTTGCCGGGGATTGGTTTTGATATTGAATCGCATTGCGATAGTTTCTTTGTTTTTTAGTTTTGTAGATATCGTACATGTTGTATATTTTCACTTGTTTATATTGATACTTGTACATTTTGACGTTTGTTCAAGTGTTTGGTTAGGACGCTTGCTTTTGGTTGCGCGGTGAGACATCACCACGGCATGAATGAAGGAAGTTTCTAATTAAGCACCGTAAAGGCGTCGTCCTTACGACGTAAAACAAGCATGTTTTATAGTTTTTCTTTTCGAATGTTTTTGGTTGTTGTTTGCTCACAGATTTTGATTGACTTACTTGAGGATGCTGTTGTGATTTTCTAAGTTGGTTCGTTTCAACTTGCGGATGTATGGTAATGATTTTGTTAAGTTTTATACACGTCTGAGGTATGTATTTATCGCTTTCTATACTTTAGCATATTCATGATACTTAGGCATTTTACAAACTTCCATGCCATCCATTCTTTTGTATACTTGTTCTATTATGAATCACTTTAGTTCCCAACCTTTTTGTGAGGTGGCTTTCCATTGTTCATATATGCGCGGAGAACCACATTCTTGTTATAACTGGATTTTATTATGTTGAATCTTTTATTTGTGTTGATTATATGAATGCATGAAAAGGATCAAGGCAATTGTTTCATTTTGAGCACAACTACCTTAGCCAAATAGTCAATTCACCTTGTGAGTGTATGAGAATTCGTAACCCCTTTGAGCTTTTTGATCCATGTTTTTATTTGAACTTAATGCTTGTCTATGAGTATTTAGTTCACTTATTTTTTGAATGGATTTTGTTTTTTCTTGGACCTCAACTATGTGTTGTTGTATGGATTTTTTCCTTGCCTTAGAAAGTAGGGAGTATTCACATGATGATGTGGTTGAATTCAAGTTGGGGAGAGAATGGTTGTTTACTCATTGGTTGAATTCTCTGAGGATTGAAAAAGAAAAGAAAAAAGAGAAAAATATGACAAAGAAAAGAAAAGAAAAAAGTGAAAAAGAAAGAAAAAAAGAAAAATCCTTGAAAAAGGAAACAAAAAGAGTTGCAATAATTGTGCTAAATAAGTATTGTGTGTTGTGTAGCACTTGGGATTTTGGAAGAAGTTGGTTGAAATTTTGTGTGTGAATCTTTGTGAGTTTTCACTCTCTTAGGTTTAGGCAAGTTTTTGTTTCAATTACCTTTAGAAATTGCCCCTTGTTTGTTTACCCGACCACGCTACAACCTTGGAAAGCCCTTGTGATTCTTGCCTTTGTATTTTCAATGTGAATTTGTGGATGTATGCATAATTTAGTCTTTTGTTTGCAAGATTGTTGTGTGAGTGAAAGAACCTCATTTTGTGTTTTTCATCTACCGATGATTGTTTTTGCTAGGTGTGATTCACATTTGAACTTGTGTTGTTTTAGAATTTTTGGCATAACTTTTGTACTTTGCTTTTGTTTCGTGACTATGTTATCGTTGCAGTTTAGTGGTAAGTATTTACTTTTTGTGTGTATCGTTTTCATTTGAACCATTCATTCGTTTACGTTTTTCAAAACCTGTTGATTCGTCATTCTTTGGTTATTTCTTGCGCATTTTCAAGTTTATTTGATTCTTGTTTGTGGACAAACAATTATGTAAGTTGGGGAGAGTTTGATAAGTGCAAAATGTACCAATTATTATATATAAGTTTTGTTGCACTTATCGATACTTTTTGTCTATATCGTTCAAATAAACCCCACTTTGTTTATAAATACGTTTAATTTACGTTTGAGTGTATATATTGCGTAACGTGTAAATATTACTTAGTTTAATTGATTTTTATCTCATTTTTGTAGGTAACTAATAAAGGCTATTTTGCCATATTCTTGAAGAGCGTTGAATAAGCTTTCCATCGCTTTCGACCATGCGTAAATCGGAGCTACGGTTCAGAAGTTGTGGTCAAATAAGGGGTTATTTTTCTGTCATGTTCGCCTAGCGAGTGTGATAGCGAAGGTTCGCCTAGCGAAAGCTGGCGAAGGTCCCAGCGAATGGTGGCAGAAAGTTAAAAAGGAGAAAGAGACCATTGTTCGCTTCACGAACTTCCTAGCGAGCATTCGCTAGGCGAATAAAAAGTTCGCGTCGCGAACCCGCGAAGGAAAGCAAGGGCGGTTTAACATTTCAGAGGCACTTGCCATTTTTTGAGGCTCGCCTAGCGAGTAAAAACGTTCGCCTAGAGAACCTGCGAAATTCTGATTGTATTTATTAGATTTTCAGTCATTTTGTATAGGATGGTTTTGGGGTTTCTTGATCCCACTTCCATCAAACTTCATTTTTCATTGGAGAGCTTAGAAAACAACTGTGAAGCATGCATACGGATGAACCGGGGTGGATTGATCGTCGACCGGCTCCGACAATCCGCGAGATGTTTGGTTAATTTCTCTTTTTCTTTGTGTTTTTCTTTATGGTTGGGTTTTGTATATGTATTTGTTGCAAACTCATGTATATTTGTCGCCCATGGCGTTGTATAAAACTTGCTTTACAAATCTTTATTGGTAATTGTCTCTGATTTTTGCTTTATGCGCGGGATTTGAGTTGCGTTAGACATAACCTTCGCGAACTTCGATTAGGGATGATTGTCTGTTAGTTTCTGGATTCTAGAGATAGATTTAGGGCTAACAATCTTCAATAGGCGTCGAATCTTAATGCCTCTGTGCCTTGAGCTAGCGTACGAAAGTATCGGCAATGGTAACACGGTTGTTCTCTCAACTTTGCGTTAGACATAACCTGTGTTGTGAGCGATGCTGGATGATATTGATGAGTATTGTAGGTGGAGTATAACTGGTCGGTAAGTTTAAGTTTGTGAGGAGTGATTTATATGCATTGTCGGACGAGTTTTTCTCTCTGAAGAATGATTTCTTTTTGTTTTAATATTTACTTTTATGTTTTCTTGTTTGAAACTATTTTAATCCAAACTCATAAACGCGAGAGATTGTCGAACGACATTCTTTCCCTCGAGCCGATCTCTGTGGACACGACATAAATCCCCGAGGGAATTCTTCTGAAAATAAATATTTTTGCTTGCTTGCCCTATTCTGCAACCAACACTTAGGGAGCAAGCAAGTTAAATATATAAATAGAGAGTAACCCTATTATTGTAAAGTGATTCACTTGAATAAAATTGCAGAGTTGAGAGTAGAGAATTACTCTGCATAAATTCTTATTTTTCCCTATTTTGTACTGAATCCCTAATTCTCTTTCTTCCCAAATTCATCTTTTCTCATTTCATTGTTATTGTGTAGAGATAATCATCTTGCAACCAAGGTTGGTAGATTCACTCGAGTGAAGAGTGAAGAACAAAAAGAGAAATCAATCGCTTGATTGAATCTTATTCATCAAGATTGATTCGGAATTACTCAAAGTCTTGGGTTTAATTCCAACATCTAGTATCAGAGCACTGACTGAGCGGTTTGTGGGAAGCAAAACATGATGGCAATGGCGATGAATCATCCGAATGGAAATTTTTCGGCGAGTCTCCTAATTCTTAAGGATCAGAATTATTATAATTGGTGTAATCAAATGAAGGTAGTTTTCTATTTCAAAATCTTTGGGGTCTTGTGAAGGAAGGAGTAACACCACTTGTAGAAAACGTGTCGGATCAAGAAAAAGCTGCATACAAAGAATTTAAGATGAAAGATTATAAAGTTCTCTTTATAATTCATCAATGTGTTGATCCAGACAATTTCAAAAAGGTCAGTGATGTAGAATCAGCAAAAGAAGCATGGGAAATCTTGGAGAAATCGTTTGGAGGCGTAGAGAATGTGAATGAGCTAAGGTTATAAACTCACAAAAGGACGTATGAATTGCTTCATATGAAAGACAATGAAACTGGTGAATCAAATCAAGGTATATGGAGAAGTGTTGACATCAAGATCAGTTATTGCAAAGATCTTCAGGTCGTTGGCTCCAAAGTTTAACCACGTGGTAGTAGCCATGGAAGAGTCGAAAGATTTGTCAACATTGACAAAGGAATGACTTTAAGGGCTGCTTTAATCTCATGAACAAAGAATGGCTGAAAGAGTTGCAAATAAGTCAAAGAGTGATGTGGCTTTGCAGGCGCAATCAACAAGAGAAAAGAAAGGAAAAAGGAAGTGGTTCGACGATAAAAGTAGAAAAGGCTACAACAATTTGACTGGTCGAAATCAATAAGAAAGAGGCTGGTCAAATTAGAGAATGTCCTAATACCAAAGCAACCAAATAGGTGGTGCTACATGTATACGAAGAGGTGGTGGTCGAAAACCCGACAAAAGTCATATTCAGTGTTTCAATTGTCAGAAGTATGGTCACTACTCTAGTGATTGTCCTGAAAAATAAAAGAACCTAGAAAATGATGCAAAGTGTGCAAACATGAAGAATAAGAGATGTTGTTGATGGCCACAACAAGAGATGAAGAAATATTCCATGACCAATGGTACTTGGACTCAGGATGCTCATCCCACATAAGTGGTAGAAAGGATTGGTTTATCAACATAAAACCCTCAATGAAGAACATGGTGAAATTTGCAAATGACAATACTCTAGCAGCTGAAGGTATTGGTGATGTTCCAATTATGAGGAAAAATGGCAAGAGGTCAGTAATTTTCAATGTATTGTACATACCAGGCATGAAAAGTAATTTGCTTAGCATATGGCGGTTGGTCGAAAAGAACTACAAAACGTCGATCAAAGACATGATGATGAGAGTTCTTGACTCAAGAGGAATGTTAATCTTGAAGGCTCCCATGTCTCAAAATAGAACCTTCAGGATTAAACTTAATGTGATGGAGCACAAGTGCCTTACAACTACAGCTAGCAGAGATGAATGGATATGGCATTATAGACTTGGACATCTCAACTTCAAAGACATCAGAGATCTAAAGAGAAGAAATATAATTTCAAGGTTACCCCAAATCGACATTCTAAACGAAGTGTGTGAACAATGTGTGCAGGCAAAGCAACACAAGAACAACTTTAGGAAGGATGCAGGAAGCATGTCAAAGGCCATTCTTAAAGTCATATACTTTGATGTGTGTAGACCTATCCGAGTGGATTTGATTAGAGGTAACAAATACTTTGTCATATTCATAGATGATTTTAGTCAAAAACTATGGACTTACCTGATCAAGAAAAAAAGTTAAGTGATTGAGGTATTTGCCAAGTTTAAATCTATGGTCGAAAGACAAAGTGGTCGAAAGCTCAAGATTCTAAGGACTGATGGTGGTGGAGAGTATGTGTCAAAAAACTTCGACACATTATGTGAAAAAGAAGGGATTATGCATGTGGTGGTGCCACCCTACACTCCACAAAAGAATGAAAGTGTAGAAAGGAAGAATATAACCATCATGAATATGGTGAGAAATATGTTAAAAGGCAAGCATCTACCCAAAGAATTATGAAGGAAGTTGTGTCGACTGCAACATATATTTTGAATAGATGTCTAACGAAAAGGCTAGAAGGAATTACGCCAGAAGAGTGTTGGTCCGGTGTCAAGCCTAGCTTGAGTAATTTGAAGGTATTTGGATCTATAGCACATAAACATGTGTCAGATCAGTTGAGAAGAAAATTTGATGACAAATCGAGTCAAATGATCCTAATAGGACATCATTCGACCGGAGGATACAAGTTGTTCGACCTAGTGAACAAGCAAGTAGTGATCAGCAGGGACGTGATCATGGATGAGCTTAAGGAATGAGATTGGATGGAAAGTGTCAAGAAAGATTCAGTAAGAATCTTATGTGAAGAACCAGCAAGTGAAGTCGAAAGAGAAGTTCGACAGGAAGAAGTCAGAGGTCACGCAAGCACAAGCCGGCCTTAAAGAACAATATACATGCAAGGTTACAAGAATGTGTGATTATATCAGATGATTTGGTTGATGATGAAGGTGAGCTTGTACACTATGCTTTCTATGCAGATGCTGAACCAGTTAAGACAACTGAGGCATTGAAGGATTCGAAGTGATGAAAGCAATGAATGAGGAACTAAAGTTCATCGAAGTTAACAACACTTGGTCACTTATCGAATTACCTTAAGACAAGAAGGAAATTGATGTGAAGTGGGTATACAAGGTGAAGTTGAATCCCAGAGGAGAAGTAACTCGACACAAGGCAAGATTTGTGGCGAAAGGATTTCTTCATAAAGAAGGAATCGACTTTGACGAAGGCCTGATCTAGCATACCTTTGTCACACAAGGCCTGATCTAGCATACAGTGTAGGTATGGTGAGTAGATTCATGCAGAAGCTAAGTCAAATGTATCACACCTAGTAGCGACAAAGAGGATATTAAGGTATCTGAAAGGAACTCTCGACTATCGCATTTTGTTTCATGCATGTGATGAAGGAAAAGAATGCAAATTAGTGGAATACACCGACTCAAGTTGGTGTAGTGATGTTGAGGATTGAAAATCCACAACTGGCTATGTGTTTATGCTAGATGGTGCACCAGTTGCTTGTAGTTCAATAAAGGAACCAGTAGTGGCACTATCATCTTGTGAAACAAAATACATAGCTGCTTCTCTCAGTGCAAGTTAAGCAACGTGGATGGTGAATTTGCTCGAAGAAATTACAGGGAAGAATCATGGAGCAATTACCATGAAGATCGACAACATGTCTGCTATCAATCTGGCAAAGAATTCGATAGCACATGAACGAAGCAAACACATCGAAATGAGGTTCCATTATCTTTGAGGGCTGGTAGCAAAAGCGAAGTTGAATTTGGAACACTGCAGAACTGAGAATCAGATTGTAGACATCATGACGAAGGGAGTGCAGGTTGAAGTGTTCAAGAAGTTAAGGTATATGATGAATATATATAGTTTAGACACAATGAATTAGGTAGTGTGTTGAATTGTAATTTCTTGTGTCGAAGCAGGTTGCTAGATAGGGACAAGGAAGTTGTCGAATTGCCTAGTGTGTGTCGAAATTGTTTTATTATCAAAGTGTTAGAGGAGTAACCTCGACATGAATTTTATCTTAAACCTAATTTTGTAGTGCTAGCAGAATTATGCATTTTGGGCTTTTTTGTTTTTGGGCTTTATTTAGGGAGAGAGCATGCTAAATCTATAAATAGAGAGTAACCATATTATTGTAAAGTGATTCACTTGAATAAAATTGCAGTTTTGAGAATAGAGACTTACTCTACAGAAATTTTTCTTCTTCCCTATTTTGTATTGAATTCCTAATTCTCTTTCTTCTTAAATTTATCTTTTCTCCTTTCATTGTTATTGTGTAGAAAAAATTATCTTACAACTAAAATTGTTTGATTCATTCGAATGAAAAATAAAAAATAAGAAGAGAATTCAATCGGGTGATTGAATTTTATTTATTAAGATTGATTTGTAATTATTCAAAGTCTTGAGTTTAAATCTAATAAATTTTGAAAAAAAAAATAGTATAAATTACGAATTTTTAAGTTTAGTTATAAAATAACTGCGTTTTTGAGGTTCCTGGTTAAAAAAATTCGTTAAATATTGAGGCTTATATTTTGAATAAATTATTACATGCAAAATAGTTCAAGTTCTTTGGAGTAGTCATATAGGCCCTCAACATCAAATAGATTCTTGTTAAAAATAATTAAAAATCAAACAGATCAGATTGGTGATAAAAAAAATTCAATAAATACGTGGAAGTGGATATATTGATCAGTTAGACGTATAGAATTTGTTTTATATGATAAAGAAATTTTAGGATAAGAATAACTTAATATGAATTTGGTGTGGGCATTGAGTTCGTTTGGCAACTTCTGATAAAACTAACCCACCTACTTAATTTATGCAAACCATTCGAATTAGGGATGGCGAAACGACCCGACCCGACCCGTCATTTTGCTTGCACTTTTTTCGTTGGATTCATCAATCCCATACGAGAACGATGATAAATAGGTGATGTATTCGTTGTTGAGAGTTAATAAATTTTAACATTAATTATTGAATTTAATATGTAAGGCCGAATACAAATATTTATAAAAAAAAATTGTTGAAGTTAATAATAAGACTCTATTGACATAAAAAAAGAAAAGAAATAATAAAAATTAAATGAATTGTAGAGAGAAGAAAAATAACTTATAACAAAAGTTTTCAATCTCAACAAATTTAATTTTTCTCTAAATTCATTTAATTGTAACTAATTTTTAATTTATATACATTAATTCAAACTCAAATGTAAGTAAATAAAATTAAAATTAGGCAAGTTAAATTTGAATATATATATCTAACACTTAATAATCTTCCGACAAAAAAGTTGTTGTTATGAGTGTTTATTTTGTTGGATATCAGCTAAATTTAGCACTTACTTGCTAATTAAATAATTAAAATAAAATAAAAACCAAATGAGAGAGACTGCTGAAATGAGAGAGACTGTTGTGTTGAGTTATGAGTGGAAGTAATTGAATTATCATTACAAGCAAAAACCACCTCTTATAGGTGTGATTTCCAACTAACAAACTAGGTTCTAATGAAAGTAAACCATTGCAATATAGTTAGTTAAGCTAACTAACTTCTAAATTAGTTATCAAAAAAAAAAAAAAACTAACTTCTAAATTAACCAACAAACTTGTAACCAATTAAGTACTAGCAAGTAACTAACTTTACAGAGTTTAAATTACAACTAACACTCATTAATTCAAATTATCAAAGGTAATAAATCTCAATTATCAATATTAAAAATAATATATTTTATACAAAGTTTTTATTTCAACCCACTAATAATTGAGAAATATATCATGACAACGCCATCATTTTTTTTTTAATATATACAACCTATTGTCATACTCTAATTTTGTCCCAAGTTTTCTTTATTAATTTTGTTTAAGTCAATAGCATCCTTTACCATGGCATATATTATATTTTTTTTAGCATAATTCATTTAGGTCAACAAAAGTCAATCCATTTTTAGTTTATTCATCTCAATCCATTTGCCATTTCAATTTGGATTTTTAAGCCATTTTATTCAAAGATGTGGTTTCTTGCACTAGAAGTTCATTTTGAAAAAGTCAATATAAAAAAGGAATGTGCATTAGAATACAAAGTCTCCTAAATGTTCATTTTCAATCCATCCATTAGAAATAAAAAGTTAAATTAAAAATAAATAAAAATGTCCAAAATATTTAATTCATTTTCTACACCATTATTCATTTTTTTACATCTCATGACAACTTTCATCATCATCGTCGTCATCATCATCATCATTCAAGTTCAACATAAACCAAGTTTGATTTTTTTTACATCTCATTTGCATCATCATCCAAGTTCAACATAAGCCAAAAGCACTTTATCCCACACATATCACATATCTTCATCCCAAAATTCAAACCAAATGAAAAAACAAACAAATGAAATTAGGTAAAAAAAAGGAGAATCAAAACTGAAATAAAGAGAGACATTAATCATTTGTATACATCTGTGATATCACTACATCAACATAACATCATACATACACATACATGAGTTTACACAAGATTGGCACATGCTTTACAAGATGAACACATGTTTTTTTCACTCTTGTTTCCCTCCAAAACTCAGCTGTAAAACTCACACTCACCTTGCCATAATGTCAGCTCATTGATCACAAGAAATCCCTCACATTTCCATTCACACGGATAACTAACTTCTCAAAAATATCTTCTATTTTCACATGCTTACAATGGACTTTGCATGCTCACCACCTTAGTTCACTCCTTCCCTATTTAAACAACTTCAAATCAGAGAGAGAAAGGGAACAAAGTTACAACTTTGAGCATAGAAACTACCTTCAACCCACCAATTCACCTTTCACAAAAAGCTTACATCACTCTACACCGTGAGAAGTTGTTTTGAATTGTGAACAAACTTGCAAAACTTGTGTTGTGTGTGGTTGCTTGATAATCATCACTGCAACCAAATTTCAAACAAAAGTAAAAACAGAGCAACACATTCACGGTAGTTTCAAGCTTAATTCAGTAGGAATTTGGAAAGAAGAGGAATGGGGGAATAAGAGGAATGAGGAAATATGCAGAAAGACGTAAAGAAACGTGTTACCTAAGCAATTCGTGTGTGGCCGAAATCTAGAGATTTATCTGCAGAATTTTCATACTCGCCAAAAAATCTCAATCTCCGATCAGGTATATTTCTCCACTTTTTACAGAATCTCTTGATAAGGTTCCATAGCTCTGATCACGCTGAATCTTTCCCCTATAGCAATTTGTTCCAATTCACGCCCATGACCATTTAATTTCAAAATTAGGTCAAGACGCTCTTCATGTTCTTGCTTGTTTTTCCCGATTTATGATTTATGCATGATTTCCATGAAATAACTACTTAAGTAGCTTTGTTGTGTTGCCCTGAACTCATATGTATGCTTGAAATCATGTGATGGTTTGATTGAAGACTGAATCAATCTTTATTTGTTATGAACATTAAGCCTCTGATTTCTCCATTTTTTAGCTTGTTTGATGTGTTTTAATCACCTCCGTGCGTCTGCAGTTGATGTGTGTTTGATTCTTCAACTTGTTTTTGCACTAACCTTGAGTTTTGTCCATGATTGAATCTGAGATCGTGAGAGAAAATGGGAGAATGAGGAAGAGAGTGTTTGAGTTTTTCCAGATCAAACGTGATCCATCAGATGGCCATGTTTTATTCTTTTTTAATTTAAATTTTACACTTGTCATATGCTCATTGGTTGTTTTTGGATAAATTGGGAATGAGATCCTACACAGGACCCCATGAGTGTCCACCATGAACCTTTAATCCATAGCCTCTTGATTTGATTTAACCTCTAAGTAGGCTAATCTGAGGCCCACGCTTGCCTAATCGAAGAGAGTATTTTGAGCCATATGATCATAATCAGATTACCACGTGTGGGTCAGAGGTCAACCACACATTGTTTTTTTTTGTTTCTAATCAATTTGGGCCCTGAACTTGGGCCTAGATGTTTTTTGCTTTACTTGCCCCCTTAGCCCCCTTATTCTCTTATTTGCACCCTTGTTCCTTTCTAGTTTTTATTTTTGGGCCAAGCCCATGCTTGTTTTTTTTTTTTATGTATTGAGTGGAAGTACTGACTTGTATGTGTAAAAGCAAAAGGAGTTAGTTTCAACCTTAAATAGTGACAAAAATTAAAGCCAAAAAAGTGCAGAGTATAAAAAATCATATGAAGCTAGTAAATAACACAAATATATGAAAGCATTCAACATGTCATTCATGAGATCATAATCTTCCTTTCCATTCTAACCCAAAGTAAGTAAAGCTATTCAAATTCTTTGGATTCTCAAATATGAATGTGAATATTCTAAATTTAGGACCAATATGTAACATTTAAAGTCTCTATAAAAGAATCCTTGAGAACATTTATACATTTTAGATAGAGATTCAACAATTTCTCAAACACATGGTATACTTAAGTGAAACTGAAATACAACAACATCAAATTCAAATTTTTTAACTCTTATATGAAAATAACATATCAACAAAATTTCAATTCATACAACAACATATGATAGAATACCTAACTAACAACAATAACACTAATACTACCTTTGATATCCAATATCTTAATCAATGCTTGTGTCATATTTTCATCCTCGATTATTTGCTTCTACCTCATTTCCTGAACCTCTCACGCATAAAACAAGACAAAATCAAAATATTTTTTCGCATATTTTAATTCAACAAAAACCATATAAGTGGAAATGAAGTGTAAATCTAAATTAAAGAAGATGATTTCACATTTAAGAGAGAAAATTAATGACTGAAAAATTAAAGAACAATCTCGTGAGATTGTATTGAGAGAGGAATTGTGGTAAAACTTTTCATCCAACAATAAACTCTCAAATCCATCTCTACGATCTCAAACATGTAGTCCATTTCTTCAACCACGCACCTTCAACCAAGAAAACAATATGTAATGATAAAAAAAATTGAAAGAGTAAAATGGTAATTTGGTGAGAAGTTCAAATCTATATTGTTTTTACCGTTTTGAGTTATGACAATCGAAGAAGGAGAGCGACAATTGACAGCAAAGTCGCTCGAAACTGTTGAGTTGTAATTCCTTGTGTCGAAGTAGTGTAGCTCGATAGAAGCAAGGAGTAGTCGAATTGTTAAAATGTGTGTGTCGAGTTGTAATAGTGTGTCGAAGCAGGTTGTTTTACACAGGATTTCGACTTAGACCTATTTTAGTAATGTTAGCTATTTTGGGCTTTTATAGTTTTTGGGCTTTGCCTTGGGGTGCAAACTAACCTAAATCTATAAATAGGGAGAAACCCTTATTTTTTGTAACTAACTCAGAATTAAGAAATTGTATTCACAGTTTGCAGTAACAATTGAAATAACATAATTTCCACAGATTGTGGGCAGAGAGTTCTTTGCAGAAAATTGTTCATCTTCTTCTCCAACGTTTTTCTTTCTTTTCTTTCTCAACCTCTTCTTTTCATTGCCAATGTGTGATCGTTAACAATCTTGAGATCAAAGTTGAATAGAAGAATTCTCCATAGGTTATGGTGAATTTCCAACATCTGGTATCTAGAGCTCCGATTGCGATTCAAGGAAGAAAACTGTGATGGCGACGAATCATCCAAACGGGCACTTTCCGGCGAGCCTTCCGATTCTCAAGAAAGACAATTATGAGAATTGGTGCAAGCAGATCAAGGTGGTTTTCTGTTATCAAGATCTTTGGGATCTTGTGAAGGAAGGAGTAGCACCGCTTACAGAAGACGCGACGGATTAAGAAAAGGCTGCACACAAAGAATTGAAGAAGAAAGATTATAAAGCTCTCTTTATAATCCATCAATGTGTTGATCCAGATAATTTTTAAAAGGTTAGTGATGCAGAATCAGTAAAAGAAGCTTGGGAGATTCTTGAAAAATCGTTTGGAGGTGCAGAGAATGTGAAAGAGGTGAGGTTACAAACGCACAAAAGAACTTATGAATTGCTTCAGATGGAATACAATGAAAGTATAACAGATTTCTTCACCAGAGTTACAAAGCTGGTGAATCAAATCAAGGTATGTGGAGAAGTGTTGACATCAAGATTAGTTGTGTCAAAGATCTTGAGGTTATTGGCTCCAAAATTTGACCACGTGGTAGTAGCCATAGAAGAGTCGAAAGACTTGTCATTATTGACGAAGGAAGAGCTTCAAGGGACGCTTGAGTCTCATGAACAAAGGATGGGTGAAAGAGCTGCAGGAAAGTCGAAGAGTGATATGGCTTTGCAAGCGCAGTCAGAAAAGGAAAGGAAAGGCAAAGGAAGCTGGAATGGCAACAAAGGTAGAGGAGGCTACACCAATTCGACTGGTCGAAATCAGCAGGAAGGAAACTGGTCGAATCAGAGAAAACCCTGGAACCAAGGCAACCAAAGAGGAGGTGCTGCAGGTAGAGGAAGAAGTGGTGGTCGAAAGCCTGACAAAAGTCACATTCAGTGTTTCAATTGTTATAAGCATGGTCACTATTTTTGTGATTGTCCAGAAAAGAAGAATAATCAAGAAACTGATGCAAAGCTGGCGAAACATGAAGAAGAAGTGATGTTGCTGATGGTCACAACAAGAGACGAAGAGAGATTCCAGGACCAGTGGTACTTGAATTCAGGATGCTCATCACACACGACTGGAATAAAAGATTGGTTTGCCAACATGAAGCCCTCGTCGAAGAACACAATGAAGTTTACAAATGACAACACTCTAGCAGCTGAAGGTGTTGGTGATGTTCTGATTATGAGGAAAGATGGCAAGAAGTCAACAATTTCCAATGTGTTGTACATACCAAGCATGGAGAGTAATTTGCTCAGTATAAGGCAGCCGGTTGAGAAGAACTACAAGGTATCAGTCGAAGACAAGATGATGAGAGTTTTTGACTCAAGTGGTAGGTTAATCTTGATGGCTCCAATGTCTCAGAATAGGACCTTCAAGATTGAACTCAATGTGATGGAGCATAAGTTCCTAGCAACTGCAGCCAGCAGAGATGAGTGGTTGTGGCATTTTCGACTAGGCTATCTCAACTTCAATGACATCGGAGAGCTGAAGAGAAGAAATATGGCTTTCGGATTACCTGAAATCAACATTCTAAGTGACGTTTGTGAAGAGTGTGTTCAGTCGAAACAACACAAGAATAACTTCAGCAAGGATGCAGGAAGGAAGTCGAAAGCAATTCTGGAAGTCATATACTCTGATGTATGTGGTCAAATCCAGGTGGATTAGATTGCAGGTAACAAATACTTTATCACGTTCATAGATGATTACAGTCGAAAGCTGTGGACTTACCTCATCAAGAAGAAAAGTGATGTGAACGAGGTATTTGCTAGATTCAAATCTATGGTCGAAAGACAGTGGTCGAAAGCTGAAAATTCTGTGGACTGATGGTGGTGGAGAGTATGTGTCGAAAGAGTTTGATGCATTATGTAAAAAATAAGGGATTATGCATGAGGTGTTGTCACCCTACTGTTGCGGTGAGAATCGGATATCAAGCTATTAATCAACTTGAATCACAAATCATGAAGTTCACCACCGAGCTTTGATTTATCCAAAGGAAAGGGTAAAGATCTAAGAAAACCCTAAATGCGTTATGTAACAACAAAGCTAGAGATCTAAGGTTTGGGGGTTGGTTATACCTAGGGAAGGTGTTAGCACCCTAAGTATCTGTAGTACTCTACAGGAACCTCTTGTTAGTATTTGTGTTATGCTAAAGTTTGCTTGCTAAGGGGAAGTGCTAAGGTAAAGACCTAAGGTATATACACTAAGTATGCACGTCAAGACGTCGCATCTCGTGCCTACGTATCCTGACTATGATGGAATCAGAGCATTCGTAGTTCACCTAACTAGGGTTGAGGAACTCTTGATAATGATCAAGGTTCCAAAGGGAAGTGAGTATTCATGATCATGGTACTCACATAGAGTTCAAAAACTCTCTAAGTCTATGTTGAAAGACTAACCTAAAGTTGACTTTAAACAAAGTCAAAAGGGGAAATGAGTACACATCATAATGGTACCCATATAGAGTTTAAAAACTCCAAACCTAACTCTAAGTTATGAAACAAAATGGCTCTCATGAGGCCAATGGAGATGATCCTAATAAGGTCAAGGAAATGAAAAGGGAAAGGTCTAATCTATCTTAAAAATGACTCATAAGTCAACATGGTAACTTTCCTTTGGAATTTGGAAGCAACAACAAGGGCAAGGATGAAGCTTTAAGCATAAGTGATAACAATCAGAAATGAATAAGAGAACACCAAACACCCATCAGCAACTCATGGAAAAAACCTTATGGTGTCAAGAAAGTATCAACAAGTAACAAAAGTATTCACATAGACAACACATCAAAATTTAGGTCAAAACCAAACAAAAATCATAATATGATATAGCACGATACATGAGTTAAACGAACGACTAGGAACCCAAGATAATGATCAAGTGACATAGTCAAGATAAGATCGAAAATCAAAAGATGTCTAAATTACAAGTCACAAAAATTAAAAATAAAAATGTAACACCCATATATAAAACTCATACATCAAAGCATAAATATTATATATAGATCCAAGTGTTTGGTACTGAAACACATAAGCTCATAGTTAACACATTGTATACAAATAAATGCCCTAAAGTACAAAGTACAAAAACCTAAGGCATATTATACACAAGATGTTCAAATGATAAAAACTAAGAACTAGATCAACAATGATCCCAAAATACACTTCGCTACGAAAGCTAGCCATCAACAAGCAAGGAAAAGATCACACGACCTTATCCTTACCCTTCTCGGAACCTGGAGCACCGGAAATACATCAACAACGTGGGGTGAGATACATCAAATCTCAGTGAGTTCCCTATCTTATGGATTCTCTCGGATTAACAAGGTTCTAACAATCCTAACTCAAGTCCGGGGAAAAGGGGAAAGGACTCTTGAGTTCACATTTCAATTCTCACACTATATGGAAACATGACATGAGTTCATTAACTTACAACATCACTAATCGATAACCATACCAAGACATCTCGTCTTCCCGTCCGTTTCTACGTCTAGAAGGCGACCCGAGTCATAGATCCTTGTAGTTACTTGGCATACGAATTGGATTCGGGATCATCGGCCTGTTAACCGTGAACCATCACTTCTCATGGCCTGTTAACCATCACAAGTCTCTACCCATAGCATATGCTCCAATCGTACTACACGTATGGAATCAAACCTACCAAGTAATTGTGTACCTGTTTCAGAGGAGCTCGAGACACATGAAACTACACTCAAAATATTCCGGTTACGATTACATGATCACATACAACAATACGATTGTATTCGACAATCACAAGACTACACCGCCTTAAGGCCTCTCTTGCCTTTTCACAACCACAAAGGTTAACCACATGTTCCATACTAGTGTTTCACTCTCAACTAGGCCAATACTCGGCAAGGGTGTATCTTTCAACAACACGTGCCCGAGCATCGCCATCTAGAGTTATCTACAATTTCTAGTTCCTTACTAGATTCTCCTATAGTTCAAGTTTGAGGTTTCCTCACTCTTCCTATCTTATTTTCATATTAATATGCATTCCTATATTACAATCATGTTAAACAATATTAGGATAGGCAAGACATGTCATAATTGCATAGTAGAATAATATATAACAATTAAAACATAAACATATTGCTTTTGGAACTTTCTCGATTATTTAATCGGTCAGTAAATTCGACATATTTCATCTCCATTCCATAGAATATTTCCTCGGCTTTACATCGATATAAAGAATGATCGAATTCGATAAACGAGTCGAAAGTTATGAATTTTCTCGTTTTGGAAGAAAACTCTAAGTCCCAGGTCACGCTAAGCGCGCCCCTGTCCGCGCTAAGCGCGCAACTCTCTGCCATCTGGGGTTGCAGGATTTCAACACCGCGTTGAGCGGGCTTCTGCGCGCTAAGCGCGCTCTGCGAAACTCAGAAAAATGCCTGCTATAACAGTTCAAAAACCAGCTCCTCTAAACCCTCAATACTAGTTCCAACAACCCACTAGAGGCATATTCAACCTGTTTCTATCATAGTTTCATCATCAAACTTCACAAACCAAATTTTCCACAAAATCACAAATTCTTCATAAACCCTAAATCTCCAACCAAATTAAAACAATCAAAACTTCAAAACAATTAACAATATATGTTTCTACAAGTATATTGATCATTCATTTCGATTTATATCAAATTCCAACCGTTAAAACATCGATTTCCACATTCTAGCCTAAAACTCATATTATCCAAAATCTCTAAACAATGGTACTAACTAGAACCCACCTTGGATAGAGGTTGAAAATGAGGAAGATGAGATGATTGGATGAAGTTTGGATCAATGGATGATGATTGTTCTTGGATTTTCTTCCAAAACCCTTTTCTCCTCTTTTTCTCCTTCCTTTCTCTTTTCTTCTTTCTTTCCTCTTCTTTTCCTTCTTTTCTCTTTCTTTCCTTTCTTACTATCTTTTTCTTTTTATAGGTTTGGAAAGTGGAAGCAAAATAAGTAACAAACTTAGTATTAGAAATAATACTACTAAATTTCCAAAAAGTATCAAAAGTCCAAATTAATAAAATACGGGGTATTACATCCTCCCCCCTTAAATAGAAATTCGTCCTCGAATTTAAAGGATTACCTGAACAAATGAGGGTAAGCATCTCGCATTTCCGATTCAAGTTCCCAAGTTGCATCACCAGGATGCGTTACATCCCACTACACCTTAACAAGAGAAATATCCTTGTTCCTTAATACTTTCGTTTCTCTTCCCACAATGCGACTCGGTTGAGGTTCAAAAGTCAAGTCTGCTTCTATTTCAATCGTATCCGGTAGAATTGGCTGAAGAGGATCTGGAACAAATCTGCGAAGTTGGGATACATGAAAATATCATGCATTTCTGACAGAGAAGGAGGTAAGGCCAACCTGTACGCTACTTCCCCAATCCTTTCTAAAACTTGATACGGCCCCATGTATCTCGGACTTAACTTCCATGACTTAAACGGTCCTTTCAGTCCTAATCTCGGAGTAACTTTCAAAAACACATGGTCACCTTCTTCAAATTCTAAAGGTCTCCTCTGGTTATCCGCATAATTCTTTTGTCGATCTTGTGCTTGTTTAATTTTCTCGCGGATCATTCGAATCTTTTCCGTAGTCTCTTGGATAATTTCGGGTCCCAAAATTCTATCTTCACCAACCTCCGCCCAACACAAAGGTGTTCTACATTTTCTCCCATACAATGCTTCATACGGAGCCATACCGATGCTCGCATGATAACTATTATTATAAGAAAACTCAATCAATGGTGGAAGTTCTTTCCAATTCCTTTTACTCTCTAACACACAAGCTCTCAACATATCCTCCATCGTTTGTATCGTTCGCTCAGTCTGACCATCCGTCTGTGGATGATTAGACGTGCTCAAACGCAACTCCGTCCCCACAGCTTGTTGAAAAACTTTCCAAAACCTTGAAGTAAACTTTGGATCTCTATCTGACACGATATTAGAGGGAAAACCATGCAATCTCACAATTTCGGCAATAAACAACCTTGCAAGATGACTCGCTTTGAAGGTAGTCTTCACGGCCAAGAAATGCGCCGACTTTGTCAACCGATCTACTATTACCCAAATCGAATCATAACCTCCTTGCGTACGGGGTAAACCTACTGCGAAATCCATAAAAATACTATCCCATTTCCAAATTGGGATTTCTAATGGTTGCAATAATCCACCTGATCTTTGATGTTCAATCTTAACTTGTTGGCATACCGCACATTCCGACACGAAGACCGCAACATCTCTTTTCATACCGAACCACCAATAGTCCTTCTTTAAATCTTGATACATCTTTGAAGAACCCGGATGTATAGTGAAGGCACCCTTATGCGCTTCCTCTAAAATCCTTCTTTTTAAAGTCGCATAGTTCGGAACGCAAATTCTTTGGTTAAACATAATCATTCCATCGCTAGCGTGCACAAAACCCGGTTGACTTAGCATCTCTTGCAACTTCTCATCCAATAATTGTCCTTGTTGAATTTCAACTCTTAAAGTAGAATTGACATTCAAATTCCCCATAATCACTCCATTAGGAGTCCACACAAACTGAAGATTTAAATCTCTAAACTTTTCCAACAACGAATATTCTAACATCATCAATTCGGCCTTTCTCAAAACTTTCCTACTCAAGGCATCAACCACTTTGTTCGCTTTACCCGGATGGTATTTTAGCTCTAGATCATAATCCTTTAAATATTCCATCCACCTCTTTTGACGCATATTCAACTCTTTTTGGTCAAAGAGGTACTTTAAACTCTTGTGGTCACTAAACATTTCAAAATATACTCCATATAAATAGTGACGCCACACTTTCAAAGTAAACACCACCGCCGTTAATTCCAAATCATGGGTTGGATAATTCTTCTCGTGAATTTTCAATTGTCGAGAAGCATACGCCACCACATGACTTTCTTGCATTAAAACGCCTCCTAATCCCATCTTAGACGCATCACAAAATACCTCATACGACTTGCTAGGATTGGGAATAATCAGAACGGGAGCTGTAGTCAATCTTTCCTTCAAACTCATAAAACTTTGTTCACACGCCGAATCCCACTCAAAGGGGCAATCCTTCCGAGTAAGCTTAGTAATTGGCAATGCTAATTGCGAAAAGCCTTTGATAAAACCTTCTGTAGTAACCTGCTAGACCCAAGAAACTTCTAATTTCTGATACATTCTTCGGTCTCTCCCAATTAATCACAACTTCAACCTTTGACGGATCCACTGCTACACCACCCTGTGATATAACGTGACCAAGAAAACTAACTTCAGACATCCAGAACTCGCACTTGCTTAACTTGGCAAAAAGTTGCTTCTCTTGTAAGATCGATAAGACGATTCTCAAATGTCCTTCGTGCTCTTGTGGAGTACAGGAATAGATAAGAATGTCATCAACGAAGATCACAACAAATTGATCCAAGTAAGCTCGAAATAACTGATTCATATAGTCCATAAAAACAGCTGGAGCATTAGTCACACCGAAAGGCATCACTAGGAATTCGTAATGACCATAACGGGTCCTAAATGCAGTCCTAGGTACATCGGAACTCTTCACTCGGATTTGGTGATAACCCGACCTCAAATCAATCTTCGAGAACACACAGGCTCCTTTCAATTGATCTAATAGGTCGTCTATCCTGGGCAAGGGATACTTATTCTTAATGGTGACTTTATTCAGCTGACGATAGTCGATACACAACCGCTTCCCACAGTCCTTCTTCTTTACTAATAATACTGGAGCTCCCCACGGTGAGACACTAGGTCTAACAAAATGCTTAGCCATAAGCTCTTCCAATTGTTCCTTCAGTTCTCTCAATTCAAGCGGTGCCATCCGATACGGAGAAACGGATATAGGAGCCGTTCCCGGTACCAGGTCAATAGAAAATTCCACTTCCCTCTCCGGAGGAAGAGAAGTGACATCTTCGGGGAAAACTTCGGAAAACTCGCAAACTACTGGAATATCCATAACTTGGAGGTCACTACTCCCTTCCTTAGTGAGAACCAAAAGAACAGATTTCTCTTCTTCGAACAAGAAATTTATCATTCCAACCGTACCTTCTAGAATAGTTGTTAAGACATCTTTCAGGATAGCATCAATAGATGGAATGATGATGAGCTTTTCTTCACACCCAATAAACACCGAATTAGCAGAAAGCCAATCCATTCCCAAAATGACATCAACTTTCTTAAATGATAAGCAAATAAGATCAATCTGAAAAACTCTACCGTCCACAGACAAAACACAATTTTCACACATCAACGGTGTCTCAACTATTTCATCCATGGCGGTAGTGACCACCATAGGAGGAGACAAAGGAACAGACCGCAACCCAAGTCACTTCATACATCTAAGGTATAAACCCTTCCTTGTGTCTGCATCCTATTCTGAGGACAATCTCTTTTTAGATGACCCACCTTCTGACATTGGAAACACTTTACCCCTTCAAGACTACACCTTCCAGAATGATTCTTGCCATAAGTGCGACACACCGGAGGTGTACTCACCCTTGAATCTTGAACTTGTTTCCCTTTGAAGGATTGTTGCCTAGGCCTGAATTGTTGGTTGGATCTTCCGCGATCCCCTTGACTCACTCTACTCGCAACACCTTCAGCTTGGACTTTCTTCAAACTATGCTCGGCCACATAGCATTGCCTTAAAAC
Organism: Lathyrus tuberosus; assembly: GCA_022829125.1. Classification (NCBI taxonomy): domain Eukaryota; kingdom Viridiplantae; phylum Streptophyta; class Magnoliopsida; order Fabales; family Fabaceae; genus Lathyrus; species Lathyrus tuberosus. The sequence goes on along the minus strand of JALAZF010000463.1, from coordinate 2,749,791 downwards.
TTCAGCATATGTAGTGAACTATCTCTGAGATACACTATGGGATATTTCAGCTCTAAGCCCAAAAATAAATTGGTCCACCTTCCACCTCTCATCTGGAGCATACATAGCCTGCCTAGAATAAGCAGCCATGTCCTCATACTTCTCAGCATAACTGGCCACAGTCATACTACCTTGTCTTAATTGTTGAAATTCAAATTCTTTCTGAGTCCTCAATGAGCTCGGAAAATACTTCTCCATGAAATTAACTTTGAACTGTTCCCAAACCTTAGGCACTTCCTGAATAGCCATCAAAGCCGAAGCGCTCTCCCACCATCTCATAGCGGGACCATTCAGTGAATAAGTAGCGAACAACACCTTATTCTCTTCGCTGCATTGGACTATCAAGAAAATCCTCTCCATACCAGAAATCCATTCGTGAGCCTTCACGGGATCTAATCCACCATGAAATTCTGGGGGATTCATGCGGATAAAATTCTGGAATTTCCCACCTTCAGCTTCTGGAACAACTACCATAGGATGCAAACCTCCATTCATTTGTTGCACCATTTGCTGCATGAATAGATTCTGTTGATGTTGCATCTGCTGCATAAACTGATACAGAGGAGCATTGCCATCGTCGCCCGGTGGATTCGTCCCTTCAGGAGTAGTGCGGGGTCTACCACGAGTGTTTCTACGTCCTTCAGCCATGTTCCTAAAGGTCATACAAATAGGATTAAGTTGATCAGGCTCAATGCCATGAATATAACACTTGAGACCAATGGCGACACGACGTATATAAAACAGAAAGAAATACTTATACTATTTCATGGCTACGTCGAGGATACGACCTGCTCTGATACCAACTATAACACCCATATATAAAACTCATACATCAAAGCATAAATATTATATATAGATCCAAGTGTTTGGTACTGAAACACATAAGCTCCTAGTTAACACATTGTATACAAATAAATGCCCTAAAGTACAAAGTACAAAAACCTAAGGCATATTATACACAAGATGTTCAAATGATAAAAACTAAGAACTAGATCAACAATGATCCCAAAATACACTTCGCTACGGAAGCTAGCCATCAACAAGCAAGGAAAAGATCACACGACCTTATCCTTACCCTTCTCGGAACCTGAAGCACCTGAAATAAATCAACAACGTGGGGTGAGATACATCAAATCTCAGTGAGTTCCCTATCTTATGGATTCTCTCGGATTAACAAGGTTCTAACAATCCTAACTCAAGTCCGGGGAAAAGGGGAAAGGACTCTTGAGTTCACATTTTAATTCTCACACTATATGGAAACATGACATGAGTTCATTAACTCACAACATCACTAATCAATAACCATACCAAGACATCTCGTCTTCCCGTCCGCTTCTACGTCTAGAAGGCGACCCGAGTCATAGATCCTTGTAGTTACTTAGCATACGAATTGGATTCGGGATCATCGGCCTGTTAACCGTGAACCGTCACTTCTCATGGCCTGTTAACCATCACAAGTCTCTACCCATAGCATAGGCTCCAATCTTACTACACGTAGGGAATCAAACTTACCAAGTAATTGTGTACCCATTTCAGAGGAGCTCGAGACCCATGAAACTACACTCAAAATATTCCAGTTACGATTACATGATCACATACAACAATACGATTGTATTCGACAATCACAAGACTACACCGCCTTAAGGCCTCTCTTGCCTTTCCACAACCACAAAGGTTAACCACATGTTCCATACTAGTGTTTCACTCTCAACTAGGCCAATACTCGGCAAGGGTGTATTTTTCAACAACACGTGCCCGAGCATCGCCATCTAGAGTTGTCTACAATTTCTAGTTCCTTACTAGATTCTCCTATAGTTCAAGTTTGAGGTTTCCTCACTCTTCTTATCTTATTTTCATATTAACATGCATTCCTATATTACAATCATGTTAAACAATATTAGGATATGCAAGACATGTCATAATTGCATAGTAGAATAATATATAACAATTAAAACATAAATATATCGCTTTTGGAACTTTCTCGATTATTTAATCGGTCGGTAAATTCGACATATTTCATCTCCATTCCATAGAATATTTCCTCGGCTTTACATCGATATAAAGAATGATCGAATCCGATAAACGAGTCGAAAGTTATGAATTTTCTCGTTTTGGAAGAAAACTCTAAGTCCCAGGTCGCGCTAAGTGCACCCCTGTCCGCGCTAAGCGCACAACTCTCTGCCATCTGGGGTTGCAGGATTTCAACACCGCGCTGAGCGAGCTTCTGCGCGCTAAGCGTGCTCTGCGAAACTCAGAAAAATGCCTGCTATAACAGTTCAAAAACCAGCTCCTCTAAACCCTCAATACTAGTTCCAACAACCCACTAGAGGCATCTTCAACCTGTTTCTATCATAGTTTCATCATCAAACTTCACAAACCAAATTTTCCACAAAATCACAAATTCTTCATAAACCCTAAATCTCCCACTAAATTAAAACAATCAAAACTTCAAAACAATTAACAATATATGTTTCTACAAGTATATTGATCATTCATTTTGATTTATATCAAATTCCAACTGTTAAAACATCGCTTTCCACATTCTAACCTAAAACTCATGTTATCCAAAATCTCTAAACAATGGTACTAACTAGAACCCACCTTGGATAGAGGTTGAAAATGAGGAAGATGAGATGATTGGATGAAGTTTGGATCAATGGATGATGATTGTTCTTGGATTTTCTTCCAAAACCCTTTTTTCCTCTTTTTCTCCTTCCTTTCTCTTTTGTTCTTTCTTTCCTCTTCTTTTCCTTCTTTTCTCTTTCTTTCCTTTCTTACTATCTTTTTCTTTTTATAGGTTTGGAAAGTGGAAGCAAAATAAGTAACAAACTTAGTATTAGAAATAATACTACTAAATTTCCAAAAAGTATATAAAGTCCAAATTAGTAAAATACGGGGTATTACAAAAAAAGTCCATAAAATATAAACCAAGGACTAAAGATCTAAACACTTAAACCTAAACACAAATTAAAAAAAATCAGAGAAATAATTTTAAAATTAATTAAAAAAAGAAGTCATTGACATAAAGAGTAATTGAAAATTAAGTAAAATCTTTTTTGAAAAAGGGATGGGGGTTCGGATGGATGTGTGTATCGGATTGGTGGAATCATGTGGACTCAAAGCCCATCATCCACAACCTGTTAAAAAACAAAACAAATGGTCTATACTAAAAACGAACAGGCTAAGCCCATGATCCGTTCATCACAACATACCAAAACTTTATTCCAACTTAAATCATCAACGAAAATGCTTTCAATACCTTAGGTTAACATTCTACAACTCTCAAAGAAACACCGTCAAAAAATTTGATAGCAACAATCATCACAAAACGGGTAAACAAAATAACAATGAAAGAAGAATGAAGAAACAACGACACAAATGAAATCTACTTTCTCTTTCGCTTTAGTCTCCGCTTCCTTCTTCTCCGTTTTCTCGCCTCTCTTCGTCTGGTTACGGTGGTTCTCTTCTTTGATTAACTTACGGTTTGATCTCACTTATTGCATCGATCTCAGGTTCGTGTGATTCTTGTTTCACATTTGTTTGGTTTTTGTTGAATCTCTTCTCCTTATCTCATTCTTGTTCAATCTTGGTTTTGAGATTTAGGGATTGAAAAATGGGTTTGTGTTGGTAAAGATTGAAGGTTTTTTGGGTGAATAAGGAACAGTTGCAGGTTAAGGGTTGAAGGAGATTGTTGAGTGGTTTTTGGGTTTTTTAATGGTTGAGGATGAAGTGAGGTTGGAGAAGAGGGTTGTATGAAGGGTGGTTCGAAGAAAATTTGATTGAGGAAGGATGAGAGGATGGGTGTCACGCGGAAGAGACAATTGAGTTTGAGGGAGATGGAAGGTTGTGTAGAATGAAGAGTGAGGTTGTGTAACGACTTCTGTGAAAATAAGGTTTGGAGGCCTCTCATTTGATGGTTTGCGGAATCGTTTTTACCATGAGGTTTCTGTTTTCTTTCCCTTCCCTCTTTTTTCTCTTGTTTCTTTTTTATGTTATCCTCTTTTTATCCTTAAAATCAAACTTGATCATGCAGTTTTATGGTACAAATATTGTCCTGTTGTTACAGGTTTTATTTCTTGGTCTGGCGTGGTATTGGTGTGCAGCGTGTTGTTTTGCTTTTTGCTACGGTGTAGGGTAGTAGTGAGAAGAGTATGGGTAGGTGTTGTGTGTATTGAAGCTTGGGGAGAAAATTTGGAGTGTAGCAATGTTAGTTTCACAGGTTTTGTCTGGCGCGGAGAGATGGTACGATTAGCAGAACAACATGGCAAGAGCTATTGTGAAATTAGTGCAGATTTTTTGGTTGTATTATGAGTTTGTACTGTTTTGGTGAAAAAAGAACTCTTAACATGGGGTCTATATTTTTAAGATAATTTTTTTAAAATAAAATAAAACAATTAATGAAAATTAATTAAATTAAACTAAATGAAGTTAAACTAAGAATAAAAAAAGAACTTAATTTTTTTTTAAAATTATAATTAAATTTAAATTACCTAAAATTAAACTAAATTAATAAATTAAACTAATTAAATTAAATTTAGACTAAGATTAAAAGTGAACTAACTTAAAATTAAAACTTAATTAAAATATAACCTAAACTAAAAAAACAAAATTAACCAACTTAATTCTAAATAATTCAAGATAAATATCAAGAATAACACGGAATAAAAAGAATGCATGATTAATGATTAATGAGATGCTTAACTAAAAAAATGCAAAATGGCTGACTTAAAAAAATATGAAAAATGATTAGAGGATCCGAGGGTAAATTTTGGGGTATGACAGTTGCCCCTATTTAAATATCTTCACCGGATGACATGAGTGATGTTAATCCTCGTGAAATCATGGTGAAAGATATTTAAATATAGATAATAAAAAATTTTACCCTTAGATGCAACGACATGCCATGCTATGGACAAAACTAATCTATAATGCTGACAAGCCACAAACTCTAACATAATGAAGATAAAGGGATGCTAAATGCAAAAATGCAGACGAAAACGACAGCAAATAGGGATAGAGCCTGTACAATGAGTAACGACTCACTGGGGATAACAACAACACTGAGGGAGTTGAAACGAACTGGGGAAATCTAAAGTGGTTGAGCAACTGGTTCAAACATGATCAGCTGACACTTTATAAGGATAGGATCCTCACTGGAGATAGAACCAAGAGATGGTCTCCATTAGGAAATATCCAGAGTAGTGGATCAACAAGTTCAAGTATGACTGGCTGACACTCTGAACAAAAAGAAAAAACACAACCCTTAAAGATTTAGGATTGGACCAAAGAAAAAGGAAAAAGTAGCATCCTCATTGGAAGTAGAACCAAAAGATGGTCTCCAATAGAGGTATCTAGAATGATTGATCATTAGGTTCAAGCATGACCGGATGACATTCTAGAACAAAAAGATCCTCAATGAAGTTTAAACCATAAATACGGTCTCCATTAGGGAAGAAAATAAAACAAGACATCTAAAGTGATAGAACAACGGGTTCAAGCATGATCGGTTGACACTTTTAGAAGAAAAGATCCTCACTGGAGGTAGAACCGAAAGGACGGTCTCCACGGGGGAAATAAAATAACATAACCTCATTGGAAGTAGAACCAAAATATGGGATCCAATAAGGGTATCTAGAATGATTGATCATCAAGTTCAAGTGTGACTGGATGACATTCTAGGATAAAAAGATCCTCAATGAAGGTTGAACTGGAAAACGGTCTCCACTGGGGAAGAAAACCTTCACAAACGAGTGGCATTGTCAAAGGGTTGGCAAAAAGATACATAAACTTGAGAGTCACCACTAAAGGGTTAATGGTAGGGTAGCAAATCACCAAACATTATCATTGTCAGCAGGTTGATGGATACGATCCAATTCGGAACATAGTTGCTAAAGAGTGACATCGTCAAAGGATTGATGGAACGAAACCAAATGACTTCGTCAAAGGGGTTGACCGAAAGAAAAACCTGATCTCGAACTACATCGTCAAAGGGGTGACGAAAAGAAACAACTGAATTAAAGAGTCACATCACCAAAGGATTTATGGAAAGAAAATTGACATCGTCAAAGAGTTGATGGGAAGAAAACTTGATCGAAGGAACACCTCGTCAAAGGGTTGATGGAAAAACAAACCAATTCACTAAAGAGTGACATCATCAAAAGGTTGATGGGAAGAAAGGAAACATTCACCAACATTATCATCGTCAGCAGGTTGACGAATACGATCCAATTCAGAATATATTCACTAAAGAGTGACATCATCAAAGGATTAATGGAACGAAACCAAATGACATCGTCAAAGGGGTGAATAGACTTCATCAAAGAGACACCTCATCAAAGAGTTGACAAAAAGAAATAATTCACCAAACATCATCATCGTCAAAGGATTGACAGAATGAAATAATTCACCAAACATCATCATTGTCAAAGGATTGACAGAATGAAAACCTATCCAAAGGAGCACCTCGTCAAAGGATTGACAGAAAGAAAAACCTGATCTCAGACTACATCGTCAAGATGGTTGACGGAAAGAAACACCTCAAATAGGAATCTCTTCAAAGGGTTGATGGACAAGAAAATGTATTTGAAAGTCGTCACCAAAGGGTTGATGACAAATGACTGATTGAGGGTAACAACAATTGTAACCATGAAAGATTGAATAACACCAATGACGGATAAGCTTCTCGGGAGAGACTGCCACTTATCACCATAGAAAACAAGCTTCTCAAAGAGATTGCCACTTGTTGTATACAACAGATTGAGGAAAACAACAAATACGGATAAGCTTCTCAGGAGAGATTGTCACTTATCGTTGTAAAAAGCTGAAGAAAACACCAAAGACAGATAAGATTCTCAGGAGAGACTGTCACTTATCGTTGCAAAATACCAATGACAAAACAAGCTTCTCAAGGAGACTGCCACTTGTTGTCTAAGTGAAAATTCCATGGAGATGTTGTTATGACAAAACTGTTGGAGAATAGATTATGTCTTTAATGAGGATCTGCAAAAGATTCTTCCTGCAAGACACCGTGCAAAATAAAAGCACATTCAAACTAGGTTCGGCGACCTAATCAGGTTCGAAAATAACACTTGCCAGGGACCAATGTTCAATCTAGGAACAAGCTAGAAAGAAACGATCAAACAAGACTCCAACCATTGAGGAATGAACTCAAATAGGGTTTATCTTATCCAAACATGGAAAAGATTATTGAACCAACCGTCATCCACGATAATCAAACTCTATGGGGAATTCCAGAAAGGAAGGGCACTTTATGCCTAAAGGTGACGACGCTATTGGAAAGAATAGACAAACCTAGTCACTTGGGGAATAAACGCCAAAGTGAATGAAACAGGTAAACACCGAAAAGGTATCGAAAATGCTCAGATGTCATGCATATGTATGAATGCATGTATGCCATGTTTATGCTTATGCTTATGCTGACAAAACAGACAAAGGGAAGCAAAACTAGAGATGAAATAAACATCTCAACAAGGATACCCAACCAACTTCACCAGATTGGACCGTCACTAGGGATGAACAGGAAAAATCAACAATTCTACTCCAAGGTTCCAAATAATGTGAATGTAAAGCTGATTCCAAATACAATCCAAGGGATTGTATCAATTTTATAAAGTACTTTCTCAGCTCAAAATTACACTATGTAAGAAATTTTCGATTAATTGATACTTCACAAATTCAATTAATATCAAAACGTAAAAGAGTAGGGAAAGAGAGAACAAACACGATTTGTTTAGGAAGTTCCCATACCGTCCTCGCTAAGTGTACCTCTACCCCCAATTCCGAACATGGAATTGAGATATGTATATATTACGGTTGCAATTATTTTTACAAGAGAAAACTAAACAATCAAACCCTCAAATGTCTTTAATGTCGATGCAAAGTCTTCCCTCCCCTTGATTCAAGATGAATCAAGTCCTTCGAATTTGGTCGAACAAATCACCGTCTCACGCTACTAGATTGAAGAAACCCACCGCTCTTCAATCACCTTCACTCGGTCGATTTCGATCTTCCACAATTCAAACCCAAATCTTTCTTGTACGATCATTCGACTGTAGCTACTAAACTGAATCGAACAATCTGTTCTTCAGTTACCTTCGCACAGCTGAATCCTTGTAGAGAAACCGATTTGTGCAAAAACCCCCCACAATCACTTAGATTCTTGGAGGACAAAACCTAGGGTTTTATTCAAGAAACACCTATTGATTCTCAATCCAGCACGAAGGATCCACACACCTAGGTCTGAATGTTATCACTTCAAAAATACACAACACTAACAAAAATGGTTATGTGTAGATGTTAGAGAATGTAAAGTTGAAGATGAAGATGAAGAGAAAAATCAATATCTATTTTCACGTTTCTTGTTCTACATGTAAAAAATAAGCCAAAATAATATATATACTATACTTGGAAACATAACAGGAATAACAGAATTTTGAAGTAAACAACATAGCAGAAAATTGGTGCAAAACAGTGAACGGTCGGCCTATGCAGGTGGGAGGGTCGACCTGAGCAAGGCAGTCAACCAATCTGCGCAGAAAAATAGCCTATGCGTCGACCGGAACAGGATATGCGTCGACGCATTCCTTCCATTTTTTGACAATTATAAATGCAGGTTGTATGAGTCTACCGGAGGGTCGACGCGAGCATTCCAGCTGCTGACCCTAAGAAATGTACCTTGTCTGGGTCGACCAGAACTGGGTTGTGAGTCGACTCACACCCTTGAAACATGCAAAAAACACTATCTAGACATTCCTAAGGTTCTCAACCACACCTAATGCTCCTAGAACATTGCCAACATGATCAAACACATTTAAAACACCTAATGTGCATTGTATATGATATTCTACATGTGAATTATACATATGCTAAGCATGATAGTTTTTACATCATTAAAACCGAGTATAGAGACAGCTTCCCCTCACATACTCCCCCTTTTTGATGATGGCAAAACAGTAGCAAAAGGTCAAGCTGGAGTATCATCCCCCCTGACTTTATGCATCCATTATTGTTATTTGATCACTCTCAATACCTATTACCAGTGTCTTCTCCCCCTTTGACAACAACAAAAAGAGAGAAAGATAAACATATCAAGGATAGAAAATCGAATACTGCATTTTTACATAATTGCAACACGTAACCATTAACGCACATTCACATAAAATGATAGTTAATGAAAAGTATGAAAGGATAAATAGAAACATAATAGTAAATCAAACCGAAATGCTTAATGAACACAAAGTATATAGCAGTAAATTGTTACGAAATAGAAACGCCGGAAAACAAAAATACAAGATCACGGAAATCGAAAAACACATAACGAAAAGAAACATAGTAGAGTCATTTAAAAGACAATGCAAGAAATAAAGCACAATTAGATATGATGAGAGATGCAACAAAGGTCCTCAAGGTCTCCTCTCCCTAAATGAATGGCTTCTTCCGCGAAACTGATAATTATGAGGAGGTGGTGGAGGTTACAAGTCCAATTGCTCAGTCATCTCTAAAACAATTTGATTCATAATGTTGAAACTATTTGTAAGAGCACGGTGTTGGTTAGCAGATGTCTCAGCCATAGTGTTGAATCTTCCCATCACATTAGTGGCAAAAGAATCAAAGTTGTTGGTGTGCGTTTGAAGCTCTTCGTGCAAAGACGTGAATCGTTCCTCTTGAGCTGTGGCAAACCGCTGTTGTTCAAGTTGCATGGTCCTCATGAGTTCAAGAATATTCTCATTGTTTTGTTGCGGATGCGGAGGAGATGGAGGAGTATAATCCAATCCTTGAGTTGATGGCATATAGTTAGAACCAAGAGTGGTCCAGCTAGTATATTGCCATTGACCCCAGCCTTGGTCAATCTCAGCTTCCATTGGAGAAGATTGAGGCATGTAAGTACCTGTATGTTACCATTGATTCCAGCCTTGGTCTTCCTCAGACACCATGGCAGATGAGTGAGGCATCCAAGCACTATTATCCTTAGCACCAGTATCTATTTGATTTTCTTCTTCATCCTCACTTTGTTCTTCTCCGTCTTCGCTTTGTTCTTCTTCTTCTTCTTCTTCCTCTTCCTCACTTATTCCTCCAAAACAGCGGTGTTTGATTTCACAACATACTTATACCTTTTATCTTTGATATCCCAAATGTGTCCCATCATAGTCAATGTCTTTTGGCTGAATTCTTCATTGAAGATGAGAGATTTGTATGTGAGACCAGGAACAAGGATTTCAGCACGGTTGATCACAGTTTGGATGAAGGAGGCGTAGGACAATGCGGTCCCTCTACCAGAGTCACGTAGGGCATATGTTAGTTCTTGTATTGGCTGGAATTTTGGTAAAACAAAGTTGAACAATGTTGATGTCATATGTCTAATGTCTTAACATTGGTTCCTAACATTAGTTGTTGCAGGGTTGAAGTTTTATATGTTGATGCTAAACTTGATGTCTTGACATCAGTTATATGAACATCAGAACATCAGGCTATGATGTTTTAGGGCTGCGCGTGAAAGTTTGTTTTGAGAAGATCTGTTAGAGAGATTGTGTGCGAATATCTTGGAGAAGATATTTTCAGTTGCAATCAGATTTGGAGCAGATCCTGTTGCTATGTTTAAGGGTTGTTTGATTTAAAAAGATTTGAAGATCAAATCTATTTTAAATTCTGTTTTTAAAACAAATCAAATTAGATTTTTGGAAGAGGTCCAAGCCCAAGTCAGAATTTTATTTAAAGCAGCCTCAACCCTTGTTGAAGGGGACGAAGACAAAAGAGCAAAGACTGAGAGTCAAATTTGTGTTTTTGTGTGTGTTTTGTAAACCTTTCATGGTTGAATAGGTGTTACTATTTTGGGTTGTAAGTGTATTCACTCTAGAGCTTTTAAGCAAGAGTGTGTTGTTCTTGATCAAAGCTGTTAAGCAAGATCAAGGTGTGGTTTAAAGTGTAATCTTTGAATTGTATCACTGAGGTGATTTAGGGAGTGAGTGGTTTCTCATATCTAAGTGGTCTCTTAGGTAGAAGTGTCATTGGGTAGTGATTAAGATTAGTAGATGTCAACTGGGATTCTTGAGTCTGTAATTTAATACTACTAATAGTGAATTTCCTCCCTGGCTTGGTAGCCCCCAGACGTAGGTAGTTAGACCGAACTGGGTGAACAATTCATTGTGTTGATTTACTGTTGTTATAACCTTGTTCATATTAGCAGGTTGTGTTGTTGTGACATCTCACTTAACATCACACATCTGATACCAGAATTTCAATTGGTATCAGAGCAGGCATCCTGCTCTGCATTTGGGTGAGATCTAGGGCTGATACTTTCTGGTGCAATGGACAAGGAGTGTGGTGGATTTGTGAATAGACCCCCTATTCTAGATGGATCAAAATATGACTATTGGAAACCTCGTATGGTTACATTCTTGAAGTCTTTAGACAGCAGGGCCTGGAAGGCAATTTTGAAAGAATGGAAACATCCTGTTATTGTGGAAAAAGATGAGAATGGGAAGGAAGTAGAGGGTAGCTCAAAACTGAAACCTGAAGAAGAATGGACCAAGGAAGAAGATGAACTTGCCCTTGGGAATTCTAAAGCCTTGAATGCCATATTCAATGGTGTTGATAAGAACATCTTCAGGTTGGTCAACACTTGTGAAGTAGCTAAGGAAGCATGGGATATCTTGAAGACTACTCATGAAGGAACCTCTAAGGTTAAGACTACTCATGTCAGTATACTCCCAGACAGAAGTTTCACAAAGGTAATAAGGCCTTCAATTCTAAGAAGCAATGGGTTCCAAAAGGTAAAGTTACCAGCTTAATAGCTCACACTTCTCTTAGGGTTTCTACCAAAGAAGACTGGTACTTTAATAGTGGGTGTTCAAGACACATGACAGGAGTTAAGAATTTGTTGGTAGATGTTAAGCTCCACTCTTCAGGTCATGTAACCTTTGGTGATGGTGTCAAAGGAGAAATCAAGGGGATGGGAAAGTTGAATTGCGCTGGTGCTCCTAGACTGGATGATGTTCTACTTGTCAAAGGGTTGACAACAAATTTGATCAGTATTAGTCAACTTTGTGATCAAGGATTCAAAGTAGACTTTACAAAAGCTGAGTGCAATGTCACAAATGAGAAAGGAGAAGTCATCATGAAGGGTGTTAGGTCTAAGGACAATTGTTATCTATGGGTGCAACAAGACTCAAGTACCTTAACATGTGTGTTTGCTAGAGATAATGAAGTCAAAATTTGGCATCAAAAGTTGGGACATCTTCATCTGAAGGGAATGAAGAGAATCATATCTTTAGAAGCTGTCAGAGGAATTCCTAAACTTAATATTGAAGAAGGAAGAGTTTGTGGAGATTGTCAAATAGGGAAACAGACCAAGATGTCACATCAGAAGCTTCAACATAACACCACCACCAAAGTTTTGGAACTTCTTCATATGGACTTGATGGGACCTATGCAGGTAGAAAGTCTAGGTGGGAAGAAGTATGCTTATGTTGTTGTAGATGACTATTCTAGGTACACCTGGGTAAGCTTCATCAAAGACAAAACAGAGGTGTTTGACGTATTTAAAGATTTATGTCAAAGACTCCAAAGAGAAAGAGAGCAATGTCATCAGAATAAGGAGTAATCATGGGAGGGAATTTGAAAATAGCAAGTTTGCTAATTACTGCTCTGCTGAAGGCATCAGTCATGACTTTTCCTCTCCTATTACTCCTCAGCAAAATGGAGTTGTTGAAAGGAAGAACAGAACTCTCCAAGAATCTGCTAGAGCAATGATTCATGCCAAAAAGCTTCCTTACCATTTCTGGGCTGAAGCCATGAACACTGCTTGCTATATTCACAACAGAGTTACTTTGAGAAGGGGCACTTCAGCTACTCTGTATGAACTGTGGAAAGGGAGAAAGCCTACTGTGAAGTACTTTCATGTTTTTGGAAGTAAATGTTATATTTTGTCAGATCGTGAACAGAGGAGAAAATTGGATCCTAAAAGTGATGAGGGAATCTTTCTAGGATACTCTACAAATAGCAGAGCTTACAGGGTTTTCAACTCCAGAACAAAAGTTATGATGGAGTCTATAAATGTGGTGATTGATGACATTGATAAGCAGGAAGATGCTGATGTCCTGGATGATGTTGAAACATCAGTTGAAGAAGTCACAGCAGAAACTGAAGATAGAAGTGGGTCTCTCAGTCCTGTTGATGCTGATCCTGAACCTGAACAATCTAATAAAGAACCATCTATTGGAGTGCAAAAGGACCATCCAAAGGAGCTTATCATAGGTGATCCTAAATCAGGGGTTAGCACTAGATCAAGAGAGGTTGTGTCAAATTCTTGTTTTGTTTCCAAAATTGAGCCCAAGAATGTCAAAGAAGCTCTGACTGATGAATTCTGGATTAATGCCATGCATGAAGAGCTGGAACAATTCAAGAGGAATGAAGTGTGGGATCTTGTTCCAAGGCCTGATAGAGTTAATGTGATAGGCACCAGGTGGATTTACAAGAATAAATCTGATGAACAAGGAGTGGTCACCAGAAACAAGGCCAGATTAGTTGCTCAGGGATACACTCAGGTTGAAGGAATTGATTATGATGAAATCTTTGCTCCTGTGGCAAGACTGGAATCTATCAGATTACTCTTAGGGGTGGCCTGTAATTTCAAATTCAAGCTTTTTCAGATGGATGTTAAGAGTGCCTTCTTGAATGGTTACTTAAATGAAGAGGTGTATATTGATCAACCAAAAGGATTTATTGATCCAATATTTCCTGACCATGTTTACAAACTAAGGAAAGCTTTCTATGGTTTGAAGCAAGCACCAAGAGCTTGGTATGAAAGGCTTACTGAATTCCTGGCTGTGAATGGCTACAGAAAATGAGGGATTGACAAGACTATGTTTGTTAAAGAGGAAGGAGGAAAACTGATGATAGCTCAAATATATGTTGATGATATAGTATTTGGTGGGATGTCAAATGCAATGGTGAAACATTTTGTGGAACAGATGCAATCTGAGTTTGAAATGAGTCTTGTTGGAGAGCTCAGTTATTTTCTAGGTCTACAAGTTAGACAAATGGAAGACTCCATATTCATATCCCAGAGCAAGTATGCAAAGAACATTGTTAAGAAGTTTGGTCTGGAAAATGCTAATCACAAGAGGACATCTGCTCCTACTCACTTAAAGTTGTCCAAGGATGAACATGGTGTGAGTGTGGATCAAAGTCTATACAGAAGCATGATTGGTAGCTTATTGTATCTCACAGCTAGCAGACCTGATATTTCTTTTGTTGTTGGAGTGTGTGCCAGATATCAATCTGAGCCTAAAGTTAGTCACTTGAATCAAGTGAAGAGGATTCTGAAATATGTGAATGGGACTAGTAACTATGGAATTCTTTACAATCATGGATCAGGCACTGAGTTATGTGGTTTTTGTGATGCTGATTGGGCAGGGAGTGCTGATGATAGAAAAAGTACTTCAGGAGGTTGCTTCTTCTTAGGGAATAATCTGATATCATGGTTTAGTAAAAAGCAGAACTGTGTGTCTCTTTCTACTGCTGAAGCTGAGTACATAGCAGCAGGGAGTAGTTGTTCTCAACTTGTTTGGATGAAGCAGATGTTAACAGAATACAATGTCAAGCAAGATGTCATGACATTGTACTGTGATAATCTGAGTGCTATCAATATCTCTAAGAACCCTATTCAACATAGCAGAACTAAGCATATTGATATACGTCATCATTTTATAAGAGATTTGGTTGAAGACAAAGTAGTTGCTCTGGAACATGTTGCTACTGAAAAGCAGTTAGCAGATATTTTTACCAAGGCCTTAGATGCAAATCAATTTGAAAAATTAAGAAGCAAATTAGGAATTTGCATATATGAGGATTAAATGTGCTGGGAAGTGTCTTATGCAGTTGTGATCTTTATTGCATATGTTTAGTTTAAAGGAAACAGAATTTTATTCAACTGCTGAAAGCATACAAGATTAGATTTTAGTACATCAAAAGCAACATATAAGGGGTCTAAAGATTATCCCAACCCCCTGCATCAAGAAAAGTTTTCCAATCTTCATCCCATTCATCATCAGAAGCATGAAGTTGCACTGGAGGTTTTTTGATGTTTTTCATCCTTATCTCTGATGTTTTTCTTGTTATTGTTGCTCCTGAAGAAGTCTCAGCGGCTGTCATTATTTTGTTCTTATTCTTCAGTGGATCTGGTTTCTTGACCTCCTGCATGTGGTTCTTCCCTGCATCTTTGTTAGACTGACTCATACGTGTTTGTTGTCTGGTGCTGTTAGAAGGAAGAAGGCTTGGATTTTATAGTTCTATAAGAATCCATTGGTTGTATAGCCTGACCAGTCAAAGTTTATGGAATTTGTGTTCCTTAGGAAGCTTGTTATTTAACCATGTCTTAATGGCTGTCAGATCTTTGTGTTTGATGTAGAAGTTGTCCAATTGTGGCTAAAAAGGGGGAGAGTTAGCCTATGGTGCCTATGTGTTGCCTAGTTGTCTGTTGGGGTTCTAGGCTTGAGGGGGAGTGTGCATGTTTGAACAGCTGGTATGCTGGTTCTTGTTTTGAGGGGGAGTTTAGCTTTGAGCAGATTTTGGATGTGATTGTTGCTGGTTGTGTTTTGGAATGTTAGGAGTATGAAATTTTTCCGCTGCAGGTATCTCTGATGTTGGCAGAGATTGTTTTAGCCAAAATTAGCCAAAGGGGAATATTGTTAGTTCTTGTATTGGCTGGAATTTTGGTAAAACAAAGTTGACCAATGCTGATGTCATATGTCTGATGTCTTAACATTGGTTCCTAACATTAGTTGTTGCAGGGTTGAAGTTTTATATGCTGATGTTAAACTTGATGTCTTGACATCAGTTATCTGAACATCAGAACATCAGGCTGTGATGTTTTAGGGCTGCACGTGAAAGTTTGTTTTGAGAAGATCTGTTAGAGAGATTGTGTGCGAATATCTTGGAGAAGATATTTTTAGTTGTAATCAGATTTGGAGCAGATCTTGTTGCTATGTTTAAGGGCTGTTTGATTTAAAAAGATTTGAAGATCAAATCTATTTTAAATTCTGTTTTTAAAACAAATCAAATCAGATTTTAGGAAGAGGTCCAAGCCCAAGTCAGAATTTTATTTAAAGAAGCCTAAACCCTTATTGAAAAGGACGAAGACAAGAAAGCAAAGGCTGAGAGTCAAATTTGTGTTTTCGTGTGTGTTTTATAAACCTTTCATGGTTGAATAGGTGTTTCTATTTTGGGTTGTAAGTGTATTCACTCTAGAGCTTTTAAGCAAGAGTGTGTTGTTCTTGATCAAAGCTGTTAAGCAAGATCAAGGTGTGGTTTAAAGTGTAATCTTTGAATTGTATCACTGAGGTGATTTAGGGAGTGAGTGGTTTCTCATATCTAAGTGGTCTCTTAGGTAGAAGTGTCATTGGGTAGTGATTAAGATTAGTAGATGTCAACTGGGATTCTTGAGTCTGTAATTTAATACTACTAATAGTGAATTTCCTCCCTGGCTTGGTAGCCCCCAGACGTAGGTAGTTAGACCGAACTGGGTGAACAATTCATTGTGTTGATTTACTGTTGTTATAGCCTTGTTCATATTAGCAGATTGTGTTGTTGTGACATCTCACTTAACATCACACATCTGATACCAGAATTTCAGCATACATCCTGCTTGCAAAATAATACGGCCAACTAATCCTGATTTTATTTTTCATAATGTACATCAAGTGTACCTCAGACTGATCGACCCTAGGGTATCCGCCCTTGTTGGGTCGAAGAATGTGTGAAACAATCCATTGTAGGATCTTGTCAACAGGATTTAATTTCCCAGTTGTCACTGATTTAGGAAACACGTCGCTCTCCACAACCTGATCAAAATATGGTTTCTTTAACATAGAATTCAATGTTTTCTTAAAATCACAACCCTGAACAGTGCTTGTATCAGTTGCATGTTCTGCAGGTGCAGCATTGAGCACATGCATATTGAACAAATCCCTCCAAGTAGAGTCATTGATAGCAACAACCTTATATCCTAGCTTGCAATTAAACATGTAACCCTCAAACTTGCCCATTAAACCATAATAGAAAATTCGAACCAAATCCTCATTATATTTGATATCACATTCCAAAAAATTTCTGAAGTTTTGAAAATTCAACAACTCTATAACTTCTTCTATATGCATACGCTCAGCAGTACGACGATAGTAAACAAATTGCTTTATAATAGACCATTTACTCAACTTTTTCTCATATAGATCAGCAAATTCATCAGAGACAAGAGAGGAAAGTGTTACCGGTGGATTAAGAGGAGGTTGAGAAGGACCTGCTTGAGATGAAGGTTCTCTTGTGACTCTTTTCCGGGTGATTCTTCGAGAAGCCATTGATAGTGATGCTAGAGAAGGATGAACAGTAACTGATTTCTTTCAATGTTGTGTGAAACCCAAATGTGATTGGTAAGAGATGTGGAGTTAGGGTTTGTTTATAGAGGATTTAGGGAAGAGGAGGAGATGAGAAGAATTATGCAATGACTTGTTACAATGAACATGCTATGTTAATGACACATAAAAGACTCATAAAAAGCATAAAAAGCAATTAAATGGGTCAAAATCGCACGAAGCCCAAGAGTGTTTCGAAATATGTCAGCAAACGATAGACTGCTTGGTCTGTGTGCGTCGACGCACACTGTGATATTTTCTACAATCTTGAAAGGCAGAGCTTTTAGTCGACCAAAGAGTCGACCTGAGCATTCCAGCCTCTAAATGTGAACAACCCAATAAGGGAGAGTCGACCGGAGTCATGATTAGGTCGACTCAAACAGTAAAATAATGCAAAAATCATATAAATGTTTCATTTAGGCAATAATGTTGAATAAATAAGAAGCCAACACAAACATCAAACATTCAAATGGATAAAATATGCTTAAATGTGCAATAAACATCATTTTTAACACTCAACATGGTACATTTACTCAAGAGAAACTTATGGAGTGAAACGATATTACCTTAATCATGATGAACGGCGAGTTCCCTCACATATAGCTCAATATTTCTTTGCATTGTTAGTAAAAAAAAGCGTATACAAGCATATATATATATATATATATATATATATATATATATATATATATAAATGTGTGAGAGCCAACATATTCATGAATTATCATACACGATCCGAGATGTCGAGAACACCTAGTTCCCTACGGATGTGAAAGAAAGGCTCTGTAGCTAGTGGTTTTGTAAAGATGTCAGCAAGTTAATTTTTAGTATCAACATGCTCAAAGACCACATCACCTTTCTCTACATGATCCCTAAGGAAGTGATAACGTATTTTGATATGCTTGGTACGTGAATGTAATACGGGGTTCTTAGTTAGGTTAATAGCACTAGTGTTATGGCACAAAATGGGAATACACTCAAGTTTTAAATTGAAATCAAGCAATTGTTGCTTAAGCCATAAAACTTGAGCACAACAGCTGCCGGCAGCAACGTATTCTGCCTCGACTGTTGACAAGGCAACGAAAACCTATTTCTTACTATGCAAACTCACCAAGGAATTTACGAAAAAGTGACACGTGCCACTAGTACTTTTCCTATTCGATTTGCACCCGGCAAAGTCGGAATCGAAATAGCCAACTAAGGAATAACCACTACCCTTAGAATACCACAACCCATACTTTGGAGTACCGGAGAGGTATCGAAGTACGCGCTTAACTGCTTTTAAGTGAGATTCCTTGGGACGTGCTTGATACCTCGCACACATGCATACACTGAACATAATGGCGGGTCGTGATGCGATAAGATAAAGAAGAGATCCAATCATACCTCTATACCTCTTTACCTCTACATCCTTACCATTTTCGTCACGATCAAGATTGGCACAAGTAGGCATCGGAGTATCTATTGCCTTGCAGTTTAGCATGCAGAAACGTTTGAGAAGCTCAAGACAATATTTCGTTTGACTCACAAACGTTCCCTCTTCGAGTTGTTTGATTTATAATCCGAGGAAATAGTTGAGCTCCCCCATCATGCTCATTTCAAACTCCCCATGCATCAAACTAGAAAACTCCTTGACCAAGGTCATGTTAGTATACCCGAAGATAATATCGTCAACATAAATTTGTACCAAGATTAAATATTTTCCTTGACGTTTAATAAAGAGGGTTGTGTCAACCTTCCCTCTTGAATACCCTTGATCAAGTAAAAATTTGCTTAGACGCTCATACCAAGCCCTATGGGCTTGTTTAAGTCCGCACAAAGCACGTTTAAGTTTATAAACATGATTGGGATATTCATGGGATTCAAAACCCGGAGGTTGGGCTACATAAACCTCTTCATTTATATATCCATTAAGGAAAGCACTTTTAACATCCATCTGAAATAATTTGAAGTTTTTAGTGCAAACATAAGAAAGTAAAAGGCGTATAGCCTCGAGTCGGGCAACCAGTGCATAAGTTTCCTCATAGTCGATTCCTTCCTCTTGGTTATAGCCTTGCACTACAAGTCACGCTTTGTTTCGTGCTATAACTCCATTTTCATCAAGTTTATTCCTAAACACCCATCGGGTGCCGATTACTCGATGACCTCGCGGAGGGGGGACAAGGACCCAAACCTCATTTCTCCTGAATTGATTTGGTTCATCTTGCATTGATAAAAACCAATGCTCATCGAGTAACGCCTCCTTTGCGTTTTTAGGTTCAACTTGTGACACAAAAGTGGAGTAATAACAAAAGTTACTAAGTTTAGAGCGAGTGGTTACTCCCTTAGAGATATCACTGAGAATGTTGTCGATCGGATGGTCTTTGGAAGACTTCCAAGCTAGAGTAAGTTCATCTTTATCAGAATGATGATCCTCCTCACTCTTCATTGGTTGGTGATCCTTTTCCTTCTCAATACGCACTGCTTATGGCTGATCAGTTCCTTTATCAGTGTCCTTGAGTATGTCTTCAGAAGATACACCTGCACCATGAAAAGAACTACCTTCTCCAACATTTTTTGGATAAGACTCATCAAAAGTAAAGTGTACCGACTCTTCAACAATTCGTAACCTTTTATTATAAATTCTATAAGCTTTAGTTGACTGAGAGTATCCAAGAAAAATACCCTCGTCGGCCTTGGCATCAAACTTACCAAGTGTCTCTTTTCCATTGTTTAACACAAAACACTTGCAACCAAAGACATGAAGGTGAGAGATATTTGGCTTACGCCCTTTTAAAAGCTCATACGGTGTCTTGTTTAGAATAGGCCGGATGAGCACCCTATTCAAAACGTAACAAGCCGTACTAATGGCGTCGGCCCAAAATTATTTTGGAAGTCCACTTTCATTGATCATAGTCCTTCTAAGTTCCTCCAAAATTCTATTTTTACGTTCCACCACCCTCTTTTGTTGAGGGGTACGTGGTGCGGAAAAATTATGATCAATTCCATGGGATTCACAAAATGCTTCAAACAAATGATTTTCAAACTCACCCCTATGATCACTTCGAATTGACACAATGTTCGTGTTTAACTTGTTTTGAGATAACTTAGCAAATTTTTCAAAGGCCAAAAAGGTATCACTCTTATTTGCTAAGAAAATAGTCCAGCAAAACCTAGAAAAGTCATCGACTATTACAAAACCATAATAGTTACCACCTAGGATTTTAACCCTAGATGGTCCAAAGAGGTCCTTATGGAGGAGCTCAAGGGGTCTCATAGTTGAAACAATGTTTTTAGATTTGAAAGAGATCCTTGTTTGCTTCCCCATTTGACAAGCATCACAAAGATGATCCTTTGTGAATTTGATTTTGGGCAAACCGATGACTAGGTCTTTAGAGACTATTTTGTTAAGCAAATCAAAATTGATACGAGCCAACCGTCTATGCCACAACCATGAATCTTCATTTATAGTGACTAGACACTTGTCTCCATTCAATGATACCTCATTTAAGTCTAGCATATAAACATTATTCACCCTCAAGCCCTTAAACACATCCTTTTTGTTACTATCTTCAACTTTGCAACAATCCTTTGAAAAAGATACTTTATAATTTTTGTCACATAGTTGACTAATGCTTAAAAGGTTTTGTCTAAGGCCTTCCACAAGAAGCACATTAGAGATAGTAGTAGATAAGGGGTTTCCTACACTACCTTTACCGAGAATCTGTCCCTTCTTGTTATCTCCGTAGGTGACAAACCCCTTTTTCTTTGCCACAAAGTCGATGAAAAGAGATGTGTCTCCTGTCATATGTCTTGAGCAGCCACTATCCAGAACCTATCTTCTTTCGGTGGTCTCAAGACTTTGTACCTACAAAACAATCAAGGGAGAGTAGGTACCCAGTTCTCATTGGGTCCTTTACGGTGAGTGAAACCAAGATCGCACTTGGGCAACCATTGATAAATGCCTTTTGGAACAAGAAATCTTCTAAACCGACATTTAGCAATAGTATGACCAGGCTTGCAACAATATAGGCAATTACGGTTCATTTGGAATTTACCTTTGCTATCTCTATCTCGAATCACATACGTATACTTTTGATACAGATTATTCATACTTTCTCGATAATGTGATCGATCAATAGCAAACATAACTTTAGGCTTAAGAGCCTTGTCTAATTTGGCCTTAAGGGTTCTCACCTCTTTTTGCCAAATATGACAAGTATCACAACCCCAATTGAACCATGGAGACTTATTCTCATCAATCTCAGCTTTTGATGCATCCACCATGGAGTTTTTAAGAGCTTCCAATTCCTTTTCGGAATCGGAAACCTTTTTCTCCAAATATGAAAAAATCTTTTTGTTATAGACTAAGCGTTGAAAAGCTTCCTTAGCCTCGTGGTGCAACATATCAAAAGGCTTTTGTAATTCTAAATGAGACATACTATTAGAATGATCATATTTATAGTGTTTTACCGCTTTCTTCTTGTTTTGACGTGCCATAAGACATAGATTAACGGATTCACTTTCGTCACTTGAGTTGTCATCTTTTTCTGACTCCCTATTGCTCTCCCAAGTGATGTATGCTCGTCTAGATTTGTTTGACTTTTTGTGTTGAAGACTCTTATCCTTATCCTTGTCTTTCTTAAGTGATGGACAATTCGGCTTGTAGTGCCCGGATTTTCCACAGTTGTAACACGATCCTTTCACCTTGCCATTCTTGTTGCCTTCATTTCTAGATTGCCTCCTAAATTTGACTAGATTTTTATCCGAGTGTTAAATCTCATTCTTCCGAACGTATCTATTGCATCTCTTCACAAATAGGCCCATGTCATCACCGGAGTCATCATCTTCGTCATTTTTGGTTTCATTATCACTTTGCTCTTGAGACGTGGACTTTAAACAAGAAGCCTTCAGAGCAATCGACTTCTTTTCTGTATCTTTTGTTTTCTCCTTCTTTATACTCTTCTCATGTTTTTCCAAGCTGATGAGCACTTGCTCATGTTCATCGAGTTTGCCAAATAATGTTGTGAGGTCTAGAGTAGCTAGATTATTGGCCTCCTTGATCGCGGTGACCTTCGGCTGCCATTCCCTATTAAGACACCTCAAGATTTTATTAGTAGCAACCTCGTTGGGAATCGGTTTACCAAGTATATGCAATTTGTTGATTATATGAGTAAATCGTTTTTGGATATCCGCAATGGTTTCCCCTTGCTTCATGTAAAAAAGATCGAACTCTTGCGTTAGTGTGTTGATTCGGGCCATTTTCACATCATTAGTGCCTTCGTGGGCTACTTGTAAAGCATCCCACATGGCTTTGGCCGTTTCACAATGAGAGACTCGATAATATTTGTCAACTCCCAAAGAGGAGATCAAAATATTTCGAGCCTTCTAGTCATAGCTGTACTTTTTCTCGTCCTCCTCATTCCATTGTGCTTCGGGTTTGGGAATGATAACACCATCTGCATTGGTCATGGTAATTTCCAGAGGACCATTTAAAATGACATTCCAAACCTTCCGATCAATGGAATTTATATGGACGCGCATACAATCCTTCCAGTAGCTGTAATTCTCGCCTGTAAAAACTAGAGCTCTATTATAAGCCCCTTTAGGTTCGTTTGCCATATTCCAAGAAGTTTTACCAGAGCACCAGATAAACCGGAGCTCGTGATACCACTTGTTAGATGATGGTTGGGATCTAGAAGGGGGGCTGAATAGATCCCACAATTTTATACACGCAAATGGTGTTCCAAAATTGGTTTTAAAAATATTTTTACGGAAGCAACCACTGAATCACACGTCTACAACGAACCTCTGCTAAAAGATTGGATATGCGCAACAATACTAGGAATGATACGACAGAAGAGAAAAATACAGATCAATCAACAAAAACTAAATTCAATCAACCAAGTTTCATTTACTTGATGTTTATCCAATTACCAATGAGGTAGGTCGACAAAAATTAATCGCAAATAACCTTCGATTTTGCGCTTAATCAATTTATCGAACACTTGGCGTGCACAAACACACCAAGTGCAGATTTCCAAATAATGTGAATGTAAAGATGATTCCAAATACAATCCAAGGGATTGTATCAATTTTACAAAGTACTTTCTCAGCTCTAAATTACACTATGTCAGAAATTTCCGATTAATTAATACTTTACAAATTCGATTAATATCAAAACGTAAAAGAGTAGGGGAAGAGAGAACAAACACGATTTGTTTAGGCAGTTCCCCTACCATCCTCGCTAAGGGTACCTCTGCCCCCAATTCCGAACATGGAATTGAGATATGTATATATTACGGTTGCAATTGTTTTTACAAGAGAAAACTGAACAATCAAACCCTCAAACGTCTTTGATGTCGATGCAAAGTCTTCTCTCCCCTTGATTCAAGATGAATCAAGTCCTTCGAATTTGGTCGAACAAATCACCGTCTCACACTACTAGATTGAAGAAACCCACCGCTCTTCAATCACCTTCACTCGGTCGATTTCGATCTTCCACAATTCGAACCCAAATCTTTCTCGTACGATCCTCCGACTGTAGCTACTAAACTGAACCGAACAATCCTTTCTTCAATTACCTTCGCATGGCTGAATCCTTGTAGAGAAACCGATTTGTGCAAAAACCCCCACAATCACTTAGATTCTTGGAGGACAAAACCTAGGGTTTTATTTAAGAAACACCTATTGATTCTCAACCCAGCACGAAGAATCCACACACCTAGGTCTGAATGTTATCACTTCAAAAATACACAACGCTAACAAAAATGGTTATGTGTAGATGTTAGAGAATGTAAAGTTGAAGATGAAGATGAAGAGAAAAATCAATATCTATTTTCACGTTTCTTGTTCTACATGTAAAAAATGAGCCAAAATAATATATATACTATACTTGGAAACATAACAGGAATAACAGAATTTTGAAGTAAACAACATAGCAGAAAATTGGTGCAAAACAGCAAACGGTCGATCTATGCAGGTGGGAGGGTCGACCTGATCAAGGCAGTCAACCAATCTGCGCAGAAAAACAGCTTATGCGTCGACCGAAACAGGATATGCGTCAACGCATTCCTTCCATTTTTTGACAATTATAAATGCAGGTTGTATGAGTCGACAGAAGGGTCGACGCGAGCATTTTAGCTGCTGATCCTAAGAAATGTACCTTGTCTGGGTTGACCAGAACAGGGTTGTGAGTCGACTCACATCCTTGAAACATGCAAAAAACACTATCTCGACATTCCTAAGGTTCTCAACCACACCTAAAACATGAGTAGTTTTGACATCATTAAAACAGAGTATAGAGATAACTTCCCCTCACAAAAAGGGTATTCCACTCGGAGGTATAACTTCATGACTTCACTATGGATTGCCATCATGAGCATGATTTCCTTGTTGGAGGAGGAAGATCCATGGAGAACTGCCAAGATCAATTGAAGTGACAAATTACTGGGGAGCTGGAAAAAGATACCACAAGAACAAAGTAGTTTTGTACTTTAATTTGCATGATGATTATCACAATGAGCAACGGCTCTTGCAACAAATAATCTTCAAATATCCTCTGCCCCAGATTACCTGGTCTGTTGGAAGAAAATACCAAGAGGAATTTACAGAAGAATTGGCATACAAGATGCCTCAATATCTTCAAACTCTTAGAGAGATTCACAAATCTCGACGTAACTGCCCCAGTTTAACTGCATTTGCACAACAAAGTCCTCGAACTTGTCTGTCAAACTATGGGAATAACAACTGGGAAACAAAATTTCCCCTGTTGGTCAGTTGATCTGTGCAGGAGTTTCCCCAGACTAACTAACCTTTGAGAGATTTGTATAATCTCGACCTGATTGCCTCTTATTAACTGTATTCGCAATACAAAGTCCTCGAACTCGTCCTTCAGACTATAGGAGTAACAACTGAGAAACGGACTTGCCCCTGCTGGTGGGTCTTTGGAGTCTTTGCCTTGAGAGGAATTCAGAAACAACTTGCCATAAAATGACCTCCAGACAGCTTGCCCCAATATTCTGCACTTTGAAGAGTTCTGCCCCTGACTCACCGACTCTTGGAATGGTTGATTAACAAATCCTCCAAATTGGTTGCCCCAGGCTGAGCTTCCTTTACCAAATCAAATTCCCTAGTTGTCTGCATTTTTTGGGATTCTTTTGATGTTGGATTGTCTTGAAAATAAGTATTGTTCATTAAAAATTGGCAATTTCAATGCAACATTCATGCAAGCTTTTGAAATAAAAAATTGTTGATAAAAACACAGTGGAATGATTAAATAATCAAAACAAGGTGGATCTAGTCATTTACGGAATGACAAATGAAGTGATCAACACAAACAATTAGCAATTATCATTAGGAGTCAGGTTATCCAACCTTACTGTAGTATGCTTTCGAAACAACCTTACATCAATTAGGTCTTTTAAGGGTTGTAACGTGGCTTGGTTCACGGCTCATGAAACAAAGGATAAAGGCTCAAAGTTTGTTTGTTCCCACTCAATCTTCATGATGAACTTCAATCCTATGTTTAGTTAACTCGAGTTATACATTCAAGTTCCTATAGGCTAGGAATTGAACTGATGATAACTGATGATGGTTCAGACATCTAGGACAGTCACTACTCCCTTACAACACTCAATTGTTTTTACCCTCGTGGGCTTTCATGGTAAGAACTTAAGGTCGACCTCTTTTTGGTTGTCATACAAAACCTTTTTGTATAAGGCAAAGTCACAAGCCTCCCATCTTTCTTAGCTTTTGCCTTGAAAGAGACTCGACTCATTCTTCGAGTAAGGATTTCTTAACAATCCTTCCTTTATTTATCACTTTAGGAATAACTTGTACAATATTTGTTCACTTAATCTAAGAGAGTTGACATGTGTCTTACATGAAGCTCTTGCATTCGAATGTATACCCGAGTTAAATTGAGAACTACCCTGCCCTAGGTTTAAGATTTAAGGGTTTTTATTTCCGAAAGAAAACAACTACTTCTAGGCTCAAAGTGGTTGACTAGGGATTAACTCCTTATATCTCCAGTGCTTGGGGATTAAAATAATGCCTTACATCATCAGTAAAGTTTGATTAAAAGCAACCAACAACAATAATGGGTATAATGTTTTCATCATTCTCCCCAATCTTTGCTTAAAAAATAGTTTGGTAAAGATAAATGGATGGAAAGAAATCTTTTTTTTTTATGACAATAAAAGAAAGAGAATGGGTGAATATGAATAGACTTAATCAAAAGATGCATAAACATTTCATTAATCTTGCCAATTCGAAAAAACAACAGCTTATAAGCAAATACAAATTCAACATGCAAAGAAAATACAACAGAAAATGCTAAAACAACCAAAAGATTGCTAGCTTCGGGGAACCGGGATTTCCTTTCTTGACTTTTCAAACTGAGATAATCATCTTCAGAGTTGATTGTCGAGATCAGTCTGAGAATCATCTTCACATCTATCCTTGGAAATTTATTCCATAACAGAGTCTGATGGACCCGCCTGATTGGGTGAAGGATTATTGATTTGAATACCCTGAGGCGTGAATGTGAACATCTCGGAGTCAAGCAGAGTCTGAACCTTGCTTCTGAATAATCTTCAGTTGAATTCCCCTGTGCCTCAGCATGGTAGTCATATCGGGCGTCAGCGTCAAATCCTGGTGGGTATAGAGGGATCACTGGATCTATATCCTTCGGTACTATCAATCCACCTTCGATTAAATCTGGCAATATCTGAGTGTACAACATTGGCAATGGAGTGAAATGCCTTTCTGGCTTCGTTGGCCTTTGTCAAGCGTACTGACGCAGCTGACAGCGGTATGGCCATTGATACTGAGGAGGTATTCAACTTGGAGAAGAATATTGTCTCTGTGGAGAGAATGGTATCTGTCGTGGAGACCCAAAAGATTGCTGACTCTGATCAGTTGAGATGCATGAGCACTGAGGCTGAGGTATCAGAGATTCCCAGGTGGAATTACTTTCTTTCTTTCATTCTTCTTGAGAACTGACAACTGGTTCACTCTCACTAGCTGGGATGTTCGGAGCACTTCAGATTTTCCACTCTTGAGACCGCTCTCCAGCTATTACAAAGTCAGAGAAGTTTGATGTCACAATTCTAAACAACTTCTATCGGTACAGGTGATCAGTCACCATTTTGCTATAGTAATTATCATTTTAACATGTGAAAGTATGCGAATTATTTACATTTTTCATATAGTTTGAGTGGTTTATATGTCAGTTTCTTTAATTTCGTATTTATCTATGTTTTAATCATTTTTGGTATTTTTGATCTTTTTGGGAAGGTTAACGTGTTTTGTAGGTCGGATGAAGTCAATGATATGGTCAGAAAATGAACGCGGCGAATTTTTAGAAAGATTGGGAAAATTTATTTTTCAGCATGTTTTTCATCATGATAGGCGTGCAGTATTTTGATCATAACTGGATCATCGTAAATCAAAACAATGTGGGTCCGGAGGCAAATGAAAGCTAAGATCAAGGGCTACAAATTTCATGAAGACACTTTTGGCAGATTCGACACTGTTCATACGCGTATTGTCTCGTTTCATACGCGTATCGAATGCTAAAAAATGCTGAAAAATGCTGAAAATGTTGTTTCTCTGCCCATACGCGTATGGCCTACCCCCATACGCGTATTTCCTAACCCCGTACACGTATTGTCATACCCCAAATTTTACCCTCAGATATTCTGATCGTTTGCATATCATTTTAAGTCGGTCTATCTTTTCGCATTTTTCAGTAAAACGTCTCATTAATCATGCATTTTAGCCGATTTTTATCATTTCCATATCATTCTCGTTTTTTATATTTTATTTTTAGTTAAATATTTATCTTGAGTTGTTTAGAATTAATTTAGTTAATTTAACATTGTAGCTTAATTTATATTTTAATTAAGTTTTAATTTTAATTTAGTTTACTTTTGATTTTGGTTTAAATTTAATTTTCTTAGTTTATCTTTATCAATTTGATTTTAATTTTAATTCTTAGTTTAATTTATTTTAATTAATTAGTTTTCATTTTAGATTATTATTTTATTATAATATATATTTTTTACTATTTTTATTTACTGTATTTTCATTTTTTTTAAATCTTATTTTTGTTTGTATCTTTTTAGCAAAACTTGCCTATTAAGTTTAGATTAAACTATTCTGTTTTTGTTACATTTTGTGAAACGTAGCCATGCATGCTACATATTACACCCTGCTACAAGACCCCAGATCCCTGCGTCTTTGACCATCACATTGGTACAACAATGACATTGCTGCTATGCTTCCAAGCCTACACTCCAAACAGACCCAAAACCATGTATAAACCTGTACCAATTCTTCAGCCTGCGCCACAAAACCGTACTAAGTCATAATACAACACGCCAAACTCTCAGCAGCAAACCCGAGACAAACCTGCAATGGAAAGTGATGCATCAACATTACAAGACAAAGTTTTGGTATCATCAAACTTAATGAAGAAGCCTCATTTGATTTTAAAATAAGGCAAGAAGAAAGTCTGAGAAAAAAAAATTGAAAAGATTTCAAAGAGAAAACCCTCTGATACACAAACCGGGATTCTCTCATTTCCACTTCACCCTCAACCTCTTAACTCACAAACCTATAGAACCTCAATACACAACAGACAGCAACCAAACTACACCATACCTTCACTTATTTTCACAAACCAGAACCGATTTCAGACTCAACCTTTATTGCTTCACGCCCTTAACCCATCTGAGAAAAACTCTATCAACAAAAACATCACCGAAACCCGCCCTCTGTTCTCTACCATCTTCAGTTGTAAAACCATCCACCTTCTACCATCAATCAAGCCACAACCTCTATTTTCAAATAACCGTTCAACAAATTTTCACAGCCTCAAACCAATTAACCCAGAAATAGAGAAAGATAGATGAAGATAAGGTGAAATCATACAATCAAACGAAACTCATGAAACCAAACCTTCATTATCACCATCAGAACCGAAACAGAAACGAGGCGACAGAGGATCGTGGTTGAAAGAGGGAGAGGCGGAGAGATCTAGAGGCCATCGAGATTCACCTGGAGGAAAGGTTGGACGGCACAGCGCTCTTGTTGTTTCTCACGACTTTGTTTATTTAATTTCTAAGCTTTCATCTCGACGATTTCGTTTTGCCTTTTGGGAAGAAAATTGGAAGCTGGTGTTTGTTTTTGTCGTATTCTAAATCCATGGCCGTTCCCATCCCGTTTTGGTTTTGAACCGAGGAACCTTATTTACTGTCTCTGTTCTTTGACTTGTTTTTCTTTTAGGTTTTGTTTTGGGTTCAAGGCATGTGTATGGGCTGTAAAGCCCGTGTTGGTTCCAAGGTCCCCCTTATTTCTTCATGTACCGTTTGTTTTTTGGTGGATGATGGGCTAAGGCCCAAGTGATTCCACCTTATATTATATCCTCTTCAAGGTTCTAAACCCCTGCCATTTGTTCATTTTTCTAAAAAAAATTCTTTCTAGTTTATTCAAAAAGCTTTTATAAATAACTAATCTTTGATTCTTCTTTGGTTTTCGATTTTATTTCTCTTTTTTCGATTTCATTTTCTATTCTATTTCAAAAATCTTATTTGGGCCAATGATATATATAAAATCTTGATTGGTTGATTTTATTCAAATCACTAAAAAATCTTGATAAATATGAGGCCATATTTCATTTTTATTTTATCGGTCAATGAAAGTCAAATATCATAGATTATCGATTTCTCGATTAAATTTTGATTAAGACGAGACTATTTCGATTTCATTTCGATTTCCATTTCATTAAACAACTTTCAATTTCAAACTATTTCACAAATTATTTTCAACTTATGAATCAAACCTCGATCAAGCATCGAGTGGCTTTTAAAATCGAATGTTAAAATCTGTTTCTAAATAAGTGCGAAAGAAGAGGGCCATTAGAATCTAGCATTCTAGCAGAAACCTCGAACGATTGGTCTCAAGTCTCGCACTTTGGGGTAGCCATTCATTCATTCTTTCGCTCCTCAAAATACCTTTAATTAACTTGGACAAATAAGAGCCGTCAAGATCTAGCATCTTGGCACAACTCTTCGAACAATTGATTTTTGTCAAGTGTTCGTCGTCCATCAAATAACTTTCATATCAATTCGGACAAATAAGGACCGTTAAGATCTAGCATCTTGACATAACCCTTTTGAGTTTTTTTATCATCAAAAGCTTGTTATCCTCAAAACAATCTTAACAATAACTTGGACCAAATAAGAGCCGTTGATATCTAACATCTTGGCACAACTCTTGAACCATTGATCACTATCAATGTTCATTGTCCATCAAATATTTTTCATTTCAACTTGGATGAATAAGAGTCGTCGAGATCTAGCATCTTGGCGCAACTCTTGGACCATTGATCGCTATCAATGTTCATTGTCCAACAAACATTTTTCATACCAATCTTGAATGAAAAGGACTGTTAGAGTCTAGCACTCAGGCATAACCCTTTTGCATTCTTAAAACATATTCAACCACTTTTAAACCTTTAACCTTCACCAGAGATAGCCATTAATCTCTTCTCCTTCACCAACCTTTAACCCTTCATTCAAATCTTTCATAAGAGATAGCCATTAATCTCTTCTCCTAAACAATCAATCCTCACAAGCTTTGCTTTCAAGCTTTTCACCCGTAGTGCCAGAACTACGGACGCTCTGATTTCTCAAGTTCATCTTGAGAATACGTAGGCATAGGATTGCGAGATCCTATCGAGCTACCTTTTTGTTTTTCCACCTTTCCATTTTGCATCGTAGCCCCGAACTACGAAGGCTCTGAGTTCCTCATTGCACTATGAGGATACGTAGGCACAAGATTGCGAAGTCTTGTCGAGCCTCCTAGTAATAAAAACCTTTAGGTCCTTTCTCTTTAATATAAAAATCCAAAAACATTTATCTCTCTCCCTTTCCTCCTTCAACAAGTAGAAGATTACAAACCTTAAGCTAACATACATTCAACCCTAACTAAATGGTTCCCGTTGAGTACAACAGACGTGAGGGGTGCTAATACCTTCCCCTTGAGTAACTGACTCCCGAACTCAGACATTGGTTACGATGACCATATTCTTATCCTTTCTCTTAAGGGTTTTATTCAATATTTTACCTTTCCCTCTATGGGAATAAATAAAGATCGGTGGCGACTCTGTTAAGTCTATCCCGTGGGCGTGCGATTGCGCCTCGCGAGGTCGTTCTCATTTTTCGAGGTACGACACGTATGATACGCCCAGAACATGCCCATACGCTCCCGTACGCGTACTATACGCTCCCATGCGCGTATGGCACCCCCTATACGCGTATGGAGGCTCAGAAGTTCGAAAAAGCCCAAATTTGACGTATTTAAAGCCACCATGCGATTTTTTAAGGGGTGAACGGATTCTTGACGGCAAAATACACATTTTGAAGGTTGGAGAACTCAGATTTCAACAGTGGATTCATATTTTCAAGAGCTTCCTGCGATTGAAGGTCTATTCATCTAAGATTTCTGTAATGACAACACTTTTTATCATGTTTTTCTTTACTTTTATGAGTAGCTAAACCCCCATTGCTAGGGGGTGTCCCTGATTTGATTATGTAATGACTCTAATATTATTATTGCAATAACAATCTCTTTTTGATTTAATCTTTTGTTGTTCTTAATGCTTGCTTTGTCGGACAAACGTGTTTGATTTACGGTTAACGATTAGGCTGGACCGCCATTGTTAATGCTTTGCTTAAGATTATTTTATAGTAGATATCACCTAGGACTAGGGATACCCTATAGAAACCGGAATATTATTGATAATTTATTGCTTAATTTCAATTGTAATTCTCTATGGACATAGGAATTAGGTTGGATGATTAAAGGTTTTCTCACTAAGGACTTAGGAGTAAACACCCTTAAGAACCGGTAATTAATTAGTTAAAATAAGTTGTTGCAGTGTTAATTCAGAGTTGTTACTGATTCAGATCATACATCTTCCCTAGCATGTCACTCATATCTGTTTTAAGCGTTCCCGTACTTTCTTTATTTTATTCGCAATTATTTTTCACTTTGCAAAACCAAAACCAAAACCCCCAAAGCTTTTGTTTAACTAAAATAAAACCAGAACTCTATATCGTCAAGCTGTCCTTGAGATCGACATTCGGGGAAATTCCTTTTTTATTACTACATTGGCAAAATAGTACACTTGCTATTTTTCCGATCAACGGGCCTTTCAAAGTATCCTCAAACCAGTCAACTAATTCCTTATCCAGGAGTGGTGGTTGGACGCGAGCAACTATTTCTCTCCATCTCTGAGTGTATCCTCTGAAGGATTCATTATCTTTTTGAGATAAGTCTAGCAAATGCAGGCGACTGGGAGCCAAGTCAAGATTGTAACTATATTGCTTCACAAAGGCATTAGCTAGATTTGACCATGATTGGATGTGACTACTTTCTAGCTGCATGTACAAATTCAGTGATGCCCCACTCAGACTGTCTTGGAAACAGTGGATCATAAGCTTGTCATTGCGGACATGTGAGGTCATTCTTCTACAGTACATCACCAAATGTTGCTTCGGACAACTATCCCCTTTGTACTTCTCAAACTTTGGCATTTTGAACTTTGGAGGCATTACAAGGTTGGGTATCTAACACATGTTCAAAGCATTCAGATCAGCAGTGTCACGACCCTTAATGGCATCAAGCTTCTCTTCTAAGGCACGACATTTCTCCATAATCTCAATGTATCATGGGTCCTTAGTTTTCACCACAGGGACTACCTCTTGGGAATCTGACTCAGAGAATGCGAAGCTACGATATTCCACGGTATCAACAGAAGAGGGATGTCTATCTCAGACAATGGCACATAATGATCTTGAGTAATATTGTTCACAGAAGTCCTCTGAATATGGTCATCTCTCTTTGCCAAGGCTGTCATAGCTATCAAAATCTAATCTAACTGATCTTTCAACAATTCAAAATCTACTCTGGTCGTAAACTGGCTCTCCTCTCCTAAGTTCATGATCCTTCAAAAGCTAATTCAAATCCAATGCTGGCTTCGGTAAGTCAACTATTGGGTTATAGACAGAGGGTGGATGAGACTCAAGGCTGAGAAATGCAAATGCAAATGTGACGACATGCGTATGCAAAGCAAATGCAAACCAAATGGTTTCAAGGAACTCAAGAGCAAGTTGCAAACATTTTGGAAAAACTGGAAAGTTTCGTCTCAAAATCACATGATCTCTAATTGATTTTTGCAAAGGAATGAACATTTGAATTCCTTGAAACCAAAGGGCTATGAATGCATGAATGTATGGATGAATGTATGCACAAACACACGTATACAGATATTCACAAATATGCACATATATACAAATAAACAGACAAGGGCCTAAGTTCATAGGACACAAGCGTGGAGCCATGGTCTACCCATCCCAAAAGGTGTGTACTATGGGTTCTTGTATCTGCAGAACAGGGTTCTAAGAAGCCCCCAGAGTCAACAACCCATCTTTTGGATATTATCGATTTACCAAATAACTCGGTAGTCAATAATATTCTCAAGAGAGTCTCGTCCGAGTGTAGTATCGCGTATCAACTATTTTAGGACTACTCCCTCATAGTCATCGCACTACGTCCTAACAAGGCCAAAGTGGGGTGAAAAGGTGACTAAAGGTCATCAGTGTCATGGGCTCCTAGTTCGAAAGTAGCAATGTTTTCACGAATAACTCGTTCAACACGACTACTCCCAAGAGGGCCTCCACTGAGCGGTGGTTTCTCAAGTCAACTTTTTCGGGAATCAACTCCCTCAAACTCTCCTTGAATATATCACCTTCATATCATAGGTGCACTCAAGTCCGGGTATAGAACTTATCTTTGCCACTCAAGGTAACAACCCTGTATACAGAAAAACCCAAGCACAACAGATATATACAGATATTCACAAATATACAGATATACAAGCAAGCAAACATATAACAAACACAAATACAAACAAGGTGGGCTTAACCCTTTTAGGGGAGTTTCAGCTTTCCCCAATGAAGTCGCCATTTCTGTTGCGGTGAGAATCAGATATCAAGCTATTAATTAACTTGAATCACAAATCATGAAGTTCACCACCGAGCTTTGATTTATCCAAAGGAAAGGGTAAAGATAGAAGAAAACCCTAAGTGCGCTATGTAACAACAAAGCTAGAGATATAAGGTTCAGGGGTTGGTTATACGTAGGGAAGATGTTAGCATCCTAATTATCTGTAGTACTCTAAAGGAACCTCTTTTTAGTATTTGTGTTATGCTAAAGTTTGCTTGCTAAGGGGAAGTGCTAAGGTAAAGACCTTAGGTATATACACTAAGTATGCTCGCCAAGACGTTGCATCTCGTGCCTACGTATCCTGACTAGGATGGAATCAGAGCATTCGTAGTTCACCTAACTAGGGTTGAGGAACTCTTGATAATGATCAAGGTTCTAAAGGGAAGTGAGTATTCATGATCATGGTACTCACATAGAGTTCAAAAACTCTCTAAGTCTATGTTGAAAGACTAACCTAAAGTTGACTTTAAACAAAGTCAAAAGGGGAAATGAGTACACATCATAATGGTACCCATATAGAGTTTAAAAACTCCAAACCTAACTCTAAGTTATGAAACAAAATGGCTCTCATGAGGCCAAGGGAGATGATCCTAATAAGGTCAAGGAAATAAAAAGGGAAAGGTCTAATCTATCTTAAAAAAGACTCATAAGTCAACATGGTAACTTTCCTTTGGAATTTGGAAGTAACAACAAGGGTAAGGATGAAGCTTTAAGCATAAGTGATAACAATCAGAAATAAAGAAGAGAACACCAAACACCCATCAACAACTCATGGACAACCTTATGATGTCACGAAAGTATCAGTAAGTAACAAAAGTATTCATATAGGCAACACGTCAAAAGTTAGGTCAAAACCAAACAATAATCAAATATGATATAGCATGATACATGAGTTAAATGAACGACGAGGAACCCAAGATAATGAACAAGTGACATGGTCAAGATAAGATCGAAAATCAAAAGATGTCTAAATTACAAGTCACAAAAATTAGAAATCAAAAAGTCCATAAAATATAAACCAAGTGTAGCGCGATTTTCGTGGCCGCCCACATCTGTCTGTGGATGGGATTTCTTGTGAACCGCAATGTGCCACATATGAACTTTTATATTTATCCTATTGATGCTTTAAAGGAAGGGGAAAATATATAAACAAACCCTGCAAGAATGAAAATGTTAAAAAAACAAAATGCAAATAAAGAGAACTGGAATCAGGGGTTGGTTATACTAAGAGAAGCTATTAACACCCTAAGCATCCGCAGTACTATACGGGAACCACTTGTATAAATATATATATGTGTTATTATTATTATTTGCTATTATTTAGGAAATCTTTATTGCTTATGAGAGATGAAGAGAATGATAAATGTTTTTGTTGTTTTTGAAATATATAGAAAAAAGGAATTTTGAAGAAAATGGAAAAGTGGATGAAAAAGAAAAAAGAGAACTCGCCAAGGATTGAGACCTTGTGCCTACGTATTCTCAAAAGAGAAATCAAAGCAGTCGTAGTTCGGAAATATGGGAAAAGCTTGAAAGCAGATTTTGTGAGGATTGATTGGAAGAGTGAAGAGATTATAGATTGAGATATGAATATCCGAGACAACGTCAGATGAAAATATAAGGGATATCCAGGAAAACGTCGGATGTTAAAAGAAGGAATATCTGGGAAAGCGTCAGGTGTAAAAAAAAAGAATAGAGTGATATGATGCTTTTAAGAAGCCTGAGGGTCCTTGTATGAAGCCCAAGAGGAGGCTAGGGGGAACTTTTAAGAAGCCTGTTGGTCCTTGTACTAAGCCCAAGAGGAGGTTATCGGGAACTTTTAAGAAGCCTGTGGGTCCAAACCTAAGAAAAGTTCAAGGAATGTTTCACCGAGAATAATCCTTTCTTTGTTGAACAGTTCTAGGGTTTGAGGAAATTCAAAAGAGGTTTCACCGGGAATTAATCCTCTTTGGGGAAATGAATTCCTGAGAAAATTTCACCGGGAATAATGCATTTCTCTGTTCCATATTGAATAAAGCCCAAGAGAAGGCAGACTGTATTGGAGGAAGTTTCTTATGAGGGAACTAGTTATTGACTAAATTATATTAAAAGGGATATCCTTACTGTTTGACCTAAATCTAAACTGAGGATAACTTAAATGTTAAGAGAAACTTAAACAGAGATGCACAAGTATATACAGAATAGTGAATTAACAGGTATATAAACAAGTATGCATTGATTTGAAAAGGTGTTGGGTCTTATAAATCTCAAAAGAGGCCCATGGATGGTTTGTTTATTGTTTAAAACATTTATTTATGTGCACAGTGTTTTTGGGGCTTATAGCTCAAAGAGAGGCCCAATTGGTCTAAGAGCAGTTTCACCGGGAATAATGCTCCTCTTAGTACCAGTGTATGTGAATCTTCTTTTTATTAAAAGGGTACGATATGAATATACGGGAAAACATCGGATGGAAGGAGAGACGTAAAAAAAATGAGAAGGTTGCTCGCTAAGATCTTACGATCTTATGCTTACGTATTCTCAACGGGATCTTGAGAAATCAGAGCGGCCGTAGTTCACCCCTAAGGGGTACGAACTACAGAAAAGAAAATTTAAATTGCACGGCGGCGAGAGGGGAAATCTAACCTAAAGTTATTATGCTTGGTTGAATATCCTAATGTCTATCTTATTTCCAACCTAATCGAAAATTAAATTTGAACTAAGAGGTCCTAAGGGAGCATGCATACGTGGCAAAACATCACGGAACAAATGAATACACGACAAAGCATCGTGACAGATAAAATATACACGGAAGAACATCGTGTGTGAAACTGAATACATGGAAAAACATCATGTGATAAAATATACACGGAAGAACATCGTGACATAAAAGCATATACATGACAAAACATCGTGGTAATCAACAGACAAAGATACGTGGCAAAGCATCGCGAGTAACAAATAACAGGTACGCGGAAGAGCGTCACGTAATAAATAAACAGAGATACAAACATTCACGACAAAGCATCGTGTAACAGATTAAACTGACAAAAAGTTACATAATACACATGGAAAAACATCATGGTAATCAGACAATACAAATCAACTGAAATACATAGAAAAGCATCATGTAATCAGCAGACAAAGATACGCGGCAAAACATCGCGAGTAACAAATAACATATATATGTGGCAAAACATCACAGTGAAAACAAATAGAAAGCACATAGCAAAACATCATGTAAAATAGAAAGTGCACGACAAAGCACCTTGATAGAATAACAGACATTCACGGCAAAGCATCGTGAGACACACAGAAAAAAATACAATCACAGAAAAACAACGTAACAAAGTATTAACAGTCACGGCAAAGCATCGTGTAAGGAAGAGAATTAGTCAAGGAAAATAAACTCAAAACATGGACGCCAAAACAGTCGCAAGATCGAATCGGACAACAAGTGAATTATTAATGAATTTAAATATAAGATTAATTAATAATTTAATTAATCAATATTAAATAAAAATATTTAAATCAATTAATAATTAATAACATATTTTTTTTACATTTTTTTAATATTATTCAAAGTAACTAATAAAAAGCTAAAAATTAAATATTAAAGATGAAAATGATTAAAATGATTTTTTTTGTATTTTTTAGAATATACAAATAAAAAGAAAAAATCATTAAGAACAGCTAATTAAAATTATAAAAAAAGGGAGCTTATAAAACAAATTGGCCTAACATAATGAACAAGAAAAAAATGGACCAAATGATCCACGAGCATAAGCATTAGATATGCTTTCCAAAATCAAGAAAAATAGTGCACCTAGGTACAACACTGTTGTTGCAAACTTTATCCCAAAAACAGTTACATTTTTACTAAGGGATTGTCTATAAGCTAAACAATAAATTATCAGATCGAATAAATAATATAATAAACAAACACATGCTTTTAACAATAATACACAAGAGAAAGAAAAACTAGCTTAAAAAACTGAATCAATTCTTATAATTTTTTCTTAAAACAAAGCTTTAAAAAAAACTATCAAATTAGTATTATCAAAAAAAAAATGTAAAACTGAATATTAAAACAATTAATCAAAGTAAAAGACGATATCGAAAGCACCTTAGTTTTTGAAGTTGTTGTTGATGCTTGTTGTAGTAGTGGTGAGTTGTTTCGCAAGTGATGGATCTGATTTGGTTGTTTTGTGGTTCTGAGTTATGAGTGGAAAAGTTAAAGAAATGAAAAGATGATGGTTTTATGGTTTTTTGTTAATGAAATGGGTGAGTGTGTTGTGTTTATATAACTCTTATTGCCAGCATCTAAGTATGAATCACAAAAAATGAACAAGGGTATGGACTTTTGCTTCTATAAACTCTTTTGGTTCTAATACACAGATAGGTGAGAGGAAAATATTATGACGTGTGAAGATGAAGAAAAGTAAATAGTGTTGTGGTTTCTTAAAAGTTATTGTTGAAAAGTCATTTTAATGGAGGTGGCTGCGGTTGGTGTAGTGAATTTGTGTGAAAGAATATGAAAAGAAAAACAAATTGTAGAAAAAAATATGAGGAAAAGATGAGGAAAACAAAGGTGTGATATTGTTTTTTTGGTGTCTCCTATAAGTGTGAATCTCTTATGCTATTTATAGTAAAAAAAAATAGTTTGGGAATCAAGTTTAGTGATGTATGCAAGGTGACATAGGCTTGAAGAATTTTGTGGTTAACAAGTTTGAATTGAGTTTGAATGGTTGAATAAGAAGTTGAAGTTTGTTGAAAGCTTGAATGAAGAATAAGACTTTGAATGTTGAATGGTGCGTTAATGATTTTTTTGTATTTTGTGTGTAGTATAAAAAAAGTGTGGGATAAAACAAAAGAAGAAGAAGAAAAAGATGGTCGTGTAGTTTGTGTGAGGGGAGAAGAAAATTGACACTTTTATAAAATATGTGAGACTAGTAGTGTAAAAGAGAGACTAGTAGTGTAAAAATATAAAACAAAAATTATATTCTATATATTAAAATAATATAATAATATAATAAACAAATTAAATATAATAAAAAACAAAGTTATTAAAATCTTGATTAATTAAGAATTAAAATTAATTAAAATCGGAACCGAAACCGGTACAAAAAACGATAAAAATTATCCGTATCGAGGTGTCCGAAAAAATAAAATGAACACACCAAAACGATCAGCAAAAAAAATACGTATTGAAAAAATACAACGTTTTCTCAAATTTTGAAATCGATTTTACTCGCTAAAAAAGCTCAGACAGGTCAGAAAAGCGACCGAAAAATAGCTGAAAAATAAAATAAGCACACAAGGTTAAAGTACGTGAAAATAGATTAAAAAATAATGTCTGAAAGTTCGATTAAAAACACTATCCAGACACCAACTTTTTTGTACAGTTGACTTTTCAGTTTGACCAAAATGGCTAAAAACTTAACACGTTAATTCCAGCTGATAATTTTAAATAATATGCAAGATAAAATATATAATATGATATGCAGATAATGCAAAGAAAAAAATGTAGCCAGACAAACAGACAAACAAAAATAATTAAAATGAGGGGGGTCAAAATTTAGGGTATGACACCAAGGACTAAAGATCTAAAAACTTAAACTTAAACACAAATGCTTTCAACGAAAATGCTTTCAATACCTTAGGCTAACATTCTATAACTCTCCAAGCAACACCGTTAAAAAATTTGATCGCAACAATCATCACAAAATGGGTAAACAAAATAACAAAGAAAGAAGAATGAAGAAACAACGACACAAATGAAATCTACTTTCTCTTTCGCTTCAGTCTCCGCTTCCTTCTTCTCCGTTTTCTCGCCTCTCTTCGTCTGGTTACGGTGGTTCTCTTCTTTGATTAACTTACGGTTTGATCTCACTTATTGCATCGATCTCAGGTTCGTGTGATTCTTGTTTCACATTTGTTTGGTTTTTGTTGAATCTCTTCTCCTTATCTCATTCTTGTTCAATCTTGGTTTTGAGATTTAGGGATTGAAAAATGGGTTTGTGTTGGTAAAGATTGAAGGTTTTTTGGGTGAATAAGGAACGGTTAAAGGTTAAGGGTTGAAGGAGATTGTTGAGTGGTTTTTGGGTTTTTTAATGGTTGAGGATAAAGTAAGGTTGGAGAAGAGGGTTGTATGAAGGGTGGTTAGAAGAAAATTTGATTGAGGAAGGATGGGAGGATGAGTGTCACGCGGAAGAGACAATTGAGTTTGAGGGAGATGGAAGGTTGTGTAGAATGAAAAGTGAGGTTGTGTAACGGCTTCTGTGAAAAGAAGGTTTTGAGACCTCTCCTTTGATGGTTTGCGGAATCGTTTTTACCATGAGGTTTCTGTTTTCCTTCCCTTCCCTCTTTTTTTCTCTTGTTTCTTTTTTTTGTTATCCTCTTTTTATCCTTAAAATCAAACTTGATCATGAAGTTTTATGGTACAAATATTGTCCTG
This sequence comes from Lathyrus tuberosus, assembly GCA_022829125.1. Taxonomy (NCBI): domain Eukaryota; kingdom Viridiplantae; phylum Streptophyta; class Magnoliopsida; order Fabales; family Fabaceae; genus Lathyrus; species Lathyrus tuberosus. The sequence continues at coordinate 2,708,841 of JALAZF010000463.1, read as the reverse complement.
TTGTTGCAGGTTTTGTTTCTTGGTTTGGCGTGTTATTGCTGTGCAACATGTTATTTTTCTTTTTGCTGTGGTGCAGGGTAGTAGTGTGAAGAGTATGGCTAGGTGTTGTGTGTATTGAAGCTTAGGGTGAAAATTTGGAGTGTAGCAATATTAGTTTCACAGGTTTTGTCTGGCGTGGGGAAATGGTACAATTAACAGAACATGGCAAGAGCTATTGTGAAATTAGTGCATAGTTTTTGGTTGTATTGTCAGTTTGGACTGTTTTGGTGAAAAAAGAACTCTTAACATGGGGTCTATATTTTTAAGATAATTTTTTTAAAAATAAAAGAAAACAATTAATGAAAATTAATTAAATTAAACTAAATGAAGTTAATCTAAGAATAAAAAAAAACTTAAAAAAAAAAAACTTAAATTATAATTAAATTTAAATTACCTAAAATTAAACTAAATTAATAAATTAAACTAATTAAATTAAATTTAGACAAAGATTAAAAGTGAACTAACTTAAAATTAAAACTTAATTAAAATATAACCTAAACTAAAAAACAAAATTAACTAACTTAATTCTAAATAATTCAAGATAAATATCAAGAATGACATGGAATAAAAAGAATGCATGATTAATGATTAATGAGATGCTTAACTAAAAAAATGCAAAATAGTTGACTTAAAACAATATGAAAAAATGATCAGAGGATCTGAGGGTAAAATTTGGGGTATGACACCTACACTCCACAGTAAAATGGAATTGCAGAAAGAAAGAACAGAACCATCGTAAACATGGTGAGAAGTATGTTGAATGGAAAACATCTACCCAAAGAATTATGGGGAGAATCGGTTTCGACAGCAACATACATATTAAACAGATGTCCGACGAAAAAGCTTGAAGGAATCACACCAAAAGAATGTTGGTCAGGTGTCAAGCCTAGTCTCAGTCACTTGAAGGTGTTTGGATCTATAGCACATAGACATGTGCCAGATCAGTTGAGAAGGAAGCTTGATGACAAGTCGAATCAGATGATCTTGATAGGATATCATTCGACTGGAGGTTACAAGCTGTTCGACCCAGTGAATAAGCAGGTAGTAATCAGCAGGGACGTGATCATAGATGAGCTTAAGGAATGGGATTGGACTGAGAATGCCAAGAAGGATTCAGTGAGAATCTCTTGTGAAGAACCAACCACTGAAGTCGAAAGAGAAGTTCGACAGGGACAAGTCAGAGATGAACAGGCCCAAGCAGACCTCGACGAACAAGACACATCCCTGCAAGGTTGCAAGAATGTGTGATTACATCAGATGATGTGGTAGATGAAGAGGCTGAGCTGATACATTATGCTTTCTACACAGATGTTGAACTAGTCAATGCAGCTGAGGCATTGAAAGATTCGAAGTGGGTGAAAGCAATGAATGAGGAGTTAGACTCCATCGAAGTCAACAACACCTGGTCACTTGTCGAATTGCCTCAAGGCACAAAGGCAATTGATGTTAAGTGGGTTTACAAGGTGAAGGAGAACCCTAAAGGAGAAGTAACTCGACACCAGGCGAGACTTGTGGCAAAAGGATTTCTTCAGAGGAAGGAATCGACTTCGATAAAGTGTTTGCACCTGTTGCTAGGATCGAAACAATCAGGTTGGTTGGTGGTCTAGCAAATATACACAATTGGCACACATGTCAAATGGACGTGAAATGTGCATTCCTTAATGTCCCCTTAGACGAAGATTTTTATGTTGCACAACCAGCTGGGTATGTGAAACAAGGCGTAGAAAGAAAGGTGTACAGGCTGCATAAAGCCCTGTATGGACTTAAGCAAGCTCCAAGAGCTTGGAATAAGAAAATCGACAGCTTCTTAAGGGAGAAAGAATTTGTGAAGTGTACGACTGAGCATAGAGTATATGTATGGAGAAGCAATAGTGAATTGCTTATACTATGTCTCTATGTCGATGACCTGTTGATAACAGGAAGTTGCAAGAAGGAGATCGAAGATTTCAAATATGACCTAAGTAAGGAGTTTGAAATGTCAGACTTAGGGAATCTCTCATATTTCCTTGGCATCGAATTCTACAAGACTAGTAGAGGTTTGATGATGCACCAAAGAAGATATGCAGGCGAAATACTCAAGAGATTTGAGATGCAAGATTGCAACCCAATTTTGACTCCAGCTGAGACCAGACTGTAACTGTCGAAGGAGTCAGATGAAGATGATGTCGACCCAACCCAATATAGAAGACTTATTGGGTCACTTCGATACCTTTGTCACACAAGGCCTGATTTAGCATACAGTGTTGGTATGGTAAGTACATTCATGTAGAAGCCAAAGCTATCACACCTAGCAGCAACATAGAGGATACTGAGGTATCTGAAAGGGACTCTCGACTATGGTATTTTATTTCCTGCAGCTGATGAAGGAAAAGAATGCAAGTTAGTGGAATACACTGACTCAAGTTGGTGTAGTGATGCTGAGGATAGAAAATCTACAATTGGATATGTGTTTATGCTAGGTGGTGCACCAGTTGCATGGAGTTCGAGAAAGGAGCCAGTAGTGGCATTGTCATCATGCGAAGCAGAGTACATAGGTGCTTATCTTTGTGCATGTCAAGCAACCTGGATGGTGAACCTAGTCGAAGAGATTATAGGGAAAAGTCATGGAGCAATTACCAAGAAGATCAACAGCATGTCAGCTATCAACTTGGCGAAGAATCCAATAGCACACGGTCGAAGCAAGCACATCAAAATGAGGTTCGATTATCTTCGAGAGCAGGTAGCTGAAGGGAAGATAAACTTGAAATACTGCAGAACTAAGAATCAGATAGCAGATATCATGACGAAGGGAGTGCAGGTCGAAGTTTTCAGAAGACTAAGAGCCATGATGAATGTAGAAAGCTTAGACACAATGAATTAGGTGGTGTGTTAAGTTGTAATTCCTTGTGTCGAAGTAGTGTAGCTCGACAGAAGCAAGGAGTAGTCGAATTGTTAAAATGTGTGTGTGTCGAGTTGTAATAATGTGTCGAAGTGTCGAAGCGGGTTGCTTTACACAGGATTTCGACTTAGGCCTATTTTAGTAATGTTAGTTATTTTGGGCTTTTATAGTTTTGCGTTTTGCCTTGGGGTGCAAGCTAACCTAAATCTATAAATAAGGAGAAACCCTTATTTTTTGTAACTAACTCAAAATTGAGAAATTGTATTCACATTTTGCAGTTGCAAGTGAAATAACAGAATTTTCACAGATTGTGGGCAGAGAGTTCTTTACAGAAAATTGTTCATCTTCTTCTCCAACGTTTTTCTTTCTTAACCTTTTCTTTTCATTGCCACCGTATGATTGTTAACAATCTTGAGATCAAAGTTGAATAGAAGAATTCTCCATAGGTTGTGGTGAATTTCCAACAGAAACAAAAATCCAACCGGTTTAATAGGAAGCCCGTGAGATGAGGAGTAATAATATGAATTTGATTTTTTCATTTGATGTGGTGGTGATCGTAGACAAGGTGTAGAAACGGGCAGTGGCACTAGGGTTTGAAGGGAACAGAGAGAAAGAGAGATGAAAAATGTGAAAAAAGGAATAGGGATAATGAATGTGTTTTGAAGTTTTGAATTGAAAATATCCACTTGACACAATTTAATAGGATGAGAATTAAAAATGTAAATGTTACTTAATTACTTAAATGTCTTTTTAGTATAAATAATTTATAATGAAAAGACAATTTAGAAAATTAATGCAATTGATTTAAAATAAGTATATAGTTAACTACATCAAACATACAAATAATTAAACAAACAAATAATTTACACTTTCGTTAATCATCCATTTAATCTTAAAACTAACTTAATAAGTATATAAATTCAAATCAATTTTAATGTATACTATTCAAACAATATAAATGAACAAAAACCAAATTAACATTAAAATTAGAATTGAAATTAAATTAACATTGTATTAGAATTTTTTTTAATATTAATTTAGAGAGTTTAATTTGAAACGTATTGTAACCTGAAACTCAAACTGCAAATGTCCATGTTGCTGTAAGGGGCAAAGCTGATGAATCAAATTGTTTTGTTGTATAATCGATTAAGTTCAGACGTAGAAGCTAGAAAATGCTGCTTCAGGTGGAATCAATTTCAATCATCTGATTCTCTTTAGAAAATGAAACTCAAACATCTTTGCAACTTCGGCACATAAACTCGCCGCGTTGGTCTTCATCCCCCACCGGCAACATCCAACCATACCTGTCACCGAGCTTATTCTCGATATCAAGGTAACTCAACTTCAATTTTTACAATGATTTTGTTTGCATAATGGGGACTAAATTCTGCATTTTTTAGCCTCATAGTTATTGACTGCAAACTGCTTGATATAATGCCTAAATAAAAACATATGAAAGAATTTTTTTTTAATATACTCTGACTTGCTTTTACACAAAATAATGTTTTTTTTTTTTATTTTTGCAAATTGCTTGACTTCATTCTGATGTTTACTTTGCAAGTTGCTGATAATTCAAGATGCTTGCGATACGAAAGCTGAAAACAGGACCAGATCTCCCCTCTGTTTTATGTTTCATGATCGTTAATTGCAGTTATGGCACAGCCCAAATTTCCAATAACAGAAGAATGCAGTCTATTGTAAAGTTTGTTGGCCCTTGTTTAGCCAAGTCAAGTTCAAAGGCACTTCTACTTGGATTCAAGAATAAATTCTTCCTTCAAAGACTATATATCTCAAGTATGGCTGAAAGAATCCTGGTGCAGGCTCAAGACCCTGCCAAAGTTACTATCGAAATACAAAATGCCATCAATGGCAACCAATTAGATTATTCTTGGAAATTACTTGAGCAGCATAAGCACATGGAGGGTTTTCCTAGAAAATCTCTCTTCAACATTGTTATAACTAGTTATGTGGAAAGCCTTGATATTGAATGGCTAGAAAAAGCTTATGAATTGGTGCATCGTGCTAGTAAAGATGGTAGAGAAGACTTGTTAGAGAAGGAGGTGCTTATCTATCTTAGCTTTGGCCTTGCGAAAGTTAGACTACCAGTTCCCGCATCTACCATTTTAAGAAAGATGATTGATATGGAGCATTTTCCTCCTGTTACTGCTTGGTCTGCAGTTTTGGCTCATATGACACAAACAGCAGAGGGAAGTTTCCTTGCTGCTGAGTTGATTCTTGAAATAGGTTATTTATTCCAAAATAACAGAGTGGATCCTCGTAAAAAGAACAATGCACCTTTGATTGCCATGAAACCAAACACCAATGCCTTTAATATTGCGTTGGCAGGGTGTCTTGTATTTGAGAAATCTAGGAAGGCAGAGCAGCTTATCGATATGATGCCTCGAATTGGTGTCAAAGCTGATGCAAACTTACTGATAACAATGGCTCGTGTATATGAGAGAAATGGGCGGAGAGAAGAGCTTATGAAGCTGCAGAGGCACATAGAGGAAGCCTCAAACTTAACTGATATACAGTTCCGACAGTTCTATAATTGTTTGCTTACATGCCATTTGAAATTTGGGGATCTTGATTCTGCATCCAACATGGTTTTGGAAATGCTTAGGAAAGCGAAGGAAGCAAGAAATTCTCTTGCATCTGCCAAATTCCTAGTTGATGCAGCTAAAATTGATCACAACTATTCTCCTAGACCAGCTTCTGTGCATAGTTTGAGCAACAGTAAAGATTTGGAGATTGTCAAAGATGACCAGCAGATAAGAAATGTTATCTTATCTTATGAGGAGTTCTCCAAAGATCGAAACTTCTTAAAACTTGAAGCGGAGTCTAAAGCTGTTCTTGGCTCTTTATCTGCTAAATTGCAGATGCAGGTTGATTTGATTACAACCGTACATGGTATACTGCAACCAACTGAAACAATTTATGTGAAATTAGTTAAAGCTTTTTTAGAATCTGGTAAGACCAAGGACTTGGCAGTGTTTCTTCTCAAAGCAGAAAGAGAAGACTCCCCATTTTCCAATGACAATTCAGCCTTGGTTCATGTTATTAATTCGTGCATATCACTTGGATGGTTGGACCAATCCCATGATCTCCTTGATGAGATGCGTCTAGCTGGAGTTAGAACAGGTTCATCTGTATATGCTTCTTTTCTGAAAGCATATTGTGTAGCGAATAGGACTGCAGATGTCACGTCACTTCTGAGAGATGCTAGGAAGGCTGGTATACAGCTTGACTCGAGCTCTTATGAGGCAATGATCCAATCCAGGGTGCTCGAGGAAGACACACAGGGAGCACTCCAACTTTTTAAAGAAATGAAAGAAGCTAGGATTCCAAAAGTTAGTCCACAATACTCTGGCATGCTGGCTAAAAGTGTTACAGAGACAGGCGAAGCTGCACTGATGACAAAGCTGGTGCAGGAAATCAAGGACGGACAGAAAGTGGATTGTGGAGTTCATGACTGGAATAATGTAATCCACTTCTTTTGTAAGAAGAGACTAATGCAAGATGCAGAAAAGGCTCTAAAGAAGATGAGAAGCTTAGGTCATTCACCTAATGCACAAACTTTCCATTCTATGGTCACTGGGTATGCTGCTGTTGGGGGGAAATATCTGGAGGTAACAGAGCTGTGGGGTGAGATGAAAGGGCTTGCTTCTTCATCCTCCATTAAGTTTGATCAGGAACTTCTGGATTCTGTGTTGTATACATTTGTGAGGGGTGGATTTTTCATTCGTGCCAATGAAGTTGTGGCAATGATGGAAAAAGGAAAAATGTTTATTGACAAATACAAATACAGAATGCTATTCTTGAAATATCACAGAACACTTTATAAAGGAAAGGCTTCGAAATTTCAGACAGAATCACAGCTAAACAAAAGGGAAGCAGCCCTGATTTTTAAAAGGTGGATAGGTATGATTTGAGAAAGTGTCCAATGTAAGCAAAACACTACTGTACTTCCAATGTGAGCAAAACAACAAACTATTTTATGTAAAATATTCGAACTTCATTACTATTATTTTTAGGTAACAAATAAAAGAGTCTGTGACCTATAACACCATATAAGTGGCGTTGTAGGTTGTTATGGAAACACATCCATGACTGTTGATCCACTAGAAGCATTCTATACCAATAACACTGGATAACATGCACAACTGAAATAGTGGTACATTAGCCGAGTATTGCCAATATACCCTTCATCTTCCCCCACCCCCTGCACCAACACCTCACTCCACCGCTTACTCAGCTGTACAATCCACTGTCTACTTGAATATTAAATAAGAGAAAATACATATAATATATACTTACGAATTGAGAAACGAGAAACAGTCCTAGGTAGCAATCTCTTCTCTCTTCAATTAAATTATTTTGTATGTACATTTGTATATCAGTTAATGAATGTTAGACAAATTGAATAAGGTATGGGTCCTAGAAACCATACTTTTGTAAATTTATGTGTGCACAAAATTGATGCATATATCTAAATGATGTCAACACAAAAGTTGGCATTAATTCAAAGTAAATTATAACAATGAATATAATTTGAAATCACCATAAAAATTGTACTTCCCCGCTCCATAATTGAAATATGGTTATGTTAAGCAAGACAACACCCTCCACAATTTCCTTAATACAACCCTTTACGATATAAAATATTTATATAGGATCATGTTCCAATTATACCTAGAAGGAATCTCTAAGATTCTTTACCATGCTTGTCAATCTTTACAATAGATTTGATCGAGGCTTTAGGGTTTCAATCTTGTGAAACGGGACTAAATATGAACAACAACTACCTTTCGTACTTGAACAACGTAAAACAAATTTCTCACATATGTCTAATTGATTTAAATTTGGGTGGGCGAGTACACCCATCAATTTCAATTGTTGCATCATAAAAACAACAACAACGCAATAAGTAAATTTAAGATCACAAATAACAACAACACACAACACGTACTTTTAATCAGACAAGCAAAAAAGAAAGTTCATAAATCAAACTTATATTTACCTCAATCACATCCCGAGCCACACTGTCCTACATCTCCTAGGTCACCATCTCATCTGCCTCCTTGGTCACCCTTTCCTGCACCTCTTTGGTCACCCTCTCATTGGCATCTTTGACCACTCTCTCCTTCACCTCCTTGGTCACCCTCTCTGTCACCTCCTTGATCAGCCTCTCCTCCACCTCCTGGGCCATGCTCTCCCGAACCTTCTTGGTTACCCTCTCCGTCACCTCGTTGATCAACCTTTCATCCACCTCCTAGGTCATGCTCTCCCAAACCTCTTTGGCCTTCGTATCCTTTATCTTCTTGTTCTTTATCTCTTTCATCTCCTTGCCAACCCTTTCCCGCACCTCCTGGTTCACCCTCTCATCCACCTCATGAGTCATAGTCGTTCACTCATTTTATAATATTTTTGCGCATTATGTTACTATTTTACGATGATCCTTAAAATAACCTCGGGCCAGAGCCTCTTCTAGCACCACAGACATGCCCACCATGCTCACTAGTTCCAATATATTCTAACAATATATCATGGCGTCGTTGTGGAACAAAGGCACCAACATTGGTTTTTTAACCAACAAAACCTACAATACAAATAAAAGTTCATTACCAAATTGAATTAACTACTATTAATAATGTCAAATGAATCTACTTATGATCTTTTCAACAACTACGCGAGTAGTCTCTGATGTGAACTTGCCTCCCGGTCTTTGACGTTCCCTCTTCCATTTCTCATGGCGTGATGGTGGAGATGTACTACGATCAAGGCTTAGACAAGGATCTCCCAACTCTTGTTATCCTTGTTTTTATTTTTTTATTTTATGATAACCTCTTCCAGTCATCATATCCTCCGCGAGACAATTTATGAGGATAAAGTTTTTTTTTCATATTCACCTTTCCTTTTTTACTCTTAGCCAAGAACTCAAGAGTACTACAAGACTCGACAAATTTCTCCCAAATGTCTTTATCAATAAAATTATAATTCACATGTGGAGGAGTTAAGTTAGTTTTCATTGAATTTGTAATATAATCCGTTGTGAGATGTATGGGTTCTCTCACTTATAAAGTGCTCAACCTCCACTTTTCTAAGCAATGTGGGACTTAGAACTCACACTTATTTTTCAACAACTTACATTTTTCCCAACAATCTACCCCTCAAGTGTGAGTCCATCCACTATGCTCCCCCTCAAGCGGAAGTTATTTCATCCACATACTTGTACCGCCGTTGACATATACCCTTATCTCGTCTTGAGCACTTCAACAGAACGCACCTCCTAACCACAATGTCAGGAAGACTTTTGATACAAGAAGCCGGTCTCTTACTCGAACCAGGCTCTGATACCACTGATGGGTCATCATGAGGGGGAAGCATACACATTGGGTCAAACACTCGCCTAAAGGTCAAAGACTCGCTTAAACAAGTGAGAGAGATACCACATATTCACCCAAAACCTTAAGGTGATAGGTGTATGGGTTCTCTCACTTATAAAGTGTTCAACCTCTACTTTTCTAAGCAATGTGGAACTTAGAACTCATACTTGTTTTTCAACAACTTACATTTTTCCCAACAACGCTCACAAGCATATGATATTCGTTTCTTTGTCAATTATCATCTTTGTGAAGAATAAAAATATTCTACATTTACATAATAAAGTTGATATTAGTAGGGTTAAATAGTGTTTACCCCCTGCCATATAGGCGTGTTTTGGTTTACCCCCCCTTAAGAAATTTTTTTTTATTCCCCCCTCAACTTTCCCAGATTCCATGTACAAAGACCCTGATGCACCCATGGGTCAAAGATTCTGCTGACTGGGCACTTTGTTGACTGACAGGTGGATTATTTATTTATTTTTATTTTTTAATCTATCTTTAATAATTTGTTTACTATATATTATATATTTTTAAATATTTTTTTTTGTTTCTATATATTATAAATTTTATTATTTATTTATTTTGAATTTTTTTTAATTCTATTAATTTATTTTCGTATAATATTTTTTTTAATTTAATTCTATTTTTTAAAATTGTTATTTTAAAATTATATTTAATTGGGCTAGATTTATTTCAAATTATTATTGGGCCTTGGTTTCTTTAGTCCATTTTCATTTCAAATTGGAGTGTGTGTGTTTGATATGTAAACACTACTAGTATTTTCAAAACATTCAATGTGGGACATATATTACACCCAAACCTCATGAACTTCATACGCTTTCCATCTTCTCTGTAATGTCATCCTCACCACTACTGTTGTTGTGTTGTAACAGGCCAGGTATTTATCTCCACCTGTTCCAAGTTTTACACTAGAACATATTGAGTAGTTCATCTTCTACATTGACCCCTATGGATGGGTTATAGTGTAATGGTGTTTCGGCTTTAAATTGTTAAAGTAAAACACTTCAAAAAAGAATTAGTTTCTGTACCAATTTTCTTGTAGTTGTACCAATTTTTCATTTGTTCCCTCATTTTATTTAACGTGTTTGTTGAAGTATACTAATTCCATTTTTTCTTGCCCTATGAGAATGGTGCAGATCAATAATGCTGGATCAAATGCATATAGTTACAAGCCACTTGCTGAAGCATCAGATGAGGATCTTATGTGACCCACTATAAATCTTTCCCCCTAAATGTCATTTTAATGTTTTATTTTTATTTTTATTTAAAACTCTTAATTTCGTGCATGCAGTGAGGTGGTTACAACAAACACACTTGGCTTGATGATATGCTGTCGAGAGGTAAAATATATTCTCACGTAAGAGGCACACTGTAAATAAAGTAGGTACTCTGTTATGCACAGATGTTTAGTTTCTATTTAGGCAATAAAGATGATGGTGGGCCAACCTCGCAGAGGACATATTTTCAATATTGATGGAGCAGGTTCAGATGGAAGACCAACTCCCAGGTATTTTTTGACATCATGGGACTGTTGCATAATCAGTTTGTTGGGTACAGCTACAAGAAAATGAAAAATTGGTACAACTACAAGAAAATCTGGTGCCGGTGATGGTGATGGAGATGGAGATTGAGGTAATTGAGGATCATTGACATTGTTGGTGGTTTTGAAATGAGAGAATGATTCATGAGGTTGAGTTTTTTAAATTTGCTGAGTTTTTGAATGATTTTGCTGAGAACAAGTCTTTTTCTGAGGTATAAAACTAAGTACATGAATGATTTTGCTGTATGGCATTGATGAAGTCAATTGATAAATAGGATTTTTTATTTGATCTTACCAATAATGCATGCATACAATAATGAAGGCTACTGTAGTGTACGTTGTCAAGAAGAGACATTAGTTCCAGAATAGAGTTCTTTGGCTGGGTAGAGTTCTTTTGCTGTTGTTTTGTTTTGCTAGTGAAGAAGTCCCACATTGGTTGGGAAACAAATATTTTAGGGGTTTATATAACTTAAAACCAATAGCACAAATGTAAAACTTGTTAAGTTGATAATGGGCTTATGAATGTTTGAGAAAGCCCAATTATAATATTTTGATACTTTAAATAAATAAAATTAATATGAAAATTAATTAAAGAAAAAATTAAATAAATTATAAATCAAATTAATTAAAAAATATTATACGAAAATAAATTAATAGAATTAAAAAAAAATTCAAAATAAATAAATAATAAAATTTATAATATATAGAAACAAAAAAAATATTTAAAAATATATAATATATAGTAAACAAATTATTAAAGATAGATTAAAAAATAAAAATAAATAAATAATCCACCTGGCAGTCAACAAAGTGCCCAGTCAGCAGAATCTTTGACCCATGGGTGCATCAGGGTCTTTGTACATGGAATCTGGGAAAGTTGAGGGGGGAATAAAAAAAAAATTCTTAAGGAGGGGTAAACTAAAACACGCCTATATGGCAGGGGGTAAACACTATTTAACCCATATTAGTATTAAACAAAAAATAACTAATCATACAAACTTGTTAAACAAATCATGATAGTTAAAATAAATATCTCAAGATCTAACCATATAATTTATTTCAATATAGAATAAACAAGGCTTCAATCATCCATCAAAATGCCCGTTTTTCTTCTACCAAGTAATGTTGTGCAAATCTTAAAGTTGTTGCATGTTCACCATAACACTTAGCACTTTGTAAACAAAAATCGATCGGGAACCTAACAACGGTATTTCGGGCTTGTGTCAATATGACCATCATTGTGACACCTCTATATTTTATTTTAATTTTAGTCTTAGTAGATATGATTTATTGAGAGGTAGTGGTTGTAGGAGAGGTGGTAGTTGCAGGAGAGGTGGTGGTTGTATGGGAGGTCGTGATTAAATCGTCCATCTTCGTAGAAACAACAAACGAAAATAAATATATTACTTCCTAAGAGCACTTCATATGTATAACCTCAAAACCATTTTACTAAAACAACGCAAAAATAACACTAAAAAGAAAAACATCTTTTACACAAAAAGGAAAAACCTATTTCCATTTTTATCAACATAATCAGAATAACATAATCCATACAACAAAAACTAATATTTCTAAGTTACGTGCATGGATATAGTGAAGTGATTGAGTTACATAATAAATACGTGATGAAGAAGATAAACAATGGTGGATGAAGCTTCATTGATGTTTGATTATATTTCCTTCATTTCAAACTATGATTTAGCTTCAATGGCATTAAGACACTTAAGGGAGGATACATATGTTAATGTTCGAAAACTTATATGTGTTGGCAGTAATGATGTTTCGAAAACGGTTATGGAATATAGGTTGAGATTTTAAGGCGTTTAAATGTAGAGGATGAAGATGAATATCACCTAGGGTATATTTTTTGAAGGAAAAAAAATCTTTCGGTTTTGCAGGAGAATGAAGATGAATGAGAGTTGGAAATTAAATAAATAGTTAGAGACTATAGTTCTAGAAAATACATGAAAAATATATTTCCTCTTGAATGGACAATCCAACTGAGGGAATAGTATGTATTTTTAAAATAGATAACTAATATTACCTCTCGGTTATTTAAACCAACTAAGGGAATAGATTTATTTGAAATAAAAATATAACAGGGTATCAATTTTAAAAAATAGGTAAATTTGAATTAAAAAAGAAAAGAAAAGCGCTGAAAGTTAAATAGATACATTATAAGAAAAATAAATATAAAATCGCAAGAGCTTGGATTCAAAACGTGGTCCCTTCACCATATTTCCTCTTGGTTGGATGTAAAACCGAGGGAATAGGTGATACATTTTTAATTAAAAATTAAAACTCAAATCAAGGCGCCTTGTGAAATGATCGTAACTCGGTTTGTTAGAACACTGAGGTAAATGTTTGTTATGAAATGTAGTATTAGAGGATATCTCTTAATATCACCTGAATTAGATGATATAGAATATCTCTTAAATCTCATCAAACTATAATAGAAACAAGACTCTCTCTCTCTCTCTCTCTCTCTCTCTCTCTCCCCCTCTCTCTCTCTCTGTGTATGTGTGTGTGTGTATCCCCTTATCTCTCTGTCAAATAGGCTAAAACTTTATTTATAACTATCATTCTTGGAATGTTTCTCTTTGATTGGGTGATAAAACTTTTCACAAATCCTTATATTTATAGGAGAAGAATGTGACGTAGAAACTTCAAGATAATAGATAATCACTACTTAGGTTTTCAATACTCTTTGTAAATTGCATCTTCACATTTCCCAAGTTTGAATATGTAGTCTCAAGGTTCAAAGAAGGAATTCAAATATTGGAATGTTCTTTCTCATTTTTGTTAAATTGTAATTCCTAGTGTCTAAGTCGAAGTCGAAGTGATGAAGCAATGTGTCGAATTGTTGAAGTTGTTTCGACAGATTCATTTAGATTGGATTCAGATTTGCATTTATTAGATTTGATATGATTTAGATTAGATTTGATATTTTGGGTTTTTAGAGTTTTGGGCCTTTGTAAATCTAAGTCTATAAATAGATGCTTTGTAGAATTGAGAATAATATCAAGTAGTGAAGACTATCACAGTACTTGTAACAATCACAGTTGCAGTTTTAGCAAGTGATCAATAACAAGAAAAATCCCACAGTTCGTGGGTAACAATTTTCTCCAAATATTTCTCTTCTCTCTCATTCTCGTTTCTTGCTGTTAGTTTGTTCTTGTTCTTCATTTGTTCATCATTACCATTACGTGCGTTTGTGGGTTGGTGATCAATCTTGAGATCAAGATTGAAGCAAAATCATCATAGGGTGTGGTGAATTTCCAACATCTGGTATCAGAGCCTGGTTTAAGAAAGGGACCGACTTACTTGTATCGAAACACTTCCCGCAGGTGTGGGTAGAAGATGTTCCGTTGAGTTCAACGGTGATACAAGTGTATGTGGAAGAGAGAGCTTCCACATGAGGGGGAGCATTGTGTATAAACTCACACTTGAGGAGGAGTGTTGAGAATTAAGTGTGAGGAAGAAGTCCCACATTGATTAAAAAAGGGAATATTAAACACTATATAAGTGAGAGAACCCACACACCTATCACCTTAAGGTTTTAGGTGAGTATGTGGTGTGTCTCTCACAAAGGTGTGTCCCAATAAGAAATGCTCCCTCGTTGACCCCCTCGAATTGCCCTCCAACAAGTGTTGCCTCGACTGAACACACTCTTCACAAACTTCACTAGGAATGTCGATTTCTGGTAATCCTGACACCATATTTCTTCTCTTCAGCTCCCTGATGTCATTGAAGTTGAGATGGCCTAGTCGAAAGTGCCATAACCACTCATCTCTACTGGCTGCTATTGCTAGACACTTGTGCTCCATCACATTGAGTTCAATCTTGAAGGTCCTATTCTGAGACATTGGAGCCTTCAAGATCAACCTACCACCTGCGTCGAGAACTCTCATCATCTTGTCTTCGACAACTACCTTGTAGTTTTTTTCGACAAGCTGCCCTATACTGAGCAAATTACTCTTCATGCCTGGAATGTACAACACATTGGAAATTGTTGACCTTTTGCCATCTTTCCTCATAATCAGAACATCACCAACACCTTCAGCTGCTAGAGTGTTGTCATTTGCAAACTTCACCGTGTTCTTCGACGAGGGCTTCATGTTGACAAACCAATCTTTCCTCCCAGTCATGTGTGATGAGCATCCTGAGTCCAAGTACCACTGATCTTGGAATCTCTCTTCATCTTTCGTTGTGACCATTAGCAATGTCTCTTCTTCTTCATGCTTCGCCAGATTTGCATCAGTTTCTTGATTTTTCTTCTTTTCTGGACAGTTACTAACATAATGGCCATACTTCTGATAGTTGAAACATTGAATGTGACTTTTGTCTGGATTTCGACCACCACCTCTTCCTCTACCTGCAGCACCACCTTTTTGGTTGCCTTGGTTCCAAGGTTTCTTCTGAGTCGAATTACTGCCTCCTCTATCTTTGTTGCCATTCACGTTTCCTTTGCCTTTCCTTTCCTTTTCTGACTGCGCCTGCAAAGCCATATCACTCTTCAACTTTCCTGCAGCCCTCTCAGCCATCCTTTGTTCATGAGACTCAAGCGTCCCTTGAAGCTCTTCCTTCTTCAATACTGACAAGTCTTTCGACTCTTCTATGGCTACTACCACTTGGTCGAACTTAGGAGCCAATGATCTCAAAATCTTTGAGACAACTGCTTTCGTCGTCAGTGTTTCTCCACATACTTTGATTTGATTCACAAGTTTTGTAACTCTTGTGAACAAATCTGCAATACTTTCGTTGTCTTCCATCTGAAGCAACTCATAGGTTCTTTTGTGAGTTTGTAACCTCACCTCTTTCACCTTCTCTGTGCCTCCAACGACTTTTCAAGAATCTCCCATGCTTCTTTTGCTGATTCTGCATCGCTAACTTTTTCAAAGTTATCTGGATCAACACATTGATGGATTATAAACAGTGCTTTATAATCTTTCTTCTTCAATTCTTTGAGTGCAGCCTTTTCTTCATCCGTCGCGTTCTCCCCAAGCGGTGTTACTCCTTCCTTCACAAGATTCCAAAGATCTTGATAACAGAAAACCACCTTGATCTGCTTGCACCAATTCTCATAATTATCTTTCTTGAGAATCGGAAGACTCGCCAGAAAATGCCCGTTCGGATGATTCATTGCCATCACAATTTTCCTCCTTGAATTGCAACCGGAGCTCTAGATACCAGAAATCGACATTCCTAGTGAAGTTTGTGAAGAGTGTGTTCAGTCGAAACAACACAAGAATAGCTTCAGCAAGGATGCAGGAAGGAAGTCGAAGGCAATTCTTGAAGTCATATACTCTGATGTATGTGGTCCAATCCAGGTGGATTCGATTGGTGGCAACAGATATTTTGTCACGTTTATAGATGACTTCAGTCGAAAATTATGGACTTATCTCATCAAGAAGAAAAGTGATGTGTTTGAGGTATTTGTCAGATTCAAATCCATGGTCGAAAGACAGAGTGGTCGAAGGTTGAAAACTCTGAGGACAGATGGTGGTGGAGAATATGTGTCGAAAGAGTTCGATGCATTGTGTAGAAAAGAAGGGATTGTGCATAAGGTGGTGCCGCCCTACACTCCACAGCAGAATGGGATTGCAGAACGCAAGAACAGAACCATCATGAACATGGTAAGAAGTATGTTGAATGGAAAGCATCTACCCAAAGAATTATGGGGAGAAGCAGTTTCGACAGCAACATATCTTTTGAATAGATGTCCGACAAAGAAGCTTGAAGGAGTCACACCAGAAGAATGTTGGTCTGGTGACAAGCCAAGCCTCAGTCACTTAAAGGTGTTTGGATCTATAGCACATAGACATGTGCCATATCAGTTGAGAAGGAAGCTTGATGACAAGTCGAATCAGATGATCTTGATAGGATATCATTCGCTGGAGGTTACAAGCTGTTCGACCCAGTGAATAAGCAAGTAGTGATCAGCAGGGACGTGATCATAGATGAGCTTAAAGAATGGGATTGGACAAAGAATGCCAAGAAGGATTCAGTGAGAATCTATTGTGAAGAACCAGCCACTGAAGTTGAAAGAGAAGTTCGACAGGAACCAGTTGCAGATGAAGCAGGTTCAAGCAGACCTTGACGAACAAGACACATGCCTGCAAGGTTGCAAGAATGTGTAATTACATCAGATGATGTGGTCGATGAAGAGGGTAAGCTGGTACATTATGCTTTCTACGCAGATGTCGAACCAGTCAATGCAGCTGAGGCATTGAAAGATACGAAGTGGGTGAAAGCAATGAATGAAGAGTTAGAATCCATCGAAGTCAACAACACATGGTCACTTGTCGAATTGCCTCAAGGCAAGAAGGCAATTGATGTGAAGTGGGTTTACAAAGTGAAAGTGAATCCCAGAGGAGAAGTAACTCGACACAAGGCGAGACTTGTGGCGAAAGGATTTCTTCAGAAGGAAGGAATCGACTTCGATGAAGCGTTTGCACCTGTTGCTAGGATCGAAACAATCAGGTTGGTTGTTGATCTAGCAAATATGAATAATTGGCACACATGTCAGATGGACGTGAAGTGTGCATTCCTTAATGGTCCCCTAGACGAAGAAGTTTATGTCGCACAACCAGCTGGGTATGTGAAACAAGGCGAAGAAGGAAAGGTGTACAGGCTGCATAAAGCCTTGTATGGACTTAAGCAAGCTCCAAGAGCTTGGAATAAGAAAATCGACAGCTTCTTAAGGGAGAAGGAATTTGTGAAGTGTACAACTGAGCATGGAGTATATGTAAGAAGAAGCAATGGCGAATTGCTTATACTATGTCTCTATGTCGATGATTTGTTGATAGTAGGAAGTTGCAAGAAGGAGATCGAAGATTTCAAACATGACCTGAGTGAGGAGTTTGAAATGTCAGACTTGGGAAATCTCTCATATTTCCTTGGCATTGAATTCTACAAGACTAGTAGAGGTTTGATGATGCACCAACGAAGATATGCAGGCGAAATACTCAAGAGATTTGAGATGCAAGATTGCAACTCAACCTCGACTCCAGCTGAGACCAGACTGCAACTGTCGAAGGATCCAGACGAAGACGATGTCGACCCAACTCAATATAGACGACTTATTGGGTCACTTAGATACCTTTGTCACACAAGGCCTGACTTAGCATACAGTGTTGGTATGGTAAGTAGATCCATGCAGAAGCCAAAGGTATCACACCTAACAGCGACGAAGAGGATACTGAGGTATCTGAAAGGGACTCTCGACTATGGCATTTTATTTCCTGCAGCTGATGAAGGGAAAGAATGCAAGTTAGTGGGATACACCGACTCTAGTTGGTGTAGTGATGCAGAGGATAGAAAATCCACAGCTGAATATGTGTTTATGTTAGGTGGTGCACCAGTTGCTTGGAGTTCGAGAAAGGAGCCAGTAGTGGATTGTCATCATGCGAAGCAGAATACATAGCTGCTTCTCTTTGTGCATGTCAAGCAACATGGATGGTGAACTTGGTCGAAGAAATTACAGGAAAGAATCATGGAGCAATTACCATGAAGATCGACAGCATGTCAGCTATCAATTTGGCGAAGAATCCAATAGCACACGGTCGAAGCAAGCACATCGAAATGAGGTTCCATTATCTTCGAGAGCAGGTAGCAGAAGGGAAGATGAAGTTGGAACACTGCAGAACTGAGAATCAGATTGTAGATATCATGACGAAGGGAGTGCAGGTCGAAGTGTTCAAGAAGCTAAGGACTATGATGAATGTAGACAGTTTAGACACAATGAATTAGGTGGTGTGTTAAATTGTGATTCCTAGTGTCTAAGTCGAAGTCGAAGTGATGAAGCAATGTGTCGAATTGTTGAAGTTGTTTTGACAGATTCATTTAGATTGGATTCAGATTTGCATTTATTAGATTTGATATGATTTAGATTAGATTTGATATTTTGGGCTTTTAGAGTTTTTGGCCTTTGTAAATCTAAGTCTATAAATAGATGCTTTGTAGAATTGAGAATAATATCAAGTAGTGAAGACTATCACAGTACTTGTAACAATCACAGTTGCAGTTTTAGCAAGTGATCAATAACAAGAAAAATCCCACAGTTCGTGGGTAACAATTTTCTCCAAATATTTCTCTTCTCTCTCATTCTCGTTTCTTGCTGTTAGTTTGTTCTTGTTCTTCATTTGTTCATCATTACCATTACGTGCGTTTGTGGGTTGGTGATCAATCTTGAGATCAAGATTGAAGCGAAATCATCATAGGGTGTGGTGAATTTCCAACAATTTTTCATATGTTGGAATCATTTTGACGAATTGACTATGGTCTATCACAAATTAAGTATGGAATAACAATAAATCCCCTCTTCCTGGATTAATTTAGGGGTTCAAAGATTACAAGTGAATACCAACAAATTAACCTCTCTCACCCTAATTAGGATTTGCACTCACCCTTACAAAGATGAGAGACTAGCATGTTATTTATAAGAAAACTAACATACTAACCTAATGGTTTTTTACACACAGGCCCATTACATAAACTAACTTAGGCAACAAGCTAACTTAAACAATTGGGCTTATAAGCAAGACCAAATTCGACATACTAACTTAAATTACAAGTTAATATATTTCGACTACATGTTTGAACAGACTTCGACTACAGTATGCACAACTCCTGTCGAAATATCAAGCTACCATTGTCAACACTAGAGTTTGATCCAAAATACCATAAAGATCTAACCACAAGACATGTGAGTTGATATAAGAAGATACATGCTCAAACAAACTTTGGTCAATGTATTTTTGAATCACAACTATTGTTTTTTATTCTTCGTCGCACAAACTTTGTCGGTATTCCCCTCTGATTTATTCTTTCACGTAATTGGCTTATGCAAGTCTTTGCAATATAAGTTCTCTTATATCATTGACTTTTAATGTGTCATTTCCAACTGTTAACTTGAACATTCTCCATGATGAGTCATATAACTCTTCATATTGAGTTAACATGACAATATTTTTTTTTTCAACCAACGAGACTAATATCGTATACTAGTATAAAATGAGTTAGTGAATATAGTGCATCAAAGAAAGAGACGTGGATCAAAAAGACACACTTAAATACCAAGTATTTCCTTAGTCAACACTTTCCTAGACATGCACTAAACACTAACACATTTTATTTCTAACAACGAAATTATTTATTTTTTGATGTGGTAGATCAAACATTGTTGAAATAATTGAGTATACTAAGAAAATTTTCTTGCGAATGCAACAACTTAGTAGCCAAGAGCTTCAAGAGCTTCAAGAGCTCCGATACCACTTTTGAGAAATGATTGCATAATTTCTTCCTTATGTAAACTCAAAACGAGAGAGAGAGAGAGAGAGAGAGGGGGGGGGGGGGGGGAGGGAGAGAATCATATATGAAAAGGAAATATCATTAGCTTTTATGTGAAAAACTCTTTCAATATGAAAGGGAAAAATCATTTGACATGGTCCAATAAAATATCTACACTATTGAAAAATAGGATTACAAATTTTCTTGATACAATAAATCTTTCAATTTCACCATGATACGCAACATTTCTCAACTCTCACCAAATTATAATTTAAACAAGACTCTTTTTTCTCAAAGAGACTAAAACTCTTTTTCTTTTTATTAATCTAAGGCTCCTTCTCATTTCATAAAATTTCTTATTATAGGTGAAGAATGTGACTTAGAAACTTCAACAAAAATATATAATAATTAATACTTAAATTTCCTAGACTCTTTGTAAATCTCATCTTCACATTTCTTGAGTTTGAATGTGTAGTCTCAAAATTAAAAAAAATAAAAATCAAATTTGAAATATCGATTTTTTTTTCATATGTTAGAATTATTTTAAAGATTTGACAATGGTCTATCACAAAACAAATTAAAGAGGGAATATCAAAATATATTTAAAATAAAAAATTTCAATATATAGATACAATAGATAAAGATTTGGTGTTTGCTATTTGAGTTCTCAATTATATACTAGACAAAAAATTTTTATACGATTAGGGGTGTGTAAAATATCCGGTTATGAGATCCAAATTCACTACTAAATCCAAATCTAATTAAAATATCCGAATATAATTAAATGGTTATTAATCAGTTAAATTATTAATGGTTGGTTATCCAACCATATTTTATTTTTGGATCCGGATATTATCCAAAATTCAAATATTTAATTCAATTATATTTTTTTGAATAAAAAATTAAATTTTTTAAGAAATTTTTTTTTTTGGAAAATTTTTTTTTCGGATTTTTTTTTTATTTTTATGAAAAATTTATTTTTACAAAAAATAATGAAATTTTTTGAAAAAGTTCATTTTTTTTGTGGAAAAAAATTGATTTATGTTAAAAAAATTAAATATTTTGTGGAAAAAATTAAGGGCTTGTTTGAATGAGTTTTTAAATTCTATTTTCTAAAACTCTTCCTAACAAACTGTTTTTGAAAATAAAAGAAATTAAAATTCATTTGGTAATCACAATTTTAGAAACTGTTTTAGGGAATAGAAAATTCAAAAACTTGTTTAGTAGATTGATTTTCAAAATATTTTTTAGATATTAAAATATATTGTATTAAATTATAGAGTTACAAATATTCTTATTTCTTATAAAATTAACATTTTTGTAAAAAAAAAAAACAAAGTTAGTACTTTCTAGTCGGTTCAAAAGGAAAAATAATTCATATGATCAACAAATAGTGATTTCTAAACTACATAAAACTTATTATTTCTTATAAAATTCTTTTTTTTTTATATTGGCCTCATTAAAAAAAAGTCGGTACAACATATTATGCAGTAGGTTTTACGATATCTTTGAATGAGTTTTATTTTTGTTTTTTTAAATTTGTTTTAAAATTATTTTCAAAATAAAAATAAATTAAAAATTGGTTAGAAATCTTAAAAAGTGTTTTGAAGAAGCAAAATAAATCAAAACGTGTTTGCTGTTTTTTTAAACATAATTCACATTTAATAAAATATATTATTATACTAAATACAACTATTATAAAGTAAAAGCAGTTCAATCATATTTATTTTGTATGCATTTTTATAAAATAATTTATATGATTGATTTTAATAATAAAAGTAATTTTGTTTATTATAGTTAGTTTTCGAATGATACGCGTCAGTTTTGAAGTGATAAAGTTATAATTAAAAAATAGATGAAAAAACATTAATACATGTGCGAACATTTCAGTTGAATTTAAAAAATAAATTAGTTATGAATTATTACATTTTTACCATTACTAAAAATGGTTCAGTTTTTCATATTTTCAAATCCAAATTTGAAAGAAAAAACTCAAAACTGAACTGTAAAACATGTTTAGACTGTTTTGAGTTTTTGCTTTTAAAAACTAGAATATTGAAAACAGTTTTTAAAAATTATATTTCAATGCATCAAATCAAACAAGTTTTTCATTTTTAAAGTTTTTAAAAACTCATTCAATCAGGCCTTAAATTTTTTGAAAAAAATATTAATTTTTTTGAAAAAAAAAATAATTTTTATGGTAAAAAAATATTTTTTTTTGGAATTTTTTTTTATAAAAGCTAATTAAATTTTTTGGAAAAAGAATTTTTCTTTTTTTGAAAATTTTTTCTTTTTGGATTTTTTTTTAAAAAAAATTTATAACCGATTTTAAAATTAATTTTGATTAAAATATAATTATGATTATGCATCCAAACCATTTAATTTATTTAAAATAGTTATAATTTAAATTTTAAAAATAACTAACCACGTCTCTATATACGATATTCCACTTATTTTAGTTTACTATGACATGAATTGTATGTTTGTACGTGATTTTACATGATTGTACATGTTTGTACCATAGTTTTAAAAATCGGACCGGACCGGCCGGTCGGACCGGTTGGACCGGGAACCGGCCAGGTAACCGGTCGGATTCGCTTACTGGATCGGGTATGTTGTTGAACCGGTAAGAACCGGTGTGAACCGGTGCGAACCGGAAAAATCGGCGGTTTTCGCAAACCGCCGGTTCAACTGCTTATTTTTTTTTTTTTTAAAAAAAAATTTTTAATTTTTTTTTTAATTTTTTTTACTCAAATACATATGAACTTTTCTTCAAGAATAATAATAATCACTCATTTAATTCAAGTGATACACAAATTAAGTTTTGTAATATACACAAAACTATTTTTACTATTTTGTATTTATATTGATTGAAAAACCATCATACAAATATTTGTATAGAAATTTAAGAACACAAATTAAGAAACTAAATATAATATAATTTTAGACTTAACTGATTTCCATTATATATATATATATATATATATATATATATATATATATATATATATATAGATTTGGAAAATTTATTATTTAAAATAATGTTAATATTTGTATTGTTTTAATTATTAACATTAAAACTTATTTTTTATTAACATTAAAACTATGAATTTAAATTAGACTCTGTTTAATTTAGACTCTGTTTAAAATTTATAATTAGACTCTTTTAAAATTTGAATTTAAATTATGAATCTGTAAATTTATGATATGATTTTTTCAAAAAATTTAAATGCTAGTTATAGTTTTTAGAGACTGAATCATCCGGTTCGACCGGTTTTACCGGTTTTATACCTATTATAATGACAGGTTTATTCAACCGAGTTATCCGGTTTAATCTGGTTTGGTCATGCGGTTCGACCAATGACCCAATGGTTCGACCGATAAACCAGTGAACCAGTACCCTCACCGGTTTGATGTCCGGTCCGGTTTTTAAAACACTGGTTTGTACTATGACATGATTTTACATGGTGGAATGTAGTTCATAGGAATTTTATTATGAATTTTGCTAGGACTCCTTTGCTATAAAATTTGTCATTAAAGGGTTTTGGTTTGGTCCCCCTTATTTTTATCTATGTAACATCTTCTCTCTATCTAATTTATTTTGTGGTGGTTGTGCCACCTTTTTAAAAAAAAATAATAATAAATAAATTGTATGTTTGTACAATCTATACCAAGAAATAAATTATCTATTCCTCCAATAGCATTTAACACTTTCACCGTCCAAGTTGTTTATTTTATTCAGAAATTTTCAATGGCACCAACGCACAAATGAAGCCAAAACTTGAAAGCATGGAGGAAGCTTCTGTAAACGTTGCACCTATCAACATCACTTATCCTTATCTACCGGCACAATAAAAAATGTTTAGATTGGTCCATGACGAACACTTTGACCCATACTTCAAGGGGGTAAAGTATAGTTTTTAATTATTACGGAGTATTATTTTAAGTAAAAAAATCAATCAATCATTGTTGCTTATCCGTTGAAGTGTGAATCACCCCAAAAAACACACTAGAGCATAAATATCGATCATATTTGAAAATTTTTACACAAACTTTTACACTACTTTGTCAACTATATGGTATCGATCATATTTTAAGTATAGTTTTTAATTATTATTATTTTAAGTAAAAAAAAATCAATCAATCATTGTTGCTTATCTGTTGAAGTGTGAATCACCTCAAAAAACACACTAGAGCATAAATATCTATCATATGGTGTGAACATAAAAACGAGATTGAGTAAGAGAGAAATCCAGCTTACCATGAGCACAACTAAAACTACAAACACTCAATCCATTGTAACAACTTCATTCCTCTCGCTTTCAAAACTCTGTAAAAAGACCCTTTCTAACAAAATAGAAAATTTAATAGAATACTCTCATGTTTCAGATGATGCTCAAATCGCTGAGACTGTTCCTCCGCTTATGAATCCGTACAACATATTCAGAAGGCATAAAACCCTCACTAGATTCATTAGAACTCTTATATCTACAAACAGACCAAATATCAAAGAATATATCCAGTCATCTAGACTGGACCAGTGTAGTCTTAGGGCTACCAACCAAGAACAATATGTAGATCTGGAGATTCCCCAAGATCTCATCAATGGATGGAAACGTGAAGGTTACACAACCCACCACTTTGGTGCTGTTAGACTTATCCTTTCACTGCACGGAAGGAAGAACCAACCGGTTTACTCAAAGATAGCTTTGCTGGATTCTAACTATCTAAATTATGAAAACGCCGCCATAGGAACTGTCTTAACTACACTTCATGCTGGAAGTGTTGTCCTTACGGTGTATCCTAATTATAACGTTAGCCTCAGTGACAGCACTCTATCTACAAGATTAAAAGTCCAGATCCAGATCACTGGATCTGACCAAGTCCCTGAAGCTATGGTGGATACTCTTCACCACCAGATCATCTACCGTCTGCAGAACCATGCTATAGATCTTCCAACTGCAGGTTGCTCTTCTTATTCCTTGCTAGTTATGGCTGGCAGAGAAGAAGAAATACCTTAGATTATCCAGATCCCTAGGAGAATTACAAGAGAAGAGTTAACTCGTCTTATTCCTCTAGAATGGATGACTAACTACGAAAAACTCCATGAGGATAGAAGGCCAATCCAATCTCAGGAAGCTTATTTCCAAAGATTCCCAGACAAGACGGTCAAAATAATATTCAAGAAGCCTGATGAAGAACTCAGCCCATCTTCTCAGATCTTCCAAACCATGATGATCAGACCTGTCCTTGAAGAAACTTGGTGCCCTATTCATGCCGTTACATCAGATGTTAAACCCATCTATACGGACAAGATTAAAGGATACTTTATATGGGACGTTGATCCCTCGATGTGCGACCCTGATTGCAACTGCTGGATGCACGACAGTGATATCGACCGAGATATCATTCACCCTAAACCCAAGAAGAAAGGAGCGTGCAAGCCACAGCCTCCTCCTCAAAGAAGATCTGATCCTGAAAATGGCCCATGGGTTGGTATTCATGGGAAGAAGAAGCCGTTATCGATTTATGAGGAAGGACTAGCAATCCTCAGAAAGGAAGGACTCCTGCCACCTGATGGCCCAACTCTCACAACATGGTCCCCAGCAGACCATTGTAGATCAGCAGATCCTTCTCAGCAAGTTCAACCAATTCCTTGCTTCATGTACCATGCCACTACACAAGAGTACGACCAACATTTTCCTCCCCTGGATAGGAAGATTGACCCTATCACCAACAGGACATCAAAGCCTTTCATTAATCCAGCTGAGGTTCAGATGGAAGGAAGGATGAAACCTTTGACTCAGGCCGAAGAAGGTCTCAACTGGCAATCTGAGAACATGGTGGCACAGAATGAGATGCTCCAGAATCTTAACAAAAAGGTGGACAAGATCGCAGAAAACACAAAAGAGTATCTCAAAGGGACTTCAACCAAGATGAAAAGAAGCTATAAAACTCTCAAAGCCCAAGTTATCTCCTTAGATCACGAACTAAGCCAAATACATGGCATGGAAGTCTTCAGCCGTGACTTCAACAAAAAGGAGAGAGAATTCTTGCAACTAAAAGCCCAAGTAGATGAAATAGAAGATTACGCAAGAAGAATATATAAACCAGAGACTAAGCATATCCAAGAATCATTTCATGGCATCCCTTCTTATCCTTCGTACTACTCAGGGCCTACCCGGCTCTCAGAGACTGACATATCCAGCTTTTTGACTGCTTCACCAGCCAGGTCCCCAAAACCTGACTATTCTGGATTTGCATCTGCACCTCGTCCTAGTTACCAGACTCCAGAACCCAGAAGGCTCAGGCATACCAGACCCTTGGATCCTTCAACATCAAGATATAGGGAAAAAGTTGTTTGAATGAGTACCTTGTCATCAAACTCCCAAGATGTTTCCAAAACACCTCCTACAATATTCCCTAGAAATGAAGAAGATCCTAACAAAGCCTTTGAGGCCCTAGCTATCACAACAAAAAACGAATCTTCTCCAGGGTATCAATCCCCTGTTGAGTCCTCAACAAACAAAGAAAAAGAAGATCGTTCAGCCTCTGAATCGGAAGAAGACAATGAAGGAGTGAAAAACGCAAGAAAGGGGGTTTGAATTGGTTTTTCAAAAATAATCGTTTCTTTTAAATAACTTTCTTGTTAAAACTTTTTTCCCTTTTCTAAAGAACAACAGCTTAGTTAAACAAAAGATATAAACACGTTATGTTTATACTAGTTCACTTGAGAATCTCTCAAGTTAGTCTAGTCCACCCGCCAAGGTGATTTTGCCTCTCTCAACGAGGTCTTAATCCACTATTCAACAAAATAGTACACTGCACGAGCTACACAGCTGGTGACTAACAACAACCTCTAGAACTCACACGTTATAGACTTCTCAAGTAATCCGACCGCACAGGTCTTACTCAAGGCACAACCTCTAAGACACACATCCTAGACTTCTCAAGAGATCTAATCACTAAGACTCTCATAAGGAATACAACTTTAAGTTCAAACACAATGAGTTTATAGATAATTGCTTCTTATTAAGCTGATAATGTAAACACAATTTTAGAGCAGGAATGACTTAAGAAAGAATAGAGTTAGAAAGTATTGTCGTTGTTCGCATGTGTATCTTTCTTCAAGTCTTTGAGCTTCCTTTTATAGCCGAGTGAAAAGAGCCGTTGAAATGAAATCATGATAGCTAAGTAGGCTTACGGCTAGAAGCGTGAGGACAGGTACAAAATCTTCTGCATGCAGCGCGTCCTGTCGTGTCAGATTGCCTTACTTGTATTTCACACAGTCTTCGAGAATTTTAACGTTGTAATGTGGTACAGCTGTACAGTGTGGCAGGTTTTCTTGGCTTCTCAACTTCAGAGGCTTTTTGTGAGCGTGAGTAGGAAGGGAAAACATTGTATGGTTCTTGTGATTATCAAGTCTTCGAATCATCAGCTCTGCGCTTCCAAAATCTTCAGAACTTGTCTTTTGAACCTTGTTCTCTAAATCCACTTTCTTCATATCCAGAGGCTTCTGATGTTAATTTGATGAAGCATGAGTGGAGTCTTTATAGCAGAATATCTGATGCTTCAAGTCTTCCGTTGATTGAAGAAGTCCATTAGGAATCAGTCTTCAGAACTTCAGCACTTGGTCTTTAAGAGCGTTATCCTTTTCTGCTTTAGGTCTTCTGAATCTTCAGAGCCTGTCTTTGGAGTCTTCAAAACTTCTTGTTTAAAAATCGTGATGCTTCAGCAATTTAACTTTGTTCCATCAGAACCCTTGTCTCTTGATCTTCAGAATTCATTCTCTTTTCCTTTCGTATCAGAGTTATGTGAATCTTGTCGTATCTTCGAATTAAGTTCTGTTCTTCGAAGCATCTTTCATTAAGCATTGCGCCAATTTACGAAAGTAGAACCTATTTGCTAGGTTCTCACACATAACAACATTAGTTGCACAAAAATTTTCATACAAATATTCATCTGTTATCATCAAAACTTAGAGATAATATTGCAGAACCAAATCTTGTTCTCACAATCTCCCCCTTTTTTATGATGGCAAAACTATATAATTTGATGACACAATTTTGATATATATAACACAGGGAAAATGAAAAGGTTTTTAGGATAGGTTATCCTTTTTATGAAGTGCTCCCCCTAAGTATTAGACTAAGGTTCTTGTTAGGGCTCCCCCTGACTTCATTAACCTTTTGAGTCTTTCTTCATCATCAGAACTCTGAGTTATCTGCACAGAGAAGAAAAATACAGAAAAAAAATCTAATTGAAATGATGGATTTATCTGTTAGCATGTAATCATCATTGTTTTACGGAGAATGACTATAGGATCAAAATTATCACAATTATATTACTTTCTCCCCCTTTTTGTCATAAATCAAAAAGATTAAAACGAGGATGCCCAAGGGTGAAAAACACAGAACTAAAGCTTAAAAGAAAAACAGAGGTTTATTTGCTGTCAGAGGACAGTTTGTCCCAGATTTTCTTCATCATGATCTGAAGATTTTCATTGACAGTATCTTGCTTGTCAAACCTTTCTCTGAAGTTCTTCTGTTTAGTTCTGATTTCATCAACGGCGTCTCCCAGACACTTGATAACAGGATCAGAGGTGGAAGCAATCATAGCACTTTCTTTAGCTCTTTCAGCCTCTGCAGCTTCTTGTGCCTTTCTAGCAGCTTGCTCTTCTGCTTCTTTAGCAGCCTTTTTTTCAGCTTCTTTCTGCTTAGCAGCTAAGAACTTGAGTACTCTGATTCTTGCTTCAGCTTTTGCTCTCTCCTTAGCTTTTGCTAGTTCAACAGTTATGGTTGTGTTTGAGAAACTTACAATTCTTGTAAGTTCCATGTCTAGCCATTTTTGAAAACTTTGACAGGCACTCTCAAGTTCCATGAGCTTTGTGCTTGTACAAAGTTTCGCTCTTAACCTAGCAAACTTCTCAAGTGCTCTGTCATGAAATTAACTTGTACATTCTTCAAAGGAAGTTGGAGGTGGAGTATTGTAGACAACCAGAGCGAGGTTGGATTTATCAGAGTTGGTTTCAGATGGTGGTTGCTGAGATAAGTTAATGTCAGTATCAGCAGGTTCAGGTGGTTATTGTTGATTGTTAGGAGAGGTGACTTCTAGTGTTTCCAGATTGTTATAAATTTTAGGAGAAAGAAAATCAGATGGTTGGGTTAAGGGTTCAGTTATGATTTTCTGATGAAAAGCATAGGCCATTGGTGAGACAGGTATGTCTTGTAAGGTTGTTAATGAAGGAACTTGTGGGGGTTTTGAATGAGACCATGATGATTGTAGGTTAGATGGTTTGACATAGACTGGTGAATCAGGATTTGATTTTGAACTTGTACTCTTGAGGATTTTTTATCTTTTACTCCTTTTCCGTTTCTGAGGCTTAGAAAAGATGGTAGTATGCTTTCTTTTCCTTTTAAGAGACTCCATAAGAGTTGGTTCAGAATTTGATTGATCAATCTGCTCATTCTGCTCTGTTTTCTCTCACCCTTCTTCTTCATGCTTGATTTCACAGACATCATATCCTCGTTCCTTTACTCCATCTATGTATATAGCTAATTCCTCACGTTGGTAACTTCTGTGATAGATAGGATAACCCGGCACCGTGACCCTTCGTTTGCTTAAATCATCAGAGATAGTGAAAGGATTTACCTTTACTTTATTGATTATTCTCATTTTCTTAAGAGTTGTGGCATTTACTAGTTCTCCAAGGGTTGTGGTCAGATCTTCTGTGTATTTGACTTCTGTAACCAGAGTGTCTATTATACCACTTTCATAGAAAATGTCTGAGAGCATTCTTCCAAAAGGGATGTATCTTGGTATATCATTTCTGTATCCACCGGTTGTCCTAGTTTTTGTTACCGTGTCTCTTAGATAGTAAAATAGGATAAAGGGTAGGCACATTCTCTCTTTGGTGATCTGATAGTAAAGCATGTATTTCATGTTGGCATTGAAGAAATCTGCAGCGTGTGATGAGGGCCTAGGATTGATGCAACCAAGAATGATTTTGTGCCATATTTTTAAGTATGCATGCAAATCTTCTCTCTTGTACTCTTTTTGGCTCAGTTGATAGTTGGCGTAGATGATTGGGTTGATCCTCTTTTTCACAAATGAAGATTTATTGTTCATCCCATATACTCTCTTGTTCTTCATAAACTCCAGGTTGTAAAGATCGGCAATGGATTTTTCAGTGATGACGATCTTTCTTCCCAGGACATAGGAGACAACATGGATCTTGTCACAAATAACTTGTCTCCAGAAATTTTTTACCTGTGCTTCAAAAACTGGTCCTTTGAGCCTATCAAAGTAATTGGTCCATTCCTGAGCTTCTACTTCTTCGATTAGATTGAATCCATTTTCGGCAAGATTTTGGAAATCTACATGCATTTCCTTGAGTACAGTTAGGTTTTCAAGATTGCAGGTGTCAGAAGCTTCTCTTTGGGTAATGTGTTCTCGCTTATTTGAGAAGGATGAGATGAAGATGAAGCGACCATTTGATTTGTTAGAGATGTTGTTGAGGATGACCCGGTTGAGGGAGCTGACATTCTTCTTGATGATTCTTCAAATTCTTGTGAGAACTTGACGGCTTCTTCTTGCATTGGGGTCATCATTTTGAGCGATTGAGAGGAAGAGTAGAGATTTAGGGTTTTGGTGATGAGCGAGAGTGATAGAGTGTTTTGAGGAGTTGAAGAACACGAAGGAAGAAGAATGAAAGTCTTTGGAATGTTCCCAAGAAAAATTAGAGGTAATCTAGGTTACGTGTGTTAACTATTCTCTAATAGATTGAGGGGTTTTGGTATTTAAGAGATTGAGAGGTACTTGAGTGGATAGACATGTAAGGAAATAGGCGAATAAATGTGATACAGTTTAGTCAATCTCGAGAGAAATGTTGTTCATTTAATTTGAATAGTTAAAGTGACTTAATTTTATTTAAATCACGTGCAAAAATAATTTTTTGAAAATATGACATGTCACAAAATTATCAGAACTTGAGATGCGTTAAGAAAATGGTTCTGATGATTTGAGAAATGCTTTTCTCTGACTAAACACATGAGGTTCTGAAAATGTTTTATTCTGAACAGTATTTCATATTCAGTTGTTTTAAAATGGTTAGAAATCTATCTTCAGCTAAGGGTTTTGTGAAAATATCAGCCCACTGATGGTCTGTATCAATGAATTTTAAGCATAGAGTTCCCTTCTGAACATAGTCCCTAATAAAGTGATGTTTTATTTCAATGTGTTTAGCCCTAGAATGAAAAATTGGATTTTTACTTAAGCAGATAGCAGCAGTATTATCACAGTAGATAGGAATGTTACTCTCATATATCTGATAGTCTTCCAGCTGATTTTTCATCCATAGCATTTGAGTACTGCATAGGGAAGCCGATATGTATTCTGCTTCAGCTGTTGAGAGAGCAATTGTAGATTATCTCTTGCTTGACCATGAGATTAGATTGCTTCCTAAGAACTGACAGTTCCCCGATGTGCTCTTTCTTTCTAATCCGTCTCCGGCATAGTCTGCATCGCAGTAACCAGATAAAGTATACTCTGATGTTTTCTTATACATCAGGCCAAGGTTAGTTGTTCCTTTCAGATACCTTAGAATTCGCTTGACAGCGGTTAAATGTGATTCTCTTGGATCTGATTGGAATCTAGCATATAGATGTACACTGAATAATATATCAGGTCTAGAAGCAGTTAGATAAAAGAGAGAACCTATCATACCACGATAAAGTTTTTGACAAACCTTAACTCATGTTTCTTCCTTTCCCATGACACACGTTGGATGCATTGCTGTTTTAGCAATGTTGCAATCCGTCATATTGAACTTCTTCAGAAGTTCTTTTGTGTACTTGGTTTGATGAATGTAAGTGGCCTTTGATCTTTGATCAATCTGAATTCCAAGGAAGAACTTTAGTTCTCCCATGAGGCTCATTTCAAATTCGGCCTGCATTAACTTTGAAAATTCTTGACATAGAGAAGAGTTAGCATAACCAAAAATAATGTCATCAACATAGATTTGAACAATGAGAATGTCATTCTTATATGTCTTGTAGAAAAGCGTTCTGTCAACCTTTCCTCTGGTGAAATTTTTTTCTAGTAAAAACTTGCTCAATCTTTCATACCAAGCTCTGGGAGCTTGTTTTAAACCATAGAGTGATTTTTTAAGTTTAAAAACAAAGTCTGATTTTTCTGAATTTTCAAAACCAGATGTAGATTCGAATCTTCTCCTTGGTCCTTTGAACTTGTTCCTTCTGTACTTCCAAAGTTGACTTATCTTCCTTGATATGAGTGATATATCGTCTTCTTCTGAATCTTCTTTAGATTCTTCCATATCTTCTTCTGCCTGATACGCCTTTTTCTTTTCTGGCATTGCTTTTAGTGCAATGGATTTGTTTTTCTTCTGAGGTTCATCTCCTTAAAGCTCTATTTCACGACTTCTTAAAAAATTGATAAGTTCTTCAAGACTGATATTATTCAAATCCTTTGCAACTTTCAAGGCAGTCACCATTGGTCTCCATTTTGCTGGAAGACTTCTGATGATTTTCTTGACATGATCAGCAGTAGAGTAGCCTTTGTTTAGAACTCTGAGTTCGGCAACAAGAATTTGACACCTTGAGAACATGGTTTCAACAGACTCATTTTCTTCCATTTTGAAGACTTCGTATTTTTGGATCAGCGCAAGAGCCTTCGTCTCCTTGACTTGAGCATTTCCTTCGTGAGTCATACGAAGAGAGTCAAAGATGGACTTTCCAGTTTCTTTGTTTGTGATTTTCTCATACTCGGTATAAGAAATTGCGTTCAACAAAATGGTGCTTGCTTTGTGATGATTTTTGTAGGTTTTCTTCTGAGCATCTGTAAACTCACTTCTTTCAATTTTTTTACCTACAGAATCTACTGGATGACTATAGCCATCAAGTACTAGATCCCATAGATCTATATCAAATGATAAGAAATAACTTTCAATTCTATCTTTCCAATAATCAAACTTTTCACCATCAAATATAGGAGGTTTTGCAGTGTAAGATTCTCTTTTAATAACATTTGTTTCAGAAGTTGTTGGTGGTGGTGTAGTAATTGTTTTTCACACTTGGATAGGTACTGAACACTGTTAAGTGCTTGATAAAAATTCAATCTTTTTATCACTTCAGAACCGGAGCTCTGATGCCAATTGAAGGAGTGAAAAACGCAAGAAAGGGGGTTTGAATTGGTTTTTCAAAAACAATCGTTTCTTTTAAATAACTTTCTTGTTAAAACCTTTTTCCTTTTTCTAAAGAACAACAACTTAGTTAAACAAAAGATATAAACACGTTATGTTTATACTAGTTCACTTGAGAATCTCTCAAGTTAGTCTAGTCCACCCGCCAAGGTGATTTTGCCTCTCTCAACGAGGTCTTAATCCACTATTCAAAAAAATAGTACACTGCACAAGCTACACAGCTGGTGACTAACAACAACCTCTAGAACTCACACGCTCTAGACTTCTCAAGTAATCCAACCGCACAGGTCTTACTCAAGGCACAACCTCTAAGACACATGTCCTAGATTTCTCAAGAGATCTAATCACTAAGACTCTCTTAAGGAATACAACTTTAAGTTCAAACACAATGAGTTTATAGAGAATTGTTTCTTATCAAGCTGATAACGTAAACACAATTTTAGACCAGGAATGGCTTAAGAAAGAATAGAGTTAGAAAGTATTGTCGTTGTTCGCATGTGTATCTTTCTTTAAGTCTTTGAGCTTTCTTTTATAGCCGGGTGAAAAGAGTCATTGAAATGAAATCATGATAGCTAAGTAGGCTTACGGCTAGAAGCGTGAGGACAGGTACAAAATCTTCTGCATGCAGCGCGTCCTGTCGTGTCAGATTGCCTTGCTTGTATTTCGCATAGTCTTCGAGAATTTTAACGTTGTAATGTGGTACAACTGTACAGTGTGGTGGGTTTTCTTGGCTTCTCAACTTCAGAGGTTTTTTGTGAGCTTGAGTAGGAAGGGAAAACATTGTATGGTTCTTGTGATTATCAAGTCTTCGAATCATCAGCTCTGCGCTTCCAAAATCTTCAAAACTTGTCTTTTGAACCTTGTTCTCTAAATCCACTTTCTTCATATCCAGAGGCTTCTGATGTTAATTTGATGAAGCATGAGTGGAGTCTTTATAGCAGAATATCTGATGCTTCAAGTCTTCCGTTGATTGAAGAAGTCCATTAGGAATCAGTCTTCAGAACTTCAGCACTTGGTCTTTAAGAGCGTTATCCTTTTCTGCTTTAGGTGTTCCGAATCTTCAGAGCCTGTCTTCGGAGTCTTCAGAACTTCTTGTTTGAAAATCGTGATGCTTCAGCATTTGACTTTGTTCCATCAAAACCCTTGTCTCTTGATCTTCATAATTCATTCTCTTTTCCTTTCGTATCAGAGTTATGTGAATCTTGTCTTATCTTCGAATTAAGTTCTGTTCTTCGAAGCATCTTTCATTTAGTATTGCGCCAATTTACGGAAGCAGAACCTGTTTGCTAGGTTCTCACACATAACAACATTAGTTGCACAAAATTGTTTATACAAATATTCATCTGTTATCATCAAAACTTTGAGATAATATTGCAGAACCAAATCTTGGTCTCACAGACAAGTCCTATCAGAGCACGCGCTCTAAAGAAACTGAACCAGAACAAGATCTTATCCCTAAACTCTTTATGACAAACATAAAAAGGGAAGAGACCTTTTATGAAGACTCCTCACAGGATGCTCCAGAAGCCGAAAAGATCATACCAACTGGTGGACCCTGGTTCACCCTTGATGATATCTCTCCTAGTAAATGGAGAAAAAGGATTATTGATTTTGGTGCTTGGCTTGACACTCAGTTGATGAAGACCACCGTTGATCCTTATAAAGTTATCAAAGAATTCTGTTGTGGTATGACGGTAACAATGAAGGAGTGGTATACCAACATTGGAACTGTTAAACAAAATGAGCTACATAGCCTTCAAACTTCAGCCAATGTTCTTGGTACTCTTCACCATGTTTTCATTGGTGACATGGACATCTATAACCAGAAATACAGACAAGAGTTTTTTTAGATGAAATGTTGTTCTCTCAAAACAAAAGACATAGATAAGCATTACCAGCGAATGCTCCAAAGATTCTATGTTCTAAATGGTTATAATGATCAACTCCCTCCATCCTGTTGAAGGAGATCTTGAATCAGTTTATTCTGAAAAAAGCTCAGCTGACGAAGAAATGGTCTTCGCCCTCCGAGATTATTCATCTGGAGAAACCTCCCTCTCGGATTCTGAAGGAGAAGATTATGTCCCCATATTCTCCTACAAAGAAATAGGAAGTTCTCTTCCTACTCCTCCTCTACCTTGTGTAGAAATCCATATCCTGGCAGCAAAGTTCTCTTGACCCAAAAGGGTTATGGCATACATGGATACAGGGTCACAGATTACCATGATGAATCACGACATCCTGCCAACTGAGCTCTGGAAATCCCATACTGCGTACTTTATGGCAACAGATGGAGAGACTTTTACAATGAACTTGATAACAAGAGATAAAATAGGAATCAAGTTCTTTCCAGGTTGTATTATCTGGAAAAAGGTTATAGGAACAAAACTCCCAGCCAAAGACATTGTGATTGGCATGGACGTTTATGTGGCAGCCAAAAGACTTCAAATTCTCGCCATAGGAATCAAGTATAAAAGGGAGTTCAGATTCTTCTCAGAGATTATGAAGTTGTACTCCTTATCCAATGTTCCTACGAGATATGAAGAAGTCAAGTTAAAGCTCCTCAAGCTTTGTACTGACAGTCATGAAAGGTTCCACCACCCGAAACCATTATGGAAGGATGAGAAGTTCTTTGTCCAACTTCCATTTAAACTCAATGGAGATGTTAATCCCAAAAAGTCCACTCATCCTGGAATGAGTCCTTCTGATTAAGCCTTGGCAAGAGAAGAATGCAACCAGCTGCTCAAACAAGGTCTCATAGAACCCACGAAATCTGAGTGGGCTTGCCAAGCATTCTACGTAGAGAAAAGGTGAGAAAAAGTTAGGGGAAAGAAAGGACTTGTAATTGATTACAAACCCCTGAACCATTTTCTACAAGATGATAAGTGTCCTATTCCAAAGGCCTCATCTCTGAACGTGTTCATCAAAGACGCTCAAATCTATTCCAAGTTTGACTTAAAGTCAGGTTTTTGGCAATTGGGTATTGACCCGAAGGATCGTCCAAAAACAACCTTTTGTATTCCTAATGCCCAGTACCAATGGACTGTTTTACCTTTTTGGCTTAAGGTTTCTCCATCACTATTCCAAAAGGCCATGACAACAATATTTGAGCCTATCCTCCACAGTGCTCTCATCTACATTGATGATGTGTTACTATTCTCCAAAGATGAGAAAACTCACAAACAGTTATTGCGCCAGTTCCTAAAGATAACCCAACAACATGGAATAATGCTTTTTGAGAAAAAGAGCCAATTGGGCCAAACTGAAATTGATTTCTTAGAAATGAATTTCTCTCAAGGGAAATATCAACCTCAACCTCACATTGCTCAAGAGTTGTTGAATTTTCCTGATGACAATCTTTTTATCAAGCAGATTCAGTAATTTCTTGGTATAATCAATTATATCAAAGATTTCATTCCCAGATTGGCCAAGTACACCAGTACTCTGTCAAAATTGCTGAAGAAGAAACCACCGCCCTGGGGAGAAGAACAAACCAAAGCTGTAAAAGCTTTGAAAGAAATAACTCAATCTCCTCCTGCTCTCAAAATCCCTGGAGAAGGAAAAAGAATCCTCCAGACTAATGTCGGTGATCACTATTGGGGAGCAGTCCTTATTGAAGAAACATGTGGTAAGAAACATTACTGCGACCACGCCAGTGGTCAATTCAAAGAAGCAGAAAAGCATTACCACACCACCTATAAGGAAGCACTTGCAGTCAAGATGGAAATCCAAAAGTTTGATTTCCACCTCAGAGGTTACCGTTTTGAAGTCCAGATGGATAATTCAGCCTTTCCTAAGATCCTGGAATTCAAGAACAAGATGCCACCAGATCCTCAAAATCTAAGACTCAAAGACTGGTTTTCCAGATATGATTTCGCAGTGAAATACATTAAAGGAACCCAGAACGTGATCCCTGATCTATTATCCAGACCCATGAAACACATCCAGATCATCACCACCAGGCATACCTTCCCATTAATCTTAATGGTCTGTCCTATTCCAGCCAATGCCTCGGTCACCATGAATCTTCCTCCTGGAGTTAATTACTCCTTCTCTGTATATCAGCTCAAGGAAAATGCCAGGAACAATCTCTTTTACTTTCTGTTCAAGATCATCAAAAAGAAAGCTCTTCCTGACCATAGCCCTTTCCTCCCGGATACTCCTTTCCACCTACCATTTTTGATAAATCCTGCATTTAGATTTACTAAGAATCAACTATGGTATCTTTGGTGTGCTACTAGCTTATATGCTATGTCGATCCTTATCCCTACTGTTGTGATGTATGAACATCTGATGAACCCTAGAAAACACAGATCCTTAATCTGGACTGCCCTAGAATGGTTTTCTCCATTGAACTGATGGAGAGAAAGTCTTAGCCTAGCCATTAATGATCTCAAGGATAGGAACCTAATTGTTGAAGCTCTTAGTAACTTCAAGACAGTTTTTATCCTCCATCGTCCTTACCAGACAGATCCCAGAACCCAACTGCTAGTTTGCAAAAGCTACATCAACACTTGGGAAACCATTAATGATTATCCCATAAGCTTGGAAGGATTGAAAGCCTTAATGGATTATGTTAATTTAATTAATTTTTATAATCCTGTTAAGAGTCAGATTAATATAACTTGTATTATTCATGAAAACCTTCCTCCTCAATGGCAATCTGTAGACCCATTAGAAGTTCTTGATTCTCAATGGTGGAAACCTCCGTGGACAACATGGTTAACATATGAAGTGGGTGAAAGCTCAGGATAAATCAATGAAGAATCTTAGATGATCATGGAAGAACAATTTGCTAATATGAACTTTCTCCGAGGAACTGATCTCCCAGAAGAAAATGTTGAAGACATGATTGTAGACAATCACCAGTATGAGTCACGCTACCCTCCAAACTACTTTGAGCAGAATCTTTATGAAGATCTGATGAGAGATAGCAAATCTTGTGAGTCATACTACAAGACAAGCAACTTTTTAGAGGAATCCTTATCCGACCCCAATATGTCGCCATCACACGAACCCATTATCAAAGAATGATATGACATTTACCTAATAGGGGCCACAGGCGTGCATCTTAATAGTTGTATCTTATCAGTTTAATAAGTGTGTCTACCATTATTGCTTAGTGGTAGGGTCCTTAAGTTCTTAAGGTAAAAAAGTAGCATGTGCTTACTTATGACGTGTCTATTTTTAGTGCTTGCTTGCATTGCTTTCCTTCAGGCTCCTCACCTATATAAGGAGGACTCTTATATCATATTTCTCAAGTTAAAATTGAATGAAAACATGTGTGCTTTCAGTCTAAACATGTTCTAAACATTTCTCTTCTCTCTGAAAACTTAAGTTCTTATGTTCTATACATAGTCACCCCATGGAGACGTTAGTATGCTCTACACTTGCCTCTATGAGGATCTGGTGTATCAGAAAGCCTCTGACCATTGATCCTTGCTACGGTCCTTGCTATTATGAAATGGTAGTTGAACTGAGTATGGGGAAACACCTTGTAAGTCCAAAAGGGTTGGCAGTTATGGTGGAGTACGATACAAGTAAGACTAGTTTCATGGTATGCAGGGCTCCCGGCCAGCGTGGTATCAGAGCCTGCCTAAGAAGAAGGGGCGCATATGATGTGAACATGAAAACGAGAGTGAGTAAGAGAGAAACCCAGCTTACCATGAGTGGTGTTTTTTTTTTGTCATTTTTTTTTCAATTTTAATTATAAAGTGATGTTAGATGTCAATCTATTTTTTGTCTTTCAGTTTTTAACTATTTAGCGGCGAATTTTAACCTACATAAAATTTTAACTTTTTTTTACTTTTTATAAAAATAATTACTGAAAAAAATTTATGACGACTTAATACCTCCATTAAATAGTTAAAATTAAAATAAAAATACAAAAACGCTACTCGCCTACCTAGTAGACAACACCTTTACAAGTGTTGATGCACTAAACCACTTTTCTTCAACTTTTTGCTTATTTTTTATTTATTTATTAAAAATTCCAAATAAATACAAATAAGTGGTATATTGTAAAGTTTTCTAGGATGTATTTTAAAGTTTTCGAAGAATTATAAAAATATTTCAAATGACTATTATGAATCTTGATGCTCTAACATTACTAAAAAAATTAAATTTAGAGAGGGTAGTTTTTCGTCACTAATTCATTAACATTTCCTAACAAATCAATTTAATGCGGAATTAGTGACATACTGATATTCGTGACGAATTTCAATATCACCAAATATTAGTGAGGGATTTACAAGTCCATCACAAATGGACACGGAATCAATCCGTCGCTAATAGAATAATTTCGTCACTAAATACTAAATTGAAATTTATCCGTTAGTAATTAGTGAGGAAATATTAAATACCTCACTAATTATGAGGAATTGATTTTGCTCTGGACTGGGTCGGCGCCTACCCATCCGTAGGGCAGACCCATGTGAGAACAAGATTTGGTTCTACAATGTTACTTCTAAGTTTTGATGATATCAAACGAGTATGTTTGTATGAAAAATTTTGTAAGACTAATGTTTGTTACTATTGAGAATCTAACAAACAGGTTATGCTTCCGTAAATTGGTGCGAATACAATGCTAAAAGGAAAATACTTCGCCTATGTACTACACTTGAAATGCATAATTTATTTCAAGAAAATGTGAAGTTCACAAGACTCTGGTACAAAAGGGAAAGAGAACGAGTTTTGAAGATCTGAAGACAAAGGTTCTGATTGAACGAAGTCCAGATGGAGAAAGCTATGCTCCCTGATCAAGGTTCTGAAGACTTAACCATAGTCACTACTCATGCTTCAATCAAATACCATCAGAAGCCTCTAAAGATATGAAGACAACGCACCAAGCGAACAAGGTTCTGAAGACCAAGTGCTGAAGACTCCGAAGGCGCTGCTCTGAGGACTCGAAGACTTGAAGATCTTAAGAACCAAGCTATGTTTTCCCTTCTCACTCATGCTTGTAAAAAGGTCTCTGAAGTTGAGAAGCCACGAAGACTAAGCTACATAGTACAGCTGTACCACAATACAAAGGAAGATATCTTAATATCAGTGCAAACGGTACAAACGAAGATATTCTGACAAGACAGGACGCAAAAGTTTTTATCTGTCCTCACGCTTCTAGCCGCCAGCCTAGATAGCTATCATGGTTACCTTTCAACGACTACTTTCTACACGGCTATATAAAGAAGCAAAGACTTGAAAAAAGATACATATGAACGCAACTGCAAAACATACTTTCTAACTAAAAGCTTTCTTAAGTCATTCTGGTCGAAACTTGTTTACATATTCAGCTTGTATTAGAAGCACACTTCTTGTAAACGAAACTTATTTTCAAACTTAGGTTTATATTCCTTGAGAAAGACTTGTAGGGTTGTATTTCTTGAGAAGTCTAAGACGTGTTGTCTTAGAGGTTGTCCCTTGAGAAAGACCGGTGTGGTTGTATTTCTTGAGAAGTCTAGAACTTGAGAAGTTTTAGAGGTTGTTGTTAGTCACCAGCATTTTGGATAGTGCATTATATTGATCTGATTGATTAGTGGATTAAGACCTCGATTGAGAGAGGCAAAATCACCTTGGCGGGTGGACTAGACTAACTTGAGTGTTTCTCAAGTGAACTAGTATAAACATAACGTGTTATCCCCTTCAGATTCAACAAAGGTTATTTTTACTAAACAGAAGAGTTTTTGAAAAAGAATAATCCTAAAGAAACAATTTTATCTTGAAAAACCAATTCAACCCCCCCCCTTTCTTGTGTTTTTCACAGCTTCAATTGGTATCAGAGCTCCGGTTCTGAGGTGATAAAAAGGTTGAATTTTTATCAAGCACTTAACAGTGTTCAGTACCGATCTAAGTGTGAAAAACAATGGCTATGCCAACTCCTGAGACAAGTGTTATTGTGAATGAAAGAGATTCTTATACTGCAAAACCTCCTATCTTTGATGGGGGGAAATTGATTATTGGAAAGATAAAATTGAAAGTTACTTTTTGTCGTTTGACTTAGATCTATGGGATCTGATAGTTGATGGCTACAGTCACCCTGTAGATTCTGCAGATAAAAAGATTGAAAGAAGTGCATTTACAGATGCACAAAAGAAAAATTACAAGAATCATCATAGAGCAAGAACGATTCTGTTAAATGCAATTTCATATACGGAGTATGAAAAAATTACAAACAAAGAAACTGCAAAGT
Organism: Lathyrus tuberosus; assembly: GCA_022829125.1. Classification (NCBI taxonomy): domain Eukaryota; kingdom Viridiplantae; phylum Streptophyta; class Magnoliopsida; order Fabales; family Fabaceae; genus Lathyrus; species Lathyrus tuberosus. The sequence goes on along the minus strand of JALAZF010000463.1, from coordinate 2,667,282 downwards.
CTATCTTTGAATCTCTTCGTATGACTCACGAAGGCAATGCTCAAGTCAAGGAGACGAAGGCTCTTGCACTAATTCAAAAATATGAGGTCTTCAAAATGGAAGACGATGAATCTGTGGAAACCATGTTCTCAAGATTTCAAATGCCTGTTGCAAGACTCAGAGTTCTGGACAAAGGGTATTCTACTGCTGATCATGTCAAGAAAATTATCAGAAGTCTGCCTGTCAAATGGAGACCAATGGTAACTGCCTTGAAACTGGAAAATGATTTAAATAGTATAAGTCTTGAGGAACTAATCAGTTCTTTAAGAAGTCATGAAATAGAGCTTCAAGGAGATGGGCCTCAGAAGAAAAGAAAATCCATTGCTCTAAAGGTCAAGTCTGAGAAGAAAAAGACGTATCAGGCAGAGGAAGAAGTGGAAGAATCTGAAGAAGATTCAGATGAAGATGATATATCTCTCATATCAAGGAAAACAAGTCAATTATGGAAATACAGAAAGAATAAGTTCAGAGGACCAAGAAGAAGATCTGAATCTACATATGGTCAAAGGAGAACTTATGGAAGAGATGTTACATGTTTTGAATGCAAGGAGCCTGGACATATCAAAAATGATTGTCTAAAATTTAAGAAAGAGGAGAGACCTAAGAAAGCCAAAATAGGTCTTATGGCAATTTGGGATGATTCAGAATCTGAGGATGATTCTGATGGAGAACGTGTCAACATGGCATTTATGGCAGAAACCAACGATGTCTTATCAGAAGGAGAACTATCAGACTCTGACGACGAAAGAGAGGTACTTTCTTCCTTATCCCGTTCTGAACTCGAAATAGGATTATCTGAACTTATGAAAAGATATCAAATCCTTCTAAGAAAACACAAAACTCTGAAAAAGACTTTTGTGGTTCCTTCAGAAGATCTTACTAAAAGCAAGCAAACCATCTCTGAATTAAATGAAAAATTATTTTCCTTAGAAAAATCAAATTCCTTTTCAAAAAATAAAGTCTCTAAGTTAGAAGAAGAAATCACTTCCAACATAACTAACACTAATGAAGTAGTCAGATATGATAGAGCCTTTCAACACTTCCTTGTTAAAAGCATAGATAGAAGCAAAATGGCTTCAATGATATATGGAGCCAGCAGGAATGGTAATAGAGGTCTGGGATATTCAGGACCATCACAACCATATGATGAAACCAAGAGTATCAAGATAATACCTCTGTCCAAACATTTTATGTCCTCTGGCACTAACCTGAAATGCTCATAACCAAAAGGTTCAAAATCTACTACTACACAAACGCAGACACGAAAGAAAACTTCTAATCTTAAATGCTATGCACAAGTCCCACACTATTATTCTACTGTGAGGAAGTCCAAAGGTGTCAGAACCTCTGGAAAGACTAATGCGAAAGGACCCACAAAATGGGTACCTAAAAATGAGATAGTGTATGTTGTAAATATCCTTAATGGCACCACTGAAACACCAGTCATGGTACAGTGGATGCTCACGACACATGACGGGAGAAAGACATATGTTCCAAGATCTGAAACTTAAACCTGGAGGTGTCGTCGATTTCGGAGGAAATCATAAAGGAAGAATTATTGGCTCTGGAACTGTTGGCAATGGTAAGGTTCCTTCTATTAATAACGTTCTGTTAGTTGAAGGTCTAATGCATAATTTATTGTCAATTAGTCAACTTAGTGACAATGGTTATGTCGTTATTTTCAATCAAACGTCCTGCAAGGCTGTCAGTCAAAAGGATGGATATGTCATGTTCAACAGAAAGAGGAAGAACAATACTTACAAAATTAAATTATCAGATTTAAAACATCAGAATGTAAAATGTCTTCTATCGATTAATGAAGAGCAATGGGTCTGGCACATACGTCTTGGTCATGTTAGCTTGAGAAGAATATCTTAACTGAACAAGCTAGGACTTGTCAGAGGCTTGCCAAATCTGAAGTACTCTTCAGATGCTCTTTTTGAAGCATGTCAGAAAGGCAAGTTTTCAAAAACTTCTTTTAAAGCAAAGAATATTATTTCCACCTCTAGACCATTAGAACTTCTTCACATTGATCTTTTTGGACCAGTGAAAACTGGCTCTATCAATGGTAAGAAATACAGACTAGTCAACGTTGATGATTACAGTCGTTGGACATGGGTGAAATTCTTAAAACACAAGGATGAGTCACATTCTGTGTTTGCTTCTTTCTGCACTCAAGTACAAAATGAGAAAAAATATAAAATAGTTAAAGTCAGAAGTCATCATGGTGGAGAATTTAAAAACAAGGATTTTGAAGAACTGTTTGATGCACATGGGATATCTCATGATTTTTCTTGTCCTTGAAATCCACAACAAAATGGAGTTGTAGAAAGAAAGAACAGGACTTTACAAGAAATGGCTCGCACCATGATCCAAGAAATTGACATGGCTAAGCACTTTTGGGCAGAAGCAATTAACACAGCATGCTATATTCAAAATAAAATCTCTATCAGACCTATCTTGAATAAAACTCCTTATGAATTGTGGAAGAATAAGATTCCCAACATTTCTTACTTTCATCCGTTTGGATGTACTTGTTTTATGTTAAACACTAAAGAGAATCTTGGCAAGTTTGATTCCAAAGCACAAAAATGTCTGCTGTTAGGATACTCTGAACACTCAAAAGGCTACAGAGTTTATAACACAGAATCACAGATTGTGGAAGAATTAATTCATGTTAGATTCGATGACAAGCTTGACCCTAAAAAGTCAAAGCTAGTCGAAAAGCTTGCAGATTTGGAAATCAGTTTTTCGGAACCTAAAGAAAAGGCAGACGAAGTTAAAGAACAACAAGATCCTACTCTGGACACTATCAATGTAACTCCTAATACTCCACATCAAAAGAAAATAAGAATGTCTACATCACATCCTGAGGAACTAATTCTGGGTAACAAGAATGCTCCAATCAGAACTAGACCAACCTTCAGACCATCAGAAGAAACACTCTTAGGATTGGTGTCGTTAATTGAACCAGCTACAGTTGATAAAGCTCTTATAGATAAGGACTGGGTTCTGGCCATGGAAGAAGAACTTAATCAGTTCTCAAAGAATGATGTATGGGATCTTGTTCCAAAACCTAAAGATGTTCATGTAATTGGAACTAAGTGGGTATTCAGGAACAAGCTAAATAAGAAGGGAGAAATCGTCAGAAATAAGGCACGACTTGTTGCTCAAGGTTACAGTCAACAAGAAGGAATTGACTACAACGAAACATTTTCCCCAGTCGCTAGACTTGAAGCCATACAATTATTAATCTCCTTTTCAGTAAATCATAACATCACATTATATTAAATGGATGTTAAGAGTGCATTCCGAAATGGTTATATATCAGAAGAAGTTTATGTCAAACAACCTCCTGGTTTTGAAAACTCATAAAAGTCAGATTTGTTTTTAAACTTAAAAAGTCTCTCTATGGTCTGAAGCAAGCTCCCAGAGCTTGGTACGATAGATTGAGTAAATTTATTTTAGAAAACAACTTCACCAGAGGAAAGGTTGACACTACTCTCTTTTGTAAAACATTTAAGAATGATATTCTTATAGTTCAAATCTATGTTGATGATATTATTTTTGGTTTTGCTAATCCCTCTTTATGCGAAGAATTTTCAAAGTTAATGCAAGCAGAATTCGAAATGAGTCTGATGGGTGAGTTAAAGTTCTTCCTGGGATTTCAAATTGACCAGAAACCAGAAGGTACCTACATCATCAAAGTAAGTACACTAAAGAACTTCTACAGAAATTCAACATGATGGATTGCAATACAGCAAAGACCTCAATGCATCCAACATGTATCATGGGAAAGGAAGAAACAGGAGTTAAGGTTTTTCAAAAGCTCTATCGTGGTATGATAGGCTCTCTCTTGTATCTAACTGCTTCTAGACCTGATATATTATTCAGTGTACATTTATGTGCTAGATTCCAATCAGATCCCAGAGAACCTCATTTAACTGCTGTTAAACGAATTCTAAGGTACCTGAAAGGAATAACTAATCTTGGCCTGATGTATGAGAAAACATCAGAGTACACTCTTTCTAGTTACTGCGATGTAGACTATGCTGGAGACAGATTGGAAAGAAAAAGCACATCCGGTAACTGTCAGTTCCTAGGGAACAACCTAATCTCATGGTCAAGCAAGAGACAATCTACAATTGCTCTCTCAACAGCAGAAGCAGAATACATGTCTGCTTCTTTATGCAGTACTCAGATGTTATGGATGAAAAATCAACTGGAAGATTATCAAATATACGAGAGTAACATTCCTATCTTATGTGATAATACTGCTGCTATTTGTTTAAGTAAAAACCCAATTTTACACTCTAGGGCTAAACACATTGAAATAAAACACCATTTTATCAGAGACTATGTTCAGAAGGGAACTTTATGCTTAAAATTTATTAATACTGACCATCAATGGGCTGACATTTTTACAAAACCCTTGGTTGAAGATAGATTTCAAATTATCTTAAAGCATCTGAAAATGGACTACTGTCCAGAGTAAGAGTATTTCAGAACCAAATGAGTTTAGTCAGAAGAAATAAGTATTTTAAAATCATCAGAACCATTTTTGTGAAACATGTCTTAGTTCTGATGAAACTTTATGAGTTGTCCAGTCAATCATGACGTGTCAAATTTTTGCATATGATTTGATTATATCTAAATCACTACATTTACCCAAATCAAACGAACAGTAATTTTCTTGAGACTGACTTAAAACTTTATTGCATTCATTAACATATCCCCTGTATGGTGTCTATCTCCTTAAGTTTTCAAAAACACTCCTGATTCCACTCTCACTCAAAGAAAACCCTAAAAACCCTAAATCGTCTCTCTCTCTCTCTCTCTCTCTCTCTCTCTCTCTCTCTCTCTCTCTTCTTCTTCTATTACTCAATCACTGTCCTCTTCCTCTCCGATCTCAACTATCATCATGACGACTGCCATTCAACAAGAAACTGTTCACTTCTCCAAGGAATTTGAAGCTTCACTGAATCCCTCTCAAGAGTTACCATCCTCATCTGTCACACCCTATTCAACCATCGTGACCACCGCAACGATCGCTTCAACTTCATCATCTTTTCCAACGATCGAAGCAAACCATGTAACACAGAGAAATCCATTGGTTACCTGTGTCATTCATGCAGAAAAGCTAATTGTCCTCGAAGAACTAGTTGTCGATTTCAACAATCTTCGTGATAATGGGTTTAACCTAGATGATCAGTTAAACGCTCTAGGTTGGAAAAGTTACTTTGACAGACTTAGAGACCCTACCTATGAAAATCTAGTCAAAAAATTCTGGATACTAGCTGAAACTGACAATCTCCATGTTATTTCCTTCGTTATGGATCAAAAGATTATTATCACTGAGAAGTCAATTTCAGATTTGCTAGGAATGAAGTTCTTGGAAGGAAAAAGGGCCTATGGAAGAATCGACAAATCTGACCCTGTCATCAACAAAGCAATTTTCAAAAATTGTCAACCTGGGACAACAAAATACAAAAGCAAGAATTTGCGTGACAATCTGAGGATCTGGAATAAAATTATTCTTGGATGTATCAATCCAAGACCTTCAAAGAGTGCTGCAGATTTCTTCAACGCAAATCAAAAGTACATGTTGTACTACTTGCACAAGAATGAGAAAATGTGTCTTCCATCCATTCTATTTTACTACCTAAGAGATATGGTGCGCAAGACAAGAACAACAGCCTCATCGGATAGGAAGATTGTAAACTACATTCCTTTTGGAAAACTTCTATCTGATATTTTTGTTGAAAGCGACTTAGTGGAGTATCTAGTCAACAAATCCAAATATACAGATTATCTGACTGCAAGCATAGGGGAAGTTTTTAATGTTGTAAACCTTAAGCATATGAAAATGGTGACGAATGTTGAAGTGAAACCTATGTCTATCCCTCACGACACCGTGATTAACAACCGACTTCCTGTAACATACTATCCAATTTATCACATAGGAGATATTGTATACTATTGCTTCATTCGTTGCTATAATGAGAGAAGAAGGACATGACATGTCTGGCTTTAGAATCGAAGATGTTGCTCCCAAACCTAAATATATTACCAGAAGCAAGAGGATGCAAATTAAAGACGTTTCTAAGCCTAAGAAGAAGAAAAAGGATGATAAGGCTGAAACCTCTAAAACTTCCAGACTGGAGTCTCTTCTTCTTGAGAAAATAAATAAATCTGCTATCAATTCTTCTGGTCCTATGAATGTCACTAAGACTGTCACTGCACCATCATCATCTCAAACTACCTTTATTCCTACCTCAAATCCACAAGTGAAGTTTAAACCACCATCTTTTTCAATTCCTCCTCCAACTACCACTATCCAATCTTCACCCAATTCATCAATCAATACACCTATCTCGTCTGAAGTTGTTCCTACCTACACCTCTATAATAACCTCTTCAACCACTCAGCCAAATGAACAAGGTTCCACGAACCTAATCTCTGAATCTCAAGATCTCAGCATTGAGTCTAGTTCTGAGGAAACCATCTCTGAATCTCTAGAGATTGTCACACCTGAAACCCTCATGGTTTCAGACACTCTAGAAGTATCATCTCCTGTTGATTAACCAACCAATCAAAATCCTCCTACTGGGATTGTTTCATCTCATCCAACACCATCTCAAACTAATTCTGCCAAGCCTGACCTTGCTATAGTCATCTATGACATACCACTTCCAACAACTTTTGAGGAATGCATAGGTCAATTTCATGACAAGGCATTAAATAAGTTTACGAAATTAAGAGAAGAAATCAACATAAGTGCCAAGCCTTTGGAGCTTGAAAGTTCGTGTCAAATCTTCCAGAAATGGTTGGATTCTGAACTTGCAAGAATTGTCAGCTTCTCAGACACCACTATAACTGTTGGAATTCAGTTGGCAAAAGAAAAATCAGAAGCTGAAGAGCGGATCAGGGAACTCAAGTTCTTGGCCGCAAAATAGAAAGAAGTTGAAGAAAAAGCTGCTGAAGAAGCAAGACTTCTAGCAGAAAAATCTGCTGAAGAAGCCAGGATGGCACAAGAAGCTGAATCCATGGAAAAGGTCAAGCAAGGTGTTGTAGTTGTGTCCTCATCTGATCCGGCTGTTAAGCGTTTGGAAATCGTAATTGAAGAAATCAGAGAAGAACAACAAAAATTCAGAGAAAATTTTAAGGAACAAAAGGTTGTCAATGCGAATGTTCAGAGCATGCTTCAGAAGATTTGGGACAAGATGTCCTCTGGAAGCACATAAGTTTATTTATGTCTCGTTTGTTTTTAGGGATTTAGATCTTCGTTTTTCACCCTTGGACCACTAAACTTTTTGATCATGACAAAAAGGGGGGAGACGTTATATGAATGTGATCTTTTGATTCTATAGTCAATCTCTGAAAAATAACGTTGTTTACATGCTAACAGATAAAAGCTAACAGATAAACTGTTATTTCTATTAGATTTTTTTTTCAGGAATTCTGACCCAATTCAAACATCAAGACTCAGGGGGAGAGAATCAAGACTATGATGATTTCAGTATATGACATAGTGAAATCAGGGGGAGCCCAAGCACATAAATTCATCAAGTCTAAGACTCAGGGGGAGCACTTCATACGAAGGATAAGCAATTTTTAAAATCTGTTATTATCCCTGCATTATATATCAAAATTGTGTCATCAAAATACATAGTTTTGTCATCATCAAAAAGGGGGAGATTGTGAGAACAAGATTTGGTTCTGCAATGTTACTTCTAAGTTTTGATGATATCAAACGAGTATGTTTGTATGAACAATTTTGTAAGACTAATGTTTGTTACTACTGAGAATCTAACAAACAGGTTATGCTTCCGTAAATTGGCGCGAATACAATGCTAAAAGGAAAATACTTCGCCTATGCACTACACTTGAAATGCATAATTTATTTCAAGAAAATGTGAAGTTCACAAGACTCTGATATAAAAGGGAAAGAGAACGAGTTCTGAAGATCTGAAGACAAAGGTTCTGATTGAACGAAGTCCAGATGCAGAAGGCTTATGCTCTCTGATCAAGGTTCTGAAGACATAACCATAGTCTTTACTCATGCTTCAATCAAATACCATCAGAAGCCTCTGAAGATATGAAGACAACGCACCAAGCGAACAAGGTTCTGAAGACCAAGTGCTGAAGACTCCGAAGGCGCTGCTCTGAGGACTCGAAGACTTGAAGATCTTAAGAACCAAGCTATGTTTTCCCTTCTCACTCATGCTTGTAAAAAGGTCTCTAAAGTTGAGAAGCCAAGAAGACTAAGCTATATAGTACAGTTGTACCACAATACAAAGCGAAGATATCTTGATATCAGTGCAAATGGTACAAACGAAGATATTCTGACAAGACAGGACGCAAAAGTTTTTATCTGTCCTCACGCTTCTAGCCGCCAGCCTAGATAGCTATCATGATTACCTTTCAATGGCTACTTTCTACACGACTATATAAAGAAGCAAAGACTTGAAGAAAGATACACATGAACGCAACTGCAAAACATACTTTCTAACTAAAAGCTTTCTTAAGTCATTATGGTCGAAACTTGTTTACATATTCAACTTGTATTAGAAGCACACTTCTTGGAAACGAAACTTATTTTCAAACTTAGGTTTGTATTCCTTGAGAAAGATTTGTAGGGTTGTATTTCTTGAGAAGTCTAAGACGTGTTGTCTTAGAGGGTGTCCCTTGAGAAAGATCGGTGTGGTTGTATTTCTTGAGAAGTCTAGAACTTGAGAAGTTTTAAAGGTTATTATTAGTCACCAGCATTTTGGCTAGTGCATTGTATTGATCTGATTGATTAGTGGATTAAGACCTCGATTGAGAGAGGAAAAATCACCTTGGCGGGTGGACTAGACTAACTTGAGTGTTTCTCAAATGAACTAGTATAAACATAACGTGTTATCCCCTTCATATTCAACAAAGGATATTTTTACTAAACATAAGAGTTTTTAAAAAAGAGTAATCCTAAAGAAACAATTTTATCTTGAAAAACCAATTCAAACCCCCATTTCTTGTGTTTTTCACAGCTTCAGTCTAGCCCAATACTGGTGTGACCCAATTAAACCCAAGTCTACTCAGTGCCGAGCACACTCAAACCTTCTCGCCGTCGAGCACATACTGGTAGCTATGTCGAGCAGAGGTTGCATGCACCGAGGAGAGGCCACCTCTTTCCCCACGTGCTCCTCCTCGCGAGGATACATCGCCATGTAACCTCCCGCCTCCGAAAGAATCGGTCTACCCTTCTTTCGGATATCTCAGGACCGTTACCCCAGGGCGAAGACCACGTGCTGGTCTTCCTTACACCACATAAGCTCTGATAGTCACCTGGATTGGGCCTTGCGATCCAGCCCAGTGCAGGCGACCGTTTGCCCCGCGCTGGGGGCAGCCTATAAATACCCTCATGCTTGAGAAGGTCAGGTTACACAATATTTTCTAACTCACTCTTTTCTTTCCGTACTGTTTACTCCCTTTTCCTGACTTTGGCATTGGAGTACCTTGCAGGTACACCCCCCCGGTCGTTTCATCACCACCAGAGTTGCGGAGCTCACGACGTTGCTGGCCACTAGTTCCTTTCTGATCCAGGTACGATCAGTGACACTGTCTGTGAAAACCTTTGCTTCCCCGTTTTCCTCTTCATAAAATTAAAGCAACCTCTACTTTCCTGATAAACATGGCCAGCTCCCAGCCTGAGAACAAGACTCCGGACACCGCCTTTGCACAGTTCGACAACGGAGACCACCGCGAGGACGATGTTTCTGTCCATGTCGAAGAAGGCGACGAAATGGATGGGCGCACTGCATCCCCTTCCTCTCACGAAGCGGCCTACAACGTCGTCCAGCAAGACAGCACCCCGGCTGTCTACCAACCGATCCCCGTACCACCGAACGTAGATCCGAACACGGTGGCTCTGTTTGCGCTGATAAATCAAACTAACCAACTGATTACCCAGCAGAACATAAGGATTAGGGATGGTAAAAATATTCGTACCCATAGATATCCGTGGATAAAATCCGTCACGGATATGGGGCGGATAACTTAATGGATATCCACGGATAAAATAAATGGATATTTAAATATTCGTTTGTTAATGGATATGGATATGGGTTTAATGATATATGTACCCGCAGATATCCATATCCGTTAATAAATTATAAAAATAATTTAAATATCATTAGTTTATTATACCTTATATTTTCATCTTCTAAAATAAAATAGTGTTATAATATTTCTTTCTTTTTTAAAATTTTCTTTGAAGAAAATCTTTCACATTTCATTCAAATTCTATTAGTCATTTCATATTTAAATTCTTCAATACTTCATACCCTACTTCAACAATTTCACAGTCCAACTAACTAGTGTTGTCATTCCTCTATCGAACCAGTGTCTCCCTGCCTACTTCTCTGTCGTTCGCTCTTCCATCATAACTCACAATCACAATATCTTTTATTTCTTTGGTTAAAATGAAATGTATGAATATTATGTTTGGATCTAATTATATTTTGGTGAATAAGAGGAAAATTAATGTGATGATATTTTATTGTTAAATTAAGAGCGAATTGAATAGATGTTATATGATAATAATTTTTTGTGTCTTTAAAAGAAGTTAAAAGTATATTTAAAAAAAATAATTTTCATAAAAAAATATTATCCATGGATATTTGTAAATATCCACGGATACCGTAAACCAGCGGATTACCCGCTTAACGGATATCCACATGGATATGGTGCGGATATGGATATCATATTTATTTAATAGGGCGGATACGGATATCATAGTATCTCTCCCCATGGATATTTATTTACATCCCTAGTGAGGATCGAAGCGCTCGAAAGGGGGCGACCATGACGCTCTCCCCCGCGGAGACATCGCCGCCCTCGATCTCACAGTCGTTCTCCTTCCCCGCGAAGGACATCACCGGCCGACTCTCGGAGCCCTTCTCCCCATATTGTGGGACGCCGCCCGCGCCTGGAACGACCCCAGCCCGTGGTCGCCCAGAAGCGTCATCGCTCTCCTCCTCGGAAGGAACAAAGACATTCCCCTGTCCAGAAGAGGAGCAAAACTGACGGCAAAAAGCCGAAGAGCCGTCCAAAGACCTCCTTCCGGCGACACAGGCATGGTCAGGGCCACCACTCCCCGTCACGGTCACCAATCAGGAGTGACGAGGATGACCAGCAGACTCCACTGTCCAGGGAGATCATGGAGACCCCTCTACCCGTGGGGATGGAGAAACCCCCATCCTTGTGAACCTACGACGGCACTTCTGACCCCGACGATCATGTCGAGAGCTTCGAGGCTATGCTCGATTACAGGAATATTTGGGGAGCCATTAAGTGCAGACTATTCCTAACCACCCTCAAGAAAGGTGCCATGACTTGGTACAAAAGCCTTGCACCAGAATCCATCACGTCGTGGAAACAGCTGAAAAGACAGTTCTCCGGGCATTTTACTGCGTCTCGCCGCCACCCGAAGACGGTGGCCTCTTTGGAAGGCATCCTCCAAGGGAGGAATGAATCTCTCAGAGACTACATCGAGAGATTCAACCGAGAAGCTGTCGAGGTACACACAACCGACGACATGAAGAAGTTCCTGATCGAGCGGGGACTACGTCACGGGACCGAGTTCGCCAAGTCTGTGTACATCTATAGACCCCGCAACTTGGAAGACCTCATCCACCGAGCCCAATCGTACATCAAATTCGAAGAGTCGGAGGCCGCTCACATCGCCCTCGACTCACGACATTGGGATGGACCGGGATGGCCCCCGCGGCCATAGAGATGAAGGATCTCCTGCCCCCCGGCGTGGGGGATAGAGAAGATGCTAAGGCCGTCACAGGGACTCTCACGAGCCGAGGGGTCCAGCTGGCCGGTTTACGGAGTACACTCCGGTCAATGCTCCCCGCGAGCGAATTCTCTCCGAGTGCGCCTACTCAGAGTTTCAAAAAGGTGGTATCCGCTTTCCAAAGCCGACACCCCCAAATCAAACACGGACAAGTCCAAGTACTGCAGGTTCCATCGGAGCCATGGACATGTCATGGAAGATTGCATCCACCTCAAGGATACAATAGAAATCCTGATCAAGGAAGGGCATCTAAAGCAGTACACCAAGAGGAACGACGCTCCTCGTCCAGATGCCCGAGACACTCTAAGCGTCAAGGAGACGACACCTCCTTCTGGGGAGAACCGACTATAAGTCGCCCTGAGTGTCACTCGACCTAAAGACTTCTGCATCCCTGAAGGGATTGAGGACGCTGCGGCAATTTGCAGTATGTGGGTGAACCTCCCCCACGAGGACCCTGTCACAGCCCGCAGCACATGGGAAAGTTTTCCCACGGTGATGGTTATATTAGGTGGGGGCTTCAACAAGGTTTTTGTCGGGTCAATCAAGTGGAAGTTCGACGAGCTGGAATCCGCGACCTCAGGACAGACTGCTATTTTTAAGAAGGTGCAAGGGAGGTCGAACCCCATCACCTTCTACCTCGAGGAACTGTCGAGCGGTGCGCCCAACTCAACCATCCATCTCCTGATCAGGGCGCAGATGGCAAACTTCGATGTCCGCCGAATCCTGGTCGACCAAGGGAGTTCGGTGGACATCATGTACGCCCACCTCTTCGAGACCCTCCAGCTCGAAGAGAAACATCTGACCCCTTACATGGGCTCGGATCTACAGGGTTTCAACGGCACCACCACCAGACCGTGGGGCTATGTTGAACTGGTGGTCACTTTCGGGAGCGAGGACACTGCCTGACAAGTCAAGACCCGCTTCCTCATGGTGGAGTGCCCGTCCCTTTACAACTGCATCCTGGGGAGGACAACTCTGGCCGAGCTCACAGCAGTACCATCTACAGTACATCTGAAGATGAAGTACTACACTGCATGGGGTCAGGTAGTTACCATCCGTGGGGACATTGAAGCTGCAAGGAGGTGTTTTGAAGTCGCAACCAAGGGCCTGAGCTCGATCAACGTCAAGCCCAAGGCCGGAGAGAAGTCAACCCCGGATGTGGTGCAGAAACCACTCCCTCCTGTCAACGTGGTGGACTTCGACAGTCATTTTCCCGACGAGCAAGAAGAAGGGGGAGCAGCAGACAACGACCTCCCAGCTGAAGGCAACGCGCATCCCCTCCACCCAACGCGCCCTATCCCAAATGGAGACATCGAGCTCGTCGCCCTCGGAGACGATCCAGATAGGAGCGTGAAGATTGGGACCGGTATCCCCGACTTGGCGAAGAAGCAGCTAAAGGCATGCCTTCGGGAGAACGTTGATCTGTTTATGTGGAACGCCTCAGAGATGCCCAGCCTCGCATGTCACCAGCTCACTGTAGATCCAGCCACTAGGGTAATAGTGCAACGTAGGCGTAGGCAGTCTCCCGAGAAAGCGATGGTTGTTGAAAAAGTTGTAAAAGACCTCTTAGAGGAAAATTTTATTTCGGAGGCCAGGTACACAACCTGGTTGTCCAACGTTGTACTTGTCAAAAAAAGTAATTGAAAATGGAGAATGTGTGTTGACTATACCGACCTTAATAGGGCGTGCCCGAAAGATTCTTATCCTTTGCGTAACATCGACTAGCTGGTCAACAATTCTGCAGGTCTTTTACAGCTGATCGAGAAGGTCGCCCTGGCTCTCTTCACCGTGGCCAGAAGACTGCGCCATTACTTCTGGGCCCACACGATCATGGTGAGAACCGAGCAACCCGTGCGATAACTCCTCGGCTGACCAAATATGGCGGGGAGGATGTTCAGATGCTGGCAGACTTCGTGGCAGAAATGACCCTCCCAGAACCTTCGACCAACGGATCCCAAAAGTGGACGGTCTACGTCGACGGGTCATCCATCTCGAAAGGCAGCGGAGCAGGCATCATCCTCGAGAACGAGGAAGGAATCCTGATCGAAGTCTCCCTCACATTGTCCTTCCCGACATATAACAACCAGGCCGAGTACGAGGCTTTCCTCACCGGGTTACACCTAGATGAAGACCTTGGGGCCAAAGAGGTCAAAATATTCACAGACTCCCAGCTCGTGGCATCCCAAGTACGGGGAGAATACCAAGCTAAGAACGTCAGTCTTATCGAATACTTGGCTTTAGTGAAGGAAACATTGAAAAAGTTCTCCTCGACAGAAGTACAACACGTACCACGAGAACACAACACTCGAGCAGATGTTCTGTCGAAACTCGCGAGCACAAAGAAGAAGGGCGGGAACAAATCTGTCATTCAAGAGGTGCTCTCTCGTCTGAGTATCGAGAGTGTCGTCCCCACGACTAACGTGAACGCCATTGGAGATAGACATAGCTGGATGACCCCGGTATTCGAGTACCTCAGCACGGGTAAACTACCCGACGACCCTAAAAATGCCGGAGTGGTTAGGCACCGAGAATTCTCCTATACAATCGTCGAGGATAAACTTTATCGACGCGGCTTCTCAATCCCTCTTCTCAGGTGCGTCGAGGAGTCCAAGGTCCCCAGTATTCTTCAGGAAATCCACGAAGGGATCAACGCACAACATCTCGGCGGATGATCTTTAGCTCGTAAGGCGTTACGAGCAGGATACTACTGGCCCACCATGCAGTAGGACATCAAGGAGCACGTCAAGAAGTGCGACAGATGCCAACGACACGGGGACATGCACTTGGCCCCGCCCAATGAGCTCAAAACACTACCGTACCCGTGGTCGTTTACGTGGTGGGGTATGGATATCCTCGGGCCCTTCGTCGTGGGATCACATCAAAACAAGTACCTAATCGTCGGCGTGGATTATTTCACGAAATGGTTCGAGGTGGAAGCCCTAGCCAAAATCACGGCTCACAACATACTACATTTCTACAATATGAACTTACTCGCCCGGTTATGCGTGCCCCAAGAAATTGTCACTGACAACGGGACACAGTTCACCAACAAGAACTTCTAAGACTTCGTCACCAAGCTGGGCACGAAGCAACACTTCATGTCGGTCGAGCATCCTCAAATGAATGGGCAAGCTGAAATGGCTAACAGAGTGATCCTGCGAGTACTGAAATGTCGACTAGGCGACGCCAAGAAAAGGTTGGTCGAAGAGCTGCACGGCGTCCTCTAGGCCTACAGAACTACCCCGCACTCCACCACCAGGGAGACCCTCTTCTGATTGACCTACGGGACTGAGGCGGTGATCCCTGTAGAAATAAGGGAACCCTCGAGGAGAACGGAATCTCCCCTCGACGAAGAGATAAATGATGAGGCCCTCAGGGAGGAGCTCGACTTCGTCGAAGAGATAAGGTCGGGCGCATCCCTCCGTGAGGCCTCACTCAAACAGAAGATAACTCAACGATATAATAACAAAGTTATTAAGCGTGATTTTTAGGTAGGCACCCTCTTCCTACGAAGGAACCAGAAAAATTCACGAGAAGGCAAGTTCGCCGCGAACTGGGAGGGCCCCTGCCGCGACGGGGACATGAGCCTACTACCTCTAAAATCTACACGGGGAGGAACTTACTCGACCATGGAATGCTGAGAAGCTTAAACAGTATTATAGTTAGACACTGCCCGTGACCCAGCTACATCGCGACCACGGGGACGTACTAAGGTACAAGCGCGACTCCCCTCCACAAGACAATCAGGAAGAACACCCATCTCGCGATGGGAAGTTCACGCCATGAAGCTAAGACCTCGATCGAGCTTTTGGCCTCGTCAAAGGTCGAAATACAGCTCCGACTACTCGATCAGTTCCCTACACTTTCGAGGATCAACAAAGTCGAGCAAACCCCCCAAACTACTTAGACAAAAAACAATAAATATATCAAGCATACAAATAACACATACACAGATAAGCAAAAGACAAAGCATTAAACTGGGCAGAAGCCCATTGTGCGAATTATACATACAAAAATTTCATGAGGCCCTTGGCACGCAGGCCGGGAAATCACAAAAATCACGACGCACAGGCCGAACCAAACAAAGTCAAAAGAAAATTGGCACGCAGGCCAAATAAGCTAAACAAAAAAAAACTAAGCATCCACGTCGCCCCCGGGTTGCCCTTCCTCCGCATTCTCGTCATCATCATCCTCGCACACCGGGGGAACGATCTGACCGTCGACGACCTCATGATAAGGGCCAGTCTCTTCAGTGATGAGGTCAGGATTCAACACCTAGAGCTGCTTCAAGGCTTTTTTAAAGCCCAACTCGACGGACTGAAGGACATCCTACTCGATCAACCTGAGCTGTGAAATCAACTCGGCTCGAGAGGTCAACAACTTTTCGTCCTCACCTCCTCAGCAGGTCAGACAACCTGCTCCAGCTCGGCGATTCTGGCCAGGAGGTTGTTCCTCTCCTCAGCGGCTTTCTCCAATTTCCCTTCCAGCTGCTTCTGAAGCTCGACCTGGGCCTCGTTCTGCTTCTTGTACTTCGCAAGGTCCTTGCTCAGCCTCTTCATCTCAGCCTCAACTGATTTGAAACTATTCTATAATCTAGTCAGCTCTGAAGACGGACATGTTTCATCGTTCAGGACCAGTGTAGTGGCGCAAACCCACGTCATCGCGGCCATGTCCTCCACCAGGTTTTTTCTCCTCGAAACCCGGTCGACTCCCAAGATGGCCTGGGCCTCGGAACCAATAATGGTCGGGGAGTTTTCCCCCGAAAAGAAGTTGGGCCTCGAATGACAAGGTGGAAACACAAACTGAGGAGGGCTCTTAGTGAGGTCGACGTGCGTCTGTTCGATGACCTTTTGTCTCTTCGGAGACCCCTGCGAGTCGGGAAACTGGCTGCCTTGTAGAGAACTGGAGGAGTCCCCGGGAGTCGGCACAGGGCCCGCGCCTGCTGTTTGATCTGCTCGACCTGTCCTTGTCCAGCTTTCTTCGAGCTTCGAGTAGAGGTCAGCTTTTTCACGCGTTCCTCCAAGGTCGACATGGCACCTGCGAAAAAAGAGAGCAGACATTAGTAAACCTACAGTACAAATGACAATGGACCCCGAGTCAGGTGTGTGCCCATTACCTAAGAACCGAAGAGCCTCCCCCTCGGTATCGCACTCGAGAAGAGCCTTCGTGTTTATCAGCTGGGCTTTGGTAAGGGTCTCCCCGTGGGCGTTAGTTATGAAGTTTCCGTCCGGGGTCACCAACTTCGCTTTGCTGAAGCCTTGGACAAATTTCACTAACTTCTCGTAGGCTTGCTGGTCCTCCTCGCCCAAGGAACTCGGACTGACGATGTAGCTCTCAGTGCTCAGCTTAAAGTGCTCCTATGTCCATTCCAAGGGGCACTTCGAGTCGAGGACCTCCTTCTGTCCACCACCTTCCAGCTCTACTGTCCAACGATTATACTAAGTGTCGGTGGCTGCCCGGGTGAGAGGCTTGACGACATACCATCGCCCTTTGAAATTTCGGACAGAGTCCATATACGCCCTAAATAGGCTCCTCGGCTGCTTAAATGACACCTAGCTGTGATTACCCTCCACCGTTTGTTGTTGTAGGTGGAAGATCCAGAAAAAGAGGGGGATTGTAGCCTCGACGTCAAGATATTTACAAACGAGTTCGTGGGCCCGCACAAAGGCAATGGCATTGGGATGGAGTTGGGAAGGCGCCAGGTGCAACCAAGAAAACACTCTCATCTGGAAACCACTGAAGGGAAGACGTATGCCCGCCACCTGAAACGGGAACTCATACATGGGACCTCCTAAACGTCGAGCATATCTGGTGATGCTCTAGCAGCTTGTACATCGCAAGCTCAGCGGGGAACCTTGGCAGACATCCTTGATAGTGGCGAAGGCACCGGGACCATCGGGGACAAACAGTGAAGGGAAGCCCCGAGGCTCGTCCCCAACCCAGTCCTCAGGCGGTCGAGCACCGTTATCCAGCGCCACGGGGGAGTCGGGCTCGTCGTCCATTTCAATATTCCCTTCAATCCACTCGGCATCTATTTTTACCTGAAAAGTAGAGGAAACCGGTGAATTCGATATCCTAGATCAAATTCACCCTTCCATCGCTGATCAAGTGAAAGGGCGAAAAAGGGACGCGGGGAACTACTCAGTGGAACGACCCTCCGACCACGATGATCGGGGATACGAGCATGTTTGTTCGGTACCCTTGTCGTATGTCCCCTAAACACTCACCCCGCGTCCTCGGGGCAGTCATCGAACGTCCCCGAGACCTTCATTAGGTCCTCGGCGCCGTCGTCCCACGACCCCGAGAAATTCATCACGACTCCTCGGGACCTTCATCAGGTCCCCAGGGTATTCGTCCCTACTCCCCGCGGCATTCATCAAAAACCTAAAGAAGCTCCGCCTGTTTTCGCCGGAAACTCTGTGGCCTCCCCGGGAACTTCATCAGTTCACCGGAGGAACCACCGTATAAAACGTAAAATGGAAAGAAAGGGGTAGAAACTTACTTGAGACAGCGGTTGCGAAGTTTCGGTACGGCAGGACGCTGTGGTGAAACGGTGGCGGAAGCTAGGAGAATAATAAAGAAACTCTGAGCGAAGAAGAGGGAAACGTGCAAATGGCACTGACTGGCTCCTATTTATAAGGCCCTCACGGGACTCGAGGCGCCCCTAGGCACTCGAGTACCCTAGCCCTAGCCTTAGCTGCCCTATTCAATAATGGCGAGTGACACGTGGCACACAGATTCCCGTGTGCGTCCTTTCGCTTGCCTTGGTGCCCAAATTCACGTCTTTTCATCTCCCCGCTTCGTCGCTCAACGGCGTAGAAAACTTGGGTTAACTTTCATCTCCAAGGCTCCAGCCCGTCGAGCACCCCTTTATTTTTGGTCCCCGACATTGTCACCAGATCGTTATTACGGGAACACTACCCCATGAGACGAATCTCCCCGGCAAAGGATGACCTTTACTATGTCCTCGACATCCTGGCTAACCCTTAAGCCACTAATCTGACATTTCGGAGCAACGACTTGGGGGGCTCCTGTTCTTGACTGGGCCGACACCTGCCCATCTGTCGGGCAGGCCCAACCCAATATTGGCGTGGCCCAATTAGACCCAAATCTACTCAGTACCGAGCACACTCAAACCTCCTCGCCGTCGAGCACATGCTGGCAGCTATGTCGAGAAAAGGCTGCATGCACCGAGGAGATGCCACCTCTTTCCCCACAATCTCCACGTGCTCCTCCTCGCAACCTCCCGCCTCTTAAATAAATGGTATGCCCTTCTTCCGGAGATCTCAAGACCGTTACCCCAGGGAGAAGACCACGTCCTGGTCTTCCTTACACCACGTAAGCCCTGGCAATCACCTGGATTGGGCCTTGCGACCCAGGCCAGTACAGGCGACCATTGGCCCCGCGCTGGAGGAAGCCTATAAATACCCTCATGCTTGAGAGGGCCAGGTTACGTAGTATTTTCTAACTCACTCCTTGCTTTCCATACTTGCTTACTCCCTTTTCCTGACTTTGGCATCCGAGTACCTTGCAGGTACATCCCCCCCGGCCCGCCCGCCGTTTCATCACCACCAGAGTTGCGGAGCTCACGACGTTGCTGGCCACTAGTTCCTTTCTGATCCAGGTACGATCAGATTCCATCACTAATCTTTGAAGGGTATTATTTTCGTCACTAAATTACAAGACAATCATTTAGTAACATTTATTTTCCCTCACTAATTAAGGCACATGCATAATGTATTTGATATCAAAAATTTCAACCAAATTTAATTCATAAAAGTAATAATACAAATATATTTACAATATTAAGCAAAATTAGGTAATGCAATAAGAAACATTTTTCTAATTATCTTGGTAAATATCATAAATATTCATCCACTAATTCATAAGTAATCGTCCTAAAGGTGTGTTCTTGAAAATAGTCATTACAATCAAAATAGTACTAGCATTGTTCTTAAAACAAAATATTATAACTAAAATAGTACTTTCATTGTTCTTAAAATTTTTAAGACATTACAAGAAGTAAGCAAAGACGAAGTTGAATTCGAACGTAGAAGTTGATGATCTAAAGGAAAACTTTTCATAAATTAAAATAGTTGATCTTTAAGCAAACATGAGTCTTTTTTCGATGAATGAATCAACTCCCCTTCGTCACCAAACGATGACTCCTTCACAATTCCCCGGAGCCACAGGCTATCCTTAAGTTATCACTCCCATGCTCGGGAGCAACGACTTGGGAGCTCTTGTTCCGGACTGGACCAATGGCTAGACATGGCCCAATCCACTTCTGCTCCTAGAACGGCCCAATTGCCCAAGTCCAATCAGTAAGGGGCATAATTTACCTTTCTGCCCTCCAACCGGGCACATATGGACAGATTGGCCCCAGGGTCATTTGCTCATCCCCAGTATTTTTGCCCGTCACACACGGCTTTATTATCCAGGAACAGTCATGGGCATGTGTCCAGAACTACGCCTTTGCCTAGCATAACGGCTAGTTTTGGGCACCCTGCCCATCATAACAGCTAGTTTTTGGCAGTTACCTATTCTTCGGGAAACAGTTATTTCGCCCCGAAAATAGGGACCGTTGGCCACGCGCTGGAGGCATTATATAAACCCTCTCACTTGAGAGGGCCAGGTATCCAATAATCATCCTAAGAACTCATACTTTGTACTTTCCCTTTTTGTCTCACCTTTTCTTACTTAAGCGTTGGAGTGCCTTGCAGGTACACCCCCTCCTCCTCATCTCGCACCCAGCATCACATACGTTCTTCTTGGCTTATCACAGGATCTGATCAGCCCTCACGATCAGGAATAAAGATGACAATTGCATTTAGAGTCATTCTTGTTGGAGACATTATGACATTGGCTAAAATAACATGTGAAATAAAAGTTGTAAGTGGTGTAATTCTTTTGTGATGAAAATGTATCAATTTCTAGTATTTTTTGTACTATTTCATTAAATTTGTAAGTTTCCTAAATATTTGATGAAGTTATGGATTTTTTAGATAATATTAAACTTCAATTGAGTATTTTTTGAATTAGACTTTCTAAATGTGTCTCTTAAAAATTGTGTAATTTTTGAATTAGTAGATTTTTGAGACAAAGTTAAATTTCATACGTATAACATTTATTTTATCGCAATATTATCTTTTTTTTTAAATATTAATTTGAAATGTCAAATATATAAAAATAAAATAGACTTAAAATGTCTTTTAAGTCCGTGAAGCAAGCGAGATGAACCTAATGAGATGAACCTAACAAGATGAACCGAATAATTCGTGAACTTTTAACGAGTCGAGTTTGAGCTTAAAAAAAAGCCCTTGTCGAACTCCAACCAATATTTGATTTGAACCAATTCTTAACGAGTCGCGCCGAGCTAAGGCGAGTTCGACTCGACTCGACTCATTTCCAGCCCTATTTCCGTCACTAAATACTAAATTGAAATTTATCCGTTAGTAATTAGTGAGGAAATATTAAATACCTCACTAATTATGAGGAATTGATTCCGTCACAAATCTTTGAGGGCTACTATTTTCGTCACTAAATTACAAGACAATCATTTAGTAACATTTATTTTTCCTCACTAATTAGAGCACATGCATAATATATTTGATATCAAGAATTTCAACCAAATTTAATTCATAAAAGTAATAATACAAATAAATTTACAATATTAAGCAAAATTAGGTAATAAAATAAGAAACATTTTTTAAGTTATCTTAGTAAATATCATAAATATTCATCCACTAATTCATAAGTAATCGTCCTAAAGGTGTGTTCTTGAAAATAGTCATTACAATGAAAATAGCACTAGCATTGTTCTTGAAACAAAATATTATAACTAAAATAGTACTTTCATTGTTCTTAAAATTAAGACATTACAAGAAGTAAGCAAAGACGGAGTTGAATTTGAACGTAGAAGTTGATGATCTAAAGGAAAACTTTTCATAAATTAAAATAGTTGATCTTTAAACAAACATGAGTCTTTTTTCGACGAATGAATCAACTCCTTATGAATTTTTAATTTCTCTTTAAAAGTCATGTTTTCATCTAAACAAAGTAAGGACGCATTATTACAAAATTGAACAAATGGAAGTACGCTAACAATAACAATGTGTAAAATGCAAGTATGATAGTTAATATATGGTATAAACCTTAGTATGGCTTGCCATCACTGGAAGGAAAAAAAAACAAATCGCCAAACAGGAATAAAGCACTTGTTAATATTAATACTAACCAAAACATAATGAAGCGGTTTTAACATTAATACCAAACGAAATAAAACATTTCATCAAGAATAATATTTTATATTAATTAACAATACAACAATATGACATATCTAACCATCATATCTAGCTATCATATATATATAACTATCCATTTAATAAAAATGATCAACAATCGTATCTAAATATCATATCCTCATTTTTATTAATAGAATAACTTAATAATGTTAAGAAAATAAGCATGATACTATAGAAAAATGTCTACTCTACTATCATATAAATTATTAACTCGTTTAAGTCAGAAAATTAATATCATTAAAAAAAACTTTTCCACCAAAATAGCACTGTCACTTAAACAATGACCAAAGAAAAATATGAGATCCTCTCATCAATATATATGCTGAAATAGAAAGCAAAGATATAAACTTACATATGCATGCAGTATCTGTCACCCTCATTGCTTGTAGTGAATAGATCAAGAATTGTTTTCATACTAGCTGAAACATCAAAGAAATAAAGTATTGTGGATTAATATAAGTGTCATAAATTAAACATTAACTAGGTTCCCAACAAAACCAAATAGTTACATTAAAGTATGTGGTATTGAATTGGTCCCTTACTGTAAATATTAGAGTTTAACAAATCAATAAACCAATCTTAATAGCCAACTACATGCCTACAATAAGTAGTTGGGCCATTTGACTCTAAAAATAGTTATAATTAGTAGTTATCTTTAATAGTTACCATGAGTTTGATGACTTAATTGTACCCAAATTATGGTTACTTTTTCTATTGCAAGTATGTAATAAACATAAATGTAAGATTCATTCAAAAGATAAAAACTACTAAATATAGTGAAGCTAAAGTGAATAGAAGAAGTATCTAGTGAAGCAGAAGTGCAGGGTACCTTAAAAAGCATGTAAAGGGTTCCAGTTTCTATATGTGCCTTCGGTATTTCAATCCAGGGTTTCTTTGCTTGAAAAACCATTGTTGCTTTTTCCATAAAATCTCACTAGGCACTCTATCATGCGCCTTCCCCAAGTAAATAAAAATTAAGTGCAAGTCTTATTGATCCATCTGATACTGCTCTATCACACATCGTAGTAGATAGATCGCTTCTATGGTAGACCTACCAGACATAAAACAAAATTGATTCTCAGTGACTTGAGTCTCTTTTCTTAATGTACGTTCAATCATATTTTCCATAATTTCATAGTATGACTCATAAGTTTAATCCCTCTATAATTTGCACAATTTTGTATATACCCCCTTATTCCTATAGATTGGAACTAAAGTGGTTCATTTTCCTTCATCCGACATGTGTTTTGACCTTATAATTTCTTTAAAGAGTTTGGTGAGTCACTCAATACCTCTATCTCCAATTTTTTTTATTAGAGTTTGGCCTAACACAACCCTACAAAACCGGTTGGTAAGGTGAGGGATGTCACTCTTTATAAACTATTTCATTGCTCTATCTCCAACCAATGTGGGACTTCTAGGATCTTCCTAATACACCCCCTCACGCCCAGCACTCTTTTTTTTTAGTTTGGTGCGTGGATTTAAACGGTGGGCTGCCCAAAGTCCAGTCGATAGGCTCTGATACCATATTAGAGTTTGACCTAACACAACCCTACAAAACCGGTTGGTAAGGTGAGGGGTGTCACTCTATATAAACTATTTCATTGCTCTATCTTCAACCAATGTGGGACTTCTAGGATCTTCTTAATATTTTTCACACTTCAATAGGTATGTGTTTGACCTAAGCGCCATAATGTTATTCATCATTTTTAATTCTTCCTCTACCTCGTGTTTCTAAATCCAATCGTAGTAATTATAATTTTGATCATCTTCTCTAATGTTGTGTCAGCTAGAGTCCGACGAGATATTATATCCTTCATTAAATAATTGTAGAAATACGTTTTTCACATATAACTCATCAAAAACTTGAGTTCTTACTTCACTCACCGTCTTCTTAGTGTCTTTCTTAACTTTCTTGTACTTTTTTGAAGTTTCAGCATTTTTACACCTAGATCATTCTTTAAAACAATCATTTTTTACTCTAACTTTAATCTGAACACTTTCACTCCATAACCACACTTCTTTATCTCCAGGTCTAAAACCTCTTAATTCACTAAATGTCACTTTAGCCATTTTTCTAATCTCTTTGGCCATCTTATTTCACATATCATTTGCACTTTCTTGATATGTGGCGTGTATCACCCTAAAATATCCCCTGAAATAATATTAAATAAAACATCAGAGTAATTAATTTAAACATACACAACTTAGGATGTTACAGTCAACATACAAAGCCTGCTCATCATACTGACTATGTAACACTTATACTTTTGCATAATCATAAAAACCTGAACATGTCTGAATATTATTTTCATTGCAGCGGAATAATAAAAATCATGCATCGACTACTGGTATATAAAGTTATCAAGGAATTACATAATTCATCAAACAATAATGAAACATGATACAGGTAATGTCTACAACATCAAAGAAATATAATTCAAAAACGCTTTCCCACGACTCCCCAGTGTTACAATCAGAGCAGACACCAAACTACAAAGAAAAGGTAAGGAGACTTCATCTTCAACTCACATATGAGTCCTACTGCGGAGTATCTGTACATTGCCCACGTAGAGGAAATATTCAAACAGAAGGGGTGAGATATCATGATATTATAAAGCAAAGCATGTTAAACGGAATGCATTAAGTTAATCACAACAATAATTCAACTAAATATCTCACATCAATCACCCAATAATATCATCACCAATTATTCACCAACCAACAGGGAATCGCACGATAACAAATCGATTAATCACACAACACCACATATTTATCAAAATAGAAACATGAATAACATATAATGCAATGAGACTCACACCCGACTCAATGCTTATGCATGTGGTACCAATTTTCGTGAACACTCAGGTTCACCGTTCTGATCCCCAACTCTTATAATCATAACCACTCATTGATCCATCACCTCCGAATCAGCTATCGGCCCAATCCACAAAATGGGATTTTAGGCTCACCAACAACTGACAGGTGCTAACCCACTAGTCATCGGCCTCCTCAGCTAACATGTAAGTACCTAACCGCACCTTCTATGCCTCAGGACAATCCATAACCCAAATATCCTCTCGATCTCTTTGAGCCAAGTCTGTGCTCCATATGGATCGTATATTCCCCTGAAGGTAGGCGGTTTATTCTTTCAAAACTCGTCATTCTCACCAGCATTAGGCTGATTCTGCACAACCTGAGCAACAGCCTACAACACAGCAACAATAGAGGCATCGTTCCTTCCAGCCATTCTCTGTTACGCATCAACAACAGTACACAATGGTTAAGGAAACAACATCGACAGTAGTCAACTATCACGCAACAACGACTGAATAACTTGGCCGGACAGACCGACCTGCTCTGATACCACTATGTAACACCCTAAAATATCTTCCGTAATAATAATAAATGAAACATCAGAGTAATTAATTTAAACATACGCAACTTAGGATGTTACAGTCAACATACAAAGCCTGCTCATCATACTGACTATGTAACACTTATACTTTTGCATAATCATAAAAACCTGAACATGTCTAAGTATTATTTTCATTGCAGCGGAATAATAAAAATCATGCATCGACTCCTGGTATATAAAGTTATCAAGGAATCACATAATTCACGAAACAATAATGAAACATGATATTGGTAATGTCTACAACATCAAAGAAATATAATTCAAAAACGCGTTCCCACGACTCCCCAGTGTTACAATTAGAGCAGACGCCAAACTACAAAGAAAAGGTAAGGAGACTCTATCTTCAACTCACATCTGATTCCTACTGCAGATTATATGCACATTGTCCGTGTAGAGGCAATATTGAAATAGAAGGGGTGAGATATCATGATATTATAAAGGAAAGCATGTTAAATGGCATGCATTAAGTTAATCACAACAACAATTCAACTAAACATCTCACATCAATCACCCAACAATATCATCACCAATTATTCACCAACCAATAGGGAATCACACAATAACAAATCGATTAATCACACAACACCACATATTTATCAAAATAGCAACATGGATAACATATAATGCAATGAGACTCACACCCGACTCAATGCTTATGCATGTGGTACCAATTTTCGTAAACACTCAGGTTCACTGTTCTGATCCCTGACTCCTAGGATCAAAACCACTCACTGATCCATCACCTCTGAATCAACTACCGGCCAAATCCACACAATGAAATTTTAGGCTCACCAACAACGGATCATTTATCCACAAATGTATGCAATGCGACTAATTATGCATACAACAACAACATCATCGTGCACAATAACCCACCACCATGGTTATTGTACACCACCCAAATTGACCAACAAGCATAAAAATATATTTCATACAGTATGGACACACACACACACACACACACACAGATATATATATATATATATATATATATATATATATATATATATATATATATATATATAATCACAACAACAATATTAAACATGCTCATATTCCACCAATAACACCACAACAACCTCTTAATAACAACATTCAAGTTTCGTCACTTACAACAAGACTTCTTGACATACGCAACAAGTAATAGTCACATTCCTCGACATATTAAAAACAAAAATATTGGTAAAATGGTTCACCTAATTATACCATGTTAAATTTCTACTCATTAGCTTTCTGGCGCTTCAAACGGTTCATCATTTGGATAAACGCTTAAAAAGTTATAATCAAAATCGTTTTCAACATTTTGGCAAAATCTGAGTGCATGTGTCGGCACATGAGTGTTTTAGGTTGGCACATGTACTGCAGTATTTAAGTTTGTTTTGATTCTGTTCATGTGCTGGCACACAAGTCGGCGCAAAAACATTTTCAGGTCGGCACATGAGGATTTCAGGTCGGCACATATGACCAGAATTTAAAAAAAAACATTTTTCTAAAGGCTATGTGTCGGCACATAAAATCTACAGGTCGGCGCATACTTTTACGTTGGCCCCAAAATCACTTTTTAAAAGCACTTTTCACTGTTTTACCATGTTATAACTTATGTTACGAAATTATATCATTCCAGACCCAATTTTTTGCTATCTTAACTTTCTAAAATTCACTTATCATCTTGTATGCTCATGGGTTAACATCATAACATTACAATAACATCAATTCATCTATTATCATCAATTTCATACTTACGACTCGAAACTTCAAAACTCAACAATGGAGGAACCTTTCAACAATTCCAAAACAAAAAATACCACACATATATGCAACGAAATTCATCATATACCAATTAAACAATTCATCATTCATCACATACTAATTAACAATTTCAACATTCATCACATACCAATTAGCAATTTCAACGTCAATTACTTCACAGCCATCATATCATAAAAAAACACACAACCCACAAAGTAAGAACGTAACTTTTACCCAATATTCATCATACTAACCCTTAGAAGATCAGAACCTCACTCTTACCTGTGAGAATTGGTGGTCACGAAGAGAAACCGTTGCGAGGCAAGGAGATTGCTCTCGTGAAGGTCGTGTGGGGAGGCGCTGCTAGAGGAAATATGACTTGGGAATTGGAGAGCAAGATGCGAGAGTCGTATCCTGAGTTATTTGCGTCAGGTAATTTTCGAGAACAAAAATACTCTAAGTGGGGGAGAGTTGTAACACCCATTTTATTTTAAATTTTTTTTTTTCGTAATTTAATTTCGTGAAGTTTTGTTTTTAGATGTGATTATGTGTGCTTTGTTGTGATTAGGATACCCTGCGGTAGGGGGTAGTGACCTTAATGTTGATGACCTTAAGTTTGAGGGTGTGTGGCTAATTTTGTAGAAATGAGGGGTGTGATGAGAATGATTAATAAGTAATATTAATAATTTAAATTACTAAGCGATAATGATATTATTATTTTAGTTGGGTTATTGTGCACGATGATGTTGTTGTATGCATAATTAGTCGCATTGCATACATTTGTGAACAAATGGTCCGTTGTTGGTGAGCCTAAAATCCCATTGTGTCGATTGGGCGGTAGCTAATTCGGAGGTGATGGATCAGTGAGTGGTTTTGATCCTAGGAGGTGGGGATCAGAACGGGGAACCTGAGTGTTCACAAAAATTGGTACCACATGTATAAGTATTGAGTCGGGTATGAGTCGCATTGCATTATATGTTATCCATGTTGCTATTTTGATAAATATGTGGTGTTGTGTGATTAATCGATTTGCTATCGTGTGATTCCCTGTTGGTTGATGAATAATTGGTGATGATATTGTTGGTTGATGAATAATTGGTGATGATATTGTTGGGTGATTGAAGTGAGATGTTTAGTTGAATTGTTGTTGTGATTAACTTAATGCATGTCGTTTAACATGCTTTCCTTTATAATATCATGATATCTCACCCCCTTCTGTTTGAATATTGCCTCTACGTGGGCAATGTGTAGATACTCCGCACTAGGACTCCGATGTGAGTTAAAGATGGAGTCTCCTTACCTTTTCTTTGTAGTTTGGCATCTGCTCTGATTGTAACACTGGGGAGTCGTGGGAACGCGTTTTTGAATTATATTTCTTTGATGTTGTAGACATTACTTTTATCATGTTTTATTATTGTTTGGTGAATTATGTGATTCTTTGATAACTTTATATACCAGGAGTCGATGCATGATTTTTATTATTCCGCTGCAATGAAAATAATATTCAGACATGTTCAGGTTTTTATGATTATTAAAAAATATAAGTGTTACATAATCAGTATGATGAGCAGGCTTTGTATGTTGACCGTAACATCCTAAATTACATATGTTTAAATTAATTACTCTGATGTTTTATTTAATATTATTACGAGGGACATTTTAGGGTGTTACATGGCCTCTTCTCGTCGATCTCCCCTTAATTTTTACATCCTTAACCAAATACTCGATGTTGAGTAGTCAGATTATCTCCCAAAATAACTTTACTTAACAAACAAATCTCTCTATTTAATTTCCTAATAAGAAAGAAATCTATTTGAGAATATGTCACTCCATTTTTATATGTTATAAGATGTTTATCTCTTTTTTAAGCCAGGTATTTTCTATAGAAAGAATCAAAGTCGACGAAAACTTCAATACAGATTTATCCTCTGATTCACCTCCACTAGACTGTACCCCCATGCACGATCTCAAAACCTCTTATTATGCTCCCAACATGTCCACTTAGATTCCCTCATATAAAAAGCTTTTCTCGTTAGAATATATCTTAAAATAAGTTTCGAATCCTCCCACAATTTTGCTTTAAAGTGCTATACTAACCCAACTAGAGATATATATGCACTAATAATATTAATGATGTTTTGTTCCAACACAAATTTCAAAACTATATGATTCAATCTCCTACTCTTTTCACATCCACAATAACCTTCTACGCCTTATCCACAATAACCCCCACTCCTTTTTGCAATCTATCTTTTCTAGTGTACCAAAACTTAAATTCTGAGTTGTCTAATTGTTTTACTTTTTCACATGTTGACTTAGTTTTTCATAGACACATAAAATGGATCTTCCGCCTAACCACAATGTTTATTATTTCTATATATTTTTCAGTACTTATATTCTATGATAATAAACGTGACACTGTATTCAAGTCATACAACATGTTACTTACAAAAACAACCATCACACCCGTTTTCGATTTTCTGATATACCTAAATATAAATTCTAAATTGTCTAATTCTTTCGCTTTTCACATGTCAGACTCAATTTCTTAGGTTAAATATTGATGATCTTTCTAAATATTTCATATTTCAAAAACAATTTTTTTCGATGAATATTTTCTTAAAAATTTTCATCCAAACTTTTAATTTCTCTTTACTAAAACCATCACTAAATCAATCCTTCAGTAGTAAATTGTCATTAACTCTAACTCTAAATTTTAAAAACATTCTGACATACATACATACGTAAGTGACAAAAAATGTGAATAAAAAATTTTATGAAGAACATTCTATAAAAAATAATTCTTTTAATTAAAAATGAAATATGAAAGATTTAGAAAAACCACCAACATATTTAACTCTTTTTCAAATAGTATAGGGATCTAAAAAAACTATTATAGCCAGCTGACATCAAATATTAAGAGAAACACAAAAGGAGTACTAGCTCCAAATTTCATAAGTTGTTGCTTCAAATGTATTTCACATATACAAGCATTTAAAACGACAAATAAACTCCATAGATAGTAATTTTGTCTAGCGAATGTTTAGACTCTCTTCATCAGTACAACCATTATCACCATAACTGCCAATCCCATGAAACTTTTATAATCCATGAAATTGGCTCCACCACTGTCAGCTGAAGATTTGTCTTTCTCAGCTGTTGGGAATATGCTCTGGAAGAAATTGGACATCCTACTAACCATTTCAGTAACTGTAAGCTTCAAATTCTGCAGAATAGTCATAAAATCAAAAGAATTTCCC
Source organism: Lathyrus tuberosus (assembly GCA_022829125.1). Taxonomy (NCBI): domain Eukaryota; kingdom Viridiplantae; phylum Streptophyta; class Magnoliopsida; order Fabales; family Fabaceae; genus Lathyrus; species Lathyrus tuberosus. The sequence goes on along the minus strand of JALAZF010000463.1, from coordinate 2,636,670 downwards.
TCCTCTTTTTTAGGAGTTTCTACAGTTTCAGAACCAGCAAAGGCAGCATCATTTGATGACTCTATTGCTGCAAAATCAAGACCATTGAAACACAGTTTGCATGAGAATTCAGCACAAAGCACAAAAGAAATCCAAAAACGTAAATATAAAGAAGGGCATTGAAGTTCAATTAAAACAGCTGTGTAGAAACATCATAGTGCAGGGATGCAGGTTCGAACCCGAAACATCTCACTTATTCTCCTTTAAAGGATTCTAGCAACTAGGCTAGTTGACAAAAGAAAAAAGCATGGAAAATAAGAGACCAGTTAGGTAATGATTACCTGCTAGCTGTGATTCGAAGAAACTAGTGACCGCAGGGTTTTTCATGACAGCATTCCATACATTAGGATCACAAGCAATAGATTGCACCACGGTCTGGTTAAAGTCAAAGACAAGTGAAAAATATCAATTTAACAAATGATTCCAAGTCATGACTAAATAAACATATTTAGATATATTATTACACATAACTAACAAGATTGCTAAATTTCCAACGGTATGATATTCACCGGATCTTATCTAGGCATGAAAACAAGGGTATATTACCTGGGCCTCAGGACTTGTGCTGAGCAATTGAAAAGCATGAATGGCATGCTTAGGCACTGAAGGACTTGAAATAGCCTCAACAATACAAGATTTTGTCCCTGTTTCCTTAGCAGGAGGAGACACAACAAAGAGTTGACTACCAGGAGATGAACCCTCACATTTACCAGAAGAAAGGTAAATTCTGCAGAAAATAATATAATACTATTATAACAGAGAGAAGTAACAACATATCAAGATAATCAACCAAAAAAATACAGTAGAGTTCAATAATAATAATAATATATACATAATAAAATGTAACTTATCATGCAACAACTTTATCAAAAACAAAACTAAATACTCAAATTTAACGTACTGAGCAAAAGCAGCACCATCTATGAACCACGGACCGACACTTGACACCCATAATAATTTGAAAAAAATTAATAAATTAAAAAATGAACAAATTAAACCTATCACAAGTGTCGGTGCTAGTTAGAGGTGTCGGTGCTAGTTAGAGGTCCGGTAACAATATCTATAGAGTAAAATAAGACTGACTCAACTCTAAAAAGCTTTATAAGAGTACATCTCATCAAATATAGGATTCTCAACAGAAAGATAAAAGAAAAATATCCCATAGTGTTTAGAAAATCTGATTCACAGACAAAACCTAGCATAAATCACAGGAAATTACACGGCTGATTCTAAAAGTTCATTTGTTATTAACAATTTTTTATTTTTTTAATCAATAATAGAAGGTAGCTTAAATCAGCTTAAAACAGGAATTTTTTATTTTATCAATCACAGAGTAAAATTTTCAACAACAAAAACCCTAACTCAGTACTGAGAATCTGAGAAAAGTAAAAGAAGATTTCAAATTTCAAAATTAAAATTGAAAAACAGGAATACATGAAATTGAAAGCAAATATATTAAAAAAAAAAAATTTACTGCTCAATAGCGTCCTTCAATTCTGCGGTAGCTTCCTGTGCTTCCTTAAAGGTAGGGACATCGCCGAACACCACTCTTGGCGTTGGCTCTCCGCCGGTCATGAACAGATCGCCTTCATCGGCGAATTCCCAATCAGACAAATCCCCTGACACCGCCGTATGCAGTAGCTTCACCTCAGCGCCTTTCGCTCCCTGCGTTGAAATTCTGGTTGGCGATGATGTACGAGACGGGCTGTGAACCGGCTGCTCGACCGCATACGTAGCCGATGTTCCTCTGAAGCCTGACCTAGCGACGCCGAGGCCGGCGAGTTTGGATACCGTCCTCATGGCTCCTCCACCGCCCATTACCCAATCAGTCTCGCTGGCCCTACTGCACGCGAAACAAAGTGAGAAATAAAATAAATTTAATTTAATATCGCTTATTTGTTTATTTATAGATTTTTTTTTGGATAATGATTGCGTCACAAGTGTATCCCCGTGAAACGTGTCGATCCCAATTTCATTTCAGTAAACTACGGTAAGGCGGTAACCCTTCTACTCACAAAGTATATTTGACCATCTGAATTACTATTCTCCCCATCTCGAACTGAATTTAAGAAAAAATATAATTTGAAGAAAATTGTCTCATTTAATTAATTATACTTGCACTATTTTAATTTTGATTTAAATAATATTTAATGTAAATATTTATTTTTCTAAAAATTATATATATATATATAAAAGACCGGTGAAGAGTCGTGCTCTTGCACAGGGCTTCCATTATAATGGAGCCTATATTATTTATTTTAAAATAACTATGGAATAGAGAATAAAAATAAATAAATGAACATTATTAATAAAATTAATGGATGGAGCCTATATTATTTATTTTAAAATAACTATGGAATAGAGAATAAAAATAAATAAATGAACATTATTAATAAAATTAAATAAAATTATTTATATCTTGACATCAAGAAGTAATAACAACTTAAATGTCATTAAATAAATAAATTTGGTTATTCAATATTGTAATATTTTTATGATGAATGTTATCTTGTATTCTAATTGCAAGAGTTATGAATTAATTTTGTTATTACTTTTTTCAATAAAAAAAATTTGTTTGTAGATTTTTTAACTTGTTTTTCTAGGGCCCAAGTTAGCATTATCATATTTTTATTTTTTATATAAATGTATTTTTTGGTTCTTTAGTGTAGATGTTTTAAACAATTTGTCTTTATTATAAAATTGGTTATTCTGATTCTTTAATTTTGATGGCATTTAGATTTGTGTGGTCCATTCAATTTTGCTTATGTGACAACTTCATTAATGAGGTGATAGATTTTATTTGAATCCATGGCATCAATTCATAACATTTAAGAAATTTTGGTTATTTTCATCCCTACCATAATCTTCTTTTAAGAAACATGCATCCAACCCAATAAGATACTTACATGTCTTTGCAAAACCTGTCTTGCAAGCCTCTAAACAAACATAAATTCTTTCAAACACATGGTTGACATTACTATCAGCACATTGTATTACAACGATACTATTAGGATTTTATTTCAATAACTCTTATCCATAACTTCTCAAATGAGTGAATTGCTCAATACCAGCCCTTTGCAATGTAACACCCCTAATCTGTACCCCTAATTAAATAAAGCGATAACAATCAATCAGAGTATAATTAAAAATTCACGGCATAGACCGAGGGGTCACATCAATTGAGACAAAACACAATACACCTGCTCATATAATATGCAACATTCAGGTAGCACATAACAAAGGAACTGAGTTACTACAACCCATAATTCAATTACAGAATAAAAGCGGAAAATCTGTAACTGAATATCATGTATAAATACCATAAAAAGTTTGTCTGTCATATCCAATATCATACATCTTCAATCCAAAAGATACATATACATAAATACAAAATAATCACACTCGATCTCTCCGACTACCCGGTGCTACATATCAGAGCCGACCAACAAAAGAATGAAGACCTAAGCTTCACAAAAAGACCTCCAGCAACTAATCTGTAATGCCTCATAGAGCATTATAAAACAGCAGAAGGGTGAGAAAAATAATCATAATATAATAGCATATAATTATATAATAACACAAAATTACACACGTAAAATATTCTCACCACAACGTACAACAGAATCCAAACACAACATAACACAATACTTATCTCATTTATCCATTACCAATGCATATCAATCATACACAATACAATTATCACCAACACCAATATATATATATATATATATATATATATATATATATATATATATATATATATATATATATATATATATATATATATATATATATATATCAACTCATCAATTCCAATCACAATTCCACACAAAATCAATCCATTCATGATTTATGCAAATGCACAGAGACCGACACAACGACTCTATGCAATGCATATGCGGTACCATCCATCCATCATCTCAACACTAGTTCACTCAGGAACTATTGGAACCATCGCTTGTTACTTAGTGTAACTCCCCGTCGGGCAAACGATGTTCCCCGTCGCTCACACCTCTTATTTTTTTTAAGGCACACGACGTTTATGGATCGCTCACACCTCTTTGTATAAGGCACACGACCCGATCGCTCACACCTCTTTGTATAAGGCACACGATCGTCCATAATCATCGCTCACACCTCTTTGTATAAGGCACACGATGTTATAGCGGATTCCCTCTGGAACCGATTCGTCGCTCAGACCCACTAGGGCACACGACATCTCAAGAATGCATATCACGATGCTTGGCATACAATGACTCATGACATTCAAATGCACACATATACACATTCCATAATCATGCATATATCATCAAATACCACACATTGAATTTTCTTGCCCTTAGGCCACAATTCATCATCACAACATATATCACGTGCATATTCATTTCACAACAGCACATAAGTCATACAATTCAAATGCACATCATTAAAACGGTAAAAGTCAACAAACAACACATTCCAAATTCCCGACATAATTAAATCGGCCAACAATCTCTAAACCATTTTAATAAGAAAGAACGACTCAAAAGCTTTCTAACGCACCCAACCACGCCCCAATCCGACTTACGGATCAAAAGTTATGAATTTCCAAAGAAAAGAATTTATTAAGAAACAGCCAGATTCGCCTGGCGACTTAAGATTTCGCCTGGCGGATCCCCGTTCGCCAGCACTTCGCCTGGCGAACTAGTGGCGAACCACAAAATTAGAAAACCCCAAAAGTTACAGAAGCTACCCCAATTCTGTCTTTCTGATTTCGCCTGGCGACTCACGATTTCGCCTGGCGAACGAGTGGTGAGACTTAATTCGCCTGGCGAATCCCAAATTCGCCTGGCAAATCACACCAGAACCAGAAAAATTCTGTTACGGGTTACATTGATCCAAAACCCCCAAAATCTCATTTTTCATTCCAAATCAATTCCAACAGCAAAACAATTATCAGTAATGACTCATAAACACATTGTGATCATACAACGCAAATTATATCGATTTTCGACCGCGAAAACATCGATTTCTACTCGTTTACTCGTTTTCGACCTACAACCGAAAACTATGGGAAAGCAAGACAACATGCACACACACATATACATAATCATACACAATGATAAGATAATCGAGTTTCGCACCCTTACCCGATTAAATCGCGTTTGAAAAGTCGGTTGAATCGGTTCCTAAATCCACAAATTTTTCCTCTTTTTCTTCTTTTTTCCTCTTCCCTTTCTCTTCTCCTTTTTCTTCTTCTCTTTTCTCTCTATTTTCTTTTCTTTCTATTTTTCTCTCTTTCTATTTCTATTTCTATGAAAAAATATAATATTTACCCGACAAAAGACCAAAATACCCTACACTCAAATATCTCACAAACGTTTCCAAAACCCGACAAAATATAATCACGATGAAAAATAACATATTTTCAAATAAAAGTCAAAAATAAAATAATATAATAATAAAATAATCAAAACGACTCAATTAAATAAAAATAACCAAAACTGGGGTGTTACAACTCTCCCCCACTTAGAAATTTTCGTCCTCGAAAATATACCTGAGACGAACAACTCTGGATACGACTCCCGCATCCGACTCTCCAACTCCCAAGTCAAATTGCCCTCAGCAGCGCCTCCCCACGCTACCTTCACAAGTGCAATATCCTTGCCCATTAACCGCTTCAACTCGCGATCCAAAATTCTCACTGGTAATGCCTCAACCGTAAGGTTCTCCCTTACCTCAACCTCATCCATCGGAATCACATGCGATGGATCCAGAACATACTTCTGAAGCTGTGAAACATGGAACACATCATGCAAATTCGACAGACTCGGCGGCAACGCCACCCTATAAGGCACAGCACCCACTCTCGCGGATATCTGGTAAGGACCAATAAACCGAGAAGTAAGTTTCTTCGACTTCAATGCACGACCAACACCTGTTACCGGTGTAACTCTCAAAAATACATGATCGCCCTCTTGAAACTCTAGATCCTTCCTTCTACGATCATGATAACTCTTTTGCCTACTCTGAGAAGCCTTCATTTTCTCACGGATAAGCTTCACCTTGTCTGTAGTCTGTTGAATCAATTCGGGTCCAACCACCGAACTCTCACCAGATTCATGCCAACACAACGATATTTGACATCTTCGTCCATATAACGCTTCAAAAAGTGCCATTCCAATACTAGAATGGAAACTGTTATTATACGTGAATTCCACCAACGTAAGATAACTATCCCACACACCACCTTGTTCAAGAACACAAGCTCTCAACAAGTCCTCCAACGACTGAATCGTTCTCTCGGTCTGACCATCCGTTTGAGGATGATAAGCAGAACTCAACCTCAACTTAGAACCCAATGCCTTCTGTAAACTTTCCCAAAATCTCGAGGTAAACGTCGGATCTCGATCCGAAACAATACTCAACAGAACACCATGCAATTTCACAATCACACTGACATAAATCTCAGCTAGCCTCTCCAAAGAAAAACTGATGTCAATCGGAATGAAATGCGCCGATTTAGTCAGTCTGTCCACAACCACCCAAATATCATTATGCCCCCTCAGTGTATTCGGCAACCCTGTCACAAAATCCATAGAAATGTTGTCCCATTTCCACTCAGGAATATCCAACGGTTACAACAAACCACTAGGCCTCAGATGTTCCACTTTCGACTTTTGGCACGTCAAACACGCATACACAAACTGAGCCACATCTCTTTTCAATCCAGACCACCAGAAAATCTTCTTCAAATCTTGGTACATTTTATTAGCTCCTGGATGTATACTCAAATTACTCCGGTGTCCTTCCTCCAAAATCATTCTTTTCAAATCCGAATCATCCGGAATACAAATTCTACCTCAGAATCTCAAAACACCATTAATATCCACTTTAAAATCACTATTCGCATCTTTTTCTCCCACCAACATCAAATCCACAAATTTCACATCCAGCTTCTGTTTCTCACTAACAGTCATCAGAAAATCATTAGTAACCTTTAGCATACCCAGCCTCACGTTGTCGGACGTCACCTCACACACCAAACTCAAGTCCCTAAAAGCTTCTAAAAGCTCCCACTCCTTAACCATTAAAGTGGACATATGTAATGATTTCCGACTCAACACATTGGCTACCACATTCGCTTTACCAGGATGGTAATTCAAGCCAAAGTCGTAGTCCTTCAAAAATTCCAACCTTCTCCACTGCCTCATATTTAACTCTTTCTGATCAAACAAATATTTCAAACTTTTATGATCACTAAAAACTTCGAATCTTGCACCATAGAGATAATGCCTCCAAATTTTCAACACAAAAACCACAGCCGCTAATTCAAAATCATGAGTAGGATAATTTTTCTCATGAATCCTCAATTGCCTCGAAGCATAAGCCACAACCTTACCTTCTTGCATCAACACTCCACCTAAACCAATCAAAGACGCATCACAATACACCACAAACGGTTCAGTAGGATTCGGCAAAATCAAAATCGGAGCTGTCGTCAATCTTCTCTTCAGCTCATTAAAACTTTCCTCACAATGAATACCCCAAATGAACGCTTTGCCTTTACAAGTCAACTGGGTCAAAGGAAGTGCTAGCTTAGAAAAACCTTCAATAAACCTTCGATAATATCCGGCCAAACCCAAAAAGCTTCGAATTTCAGTAACGGATCTCGGAGCCTCCCATTGTAGAACTGCTTCTACTTTAGACGGATCCACAGAAATACCATTACCTGAAATCACGTGCCCAAGAAAACTCACCTCTGACAACCAGAACTCACACTTGGACAATTTGGCAAAAAGCTTTCTTTCTTTCAAAACCTGCAAAACAATATGCAAATGCTCCGCGTGCTCCTCCAGAGACTTAGAATAAATTAAGATATCATCAATAAACACAACCACAAAACGATCCAAATGCTCGTGGAAAATACGATTCATGTACTCCATAAACACACCTGACGCATTAGAAACCCCGAACGGCATCACAGAATATTCATAATGACCGTAACGTGTCCTAAAAGCCGTCTTCTGAATATCTTCCTCTTTCACCCAAATCTGATGATACCCTGACCTCAAGTCAATCTTACTAAACACACAAGCACCTACCAACTGGTCCATCAAGTCATCAATTCTCGGAAGAGGATACTTATTCTTAATCGTCGCCTTATTCAATTGGCGATAATCAATACACAACCGCATACTTCCATCTTTCTTTTTCACCAATAAAACTGGAGCACCCCAAGGAGAAACGCTTGGTCTCACAAACCTCTTTTCTAGCAATTCATTCAACTGCTTCTTTAACTCAACCAACTCAGATGCCGACATACGATAAGGTGCCATCGATACAGGTCTAGTACCAGAAACTAGATCTATAGAAAACTCCACCTCTCTCTTTGGCGGCACAGCTGAAATATCCTCAGGAAACACTTCCGAAAAATCACACACAACAGGAAACACATCAAGTGAAACTTGACTATCCACAGTCAATGATGCAAACAACCCAAACAACTGAGCTTCATCCGCCAAAAGTTTCTTCAACTCTTTGGTAGATAAGAAACTCGAGTCCTCGTCTTCCTCAAGAGAAGGAAATCTTACTAACTTATGATAACAATCAATATGAACCCTATTGAACTGCAACCAATTCATTCCCAGAACCACATCTAAACCCTCCAACGGCAAACACACCAAATCCATCTCAAGGTCTTTACCATAAATGGTCAAAGGACAACTTAAACAAACCAAAGAAGTAGTTACTGACCCCATTGCTGGAGTATCAATAACCATCTCTCCACCCATCGAAGACAACAAAAGATTCAAATGCTTCGCACACTCAGACAAAATAAACGAATGAGTTGCTCCAGTATCAATAATAGCAACTAAAGGCATACTATTAATAAAATAAGTACCTCTGATCAGACGATCTGCACTTGAAGTCTGAGTTCCTACCAATGCAAAAACCTTCCCACCGGCTGGAGCTTGCTTCGGTTTCAGATACTTTGTACTAACATGCCCAGGTTCACCACAATTGAAACACTTCACTACGTTCCTCTTACAATCAGCTGCAATATGTCCTAAACCTCCACAATTGGAACATTTTCTCATATCTTTCCTGCATTCAAACTGACGATGCCCTAGGTCACCACACCTATAACATCTCAGAGGATTAGACATTCCTCCCCCACTTGGCCTTTTCTCGAAATTCCCCCTTTGTTTACCCTTATCAGCTGGTGTTACATAAGGACCACTGCGAAACGGTTGCTTCCCTTTCCTCTCGCTCACACTCTTATAGTGAGTAGAACGAGCCTTACTATCCTCCTCATAAATCCTACAACAATCCACCAAATCAGAAAACCTTCGAATCCTTTGATAACCAATTGCCTGTTTTATCTCAGGATGCAATCCGTTCTCAAACTTCACACACTTAGAAAATTCCGCAGTCGCTTCAGCATAATGTGGATAAAACTGCACAAGCTCCACAAACTTAGCAGTATAATCAACAACAGACATATTACCTTGTTTCAATTCCAAGAACTCAATTTCCTTCTTTCCTCTTACATCTTCAGGAAAATACTTCCTCAGAAACTCAATGCTAAACACAGCCCAAGTGATCTCTTCCTCTGCAGCTTCCAACACATGACGTGTACTAACCCACCAATCATCAGCTTCTTCCAGTAACATGTGAGTACCCAGTCTCACCTTCTGATCCTCAGCACAATCCATCACTCGGAAGATTCTTTCAATCTCTTTCAGCCGAATCTGTGCACCATCAGGATCATATCTTCCTTTAAAGATAGGTGGTTTGTTCTTCCTGAACTCGTCATTTCCAGCAGCATTAGGTGCACCCTGCACAGCCCGAGCCATAGCTTGCATAGCAGCAGCTAAAGCAGCGACGTTCCTACCAGCCATATTCTGTTCATTTCCAATAACAACAACTATGGTTAAACAAACAGCTCACCCAAACACCAACACCGACAAGGACTGACACAAACTGACACAGACCGGCTCTGATACCACTTAATGTAACACCCCCAATCTGTACCCCCAATTAAATAAAGATATAACAATCAATCAGAGTATAATTAAAAATTCACGGCATAGACCGAGGGGTCACATCAATTGAGACAAAACACAATACACCTGCTCATATAATATGCAACATTCAGGTAGCACATAACAAAGGAACTGAGTTCCTACAACCCACAATTCAATTACAGAATAAAAGCGGAAAATCTGTAATTGAATATCATGTATAAATACCATAAAAAGTTTGTCTGTCATATCCAATATCATACATCTTAAATCCAAAAGATACATATACATAAATACAAAATAATCACACTCGATCTCTCCGACTACCCGGTGTTACATATCAGAGCCGACCGACAAAAGAATGAAGACCTAAGCTTCAGAAAAGGACCTCCAGCAACTAATCTGCAATGCCTCATAGAGCATTATAAAACAGCAGAAGGGTGAGAAAAACAATCATAATATAATTGCATATAATTATATAATAACACAAAATTACACACGTAAAATATTCTCACCACAACGTACAACAGAATCCAAACACAACACAACACAATACTTATCTCATATATCCATCACCAATGCATATCAATCATACAGAATACAATTATCACCAACACCAATATATATATATATATATATATCTCAACTCATCAATTCCAATCACAATTCCACACAAAATCAATCCATTCATGATTTATGCAAATGCACAGAGACCGACACAACGACTTTATGTAATGCATATGCGGTACCTTCCATCCATCATCTCAACACTAGTTCACTCAGGAACTATTGGAACCATCGCTTGTTACTTAGTGTAACTCCCCGTCGGGCAAACGATGTTCCCCATCGCTCACACCTCTTATTTTTTTTAAGGCACACGACGTTTATGGATCACTCACACCTCTTTGTATAAGGCACACGACCCGATTGCTCACACCTCTTTGATAAGGCACACGATCGTCCATATCATCGCTCACACCTCTTTGTATAAGGCACACGATGTTATAGCAGATTCCCTCTGGAACCGATTCGTCGCTCACACCCACTAGGGCACACGACATCTCAAGAATGCATATCATGATGCTTGGCATACAATGACTCATGACATTCAAATGCACACATATACACATTCCATAATAATGCATATATCATCAAATACCACACATTGCATTTTCTTGCCCTTAGGCCACAATTCATCATCACAACATATATCACATGCATATTCATTTCACAACAGCACACAAGTTATACAATTCATATCACAAGCATGTTGCATAATAACACGTCAAATGCACATCATTAAAACGGTAAAAGTCAACAAACAACACATTCTAAATTCCTGATATAATTAAATCGGCCAACAATCTCTAAACCATTTTAATAAGAAAGAACGACTCAAAAGCTTTCTAACGCACCCAACCACGCCCCAATCCGACTTATAGATCAAAAGTTATGAATTTCCAAAGAAAAGAATTTATTGAGAAACAGCCAGATTCGCCTGGCGACTTAGGATTTTGCCTGGCGGATCACCATTCGCTAGCACTTCGCCTGGCGAACTAGTGGCGAACCACAAAATTAGAAAACCCCAAAAGTTACAGAAGCTACCCCAATTCTGTCTTTCCGATTTCGCCTGGCGACTCACGATTTCGCCTGGCGAATCCCCCTTCGCCAGCACTTCACCTGGCGAACGAGTGGCGAGACTTAATTCGCCTGGCGAATCCCAAATTCGCCTGGCGAATCACACCAGAACCGGAAAAATTCTGTTATGGGTTACATTGATCCAAAACCCCCCAAAGTCTCATTTTTCATTCCAAATCAATTCCAACAGCAAAACAATTATCAGTAATGACTCATAAACACATTGTGATCATACAACGCAAATTATATCGATTTCCGACCGCGAAAACATCGATTTCTACTCGTTTACTCGTTTTCGACCTAAAACCGAAAACTATGGGAAAGCAAGACAACATGCACACACACATATACATAATCATACACAATGATAAGATAATCGAGTTTCGCACCCTTACTCGATTAAATCGCATTTAAAAAGTCTGTTGAATCGGTTCCTAAATCCATAAGTTTTTCCTCTTTTTCTTGTTTTTTCCTCTTCTCTTTCTCTTCTCCTTTTTCTTGTTCTCTTTTCTCTCTATTTTCTTTTCTTTCTACTTTTCTCTCTTTCTATTTCTATTTCTATGAAAAAACATAATATCTACCCGATAAAAGACCAAAATACCCCTACACTCAAATATCTCACAAACGTTCCCAAAACCCGATAAAACATAATCACGATGAAAAATAACATATTTTCAAATAAAAGTCAGAAATAAAATAATAAAATAATAAAATAATCAAAACGACTCAATTAAATAAAAATAACCAAAACTGGGGCGTTACACTTTGCACCAACTTCATTGCGGCCTTCACAGAGCGATATGCCTAGAAGTCCTTAGCCAAAAAGAGAAAAAGAATTGGAGGAAAGACATATTGGTTAATCAACACACCACACTCTCAACATCATCGCATAGGGTTTTGTTGGAGGTGGCGAGTCAAGTTCCTCCGACAGGAATGCTCTCCAAGACATGCATGTGGTAGACCCCGCTCCCCAAAACCTAGATTGGTATCAACACCGCAAGTTACCTTTTCACAAAAGGATGTCGTCGGAATATTTCTTCACAAGATAAACTCATGGTCATCAACATGCAATTATCAGTTGATATGTCAAACACGTTCTCATAGTCCTGACATATTTGTCGATGTTCTTTATTGAGATGCCTTCGAAAAGTTAAAGGCCCCACTTGTAGGGTTTTAAGGCGAGTAAGTTTAGGTCAAAGGTTATATCTCCATCAGAAATATTTTCAAGCTAAGTAAGAATAAACATCAGTCGTTCAACTCTCAATACTTTAGAAGCCTTAATGTCAATGTTATACCTAACCATGAAGTATCCATTGGACAATAGGAATTTAGGTGTTGTAAAAGGAGACAAGAAATGGCCAAGAAGTGCAACCAAGACAACCTCACAATAAAAAGCCAGTGATGATCGTATGACTTACACCAAAGTATGGCCCTCTCAATGTGAATTTTGTGGACTTGGACCCCATAAAGGAGTATTTGGAGGGCAAGTTGGCCCTTACTAAAGATATGAAAGAAGTCCAGAAAGGTGGGGAAGTAAAACTCATGTGTGGTTCAAAGAAGAATGAAAAAGGGCAACTTGGAACTCAAGCAAATAGTAATGTCGACCAAAATAAATTTAAAAAAAAAAATTTCTCGAATATGAAGAGTCATATAACATGCTTGGGAAGCTATCACATGGTGTTTGTAAACTAGGAGAACTCAACAATGAGATTATACCCATGTTTTAAAACCTAACGAATGTTTGGTAGTTTTAGAGTCTACATTTATTTTTGAAGTTAATATGGTTAAGATGTGAATCACCATGACTATATTTCTTGTACGTATGGTTTGCAACATCAATAAAGTTGTAGGGAGACATTTTTTCCCTGCAAAGGCATCAATTTTTAATGAGGCACTCTATTTTTCTTATTTCTTCCTCTCCTACAAATCAACTAAAGGTTACACATGATTACCATCGAGCCCTCCGAGGTATCATTATATCCTCTGGAGTATCGTTCCACCCTTTAGGGTATCATTGCACCCTTCAAGATATCATTGCACCCTATAGGTATCATTGTACCCTCTGGGATATCATTGCATCCTCGGAAGTATAATTATGCAATCTAGGATATCATTGCACATTTTTAGGTACCATTGCACTCTCAATAGTACCTTAATTTCTTACAAGGGGCCACTGACCCTAAAGCTCTTCGACGTTAATAGTTTCTCCCAGCATAAATGGGTTATCAAAATAATATTATATGAGCACGGACTCACCAAAAATACTACTTTTTAATAAAAGAAATGGAAAACAAAACAAAAATAGCACAAAGATTAAAATTCCAAAACATTAAAGCTCTAAGAAGGGCATGATTATAAAAATATTTCAAAAACGATTACAAATTGATTCAGTTATAAATAATGAAATAGAGATCAAATCTTTACCACAATGAACCCTTTTTTCATAGGTGGAATGTTTCGTGGTATGCAATATTTCCTCCCATAAAAGATGGAGGAACCTCCTCTACAATGATATCATCCTTTTCAGTTTCCTCTATGGGCTTTCCATCTTGGTCAACTTTGAACAACCCAAACTTGCTGAGGCCGAGATGCAGGAAGAGAACCTCTGTTTTCACCTTCTCAAATGTATGGTCAGAAGAATAAAAGGACTCTATGTGAGACTTATCAAGGTCATCTTTTAGTATGCCTTTAGTGATATAGTCAGCCACGATTATCCTTCTTTCGTTGTGGAACTAGATATGAAGAGTTGCAGAAGCTGCAACAAAGGAGAGCTTCCGACACGACGGAGCAGTGGGTGTACCTACATGTTTAGCACTATGATGCTTAAGTTAGTATGTGAATAATGAGATAGTATTCAAATCGTGTTTGAAACTTTTTACCTATAATGACGCCATTTAGTATATATAGGGGATAGGAATAACTGTCTCGCTATCTTTCAAGCGTGAAAAGTGAAGGCCCGTCAGATATGTTTAAGGCATGGATCTTCTGTAACTGGGTACATGATACTTCTATGGTCAAGAGAAAATTCTAAAATTCGTTGGAGTGACTGTCTGATATGTTTATAATTGGGATACTTCATCTCATTGTGACCGGACCAATCGAAGACGTGGCCGAATTGAGGGAAATATACCCGACCCTGAATAATTGCCCTCCAAGCCATCGTGCTTGAGCATCAGCAGGAGGGTTTGAAGGATTTTGATCCCCGGTTACCAATTGTGCATTACACGATGTGAAGACAAGCTTCCAACATGGTTCTATGTTTTGATGAAGACAACATTGAACAACATTGATCAATATCAAATACATTATCAAAGTAGAAAAAAGTTCTAAATTCACAAGAAGTTATGGTAACAAGACTTGGATCACAAGCAATCTTCAAGATGACATTGGAATTTATTGAATCGATCTCAAAAATAAGGTATAAGTTACAATTGAGCTTTGTATATTATGACAGTACTCAAAACAGTCATGCATCCTTCATCTCTAAACATTCAAACTCTTTTTTGAAACTTACTCATTTAAGAACTTGTGGTTACAAACTGATTTTTAGCTTTTCAATCATTTGTAACCAGTTACAAGAACGAAAATGTAACATTATTGGAAAAGCTTTAGTTATAGCCGGTTAACCAGACCTTGTAACCGATTACAGCCACAAAATTTTTGAATAAAAATCTTTTTCAGCTTTAACTGTAACCGATTATGATAATGTGTTAACCGATTACCACTGAAGCAATGAGACTTTTTCATATTAAATCTGATTCCAACAAATACCAAACTTCATTTATCAATCATGACAATGATTCATGGTATTATACTCTTTCCAAAAGGTATAATTCAAGTATAAATAGCTATGGTTTCAGATTTTCAAATTCACCTCTTTCTAACAATTCAAAATTTCGTATCTTTCTCAAATTTTCATCTAAGTGCCTTGAACCAAATTTTTAATGAAACTTTCTGCATAAACTTTCATTGGATAATTCAAAGTTTCATTGATAAGTTGTGAGCACTTAAGTAATATACTTTGTGAATTATTTACTTGAAAGGGAAGATCAATTTTCATAATTAATACAAGTACAAAACTTCATTACTCACTCAAAATTTTATTTTGTTCACTAGGTGTTAGTGTTCATTGTTCATAAGTGAAAGTGTCGTGATTTCTCTTAGTTGTTGTAAAATCAAAAGGTGGTGTGCTTTTGTGATTATTGCTAGATAGTTAAGAAAGTAAAGTTGATCAATTGTAACGTATATGAAATAGTGTAATCTCTCACGGGGTGTGAGGGGACTGGAGTACTCTTGTTTGGAAAGAGGAACCAGGATATATAGTTTGTGTTCTTTTTTTTTCTGCACTTACTTTCTGCATTTTACTGCTCATAACTTTTCCAGAAAAATAAGAGCACTTGCTATCACTCTTAAAGCGAGGAAATTTCTTAAAGACTGATTAATCTAATTCACCCCCTCTTAGATTACATTTCATACTTACATTTAGCATCAGAGCAGTTTATAGGTAACATGTTCCTAAAGATCCAAAAATGGCTTTCGTAAATTCGATTTTTAGAGACGGTGGCAGCAGAAACAAGCCTCCACTATTTTGTGGTGAATACTTTGATTTTTGGAAAATATGTATGAAGGCACATCTCGAAGCACAAGGATAAGAAGTTTGGGATGTTGTAGAAAATGGCCCTTTCGTTCCTACAAGTGTTGTCAATGGTGTTGGTACAACAAAGATCAAAAGTCCATAGGATGAAGATGGTAAGAAAAAATTCCTCTACAACAAGAAAGTAATCAAATTACTTCAAGCGGATCTAAGCATGCATGAGTTCTTCCGTGTTTCTCAATGAACAACAGTGAAAGAAATATGAGATACGTTAGTAGTCACTCATGAAGGAACCAGTGAAGTAAAAAGATCGAGATTGAACATTGTCAAGAGTATGAATTGTTCAAAATGCAACCCAGAGAATCAATCCTTGACTTGTAGAAAAGATTTATACACTTGACCAATTATTCGATCGCTCTGGGTAAAATTTTTACTAACGATAAACTTAATCTTAAATTACTTAGATATTTAACCATGGAATGACAACCAAAGGTGACAACAATATCTGAAAAGAAGAGTTTATCCACTATGTCGTCTGCATTATTATTCAAAAAACTTCAAGAGCATGAGATTGAACTTGGAAGACTAGAAAAATATGAAATTCAAGATAATAAATCCAAAGGTATTGCTTTAAAAGTTGATTCGAGGGAAAAATTAGAAGAAGATGTCTAGGATGAAGATGAGAACTTCATGCTTCTTGTAAAAAAGTTTGGTAATTTTTTCAATAATGATAAATCTTTAAACTTTGCATAAAGAAAGAAAATTTTCTGGAAGAAAGAAACTTCTACATCAACACAAAATTTCACATGCTTTAAATGTGGAAAGAAATGACACATGAAGTCAGATTGTCCAAAACTTGCCAAGAAAAGTGGTCATAAAGGAAGGAAGGAATCAAAGTCCAAAAAGGCCTATATTGCATGGGATGATAATGAAGTAAGTTTCGGAAAGCGAAGAAAATGTTAATCATGTATTGATGGCATCACACCATTCATATGATGAAGAAGATGAAGTTAGTAACAAAAAACTTTCTTATGCTAATGATGCATAAGGAGCAATAGATGAATTACTCAATGAGTGAAATTCCATACAAGACAATGTCAACTCAAAAGAAACAAGTTTTATCTCTTGAAGAGAAAATTGACAATATGCAAAAAGACTTTGATAAAGAAAAAAATAATTATTTTGAAAAGGAAAAACAGAATTCTACATGTAATGAGTGTAATTCACTTTTTTTCCAATTGTCCAATTGAAAAGAGCTATTGAAAGCTATGAAAAAGGACAAATTGGATTGAAAAGTGTCCTTAGTAGACAAAGACATTTCAATGATAAAAGTGGACTTGGTTATACCAAATTTGATAAGCCAAGTACTAACAAAACCATTTTTGTTAAGCTAAGTGACCAATCTAATAAAGAGAAAGTGAATAAAGCACAAAATGTTCATCATCGTTCTAAGAAAATATTTGTTAGAAAAAATATTATGTTCCTAGATATAGAAGCAACTTTGTTCATACATGATTTTATTGTGGTATAATAAGCCATACACCTAATGCTTGCTATGTGAGGAATTTTAGTGTTGCTAGTGTCCATTATGTATGAATCAAGAAAGGAACTAATTATCAAGGACTCAAGGCACGTTAGGTACCTAACAAATCTTAATTTGTTTTGTAGGTTTGCTTGAAGACCATTTCAAATCTTTGGTATCTTGATACTGGTTGTTCTAAACATATGACGAGAGATATAAGCAAATGTTCATCTCTAATCCTAAAGGCCAAGAAAATGTCACTTAAGTGGACAACAACAAAGAAAAAATTCTTGACATAGGAAAATTTGGAGCACCACCTTTCACAACTATTGAAGATGTACTTTATGTAGAAAGACTAATGCACAATCTTCTTAGCATAAGCCAACTTTGTGAAAAGGGCTTCAAAATAAATTTCACTAAGGATAAATGTACCTTAGCAGTGATTTTTACAACTTAAAGACAATTTTTAAAATTTAGTGACAATTTTAGCGACGATTTACTACTTAGCGACTGAATTAGCAACAATTTTAACAGGAGAGACCAATAGTGTTGATGAAAATTTTTAGGAGGACTATTTTTTAAAGGACTAAAAATGAAATATAATATATATATATATATATATATATATATATATATATATATATATATATATATATATATATATATATATATATATATAAAATTCTCGATTTAATATATTTAATTGGCTTGTGGTTATATTTAAGGCTAAGGAATATAAAGAAATGTTATATTAAAATTTGACTTGTTTTGTGAATATGGATAATGTGATTTGACTTAAACCATCTCAATAGGTGATGAACTTCTTATTATGTTTGTTGTGAATTGATGTCGTCAAGAACAAAGCAAAATATGAGAAAAAGATTGAGTTTCTTGAACAAACACAATAAACCCTATTAGATTTTTTTTTTAAATAGAGAAGAAGGAAGAAGAAGAATAAGAATTGGTTAAAACTATTTTACTATTCACTTACTCAATAAGGGTTCAAAGATTACAAGTGAATATCAATAATTAACCTTTCTCAACTACCTGAGAGAACTAGTCTATTTATAGACTACTAAGCTAACTTAGGATACAAGTTAACTTAACAATTGGGCTTACAAGCAAGGCTCAATTCGACATGCTAACTTAAACACAAAGCTAACATATTTCGACAGCATGCTTGAACAAACTTCGACTCCAGCATGCACAACTCCTTTCGAACCATGACACTACCCTTGTCGACACTAGAGTTCGATCCAAAATACCATAAATCTCTGCCTTGGAACAAACTTTACACCAACAAGGGAACAAACTAGTTTTCATCACGCATTTTTCTCAACTCCTCATAACTTCCTTATAGTCTCTAGGTTCTTCGTCCAGAACCTCACTTACAGAGATTAAGGCATAAGCTATAAGATCTGCATAATCAAGTCTCTAAGGTGGCTTAATGACTCTTCTCAACCTATCTCTTGCCAACAGGTATTATCAGTCTCCTCATCTTCATTAGCAACTTGAGATTATTTTTTGACTTCATTTGGGTTATGCAATTTAGCATCATTATGCTCCACCTCAACAGGAATCTCTCCCTGTTCTAGCTCTTCTTTAGAGATCTTCGAACTTCGACCAATGTCATCAGTTTTCTTGAAAGCCCTCTCAGCTTCATTGAAAACTACATCTCGACTTATGATACACCTCATGTGACCTGGCTCTAGGAACCACAGCCTATAAGCTTTGACTCCTTCTAGGTATCCAAGAAACATAAATCTCAGAGCTCTAGGTTCGACCTTATCTTGCCTAATATGAGCATAGGCTAAACAACCAAATACTATAAGTTTGTCGAGACTATGTGGATGTCCCGACCAGACTTCTTCAGGTGTCTTCATTCCCATGCCTATCAAAGGACACCTATTTATCAAGTATTTTGCAGTCACAACAGTTTTTTCCCAAAACACCTTCTTCAATCCCTCACTTACAAACATGCACCTCACCCTTTCCAAAATGGTTCGATTGAACCTTTTAGCTAAAGCATTTTGATGGGGAGTCCTTGCAGTATTTTTGTGCCTAGAAATACCATACGCAGTACAATAACTGTCGAAAGCCTCATTGCAAAATTCAAGACCATTGTCGGTCCTTAACCTCTTGAACTTCCTGCCAGTTTGGTTTTCGACCAGAGTCTTCCAACTTTTGAACTTTTCAAAAGTTTCATCCTTAGTCTTTTGGATGAATACCCATAACTTTCTAGAGTAATCATCAACTATGGATAGAAAATACTTTGCATCTGAGTATGAAGGATTCATTATAGGCCCCCAAAGATCAGCATGAATGTAATCAAGGGATCCATGTGTTCTCTGTTTACCTTTGTTAAACTTCATTCTACAGGATTTACCAAATACACAAGGTTCACAAAACTCCAGTTTTTCGACCTTATCACCACTCAGTAGATATTGTCTTGACAATTCGACCATGCCTCTTTCATTGACATGGCAAAGTCTCTTGTGTCATAATTAAGTCTTCGACAAAGGTTTTGTGGATGCCACATCAACTAAACCACTTACAACCACAGCCTCAAGGGTATACAAGCCTAGTTTTTTCACGCCTCTCAATACTTCCTTTGACCCCTTCATTACTCTTAGGATGCTTTTCTCTCCTTTGAAAATATATCCTTTATTGTCAAATTCACCAAGAGAAATCAAATTCCTCTTAAGATCAGGTACATACTTAACATCAGCCAATAGCCTTATTTACTCATCATGGAACTTGAATCTCACAGATCCAATACCTACAATTTTGCAAGATTTGTTATTTCCTAATAACACTGATCCCCCATCTTGATCACACAATCCCTCAAACATGTCTTTGTTTAGAGTCATGTGCCAAGTACACCCTGAATTCATAATCCACTCCTTGCTAGAGTCACTGCTTTAAACCACCAGGACATCAAATGATTCATAACTATCTTGCACAATGGCTGCATTACCATTATCCTTTCCACCATGATTGTTCAGTTGATCAGGGCATACTTTTCTTGTATGACCCTCATTCTTACAATGATAACACTTAATAGTAGGAGAACTACCACCATAAGATTTCTGTAGAACGTTACCCTTCTTCTTCTCAAACCTAACATCTTTCTTCAAGAACTTCCCCTTAACGGACAAACCTTCACCAACAGAAGATGGCTTGTGCTCCTTTTATTCGTTCAAATCCTTAGAGTACAAGGAAGATTGAAAATCTTTGAAGGTCAGTGACTCTTTTCCATACAAGAGAGTTTCTTTTAAGTGAACATGAGACTTAGGTAAAGAACACAACAATAATAACGCTTGATCTTCATCATCAATCTTGACCTCGATATTCTCAAGATCAAGAATCAACTTGTTAAACATATCCAGCTGCTTAGCCAAGGCTTTGTCTTCACTCATATTAAACAAATACAAAGCTTGCTTCAGGTAGACACAATTAACTAACGATTTCGTATTATATACAAACCCTTCAAGTTTCGTACACACACCAGCTACAGTTTTCTCCTTCGAAACCTGCCGGAGAACCTTATGACAAAGTGATGAGTCCAAGCCTTTGAGGTTGGCATCAATTTAGGTAAAACTAACTTGACAGCAAGATGTTGAACAAGATGTCCTAACATGAAGAACTAACTGAAGATCAAGATGTTGGACAAGATGTCCTATCATGATAATTCGACATCTTTGTCTGTTACTTTTTAGTTTTTAATTGTGCTATTTTTAATTCCAAATTTCAGATTATTCTGAGACTATTTGTTTTTCCTAGATGGCGTCCAAGATTGAGGAATCAGAGATTCTGATTAGAATTTGAAGATAATGTTTCTAAATATGGAGACACTTTAGGAAACTTAGGATTGAAGAAACTATTCTAGAGGAGAATTAGTTGCAGATTCCGTGGAACAAAATTGTTGCGTTTTTGAAGCCCAAATCCAGTCATGTTTATGGTTATAAATAGGATGGATTTAACCTAGGAAAAGTTTGGAAAATACATTGTTTCCTAGTGAGTTTAGGGTCTGTATTTGTGAGCCTCTCTTGTGTCGTGTTGATACTAGAGCTGGACTATTTACATTGAGTTGTAATTTTTGTCACTGCTGTGATTGAAAGGAAATTGAGAAGGGTCTCATACCTAGGAAGTGCCTTAAGTAGAAATTAAGCACAGGTAGTGATTAAGTGATAAGTTGTAAACCGGAGGTTGTTTAGCTTAGAATTAATATTGTCTAGTGGATTTCATTCCTGGCTTGGTAGCCCCCGGACGTAGGTATTGTTGTTCACCAAACCGGGTTAACAATCATTGTGTGTTTGTTTATTTTTTGCATTATGTATTCTGCTCCTTATTGTCATTGTTTTTGAAGCAGAGATCAAGTGTCTCGACATCTCTCAGGACATTTGAGATCTGCATACCAGAATTTCAATTGGTATTAGAGCAGGCATTCTGCTCTGCATCTGGGTGAGATTCAGGGAAGTTACTTTCTGGTGCAATGGACAAAGAAGGAGGAATATTGAACAGACCACCCATTCTTGATGGATCCAATTATGAATATTGAAAAGTGCGCATGGTGGCATTCATTAAGTCTATGGATGGTAAATCTTGGAAGTCTGTGGTCAAAGGATGGGATCCCCAATGACTAAAGATAAGGAAGGGAAGATTACTTATGTGTTAAAGCCTGAGGAAGACTGGGATGATGAAGATGACAATCTTGCTCAAGGTAACTCCAAAGCATTGAATGCCTTGTTCAATGGTATTGACAAGAACATCTTCAGGTTGATCAAGAATTGTATTGTTGCCAAGGATGCTTGGGAAATCTTGAAGACTACTCATGAACGAACCTCTATGGTGAAATCTTCAAGACTTCAACGTCTCACCACCAAGTTTGAGAACTTGAGGATGAAAGAGGATGAAAGTATTCAAGACTTTCATATGAACATCATTGATATAGCCAATACTTCAAGTGATCTTGGAGAAAAGATTCCAGAAGCTAAGTTGGTCCTGAAAATTCTAAGATCTCTTCCCAAGAAGTTTGACATGAAGGTGGCTTCCATCGAAGAAGCTCAAGATATAAATACCCTGAAGGTAGATGAACTCATGGGTTCTCTACAAACCTTTGAAATGGTCTTGAGTGAGAAAACTGAGAAGAAGAAAAGCTTAGCCTTGGTGTCTAATCAAGATGAAGGTAAGATAAATTCCAAGGAATAACTGTCTAAGGTTGTTGTGCTTCTTGGAAAACAGTACAATCAATTGCTGAAGAGGGTGGAAGGGGAGTCAAGAGCAAATGTCAAGACTCAGTCATCCGACAACAACAAAAGGAAGGATTTTGGAAGAAAGTCCAAAAATGAAGAGAAATTTGGCAAAGGCAAAGTAATCAAGTGCTATGAATGTGAAGGTTTTGGACATATTAAATCTGAGTGTCCTACCTTTCTCAAGAAGGAGAAGAAAGGCTTGTCTACATCTTGGTTTGAAGACAACTCCTCAAGCGAAAGAGAAACTGCTAAACGTGTCTCTACACTTATTGGAGTATATGATTATGACAAAGAATCAGATGTTGAAGAACTCACTTCTGATGAACTGGCTACCTCTTATAAGAATTTGTGCATCAGAAGTGCAGAAGTTTGTCAATTAGGACAAGATCAACAAGATCTTATTTCCCAACTTTGTGACGAAAGGTTGACGCACCTGGCTACCATTTCAGATCTAGAGGATGAAGTTGTATTGCTCAATTCTAAACTTGACAATATGACTAAGTGTATAAGAATGCTTAATAGTAGCTTAGTGTGTTGGATGAAATTATTCAATCAGGAAGAAATGGAGAAATGTTAACGGACTTGGTTATAATAAAGAGAAAAGGTCTGGAGTGAATTCTGCACAGAAAAGAAAGCAGGATCGAACGATGTCAAGTTCGATGTCCCAACATCGACAATGACCTCAGAAGAAATCCTCAGGAAGAATTAATCAAGACTGGAAATGTCATCATTGTGGTAAGTATGGCCACATAAAGCCTTACTGCTACAAGCTGCATGGGTATCCCAAATCAGCGAGTCGGCCCAGAAGGAGAAAGGATGCTGTTAAAGCGAAGAAGAAGTGGATTCCTAAGGATGAAACTATTTCTCTCATAGCTCATACCTCCCAAAGAGCCTCTGCCAAAGAAGACTAGTATTTTGATAGTGGTTGTTCTAGACACATGACTGGTGTCAAGAAGTTTTTGGTCGATATTAAACCACATTCCACTAGCTATGTCACCTTTGGAGATGGGTCAAAAGGTGAAATAAAAGGTGTTGGGAAGTTGGATTATGTTGGGCAGCCTAGCCTGGATAAGGTGTTGTTTGTCAAAGGGTTAACTGTTAATCTGATAAGTATCAGTCAACTGTGTGACCAGGGTCTGAAGGTTAATTTTTCTAAATCTAAGTGTCTTGTAACAAATGATAAAGAGGAAGTTATCATGAAGGGTGCCAGATTTAAGGATAATTGTTACTTGTGGACTCCTCTTGAAACAAAGTGTCCCTCAACTTTCTTGATGTCAAAAGAAGATGAGGTGAAGATGTGGCATCAGAAACTTGGCCACTTATACCTGAAGGGAATGAAGGAAGTCTTGTCAAAGGAAGTCGTCAGAGGTATTCCTAATCTAAAAATTGATGAAGGAAGAGTATGTGGTGAATGTCAAATTGGAAAACAGACAAGAATGTCACATAAGAAGCTTTAACATCTGATCACTTCAAAAATTCTGGAGCTACTTCATATGGACTTGATGGGACCCATGCAGGTTGAAAGTCTTTGCGGGAAAAGGTATGCTTATGTTGTGGTGGATGATTTCTCTAGAGACACTTGGGTGCATTTCATCAAGGAGAAGTCTGAAGTATTTGAAGTGTTCAAAGGACTGTGTCAAAAAATTCAAAGAGAGAAGGATTGTGGCATAGTTAGAATCAGAAGTGACCATGGGAAGGAATTTGAAAACAGTAAGTTTGGTGATTTCTATTCCTCTAAAGGAATTAGTCACGAGTTTTCTTCACCCATCACTCCTCAACAGAATGGTGTGGTTGAGAGAAAGAATAGGACAATTCAAGAATGTGCATGGGTCATGCTTCATGCCAAGAAACTTCCATATCATTTTTGGGCTGAAGCCATGAACACTGCTTGTTATATTCTAAATAGAGTAACCATCAAATCTGGCACATCTGCCACCTTATATGAGCTATGGAAATGAAGGAAGCCAACTGTGAAATACTTCCATGTTTTTGGAAGCAAATGTTACATTTTGGCTGACTGTGAGCAAAGAAGGAAGATGGACCCCAAAAGTGATGAAGGAATCTTCTGGGATACTCTACAAATAACAGAGCCTACCGAGTTTTCAACTCAAGAACTAAGTGTAGCGAGTGATTTTGGACGCGGTTCTTAAGCGCTGGTCGCTCTCTGCGGTTTGAGCTTAAACTACAGGTCGATTCATTTTTTATCCTATTGTGAGCTGAATAAGGAAGGGAAATAGATGTCTCCAATTAACCATGCTTTGCATACTGAGTTTAAACAGCGGTCTGTTAGGTTACGGATGCTATCAATGTGGGGGGGCCTTTGTACTGGTTATTTGTATTTTCGCCAATACGGTTTTCTTTCTTTCTAGGACTTTCTAGCGGGGAACAAGGATTAGGATGTTAGGACTGGTGCTTTTGAAATACTGCTTTTAATTGATGGAGATATGGGATTTGGGTTTTTTGTTGATTGCGCTCGCTAAGATCTTTTCTTTCGATCTTATGCCTACGTATTCCCGTTTACCGAAACAGGGAAATCAGAGCGTTCGTAGTTCCTCCTATTCTATGGGAGGAAATGGGTGTTTTGGTGTCTTGTTCAAAGCCCAAGATGTGAAGCGAAAGGTGATTTGTATCTTGTTCAAAGCCCAAGATGTGAAGCTGAAAGGTCTATTTGTGTCTTGTTCAAAGCCCAAGACGTGAAGCGAAAGGACCTCGACTTTAGAGAGAATTTGTCATCTCTAAAGAGAGGGAAGGAGAATTACTTTAACTGGGATACGCGGATCCGAGCAATGCCATAATTTCCGAAGAAAGGGTTTTAACCTGAAGGAGAAGACTTTAACTCAGTGTAGAGCAATGCCATCTTTCCTTAGGAATTTCTCATGCTAAAAGAGGGACAGTGGCATGGATATAGATGATCCAGAGGCTTACCGCTTACAGCGATTAGATGAAAGGAAAAGAGTTGTTGATGTTTGTGTACTGTGAACGAGGCACAACTTTGATGCTAAAAGGTTGATTGGATCAACCAGTGGTTTTCTTATACAAAGCCTAAGAGGAGGCTAATTTCCGCTAGGAAAATCATTATACAAAGCCTAAGAGGAGGCTAATTTGTGTCTCGTACAAAGCCCGAGAGAGAGGCTAAAAGTTTTTGACCCGACGATGGAGTCTTTTGGTATCTCGTATAAAGCCCGAGATGGAGGCTATTGTTTGTTTGACTCTACGAGGGAGTCTTTGTGTCTCGTACGAAGCCCGAGATAGAGGCTAAAAGTTTGACTCAACAAGAGAGTCTTTGATACTCAACAAGAGAGTGTTTTTGTATCTCGTACGAAGCCCGAGATGGAGGCTAAAGGTTTGTTCAATTGAGTGACAGATCCAATATACTGATTTTAAAAGAGAAAATCAGTTCTTATATGAGCAACACTGTACTCAGGGATTTGATTTGAGGATCAGGGATATTTCCTTCTCTTTGAGGAAACGGGAAATCCAAAGGGTATTGAGACTGTCCGAGTCTGCGGGTTTCCTTCCTATTTAACGAAAGGGGTCACTTGAGAATGTCTTTGAGACTCAAGGAAGTTAGACTGTCCAAGTCTAGAGTTTTTTTCTTTTGTACTATGCTTTGAGAAATAGTAGTAGACTCTATGAAAGGACTGTTCTATGAGGATGACTAGGTTCTGTTCCTATACCTCTAGGAGGTCGTCAGGACAATTTGTACGAAGCCCAAGAGGAGGCTGGAACCTTTTAAGAAGCCGACGGGTCCTTGTATGAAGCCCAAGAGGAGGCTATCATTCCCGGAGGAAGAGATCATTATACGAAGCCTAAGAGGAGGTTGTGAATACTTCTAAGAAGCCGTAGTGTCCTTGAATAATGCCCAAGACGAGGCCGATGCTTCTAAGAAGCCCGTGGGTCTATCATCTCCTTTCCATTAGGAGAGATAACTCTTTTAAAGATAAAAACCACTGGTAAACGTGTGAGGTTTACTATCCAGCGAATTTTAACTTTTAAAGAGGGTTCCTTAGTTAAGGTCCAAGATTATGACCGTAGTGGGTACCCAAACCCCGAGACATTCAAGGCAAGCTATCCACAAGGAATAGATCAAGTCAGGAAAGTTCGAGAATTTGGAAGAAACTCAAAGATGCCATTCACGGAGAATACATTCATCTTGGGGAGTAGAGCTTCTTGACGATTCCTAAGGAGGACAGCCAAAGAGAAGACTTATCTGGTGCTCCTATTGCGGATCTAGGCATCTATTTCTACGAATAAATGAAACGGCGTCACTTAGTTCTAGACGTAGTTGCCGGGGAAACTCGAAATATCTATACTATTATTACACAGTAGATATGAGTTTATGAAAGGAGACTTATAGTGAGCAGCCCCACAATACAGTTTATAATATGAAAGCAGTAAATGAAAGCGATAACCACTTACTCGGTTGTAGTGCTTCCATGCTGTTTGGTTAGTTGTTCAACAAAGAAAGATTGAAAACAACAGTATATTCAAAATCAAAGGAGAAAGTGCTTTGAAAAAGAAAGATTTGGGGCTTACAGCTCAAGGAGAGGCCCAGGGTTTTATCAGTGAGCACACTGTTTGACTTTGTACAGCGGGACTTATACAAGTGACTGGGGCCCAAAAAGGTTTTCTGTACAAAGGGATGGGTCTTACACTCTCTCAAGAGGCCCAAAAAGGTTTAAAGAAAAGAGAGTGGGGCTTATAACACGAGGGTAGGCCCAAATGATTTTTCGTTTAAAAATGGCGATCGCGCCGAGGTTTCCTTTTAATGCAGAGGGTCTTACACAATAAGTGAGGCCCAAAATACTTTGGTTAAAAGGGGGATTGGGTCTTACACTCTAATAGAGGCCCAAAGTGTTTTGAATGGGTCTTATAGCTCAAGGAGAGGCCCAGATGATTTTTTATTTTTAAACGGGCGACGATCGCGCCGTTTACTTGTACAGAGGGACTTATACAATGAGTGAGACCCAAAAAGTTTTTGTACAAGGGGGGATGGGTCTTACACTCTCTCAAGAGGCCCAAAAAAGTTTTGAAAATGATTTATGAGGGTTGAATTAATCCAAAACCCTAATTTGTTTTCAAAATGTATTTAATTGAATAAAAATTCAATTAAAATGACCAAAAATTGTTTAACACATGGAAAACAAATTGTGACCTTGGATTAATGTTTCAAAAATTAAGTATTGACCTACAAAATAATTAGAAAGCATTAAAAGTTGCAAAATCAATGTAGAAAAAATATTTAAAATGCCAAAAACAATTAAAATATTAATTCTTTGCAAAAAGATCAATTATATGAAATAAATAATATTTTTGGGATTTTTTGATGAAATAAAATATTTTAACATTTTTGTGAATTATTAAAAAAAGAATCTACTCAAAATCATTAAAACTCAGAGAGAAATTAATTTTTGAATCAATTAAACAAAAATCACAAAATTCAAATATTTGAATATATGAAAATGGCGCCAAGAACAGCTGAAGAACACGCGCGTGTTCTTGGTTTCTCAGATTTGCATTTTCTATCCAATCTCCATGAATACGTAATCATATCATGCAATCCACATATCATTATGCTCGCCTCAACCTCACGATCATGTCTATGTACTTTAATTTCATTTAAATTAAACATACAACAAGAAATCACGAAGAGACCTCAAGAACCCTAATTTCTGCATGAAGGCTAGGATTTTTGATACACGATTCAAACAATGCAATTAATTGAGGGAAAACATTCCATGCATGATTATGAACATATGGCCAAATTATTGTGCGAGGAAATATGCATAGATTGAGAGATGACCAAGTATGTGCTTACCTCCAAGTCGTGACAGCAAGTTCGAAGTGATTTTTGATTTGGAGGTGTTACAGATGAGTGGTGATGATCTGAACAGCTTCCCTACACCCTATGGATTGTGTTTGGATGGTTGGACTTGATTGAAATTGGCTGGATCATTTTGTGGCACCTCAGCTGCACTTTGGTTAAAACCTTGAGCAACCAGCTGGTGATTTCATGAAATTGATGTTTTAGAAGTAATCTAAGTGTTTGATCAGCTCATATGTGATGTATGTGAGGTGTGTGAGTGATTGGTTTGATTGGAATTGCTCTCAAACTCAAAACCCGATAGTGACTTGCCTTAGAAGGCAAAATTGGAGTGAAATAAGAGATTTTGAGGAAAACATCTGTTAGATGGCTTTGGTGTACTCAAACTGACCACAATTGAGCTCTATTTATAGTAGAGCAAGTTTGTTTTGCAAGGAATAGTGCATGGCAGCTGGTAAGTAGGTTTGGCCAATGTTGGCAAATGAAAATCCAAGTCTCCTCTAGCCATTGACTAAAGGTTAGGGCACGGAGCTTTGGTCCCCTTGGTCTTGGATAAGTCTTGACTGATTTCAGATGAGAATGACTCAGTCCATGCCACCTTGATGGTTCCATTGAATGCCTCATTCCAAATTTGAAGTCTTGTCCCTATTTTGGCAACTCTAGGTTCAACATGTTATTCCTTGTTCCTTGGACCTTGGAGGCTTGGCTCAGTGATTGTCCCCTTTAGATTCAATCCTCTGAGGTGTCTAAGTGGATTGGAGCAATTGAATTTGGCTGATTTTGGCAAATCGACCAAAGTTGCAAATTCTGCCTTGCCTTGACAGATTTCAGCAAGGCAACTTGGCAATGTTGTATCTCATGGTGTAGGTTGAATTTGGCAATGTTCTTGGCCATTTTGGAAAGCTCTTACATGATACAACAACTGTTTGAACAAGTTTGGTTTTGATCTCTTTTGATTCCAAGTGAAAAATCCCCCTACATTTGGCAAAAAGTGAAGCAGAATCTGACTTAGTGAAAATTTCACTAAGTGTTGGAAAAAGTGACATTTTCACTTTTCAGCCACTTTGATCACTCCATAACTCAAAATCCTTAATGAATTGGAATGACTTGTAGTTTAAGTTTTTGTAGGTGATAATGAGGGCTACAAATCCATCTTTGGATGAGAAAAAAATGGCCTTGTGGTTTAGGAGTTATGGTCCTCCAAAGTTGGTACCTTTGCCACTTTATTTTTAACTTAGAAAAATTTCTAAGTTTTATGGTTACCCCTTTTACAAGTTATCTCACTTTTCTTGATTTTTCTTGATGAATGATGATTCAAATCATACATTAACATCATTTTAGGGTTAAAAATCCATTTTGGTGAAAAATCTCAAAAAGTCAAAGTTGACTTTTGTGCACAGTTGACTTTTTATCAGATGAATTCCAAACTGTGCAATTCTTCAGGAAATCATGTCCTTGACCTAAATCAAACTTGATGGACATGTTCCATGGGTGTCATAGGGTATATTCAATCATGTATTAGGGTTTGGGAGCATGTCCAGGTCAAAAGTCAAAGTTACAGTTGACTTTTCCCTTAAAACCCTAATTGTGGTGCAGATGAAATTGAGACTTGTTGCTCAAGCTTTTTGGATCAATCCATTGTTCCAAATGGATCAATATGGTATATTAGAGACCCTCAAATCATCTCTTGAGGTCTTGGCTCATGGTTTGTCCCAAAAGTCAACTTAGGGGTGAATTAGGTCAAGAAACCCTAATTCCTGATTTTTGATGAATGCATCCCCTGAGGCAAAATTGACTTGATGCATGGGTTCATGAGGTTCCATGAAGTATATTAGGTTATGTTTTGGATCATTGCCTTATGCCCAGATGAAAATTTCCATTTGGAGGCCCTGGTCGACCAAAACCCTAATTTGGTGACACTGTCGATCTTGAGACTTGATCCACCTAGAAGGGAGCAACCTTGTGCTTAATCCTTGAAGTGGGAGTCCTTTTTGATCCATTATGGATGTTTAAGAGATTAGACAAGTTGAAGATCATGTCATTTCTTGATTGATCCTTTGTCTAAGCACTCAGAGAGGGCTTGAAACCCTAATTTTGATTGTAGTGGATGCTCACCCATCTTTGGGGAGACTAATGAAGCATAAAGGTACATCCATATTGTGATCATGATTTTCACAATGATGGGAAATCTAAGTGGTCAAAATTTGGGGTATTACACTAAGGTTGTGCTGGAATCTATAAATGTTGTGGTTGATGACTCAACTACAAAAGCTGGTGTCACAGATGATATTGGAGCATTATTTCCTATGAGTGATGAAGATGTCACAAAGGATGTTGGAACATCACGTGATGCTCCTGAAGATGCTGCAGACTCTAATAATGTTGATCATGAATCTGCAGAGACTGAAAAGGTTGACAAGGGACCCTCCACCAAAATTCAGAAAGATCATCCTAAGGAGCTTATAATAGGATATCTAAATGGTGGAAGAATGACCAGGTCACGAGAAGTTGTTGCCGGTGCTTGATTTGTCTCAAAGTTGGAACCTAAGAATGTCAAGGAGACATTGACTGATGAATTCTAGATCAATGCTATGCAAGAGGAACTGGGGCAATTCAAAAGGCATGAGGTATGGGATCTTGTACCAAGACCTGAAGGGTCAAATGTTATTGGTACAAGATAGGTGTTTAAGAACAAGTCTGATGAGCAAGGGGTGGTCACTAGAAACAAGGCTAGACTTATTGCTTAAGGGTACATTCAAATTGAAGGAGTGGACTTTGATGAAACTTTTGCTATTGTTTCTAGATTAGAGTCTGTTAGATTGTTACTTGGAGTGGCTTGCCTGTTGAAATTCAAGGTATTTTAGATGGGTGTTAAGAGTGCCTTTCTAAATGGATACTTGAATGAAGAAGTATATGTGGAACAACCTAAAGGATTTGTTGATCCTACATTTCTTGATCATGTGTTCAAATTGAAGAAGGCCTTCTATGGTTTGAAATAAGCTCCAAGAGCTTGGTATGAGAGGCTAACTGAATTCCTCGTCAACCATGGATACCGAAAATGTGGAATAGACAAAACTCTCTTTGTTAAAGAGAGGGATGGAAAACTCATGATAGCTCAAATCTATGTTGATGGTATTGTATTTGGAGGGATGTCGGATGAGATGGTTCAACACTTTATCAAGCAAATGCAATCTGAGTTTGAGATGAGTTTAGTGGGTGAATTAACCTACTTTCTTGGTCTCCAATTCAAACAGATGGAAGACTCCATATTCCTTTGTCAAGGGAAATATGCTAAGAGTATTGTGAAGAAGTTTGGCTTGGAGAATGCTAACCACAAAAGGACTCCTGCTTCTACACACTTGAAGTTATCTAAGGATGAAAAGGGTGTTAGTGTTGATCAGAGTTTGTATAGAAGCATGATTGGCAGTCTTCTATACCTTACTGCAAGTAGACCTGACATAACTTTTATGGTAGGAGTCTGTGCTAGATATCAGGTTGAACCTAAAGTCAGTCATATTAATCAAGTCAAAAGGATTCTGAAGTATATGAATGGTACATGCGACTATGGTCTGCTATACTCTCATAGTTCTAATTTCATGTTAATAGGGTATTGTGATGCTGATTAGGCCGGTAGTGCTGATGATAGGAAGAACACCTCTGGTGGTTGTTTATTTATTGGAAACAACTTGATTTCATGGTTTAGTAAACAAAAGTATGTCTCTTTTTCTACTGCTGAGGCTGAATACATAACTGCAGGCAGCAGTTGTTCTCAAATGATGTGGATGAAGCAGATGCTGACTGAGTATAATGTCACTCAAGATGTCATGACACTTTTCTGTGACAACTTAAGTGCCATCAATATTTCAAAGAATCCTATTCAGCACAGCAGGACCAAACATATTGACATCAGGCATCACTTTATTAGAAATCTTATGGAAGACAAAGTTATAACCTTGGAGCATGTTACCACAGAGAATGAGTTAGCTGACATCTTCACTAAAGCCTTGGATGCTAATCAATTTGATGTGTTGAGGGGCAAGCTTGGAGTTTGCCTGTCTGAAGATTTGTAGCAGTTAATTAGGTGTGGGAATGCTATTCAAGTAGGTGTATATGTATTCCCACCAAATAGAGAGAGGTATTCAAAGACAACTCTCAGTTTTAGCATTACTTGTCAACAATATTCTAGTATGAAGAAGAGGAAGAGGATGACGAGGCTACTGAAGATGACATCTAAATGTAGTCTTATTTTTATTTGTGTGGTTATGTAAGGGTTTAATGCCCAGGATAATTTTTGGCACTTTATGTGCTTGTTTTGTACTTTTATCTCTTATGTTATTGTTTGGTTATCTAGTTAGTTTATCTGCCTTTGTCATATTATGGCTAAAAATGGGGAGTAATACAAACTTTACTAACCACTCCACTGCTAACCACTGACTGCTGCTGATGCTGCTGCCATTGAGGGGGTGTTCTAATCATTGCTGCAGAGGAAGACGTAATTGATTGAGAGGGAGGCATTAGTATTTTAGTTTTTCCGCTGCTGATGTTCTGACTTTTGGACTCTGACCTGTGTTTCTTCTTGCAAGGGTTATTTAGTTAGTTTTAGCCAAAATCTGCCAAAGGGGGAGATTGATGAGTCCAAGCCTTTGAGGTTGCCATTAATTTTGGTAACACTATCTTGACATCAAGATGTTGGACAAGATGTCATAACATGAAGAACTAACTGAAGATCAAGATGTTGGACAAGATGTCCTATCATGATGATTCGACATCTTTGTCTGGTACTTTTTGGTTTTTAATTGTGCTATTTTTAATTTCAGATTATTCTGGGACTATTTGTTTTTCCTAGGTGGCATCAAAGATTGAGGAATTAGAGATTCTGATTAGAATTTGAAGATGTTGTTTCTAAATGTGGAGACACTTTAGGAAACTTAGGATTGAAGAAACGATTCTAGAGGAGAATTAGTTGCAGATTCTATGGAACAGAATTGCTGCGTTTTTTAAGCCCAAATCCAGTCATGTTTATGGTTATAAATAGGATGGATTTAACCTAGGAAAAGTGTGGAAAAATACGTTGTTTCCTAGTGAGTTTAGGGTTTATATTTGTGAGCCTCTCTTGTGTTGTGTTGATACTAGAGCTGGACTATTTACATTGAGATGTAATTTTTGTCACTGCTATGATTGAAAGGGAATTGAGAAGGGTTTCATATATAGGAAGTGTCTTAGGTAGAAATTAAGCACGGGTAGTGATTAAGTGATAAGTTGTAAATCGGAGGCTGTTTAGCTTAGAATTAATATTATCTAGTGGATTTCATTCCTGGCTTGGCAGCCCCCAGACGTAGGTGTTGTTGTTCACTGAACTGGGTTAACAATTATTGTGCGTTTGTTTATTTTCTGTATTCTGTATTCTGCTCCTTATTGTCATTGTGTTTGAAGCAGAGATCAAGTGTCTCGACATCTCTCAAGACATATGAGATCTGCATACCAGAATTTCACAAAGGTTCAACACTGTGGGTTTTTTCGACCATCGTTGTCTTCTACTTCTCAGATAGGGCAGCATCCATCTTCTTTGATCCTTTCAATGCTAGCTTATAACAAACCCTATTTAGCAAGAAGGGCTTGTATCTTCAAGCACCACAAACCGAAATCATTCACACTGGTGAATTTCTTAATCTCATGCTTTGTTGACGACGTCTTCTTCTCCATGCTCACCGCACCAGTTTGTTGTGAATTGATAATGATGAGAAAAAGATTGAGTTTCTTGAACAAACACAAGAAACCCTATTAGGTTTTACAAAACATAGAGAAGAAGGAAGAAGAAGAATAAGAATTAGTTAAAACAATGTTACTATTCACATACTCAATAAGGGTTCAAAGATTACAAGTGAATATCAATAATTAACCTCTCTCAACAACCTGAGAGAACTAGTCTATTTATAGACTACTAAACTAACTTAGGATACAATCTAACTTAACAATTGGGCTTACAAGCAAGGCCCAATTCAACATGCTAACTTAAACATAAAGCTAACGTATTTCGACAACATGTTTGAACAGACTTCGACTTTAGCATGCACAACTTCTGTCTAACCATGAAACTACCCTTGTCGACACTAAAGTTTAATCCAAAATACCACACTGTTAAATTTATATAGTTGTTTAAATAGATTGACTCAGTTAGTAAGGAATTGATTGACACATTAAAAAGTTATGGGTTCAAGTCTTACTGCAGATATGAGGATCTCTTCGATGACACTGGTGAACCTCCAGAATACAACTCACCTAAATTTATCTATTTCAAAAAAATATTTTCTTTGTCCCTTACTATTAAATATTTTTCATATTTCAAAGTGCATTATTTATCCACGTGCTCTTAATTATGTTGTATTTTTTTCTAAAAGTTGCATTAGATAGTCTTTAACAAAATTTAAATAGTTTTTTCATAAACTTATAAAATTACGCGGGACATGCCTCATCGGGTATCCAAATTGACGACGAACGAGAATTGGATTATAGTTGATTCCTCCCTTAGTTCCTATAAGGGGTACATTTGGGAAATTTCCACAACGGTCAATGATCTTGATCCTGTCGTAGATTCGATTGTACCAATCGATGTCAGAGTTGGTAAGAGACATGATTCTCTGCGACCAATATAAAGTATTCTTTTGATCCTAAAATGTAGCAGACTTTGGCAAATGGGAAGTGAACCATTTGTACAGCAGGGGTACATAACATATGATCATTCCTCCACTATACAAATTCCTTAAGTGTACTGAATGATAAGCATCTGCGAGCAAAGTCGGTACGGGGTTTCCAATCAGGAAAATCTTAATGGCGTTGATATCTACGAAGTTATCAATGTTGGGAAACATAAATAACCCATAGGTGAGCAAAACAAAGGTGCTCTCGAAAGCGGCCACGTTCCTAATACTAGCAAAGTATAGAGCCTTCTTTGTCAAGAACTGGGCTGGCAAACCCTGGATTCCACCCTTAGTGGTCATGTGAGTTCTGACTTCTGACTCGTCCAAATAGATTGCTCTTGCAATGGGTGGATCCTTTGGAATCTCTTCCAGTCCAGAAAATGGAGCTTGATCAGTAATATGCAAGTCGGTCAGGTGAGAGTACTCCTCCAGCGTTGGTGCTAGCTGATAATCCGGGAATGTGAAACAGTGATAAACCGGATCGTAGAACTGGATTAGCGTGGACAGGATTCCTTCAATAACATAGACCCTTAACAGAGATAGCAGACCTCCGTACTTGGCTATGAAAGCCTCGTGGTTGGTTATCATCCTAGCCAAACCTCTTAAATCCTCTAGTTTTGGAACCTTGAAGGTGTACTTATGAGTTTTCCTTCTACCGAAATCCATTAGCACAATCTTTTTATCTGACATTTGCAATCATTGTCTTAGTTTAATTTGAAAAAGAGAGACTAGAAGAGAATATTTTTTCTGTTTTAATGTTTTTTAGATGAATGCATGAATGCAGCACACAAAAACATAGAAAAAACATGGGGTCAAAGGGTCGGTGTCATGAAGTCAAGGCTCTACCCCTCCAAAGGTCTATACTGGTGATTTTTTATACTTGTCCGCAAAATCATTGACCCCTCTTGGGATAACAACAGCAAGCGGATCGCCAGCGAGCTGATGTATCCTAGAGTGACCTCAAATGAGGGTAGTATCGTGTTACAACTATTTTCGATAGCTTCCGCACTACAAAATGGCTTAAGTTTACTAAAAACCTCAGCTTCTCAGATAACCCAGTCGACCACACTACTTTCAATAACCGGAGTCGTATAGGCAATGTATCTGCAAAGGGAGTCTCCACTGAGTTTGATGGTCGATCGAGGACTCTTAGCTGGAATTCACTCCCAGTAAGATTACCCGTGTTGTCATAACCTATCTTAGGTGTATACTCAATATTTCCTCATGCGGCATCACACGCATTCCCATTAGCAGAAAAATAAACACATATATCAATTAGGAAAAGCAGTATATATATTTGTCTTAATCATCCTAGACCTCTAGCCTTATGATCCTAACAGACAATGGCTCCCCAGCAGAGTTGCCATTTCTGTGAACTTTGAATTTCATAGAAGAATGATCGTCCCTAGCAAAGTCGCCCTTTCTATGGCGTTTCTGAACTTAACGTTTCTACCGAAGATTGCAAGAAAGGGAAGTAAGCCCTACGGTGGGCACCATTTTTTTTGAATTTAGGGTTTCATTCCTTGGGAAAGCAAGAAAGAATGCCTCCCACTGTGGTCGCCATTTTTCTGTAGCGCAATTTTTGTGGTTTCGAAGCACTATCGCTTTGGTACTACAGTTCGATTCATTTTTATCCTATTAGAGCTGATGAAGGAAGGGAAATAGATGTCTCCAGTTAACTCTGCTTGCAAACTGAGGTTAAACAGTCAAAACTGTTGGTTTATAGATGCTATCAAAATAGGGGGTTCTCCCTTTAGGTTATTTTGCTAAAAATAGTGTCTAGGTTCTCGGTAGGATGTTGGGACTGATGCTTTTCGTTTGATGTATGGGATTTTGGGTTTTTGATTAGTATGCTCGCTAAGATTTTTCAATCTTATGCATACGTATTCCCGTTTAACAAAACAGGGAAATCAGAGCGATCGTAGTTCCTTCTATTCTATGGGAGGAAAAAGGTTGTTTTGGTGTCTTGTTCAAAGCCCAAGACGTGAAACGAAAGGTGGTTTATATCTTGTTCGACGCCCAAGATGTGAAGCTGAAGGGTCTATTTGTATCTTGTTCAAAGCCCAAGATGTGAAGCTAAAGGGTCCTGGCTGAGAGAGAATTTGTCATCTCTAAGGAGGAGCTGTTGATGTTTGTATGTTGTGAGCAAGGCATAACTTTGATGCTAAAAGGTTGATTGACTCAACCGGGGTTTTCTTTATGCAAAGCCTAAGAGGAGGCTAAAAGGTTGACTCAATAAGAGAGTCTTTTTATACTCAACAAGAGAGTGTTTTATATGTCTTATACAACACCTAAGACGGAGGCTAAATGAGAGACTGAATCAACAAGAGAGTCTTTTATACTCAACAAGAGAGTGATTATGTGTCTTGTACGAAGCCCAAGACGGAGGCCAAAGGGG
This sequence comes from Lathyrus tuberosus, assembly GCA_022829125.1. Classification (NCBI taxonomy): domain Eukaryota; kingdom Viridiplantae; phylum Streptophyta; class Magnoliopsida; order Fabales; family Fabaceae; genus Lathyrus; species Lathyrus tuberosus. The sequence continues at coordinate 2,598,695 of JALAZF010000463.1, read as the reverse complement.
ACTGACTCAATAAGAGAGTATTTTATACTCAACAAGAGAGTGTTTTTGTGTCTTATACGAAGCCCAAGACGGAGGTCAAAACGGGTGATGACTCAACAAGAGAGTCTTTTATACTCAACAAGAGAGTGTTTTTGTGTCATGTACGAAGCCCAAGACAGAGGCTAAAAGGTTGGTGACTTAACAACAGAGTCTTTTATACTCAACAAGAGAGTGTTTTGTATCTCGTACGAATCCCGAGATGGAGGCTAAAGGATTGATGACTCAACAAGAGAGCCTGAAAAGGTTAGCTCTGCTGGGGAGAGTCATTTGTACAAAGCCCAAGAGGAGGCTACTGAGCTGGTGACTGTTTCAGTAGAGTGATAGGTCCAGTGTGGGGGATAAAAGAGAAAACCAGTTCTTATGAAGAGAAAGATTTTGAGTAAGGCTGTGATCGGAGGATCAGGGTTATTTCCTGTTCTTTAAGGAAATGGGAAATTCCAGAGTGTTGAGACTATTTAAGTCTATTGGTGTTTGAGAAATAGATTCTCAGATAGCGAAGGCATGTTGTATGATGCCTGAGAGAAGGCTGGAATGTTAAGGGATGAAGGTCTAGACTCTTTGAAAGACTGTTCTATTAAGATGACTAGTTTCTGTTCCTATACCTTTAAGAGGCCGTTGGGACAATTTGTACAAAGCCTAAGAGGAGGCAGGAAACTTTTAAGAAGCCGAAGGGATAATTTGTACGAAGCCCAAGAGGAGGCTCTCTTCGCTGAGGAAGAATCATTATACAAAGCCTAAGAGGAGGTTGTGAAAACTTCTAAAAAGCCGACGGGTCCTTGTACAACACCCAAGAGGAGGCGGGGATGCTTTTAGGAAGCCTGTGGATCCCCAAATCTCGAGAAGTTCAAGACATGCCATTCACTAAGAATAGATCAAGCCAGGAAAGTTCGAGAATTTGGAAGAAACTCAAGAGATGCCATTCACGGAGAAAAGATCATCTCTGGGGAGTTAGAGTTTCTTTGACAATTTCTAGGGGTGACAGCCGAAGAGAAGACTGTATCTGGTGCTCCTATGGGGGATCTAGTTTTGTCTATTTAAGAGTGATCAACAGGGCTTTACCTAGTGCTAGACGTAGTTGCTGGGGAAAAATCTAAATATATATACTAGTATTACACGGTATATAAAGTATGTGAAAGAAGACTTACAGTGAGCAGCCCCACAATACAGTTATATATATATATGAAAGCAGTAAATGGAAGCGGATAAACACTTACTCGGTTGTAGAGCTTCCATGTTGTTTGGTTAGTTGTTCAACAAAGAAAGATTGAAAACAACAGTATGTTTGAATTCAAAATCAAAGGAGAAAGTGTTTTGAAGAGAAAGTTGGGGCTTACAGCTCAAGGAGAGGCCCAAGGTTTTATCAGTGATTGCACTGTTGTTTTGAATTTGTATAGGGACTTATACAAGTGACTGAGGCCCAAAAGGGTTTTCTGTACAAAGGGATGGGTCTTATACTCTCTTAGAGGCCTAAAGGTTTATTTTTATACAAGTGGTGGGGCTTACAGCTCACGGAGAGGCTCAAGGTGGATTTTGAAAAAGGCGACGATCACGCCGTGGTTTTTGAAAACATCGCGGGTCTTATACAATGGCTAAGGCCCAAACTATTTTGGTTTCAAAGAGGGTTTGGGTCTTACACTCTATTTAGAGGCTCAAAGGAGTTTTAAGAAAAGAAATGAGTTTTACAACTCGAGGGTAGGTCCAGATGATTTTTACTTGAAAGCGGCGATCGCGCCGAAGTTTTTGAAAATACACAGAGGGACTTATACAATAAGTGAGGCCCAAAATGGGTTTATTTACAAAAAGGCTTGGGTCTTACACTCTATTAGAGGCCCAAAATGTTTCTGAGTGGGTCTTATAGCTCGAGGAGAGGCCCAGGGATTATTTTGAAAAGGTGACGATCGTGCCGTGGTTTTTGAAAACATCGTGGGTCTTATACAATGACTGGGGCCCAAAGTTTTTCAAAATGGATTGGGTCTTACACTCTATTAGAGGCCCAAAGGTGTGTTTGAAAAAGTTTAAAGAGGGTTGAATTAATCAAAACCCTAATTTGTTTTCAAAATGTATTTTAATTGAAAAAAAATTCAATTAAAATGACCAAAATTATTAAGCATGTGAAAAACAAATTGTGATCTTGGATTAATGTTTCAAAAATCAAGTTTTGACCTACAAAATGATTAGAAATCATTCAAATTTGTAAAATCAATATGGAAAAAATATTTTAAATGTCAAAAACAATTAAAATACTAATTCTTTGCAAAAATATCAATTATATGAAATAAATAATATTTTTTGGGATTTTTGGTAAAATAAAATATTTCAACATTTTTGTGAATTATTAAAAAAAGAATCAACTCAAAATCATTAAAACTCAGAGAGGAATTAATTTTTGAATCAATTAAATAAAATCACAAAATTCAAATATTTGAATTTTTGAAAAAGGGCGCCAAGAACATGGCAAGAACACGCGCCCTCCCTCTGTTTCTGCAGATTTGCATTTTCTATCCAATCTCACTGAATACTTGATGATATCATGCAATCTACATATCAATCTACACGTTTTCACCTCACGATCATGTCTATGGTCTTTAATTTCATTTATTTTAAGCATGGAATAAGAAATCAAAGAGAAACCTCAAGAACCCTAAATTCTGCATGAAGGTTTAGAAATTCCATACACGATTTATACAAAGCAATTGATTGAGGGTAAACACTTTATGCATGATTATGAACATATGGCCAAATTATTGTGCAGCAAAAAATGCATGGATCATAGAGTTAGAAGAGCTCATGCTTACCTCTTGCAGCTGGTGATCGTGTTTTGTGTTAGGGGTGTTACAGCTAGGTTCCAATGATGTGGATAGCTTCCCTAGGTGCCATGGAGTGTGTCTGGATGCTTGGAGTGGATTGAAATGATCTGGAACTGAAAATGGTACCCCAACTGCAAATCTGTCAAGAACTTGAGAAATTGGCTAGTGATTTTGTGATTTTGGTGTTCCAGATGTTATGTGAGTGTTTGGATCACTTCTATATGATGTTTATGAGGTGTGTGTGTGTGATTGGTTTGATTGGAAAAGCTCTCAAACTCAAAACCCGATAGTGACTTGCCTTAGAAGGAAAAAGTGGAAGTGAGAATGAGATTTTGAGGAAAACATCTGTTTGATGGCTTTGGTGTACTCAAATTGAACACAAATGAGCTATATTTATAGTAGAGCAAGTTTGTTTTGGCTGCAATAGTGAATGGCAACTGCAGCATAGGTTTGGCCAATGTTGAGCAATGAGAATCCAAGTCTCCTCTAGCCATTGACTAGAGGTTAGGGCATAGGCTGCTGGTTCCCTTGGTCTTGGATATGTCTTGACTAAATTCAGTTGCAAATGTGTTAGTCCATGCCACCTTAGTGCATCCATTAAATGCTCTAATCCAAAATTGGAGTCTTGTCTCTCTTTTAGGGATTTCTAGGTTTGATCCAAAGACTTGGGAGGCTTAGGATCAGAGTTGGTTCCTCCTTGGTCCCCCCTTGAGGTGTTCATATGGATAGAGTTGCTTGTCATTTGCACAAATTTGGCAAATCGAGCAAAATGCACAAATCTGCCTAGCTTTGGCAGTTTTCAGCAAGGCATATTGCCAATGTCATATCTCAGGGCTCAAATGGAATTTGATGGAGTTCTTGGCCATTGTGGAAAGCCCTTATATGATACAACAACTGTTTGATCATAGTTGGTTTTGATACTTTTTGGATCCAAGTGAAAAATGCCCCTAAATTTGGAAAAAAGTGAAGGCAGATTCTGACTTAGTGAAAATTTCACTAAGTGTTGGAAAAAAGTGACATTTTCACTTTTCTTGATTTTGATCATTCCATAACTGAAAATCCATAAGGAATTGGAATGAGTTGTGTTTGAACCTTTTGTAGAGGGCCATGAGAGCTACAAATCCAGCTTTGGATGGGGAAAAATGGCTTTGTGGTTTAGGAGTTATGATCCTCAAAAGTTGGTTCCCTTGCTACTTTGTTCCATAACTTAGAAAATTTTCTAAGTTTTTTATGGTTACCCCTTTTACAAGTTATCCCACTTTTCTTGATTTTTCTTGATGAATAATGATTCCAATCATACATTAACATCATTTTGGGGTCAAAGAACCATATTTGTGAAAAATCTCAAAAAGTCAAAGTTTGACTTTTGTGCATAGTTGACTTTTTGTCAGATGAATTCCAAACTGTGCGATCCTCTATGAAATCAAGTCCTTTACCTAAATCAAACTTGATGTACATGTTCCATAGGTGTTATAGGGTGTATTGAATGATGTCCAAAGGTTTGGGAGCATGCCTGGGCCAAAAGTCAAAGGTACATTTGACTTTTTCCTCGAAACCCTAATTGTGGTCTTGATGAAATTGAAACTTGTTGATCAAGCTTCTTGGATCAATCCATTGTTGCAAATGGATCAATGTAGTGTATTAGAGACCCTCAAATCCTCTCTTGAGGTTGTGGCTCATGTTTTGTCCCAAAAGTCAACTTAGGGGTGAATTAGGTTAAGAAACCCTAATTCCTGATTTTTTTATGAATGCATCCCCTGAGGCTAAATTGACTTGATGATTGGGTTCATGATGTCCCTTAGAGCATCTTAGGTTATGCTTTGAAGCATTGGCTCATGCCCAGAGGAAAATTTCCATCTGGAGGCCCTGATCGACCAAAACCCTAATTTGGTGACCCTTGAGATCTTGAGGCTTAATCCACTTGGAATGCTGTAACCTTGTGCCTGATCCTTAATGTGGGAGTCCTCTTGATCCATTTTAGATGTTTTAGAGGTTAGACAAGTTTAAGATCATGTCATTCCTTGATTGATCCTTTGTCTAAGAGCTCTGAGGGGGCTTGAAACCCTAAATTTGATTGTAGTGAATGCTCACCCATCTTTGGGGAGACTATTGAGGTATGATGGTTCATCCATATTGTGATGATGATTTGCACAATGATGGGAATCTTAGTGGTCAAAATTTGGGGTATGACACTTTTCACATGCTTAATCTCAAGTTTATTACTATCTCATTCCACCCAAATTCTACCATTATCATGGAACTGATAGTTGTCCAAATACTTTCCTTTCAGATTAAGTTTATCTCTTACAATATTAGCTTTATTGGCTTTCACTCTAGTTTCAATCAACACAATAATGCCAGGGCTAAGCTCTAAGAGATGGGAGTTAATCTCCATAAGCTTCCCTGCTTTATTAAGCCCCCTTACATTCCATAATATCATCATGGCCCCCTGTCAAGGGCCTCTATGGGATCATTCAAAATCCCTAGGGCATCAAATCCATTTTCACAAGTCAGTCCAGATGTAGAGCCAATATGTGCAATGTTTTTACCTTTTTCTCTTGCAGCTTTACTCACCCTTGTCCATTCTTTCTTCTCTTCATTGTTGACCTTTGGATCCCCCTCCTTTGTTGTTTCAGCAATAGGTAGATCCTGCTGGATATCAGGTGGTTTCTGCTTTGGCTTCCACTATTGCACTTTAGTCCCATTCCCACATTGATGCCCAACACTTTGGCAATTTTCACAAAATAGAGGTTTTCATTCATACTCCACTGCTTGCTTCATTTTCCTCCCTTCACAATCATTAATGGTGATTTCCTTTACTAGTTGTTGTATGATGTCCACCTCCACCAGAATCCTGGCATAAGATACTCTAAGCTTGTTTGATGTGCATTCATTTGTAACAGTGGTGATCCAATCGCACTTCTAATTTTGCTGAGGCTCTTCGCCCCCCAGAGGTGGAGGTAAGCTGAGGAAGCTTAACCCAAATTGATAATGTCCTCAATAGGTCTTTCTTTAGGTTAAAATTAGGTCTTCATTCTCGTAATAACATCGTCATTCCACTAATAGTGTATGACCTCTTCATCAACACCTCATCCTTGTCTGCGTGCGATCTAAATCGGAGAAAAACGTACCCCTCATGATGATAGAACAAATTCGATAATTTGATAAAATTCTCAGTCTTCATCATAAAGTTCTTCACTGTATTCATGCTCAATTCGTCCCCCAAAACATACATGATCAATGCAGTTTCCCAGAAGTAAATCTCCGATGTGATATCTTCATTTTCAATCTCGATCTCAATTTCCCCATTCACCATCTTAGGAGCAACGTATTCAATCATCATCCCCTTTGCCAGATTTCTATTCTCGCTCAGTACATCCACCCATAGTTTGCGAACCTCCAGATTGTCCTTCGGTTCTTCACCTAGGGTTTCCACTTTCTTGGTTTCAGTTACATTGTCACATCTCCTGTTACTTCCAATAACATTTTCTTCTTCGTCTGGACCCGAAGAATCTTCATCCCTTTCTGGTAGCGCTACCGGAGTAACATGAGTCACCGGCGCCAAAGACATCGTTTTTTTTTGCCGCCCCCGCCCCCGTTTAGCTTTCGCCTTGTTCATGCTCTCAAACTCTTCTTCTTATCTATTATTATTATTAATATTGAACATTAATTTATAAAATAATTAAAAAATATATGTAATATTATTATTATTATTATTAATATTATAACTAATCCCATGATTTATAACCCACTAACTATAAAAAAAACCTTTAAATACACATAGAAACATTAAACATTTTTTACTTTCTACTTTTCTCTTAATCTCTATAATTCTCATTACTTTAAAAAACGGTACAATTTGACAAAATCTATCATTATCTACATTGATAATCAAGAAAGACTTAAACAATTCATCTTAAAACAAAGACAAAGAATTTGCCTTAAGACAAAGACATAGTGTTTGGAGATGATCTTACAAGGTATAAAACAAGAATCGTCTTTGAGAACATGTAAGGCGGGTTACCGCACAGAGCCTAATATTTGTCACGATTAAACTATGGTTAAATCACTACAATAAATAACGCTTTTTATGACGAAACTTTTACAATGAACAATATAAAATCGAGGGTGAATGTAACTGGAGCGCCTTGTTTTAAAAAAAAATTGTTTCGGACTGGACCAATGACTAGGCATGGCCCAATCCACTTCTGCTCCCAGAACGAACCAATTGCCTAAGTCCAGCCAATTGAGGGATGCATTTACCTTCTGCCCCCTACCAGGAAAATATGGTCGGATGACCCCAAGGGTCATCTGCTCCTCCTCGGTATTTCTTGCCCGTTACGCACGGCTCCACCATCCAGAAACACTCACGACACCGTGCCTGGAACTACATCTTTGCCCGTAGCAACGGTTAGTTTCGGGCACCTCTGCCCGTCCCAACGGCTAGTTTATGGCAGTTACCTATTCTTCGGGAAACAATTATTTCTCCCCGAAAATAGGGACCGTTGGCCACGCAGTAGGGGAACTATAAAAACCCTCTCATTTGAGAGGGCAAGGTATTCAAAATCATCCTACGAAATACATACTTTGTACTTGCGTTTCTTTCTCTCCCGATTCTTACTTTAGCATCAGAGTGTCTTGCAGGTACACCCTCTCCTCAGCTCACACACCCAGTATCACAGACGTCATCCTTGGCCCACTTCAGGTTCTGATCAGCCGTCAAGATCAGTGGCGCCGTCTGTAGGAAACATGTTATCCCCGTCAAAGATCTATCGTAGATCAAAGACCAAAACAACTCTCTATCCAAGACTCCGATCATGGCGAGCCAAGATCACGTTCATGATGCTCATAATCCTGCTTTTCTCTCCGTCAGTAACACTGATACTGGCGGAACTACACCTTTCTTCGGAGGCGACGCCCATCATCTGAGAGATGGGGCCACTGCGTCTCCCTCCCCCACTCGAGCTGACCATGTTGAAGACCAGCCCTCCCTGGACAACCAGCCCGTTCGAGTTCTGCCCAACGCCGAACCGGCCATGGCATCCCTTCTTGAAGCTCTCAACAAAACTAACCTCTTAATCCTCTAACAAAATGCGTGGATTGGAGCCTTGGAGGAATCTGCCCGACCAAGATCCCCTCAGTCGAGGAAAGATCGTCGACGATCCCGAAGCCCACCTCCCTGACCAGATCCAAGGGTCGGGCACAAACCTCATCTCTCCGCAGAAGCCACCGTCCTGTCCCTGAGCGAAGCACCCGCTCCCCATCATGGACCAGTAGCAGCAGCGACGATGAGCCTCGCGGCCCGTTGTCCCAGGAGATTATGGCCATGCGCCTCCCCAAGGGATTGGAGAAACCACCGTCTTTGGGCACCTACGACGGAACAACGGATCCAGACGAGCACATTGAAAATATCGATGCTCTGCTCGATTATTACAGTGTCTGGGGCGCCATCAAATGTCGACTTTTCCCTACCACGCTCAGGAAGGGAGCAATGACCTGGTATAAGAAACTCCCTGACGAGTGTACACCCTAAATCCACGCGTAAAATAATACAATTATCAGAGTAAAAATTCATAAAAATTCAGCACATAAGATGTTACTCCCCAACGTACACCTGCTTATGTATACGACATGTAACACATAATTATCATTAACGGTACCAACAAAATCATACTTAAATATTCTTCTCATGTAGCAGCGGAAACTCCTTCAAAATAATGACTAAAACCATAATATGTTTAAACCACATAACCAACATCAATTAAACAAAAGTAATAACGGCTAATGAAATAAATAACAATAAGCGTTCCATATCCCCAGTGTTACACATCAGAGCAGACGCCGACTCAATGAAATAAATAGAAGACTTCATATTCACTAACTTTGACTCCGCACTATCCTTGATTATCTGCACGATATCGTATAAAGCATTATTCCAACAGAAGGGTGAGATTCTCAATCAACAAAAGAAACACATAATATAAATATAAAAGCATATAATCATTATACAATTCACCCTATCATCACAACATCAACACAATTAATTTCCCACACCAGCAGACAATCATATAATCCACAACACAACACAACACAACACAATGCAATGCAATGAGACTCACAACTCGACTCAATGCATGTGGTACCAATTCGATCCCTTTTTCATGATCCTAATTCCCGTCGGAATTTCCATATGAGTCGCTTACACCCCACATGGGCACACGACATCCGTGATCGCTCACACCCCACATGGGCACACGAACACCCGTAATCGCTCACACCCTACATGGGCACACGGTTACCTCAACAACAACAACAACAACACGATTCTATTTTAGGGAATCCGAATAAGGCGCTCACACCCCACATGGGCACACGACTTATCATATAACTTATGTAACATGATATGCATTCAACAACAATATACAACGACGACCAATGCATGTGACTATCATACCGCCAACACATCACACCAGAACTGTCCAACACGCAGCATATACCTGCCAAAACATGCAACAATTGCAATCAACAGCTACAATACACATTCGCACAATCGAACTCAACATCTCAACGTTTAACACATAACAACGTAAACGGAAACACAATTAATGCGTCAAATAGTTTGAATACTGGAATTTAAAATAATTTTAACAGAAAGTACACGAAACCAACTTTCCAACGATTCGAACGGCGACTGAAACGGACCTACGGATCAAAAGATATGAATTGTTAAAGTTTTAGAAAAATCTGTTTGTTCCAGTAGTAACCAAACGCCGTTCCTGCTCGCCTGATGTTCGCCCAACGAGACGCAAGCGAACTCACCTTCGCCCGACGAAACCCCCATTCGCCCGGCGAAATTTCCCTTTCGCCCAAGGCTCGCCCGGCGAAGCAGAAGCAAAATTCCTCCCCCATACAAATTCCAGTAGCACCTATTTTCCTCCCCTCACTCGCCTCTCAGTTCGCCCAGCGAGATGCAAGCGAACTCGTCTTCGCCCGGCGAAAATGTGTGAATTAGCAACCCTGCAGTTGCGATTCTGCACAGTCCAAACCCCCAACACTTCTCCAATTTCAATAACATACAGTCCAGGAATGCACATAGAAACATGGTTATCATACAATAGAACACACATCAAATATAATCACTTTCAACACAAAATCATAATTCAACCAATCATTTTGTATAGTTTACATATTATTAGAATCACCGACACGCAAAACCTCAACTTTGCACCAAAACAACCAACACAACGAGAGAAACACGTAGAGATGAACCTAATGATTTATCTACCCTTATACATACATTATTTATCCCTTAAGTGATCAAAGAACCCCACCCTTACCTTAATGATGATTCTTCAAATGCTCTCTAAGCCCTAGCTCTGCTTCTTTCTTCCGTTTCTCGTTTCTCCAGAATACAATCGTTCACAATCACTCTCTCCCTTTCTAATTTTCTTCTTTTCCTACTATAACCCTTAGACCCCTAATATGCTCTTCCTTCCTTACCCTTACTAAACATCGTGAATGAACCACTTTGCCCTTACTATTTCTCTACTCATATTATCCACTTTTAAATTAATAAAATAATTATAACTAATTATTTAAATCTACTAGTTCTAACTAAATTATTTAAATAAAATAATTATCCAATGATTATTACTAAAATTCTAATTAATTGTTTTTAAATCTAAATAGTCTAATTTAAATTATTTAAATTAAGAATAAGCCACCATACTCCTATAGTCCTACACTACCCATCGCATGAACATACCAAAACACACCACATATCACGTAAATCACAAATATGCGAGATTAAACACAATTAATCATCAATCAAACAAATTATAATCATCGGGGCGTTACAACTCTCCCCCATTTAGAATATTTTCGTCATCGAAAATTTACCTCATACGAATAACTCCGGATACGACTCTCACATCCTGCTCTCTAACTCCCAAGTCATATTTCCACCTGCAACGCCTCCCCACACTACCTTCAAAAGAGTGATCTCTTTACCTCTCAATTGCTTCACCTCGCGGTCTTCAATCCGTATTGGTAAAGCCTCAATCGTAAGGTTATCCCTTACTTCTACTTCATCCATCGGAATCACGTGTGACAAATCTGGAACATACTTTCGAAGCTGTGACACATAGATCACATCATGCAAATTCGACAAATTGGGTGGCAACGCCACTCTGTAGGCAACAGGTCCAACTCTTGCAGAGATCTGATATGGACCAATAAACCAAGGAGTAAGCTTTCTCGACTTCAATACACGTCCAACACCGGTGACCGGAGTGACTCTCAAGAACACATGGTCTACTTCTTGAAACTCAAGATTTTTCCTCCTCTTATCATGGTAGCTTTTCTGCCTACTCTGAGAAGCTTTCATCTTTTCCTGAATCAGATTCACCTTTTCAGTAGTCTGTTGAACAATCTCAGGTCCAAGTACTACACTCTCACCAGATTCATGCCAACACAAAGGTGTCCAACACCTCCGACTATACAAAGCTTCAAAAGGTGCCATTTCAATACTGGAATGATAACTGTTATTATAAGTGAACTCAATCAACGACAAATGGCTATCCCAAGTACCTCCATGTTCAAGCACACAAGCCCTCAACAAATCCTCCAAAGATTGTATAGTTCTCTCCGTCTGTCCATCTGTCTGCAGGTAATAAGCTAAACTCAATCTCAGTTTCGATCCCAAGGCTTCTTGCAAACTCTCCCAAAATCTGTAAGTGAACCTTTGATCTCTATCCGACACAATACTCAATGGGACTCCATGCAACTTCACAATCACCCGAATATAAATCTCTGCCAACCTCTGCAAAGGAAAACTGATATTAATCGGAATAAAATGTGCCGACTTCGTCAGTTTATCCACCACTACCCAAATGGCATCATGCACTCTTGGAGTATTAGGAAACCCAGTCACAAAATCCATAGAAATGTTGTCCCACTTCCACTCTGGAACATCTAACGGTTGTATCAAACTAGCAGGTTTCTGATGTTCCACCTTCGCCTTCTGACAAGTCAAACAAGCATATACAAACTTAGCCACATCACCCTTCAATCCAGACCACCAAAATGACTTCTTTAAGTCTTGATACATATTTGTAGCTCCTGGATGGATACTCAGGCTACTCCTATGACTTTCTTCTAGAATCATTCTTTTCAACTCAGAATCATCAGGAATACAAATCCTATCACGGAACCTCAACACACCTTGTTCATCCACTCTGAATTCGTTACTTTTTGCCCCTTCATTTTCGATCATCAAATCCACCAGTTTCACATCCAACTTCTGACCCTCTCTGATACTATCAAGAAATTCATTGTTGATCTTCAACATACCCAACATCACACTATGTGGTGTCTGTTCGCAAACTAAACTCATATCTCTGATCTGCTCAATCAATGCCAACTCTTTAACCATCATGGGAGACATATGCAAGGTCTTCCGACTCAAGGCATCAACCATAACATTAGCTTTACTGGGATGATAGTTCAAGCCGAAATCATAATCCTTTAAGAATTCTAACCACCTTCTTTGTCTCATATTCAGCTCCTTCTGATCAAATAGATACCTCAAGCTCTTATGATCCCTATACACCTCAAATCTGGAACCATAAAGATAGAGCCTCCAAATTTTCAATACGAATACCACTGCAGGTAATTCCAAATCATGAGTTGGATAATTCCTCTCATGGACCCTTAACTGTCGTGAAGCATAAGCCACAACCTTACCATCTTGCATTAACACACCTCTTAACCCCATCAAAGAAACGTCGCAATACACCACAAACGATTCATTTGGTTCGGGTAGAATCAAAACTGGAGTTGTAGTCAATCTCTTCTTCAGCTCAATGAAACTCTCCTCGCAGTGAGCATCCTATACAAACGCTTTACCTTTGCAAGTCAACTGAGTCAACGGAAGTTCCAGCTTCGAAAAGCCTTCAATAAACCTACGGTAATAACTAGCCAAGCCCAAAAAGATTTTAATCTCAGTTACCGACTTTGGAGTCTTCCACTGTGGAACTGCATCTACCTTGGATGGATCCACAACACTACCATCACCTGAAATAACATGACCCAGAAAACTTACCTCTCTCAACCAGAATTCACACTTAGATAACTTAGCATAGAGCTTCTTTTCTTTTAACACTTGCAGCATGATCCGCAAATGCTCAACATGTTCCTCCTCTGACTAAGAATATATTAGAATGTCGTCAATAAAGACAACCATAAATTGATCCAAGTAAGCATGAAAAATTTGATTTATATACTCCATGAATACACCAGGTGCATTAGTAACTCCGAACAGCATCACTACATACTCATAATGTCCATATCGGGTCCTGAAAGTCGTGTTCTGAATATCTTCATCCTTTATTCGTATCTGATGATAACTCGACCTCAAGTCAATCTTGCTAAACACATGGGAGCCCACTAACTGATCCATCAAGTCATCTATTCTTGGAAGTGGATATTTGTTCTTAATCGTCACTTTATTCAGCTGTCTGTAATCGATACATAACCTCATACTGCCATCCTTTTTCTTCACCAACACCGGAGCTCCCCAAGGCGATACACTTGGTCTCACAAATTTCTTTTCTAACAACTCTTCCAATTGCTTCTTCAGCTCTGTTAATTCTGATGCCGACATCCTGTATGGTGCCATAGAAATAGGTCTGGTACCAGGGACAAGATCAATAGTAAACTCCACTTCTCTCTCTGGCGGTACATCAACAATATCATCCGGAAACACTTCTGGAAATTCACGCACTACTTGAAATTCATTAATCACCAACTCACTCTCCACTGACAAGGATACAAACAATGCAAACACTTGAGCTTCTTCTTGTAAGAGCTCTCTCAACTCTCTAGCAGATAGAAAACCATCTTCATCCTCTTCCTCAAGAGTAAGAAACCGCACTGACTTGTTAAAATAGTTAATATGAACATGATTGAACTCCAACCAGTTCATACCCAAGATCACATCAAGATTTCCCAACGGAAAGCAAATAAGATCCACACCAAAGTCCTTACCAAAGATTGATAGTGGACAATTCAATCAAACTAGGGAAGTGGTCACCGACCCCTTTGCAGGAGTTTCGACAAAGATCTCTCCCTTCATAGAAGAAACAACAAGGCCTAGCCTTACCACATAATCAGCCGCAATAAAAGAATGAGTAGCACCAGTATCAATAATATTAATCAAAGGCGCATTATTAATGTAACATATACCTCTGATCAGTCTATCCTCACTGGAAGTCTGAATCCCTGCCAAAGCGAACACCTTTCCTCTAGTGGAAGCTTGCTTTGGCTTCTGGCAACGAGTACTAATATGGCCATGTTATCTACAGTTGTAACAAGTCACCACCTTAACCTTGCAGTCAGCAATCAGATGTCCTGCCTGTCCACACTTGAAGCATTTCTTCATATCACTCGTGCACTCATGAACATGATGACCTAGCTCACCACACCTGTAACACTTAATAGGAGCAGGGGCACCTCCCCCACCCGGCTTCTTTCCATCAGTGTATTTCTGTTTACCTTTCTCAGCTGAAGCTACATAAGGCTTCCCATGGTTCATCGGTTGTTTTCCCCTTCTCTCGGCCAGCCCTTTAAAGTGAGTCGATTAAGCATTGCTATCTTCCTCAAAGATCCTACAACAATCCACCAAATCTGGAAACCTTCTGATTCACTAATAACCAATTGCCCGTTTGATCTCAGGTCTCAATCCATTCTCAAACTTGACACACTTTGAGAACTCAGCAGTTGCCACACTGTAGTGAGGGTAAAACTTAACCAAATCTGAGAATTTGGAAGCATACTCCATAACCGACATGTTACCCTGCTTCGATTCCAGAAACTCAATCTCTTTCTTTCCTCAAACATCTTTAGGAAAATACTTCCTCAAGAACTCCCTACTGAACACAGCCCAAGTGATTACCTCTCCTGTTGCCCCCAACAATTGACGAGTGCTAACCCACCATTCATCAGCCTCCTCAGCCAGCATGTAAGTACCTAACTGCACCTTCTATGCCTCAGAACATTCCATAACCCGAAAGATTCTCTCAATCTCCTTGAGCCAAGCCTGAGCTCCGTCCGGATCATATATTCCCTTGAAGGTAGGCGGTCTATTCTTCCGAAACTCATCATTCTCACCAGCTTGAGGCGAGTTCTGTACCGCCTGAGCAACAGCCTACAAAGCAGCAGCAATAACAACATTGTTCCTCCCAGCCATTCTAAATCTGTTACGCATCAACAACATAACACAATGGTTAAGGAAATGACATAGACAATAATCAACTGTCACACAACAACGACTCGACAACTTGGCCGGACAGACCGACCTGCTCTGATACCACTATGTAACACCCTAAATCCCCGTGTAAAATAATACTATTATCAGAGTAAAAAGTCATAAAAATTCAGCACATAGGATATTACTCTCCAACATACACCTGCTTATGCATACGACATGTAACACATAATTATCATTAACGGTACCAACAAAATCATACTTAAATATTCTTCTCATGTAGCAGCGGAAACTCCTTCGAAATAATGACTAAAAACATAATATGTTTAAACCACGTAACCAACATCAATTAAACAAAATTAATAACGGCTAATGAAATAAATAACAACAAGCATTCCATATCCCCAGTGTTACACATCAGAGCAGATGCCGACTCAATAAAATAAATAAAATACTTCATCTTCACTAACTTTGACTCCGCACTATCCTTGATTATCTACACGATGCCGTATAAAGCATCATTCCAACAGAAGGGTGAGATTCTCAATCAACAAAAGAAATGCATAATATAAATATAAAAGCATATAATCATTATACAATTCACCCTATCATCACAACATCAACACAATTACAATTTACCACACAAGCAGACAATCATATAACCCATAACATAACACAACACAATGCAATGCAATGAGACTCATAACTTGACTCAATGCATGTGGTACCAATTCGATCCCTTTTTCATGATCATAATTCCCGTCAGAATTTCCATATGAGCCGCTCACACCCCACATGGGCACACGACATCCGTGATCGTTCACACCTCACATGGGTACACGAACACCCGTAATCACTCACACCCCACATGGGCACACGATTACCTCAATAATAACAACATAATTCCATTTCAAGGAATCCGGATAAGGCGCTCACACCCCACATGGCACACGACTTATCATATAACTTATGCAACATGATATACATTCAACGACAACATACAACAACGACCAATGCATGTGACTATCATACAGCCAATACATCACACCACAACTGTCCAACACGTAGCATATACCTGCCAAAACATGCAACAATTGCAATCCACAGCTACAATACACATTTACACAATTGAACTCAACACCTCAACATTCAACACATCACAACGTACACAGAAACACGATTAATACATCGAATAGTTGGAATACTAGCATTGAAAATAATTTTAACAGAAAGTACACGAAACCAGCTTTCCAACGATTCGAACGACGACTGAAACAGACCTACGGATCAAAAGATATGAATCGTTAAAGTTTTAGAAAATTTTGTTCGTTCCAGTGGTAACCAAACGTCGTTCCTGCTCGCCTGATGTTCGCCCAGCGAGATGCAAGCGAACTCACCTTTGCCCTGCGAAACCCCAATTCTCCCGGCGAAATTTCCCTTTCACTGAAGGCTCGCCCGACAAATCAGAACCGAAATTCCTCCCCCATACAAATTCCAGTAGCACATATTTTCCACCCCTCACTCGCCTCTCAGTTCGCCCAGCGAGATGCAAGCGAACTCATCTTCTCCCAGAGAAAATGTGCGAATCAGCAACCCTACAGTTGCGATTCTGCACAGTCCAAACCCCCAACACTTCTCCAATTTCAAAAGCATATAGTCCAGGAATGCACATAGAATACATGATTATCATACAACAGAACACACATCAAATATAATCACTTTCAACACAAAATCACAATTCAACCAATCAAATTATACAGTTTACATATTATTAGAATCACCGATACGCAAAACCTCAACTTTGCACCGAAACGACCAACACAATGAGAGAAACACATATAGATGAACCTAATGATTTGTCTACCCTTATACATACATTATTTATCCCTTATGTGATCAAAGAACCCCACCCTTGCCTTAGTGATGATTCTTCAAATGCTCTCTAAGCCCTAGCTCTGCTTTTCTCTTCCGTTCCTCTTTTCTCCAGAATACGATCGTTCACAATCACTCTCTCCTTTTCTAATTTTCCTCTTTTCCTACTATAACCCTTAGACCCCTAATATGCTCTTCCTTCCTTACCCTTACTAAACATCGTGAATGGACCACTTTGCCCTTACTATTTCTCTACTCATATTATCCACTTTTAAATTAATAAAATAATTATAACTAATTATTTAAATCTACTAGTTCCAACTAAATTATTTAAATAAAATAATTATCCAATGATTATTACTAATACTATAATTAATTGCTTTTAAATCTAAATAGTCTAATTTAAATTATTTAAATTAAGAATAAGCCAACATACTCCTATAGTTCTACACTACCCAACACATGAACATACCAAAACACACCACATATCACGTAAATCACAAATACACGAGATTAAACACAATTAATCATCAATCAAACAAATTATAATCATCGGGGCGTTACAACGAGTCCATCACCTCGTGGATACAACTGGGGAGAATGTTTTTCGGACACTTTACGGCATCACGCCGCCACCCGAAAACCGAAGCCTCCCTTGAGGCCATAATTCAAGGGAAGGATGAGCCTCTCCGCGCATACATCGAGAGGTTCAATAAAGAAGCAGTGCATGTCTCAACGACCGATGACATGAAGAAGTTCTTGCTCGAGCGAGGACTTCGTCCCCGGACGGAATTCGCCAAGGCTGTTGGTATTGAAACTCCAAGGACTCTGGACGCCTTCCTCAATGCACAAGCATATATCCAGTACAAGGAGAAAAAGGTGGCTAGCTCCGCCTTGGTCTCACGCCATCAGGAGAGCGCCTGAACTTCCAAGAGCGATGAACCCTCGACATCTCGTCGGGGAGACAGAAGACGTGAAGATCGCCCCCGAGAATCGCGGGAAAACAAAGGACCCTCCGGCCGCTTCCATGAGTATACTCCCCTGACCATCTCCAGGGAGAAAATCCTCTCCGAATGTTAGGACACATAATTATTGATTGTTTTATGCATTGTGAAATAAGAATGCCGACGATGATGAGATGATACCGTCCAAATTACAAACTACGAGCTAGTACACATTTTGACATCATTAAAGTAAAGCTCAAGTGAGAGACACATTGCCCTCACATACTCCCCCTTTTTGATGATGGCAAAATCTTCTTTAGCTTGTTTTGTAACTTGAATCTCATCCTCCCCCTAACTTTGTGAAGTCCTATCAAATTGAACTTTACTGCTTGTAGATATCCTTCTCCCCCTTTGACAACATCAAAAAGAGAAAAAGACTATAGTCAAAGAATAACATATCATATACTTATGGATTCACTCAACAACTTGCAGACAAGATACATCAACATACATTCACATATAATGATGCTAATGCTAATATCATACGGATAAATAAGGCAAAACAAATGCGTAGATAGAGACTCAAAATACATTCTATAATAGATCAGATGTCAATACATTCCAATGTCATACCAAGTACATAAGCAAAATTTCAACACATAAAAGTCATACAAACATAAAGCTAGATATGACATGCAGTAAACTAAGATCCTATTCCTAATGGTCTCCTCCCCCTAAAGTGGTGATCCCTTCCTCTGAAATACTAGTATGGAGGTGGAGGAAGTGGTTGTTCTTCCAACCGCTCATTCAGTTCAAACACAGCCCAGTTAAGAGTGTTGATACCATTAGTCAAACAGCGGGTTTGACTCTCAGCAGCAGTATCCAAAGTGTCAAAGCGAGTCATGACAACAGAAGCAAACCTGTTGAAGTTTTGATTTTGCACTTCCAACTGGTTTGAGAGAGCCGTAGGGGTGGGAATAGGCCAGGCCGACTAACAGGGGCCTACAGCCTAGCCTACACAGGCCAAGGCCAGGCCAAGATTTTTTTTCAAATAGAAAAGGCCTAGGTTTTTTTATAAGCCTATTTAGTTAAATAGGCCCGGCCACAGGCCATAAAAAAAGCCTTTTAAGCCTATTAGGCCGACCTATTTTAATAAATATAAATCAATATATTATTTTTTATATTTTATTGTGTATTTTACATTAAAAAACAAAAGTACAGTTTATTTATCTTGAAGAACTTGTGAATATAAGTTGAAAAAACTTTATGAATAATGTCATAAGTTATTTTCACAAGTTCTCATAAACAAATAATCTCACAAAACTTATGCTTCTATGTAAGCTCAAATAAGTCTCTGTAAACAAATATTTAGTCACATTGTACTTTTGATTCTCTAGTATATTTAAACCTTAGTTGAATTGCTTATTTACATATGTTCAAATGATATAGGCTTTTTAAGTAGGATAATAGGCTAATTAGGCCTTCAAAAAGGCCAGGCTCAGGCCGAAAAATGAGCCTTTGATAGGCCATAGGCCAGGCTTAGACTTTTATTTTTTTAGTAGGCCAGGGTCAGGCTTGGAAAAGCCTAGCTCGGCCCAGCCTATTTCCACCCCTAAGAGTCGTATACCTCTCTTCCTATGTGGTCATGAAACTTTGTTGCTGAATATACATTGAGCGTAACATGTCGAGGATTTCCTCATTGTTCTGTTGCGATTGTTGTGTAGGAGTAGGAGTAGAGTACTCAGGCTGATGCCACTCATACTCTTCATATTGGTGCCATTCATGATTTAGAGGATTATAAGATGAACCAAGTGAGGTCCATCCGGTGTGCTGCCACTCACCCCATCCCTGATTAGCATAGGGATCTTGAGGGGCAGAGTAGCCCATCCATTCAACATTATCATCTTCCACATTATTCACCTATGTTTGCATGTCATTACCAGTTTCTCCTTCTTGTGCATTCTCTTCTTCATCCTCGTCTTCATCTGCGACATCATACTGAGTATCTTGATATGTGGTTCTGTGCATAAATTTGTATTTTTTGTCTTGTTTGTCCTAGAAATACCCCATCATGAAAAGAGTCTTCTGAGTGAACTCTTGATCAGTAGTAAATGACATGTAAGGGATGCCTGGGACCGTTACCTCAACATTGTTCAAGATACACTGAATGAAAGAAGCATAACATAAAGTCGTACCTCGAGTAGAGTCGCGGAGTGCAAACATCCGAATTGTGATGTAATGCGGCCAGTCAATATGATTTTTGTTTTTCAACAGATAAATCAAACGAACTTCAGCTTGATCAACCCGTGAGTACCCTCCTTTCTTGGGTCATAGGATATGAGCAACAATCCATTGAAGAATCCTATCAACGGGCTTCAACAGTCCTGTTGTAACCGTCTTAGGAAATAAGTTGCTATTCACAATGCTCTCAGAGTAAGGATCTCATAGCATTGAGTTCAAGGCAGCCTTAAACTCATAGTCATTAACAAATATGGAATCCTTGACCTTAGGTAGAGTGGATCCTTATGGGTTTAGGTGGATCAAATTGTTCTAGATAGTTGAGTTAACAGTATACATATTACCACCTATTGTGTACTTAAAAGTGGAACCTTCAAACTTACCTTGAAGTCCTGTGTAGAACAATCTAACCAAGTCCTCATTATACTTGGTGTCACATTCCAGAAACTCATCAAATTGTTGAAAGTTCAGCAGATCAATAATTTCAGACAAATGACAATCCTCAGCCCTCAAAGGATAGTAGACAAATTGTTTAACAACAGACCGGTTTCGAAAATCCTTATTGAAGGTTGCAGTTAGATTATCAGACAACAAAGAAAGAGCATTTACCGGCATGGTAGATGTACCTGCTCTTGAAGTAGATGCTCTGGAGGTTCTTTTTCCTGTAACCCTTTGTGAAGCCATTGAAGGACACTCTTGTAAACAAGGATGGACAATACCAAACTTGTAGATGATGATGAACTGTGTCGAATCTTGATGATGAAGATGAATAGACTGAGAAACCTTGGTTTTATGTAGAGAAAACCCTTAAACACCTTTTTGATTGTGGAAGTTTTGGATTTTGAAGAAGGTCGTAGTAATGGGTTTTTAGGGTTTGATAATTTATAAGGAGAGGAGAGGAATGAGGAGACAATAGATGCAATGTATAATGATGTGTAGTTGGAAAATGAAACATACATAATTAATGGGTCAATGTTTCTAACATGTGAAGCGGCGCGCGTCTTCCCGAGGAAAAGGGATTTAGAGTTCGTCAGCGATGCGTCGACCTAAACAGGTCATGTGTCGGTGCACGCTGAACGAATTTTAATAATTTCAAAATTTTCAAAGCGATGCGTCGACCATAGGTCGACATGCGCTGACCCGCGCCTACATATTAGAAAAATTGACATTTTATGAGTCGACCCATGCCATGTTTTTGTCGACTCAAACAAGTAAGACATGGAAAAATGCATATTTTGAGCGTATTATGCAACAAGTAGGAATAAATAGCAAGCCACACACATGACAAACTTAAAAATGGATCAAAAATACATCTAATCATGAAGTAAACATCAATTTTAAACCACATTTTCGGCACAGTAGTTTACACACATAGTTGATCAAGAATAGTAATCTAAGAAATAACGGTATTACCTCCGACGATTGATGATAGATGCCCTCACATATAGCTTAATCTTATCACTTATTGTTAGTAAAAAATAAAGACAAGCAATAGTATAGAGCATGCAATCATGTATACATAATCAAACGCGATCCGAGATATCGAGAACACCAAGTTCCCTACGGATATTAAAGAAATGTTCCATCGCAAGAGGTTTAGTGAAAATATCCGCAAGTTGATTCTTAGAATCAACATGATCAAATACCACATCGCCTTTCTCTACATGATCCTTAAGGAAATGATGCCTTACTTCTATATGCTTTGTGCGAGAATGTAATACCGGGTTTTTGGTTAGGTTAATGACACTTGTATTATCACACAAAATAGGAATACATTCAAGTTGAACATTGTAGTCGAGTAATTGTTGCTTAAGCCACAAGACTTGAGCACAACAACTACCGGCCACAACGTATTCCGTCTCGGCTGTTGACAAAGCAACAAAAACTTGCTTTTTGCTATGCCAACTCACTAAGGAATTCGAGAAAAAGTGACATGTACCACTAGTACTTTTCCTATCCGATTTGCCCCCGGCAAAGTCGGAATCGAAATAGCCAACCAAAGAGCAATTGCTTCCTTTGGAGTACCAAAGCCCATACTTTGGAGTACCGCATAGATACCTCAGTATGCGCTTCACAGCTTTTAAATGAGACTCCTTAGGACACGATTGGTACCTAGCACACATGTAGACACTAAACATGATATCTGGTCGTG
Organism: Lathyrus tuberosus; assembly: GCA_022829125.1. Classification (NCBI taxonomy): domain Eukaryota; kingdom Viridiplantae; phylum Streptophyta; class Magnoliopsida; order Fabales; family Fabaceae; genus Lathyrus; species Lathyrus tuberosus. Next base: position 2,576,378 of record JALAZF010000463.1, on the reverse strand, counting down.
ATGCGGTATGATAGAGGAGAGAGCCAATCATACCTCTATATCTCTTAACATCTACATATGTACCATTTTCATCTCGACTCAAGTTGACGTATGTAGGCATCGGAGTGTCAATAGACTTTGAGCTAGCCATGTCGAAGCGCTTGAGTAACTCAAGACAATACTTCATCTGGCTCACGAATGTTCCTTCATCAAGTTGCTTGATTTGCAATCTGAGGAAATAGTTAAGCTCCCCCATCTTGCTCATCTCGAACTCTTCCTGCATTAACTTAGAAAACTCCTTGACCATATTTGTGTTAGTAGAACCAAATATAATATTGTCTACATATACTAGTACCAAAATTTGGTGTTTTCCTTGATGTTTAATGACAAGAGTTGTGTCAACCTTTCCACTAGAGTATCCTTGATCAAGTAGAAATTTGCTAAGACACTCATACCAAGCCCTAGGGGCTTGTTGTTGCACCCCAAAATTTTCCCTCCTTACTTTAGTACTAACTGGGTTATGTTTCATTTAATTTTTGCATTATCATGTGTGCATATCATTGGTTCTTATCATGGGGTCAAGGTGCCTGAGGCAAGTTCAAGAGGAGAAGATGTTCTTCAAAGGGTCAAGCAAGAGAGTTCAAGTGGATCACTTTCTCCTAACCAGTGCAGAAATTAGGGTTTTGAGATTCTTGGGTTTATTGCTCAAATGGGCAAGCTCCTTGGGTTTTTATCATCACCAAATGGAATATCTTATCTTTGTTGGAGAGGATACACATCATATTCATAGGAATTTGGATTTGGAGACTGTGCTATTTCCTCCTAGACTGAGGGTACCAAGATTAGGGTTTGCTATAAAGTCAGTTTATTTCTGATTTTTTGGGCAAGACTTGATTCCATGGTATTCCTTGGGTCCCTAAGTATCTAGGAATGGAAGGTTGTCCATCAGTTTGGTTCAGGAGAAGTTCAATTGGCCAATGGATTGGGAATCAGGAGAATTGGGGAAAAGTCAACAGTGAGAGGGGAAGTCAACTGTGGAATTTTGAGGTTCTCTCCAATGTTTTCAAGGTCTCACATCCTCATATGGTCTTCAAGGGTCAAGTTTCACACCATTCATCAAGAATCAAGGGTTGGCACAAAAGTTACTAAATATGGAAATGACCTATAATTTGAAAGTTTCCTTTTTGGGCAAGTTCCTACACTACATTCAACTTGAATTTTCATCATCAAGAAAGCTTCAATTGAATTTTCCTCAAACATAAAAGTTGAAGATCTTTTTCTCCTCTTTCCAACAAGTACTAGTGGGTCTCCATATCATTTGTGAAACTTAAGTTATGGCCAAAGGAAGGCAAAGTGGTTTTTAGGGTTCCATTTTCACAACTTTTGCACTTTGGGACATATGGACCTATAATTGATTTCATTGCTTCAAGGCACATTCCAACATCAAAGAACAATCCCTAAGGAGCATTTTTGGCCTTTAAATCAAGAAGTTTCATGGTTTATTCATCACTTATTCTCCATTGTGCAAAATTGCCAAATTATTGAAACCTCATGAAGCAAAATGTTTCAAGGCCCAATTTCAATTTAGGTGTGATTAGCAATTGTTGAGTAAGTGATCCATCATGAAATACTTGGATATTCATGCATGGAGGAGGGTATATTCCACTTTATTCAAATTTCCAAATTTGCCCACAACTCATTAAACAAAGAATTACCAAGGCCCAAATACTGATCAATGGATTAAACCTAGGTATTTAAGATTGCTCATGCTAGGGTTGGAAAAGGAGACACGTGATTTCAAGGAGAAAAGAAGCTTGAACCCTAAGAACTTGGATTATTCGTATCTCACAATTCACAAGGTTTCTTCACAAAATTCTTCCACAAACTTCATTCTGGGGATCCATAGAGCACAAACCAACCATCCTTTGGAGCTAAAAGCAAGGATACGTAGTGCATAGCCTCAGGTTAGTCATTCTTTTGATGATCATAGAACTCCTTTTTTAAACGTACATATTGATGTGTGATGACCACTGATTATTCTGATGTGTTTATTTTTGAAATTGGATGCGTATATTGGTTGTACGTTGAGTTTAAAGTTTTTGAACCCAAACTTATTTCATTCGAATCTCACTACTCTTGCATTGTTTGTGATTTTTGATGAGATATTTGAGACCCTTGTGAAAATCTGGTTGGATCGGTATAGTTGTTTGCAGTTTCTGGGAAATTTCAGGTTGGTGTTCATCTGAGACGATGAACGGAACCCTAGCTCCGTCACCGGAGATGTTTGCAGGTCGCCGGAGGAAATTTGGAGAAGATGATGTGTTGGCCGTTGGATCTAGGGATCTGACGGTCCTTGGTGTGCCACACGTTATAATTTTTGGTTTTATTTAATTGGTTTATGTGTGTGTCCGTTCACGATGGTTATTGTGCACCCTCAATCCCAACCTCTCATCATGTATTGTTTTCTTATTATTTGACTTAATCTTGCGCGTAGGATAAATCTGAGGGCTATAATTGTGACAGCACATTAAAATAATCACGTGTTGCCCACGTGGGAATATATGGTACTCTGAATGATCTAATGCGCGTGTGTGTATGGTAACTATGGTGTGCTGTGAATCCTGTCCCCTTATCATGAGTACATGCAGGTTTGTTTGACTGATTGGTGGACGTGAGATCAATCCAAGGGCTGATAGTGAGTCTAGCCGTTGACTGAAGCCCATGTGCACTTCCTTTTTGTTTTTTTTTATTTTCGCTGACTGGGTTTGTGTTTGGGCCCTGCTATTTACACCCACTTTTCCAGCCCATTATCATTTTCAGCGTGTCTTGCTTACTAAACGCACCCCCTTGCATATTTCTTTCATTTTATTTTTATATTATCATTACATTTCATTTTTAATTTTTAAAAATATATAATGGCATTAAAAAATTCCAAGAAAATTCATGCATCATATTTATAATTTTATAAAATTTTCAAAAATTTTATTTTATTATTTTATTTTATTTTTAGCATCTGAAATAAATATTGGTTTATTTTCTTTTTGAATTAGTTATATCATGCATACCTAAACTTGTTTATTTTATTTCTCATCATCCATAAATTGTTTAGAACCCATTCTTTTTGTATTTTTTCACCAATACATTGAACTGCATTAAAATATTTTTCTATCATTTTTAAAATTATTTCATATTGCATTTTTGTCCTCCTTTTTTTGCACATTGGACCATATTTCTCATCTGACTTTGCATAATTGTTTGAGTGACTAACATCTTGAATTTTTGCAGGAGTTTTTGATATGTTGTTTGTTTCTGGTTGAGAAATATTGATAATTAATTTGGCAATTTTAAAAGATGTTTTACTACTTGTTTAATTGCTCTTTGTGTGAGATCTTCTTGTATGCATATCCTTGATCTTGTCTGGTTATCTGTTTGAAGAGGCACTTGTGCCATTGTATTGGGGTTGTTTATTTGACTTCATAAACCATGTTTGAATTGTTATTGGTCACTTGATTACCCTTATATGTCATTGCTTGGATTTCATTTGTCCCATTTCTTTTACGTATGTCTGTTTCGTACTAACCTTTTATGCAGGGGCTGAGGTAAGTTATTTAAGGGTGTGGATAATCATCCATATTCACCCTTACTCTTTCCTTCTCTCATCTTTTCTTTTCTTTAGGCTTAGGTTGTCGTCAAACCTCACTAACCGTAGGTCACCCATGCATGATAACATTAGGACTCTTAGTTTCCCTTTAGAGTTTCCTTTGTGTCTTCTCTCTTCTTATCTCAAAACTTCTTGAAAACACTTAATGAGAATAAAGTGTATTGCGCACGAGCCTTAAGCGTGGGGAATGAGAAATGAGGGGCTTCCTCTCATCATTCTAGAGTGCTTAGCGAGCATCCTGTCTTGGGACAATGCGTTAAGTATTCGCCCCTGTGCCCTAGACTTTGGTGCAATGCAAGTTACGAACTAACTCAAGTCACTTCTGTCCTAAAAACTACAAACAAACTTCAAACCTTTTTGTCCTTCAGGATTGTCAAACTAAAGGCTATTTTCAAAAAGGGCACGTTACTTTCCGTCTGAGTCGCAAACAGGCATCGACCCTAACTGCCGGACGCAAACTTAACGTCGCTCATAAAAAACACAAAAAGAACTTGGTCCGAACTACGTTGACTCTGAATTCCCCATTGCACAAGGGGGGTACGTAGGCCTAGGACGTCGATGTCCTACCGAGTCTATCTTTGTCATCCCCTTCCCCATCTTAGTACAGCCATAGATGATAGGATAACTCACCCTTAGAATAGACAACAAGCGTGGATCCCATCGAGTACGATGGACGCGTGGGGTGCTAGCACCTTCCCCTCGTGTAACCGACTCCCGAACCCAGGTTATGGTTGCGATGACCATTCCTTTCCCTCTTCCTCAGGTTTATGCGGTGTTCCCTTTCCCTCCCTTGGGATAAATTTACACCGCTGGCGACTCTGTTTTCCGCGCCACTCTCGCGTTTGTACCTGGATGAAAATCCTGGGAGCGACACTTGTTTGAGACCGTACAAAGCACGTTTTAGTTTGTAAACGTGATCGGGATACTCATGGGACTCAAATCCGGGAGGTTGGGCAACATAAACCTCTTCATTAATGTAACCGTTAAGGAATGCACTTTTTACATCCATTTGAAATAATTTGAAGCTTTTCGCACATGCGTAGGCAAGCACAGACGTATAGCCTCGAGTCGGGTAACAGGCGCATAAGTTTCCTCACAGTCTATGCCTTCCTCTTAGTTATACCCTTGCGCAACTAAGCGCACTTTATTTCTAGTTATAACTCCATTTTCGTCGAGCTTGTTCCTAAACATCCATCGGGTGCCGATTACTCGATGGCCTCGCAGAGGAGGGACAAGGTCCCAAACCTCATTTCTTTTAAATTGATTCAACTCCTCTTGCATTGACAAAAGCCAATGTTCATCGAGTAAGGCCTCTTTTGAGTTTTTAGGCTCAACTTGCGAAACGAAAGCAGAGTAATAACAAAAGTTACTTAGCTTAGAACGAGTTGTTACTCCCTTTGAGATGTCACTGAGAATGTTGTCGATGGGATGGTCTTTGGAAGACTTCCAAGCTGGAGGAAGGTCGTCTTTATTAGACGGATGATCCTCCTCACTCTTCACGGATTGGTGATATTTTTTCTCCTCAACATGCATTGCTTCAGGTTAATCGGTCCCTCTGTCAGTGTCCTTGAGTATGTCTTCTGATGATACATCTGCACCATAAAAAGAACTACCTTTTCTGACATTTTTCGGATAATACTCGTCAAAAGTAACGTGTACCGACTCCTCAACAGTAAGGAACCTCTTATTGTAAACCCTATATACCTTACTAGACTGAGAGTATCTATGAAAGATACCTTCGTCGGCCTTAGAATCAAACTTACCAAGTGTCTCTTTACCATTATTCAACATGAAACACTTACAACCAAAAACGTGAAGGTGAGATACATTGGGCTTTCTCTCTTTTAAAAGCTCATACGGTGTCTTGGAAGGCTACTCTCATTGATCATAGTCCTTCCTAATTCTTCCAAAATTCTGTTTTTACGTTCCACAGCCCCGTTTTGTTGAGGGGTACGTGGTGCGGAAAAATTATGATAAATCCCATGTCTTTCACAAAATGCTTCAAAAAGATGATTTTTGAACTCACCCCCATGATCACTTCTAATTGATATAATGTTTGTGTTCAATTTTTTTTGGGATAACTTGGCAAATTTTTCAAAAGCCGAAAAAGTATCGCTCTTGCTTGCTAAGAAAATAGTCCAGCAAAACCTAGAAAAGTCACCGACAATCACAAAACCATAATAGTTACCACATAGGCTCTTAATCCTAGATGGTCCAAAGAGGTCCATATAGAGGAGCTCAAGGGGTCTCATAGTTGAAACAATGTTTTTAGATTTAAACGAGATCCTTGTTTGCTTCCCCATTTGATACACATCACATAAGTGATCCTTTGTGAATTTGATTTTGGGCAAGCTGATTACTAGGTCTTTAGAAACTATTTTATGAAGCAAATCAAAATTGACATGCGCCAACCGTCTATGCCATAACCATGAATCTTCACTCATGGTAACTAGACACTTGTCGCTACTCAACGATACCTCATTCAAGTCTAGCATATAGACGTTATTGACCCTTAAGCCTTTAAACACATCCATTTTATCACTATTTTCAATTATGCAACAATCCTTTGAAAAAGATACTTTATAGTCCTTGCCATATAGTTGACTAATGCTTAAAAGGTTATGTTTAAGACCCTTAACAAGAAGCACATCTGAGATAGTAGTAGATAGGGGGTTACCTACACTACCTTTGCCAAGTATTTGTCCCTTGTTGTTGTCTCCGTAGGTAACAAATCCCTTTTTCTTTGCCACAAAGTCGATGAAAAGAGATATGTATCCCGTCATATGTCTTGAGCAACCACTATCTAGAACCCATCTTCTTTTCGTGGTCTCAAGACGTTGTACCTACATAGTAAATCAAGGGAAATAGGTACCCAATTCTTATTGGGTCCTTGGTTTTGAGTGAAAACATGATTGCATTTGGGCAACCATTGATAAACGCCTTTAGGAAATAAAAACTCCTAAAGCGACACTTAGTAATGGTATGACCCATTTTGCAACAATACAAGCAAGTAAGGTTAATATGAGAATCACTTTTGCTAGGTTGATTTCTAATCACATACGTATATTTTTGATATGGATTAATCATGCTTTTCTTAAAATGTGATTTATCAATAGCAAAAGTCATTTTTGGTTCTAAAGCCTTGTCAAGCTTAGCCAAATATGACAAGTATCGCAACCAAAATTTAACCACTTACTTTTGTCTTCCACAAAATCTACCTTTGTTACTTCCACCATGGACTTTTTGAGAGCCTCTAATTCCTTTTCGGAATCGGAGATCTTTTGCTCCAAATGAGAAAATATTTGTTTATTTGAGGCTAACCGTTTAAAGGCTTCCATGGCCTCATGGTGTAGAGTATCAAACGTATGTTGTAGTTCAGAATAAGACATTGAATTAGAGTTATCATACTTAGAGTGTCTTACCTTTTTGTTCTTTTTCTTTTGGTGAGCGGAAAGGCAAAGTTTGACGGACTCTCCTTCGTCACTTAAACTTTCAGCACTAGATAATTCACTATCGCTTTCCCAAGCGATATAGGCTCTTCTAGGTTTAGATTGTTTCTTCCCTTGACGACTTTTATCCTTACCTTTGTCCTTCTTCAACAATGGACAATCCGAATTATAGTGGCCGACTTTTCCACAGTTATAGCAAGACCCCCTAGTTTTTCCACTCTTTTTGTCTTCATTCTTGGAAAACCTTGATTGTTTTCGAAAGTTGACGAGGTTTTTCTCCGAATGTTGAATAACATTTTTCTTTATATAGCGATTGTATCGCTCCACAAATAATATCATGTCTTCATTCGAATCCTCTTCCTCGTCATCACTAGATTCACTCTCGCTTAGCTCATATGCGGAGGATTTTGAACTAGAAGTCTTTAGAGCTATCGACTTCTTTTCCGCTTCTTTGGTCTTGTTCTTTTCCTTCTTCTCTCTTTTCTCAAATTGGTCTAAGCTAATGAGCATTTGCTCATATTCCTCGAGCTTCCCAAATAAAGTTGTGATGTCTAACTTCATTAGGTCGTTGGCTTCTTTTATGGTGGTCACCTTCGGTTGCCAATCCCTAGTAAGACACCTCAAGATTTTATTAGTAGCAATGTCATTAGAAATTGGCCTACCAAGTGAGTTAAGTCTATTGATTAAATGAGTGAACCTCTTTTGCATGTCGACAATGGTTTCCCCTTGCTTCATGTGAGAGAGGTCGAACTCTTGAGTCAATGTATTGATTCTAGCTAGCTTAACGTTGTTAGTTCCCTCATGGGCAACTTGTAATGCGTCCCACATAGTTTTATCACTCGTACAATGTGAAACTCTATAATACTCGTCAACTCCCAATGAGGAGATCAGAATATTTCTAGCCTTCCAATCGTAGTTGTACTTTTTCCCGTCTTCTTCATTCCATTGTGCTTCAGGCTTAGGTACTACCACGTTATTCGCATCGGTCATGGTAATTTCCATTGGACCGTTTTGTAAAACGCTCCATACCTTCCTATCAATAGAATTGATGTGTATATGCATACAATCCTTCCAGTAACTATAATTCTCACCATTAAAAACATGTGCTCTATTGTAAGCCCCTTTCGGTTCGTTTGCCATTTTCTTAAAAATTATATTTGAAGCACTAGATTAAACCGGTGCTCCTGATACCACTTGTTAGACGATGACAATTAATCTAGAAGGGGGGTTGAATAGATCACTTCTTTTTAAATGCGAGTCGGCGCTAAAATTTGTTTTTAAAATATTTTACGGAAGTGACCGAGGATAATTCGTCTACACAAACCGAGTTACTAGAAGAATCGGATATACGTAAGCCAAATGGAACGAAGGCTCGAAGAGAAAAATTGAATCGCAACTTAACAATTAATCAATTTAACAAAAGCACTTAATATGGTGCAATCTCCAATGAGCAGTAAAAAATTAAACCAAACTTGATAATATATCAAACACCTTGTAAGCGTTCAATTTATCGAGCACTTAGAGTGAATAAAACTCCAAGCTAAACCTTCAATGATAGTTGATGCAGAATTTTCACTTAGCATAATCCAAAATGATTGTGCAATGGTTTTCAAATTAATTTTTCTGCACTAAACTATACCAGAATTTTTATCGATCAATTGAACAATCACAAGCGTAAAAGTTCGAAAAATAAATGAGATAGGGAAAGAGAAACGACACCAGGTTTGTTTAGGCAGTTCCCCTTTCTTCCTCGCTTCAAGTACGTCTTCCCCCAATTCTAAATCTAGAATTGAGATATCTATAATCTTGTTTGCAAATTGTTTTTACAAGAGAAAACTTAGCTATCACACACTCAAGAAACTTTGTTGATGCAGATACTATGTCTTCTCTTCCCTTGATTCGAGTCGAATCAAGTGCCTTGAACTTGTTGGATGAACCTCCGTTTACCGTTACTAGATTGCAAGAACACACCGGTCTTCAATCACCTTCACTCGGCTGATTCTGATCCACACACAATTCGATCCCCAAACCTTGTTGCACAATCCTCCGGTTGACGCTACTAGATCGATAAAACCCACCGTTTTTCGATCACATTCGCTCGGCTAAATTGAATGCACACAAGATCTGATCCCAAAACCCCTAAATCCAATTGATCTTGGAGGACAAAACCCTAGAGGTTTTATTCAAGAAAAAACCCAATAAAACACTCACCCCAAATAAGCGACAATTCTATGTTCGGACGTTATCACCTCATGATGCAAAGAATCAACAAAAATGATTATGTGTATTTGTTGAAAAGATGCAAGAATGAAGATGAAGGTGATGAGAGAAAAGTTTCAATGTATATCTTTCACTTTTTCTTGTTCTTGTAAAAAATGAGGAACCAAGTATTTATATGATGCTAGTACCAACTACAAATCGTAACAGCATTTTGAACTTAGAAAAAAATCAGAAAAATGAGTTATATGCAGTGAACGGTCGACCATAGACTAATAAGGGTCAGCCTGCGCTGACCCGAGGACAATCTGCGCAAATTGGGGAACCATGCGTCGACCGCTACAGGGGGCATGCGTCGACGCATGGCTGAAGAAAATGCATAAATAGAAATGTTGACAGTACGCATCGACCACAGGGTCAGCGTGCGCCAACCCGAGCAAAACATCAACAATGCCAAAATGTCATAAGTCGACCAGAGCCTAGTTTAGGTCGACTCAACCTACCAAAACACTTAAAAACTGATTTTTGCACATGTTTTCATCTACTTAGGCACTGTTTTGGCCGAATTGGTGGTCGTACCATCAACTGTGCATCTGAAAATGAAGTATTACATTTCTAAGGGTCTGGTCGCCATTTTACATGGGCACATCAAGGCAGCAAGGAGATGCTTCAAAGCCGCCACCAAAGGACTCAACACCATTGCTGCCAAGCCGAAGACTTCCAGCAAGCCGACCTTGCCCAGTAGCTCCGAAGATGACCAGAAGGAGACCAAGACTTGCCCGAGCAGCTCGTCGACTTCGACCAGCACCGGCGACAGCTCCCATCCAAGGCGCCCAATTCCAGATGGTGAGTTCGAACTCGTCCTTCTCGGCGATGACCCTCAGCGAGGAGTGAAGATAGGGACCTGACTCCCCGACATAGTGAGGAAACAGCTCAAAGCTTGCCTCCGAGAGAATGCGGATCTGTTCGCTTGGAGCGCCGCGAAAATGCCCAGCCTGGATCCTGCTGTCGCCTACCATCAGCTCACGATAGACCCAGCCGCTAGGGCTGTAGTACAACATTGGAGAAAGCAGTCTCCGAAGAAAATGGAGGCTGCTGAACAAGCTGTAAAAGAGCTCCTCGAGGCAAACTTTTTTTCGGAAGCCAAGTACACTACTTGGCTGTCCAACATTGTACTCGTCAAAAAATCTAATGGAAAGTGGCGTATGTGTGTTAATTATACTGATCTCAATAGGGCAAGCCCTAAAGATGCTTACCCTCTCCCCAATATAGATAAACTTGTTGATAATTATGCCGGTTTTAAACTGTTATTATTCATGGATGCCTATTCAGGCTACAATCAAATACCAATGGCGAAGAGCGACAAAAGGTACACGACCTTTATGACCAATTCGGGCAACTATTACTACAACATAATACCCTACGGCTTGAAAAACACTGGCGCTACCTACCAAAGGATGATGAACAAGGTCTTCCGGGGAGAAATAGGGGACATGCTCAAAGTCTATATGGACGATATGATCGTGAAATCCCACGAGGAATCCGATCACATGGCATTTGAGAAAAGTCTTCGAGCAGGCCAGAAAATACCAAATGCATTTCAACCCGGAGAAGTGCACGTTCGGGGTACGAGCGGGCAAGTTCTTCGACTTCTATCTGACCGGACGAGGAATCGAAGCTAACCCCGACAAGTGCATGGCTTTCTCCGAGTTTCCTACTCCTAACTCGAATAAATCCACCTAATCCCTCAACGATATGCTCGCTTCATTATCTCGTTTCGTGGCTAAGTCTGCCCAACACGTACTACCCTTCTTCAAACTCCTCTGTAAGGAGGCATCTTTTGAATGGACGGAGGAATGTGACCAGAGTCTCCTCCACCTAAAACGAGCATTGTCAGAGCCATCAATCCTCTCTCGGCTTGACAACGGCAAAACCCTGTACCTTTATCTCGTCGCGGCAGCCGAGGCCGTCAGTGCCGCCCTTATTCGTGAAACGCCCGACGGGCAAAAACCCATTTACTTCATGAGCAAAGCCTTGCAAGGACCAGAGTTGAGGTATCAACAGATAGAGAAAGTAACCCTGGCCCTCTTCAACACTGCGAGGAGACTGAGGCACTACTTTCTGGCCCACACCATCGTGGTCCGAACAGATTAGCATATGAAACAATTGTTAGGCCGACCAGATATGGCCGGCAGAATGCTCAAAAGGTCGTTGGAGTTGTCCGAGTTCGACATCCAGTACGAGAGCAGAAAAGCACCCAAGGCCTAGGTTCTGGCCGACTTCGTCGCAGAGATGACATTCGCCGAGTCCCCCACTTACGGGGTGCGCAAATCGGCAATCTTCGTCGACGGAGTATCCAGCTCGGCAGGAAGCGGGGCATGCATCATCCTAGAAAATGAGGAAGCCGAGGAAGTCTTACCTTATCCTTCCCTACTTCCAACAATCAGGCTGAGTACGAAGCCTTCCTCGCTGGTCTACGCCTGGCCGAAGACCTAGGAGCCGAGGAAGTCACCATCTACACTGATTCTCAACTCGTGGCCCTTTAAGTGCGAGGAGAATACCAGACCAAAAATGACAACCTGTTTGATTACTTGTCCCTGGCCAAGGAGAAGATGACAAGGTTCGTGATTGTAGAAGTAAAACATGTTCCCTGCGAGCACAATGTCAGAGAAGACGTTTTATTAAAACTGGTGAGCACGAAGAAAAAGAATGGAAACAAATCCGTCATCCAGGAAGTACTTCCTCGACCCAGCATCGAGAAAGTATCTGCGGTCCTCGACGTGCAAGTCATCGGCGACAGCGACTGCTGGATGACCCCGTCTACAATTACCTCGCTAGGGATGAGCTACCATCCGACCCCAAGAAAGCCAGCATAGTCAGGCGCAGGGCCTGCTCCTACGTCCTGGTCGAAAATAAACTCTACAGGCGAGGATTCTCCATCCCTTTGCTCATATGTGTCAAGGAAGAGATGGTCGTCCATGTCCTGCAGGAAATCCACGAAGGGATCAACGCTCAACATCTAGGGGGAGATCCCTCGCCCGGAAAGCCCTACGAGCAGGGTACTACTGGCCAACCATGAAGCACGATGCTAAAGAGCACGTGAAGAAATGCGACAAATGCCAATGACACATGGACATGTACTTGGCTCCACCCAACGAACTCAAAGCAATGTCCTCCCTGTGGCCCTTCTCATGGTGGGGCCTAAACATCCCGGGACCATTCGTCGTGGGGTCGAACCAGAATAAGTACTTGATAGTGGGGGTTGATTACTTCACCAAGTGGATAGAAACAGAGGCTCTGGCCAAAATAACGGCCCACAACATACTTCACTTCTACAAGCAGAACATCCTTGCCCGCTTCGGCATTCCCTAAGCTATAGTCACCGAAAATGGGACGCAGTTTACAAACAGAAAGTTTCAGGACTTCGTCGCCCATTTAGGTACGAAACAACACTTTGCGTCCGTCGAACATCCCTAAACTAACGGGCAGGCCGAAGCGGCGAACAAGGTAATCCTGCGGGGCCTCAAACGAAGGCTAGAAGAAATGAAAAAAGCTTGGGTCGAGGAACTGCACAGCATGCTCTAGGCCTACCGCACTATGCCCCATTCTTCGATCGGGGAAACACCTTTTCGCCTAGCTTATGGAACTGAGGTAGTGATCCCTATCGAGATACACGTGCCATCCAAGCGGACTAAGTCCCCCCTGGAGGAGGAGGCAAATAACAAGGCATTGAGGGAGGAGCTAGACCTCGTCGAAGAGGTCCGATAAAAAGCAGCTCTCTGTGAAGCCTCATTAAAATAAAAAATTTCGATCATGCACAACGCCAAGGTTATACGGCGAGAATTCCAAGTGGGCAGCCTTGTCCTAAGAAGGAATCACAAGGATTCTCGAGAAGGCAAACTCGCTGCAATCTGGGAAGGACCCTATCGCGTCTGGGCAAAGACGGAGAATGGGGCCTACTACCTAGAATACCTCAACGGGGAAGAACTTGCTCAACCATGGAACACTGAAAAGTTAAAATAATATTATAGCTAAGGCCCTAACCATCGGCTTGCTTCGTCAATGCGACGAGCATAACGTCCCAACTATGGATGCGCACCCAGGTACAAGCGCTACATACCAACTAAGGCAGGATCCTGCTCAAGAACGAGCAGAACCCATGTCCGATGGCGGTTCCTCAACCGAATCCACCCTCGTCAAAGTAGTGATAGGAAGAACACCCAGCTCGCGATGGGAAGTTCACGCCACGAACTCAGGCCTCAAACGCGACCTGAGCTCCGCTCTCATGCCCGGTAACGACCCTGGCAGTTCAATAAGTTCCCCTCACCGACGAACACATCTCAGTCGAGCAGACCCCGAAACAACAAATCATTAAGTCACCCTTATCACGGGAAGACACTCGTATCGAGCAAGGTTATTACACTTAGCAAAAATAAAAACGTATAAAGCCATGCGTAAACACAAATTATACAAACAAGCCAGAACGGCAAAAAACATACATATTACATTAGCAGGTGGTCACAAGAACCACATATTGTACTTGTTACATAAAAAAGGGGGCCATGCCCCACACAACAAAATAAATAACAGAACACAGCGCGCAGGTCAGAATTACAACAAAAGATATCATTCTTCCATCAGCTGGGCCTCCTCGGGGACAGTCTCAGTCGGCTGAAGCTCCTCCTGGAGAATCCAGGCATGCTCTTCTCAGATCAGAAGAAAATCGAGGATGACAATCATCCCATTCTCCACATGGTACAAGAAACTGGTCCCCTCGGTGGACAGTTGGACCCCAGAGTTCACCAGTTTCAGCTGTGACACAGCGTTGTTGAAGGAGTCTTCCCTAATAGCTTCGACGTCTTCTTCCGCTTGCACAATACGAGCAATCAATTCAGCCCGAGTCTTCAGCTCCCGTAGACTCTCGTGGTCGTCTTCAGTAGGGGCAGCAACCGACCTCATTTGATCGACCAAGTCCTCAGCGACTTTCTTCTCCGCAGCCAGGGTGTCATTATCCCTTTTTAACTTAGTCAGCTCCTCCTAAGACTTCTTCCTCGCCTCCTCGGCAGCCTTGGCCTCCTCCTTGGCCTTCTTCACCTTCTCCTCTAGGGCCGATATCGCGGCCTGGGCCTTCTTCAGCTAGAACTCGTGAGGGGAATATTCTTCGGCATAGACCGCCACCATCTCCAGGACCCTAATCAGGGCAGAAGCATCCTGCGCTAACATCGCCCTCTTGCTCGGGCGGTCCATCCCCTCGAGCATTAGAGACTCCGCCCGAGGAACCTTTAGGGAGGAGCCTTCGAAGAATTTTTTGTTGTGAAGGCATGGAGGAAGTTTGAACTTGCTCTTCTCCCCCGCCCGACTAAGATCCATCAGCTCGTTCTACCAGACTCGCTTGAACCTCGAAGTTCCAGGCACCGGAGAACCCTGGGCAGGAGGAGGAATAGGCAAGGAGCTCCCCGACACCATCTGAGGAGGGGGCACCCGTTGAGTAAGCTGAGTCTTCGAGTTCGTTGCACCAGCCTTACCCTTCGCCTGAGCATTCTTTACCATCTGCTCGTGTGCTGAAGTCATTTCACCTGCAAAAACATAACGGGCACATTAGCAAACGGGGATGAAGATAATCTAGATAAACTAAAAAATAAAGACTACCAAGCAATTTAAGGGCGTCAGCACGAGTCCTGCACTCGAGGATCCCCTTTTTGTTGATATAACAGCTCTCCACCTTCTGCCCGCCGTCTTCCTCGAAGATCAAATCCCCGCTCTTAGTCCAGCACTCCGCGGGGGTAAAACTATTAACATAATTCGTCAGCGCCGTGTAGTCGGCTTTGTCATCGTCCCTCAGCATCTCCAACTGAGCAAGATACTGGTCGGTCCCCGGGGAAAAATGAGACCCGCTCCAGTAGAAGGGAAATTTTAGCATTCTATGTGCCACCACTTTCCATTCTCGTTGTATAAATCCTACCCATTTTCATCCGTAGACATCTCCCAAACATACGTGGAGTCCTGGGCCGCCTCTGACATGGGCTCAATAACATAGAGTCTCTCTTTATAGGTCCTGATGGACTCAGAGAATGGTTTAAACAATTTCTTCGCTTGCTTCAGTGAAACCCAACCAAACTTCCTCCCTGAGACTTGCCTCTGGAGATGGAAGATTGTGAAGAACAAGGGGAGGGTGACTCCTATCTTCAGGAACTCACACGTCAGCTTGAACGCATGGATGAACGCCAAGGAGTTGGGATGCAGCTACGAGGGCGCCAGATCCAAGTGCACAAAGACAGACCTCTGGAAGTCGGTGAAGGGCAACCTAAACCCAATGTCCTTGAAGACGTACTCGTACATCGGGAACCTTTCCCCGTAATCCGTACTGATACGATCGTAAAGGTATCCCCAGTAAATGAGGCAAAATAGAGGCATGTTCTGTAGGCTCTGCGGTCCACTCATCCGCGGAGGTCCGCTTAGTTAGAGTCTCGCCGACATCGCTGGGAGTGGCTGAAACTTCTGTGTCGCTGCTCTCCGAGGAGCTCTCCGAGGACGAGTCTATAAGAATCTCTCGATCAGGTTCGCGGGCCATCTTTTTCACCTGAAAAGCAGAGGACAGAAGTGAATTCGAGGACAAAATCAAATCTACCCTTCCACAACTAGTCATCGTCCCCGACCTAAGCCCTAATCAAATGGCACAAGTATTACGCGAGGAGATGCCCGGAGCAACCTCTCCTACGCACACGGGGAGATTTTCCTCGGTCCACTACCCAGAATTCCGTTTGAATGTCCGCCAAAAAACTCATGAATTTGCCGGAAAACCCATAGGTACACCAGAAAACTCATGAGCTCCGCCAGCAACACACACGCTCATCGTCACAATAGCGTAAAAAACAACCTAAACCTATAGTCTCCTAAAGCCCCGACGACCACGACAGCTGCAGAAAGTGGCCAAACCACTGTCTACCACCAACAATCGCTGGAAACTGCTACTGTACTACCTAGAATCTTCCTAACCGCATGCATTCTAGAAAAATAGGAAGCAAAAAAGTTGAAAACTAGTAGGGTTGAACAACTTACATGGTCGAAGAGATATCTGAGGGTCGAAGACGATGCTCGGAACTGGTACGACGACGATTGACGGCGGCTTGAACAACAGTGAACGCAGAACTCAGGTAGAAGAGTGAAGGAGGAAAGAGAAGCGAAAAGTGCAAATGAGCAGCTTCTCCCTCTATTTATAGGCATTCTGAAGGCACGTGCACGAGCACGCATGGATAGGGGCATCATCATGACCCTAGCCTAGCCATCATGACGCATTTAATGTAACATAAGGCTCGAGGCACACGTGGCGCCCCATCTCTTCAGATCACATCAACCGTTGGGCTCCCTGTACGCCGGGCACAACAGACAACGTTACGTATCCTGCAGGCACCAACTCCCCTGGGCATCATAAAATACTCCACCTCGTCGGCAAGCGACGACCCATTCCAGATCTCCCCGGGACTGCGAACTACCCTTAAGTCATCACTCCCATGCTCGAGAGCAACGACTTGGGGGGTTCTTATTCCGGACTGGACCAATGACTAGGCATGGCCCAATCCACTTCTGCTCCCAGAATGGCCTAATTTCCTAAGTCCAGCCAATTGGGGGCAGCATTTACCTTTCTGCCCCTTACCGGGCAAATATGGTCAGATGACCCCAAGGGTCATCTGCTCCTCCTCGGTATTTCCTGCCCGTTACGCACGGCTCCACCATCCAGAAACAGTCACGACACCAGTGCCCGGAACTACATCTTTGCCCGTAGCAACGGCTAGTTTCGGGCCCCTCTGCCCGTCCCAACGGCTAGTTTCTAGCAGTTACATAGTCTTCGGGAAATGGTTATTTTGCCCCGAAAATAGGAACCGTTGGCCAGTGCTGGGGGAACTATAAAAAACCCTCTCAAATAGTATTCAAAATCATCCTACGAAATACATACTTTGTACTTGCCTTTCTTTCTCTCCCGATTCTTACTTTAGCATCAGAGTGCCTTGCAGGTACACCCCCTCCTCATCTCACACATCCAACATCACAGACGTCATCCTTGGTCCACTTCAGGTTCTGATCAGCCGTCAAGATCAAAAGTCAATCTGTTACCTAGGTTCTTTGTAAAGGCGACATAACAATATGCTCAGTGTTTGAGATTCAATTCCCAGCTCCTGCAGTTTTATGTTTTATATGGAACCAAAAATACGCCTTTAATTTTTATAGATTTTATGTCGGATATGTTACCTCGGTAGGAAAATCGAGATAAATAATCTCTAACTTTTTTATTCTTTTTGGAACCAAAAAGGTGCCTTTATTTTTTAAAGTTTTACGTCAGATATGTTACTTCGGTTTTTAGTATAACCGCGCTAAAAATTCTTTATTTTTTTTATTGACTCAGTGTCTACCTCATTCACTTCTCGAGCCCTAGCGAAAGTACATTTCTTCTCCAGCCAAAGAAAGAACATATTCTCCAAGGAGCCCTAGCAAACGAAAAAATCTCTCACCATTATTCTCTAGTATGTTATTATTATTATTATTGTTCTTGTTGTTGCTTTGGTCCATTATTGTTGTTTTTATTATTCTCCATTAGTGTTGTCGTTGTTGTTATTGTTGGTGTTATTGTGTATTATTTTTATTGGTTGTGTACTATTTTTATTTTTTTCAGAATCTTTGTGTGATTATGGATCGTATTTGGATGAAAGCCAATAGATTAAGTGTAGAGTATGAAAATGGATTGAAATAATTTCTTAATTTCGATCAAAAAAACCTTCCTGACAATAAAGTGATTTTTTGGTGTCCTTGTAAAAACTGCTTTAACACGAAAAAACATCATAAGGATGTTATATTCAATCATTGTGGTTGTGATAGAATTATTCAAAATTATACGAAATTGGTATGGCATGGTGAAGCGACAAAAAAGAGATCTCTATCACAAACAATTGAAGATGATGAAGTTATGAATGATACTCTAGAAGACATCATTCGTGATATTAGAGTTGATGCTTTCAACAAGACATCATTGGTAGATACTTTGCGAAATGACATGGAAGATTCGTTGTATCCGGGTTGTAAAATTTTTACAAGATTGTTATTTGCATTAAGACCATTTAATCTTAAGACTATTCCATACTGGTCTAGTCTTGATGTAACACATTGTCTTGATGTGATACATGTGGAGAAAAATGTATGTGATAGTCTGATTGGAACACTTCTCAACATTAAAGGTAAGATAAAAAATACTAAGAAATCCTACAAAGATATGATTGTGATGGGTATACGACAAGAGTTAGCCCTAAAAGAAGTAGGAAATAAAATCTATTTCCCCCCCAGCATGTCACACTCTTTCTAAAAAAGAAAAAAAAAGTTTTTGCGATTGTTTGCAGGGTATCAAAGTTCCCCAATGATGCTCATCAAATGTGAAGAAACTTGTGTCAGAGATTGATCACAAATTAGTTAGCTTGAAATCTCATAATTGTCATGTCTTGATACAACAACTTCTACTAGTGGCTATCTGTAACATTTTACCAAGCAATGTAAGGGTAACTATAACCAGATTATGCTCATTCTTCAATGATATATGTAATAAAGTTATTGATCTTGGAAATTTAGATGACTTGGAATACGAAGTTGTAGTTATCTTGTGCCAATTAGGGATGTTTTCCCTCCATCATTCTTTGACATTATGGTTCACTTACTTATTCAATTAGTAAGGGATATTAGAATTTATGGTCCAACTTGTTTACGGTGGATGTATCCGATAAAGCGTTACATGAAGATTTTTAAAGGGTATACAAATAGTCATCACCGTCTGGAAGCTTTGATCGTAGAAAGGTACATCATAGAAAAAGCTATTGAGTTTTGGAAAAACTATTTGTCAGAAGCTTTCTTTATAGGAATTCCCAAGTCTTGTCATGATGAATTTTAGGATGGTAGAGGTATTCAAGGTTTAAATGTTAAGACATTTTCCCGAGAAGTAGTTCTTCAAGCACATTTGCATATATTGAATAACCTTAGTGAAGTTCAACCTTACTTGACCACTCACAAAAGTCTTTTAAAGGAAAAATTCTCTCGGATGAATAAAAATGGTTGTTGACAAAGATAACAAAACTTTCATAAATTGATTTAATGAAAGTATTTCTAAAAAGTGTAGTGGATCAGATCTTTGCAAATGGTTGTCACATATGCATAAATTTAATGTAATTACTTGGAGTGTATACGAAATTTCTAAATATTCATTCTATACAATCAAAGGATGATTGTAGCACCATGTAAAATAGTGAGGTTATGGATAAGGCTGAATCCATGTACTTTTCTAGTTCCAAAGATAACAATCATGTACTAGCATCTAGGGCGTACTTTGGGGTCATTGAGGAGATTTTGTAGATTGACTATGTTTATTTTAAAGTGCTTTTATTTAAGTGCAAATGGATTGACAATAACACTGGTGTACAAACGATGAATTTGGATTCACACGGGTTGATATTCGTAAGGCAACTTATAAGAACAAACCTTTCATCATGGCATCCCACACAAAACAAGTTTTGTATGTCATTGATCTTTGTAACACTAGATGGTCAATTGTTATTCAAGGTAAACATCTTCCCGATAGTACTGATGAAAATCAAGATTTTAACTATGAGACGCCTTGTGTTATCAACACATGTACGTCAAGCATATGAAGACAATAATTCAGATGATGTGCATGTTATTCGTGATCATGAAGAGGAAATATGAGAAAACTATTAAGTAAATGTTTTATATCCCTTTGAAACTTATAATTAATCATTATACTCATTTTTAATCATTGTACTATATATTTAAAGTTGTTGCTGATTGACCTAATTAGTTTCAAATGTTGTTCAAACTATAGGTGCTTAAGGACCAGTGACAAATCCTATTGGGCAGCTTACAAAATTTTCAATTTTGGTTATTGGTTTTGTTTCATAATCCTTTGTTTTAGTTTTGAAAATGGTTTTGTAATATAGGTTCCAAAAAATATGATTCTATAGTCCTGTAATTGGTTCTAAAAGCATGGTTCTATATTCAGGAATATGGTTCTGTAAATGGTTATGTAATACAGGTTAAAACAATAGTACAAAAAAAAAAAACCTTAACCCCTTGGGGTTTTCATAAAACCGAGGTAATAACATTGAGATATTACCTCGGTGCTAAATAAAACCGAGGTAATGTCATTGGGCATGCACTTCAGTTCTGAAAATGCTGAAAATGTTGATGTTAGGGATCGAACCCACGACCTTTTAATTTCTAACCTCGACTTTAGATTCACCGAGGTGACAAGTGATTGCTTTTCACGTTACCTCGTCTGTATAGCCGAGGTTAAATGCAATTCACGACCGACATTAGACATGTTATTTGTAGTAGTGAATAGGCTCTCATGAAATATTGTCACGATTAAATTGTTGTTCACTAGGGTTTCTATTTGTTTTTGCATGGTTAAACTACGAGTAATAAACACAAGACCTCTAAAAACTTGAGACGATTCTGGTATAAAATCTTTTAAATTTTAATATTAACTTTTTTACAATAACATAGTATGATATTAGAAGTGATGGAACATAACAGAGCTGAAAGGAGCGGTATATAGCGGAGCGGAATGGAATATAGATTTCACTCCATTGTTTAGTTATTTTATTAAAAATATCTCATTCTATTACATACATCCCAAATTGGATGAAACAAAAAAAGAGAAATTGGATGGAATGGATTCCATCATGTTTCATTCCATTTCATCCATTATTTGCAAATCCAAACAATAAAATCATATTAGTTATCACTCCACTCAATTTCATTTTATCTCATACCATCAATCTAAACACCCCCTTAAGGTTTTCTAATGTTTATAGAAATCAAAAGAAAAAATTAATGATACATATTTTACAATTTAATTACTCTTTATTAATAAAATAGAAAAAATTAATTGAAATATCGTGAAGATAACATTGACCATATATGTTGCATTCAAATGGAGTAATTTAAACATCTATTATACAAAACTTTTAGATATTTATTTATTTTTCTTTTGGTTGTTACTAATGATTTAAATAATATGATCTGTTAGCTAAAAGTGTGAAGTTAATTGAAATGAAGTTTATGACTTTTGATTTTTAATAATCAAAATATTAAGTTCTTGCAAGAATACTGGTTTGGCAAATAATTGTTGTGGTTGTTAATTTATATTTGAGTATAGAGTGACTATTCTCTAAACTGTCTAATTAATTGATGAATGGATAACATAATTTGATGAATATTATTTTTATGTAATTTAACTTTAATAAAGGAAAGAAAGATAAACCATTATTTATGTGTAATTATTATGATTAGTTCAATTATTATTTTTTTTACTTTTTATAATTTCTTGAGTTGTAATTTGGATTGAATTGTAGATATGGACTTTGTATATGGGTTAGGGGATCCTTAGTACCCTTAATGATGGTATTTTGCTTATTAAAGAAAAAGGGAAACTTGAATCAAAGATAATGGATAGTGAGATGGTTGTTAAGAATTATATTTAAATACACTTTTTAGGGACACTATGACCCCGTTTGTTTTGTTTTTTCTTGTAAATAATTTTTATATTGTGTGGAAAAAAATTTATAAAAAAACTTTTTATAAAAATTTTAAATAAAAATTTGGTTTGAATATTTATTCTTAAAATTTTATTTTAGATATATCAACGTTTTATCGGAAACTTTTTTTAGATATCAAATTTTTTAAAAATTACTTAATTTTGAAACAATTTTAAATAGCTTTTCATAAAAACAATTTCAAATAGCCCGTCCCTAGGGTCACCCTCTTCGGCAGAGGCCGTCGTGTTGTTAACGTGGTCGTCACCATTAATGAAGGTGGTGAAGGCAACTTCGTGAATGTTGTTGTTAGTGTGTTGACTGACCATGATCGAAGAAGGTTGAAGGTTTGCTTTGGTTCCTTGATTTCGGGAGAAGAAAAGGCGGGGGAGTAAAATGTTCCCACAGACGGCGCCACTGATCTTACCGGATCAGAAAGGGGATCAACAGCCAGCAACACGTCGTAAGCTCCAAATTCGCAGGTGGTGGAGAAGAGGAGGAGGTGTACCTGCAAAACACTTCGATGTCAAAGTGAGAATCAGAGCGAAAGAGAACAAGTACAGAAAAATGTGAGTTTAGAATACCTGACCATCATCTGAAGGAGGGTATTTATAATGTGCCTCAATGCTAAACTAATGGTTATCTGTAGTGGGTTAGATCATTAGGTCCAATACGGATAACTATCAAGATCTACGTGGAGTAGAAAAGACCAGCACATGGTCTTCGACCTGGGTCAACTGTCCCACGAAAGACGTAGGTCAGTTGTTAACGTGTCTCCACGTGGGGAGCATGTGGAGTACTTGGAGAAGACGCGCAAGGAGCGTTCCCCGTGCAGGATGGTGGATTGGGCCTTTGTTAAGACCTCCCTGACAAAAAATTGAGTTGGATCGTACCCAACAGTGGACTAGCCTCTAACCCAAGTCCAGAACAAAGCTTTTCCTAAGTTTGAATTTATTTCTAATTTCTTCAATTCTCTCCTTATCAAAACTCTACATTTTAATCTAAAAATTTAATACTCCCGAAAATCATTTTTATAAGTAACAGTTGAGTCAACAAAAATTAATTAATTAAACTTAATATATAGAAGAAACACAAAAAAGAACACTTAAAGTGTGTCGATTCAAATGGCTCTTATAACAAAACGGATGTACTGTAGTAGTATATTCAAAGACAAAAGTATAACATTAAAAAAACAATTGAATTTTGAGCCTGACCGGTCAATTCAGTATTTTAGTACAGTAACTGAATTTTATGTTGACTAACATTATGACATACTCCCTCCGGTCACTATTATAAATAAAAAAAACATCTTAAATTTTGGGCACTATTATAAACAAAAGTCATTAAATGTTAGACTAATTAATACTTGTATTACTATTATACCCTTAATTTAATTCAAAAGTATTTAATATTGAAAGTTGATTCATCAAATAAACTAAGGATATTATCGTAAATTTTACTTTGATTGTACATGAAATCAAGAAAATTAATTACACTTAACTAACTTTCTTAATACGTGTGAAAGTAGTTATTTTAGCTTATAATTGTGACCGGAGGGAGTACATAAAAGACCGTTTTAAAAGTAATTTAAAAAAACATACAACCAAATTATTGAGATTTAAAAATTTTAGTATATGTTTAATTTAATTTTTAGAAGTGGCAAAAAAAATCTATAGATAATAAAATGAATTTTAAAATGATTTTGAAAGATTTAGTTCTTTTAAATTAAAATTGATTCTATTTAAAAATAAAATTTATATCTTTAAATTTAAATGTGATTTTTTTATTAAAGTTTATTGTTCAATTCAATTTTACATAAATTTATTTAAATATAAATCATTTTATTTTCAACTCATCTTTTATCGAATTAATTTATTTAAAATTAATTGTTTTAAACTCAAACCAAACAAATATAAATATAACATTTTCGTATGATATCAAATTACGATATCAAATTATTTTAATCTCCTCTTTAACACAGTTGGAATAGTGATTCTTCCTATTAAATCTAGATTTAATTGAAATGCACTGACAGTGTAAAAAGATTTTATACTATCAGTTAATTATAATCGTTGGATATAAAGAGAAATTTGACTTTTAATTTAATAATCTGTAAAATAACTTAAACGGATGATGGTGATATATTAACAGTGTAAAATTTTTTACACTGTCAATACATAGTAATTAATCTCTTAAATCTAATATCAATCATTATTAAATTAATAATTTTTATTTAAAATTTAAAATACTTTTAAATTTATAATAATGACCGAAAACAGCGAGGGACTATAGCGTAAAACTAAACATTTGAGAAGGTGCTATTGAGAAAAACGATGCTAGCAAAGAGTCAAAAAGTGAAGAGAACAGTGTTAGTGGGCCACATCAAAGTTATTATACTTAAAGATGACCCCACAATTCCCGCGTGAGGCCGTAAAGCCACACGGACCCAACACAAACCTTTTCTTACCATTTGTCAATTTCTATATTAATTTATATTATTACCAAAAAAAATATATTAGTAACCTTTTACAACAAAGAAAAGCTAAACTCCAAATTTAATCACTTTACAAATCATCATTTTGTGGCGGTGTTATTCAACAAACAACTCATACTCTCTGTGTTTCCAGCTAAGTAATGACCTGTCTATGTTATTTCTTTCATTTTCTTTCACTAACATGCATATGGTTTCTTTCATCTTTTGCTGCACTTATTTTGGTATTAAAACTTTCTTTTAAATTTGAAATATATTTTTTTTTGCATTTACATAGCGAAAATCAATATTACTTAATTAGACGTGTTAGATGCGTGTGAGTGGTTAAAATGTCACATTACTTATAAATGAGTGAAATGTTAGATTCATAAAAGAGAAGACATATTTATTTACCACTTTAAGATTTTTGATTGAAATATGACGTCTCCTTCTATTGTAGTCTTGAAATATTAGTTCCATTGATACTTCTGACTCTCTCTCGAATTTTTCAATAAAACATCATCACTAAAGTTCAAACCTTAATACTCACAATTAATTATGTGAATTTCTAATGATTATTACTATTTTTTCTATAGACCAAACCTTAAAGATGAAAGTTGCGTATTCACAATTTTTTTCCCGAATTCAACTCCTTATTAAGTTAGTAGATTTTCATTATTTTTATATATGAAAATACTAGAAAGTTGAAAAATTGAAAACATAGTTGTTGATTTATCTCCCCACATTTTTACATGCTTAACCTCTACACTGAAAAACCCTTCACATAGTGACTATAAGTTCAAACTTGAAAAGCCAAAAGTATATAAACAAGACATTGAAAAAGACAACAATTGAAGCATGAAAACAGAGTTTACATCTTTTTCCACTACCTCACTGCCTCAAAACCTTTCTCCTTTCTCACACCATTCTTCAACACACCTGCACAACTCACCCAATCAGCTACCCTCAAGCATCAAAATTGCATAGACAAAACAAAAACTCTTGTCCACTTTTTAGACATAGAAATATCCGCAAACTTTAAAATAATAACAAAACAACAACTTATAAACAACAAAAACATATATACAAAAAAACATATCATTTCAGTAATTAGCCCCACCCCTTTGGACTTTCATACCTATTTGTCACAAATATACTAAATTGATGCTGCAACAGAAACAGAACCCCTCAGGAATCTAGCATATATTATGTACAATAATTTTTTTTCTTCTTAATTTCTTAATAACTATTCATCGGAAAGTTCCTCTAAATTATTTTTCCTTCTATCATTTGCAAAATAAAACAAAATAAAATAACAGAATAAACTAAATTAAGCACAGTAATTAGCTACTGTGAAACTGTTATCTCCTCAGTTTCAGTAACGGAAAGAAACTTTGTTTTTTTTTCACCTTCTGGTTTTGGTTTTAAAAGGATAGGGGTTTTAGTAATTTAGAGTTCGGTCTGAGACCTTATTATTTTCACATGAAATTGAACTCAGTATTCTCCGAACTTTTGTTTTTTTAGCAAGAATTCGTTTACCACTCCAGCTCATTTGCTTGGTTAGAAACAATATTTTTTTTCATACTAGAAAATCACATACACTAAAACCAGAATCAATAACAAAATTGGGTGGTAGTAACTGGCAACAGATCTATAAAAAAAATTATTTTCTTAATGAAATAATTGAAATTAAAGTGAATTTACCTTGAGGTTTACAATGAGGTGGAACTTCAAAGAGAGAGAAAGAGAGTTGTTTATAAGCAAGACCAATGTCAAAGAGAATCAAACCAGAAGAAGGATCATCAACAATGATATCTTTAACCGGTAACCAAACAAAAAGCTCTTCTTGTTGCAAACCTTCAACACCAATGAGGCTTCCATAGGTGAGATTCGCAGTGATTATTCGTTCAAAGTAGACTCTATTTTCGTACTTTGTTAAACAAGGTGATTCAAGGAAAACTTCTAAGCGACCGTTTTCTGAAAAAGTGTAGGATTTTACTTCTTCTGGTAAGAGACCGGCCGGTAAACCTCTTGAGCGGAGAAGGTCATGAATGGAGGAAGAGGAGGAGAGAGAAAGATGGGGAGAGAGGAGAAGGAGGAGAGAGAGGAAGAGAAAAGAGTGGAGAGTGTTGAAGAATGCCATAAAGAGAAAGGTACATGGAAGGGTTTAAGGTTATGTTGAGTTTGGTTTTGAGTTTTGATGACAATTTTTGTGTGTGTGTGAGAGATTGAGATGGTGGAAAATGTAATAAAGACAGTTTTTTAAGGAAAGAAAAGTTGTGAAATTTTTTTTGGAGTGACTAATTTACCCTTGGTTGGTGACTTTGGTTGTGTGTGGGTCTTTGATTGTTTTCAACCATATTTTATGCATGTGTAGTTACTAGATCTAGATTGTGTTTGCTGCTACATTTTTTTAGATGAAGTAATAAATACTACTGAAATTTATATATACAAGTGTGAAAATGGGAAATTTAATTATATCAACATTTTAGTTGAGTTAAATTTTAAGATATTTTATTTAAGTATTTGAATGAGATGATATTTTATCGGAGCAAATTTTAACAGCAAGTAGTTTCAATTTTCTCTCAATCATAATTGTGAGAGATTGAATTGTAGTATTTCTAGTGTTAGAACTATGATTCATACTTAATATTTATATTTAGACCTCGCAGCCGGACGAAAAAAATGAAAGAGTTAGAAGAATTCATTTAGAAAAAAAAATGGAATTGGATTCTGCCGCCTCTTATTCATTTCTTTGTATTTTTTTTCATTATATCTATATCTCTTTATTGAAATTGAATAAGTGATGATCGAGCAGTTCCTACTCAGGGAATTCTGAACTTCGGTTAAAGATTTTATTTTGAAAATCATCGTGGTTCTAGTATGAAACTCAAGTTTTCAATTGATTCTATAGGGTCTTAACAAAATTTCAAGTCGGCTCACTTGTCTTTTCTCTTGATCCTTAATGGTCTCTTGAATATTCTATTACCAACTAATGATATAAAATATATTTTTTTTAAACTATTCTAAAGGTTTTGGTTTCAAAATCCAACCTTAAACACATAAAAGTGTTAATTCTTTTATAAATTTTTTTCCACTATTAATCTTTATAGTGCGCAGATGATACGTTTATAAAATAAAAGGTTTTAGGATATTTTTTAATTATTTATTTTTAACTTGTTGCATGCAAAAAATTTATTTATTTTATTTATTATTTTAAAAGTACAATACAATATCATATTTGGAATTTTGAACTTAATTAGTCAATTTTGTAATCCCTTTTTATTTATAATTAAGGATGGAGAGATTATCTCTTAAGTTGATTTGTATTTATGTTATGAATGGAGTTGTTGGTCGTTTGCTTAACTTATGTTATAACTTATCTTGAAAGCTCCATGCTTGTTAATTAGTATTATTATTATTAGTATATAGTACATACTACAATGCTTAGCTTACCCATAATTATTGTCTTGTCCTACTCCAAAGTAAAAGCAAAATACTTTAATGTCTAAGTACTACCGTCAATATATATATATATATATATATAGTTTTGTTAGGATACGCTCACCTATATATATATATATATATATATATATATATATATATATATATATATATATATATAGTTTTGTTAGGATACGCCCATCTATTTTTATGAAGGTGTGTTTTAGCAATATGTACTTTAAGGTGTATTTAATGAATTTTTAGTTATTAATTGCTAACACACTCCTAAAAAATAAATAGGTGTATTATAGAAAATGCCTAAAACAAATGCTAACTTACACCCACTTACTTTTGTGTTTTAGTAACATGCACATTAGGATGCATTTAGCCATTTTTAATTAAAACTTGCTAAAACACACCTTCATAAAAATAAGTGGGTGTATCCTAACAAAACCTATATATATATATATATATATATATATATATATATATATATATATATATATATATATTGCCCTATTTCTCCCTATTTTTTATGTAAAGTTCATACAGATGATAATAGTTTTGATATGATGACTAAAGCATTATCAAGAGGGAAATTTGAAGCTTGTTGTGATATTGCCGGTTTGTTGTGATATCGCCGGTTTGGCGATTTCCTCTACATAGTTGTAAGGGGGAGATTTGTTGGGTTTGAGCTTTCTTCCTATGTGGAGAAAGACCAAAATATGAATAACCCATTTGTCTCACTTATTTAAGTGGAGATGATCAATTTAGGGTTGAGAGAGACATATAAAAATAAGGATTCAAAAAGAGAGAAAAGAGGAGAGAAACTCATTCTTGTTTTTCTGCAACCAGTCTCACTAAATCGACGATACCTGGTTCGTTAACCGTTGGATCGAGCTCAAATTTGGTGGGCAGGTTTGTAACACATATATCTAACTTTTGACCGTTCAGAATTTCAATACAACGTCTGAGGTGAAAGTTATTTGCTTCGCACTGAAGCTGCAATTTTGGGAAAAAATTTCAGCTTTTTTATTCTTATTTGTAGGCTAGTTTACTTTGTGATTTGCGGTTGTTAGCACTAGTTTGTGAATCACTTTAAGACTCTCTTGTACCCTTAATTGATTATAGTGGAGTTATTTCTTTGGTCTAAACGACTCGTGGTTTTCACTCTCATATTGAGGGGTTTTCCACGTTAAAAATATCGGTGTCTTTTATGCCTTTATTTTGTTCGATTTGCCGTCTTATATTTGTTTTTGATCCTCAAGATTCCTAGAAATTTGGGGGAGTTTTATATCCGCTACGTATTGGTCTATTATTGTGTCTTAATTTCCCATCAGAGTGGCATCAGAGCTCTTGGTTAAGGGTTATTTTACTTGTTTGAATGATGGAGTCAAATACAAAGATGAAGATGGTATTTTTGAATGGTTATAATTATTATTTATGGAAGGGCAAGATGACAGACTTACTATTTGTGAAGAAATTGCATTTACCGGTTTTTAGTTCTACAAAGCCGGATTCTGTGTCTGATGAAGAATGAGAGTTTGAACATCAACATGTATGTGGTTTTATTCGACAATATGTAGAAGATAATGTTTATAATCATATTGCTAATGAGACACATGCAAAAACTTTGTGGGAGAAGATATAGTCCTTGTATGCCTCTAAATCAGGGAATAATAAATTGTTCTTATTGAATAGATTCATAAGTTTAAAGTATAAAGAGGGGACTTCTATTTCAGATCACTTGAGTGAATTTCAAGGCCTCCTTGATCAGATGTCAGGAATGAGTATTAAATTTGATGATGAACTTTTGGGACTATTTCTATTGCTATCTTTACCAGAGTCTTGGGAGACATTTCGGGTTTCTATCACAAGTTCTGCTCCTAGAGGTGTTGTTTCTTTGGAAATAGCTAAGGGTGGTATTCTTAATGAGAAGATGAGAAGGAAGGCACAGGGTTCTTCGTCTCAACCCGAGGTACTTGTCATTGAAAATAGGGGGAGAAGTCATAAAAAGGAACCGAAGGGTGGTAGAGAGAATAGCAGAAGCAAGTCTAAGCCGCGATACAAGAATCTGGAGTGTCATTATTGTCACAAAACAGGACACGTACAGAAGTATTGCTATAAGTGGAAAAGAGATAACAAAGGAAAGAAGGGTAATTCTAAACAAATGGACCATGAAGATCATGATGATTATCGTGTTACTACTGCTACTAGTGATGATCTTGTTATTCTTCGTCATCATGAGTCTGTTAATCTTGTATCAGACAAGAGCATGTGGATAGTTGACAGTGGTGCTTCATTGCATGTTACACCAAGGAAGGATTTCTTCACATCTTATACTCCTGGTGATTTTGGAGTATTGAAGATGGGTAATGATGATGTATCTAAGGTAATTGGTGTTGGTGATGTTTGCTTGCGAACCAACATGGGAATGCAATTATTGCTTAGAGGTGTCAAACATGCTCCAGATGTCCGCTTTAATTTGATCTTTGTGCATATGCTAGATGATTGTGGTTATGATAATCACATTGGTTCTGAAAAGTTAAAACTCATTAAAGGTAACTTGGTTGTGGCTAGAGGGGAAAAGCTTTCTAAATTGTATTGGACAAAAGCTTTGGTTGCTAGGGACAGAGTGAATGCTATCGACATGGAATCATCTTTGTGGCACCGAAGACTTAGCCATATTAGTGAAAAGGGGCTGAATGTTTTGGCCAAAAAAGATGTTCTTCCTGGATTAAAGAATGTAGATTTGGAGAAGTGTTCTCATTGCATGGCTAGTAAACGGACTAGAGTATCTTTCAAGAGATATACTCCTTCAAGAAAGTCAAAGTTGCTTTAATTGGTGCATTCTGATGTTTGTGGTCCATTAAAGGTAAAATCCTTTAGTGGTGCACTTTATTTTGTTACCTTTATTGATGTTTGCTCCAGGAAACTATGGGTTTATGCCTTGAAGACAAAATACCAAGTTTTGGAAAAGTTCAAAGAATTTCATGCTTTGGTTGAGAGGCAGACAGACAAGAAGTTGAAATGTGTTCGTTCAGATAATGGTGGAGAGTATTGTGGACCATTTGATTCTTATTACAAGCAGCATGGTATTGAACATGAAAAGACTCATCCTAAAACTCCTCAATTGAATGATTTAGCAGAGAGGATAAACCGAACACTAATTGAGAAAGTAAGGTGTATGCTCTCTGAAGCTAAGTTACCTAATCATTATTGGGGCGAGGCACTTTACACGGCAGTGCATGTTCTTAATCTCACTCCTACTGTTGCTCTGAACAGTGAAGTTCCAGACAAAACTTGGTTTGGAAAGAATGTCAAGTATGATCATTTGAGAGTCTTTGGTTGTAATAATTTTATGCATATTCCAAAGCATGAAAGATCCAAGTTGGATGCAAAGTCAAAACAATGTATCCTCATTGGCTATGGGCAAGATGAGTTTGGCTACAGGTTATATGATCCCGTAGGAAAGAAGCTTATTCGAAGCCGCAATGTGGTGTTTATGAAAGACCAAACTATTGAAGATATTGATAAGGTAGAGAAGGCTACACGCAAGAAAGATATTAGTTTGTCTAATGTTGATCTAGTTCGATTACCTAGCCATAATCTGGATGCTATTGGTGGTGATGATCACAATGGCTAGCCATATGATTATGATGATGATTAACAACTTGGAGACGAGGTAAATATTACAAATAATGATGGTGAATGGGAGATCGAATTGTCACAGGATGAGAATCTTAGTGAAACTCTAAAATCATCTCAAGTTTAGCCTAGGAGGTATAACAGGTAGAGACATCCTTCTACAATTTATAATTCTGATGAGTATGTGATCTTGACTGATGAGGGTGAACCCGAGTGTTTCCAAGAGGCCATGGAAAGTGATGAAAATCAAAAGTGGATGGATTCAATGCATGATGAGATGAAATCATTGCACGATAATCACACTTATGATTTAGTGAAGCTGCCTAAAGGTAAAAGGGCTTTGGAAAACAGATGGATTTATAGAGTTAAACATGAGAGCAACTATAAGTCTCCAAGATATAAAGCCAAATTAGAGATGAAAGGTTTCCGTCAAAGAAAGGGTGTTGATTTTAATGATATTTTCTCACCTGTTGTAAAGATGTCATCTATTAGAACCGTGTTGAGTTTGGCTACTACTCTTGATTTAGAGGTTGAGCAAATAAATGTGAAAACGACTTTCCTTCATGGTGATTTGGAGGAAGAGATCTACATGAAACAACCCGATGGTTTTCAAGTTAAAGGTAAAGAAGATTATGTGTGTAGATTGAGAAAGAGTTATATGGGTTAAAGCAAGCTCCAAGGCAGTGGTACAAGAAGTTTGAGTCTGTTATGTGTGATCAAGGATACCAGAAGACTACTTCAGATCATTGCATCTTTGTTAGAAAATTTTCTAATGATGACTTCATAATCCTGTTGTTATATGTTGATGATATGCTTATTGTAAGGAAAAGTATTTCTAACATTAACATGTTAAAGAAGCAATTGGGAGAGTCATTTACCATGAAAGACATGGGAGCAGTTAAACAGATTCTTGGAATTAGAATCATGCGTGACAGAAAAGAGAAGAAACTTTGGATGTTCCAAGAAAATTATATCAAAATAGTGCTATAAAGATTCAAAATGGAAAGTTCTAAGGCGGTAAGCACTCCTCTCGCTACTCATTTTAAGTTGAGCTCTAATCAAAGTCCTTCAAGTGAAGATAAAGCGTTTGATATGAAATGTGTTCCTTATGCGTCTGTTGTGGGTAGTTTGATGTATGCAATGGTGTGTACAAGACCAGATATATCTCATGATGTTGGTACAGTCAGTAGATTTTTGTCAAATCGAGGTAGAGAGCATTGGAATGCTGTAAAATGGATTTTAAGCTATCTTCGCGGTACTACTTCTATGGGCTTTGTTTTGGAGGAGATAAGCATACACTAGTGGGGTACTCTGACTCTGATATAGCTGGAGACATCGATTTCAGAAAGTCCACTTCGGGCTACATGATTAAATTTGAAGGGGGGAGTAGTTGCTTGGCAGTCCAGATTGCAAAAGTGTGTAGCATTATCTACTATAGAGGCTGAGTTTATTGCAATTACCGAAGCATGCAAATAGTTACTATGGTTGAAGAAATTTTTGCAGGAGCTTGGTTTTGCTCAAGACAAATATGTGTTATTTGTTGATAGTCAAAGTGTTATTCATCTTGGTAAGAATCCAACTTTTCATAATAGGTCCAAACACATTGACGTGAGATATCATTGGATACATGATATTTTGGATGCTAAGGTGATGAAGTTGGCTAAAGTTCATACAGATGATAATGGTTCTGACATGATGACTAAAGCATTACCAAGAGGGAAATTTGAAGCTTGTTGTGATATTTCCAGTTTGGCGATTTCCTCCACATAGTTGTGAGGGGGAGATTTGTTGGGTTTGGGCTGAAGGGAAATTGCGATTCAAAAACGCAGCGGAAATTAAAATTTCCCTTTAGCGATCCTTACGAAAGATCATAATCAGTGATAGAATGGTTACCTCTTGTGGCGATGAAACCTTTGATTCTGAACCGAAGGAATGATCACGAGCGATGTATGATGAACAACGCCTCTACTCAGTCCACACGAACATCTTCCTTCAGTCTCAGTGCTAGCTGTTACGATTAAAGGCTTTGAGTGAGAGATAGAGAGAAGGAAAATACGACTAGGGTTTCACACCTGAATTTTTATCAAGTGTTTATGCTTCTGTACAAGAGTTATATTTATAGAACCACTTGTGTGAGCTGCAAGCTAAAAAGCCCCCTTAAGTGCACGCACGCCATATCTTATGATGTACCGTATATAACTTAAGCACGCGGTACCTTACCACAATCCGTATTCCACTTAAGTGCATCGTACCTTACGGTGTTACATATTTACTTAAGTACACCGTACCTTACGGTGTTCCTTATTTACTCTACCTCTTATCAAACTGCCCTTATGTGTGTGACCCTGTAGGATTTCGCGACGTTGGTAATTATATTAAATCATGCATTTAACATAATAAACAGTGAGCGGTATCTAGCAACATATCACTGCTACCCAAGTCACGAAATTGTCATGTGATATGACAAACCTTTTGTGATAGTGCTTGTGTGTACAATTACCTTTTTGCCCTTAGGTTTATATTGAACACAAGGCATATACCGTGTCATCCTTGTTCAGTTCAATATTGGACCCTTAGACATTTATCCTGTTATGCAGGATGGGAAAATTCCATCTAGGTCACTCATGTCCCTCAGTATGCTTTATGAAGTACCCATCAACTGTGTTTATAGTCATCCAATTAAAGACAATGTTTGATCAGCAATAAAGTACTTGACTCTACATCTAGGGTCCATAGTGGTTTCAGGTCGAAGGGTGATATACACCACAATCACCATGAGAGTAACTTATGACACTTTGCATAACATTATATGTAATACTCTCATAGTGGGTCAATCTAGTATAAATATTATTCCTAATATTCATACATATGTTAAGACTTGATAACTCCTTATCCATGATCCATGAGATGTGATCATCAGTCTATCTACATAATAGTCTTAATGCTTTAAGGTTATCCCATTTCAC
This sequence comes from Lathyrus tuberosus, assembly GCA_022829125.1. Classification (NCBI taxonomy): domain Eukaryota; kingdom Viridiplantae; phylum Streptophyta; class Magnoliopsida; order Fabales; family Fabaceae; genus Lathyrus; species Lathyrus tuberosus. Next base: position 2,541,957 of record JALAZF010000463.1, on the reverse strand, counting down.
ATTAAAGCTCGACTACAGATACTTTAAGAATAATGTCCTTATGTTTAATGGAATCTCATGATTAAGTCACACTTAATATTTCTTTAAACAAACTAGCTATTCTAGGGACTTTATCAATTTGGAAAAACAAACATAATAAAGAAATGCCTTTTATTATTAATATATAATTTGATACAAGTACTAAAAGTATTGACTTTTAGAGCTTACACCAACATGGGCTCCCTTCCTATGTGGAGAAAGACCCAAATATGAATAACCCATTTGTCTCACTTATTTAAATGGATATGATCAATTTAGGGTTGAGAGAGACAAAGAAAAATAAGGATTCAAAAAGAGAGAAAAGAGGAGAGAAACTCATTCCCATTTTTCTACAACCAGTCTCACTAAATCGACGATCCCTGATTCGTTAACCGTTGGATCGAGCTCAAATTTGGTGGGCAGGTTCATAACACATATATATAACTTTTGACCGTTCAAAATTTTAATAAAACGTCTGAGAGGAAAGTTATTTGCTTCGTACTGAAGCTGCAATTTTGGGAAAATGTTTCAGCTTTTTTATTCTTATTTGTAAGATAGTTTGCTTTGTGATTTGCGGTTGTTAGCACTAGTTTGTGAATCACTTTAAGACTCTCTTATACCCTTAATTGATTATATTGAAGTTATTTATTTGGTCTGGACGACTCGTGGTTTTTACTCTCATATTGAGGGGTTTTCCACGTTAAAAATATCGGTGTCTTTTGTGCCTTTATTTTGTTCGATTTACCGTTTTATATTTTTTTTATCCTCAAGATTCCTACAAGTTTGGGGGAGTTTTATATCTGATACGTATTGGTCTATTATTGTGTCTTAATTTCCCATCAGGATCCAGCCTACACCTCCTTCACTTATGTCCATTTTTGTTTTTTTTCTACTTAGTTTTTTTTAAATTTATTTTCAAATTATTTTACACTTTTAATTTCTTTTAATCTCTTGACTTTTATTTTCATGTTCCAATTAATTTGTATTATTTGCTTAATTGTTTTTTTCCCCAACAATTTGATGGATTGATCATTAACTCTAACTACTAACTATTGACTTACTAATCCACTAACTCCTAACTTTATTTTCTTGCAATTTATTTCTTGCAATTTACTTTATTACTCATTATCATTCATTTACTTCTTACTATTTTACTTTATGCCTTTTTATTTTCTTTTATCTTTTGTTTGTTTATCTCGATACATAATTGAAAATGAACAAAAACATGATAAAATCGAAAAAGACCAAAAAAGACTTAATCTTTTTCTTTGTGACCTAAAAAAGTGAGACATAATTGGACTTTGTGTATTCCCTAAGCTTGTTATTATGGACTCATTGGACCTTGTGTATGCCCTAATCTTGACATGGAGATCATTATGGACCCATTGGACTTTATGTATGACCTAAGCTTGACATAGAGAACTTTTATGGACTTATGATCTTAATTGCAAGATGGTTATTCATGGCGCTACCCTAAGGCAAGGGGGACATGTAATTTTGATTCCCATATTCATTGCTTAGTTTAGGACACTTTGCACACATATGGCTTTCTCTTAGGCTACCTTACAATGCGACCTTTTATTTCATGCATCTATATCCCTTGTAATTTTCCAGGTATCCCTCCCCCATTTGGTGTACTTTTTATTCCTTGATTTCCTTTGGTTTGTTGTTGTTGCTAGTTATCTCATAAGAACTAGAATCAACCTCACCATTCTTAAACAAAAATCAAAAACCCTTGATCCAACGTCAAGTGGCATTTTCCCAAAAAAATTCAAAAAACTTTTTAAAATACGATTAAAATTGTGCGCCACGAGCCTTAAGTAGTGGAGAAGAAATGATAATGGAGTATTCCTACCCTCATTCTGAATGTCTTGAACACATGATGCTTGGCCTGGTCGTTCGAGGTATTTGTCTTCACTCATAGACTTTAGCGCAATTCAAATCATAACGACCTTCTTTTCAAAACCTAAAATCAACATCAACTCATCAAATTATTTTTACGCCTTAAGGCATCATTTCCCAAACCCTTTTTCAAGGTATAAAAACAATCAACACACACTTATTTTCTACCTCAAACTACGGAGCTCTGGTTTCTTTATTGCACTATAAGGATACGTAGGCACAGGATTGCGAGATCTTGGAGAGCCCACTAATTAAAAAAAACTATTTCCCTCCAATAGCAAGTAACCTTTAGATAATAAAACCCATTCGCGCATAGAACAACCAAGATGGTTCCCGTTGAGTACAATGGACGTAAGGGGTACTAATACTTTCCCCTTGCGTAACCGAATTTCGAACCCGAATTTGGTTGCAAGATCATTTTCTTCACCTTTTAGGGGTTTTATCGATAATTCCCTTTCCTCAGGAATAAATAAAGTTCGGTGACGACTATGTATTTTTCACGTAGCGATAATAATAATTTCATATTATATAGGAAAGATTATAAAAACTTGAAGGAGTGCCCGAGGTGTGGGAAGTCACGCTACAAGAAGAAGAACAATGGTGTTGAAGAAGATGATGATCTAACTAAAAAGGGTGCTCCTTCCAAGGTGATGTGATACCTACCTATAATTCAAAGGTTGAAGAGATTGTTTGCTAATGTAAATGACGCAAAGAATACTAGATGACATGCATATGAAAAATTATGTGATGGAAAAATTCGCCATGTAGCTTATTCATTGCAATGGAAGAAAATTGATACGTTGTTTTCAAATTTTGCCATTGATCCAAGGAACCTTAGCCTTAGACTTGCCACCGACGGAATGAACTCGTTTGGTAATTTTAGTACTAACCATACTTCATGGCCTGTTATTCTCTTAATTTACAATCTATCTCTATGGTTGTGCATGAAGCACAAATATATAATGTTATTAATGATGATTTTGGGTCCAAAGCAACCAGGAAATGACATAGATGTTTATTTAACTCCACTGATTAAAGATTTAAGAATTTTGTGGGAGGAAGGTGTTGATGTTGATGATGCGTATATAGGTGATAACTTTAAGTTGCGTGCCATGTTGTTTTGTGTAACACCCTAATCTCCGACTCAATATTTAATAAAATAGTTCAAATAAAATTCCATGATTAGAGTGTCATGCATGATTCACCATAGCATATAAGCATTAATACAACATAGTCATTTAAAAATAAGCAGTGGGAACTCATTAAGTTCAACATATAAGTCTCAACATTAAAAGAATAACAAAACTCCAACATAAGTAAGGCATAAAACAAACAAATAATGAACAACTCATCCCCAATGCTACATATCAGAGCGACTCCTCTAAGACCCAATAATAAAAGCTAAAGAGGCACCGACGTCGTCCTCTAACTCAAGTGATTATTCTTGTATTTAATTGTCTGCACTCCTGAAGAGTACATACGTCACAACAACAAAAAGGGATGAAAATACACCTTATAAATGTTAATGGTGAAAATTAATAGCAGGATGGTAAACGAGACAACAACAAATATAATATTCTCACAAAACACTATCACAATCCAATTTATAATGCAAATGATAATGCACAAACTCCTTCATTAATATGCATATGGTATCGAGTTTTTTGGATCAAAGGTTTGTTATTGATTTTCCATGTCTTTAGTTCCTCTCTAAACTGTGTCCCTCTCTAAACATGAGACCATCATGATTCCTCTTTGAACCTGACATCACTAGACCGAAGTCCTATTTAACTCCAAAATATATGCATGCATGGTTATGGCATAATAATCACAAAACAAAAATAAATTCATCATCATTTAATCTCAAAATTTATACTCAAAAATAGGTTCATCTCTTGAACCATAAATCGTCAATGTTCGACCTCACTGTGATTCCACTGAATTACTTATCTCAAAAATATAATTAATTTTACGTAATCATATTATAACTCAAATCATCAAAAAGATCTCAAAAACTCGCACTCAAAATAGGTTCCTCTCTTGAACCATACGTTTGTTAATACCAGGCCTCACTGTAATTTCACTAAATTACTAACTCAAACATAATCATATAATTGAATTTAATAATTATATCATCACCCAAAAATTATCAATAACTGAGTAAAGTTGTATTATTACTCCTTAGCTCAAAATCACCTAAACATGCTCAAAACATCTCAACAGAATATTTTATTAATTTATTTTATACTCATAATTCGTCAAAGGCTATGACAATAAAATTTATAACTCAACAGAGTTCTCAAAAAAACTCTAAATAATAAATATCTTCAACTCAACTATAAAATATAATAATAAAAAATATTATTATTATAAAATAAAATAAAACTCACCAGATTTAACTCTAAAAAACTCTGACAACTCTAAAGATGTCAGAGTTACTCGAAAAAAATAAAAATATGACTCCAAAGTACTCGAAAGTATTTTAAAAATACTCAATTAACAACTCTGGCATGATTGATAATAACTAAAATTCAACTCTAAACATGTTTTTGAAAAAGTCTATCTTTACATCTAACTAATACCATTACATTTATTTGACTGTACTTGCATTTCCCTCATTAATATTTAGCAACATTATTATTAACATTAACATTTATTTCTGATTTTCTTGCTTGTACCCTCCTCTCATTTTAGAATTTATATTAACATAAAATATCCTCTCATTTTAGAATTTATATTAACATAAAATATCCAATTGGGTTTTACATTCCCCTCACTCACACCTCCTCTAACTCTGAATTTCTAACGTAAAAACTCAATTTTTATTTTATTCCAAAATGTATATTTTTTAATTAAATATCACACTTATATTTAATTTAAATAAAAATTGCTCTTAAATAAATATTTAATAAAAATCCATGAATTATTCCTAATAATTCTAATTACTCCAATTATTATTAAATAATTAAAATCATCTAATTATCTCTAATCATTTAAAAAATTCCTATTTTATTTCTCCACTCTCAAACTTTATATTCCCAATAATTATTAAATTACTAAAATACCCCTAAATCACTCAAAACACCAAAATAGCACAAATAATCAAACAACATGCATATATAAATACCCAAATAATTAAATAGAATATTAATTTAAAAAGCAGGGTGTTACATTTAGCACAATCAATGACTTTCATGCATACAGTAATTTATCTGGGTACAACGTCAAGGGACAACAATATGTGAAGATGATACATGCTTCCACCAATTAAAAAAATGGAAAAAGACTGATTACCTTGGGCATAAAAAATTTCTAAGAATTAATGATCCATACCGCAGATTACGAAAGACTTTTAGTGGAAAACAAGAGTTTGGTATCCTCCAAAGCCCTTAACCGGGAAGGACGTTTATAAAAGACAAAAACACATTAATGTTGTCTTTGGAAAGAAACGAAAAGGGACCGTGTAGAATTTTTTTTGGAAAAAGAGGTTGGTGTTCTTTGATCTTCCATATTGGTCTAGCCTCAATGTAAGACATTGTCTTGATGTCATGCATGTGGAGAAAAATATATGTGATAGTTTGATTGGAACACTTCTAAACATTAAAGGAAAGACAAAAGATACTAAGAAATCTTGTGAAGATATGGTCGTGATGGGTATACGACAAGAGTCAGCCCAAAAAGATATAGGAAATAGAACTTATTTGCCCCCTGCATGTCATACTCTGTCTAAAAAAGAAAAAAAAAAGTTTTTGTGATTGTTTGAATGGTATAAAAGTTCCCCAATGGTACTCATCAAAAGTGAAGAAACTTGTGTCAATGAATGATCTCAAATTAGTTGGCTTCAAATCTCATGATTGTCATGTCTTGATGCAACAACTTCTACTAGTGGCTCTGTGTGACATTCTACCAAAAAAAATGTAAGGGTAACTGTAACACTCTAAACCCTAAACCACAGGGTAACTGTAACACCCTAAATCCCAGCTGGCTTCAAATCTCATGATTGTCATGTCTTAATGCAACAACTTCTATCAGTGGTACTTCGTGTCTTTATCGAATAATTTAATTATAAAGACAAGCACATAGGGTGTCACACACATCAAAATAAAATCCTGCTTCGTAACACGAGTTACATTAATTCGCATTAAACTTGTCATCACATGCTCACTTACATTTTAAAGTATCATCGTAGTGGAAATATCATCAACAGTTATGGAAGGTAAGGTAAGTAATGACATTTATCTCAAACTTCAACTTTACTAACAAAATAAGAGAGTTATAATCAGTCCACTCAACATGCTTAAGAATTCACAACAACAAAATTAGTCTTATGACTTCAACATAAACATGTCATAAAATTAAAACAAGTGTTCTCAACCCGATGATACATAATCATAGCAAGACGCTACTAAATAAAGAGCTAAACTAATAAGCAACTCCATGAGCTGGCTTCCACTTACTTCAGCAATGCTACCCCCGAGTATCTGCACGATGCCCATGTAAAGGCAACGTTCAAATAAAAGGGGTGAGAATACACTTCAATAATTACGGTGAAAAAATTAAAAGTAGATTCACTAACAACAAGTACACACTAATTAATTCAACATCAACCCATCAATTATTCTCATCCATACAACATAACACCAGAAATAATCACTGAATGCAACACAATGCAGATATACTCGAGAACTGACTCAACATGCACATGGTACCAAATTATGAACACTTAGGTTTATTTCACTCCATGATCCCCATCAAAGGATCAATTATCTCTTGGAACCAGAGCACACCAAAATCGCTAACATCATCCTGTGTAACACTTCACTAATTCCCCATGATATGAATTAGCTAACTGCACATGATCCACTACCATAGTGAAGCTGAGGAGTCCCAGCTAGCCAAGAAACAAATAGAACTAGGCGAAACTCCAACTTGTAAGAGAAAGGACTCCCCAGCTTCAGCTGGCGACTCTGCTGGGGATCGAACCACACATAGAGACGAGGCTCATTAAAAAGAAACAAAGTTCAGACAACATGAATGCATGGACTTTCAACATACAACAACACATACACATTGGCCCATCTTCTAACCGTGTATGTCACCAACAACATCCTCACCATCAAAATAGCATGCATATATTTAAACATGCAACATCATTAACAACATCATCATAACATCATACACCATACACAACATTAATTAATATTACTACAATCGACAACATCAACTTCAACAACTCAACATATGCACATTCATAAACATAAAATCACGTTATTTCATTATATCATCAATAATTCATTACAATAACTCAACAAATCGCTAATCGGACCCACACGCCCTCATAAACATTCCTACTTTAGACACCTAGATATCATTCAATGATTACACAAAGCACTACCATGATGTAGTTCTGAGCATTAGCTTTCCAACACTTCAAACGGGGCATCATTTGGACTTACGGATCGAAAGTTATGATCAAAACAAGAAAATTAAGATTTTATGTGAAAAACAGGGTTAGGAGTCAACTCCCAGCTCTTATGGGTCGACTCCTACTGTACAAACTTAAAAAAAAAACTGTTGGTTTTAATTCGACTCCTAAAACGTATGGGTCGACTCTCACTATTGTTTTTACCACATAAAAAATCAGTTTTTAAACTATCCAAACACTACCTTATGTGCCAACAACTTATTTTACAAAAATCTATCGAATAAATCCAATTTCCTACTGTTATAGCATCCTAAACTGATCATTTACTTCATTGGTTCATGAATCAACAACACATCACAACAATATCATCATGTTTATCATCTCTAAATTACCATTAACACACTTAAGGTCACAACCTTCAAAGATCAATCAATGGCATAATATCATCAAAACATAATTTATGCATACATAGGGTACACGAATTTCACACCAATTCCATCATACAACAACAATTATAACACAAAAATCTGAATTGGGATTTAGAACACCCAATCCTAAGGAGTTTAAGGGTCCCTCCATCTACCCCACATGCTTTAACATCCATTAGAGAAGCACATCTCCCCCTTACTTGAAATCTTAGCAATTGATGCAACCCTCTCTTTATTTCCCTTCTTCTATCTCTATCCAATTTGCCTCTTTTGCTCCAACTTCCAAAAACACATACTAATACTCTTAGGTTCCCCAAATCCCTATTTTATTCCAAAACCTAATTCCTTCCAATTAGGCTCTTCATTTTTACCATCAACTTATCCTCATATTGCTCCTATACCCTCACTCCTCTTACTAACTCTAATTTTATTTTATGCTAATTATCCTAAATATTATCCTCTATTTTAATTAATATGATAAAGCTATTATTTTACCTATTAAAATAACTCTAAATTATTCCTTCCGCTCATAATTATTTTACCATGCCCCTAACTCAAGGACTCACACCCCAAAACCAAACCAACAATTAAATAAATAAAAAAAGCATAATTAATTAAATAAATACGGTAAAATATTCTATACGCAAAACGGGGTAATACAGTAACTATAATCAGATTGTGTTTATTCTTCAATGTTATATGTAGTAAAGTCATTAAACCTGGAAATTTTGATGAGTTCGAACATGAGGTTGTAATTATCTTGTGTCAATTTGAGATGTTTTTTCCTCTATCGTTTTTTTACATTATGGTTCAATTAATTGTTCATCTAGTAAGGGAGATTAGAATTTATGGTCCAGTTTATTTATGGTGGATGTATCCGATAGAGCGATACATGAAGATCTTTAAATGGTATACAAAGAATCATCATCATCTCGAAGCTTCGATCGTTGAACGGTACATCACCGAAGAAGCTATTGAGTTTTGTACAAACTATTTGTTAGAAGTGAACTCTATTAGAAACTTTTGAGTCTCGTCATGATGGAAGGTATGATGGTAGAGGTATTCAAAGTTTAAATGTTAATACATTTGACCAAGATGTAGTTCTTTAAGCACATTTGAATATATTGAATAACCTTAGTGAAGTTCAACCTTACTTTACCATTCACAAAAGTATTATCAAGGAAAAATTCCCACAGATGAGTGAAAAAATGTTGTTGACAAAGCATAACAAAACTTTCATAACTTGGTTTAATGAAATGGTTTCTAATGAGAGTAGCGCATCAGAGATAATAAAATGGATGACACATATGCCTAAGTTTAATGTAATAACTTGGATTTCATACGACATTACTAATATTTATCGTATACAAAATCAAAGGGTGATCGCAGTACCGTGCAAAATAGTGGGGTTATGGTTGAAGTTGAATCCATGTACTTCTCTAATTCAAAAGATAAGAATTTTATACTGGCATCTAGAGCGTACTTTGGGGTCTTTGATGAGATTATGGAGATTGATTAAGTTACTTTTATAGTGCCTTTATTTAAGTGCAAGTGGATTGACAGTAACATTAGTGCTGAAACTGATGAATTGTGATTCACACAGGTTGATCTTCGAAAGGCAACATATATGAACGAACCATTCATCATGGCATCCCAAGAAAAAACAAGTTTTTTATGTCACTGATCCTTATAACACAAGATGATCAATTGGTCTACAAAGAAAATATATTCCTGATAGTGATGAAAATCAAAATTTAAATTTTGATACCCCCTCTTTCGGAACACATGTAAGTCTCTTATAAAAAAATGATTCTGATGTTGATGTGATGCTATTCATCAAGAGGGGATACGAAAAAATAGTAAGTAAATGTTTTATATCACTTAGTAATATATATTTACTCATTTATCTTTTATATTCTTTTTACTAAAGATTTAATGTTGTTGTTGCTGTTGTTGATCTTAATTGGTTTCAAATGTGGTTCAAATTATAGGTGTTTAACGACCGATGACAAATCACATAAGATAACTATTGGATGGCCTACAAGATTTTTCTTTTTTGTTATTGTTTTTTTGGTTAATCATTTGTTTTAGTTTTAATTTTTTGTAAAATTATAAGTTGTACCTGTTCCATTTTGGCTTTAAAGATGGTGTAAACAATTAATATTTTTGGTACAACGATTCTATTTGAGAAATGGGCAAAAGGTACAAAGTATTTATTTCATAAATGGTCAAAATATGGTTCTATAATAATGTATCTATTTTAGAAATGGCCAAAATATGATTATGTAATACAAGTTCAAACTAAAATATAGAAGAAACAAATAACAATGTTTTCTCCTTTGTTATTATTTTAAATCAGGGTAATAATACTAATCTATTACCATGGTTTCTCAAATAATTGAGAAGAAATGTGGGGCGCGCCATCCAGTTATGAAAAATAATAAAAAATGCAGAAGTTGAGGATCGAACCCATGCAAAGAACACTTTAGCCCTTTGTTATTGCAAAACTGAGGGGTAAATTAACAAGTTTTCATGACGCCCTTCGTTTCCTCGCCTCTTTAACTGAGGTTTAATCCATTTTGCATCTGAGGTAAAATGGATATTGTTGTACCATAATTTTTACCCCTAAGATTTCTCACATCTCATTTGCATCTTTGCCACAAACAAGATCATGCCTCTGTTCCTCTATCCCTCTCATCTTTGGGTTTATGCCTTGCAGGGATCACCGAGCATCTGTGTGTTTCTTATTTGCCTTTATTTACTTATGTTTACTAAACTTTAATAAAAATCCAAAAATATGTTTGTTTTCCTTTATTAACTTTTTCATGAAGAATTTGGATCAAGAATATCAAATACCAGTCCCTCAGCTCGAGTGAAATTCATCTGAACAAAGTCAAAGTTGATATGCAAGCAATTCAAAATCATCTAATCAAGAGTTTCCAAGATTTAATTGATTATTATTCAAGAGACTTCAAGGTTCATGTGTTTATTTCCATGCCTTCTTTGACAAGTCAAAAGAATCAAGCCAGAGCCAAGACAGCACAACAAAAAGCCATTTTCTTCATTTTTTCGATGTGTTAATCGATTAACTAAAATTGGCCTAAAATGGGTTAATCGATTAACACGTGCATTTTTTGGCTAAAAATAGCAAATTCAAATTCTGCAGCATTTTGGCACTAATTTTCAAATATTTCATCATGAGAATATTCTAGATCACTTCCAAATAATTCTTCTACATCATCATAATTAATTCCCACCATACACCTTCACTAATCACCACTTGAACTTGATTTTGCCTCCAAATTCAAATTCCAAGCCTAACTTTGGCTCCAAACCAAACTCCAAGCCACCAAAATTTCCAAGCCTAAATCCTATAAATAGAGGCCTAATTTCATTCATTTTTCAAGCTTTTGATAGCCAAATTCACCTTGTCAAAATTCTTCTTGACTCTCTTAATTTTCTCCAACTACCAAATTTACCAAAGCTCTTTCTTCCATTGAAGTTAGTAAGTTCTTCATTGGAGCTTACTAATCTTTGAGCTAAACCTCCATCCAAACACTTTTTCATCATCAATTTCTGTAGATCAAGGCTTTGGAGTGTGGTTCTTGAAGTTGATTTGAAGCAATTTCAGATTTGGAAGTGGTAAACTCTTGATCCACCATTGTTGTTCTTGATACATCATTCACAATGTGATCTATTGTTGATTCTTCTTGCTTGATCTTTGGATCTTGCAAATTGTGATCAATTGGTGTTATTTGCTGTTGTTTTACTTGAATTTTCGTGCACAATTGCACCCTTGATCATGAGGTGTTTGAAAAAATGAACGATCAAGGATTTTGCAATTTTCAAATTGATTTGCTGTTGTTTTTACAGTGTTAATCGATTAACCAAAAACAAGCACAAACTGGTTAATCGATTAACAGTTGGTTTCTGCGCCAAGAACTTCAATTTTACATTGGTTAATCGATTAACCAATTTTGCACTGCAAATGGTTAATCTCTTAACCAGTGTTCAGAATGTGATTTTTTCTTGTTTTTGGGACTGTTTTGGTTCCTTTTCCTTTTCCTTCCCTTTCCTTTGGTTCTTTGCCTTGGATTACATCTTTGTGTGGTTTAATTAGGCATTTCTTCAGCTATTTCTCATTTTCTTTGGATCGATGAAAATCTTCAATATCATTGGAGCTTGTTTCAAGTTCTTGATGAAGATGAGATCGTTACCACTTTTCTTTTCGTGCGGCATTGCTTTCAGAGAGTGATCTACATATCACTTCTCTAGCATGCATTAGCACTAATATCGTTATTAACCGGCCTCCCATAGTATGATCTTCTTAATAGAGTGTGCTACAATTGCTTAACATAGCGCTACATGTGACCCATATCGGAAAATGATCATTTGTGGCCCAAATTTATGTTTGAAAGTGCAAGTATGGTTGATTATTTGTCTTGGGTCCATTACTTATGAAACTTGTTGTTAGGAGGCTTTGATTTTATCAATCCTCTAACGAGTCTTTATTAACTTTGGCCTAAGTTCATCATTTAACCATTGTTGATCATTTGTTCTAACAACTAATCACTAACTCACTAACAATATTATTGTACTAATTTTGTTTATGTTTCCTTCTTACTCCCTATCTCTCTTTACTTTTTATGCCTTATGTTATCATATTATATCATTCTATTCGCTTATGCTTTCGCCATTTTTCCTTTGTCCACTTGGACCATTTGTTTATGTTTATGCTTTTTTTCTTTTGTCCATTTGGACCAAAAACATTAATAAAGGCTTAAACCTCTAAAAAAACCCGTTCTCTTAATGGTGGACTATGGTTACTATCCTTTGCATTTGGACATGGAACTTTGGACTTAGAATTAGGATCTTAACCTATACTTGGAAGCTTGTGATATCAAACCTTGGATTTTGGGTACTTGGAGTTCTTATTTGAAGACTTATTTTGATCAAGACCAAATCAAAAGGGAAGAATGCTTATGCTTTGGAGCTTGCTTGTGTGGTTAGACCGTTCTTATCCTTAGTTTTTTATTTTTTACTTTAGGATAGTCACTTCTTCTCCACCCTTTCTTCAATTTTCAAAATATTCTCTCTTTTTCAAAACCTCCTTATTTTCAAAACCATAACCTCTTTCACAATAAAACCTTGACTTTTGTCAAGTGCTTTTTTTCAAACTTCTTTTTCTTAAATAAATGGCAATCAATGTTAACCATACTTGACCATTTCAAAAGACTTTAAAAAACACTTAACCTCACTTAAACTTTTTGTGCCTTATGCACTTTTTCTTTTAAAACGTTTTCATACGTTTAGACATAAGTTATCTCTTTAAGTGGAATTATTCGCTTGGAAATGACTACTTGCCTTTACATTTAAAATCAACCATAACAAACCAATTTTGTCATTTGTACCACAAACTACGGGGTTTTGATCCTATATTGCACTTTGTGGGTACGTAGGAATGAGGCGACAAGCCTCTCCAAACACAGAAATCTAAAAAAATACTTCTCTTCTCATCTCTTCAATCTCTTTTCAAACAAACCTTTTCAAGCCAAAAAGCATAGATATTTCAAAGGGTTCCTATAGAGTACTATAGACATTTTGGGTGCTAACACCTTCCCTTAGCGTAACCAACCCCCTTACCCAGTCTCTGTTTACTTGTTCTTGTTTAGAACTTGTTTAGGTTTTGTTCGCTCTTTTTCCTTTCCTTTTGGATAAAATAAAAGTACGGTGGTGACTCTTGCATTTTATGAGTTAAGTTAATCAATAGCTTACACTCACGATTTTTTCCACTACAGATATATTTGTAGCAGTGCTTGTAAATATTTGTATAGAAAAAATAATTTTTATGATAAAGAGTGTAGCGTGCGATTTTTGTCGGTGACGCGACCACCTTATCTCCATGGGTTTCTCCTCACCGCAATGGTAGGAGTTGGGGTGCTACTTTCTGATTTCTTATTTATCCTGTGAAGCTGGAAAGGAAAAGGAAGCTATCTAAAACTAACCTTACACGCAAATGTTTAACTGAACAAATGCTTAAAGAGATTAGGGGGTCCGGGGTCAGGTTATACAATGGGGAGTTGTCAATTACCCATCCTATATGTGGTTATCCACAGGTTGTTAGCAATTTTCCTTACTTCTTTCTACTTACTGGTGTTTGTCTGTTGATTGGGAAAGTTTCTCCTTTGGGAGTGTTTGAGAGAGAGTTTTTGACGGTTTTCGGGTTTGTTCCGATGTTTTTGGTAAGGTACTGGACCTAAAGTTTTTTATTGGTATGAAGGTACTGGACCTAAAGTTTTTGATTGGTGTGCTTGCTAAGATTTTGCAATCTTATGCCTACGTATTCCCGTTAAATATAAACAGGGAAATCAGAGCAATCGTAGTTAAAGAGATATTTTGGAGTCTTGTTTAAAGCCCAAGATTGAAGCTGAAAGGATATTTGTGTCTTGTTCAAAGCCCAAGATTGAAGTTAAAGGTTTGACTGAGAGAGAATTTGTCATCTCTAAAGGGAGACATCTCGTCTGTTTATCACAACTGTTGGGTGACTGATTATAAAGGAGAATTACTTTAACTGGGATATGTGAATCCAATAATGCCATAATTTCCTTTATAGGGGGTTTGTCCTGAAGGAGAAAACTTTAACTCAGTGTAGAGTAATGCTATTTTTCCTTTAGGAATCTTTCATGCTAAGAGAGGGACAATGGCGTGGATGTAAATAATCCAGAGGCTTGCCACTTACAGCAACTAGATGAAAGAAGGAATTTACCAGGATAAGAGATAGACTACAGCTTGGATATTTGAATCAACAAGTGTGCCACTTACAACAGTTATATGGAATTATGGTTTGTTTTGATTTATCTGTTTTGATGTGTGATATACAGAGAAATGTCTTCCTACAGAGAGGTTTTGATTTCCTCTGAGGGGATGTTGATTTTTGTGTGCCTTGATTAAAGCCCAAGGTTGAAGCTAAGAGATTGATTGACTCCACTGGGGAGGTCATTATACAGAGCCTAAGAGGAGGCTGGAAAAGACTGACTCAACAAGAGAGTGTTTATCTGTCTTGTACAAAGCCCAAGATTGAGGCTAAAAAGAGAATTGACTCTTTTGGGGATATCATTATACAAAGCCTAAAAGGAGGATGAAAGTTGACTTTTTCGGGGAAATATTTTGTCTGTCTTGTACAAAGCCCAAGATTGAGGCTAAAGAAGGATTTTTTATTCCATTGGGGAATATTTGTATGTGTCTTGTATAAAGCCCAAGATTGAGGCAAAAAGGGGAACTGACTCTACTGGTGAGAGGTTTTATCTGTCTTGTACAAAACCCAAGATTGAGGCTGAAAGAGAGATTGACTCTGCTTAGGGAAATTAATTCCCAAAGCTTAAAAGAAGGCTGGGAGAAATTGTCTCCGCTGGGAAGATATTTATCCAAAGCTTAAGAGAAGGTTTAGAATATTTTTGACTTTGCCGAAGAAAGTTTATATATGTCTTGTATAAAGCCCAAGATTGAGGCTAAATAGAGAATGACTCAACAAGAGAGTGTTTATATGGTGTCTTGTACAAAGCCCAAGATTGAGGCAAAAAAGAGACTGACTCAACAAGAGAGTGCTTTTAGGAGATTGACTCAACAAGAGAGTGCTGAAAAGGTGATTGACTTAACAAGAGAGTGTTAAAAAGGTGACTGACTCAACAAGAGAGTGCTTTTGAAGCTAACTCTACTGAGGAAAATCATTATACAAAGCCTAAGAGGAGGTTGGCTTCTGCTGAGGATTATTGAGGTCCAGAGGCAGATCCAAAATGGGGAATCAACTCTTGTTGAGGATTATAGAAAAGTTGAGGTAACAGATGCCTTGAGGTTCTGATTTGGGATAGTGTTATCCTGATGATAGGCTGACCCTAGCTGGGGGAATTTAGGATGAAAGACTGAGTTTTAGATCCTGTGAGGGTTTCAACTCTACTGGAGATTGGTTAAATGACCAGGGTTTTTTCCTATGTTTGTAGGGAACTTGAGAATGTCTTTGAGATCCAAGAGGATATTAGACTGTCCAAGTCTACTGGTATGGAAGAGTTTATCTTTGTATGATGCCCAAGAGGAGGCGGTGCTTTAAGGGATGAGTGTCAACCCTAAAATTGATATGAGGTTTTGACTTTTTGGGAAGACTGCTCTAACAAAGGATGACTAAGTTCTATCCTATACCTTTAAGAGGTCTTCCGGGTGCTTGTATTAAGTCCAAGAGAAGGCATGATAACTTCTAAGAAGCCGGAGGGTCCTTGTACAAAGCCCAAGAGGAGGCGGGGATGCTTTTAGGAAGCATGTGGGTCCAAACCTAAGAAAAGTTTCACCAGGAATAATCTTTTCTTTAGTGAACAGTTCTAGGGTTTGAAGAAATTAAAGAGAGGTTTCACCAGGAATTTATCCTCTCTGGGGAACTGAACTTCTTTGACAATTTTCTAATAGTGACAGTCTGAGAAAAGTTTCACCGGGAATAATGCCTTTCTCTTTGTTCCATATTGTATAAGTCCAAGAGGAGGCAAGACTGTATCTGGAAATTCCTATGGGGAACTAGTTTTGACTGTGTTGAAAGAGTGACCACTGGCTTTATCTAATCCTAGACCTAATTGCCGAGGAAAACTCTAAGTAGATAATATACAGGCATATATATACAGATGAAATATATACTGTATGTAAAAGAGGGTAGGAGGACTTACAGGTGAGCAAGCTTCCAGCACAAACAAATATATATATATATATATATATATATATATATATATATATGTGTGTGTGTGTGTGTGTGTGTGTGTGCAAGTATGTAAAAGAAAGTTGTTTAAAACTTACAGGTAAGCAAGCTTCCATCGTGACAGCTATATGGTTAGTTGTTCAAGAAATTAAAGAAACTTTTGATAACAACTATGAATTTGAACCTAAATCAAAAGGGAAAGTTGTTTTGAAAAGAATATTGGGGCTTATACTCAAGGAGAGACCCAGATATAACAGTGATTGCACCGTTGATCTGAAAATTGTATCGGGACTTATACAATGACTGAGGCCCAAATTATTGTATTTACAAAGAGGTTAGGTCTTACACTCTATTAGAGGCCCAAAAGTTTGTTTTTGTATAAGAGATGGGGCTTACAACTTAAGGAGAGGCCCATGGAAAGACAGTGATCGCACCGTCATTTTGAAAATTGTACCGGGACTTATACAATGCCTAAGGCCCAAAAAGGTTTTCTATACAGAGAGATGGGTCTTACACTCTATCAAGAGGCCCAAAGTGTTTGAAAAAGAAAAGAAATGGGACTTACAACACAAAGGGTAGGCCCAAATGATTTTGTTTTGAAATGGCGATCGCGCCGAGATTTTTGAAATCGCAGTGGGACTTATACAATGACTGAGGCCCAAAATGGTTTTTATGTACAAGAAATGGGTCTTACACTCTATTAGAGCCCAAAGTTATTTAAAAATTTAAAATCGAGAGGAAACCCTAATTTTAAATTAAAATATCATTTTTCAAAGGAAATTTAAATAATAAATGATAAAATATCAAATATATTCAAAAACAGAAATTGTATACTTTGAAAAATCATGTTTAATCACATGAAAGTTTGAAATTCAATTGGTTTTGAAAGATCAAAGTGGGAATTTTATTTAAAATGTTTAAAAATAAATAAAAATGAAATTAATTACAAAAATTCTAACTATATTAAATGAATAATATAAATTGGATTTTTTTTGTAAAACAAAATATTTAAACATTTTTGTGAATTTTGAGAAAAAGAATCAATTCAAAAACACAAATATTCAGAGAGAAATTAATTTTTGAATCAATTAACAAAAATATCAAAATATTCAAAAATTTGAAAATTTGAAAAAGGGCGCCAAGAACACTAAGTTCTTGCCCGCGTGCCCTGTTTCTGCAGATTTGCGTTTTCTCACTTTTCTCCAAGATTTTTCAATGGTTTTTCACGATTCAAGTACCAATCTCGTTCGTTTTTTAACAAGGATCACAACCATATAGTTTAATTGCAATTATATTAAGTATGGAGTAAGAAATCAACAGAAAATCTCAAGAACCCTAATTTCAGCATGAACACAATGAAATTCCATACACGATGGATTCATGGCAATTGATTGAGGGTTATTACTCTACATACATGCATAAACAAGATGACAACTCAAAAATTTATTCATGATGCATGGATCATAGAGTTTGAAGGGTTCAGGCCTACCTCTTGCAGCTGGTGATCGAGTTTGATAATGGAGGTATTGCAGCTAGGTTCCCATGATCTGGACAGCTTCCTTAGGTGCCAAGGAGTGTGTTTGAATGCTTGGAGTGGATTGAAATGAGCTGGAAGTGGTTGTGGTTCCTCAACTGCAGCTCTGTGAAGAACTTGAGTAATTGGTTAGTGATTTTGTGAATTTGATGTTTCAGATGTGATTTTGTGTTATGGATCACTCATATATGATGTTTATGAGGTGTGTGTGTGTGATTGGTTTGGTTGGAATCACTCTCAATCTCAAAACCCGATAGTGACTTGAGTTAG
Organism: Lathyrus tuberosus; assembly: GCA_022829125.1. NCBI lineage: Eukaryota > Viridiplantae > Streptophyta > Magnoliopsida > Fabales > Fabaceae > Lathyrus > Lathyrus tuberosus. Next base: position 2,523,646 of record JALAZF010000463.1, on the reverse strand, counting down.
AAGGCAAAATTGGAGTAAAAAATATATTTTGAGTAAAGCATCAGTTTGGGTGCTTTGGTGTACTTAAACTGATCACAAATGAGCTCTATTTATAGTGTGTCAAGTTTGTTTTGGCAGCAATAGTGTGTGGGAACTGCAGCAGGTCTGTGGCCAATGGTGATCAAATGGAATCTCAAGTCTCCTCTAGCCATTGACTTGAGGTTAGAGCACATGCCTATGGTCTTCTGGTTCAGAGATAAGGTTTAACTCATTCAGTTAAGTTTGCCTCAGTTCATGCCACCTTGATGCATCCATTGAATGCATTGAAACAAAATTGGAGTCTTGGAGCTTTTTAGCCTTTTTAGGATGACATAGCTACATGTAGATTCTTGGACTTGGGAGGCTTATGGATCAGATCATTTCTCTTTAATGTTATCCTCTGAGGTGTCTAAATGGATGACAAGGCTTGAACTTGTCTGATTTTTCTAAATCGAGTAAAATGCCAAATTCTGTCTTGTACAAGACAGTTGGAAATGGTGATTTTGAGGGGATCACATCTCCATGCTCAAATGGAGTTATGGAAAGCTCTTGTGCTTTTTAGAAATCCCTCATATGGTACAATCCATGTGTGATCATAGTTGGTCTTGAAACTATTAGAATCCAACCGAAAAAACCTCATGAACTTTGATGTCCAAGACATGCAACTTAGGCAGATTTTCACTAAGTGTTGAAAAATGTCATTTTCTTCATTTTTGTCATTTTGATCACTTCATAACTTATAATCCATGAAGAATTGGAGTTTGACGTAGTTGAAGCTTTTGTAGAATGTAGGAAGACCTATAAATCAAGCTTGGGATCACCCAAAATGGCTGCTTGGATCACAAGTTATGATCCTTGGAAGTTGGTACCAAAATCATTCAAATTTAGTAACTTAGAAAAATTTTCAATTTTTCAAGATTACCCCTTTTACAAGTTATCTTGATTTCTTGATCAATTCTTGTTCAAATGACATTATAAATCATATTTTATGAAAATATGAGTCATAAGGATCATTTTTACCAAAAAAGTCATGTTTTGACTATTGGCTCCGGAGCGGTTCGGCGCGTAAAAACCCTAATTCCCGACTTTTGGGGAATGTATCCTCTGAGGGTAATTTAGCTTTGCAAACTGATCCTTAGGATTATTTTGAGCATATTGAGTCACATGTTGAAGTCTTGGCTCATCCTCTTGTGAAAATCTCACTCTGGAGGTCCTAGTCGTCCAAAACCCTAATTTGGCGACATCGGGTGTTTCGAGGCTCAAAACACATGGAATGTCACAACTGTGTGCTTGATTTTTGATGTGAGGGTCCTCTTAATCCTTTTTGGAAGTTTTAAGAGGTTATACAAGTTGAAGATCATGTTATTTCTTGATTGATCTTTTGTCTAAGTGCTCTGAGAGGGTTTGAAACCCTAATTCTTGATAGTAGTGAAAGCTCAACAATCCTTGAGGAAATTGATGAGGCATGATGGAACATCCATATTGTGGCAATGACCCTCAAAATTATGGGAAGTCTTGGTGGTAAAAATTTGGGGTATGACAAAGAGCAACATGGAATAATATTCCACCTTTTTAGAATAATCATCTAGGTGTTTATTAGGCTCATAACGAGAATCGTGGTGGTTATGAAGAAGAGAGTCCATGTATACTAAAGCCTTGTTTGATAAAAAAATAAAGGTTGTTTGATAAGCTAGTTGATAACTTATAACTTATGACTGATAACTTATAGCTTATAGTTGATGGCTAATGACTTAGAGCTAATAAGCTAATTGAAGTGTTTGGTAAATTACCCAACATGTTAGCTAAGGTTGTGAAAAGTTACTTTGGCATACAACTTAGGTCTTTATCTTCTCATTTGTAAAAATTTATATGTTAAATGAATAGAAAAAGTGATAGAATAATTAAGTGATTTTGAATCCCATGTTTCATAACTTTCTCCAGAGAATGTGACTTGTCTACCATTGACCATGTTGGCTCATTTATTGCTCATATGAGAAAGGCTAGGCAAAATGAATACTATATGATGCAAATTTTTCATGTGTCCTAGACTATGTTGACCTTCAATTTTCATTCTTCTATGCCACCAATTTCAGTGGTTAACTAGGCAGACATGGAAATATGCTTATATCAAAGGTTTTGTACGTTTATGTCTAAAGTTACTACTAAAGAGAAATTGTGATATAAACGGAGTGGAAAATAAAAATTTCCCTTAAGTTAATTCTTACGAATGAGCATAATTAGTGATAGAATGGTTACCTCTTATAACGATAAACTATTGATGCATAATCAGAAGAAAAGTCATGAGCGTTGAACCACAATTCCTCTATTCAGTCCGCGTGAATAGAGTGCCGTCAATCGCAATGATAGTTACTACAGTTGAATATTGAGAGAGAGAGAGAGAAAGCGCTAAGGTGTAACATGTAACACCCCATTTTAATTTATTTAATCGTGGTGTGTTATTTTATTTGTTTCGCTGTTTAAGGTGTGTGTAGTTGAGCGCGTAGGCGTCGTGTCCTTAACGGATCGGAAATAAATAGAGATGTTGGGATAATAATAAAGTAATAATGAATAATGTGGGGACATATTTAATAATAGTAGTGTGAGGAATATTATTATTATTGTGTCTAACATTATTATTATTATTATTATTATTATTATTATTATTATTATTATTATGGTTAGTGGGAGGAAAGGAAGAAAGAAGAATATTTTGGCTGAGATAGAGAGCAGCTAGAGAACTCTGAAGAGATCAATTATTTTATTAAAGAGACGAATTAATAATTGTTAGTTCAAGAGAGTATTTAAGGTAACTCTAATAATTGATCAATTGGGTTGAGATGACAAATATCAATTGGAGATGTTTTACCCTATCGGATTATATTATATAATATTGGATTTTATATATATATATATATATATATATATATATATATATATATATATATATATATATATATATATATATATATATATATATATATATATATTTGTTAGTAAGAAGGAAAAGAAGAGAAAGAAGAGAAGGAAAAGAGAGAAGAGGAGAAAAAGGAAACTTGAAGAACCTCCGTTTCAATCGCGATTAATCGGGTAAGGGTGAGAAGTTCCAATTATATCATTCTTGTATATGTATATGTATATGTATGTGTTTGTTTGGTTTTATTTTGATTGAAAATGTTAGGGTTTTAACATTTGATAGAAATGGTAAATTGAGTGGAAATTGATGAAATGCATGTCTAAATGTGTTATAACATGTTATTTTGGGTCATGGGGTGCGATAATATCACATAGGTTGAAGGTTTTGATGATTTTTAGGTCCCAAACACGTTTTGGGAGAGTTCTGGTTCGTCCAGATTCACCAGGCGAGCTAGAGGCGAGCCTGCTTCGCCAGAGATTCGCCAGGCGAAACTGACTGGAGACACCAAAACATTGTTTTCGTATTTTCGTCATAACTTGAGATCCGTAACTCGGATTGACGCACGGTCGGAAGTGTTGGAAAGCTAATGAGATATTCTTTCTATTAAAAATGGTTTGGAGGGTAAAAGATGATTTAATTAATTCATGTTTTTGAGAAATAGTCGTGCTGTCGGATTTTCTTATCGCGTAAAATACGTGTGGTCGGTATTTTGTCGTGTATTATGCTATTGTCATATAAATGTGGAGCTTTTAGGCTATTTATGCGATGTTGAATCTTGATATCGAATGTGGTTATTGAATGATGGCCTTATGGCATAAAGGTATTGAATAAATGAATTTTGACGTATGATATCGTATTGATGTTGCTGTGGATAGCCTTTGTGGTGTGAATCCTAGTGAATTGTATTTTGTGCCGGTGATAATGGTTGTGGTTGTTTGCGGCCTTATGGTAAACTACATTGTATAAATGAATATCAATGTATGAGGTGAGTAGTTCATTGTGTGTATTAGGATGAATTGATTTGACAGTTGTGGTAATACTAGTGTGTATTACGGTGAGTATGTATCTCACGTGTGATCATGAGGATCTTGAAGATATATAATTGTTATTATACATGTGTGTTGTGTGTAATCTGTGTCATACATTTCATGATGTGTCTGATGGAGACAGCTAGGTGAGAATCCATGATGGGTGCCTAGTATTATCCGGACTCCAATGTGGAGTTGTATGGAGACAAATCATTGCTCAGTGGGAGTGTATGTGATTTGTCCGGACTCCAATGTGGAGTTGTATGGAGATAAATTATTGCTTAGTGGGAGTGTATGTGATTTATCCGGATTCTTGTATGAATCAGGTTCAATTGAATGAACTATGATGTGGTGGAACCACGTGCACGTGCACTGTGTCAGTGTCTGTGTGTAACAGTGCATGGTGTCTGTGGGGGAGTCCCGGCCTGGCTGTTACGATATAAACATTTCATTGTGTTATTGAGTTGCATTGCATTGTGTCATTGAGTCGCATTGCATTATTATGTCTGTGTTTATTGAATTATGATGGACAATGACAAGTGTGTCATGATGGTGATTATTATGTGTTTGGTGGATTGTAAATGGAAGCGACAAGTATGTCGGGACTGTGTGTTACATATATGTCATATCTGTGAATATGAATATATGTTGTGTTTTGGTGTGAGACATATAAGTCATATTGGTGTATATGAATATATGTGATGTGCTGGTGTGTGCTTATATATATATATATATATATATATATATATATATATATATATATACATGTATATCATGATTGTGTATATGAATATATGATATCTTTGTATGCTATATGTGTTAACATATGGTGTGTGGGTGAGTTGAATAATATACGTGAATTTTATGTTTACATATTATGATGCAATCTTGTTATAATTGTTATTTCTCACCCTTCTGCTGGAATATGCTTTTATGGCATAGTGCAGATTAGCCGCTGTAGAGGCGTGGAGGCAAGTGGAAGGGTTAGATCTTCATTTTGCTTAGATCTTTGGTGTCTGCTTTGATACGTAACACGGGAGTCGGGGGAAACGTTTTTGTTATTTATGTTTATATATATTTTGATAACGTGTACGTATATTTCGATGTTATGAAACAACTTATTTTGAAAAACGAGTCAATTATGGATCGTTTCGCTTTATTCCATAATTGAACTTTCCTTTTGTTGGAAAAGGTTTCCTGTTATTATTTATTCCATTTTGTGTTATGTATCAAAATTATAAGCAGGTGGATTACGTTTTTCTCAAATGTGACATCCTTATTTCCGTCGAAATTTTTTTTATTCACTCTGATTTAATTATGTATTATTTATTCGCGATTGCGAATTGGGGTGTTACAATTGGTATTAGAGCAGGTCGGTCTGTCCGACCAAGTTGTTGAGTCGGTGTGGCATGACAGTTGAATATTGTCGATGTTGTTTGTTCCTTAGTACATGATATGTGTGTGAAACACTGTCAGTGCTTGCTGGTTTTCTAATATTTCATCTTCAGGATTGAGAATGAGTTAAGTGGGGGAGAAGCTGGTGCTTCTCCAAGTTGCTTCAGTTGTGGAGCATTGGCTTGATGTGTCGTTGTTTGCCAGATTATAAGTGTTGTGTGGACAATGTTGTTCCCGATTCCAGAGGGAACGCAGAGGTAAGGTTTATGTCGACTAAGGGTTTGTGCCTTAGATAGTTTTGTGCACAAGATGCAAGGAATGCTATTATGGTCTGGTAACGATGGTCTATGCCCCATCATGATTGTCGGCTGTCTATTGACAAATTAAGGAACTGATCACCCTTAATCTCTTGTTGATAGTAGACGGAATTATGTTGGATGGAATAGACGTGTCTTTCCGGCTTTGATAGTGTATGTAATGAATTGTTTCGAATTTGAAAATGTGTTGGTTTGGAAAAGTTGGATTTTAAGGTGTGGAAACTATGAAAAAATGCAGCAAAAAATTCTACTTCTAGTGCGATTCGCTAGGCGAATCAGGAATCGCCAGGCGAATGGGGTCTCGCCATTGGATCGCGGGCGAAGTGCTGGCGAAGAGGAATTCGCCAGGAGAATTACTTAGTCGCCAGGCGAAAGTGAAGAAACAGAACATGTGTAGCTACTGGAATTTTGGGTTTTTAGAAAAATCAGGTTTCGCCGCTGGTTCGCTAGGCGAAGGGCTGGCGAAGAGGTATTCGCCAGGCGAAATCCTTACTCACCAAGCAGATCTGGCTGTTTTCCAATAATTAACTTTCCTTCAAAAAAATTCATATCTTTTGACTCGGGTGTCCGATTTAAGCGTACTTTATATCGATATGAAGCTATGAAAGTGTTCTATGCTGTGGAAAGTGAAAATATTATTTATGAGGCGGATTAGAGGCTTTGGTATGTTGGTTAAGTCGGGATGTCTCTGAGGGAGAACAATCGGGTATTATTGATGGTTGCTCCTCAGAGAGTAGAGAGTGAACTTAAAAAGGACAAAGGTGAATAGTGAGGTTTATATCTGCTAAGTAAGTAGAAAAACTCTTAGGCGATGAGGCCAAGATGTTTGTTATGTTTGTGATAATGGTGTTCTGGAATTGACAGGAAAGCCACAGTGAAGGGTTGGCAGTTGTGCGTGATTTCCAGGTGTGTTTCCGGATGGAATATTGGATGTTACCGTTAGAATTACCCGGACTGTAAGAGCGGTTGGAAGATTTACTGGAAAAGAGATTTGTGAGACCAAGTGTGTCACCTTAGAGAGCTTCAGTATTGTTAGTAATAAGAAGGATGGATGATTGGAATGGTTTGGTTGAGTTTGATTGAAATTACAACTGTTTGGAACGTTTGATAAGAGTGGTGAATTTTGTGAGTTGAGGCTTTGATCGATTTCATGTGACTGGTTAGGTTTGTTATCATCGGAATAGGTTATTATTTACTCGGTTAAGCTTGTATGTGAGTCTGGACAAGTTTGGATGAGGTTCGGTTTGGGTTTATGTCATAAAGACAGGTTTTATTCAATTCTGTAGCCGAGTAACCGGGTACCCAGTGAAAAATTTTACAAAAACTTTAAGAATTTATATCTTTTGGAATTTGGTTGGGCATTACAATGTACAATGATGTTGTTCGGTGTTAGTAATGCGTCTGGAATGTTTGTGGAGTATATGAATCGTATCTTCCATATTTAATTGGATAAGTTCGGAGTGGTGTTCATTGGGGATGTTCTGATCTATTATAAAATCAGAAGGAGAGTATGTAGGGAGGTTGAGAATCGAGTTGCGAGTGTTGAAAAGAAAGGAATTTTTTTTATGCTAAGTTATTCAAGTGAGAATTTTGGTTGAAAAAGGTTAGTTTTCTTGGATATGTGATTTCTGATGATGGTCTTGTTATGGATCCATCAGAAGTAGATGCAGTTCTACAACGAGGATGGTTGGAATTCCTGATGAGTTATGACTTTAGTTGGAATTATCCTATTAATGAAGTTAAGTCGAAAGTTGTTATGCCTGTCTGTTTTGATGGTCAGAGGATTAGAATTATTTGGGCAGTTCAGAGACTGTGTCTGATGCGTGAAATAGCACAGTAGAGTGTGAGGTTGGGTATATTAGAAATGAACTATGATGTTTCTGGTGAATATTAGAGAGAGTCAGAAGTTGGATATGAAATTGGTAGATTTGATTGTTGCGAGTAATCAGAGTGCGCATCGAAAGCGTGATGTGGCACATTTCGTATATGCGTGTGTGACTTGTAAGAGTTCATAGGTGGAACATTGGAAACATGTAGGGATGATAAGACCATTGGACGTTTCAGAATGGAAGTATTAGGTGAAAGGTTTAAATATTACTCATGGGCTACTATGTAGATGGATGTTTTGGTTATATGTTCGATTGGTGAATCGTAGCATTGTTGTAATAATGTTGTGTCGTGGAACTTTATGTTCTTGTTTTTGTTGTTGCCTCGTTTCCATCGTGATGGTCTGAGTGCGAGTAGCTAATTCCTATGTGGGGAATTAGGGGAGTGTTACCTATGGTGAGGGTAACGATTTCGTTGTGTTCTGGTTCTAGAGTGAACCTAAGTGTTCGTAACTTAGGTATTCTTTGATTCGTGAGTTAGTCGTCAAGTGCATTGTATGAACATTGCATCTTGTCGTTGTTGTAGTTGCTGTTAGCAAGGTGGGTTGTCAGTTTGTGTTATTTGTGGTGTGCCTAGTGTGGCAGGGTAGTTGGTTAGTCAGATGCGAGAGTCGTATCCGAAGTTGTTCGTCTCAGTTATATTTTTGAGGACGAAAATATTTTAAGTGGGGAGAGTTGTAACACCCCATTTTAATTTATTTAATCGTCGTGTGTTATTTTATTTGTTTGGCTGCTTAGGGTGTGTGTAGTTGAGCGCGTAGGTGTAGTGTCCTTAACGGATCGGAAATAAATAGAGATGTTGGAATAATAATAAAGTAATAATGAATAATGTGGGGACACATTTAATAATAGTAGTGTGAGGAATATTATTATTATTGTGTCTAACATTAGTATTATTATTATTATTATTATTATGGTTAGTGGGAGGAAAGGAAGAAAGAAGAATATTTTGGCTGAGATAGAGAGCAGCTAGAGAACTCTGAAGAGATCAATTATTTTATTAAAGAGAAGAATTAATAATTGTTAGTTCAAGAGAGTATTTAAGGTAACTCTAATATTGATCAATTGGGTTGAGATGACAAATATCAATTGGAGATGTTTTACCCTATCGGATTATATTATATAATATTGGATTATATATATATATATATATATATTTGTTAGTAAGAAGAAAAAGAAGAAAAAGAAGAAAAGAAGAGAAAGAAGAGAAGGAAAAGAGAGAAGAGGAGAAAGAGGAAACTTGAAGAACCTCCGTTTCAATTGCGATTAATCGGGTAAGGGTGAGAAGTTCCAATTATATCATGCTTGTATATGTATATGTATGTGTTTGATTGGTTTGATTTTGATTGAAAATGTTAGGGTTTTAACATTTGATAGAAATGGTAAATTGAGTGGAAATTGATGAAATGCATGTCTAAATGTGTTATAACATGTTATTTTAGGTCATGGGGTGAGATAATATCACATAGGTTGAAGGTTTTGATGATTTTTAGGTCCCAAACACGTTTTAGAAGAGTTCTGGTTCGTCCAGATTCGCCAGGCGAGCTAGAGGCGAGCCTGCTTCGCCAGGGATTCGCCAGGCGAAACTGATGGAGACAGTAAAACATTGTTTTCGTATTTTCGTCGTAACTTGAGATCCGTAACTCGGATTGACGCACGGTCGGAAGCGTTGGAAAGCTAATGAGATATTATTTCTATTAAAAATGGTTTGGAGGGTAAAAGATGATTTAATTAATTCGTGTTTTTGAGAAATAGTCGTGCTGTCGGATTTTCTTATCGCGTAAAATGCGTGTGGTCGGTATTTTGTCGTGTATTATGCTATTGTCATATAAATGTGGAGCTTTTAGGCTATTTATGCGATGTTGAATCTTGATATCAAATGTGGTTATTGAATGATGGCCTTGTGGCATAAAGGTATTGAATAAATGAATTTCAACGTATGATATCGTATTGATGTTGCTGTGGGTTGCCTTTGTGGCGTGAATCCTAGTGATTTGCATTTTGTGCAGGTGATAATGGTTGTGGTTGTTTGCGGCCTTATGGTAAACTACATTGTATAAATGAATATCAATGTATGAGGTGAGTAGTTCATTGTGTGTATTAGGATGGATTGATTTGACAGTTGTGGTAATACTAGTGTGTATTACGGTGAGTATGTATCTCACATGTGATCATGAGGATCGTGAAGATGTATAATTGTTATTATACATGTGTTGTGTGTAATCTGTGTCATACATTTCATGATGTGTCTGGTGGAGACAGCTAAGTGAGAATCCATGATGGGTGCCTAGTATTGTCCGGACTCCAATGTGGAGTTGTATGGAGACAAATCACTGCTCAGTGGGAGTGTATGTGATTTGTCCGGACTCCAATGTGGAGTTGTATGGAGATAAATCATTGCTCAGTGGGAGTGTATGTGATTTATCCGGATTCTTGTATGAATCAGGTTCAATTGAATGAACTATGATGTAGTGGTACCACGTGCACGTGCACTGTGTCAGTGTCTGTGTGTAACAGTGCATGGTGTCTGTGGGGGAGTCCCGGCCTGGCTGTTACGATATAAACATTTCATTGTGTTATTGAGTTGCATTGCATTGTGTTATTGAGTCGCATTGCATTATTATGTCTGTGTTTATTGAATTATGATGGACAATGACAAGTGTGTCATGATGGTGATTATTATGTGTTTGGTGGATTGTAAATGGAAGCGACAAGTATGTCGGGACTGTGTGTTACATATATGTCATATCTGTGAATATGAATATATGTTGTGTTTTGGTGTGAGACATATAAGTCATATTGGTGTATATGAATATATGTGATGAGCTGGTGTGTGCTTATATATATATATATATATATATATATATATATATATATATATATATATATATATATATATATATATATATATATATATATATCATGATTGTATATATGAATATATGATATCTTTGTATGCTATATGTGTTAACATGTGGTGTGTGGGTGAGTTGAATAATATACGTGAATTTTATGTTTACATATTATGATGCAATCTTGTTATAATTGTTATTTCTCACCCTTCTGCTGGAATATGCTTTTATGGCATAGTGCAGATTAGCCGCTGTAGAGGCGTGGAGGCAAGTAGAAGGGTTAGATCTTCATTTTGCTTAGATCTTTGGTGTCTGCTCTGATACGTAACACGGGAGTCGGGGGAAACACTTTTGTTATTTATGTTTATATATATTTTGATAACGTGTACGTATATTTCGATGTTATGAAACAACTTATTTTGAAAAACAAGTTAATTATGGATCGTTTCGCTTTATTCCATAATTGAACTTTCCTTTTGTTGGAAAAGGTTTCCTGTTATTATTTATTCCATTTTGTGTTATGTATCAAGATTATAAGCAGGCGGATTACGTTTTTCTCAAATGTGACATCCTTATTTCCGTCGATTTTTTTTTATTCACTCTGATTTAATTATGTATTATTTATTCGCGATTGGGAATTGGGGTGTTACATAACACTTTCCTAGTTTAAGTTGTTATTATTGGTACTGGATGCACCATAGTAGCTCAAATAAAATAGTAAAACATTCAAAGCACAATCATGCTACAACTAAGCACGAGTATGCAACGTAAACTACTGCTAAAAATAGATGGTCAAGGTCCATATTCGATTATCCTTCTCTCTACCTTTCCCTATAACTTGTTTATTTGAAAAAAGAAAAACAATATGAGATGAGACAAAAGGTTTCAGTGGAATTGTTTCTAAACCCAAAAAGTTCCCCTAAGAGTCCGTTTGGTTGGAGGGGAGGGTAAGTGAGGGGATATTTTTGAATATATTTGTTTGGTTCATTTTTTATAAGGGGAGGGGAGCAAAATCCCTCATAGACTCACTTTTTGCTCCCCTCCAAATTGGGGGGATTTGGAGGGGAGGGAAGATTCATTATTTAGAATTTTATTACATTCTCTAATTTATCCTTAATTATTTATTTTAATTCCAAGATTATCCTTATTTTTTGCTCCTCTTCAATTTGTTTATGTTAAGTAGACCAAACTGAATGCATGTACTAGCCGCAAATAATTTTTTCTAAGATTAGGAATTATATGTTAAACTTTAGTACTAATTTTATTTATGAAAAACTTTAGTAGGATTATGAATTATATGGTTTCATAGGGTTGGGAATTGTATGTTAAACTTTTGTCCTAATCATACATGTTAGCAAATAGTTTTTCGCAGGATAAGAATTATAGTAAAGTTCAATTATTTTCTCATATAAGATGATTCATATCTATCTGCCTAGGTAGTAGACAATATGGATAATATGTATACTGGAAGACTAATCAATTGAAGAACACATACTATTTGGATGTGATTTGTGATAAAAAAATTATGAATTTTTTAGGATGTGATTTGTGATAAAAAAAGTGAACATTCTAACATTACTTGTTCATTTTTTTAACATTCTAACATTATTTTACATCTTTTTAATTATATAAATTGTTTTATTGGGTTAGATGGATTATCAAGATCAAACAATTGTTATTAGCAAATAGTTTGATTTGCGTCGAAGAGCTATAGTTTAACTAATGTGTGTTGTTGTTTACTATTATGTTTGAATGTCTTGTAAGGATAAAAATGTAATTTAGTTTTAAAATCCCTCCCTTCCCCTTGTGAACAAACATATATGTAGTTAAAAATCCTTCCCCTCCCCTTATTTGAACCAAATATACATTTAATTAAAATACCTCCCCTCACATCCCCCTCCCTTTGTTGAACCAAACGGACCCTAAGGCTAGTTAAAGTATACATTGGTCTATAACATTTGTCAACATGAAATTTTATAGGAATAAATCCAAGGAATACTCGACATCTTTTAGTTATTTACCAACATAAACTCATATATACTATGCAGTATGAAAATGCCTATGAAATTACATATAGCTATATAGCACTACTCCATATTTGAGTCTAGTTTATTAGATCATCAATATCCCACTACGACTATGTGGGACTTCAATTCTACTTCCGAGTTATACAACCAGGGTCATGCCCATATCCCATATGAATTTCTACTAATATCTACCATTCTTTCACAAGGATGTAAACTATTATTTGCATTGTCATACATATAGCAAGATGCAAGGCCAAAACACATTAGGTTTAGCTATCAATAAGGTAAACCAAGGAGAATTTCCACAATCGACTAGGTCATTCATACATCCACGGTCCCTACTTGATCACTCTCAAGAGTAGTTTCATGAATCTATTCCCATATTACTTGATCTTATACTCATTCCTTAAGCATGATTCTAATTCCCTAATTTAATGCTAATCATCACTAATAAGTAAGGGTTTGAGTCATAATAAGGATGGAAGCTAAAACACATTTTTTGGTGAATTATGGGTTGGTTGTAATATTGATTATGGTCATAAAACATGAGCCAATCAATATTATGGGTTGGTCGTAATATTGATTATGCCCGTAAAAGGCCCAGTGTTCCAAAATCTTGCGTTTTTGCTTTCTTCTTCAATCTAAGTCAAACAATATTACAGGCTGGCTGTGATTTCAGATTATGATCTTAAAAATTCCCATAAAGCTTGTTCTTCCAACCTACAGATTAAACAGTTCATTCAATTCTTATTCTCCCTCAAACATATCTCTCTAAAGTACTTTAGGCATGATTTTTGGTATGAAAACTCAGGGAAGCATAATTAATATCATTTCCTAAAGACAAAATCCACATGCAAACCATCACAATTCTAGTACATACATAAGTCCCTAATAAAATTCACTCAAGAATTAAAGCCTAGAGTAAGAATATCACATTTTCTTCTTGCTTCTATATTCAAGAAGAGGATGAGTTAGGTTGATGATGATAATGACCTTAATTCCTTCACTTCAACTTCTACTTCTCAAATTTCTATGTTATTACTCTTTTCTTCAAGGGTAAAACTTAAGCTTTTATAGGTTATGCCCATAAACCTTTGATACAAAAGAACCGAGAAATTTTACATTGGCTTATCCCCCATTTCAAAAGAGAAATTTTACATGGGTTGAGCTCACAAACCAAGTAGATATTTTATTGGCTGATCTCAATAACCAAACAAAAACTTTACCGGGCTAAGCTCTATAACCAAACAAATATTTTTCAATGGTTGATCTCAAAAACGAAACCCGGTATTTCAAGAGTATCGAATTATTGAAATAAAACATTGGAACGACATTAATACAATACTTTCCTCATAAGTAGTATTAACTCACAAGGCACTGAGATAACTTTGGTGAAAGAAAAATATTAAAGAAAGAGGAAGAGAGTGATAAAATGTTAAGAAATAGGAAATATCTGAATTTTGGTGTGTTCTCAAAGGAAACAATCCATGGGTCAATTTAATGGGATAATCGATTAGTCTAATTGATTAGAGACCCAAAATAACCGATTGTTAAGGCCTCAAATGGAAGGGTTTTATATTTAGCCGTTACCAATCATTAAGAGAGTGTTCCAAATGATTTTAGACTTGACCAAGCAAGACTTAATCGATTAGTTAATTGATTATGTAGCTGGAAAAGGCTTCCAATCAATCAGACACTCTTCTAATTAGCTGGATTGGCCCTAAAAACATTTTTAGGTGATTTTATAAAATAAAGAGAGGCCTTAATTGCATTTTGTGTGTGTGTGTGTGTGTGTGTGTGTGAGAGAGAGAGAGAGAGAGAGAGAGAGAGAGAGAGAGAGAAAGTTGCCTTAGTATCTTAGGAGTTACTCTCCTATTTTCACAAAACTCTAGTCACTCAGACAGACACGACCATGTGATCTTTCACACTTCCCCTCTTTCACAACTCTAAAGCCTTCGAGTTCCTTTTTCCAAATACATCAATCATATAAGAAATTCACCAGAACCTCTAATCTTCTACTTGATGAGGCTTGAGATATCTTCAAGTTAGTCACCATCGTCAAGATTTGGAAAGATATCACAATCAACTTTAAAAATCATCAACGTTGTCATAATCAAAAACTAAGATGGGCAAAAACATCACGATCATTAACTCATATCTGCAAGAACATATATCCACATTCTCCCCCTTTTTCATGATGACAACATATTTCTTAAGGATGTGGTAAAAGAGAAAACGAATAGATAAATTTTGGAGTGTTTAAACTCTCACTCACATGATTAGAGAGTATAATTTACTCCACCTGAGAGTATACTTGTCCCCCTTTGGCATAATAAAAAAAGGTGGGAAACAAACATATCATATAAATCACTTATAATCATCTAGAGAAAAAGAAGAAAAGAAGGAGAAGAGAGAATTTTAACATACTAATCCATGCATGATTGATTTAAGATTCCTACTTCAGTTTTTATGAGAAAGAAGTTTTCCTTATGAAGAAGCTTAGTAAAAACATTTGCGAGTTGATTAGATGAAGTTACAAACTCAAGTACGCGTTCCCCTTTTCCAACATGATCCCTAATAAAGTGGTGTTTAACTTCCATATGTTTAGCCACAGAGTGAAGTATCAGGTTTTTGGTGAGGTTTATGGTGCTAGGATTGTTTTATTTTATCTGGACAGTTCCAAGATTAAGACCTTAATCACTGAGTTGTTGTTTCATCAAAATAATTTGCACAAAACAACTACCCACAACAATGTATTCTACCTCAGTTGTGGATAATGCGACACTTGCTTGCTTCTTGTTATGCCAAGAGACATGTGATTTCCTAAGTAGGTGGAACATACCATTGGTACTTTTTCTATCCAATTTCACCCATCAAAATCAGAATTGGTGTACCTAACCAAGTCACAATCCACTCCTTTGGGGTACCATAAACCATTTTTTGTGTACCAGGAAGATATCTCAATACGCTTTTTACTGTGCAGAGATGTGATTATTTTTGGGATACCATAACACTTGATCTTTTAAACTAGCTCATCCCTCAAACCAAAAGAGAGCTTTTACACAAGCAGAGCTCACAAACCAAGTAGATATTTTGCCAACTGATCTCAATAACCAAACATAACTTTTACCAAGATGAGTTCTATAACTAAAGATATATTTTTCAATGATTGATCTCAAAAACCAAACTCGGTATTTTGAGAGTATCACATTATTGAAAGAAAATAATGGCATGACACCAATGCAATACTTTACTCACGAGTAGTTTTCACCCTTAAGGCACTAATGCAATTTTGGTGAAAGAAAAATATTAAAGAGAGATGAAGAGAGTGATAAAATGTTAAGAAATAGGAAAGATCCAAATTATGGTGTGTTTTTGGATGAAGAGGGGCTTCTTTATATAGGAGAAATTGATGATAAAAAATTAAATAATCCATGGTCCAATGGGATAATTGATTAGGCTAATTAGTTTGTGACCCTAAATAATCGATTGTTAAGGCCACAAATGAAAGGTTTTAGCATTTAGCTATTACAAATCATTAAGAGAGTGTCCCAATTGATTTCATACTCAGCCAAGTAAGACCTAATCAATTAGGTTAATGATCTAATTGATAATGTAGTTGGGAAAAGGCTTCCATGCAATCAAACGCTCTCATAATCAGTTAGTTGGCCATAAAACTATTTTTATGTGATTTTATCAAATAAAGAGAGGTCTTAAATACATTTTAGGTGTGTGTGTGTGTGTGTTTGTGTGTGAGGTGGCTTAGTATCTTAGGATTTACTCTCATAGTTTCATAATACACTGGTCACTCAGACACACACCACCAAACAAGCTTTCACACTTCCCCTCTTTCACAACTCTGAAGCCTTCATATTCCTTTATCAAATACACATTTCATATAAATATTTCAATGGAACCTTGAATCTTTTATTTGATGAGGTTTGAGATATCTTCAAGTTAGTCACCATCATTAAGACTTAAAAAGATATCACCACCGACTTCAACAACCATCATCGTTGTCATCATCAAAACACTAAAATGGTCAACAACATCAGGATCATTAACTCATACTTGTAAGCATGTATATCAACATAATATTCCTACTATTTGCAGGTATATAATAGTAGTTCTCCAACTAAATTAATAAACTAATATTTAAAGTTAATACATAAGTTCTTGGGATTAAAGCAACAACATTTGCTCCATTTCCAACTCGTTCATCAATTTCACCTTTTTCCGATTCTATTCTCCTTTTTAGCCCTTGCACATCAGTACAAATTTGAGAACCACATATGTTATCATATATCCATGATGTAGAAGTAGATAAATTTATTTATACAACAAATCTACCTAAACTTGTAGTATTTACTCCATTCTTTTTATCTTTTAGGTAATTTGGACAGTTTATCTTCCTATGTACAGTATTACCGTAGTAGAAACAAGTCCCTTCCTTAGTTATGCCTCTGATAGGCTTCAAAACACAAACTGTAGGTTTGGTCCTGGAATCTTCCTTTCCTTTTCCTTTACTACTCTGTTTGTTCGGCCTTTAGTTCTATTATTTTTATTATTGACCATGAGAAAGGTATTTTCCTTTGATTTTAGATTTTTCTCAGTGGTTCACAACATGCCTAGCAGCTCTGGTAGAGTTTTGTCCATATCATTCATATTGAAATTAAGGAAAAACTAAATGAAGCTATGCGACAATTATTGTAGGATCAAATCAGTTGCAAGCTCTTTCTTAAGGGTAAAACCCAATCTTTTAAGGTTCTCCACATACCTAATTGTCTTGAGTACATGGGGACCTACAAGATCTCCCTCACCAGATTTCCTTGAAAAAAAGGCTTTGGAAACTTCAAACCTCCCATGCCTAGCCTTCCCTTAATAGAGAATTTTTAGGTGTTCAATCATATCAAATACTACCATGTTCTCATGGTATTTTTACAATTCGGAGTTCATGGTAGCCAACACGAGGCAAGAAGATTCTAAGGCGTCATTAACATGCTTCTTATAAGCCTCTCTTTCAACATTACAAGCAGAACTTGGAGGCTCCTCTTCTATAACATGTGTCTATAAGATATACAATGTTTTCTCATGTTTGAGGATAATCCTCAAGTTTCAATGTCAATCGAAAAAATGTGTACCAAACAATTTTTACTAGTCAAAGATTGATTGTAAAATGTTATTTGGCTTGCTTGTTGACAAAGTAATCTAAATTTCAAAATAGTGAAGATACAATTAAACCATATTCAATTAGGTATTTAATTAAATATGCTCCCACTATTTTAATCAAACCAAATGACACTCACCATTTGATTCAAAAAGTCTCGTTGGAAGATTTTTTTAGTGGATTAAGATCCATATTTCCCTTCGTTTTAAGGCATTGGTAGGATGATTACACAAGGCTCATTTATTTAGGTAGGAAGTCCTTTTAATTTTATCCAATACAACTCTCGAACAATATCAATTTAGTGAATTATTCCTTATTCTAATCCATCATATGGATTGGTCCCAACTCTTGCTTCTAAACGTATATAATCTTATTATATTTATTTATTTAAGTTAAACTTAATATTTTAGCAATTGGATATTACATTTATTCCATTTCATCTTACTAATACAGAACATGCACCTCACGGTGGGCGAAACCTACATTATTTGATACTAGTCTTGGCGAGTGCTAAATATTGGAATGAAACGTAATATTTGTATTGAGGGAGTTTAACACCAATTTAACCTCACCAAATTATTTATCATATAAATCGTCTCTCACATGCATCAAAATACGTTCACATGAATTAATATACATATAATAAAATGATATAGTCATGGCCCTTAGAGCAAGTGTTCCCTCAAGCCAATGAGATTGACACGCACACATGGAATCACAAGAATTTCAAGGAATAAAATAATGAAGAAGGACTAAGATTTACTTATAACATGATTGATGGGGCTAGAGTGATATTCCATATTCAAGAGTTTACAATAAAACAAAGAGCCACAAAGCGATACGACTTGAAAGTGATCCTAAGGGAGATGAATAAGGGCGGACTTGTGCTTAAATAGGTTATGATGCCTACTCGGATTGAGAAATTGCTTCGTAATTGGGAAGAGCCATATCGAATGCACCAGAAGTTTCCATATGGTGCTTACAAGCTTGAAGAATTGGATGGGAAACTCATCCATAGAACCTGGAACTCAGTAAACCTAAGATACTATTAGAGTTAATTATTATATTTCTGTTAATTGAATAAGGTGAGAACTTTTATCCTTCCAATGTATGAATTATCATCACTTTGTTAAATGTAAAATAGGGATATGGCGGCACTCTTTTCCCCTACAATGGCATGGTTTTCTAACGAGGCACACTATTCTTTTAACTTATTTATTGGCACCATGCGTTTATGAGATATTGCAGGTAATGTTGGAACTTCATTGAAGGATCTTTGCTTCCTTATCAGGAAAATAATATTAGAACTTCATTAAATGATCATTGCTTTCTTATAAGGCAACGAATTTTGAACATTAATTGAAGAACCTTTGCCTCCTGATAAGGAAAAAATTTGTTGGACCTTCATTGAAGGATCCTTATCACTAGCAAAATTGTTGGACCTTCATTGAAGAATTCTTGATGCCTATTAAGAAAATATTTTTTATAATTTCATTGAAGGGTCCTTTTTGCCTTATCATGCAAAGAATTATTGAATCTCTATTGTGTAATTATAGAGTACTACTTAAAAGGGGAGGGGGTGAATTTGGTTTTATGATATTTCTCTTTCTTAAGCAATATTTCTTTTCTTTTTATTTTTCCAGAGTTATGGTGAAGAAATTAGAACATGAATACAGTAAAATAAAGTGCATGAAAGTAAATGATATACAATACTTATACTATTTGTACTTAACTTCAAGGGTACATCTAGTCCCTTCACACCTCGTGAAGGATTTTCACTATGTTAGATATTGTTACAACCTCACTCCAATACCCTCTGCAATCCTCTAAAAAAATTAAGAAAGCACACCATTTTCTTTTCTTACAACACTATGAGAAAGAACACCACTTTCTCTTAAACTTGCTTGTTACCACAAATTTGGTGAACAAGTTACAACAGACAAATAGATGATTTTTGAGTACTAACAATTTTTGATGATTTCCAAAATTCTAAAATATCTTCTCTTTCTAATAAATAATTCAATAAAATATAAACTATAAGTGCTTAATGGTTGAGGAAACTTTTTCTCTGATGTATGGAAATTATGCAGTAAAAATTTCATAGAAAATTGAATGGACACTTTGAACAAAAAATGAATTGTTTGAAAATTGTTGTGAAATAGGTTAATTGAAATTTGAATTTGTTTATATATATATACACCACAAGATGCCTCTTGGATGAGTAGAAATGAGTGAAAAATGTTCATGATGAATTGCAATGTTTTGGAAAAGCTTTCATGAAACATGTGTAATGAAGAGACATCATAATGTTTTGGATTTTTCAAAATGCTTCACGAAGAAATCAATTGCATAAATGAATTAATCGATTATTTCATGATCAACTTTTAAAAATGGAAAGAATTACACAATGCAATCGATTATGGGTGATAGATCAATTGATTATGGGGTCAATATTCAAGGCTAAAATGCAACCCTTAAATTGATTGCTTCAAGAGATCAATTGATTGGACCATGAATGAAAATCCAATTTTGAAAGTCAATAGCTACACGTAATTGATTGCACCATAGGTTTTATAAAATTTTCTCTTTCTTAAGCGATGTTTCTTTTCTTTTTATTTTTTCAAAATTATGGTGAAGAACTTAGAACAATAATGCAGTAAAATAAAGTTCAGAAAGTAAATGAGACACAAGAATTATACTAGTTCCCCTTAATTTCAAGAGCGCATCTAGTCCCTTCACACTCCATGAATGATTTTAACTATGTTAGATATTGTTACAACTACATTCCAATTCCATTTACATTCCTCTAACAAAATCAAGAAAGCACACCACTTTTTTTCTTATAACACTAACAGAAAGAACACCACTTTCTCTTAAACTTGCTTGTTAACACAAACTTGGTGAACAAAATACAACATACTAATAAATGATTTTTGAGTACAAGTGATTTTGGATGATTTCCAAAATTTTGAAATATCTTCTCTTTTTAGTAAACAATTCAATAAAATATAAACTCTAAGTGCTCAATGGTTAAGGAAACTTTTTACCTAATATATGAAAATTATGCAGTAAAAGTTTCACAAAAAATTGAATGGACACTTTGAACAAAAAATGAATTATTTGAAATTTTTTATGAAAGAAGTTAAATGTAATCTAAATTTTTTATGATATATACATACACCACAACATGCCTCTTGGATGAGTAGAAATCAATGAAAAATTTGCATGATGAATAACAATGTTTTGGAAAAGCTTCCATGAACATATGCAATGAAGAGACGCCACAATGTTTCAAACTTTTAAATATTAAGCAATCAATTGCATATATGGATCAATTGATTGTTCCATGATCAATGTTTAAATTTTTTTAAAGAATAACACAGTAGAGTCGATTTTAGGGGTAGATCAAATGATTGTAGGGTCAATATTCAACGTAAAAATGTAACCTTTCAATCGATTGATTCATAAGATCAATCGATTGTCACATGAATGAAAGTCAAATTTTGAAAGTCAAAATCTACAAGAAATCAATTGCACCATAGGGTCAATCGATTGCACCCTTAAGAAAATTGATTTTTTTTGTCTTTTTGAAGATATGCCTTGAATTAAACTTATGCATAGATGATATGGCAATTTAAGAAGGGTTTAGATGAAAGGTTTTGAGCACCTAAAGCTTATACACAATTCAATTTCCATTGTACCTTAATATATAATCCAAAGACCTTCATATACTTGACTTAAGCATGATCAAACCTTGACTTGATACTTCTTCAACATTTAAATCTTTTCCTTCTTTGAATTTAATTTGTCTTCATCAAAATATTATTCCAATAAAAGCTTGTCTTCACGCATTGATGGATCCTTGTCGCCTTATTAGGAAAAAAATTATTGGACTTTAATTGAAGGATATTTTCCACCTTATTAGATAAATAATATATATACCTTCACTAAAGGATCTTTTTTTCTTCTTATAAAGAAACTTAGTGTTGAAATCCTCACCAAAGTAGATTCAACTTTCCCACAAGCAACACTTGAGGAAGTCGTTCACAAGAAATGCTTGACACGATCACCCTAAGCGAGATACCTATTTTGTCAGGGCAACATAAAGGAACACACCTAAAAAATAATTTAACTAACGAAGAAAAATTCCAAATAAAATAAGGAAAATTATCACAAAGTATGAACAATTTCATTAATAAACCCCAAAGGGCGTAGTTACAAAGGAGGCTTAGAAAAGGCGACAATATAATTGTTAAAAAGTAAACCAAAAACATAAAGCCTAAGTTCGTAGAGGGGTTGGATCTTTTTTTATCGAACTCGTTCATCTTTGCATGTAGGAGTAACCTTCGAAGAAGAGGCATTTTCTTCTTCCACTAGGAGGAGCGTCTCCTAATTTGGTGTATCTTCCCCATCCACGATGTCTTCGCCCTTAACGAACTTAAATATATAAAGCCCTCTCAAATCTAGGTCAGGGTAAATTAAAGTCGGGCATGCTTTAGCCCTCTAAAAGAACTTATCCATAATTTCAACCATTCCATTCTTACACGCAGAAAGGTCATCCTCTAGTTTCTTCTTACACACAACCATTTCCTGCATATATTTCTTTGAATTTTATATATCTTTTTCTACTCGAACGAGATTCTAAAAAACCTTCTAGGCGTTCCCATTTTTCTTCTTTTGAATATCTTTCAGTTTGTTAAAGGACTATGTTAGACAAGTGACTCCAAACACAAGAACCGCCGGGGGGGGGGGGGGGTGTAAATTGTGTTGCATTAAAAAAAATGTCCAATTAAAAAATCTTTTACAAAAGCAATTCTTTAAATCAATTTGGAATTTTAGCTTCATAATGAATAAGATAGTTAAACTTCTAGTTAAAAGCATATTTAGAAGCAACAGAAATAAGCAAATGATGAAAATGAAGAGAGGTTAGGGATATGAATAATGCACAAGAGATTTATAGAGTTTAAGACTAACCACTTGGCCTACATCAACTTCCTAATAATTACTTTTAGAGTTCCATTTTGTATGAGAGTTTTTCACTGGTTATGCCGACAAACCTTCTTACAAAAGTACTTGGAGTCTTACACTGGCTATCCTCCAAATCGAACACGATATTTTATACAAGTTTAATCTCGAACCAAATGAGAGCTTTTATATCAGGCTTAGCTAACGGACCAAAGATAGAGATTTTAATGAAAAATCTCTTGAACCAAACGAGAGCTTTTACAAAAGGCGAATATCAGAAACCAAACTGGATATTTTAACGGATGATCTTTTGAACCAAAGAGAGCTTTTATAACAAGCAAAGATCACGAACCAAACATGAGTTTTTTTATTGACAACCTCACCAACTAAAAAAGATATTATTAACTTGATTTAGCCTATAACTAAACAACAACAAATTTCACAAGAGATATTGCAAAATTTCCCCTACACCAAAACCAAATACCTCAGAGGTAAATTTCACTCTAAAATCACTAAGGAAAAATTGAATAAAAAGTATTCAATATATTTTTTATGGTGTGAATGAAACTAGAAATAAGCTCTCTATTTATAAGATAAAGTGTGGATAAAAATGGAAAGAATCCATGGGCTTTTTAATACTTATAATCAATTATGCATATCACATAATCGAATAAGTGATTCAAATATGGAAGATTTTTAAATAGCGTCGTCACTAATCGATTATTCCTTCCCTTAATCTATTATTAGGGCTACAAAAGTGATAATTGATCAACACTAATGTGCTAATAGATCATGGCATGTAAAAACCCTATAATTTATTAGAATGAGTCCATAATCCATTAGCTAGGCACATAGAGTTTTTCTGATAATTCTAACAAAGTTAGAGAGGATTTCCAATCATTTGAGAGTTAGTGTATAATTTGAATTAGTATTTCAAGAGATAATCTTACACCTTTACAGTCACAGATTAATTAACACTAACAATGTGAGTTTTTAAACTTCCTCTATTTCACAACTCTAAAGATTCAAGATCCCTTGCTTGATACATCCATGATTTATCACTTTATCTAGGACTTGACTTCTTCTATCCGATGAGGCTTGATAAGTATTCTTGATTAATACCATCATCAGAGATATTTCTTGATTAAGATCATCAAGGATTTCATCCAACACAACTTGACATTAGGTGTTGTCCTTCAGAGATAGGCTTTGACATCTTGATCTCCAAGCACCATAACTTGATCATCACATCAGATGAAGAATTCACCTCACATTGTTCTCATCATCAAAACCAAATAGGTCAACAAATTGCTTCCGTTATTATACTTGCGAGCACATAGCTACACATTATCCCCAATTTAGATGATAACAATGCATCTCTAAGGGAGGTGGACAAACAGGAAAAAAATATTAATAGATTGGAGTGGATAAACTCCCCTTGAAAAATATAGAGAGTATAACTTACTCATATTGAGAGTATACTTCTCCCCCTTTGGAATTATCAAAAAGGCGGGAAAAATAATAAACAAATAAGGAAGACATTCATGCACATAAATTACATTATAAGAATGAAAAAGGCAGAAGCATTTAAAAACCAAAATAATCTATTAAAGGAAAAGGATTATGAAGGATAATAATAAGAAATGAAATCAAAACAACAAAAAACAAGCAAGGTAATAGATGAAACTACTTCGTGTCCTCATCATCATCAATAAATAAATCAGATGATAATTGAATACGAGCAAGCTTCTGTGCTAGGTAACTGATCTCGTGGTTGGTTCTCTTGTGTTGTTTAATGATGGTTTGGAGTAGAGCTTGGGTTGTGGAAGTCTGAGAGACTTCGTAATTAAAACCCTCCAAATTTGAAGGGCCTGTTAGATGAGGTGCTTGTTACTGATCTTGATGTCCCTCAGTGTCTCTTATGGATTTAGGAGGATTTTAATATGGAACTCCTTCATTAATTACAATTCTCATTGGCCATACTACATTGTTTCCTATTACCACAAAGTTATCCCTGAATTCCTTGTCCTAAACATTAATGCCAATGTGCTCCAAGACTTTTAATACCAAGTGACCATATGGTACCCACATCACTCAGTTTCTTTTACTCACCATCATGTGATATATCATTATATTATCCTAAATTATCTCAAATTTTTTGGCCAATGACTAGGTCATGACCATATCAGCTTTTGACAAATGTCCCATATTATAGGGACGAGAATATGGTTTACCATATAGTGAATCAGCCACATGTCTAGGAGCAACGACTTACAAGAAAAGGTGAAGGAATGCCATATTCAGGATCGTGCATGAAGGGAAAATAAGCAGAAGAGATAAAATCCTCACTTTGATTAATTTCCAGGTAATAAGGATCAGAGCATGGAAGATTTCATATTTCAGCAAACTCCTCAAGAGACAGAGATATTTGATGCCTCTTGATTTCATAGGTCATGAGGTCATTTGCATATCTGAGGTTGGCGTAGAATATCTTCACCAAAGTTGGATAATTTTTCATCAGTTCATCATTTATGAAGCACCACAGATTTTCTTCTTCAAGGATTTTGAAGAACTCACAATTCTTGAAGATACTTACCTCCAAGAAGTAGGAAGGCAAGATCTATCTAGTGGAATATTCCTTGTTATATCTGACATCTTGCTCTATGGTTAGGAAATATTTAGAAAAGTATGTTAGAGCAGAGGATCTGACAGAGGTTCTAATTCTCTTTGGAACCATGATGACGTATAAGGACTAGGAGTAGAACCCACACAAATTTGCAAAGAAATAGTAGGTAGAGAACAATAGGAAGAAGAAGACAAATCAAGACGAGATGAAGAAAGATTAAGAGGTGTTACCTTTTATATACAACAGATAATTAATTATTTGCATGAGATAATCAATTATTGTGGTTAAGGTTTTAAGTCAGATTGATTTTCTTGATGAGGGTTGGGATTAATCGATTATGAGGAGTGAAATTTAAAATTTGAATTTCAAACAGCCTCTAATCAATTTTACATGTAAGATAATCTATTATTTAGCCTGTTTTAAGCCTTTTTGCTCCTTTTGGGCCTTGGCGTGATTTTTGGCTTGATTGACTGCTTTTACCACGCATATTCTTCAACATTGCACCCCTTGACTGGATACTATAATTCTTTGCATGGAAAACTTGCTAAAAACAAACTTAACTCAAAAAAAAAAAATATGTTAGTGATAAAATAATATTCATTAAGCATGAACAAGAACACTTGCTAGACAATTTTCTCGGAGTTTTATGATCTAATTACCTCAAAAATCTCAATATATCTTGATAAAACTCCCCCAGGAGGGAACAACAAACAATTGTCGGTCTATAGATCGCTTGATACAAGAGTTGACTCAAGTTTCATCAGGAGTGACATGATCATCAAAGATCCTCAAACTTAATAAATATCAAGACCATCACGAGTGTTGAGCATCACCATCAATGCCAACAAACAACTTGGTTAATCTTTATTAGAATCATCACGACTGTTGAGCACCACCATCAATGCCAACAGTTAACTTGATCATCTGTTACCGACTTTCTCTTGTATACTTAAAGTATACTCATGCTTTGCATAAATTTATCAAATGATCATTTAGCTTATTAAAATCAACAAAGAAATCCTACAAAACAAATTAAGTTTTCACCTTTGGGATTTTTAATGCTCATAATCGATTATACATATCACATAATCGAATATGTTTTTCAAATATGGAAGTATTTTAAATGGTGCCATCACTAACCAATTATACCTTCGTGTAATAGATTATTAGGGTTACAAAAGTGATGAATGATTAACTCTCTTAATTCATTATAATGGGTCCTTAATCCATTATCTAGGCACATAAAGGTTTTCTGGTAATTTTAACAAAATCGGAGAGGCTTTCCTATCATTTGAAAATGAGTGTATGATTTACATTATTATTTCAAGAGCTAATCTTATACCTTTACAAACACATACAACTTGCATGGATAAGATGAGCTTTTACACTTCCTCTCTTTCATAACTCTAAAGATTCAAGATCCCTTGCTAGATACATACATGATTTAGCACTTCATATGGGACTTAAAATCTTTTATCCGATGAGGCTTGATAAGTCTTCTTGATAGATAACATCATTAGAGAGATTGCTTGGTTGAGATCATCATGGATTACCGAGCGCCATTTGACATTGGGTGTTGTCCTTTAGGGATAACTTTGACATCTTAATCTCCAAACACAACAATTTGCTCATCACGTCTGTTGTGGTGAGAATCGGATAACAAGCTATTAATTAACTTGCATCGCATTTCTTTGAATTCACAACCGACTTTGATTTATCCAAAGGAAAGGTTCAAGGTCGAGAAAAACCTAAAGGGGGGAGATCTAAGGTTCGGGGGTTGGTTACGCCTAGGGAAGGTATTAGCATCCTAAACGTCCGTAGTACTCTACGGGAACCTCTTGTTTTAATTTGTTATATCTTAATCGCTTGCTAACGGTGCTATGCTAAAGGTTGAAGCCCTAGGGGTTTATATCTAAATATACTCGACAAAACATCGCACTTCGCGCCTACGTATCCTTACGGGAGTGGAATCAGAGTATCCGTAGTTCAGCGATCTAAGGGTGAAGGATAGGGACCATTGGCTATGGCCAAAGTTCCAAGGGGAAATGAGTATAAGCTCATTTTAGAGTTCACGATAACTCTCTAAGTCTAAGTTGTAAAGGGGAAGTGAATACTCATGATGATGAGAATCACATAGAGTTTAAGAAACTCCAACCTACTTCTAAGTTATGATTTCATTGGCTCTCATGAGGCCAAGAAATAAGGGTAAACCTAGAAGGATAAAGGTAGGGTGGTTGTTTAGTGACTTCAAGAGTCAATTTAAGAAGGTCTCCCTTTGGAATGGGGGGGAAAGATAACTTCTTGTAAACAAGAGTTGGAGGAGGATGAGCTTTCTATGACCTTGAAGTCAATAGAGAGGCTTTCCTTTGAGGATCAAGTATTTATCAAGGAATAAGTTCACAAGTATCTTCAAGAGTTATCCAATGACCAAAATAAAGGAAACTCCTAAAATATACACAACCAAAACACATATATAGACTTGCGTCGAAATCATCAAGGTTAATTCCTAAAGCAAAAATTAAAATCAAACAAAATTAAGATCAAAGTCTAATTAACTCAAGATTGATTTCTAATTAAAAATTACCCATAATTAATCTCTAAGAAATAAACTTAATTCTAATTCAAAATTAATCTAAATCAAAACTCAATTTAAAATCTAACTAATCTACGACCAAAATCTAAATAAAATCCTAATTATCCCTGATTAAAATCTAATTCTAGAATTTAATTAATTTCTAAAACAAAATCTAAATGAAACAAAAACCAACACTGACATAGGGGTGTAGTAGAAACCAGGAGGCGCATGGGCTCAGACTTCTGGCCCAATGAAATTCAGTATGAAGCCATGGGTGAAAGAGTTATCAAGGGTCTAGTGTAATTAAGGTGGGCCTGTGGTCTAGTGCTGGAACCCGAAATGAAATAATAATAGAAATAAATACAAATACAAATAAATTAAAAAGAACACAGATGAAAAATCAAACCACGACAAAATGCAGCCTTGAGAAACCCAAAATCCGTTCGATACTTCCTTCTCGTTTGAAACCTTTTTTCTCGCAGCGAATCGACTCCTCACAGCGGCGACTTCTAATTCCGATGGCGATGCGAATCCGAGAGCATCATTCTTCTTCGTATCCAATCCAGATCGAAAGAGAAAAGGAAAAGAAACGACTTCGCTTCGTACGATTCTCGTCTTCAATCGCCTTATTCGTAGCTTTCAATCGTTTTGACCTCAGGTTTATTTAGTCTTGGATTTTGTTTGAAAATATTTCAGAACACTCTTTTCATCTCCCTCTGCTTTCTGGTTCGGTTCGTGTGATATGGATTTTGGACTGGTTTTTGATTGATTTGAGGTTATTAAGGGTGAAACAGAGTCGGGAGCGATGAAGGTTTTTAGGTGGGTTTGATTTGTTGAAGGTGAAGGAATTGAAGAAAGTTTGTCATTCTGATTGTTTTTTTTTCTTGAGGAGAACGATAGAGAGGGTGAATGAAAGGGGTCTGATGAAGATGGGTGATTTGTTATTGACGAATAAGAGGAGTGTTGAAGGAGTTTTGGAAATTGTGGTGTTGATGGTGTTATTGATGGCTAGTGGATTGTTGTGGTTCTGTTGTGTGATGAGTTAGCTTTTTGTTTTTGGTAGCTTTTCCCGGTCCCCCCATGAAGGTTGAAGAAGTCACTATTTGAAGGGTGCTGGAAGTTTTTGAAAAAAACCGGAGAAGGAATCAGCCCATTGTAGCTTGATTTCATGGTGCAGGTTACCGTTTACGACAAGTCACTGTCGCTAGCAGGCATGGTAGCAAGGTTTTGGGCTGCCGTACGGTTACGCAGGTTGGACTTTTTGGAGCATTGTGTTTTTCAATTGAGTCGTTGTGTACAGATTGTAAGCAGTGGCAGCTGGCGTAGGTGGAATAGATTCCTACATTTATTCTTTGCTGAATTTTCTTGTAAACATATGATATTGTAACTTCATGCTCAAAACCAACTCAAAGAAGTTTTGGCCGTCCTTAATACATCAAGGATTTGTAGAACATGATCCAATGAAAATGTAACATCATTACTCAAGTATTTAGTAAAAAGTTTCAGCATGTTCAAACAAATGATTTTGTTTAATTGGGTTTTAAAATGAACAAGAATAAAAGTCGAGACTGAAATCTTGAATTAACACTTGGAAATTTGACATGAAAATAGGGATCCAAATTGAATTGGAATTGAACTTTTGAATGAGATTTGCAACTTGAACTTTGAATTGGAATTAAGAAAATGAAACTTGGCGCTTGAACATGTACTCGAAACTCAATCGGAACATGAATTTAATCACTTGAAAAGAATCTAATATGACATTTGAATTCGACACTTGAATTGAAACTTGGATGGAAATTGAATCATGGACTTAGAATGAAATTGAATCTTGGAGAGAAAGATAACTTGAACTTTGGGATTTTGAATCTTTGAATAAGATTTGCAATTTAGACCAAACCAAGAATCAATTCCAAAAGTGAGACACCAGAACTATATTGAAACCTGAAATTAATTTCACCATAATTCCGATTCTATCTTGAAATAGTCTTGACTTTTGAAAGCTTGAATCCTGCTATCCAAAAAAAGCATGAACCACATAATCGAGACTTGAAGTAACTGATTGGATGTCTTGACTTTAAATGGCTCTTACAACTTGACTTCACCAGATAAATTTGGATCCTTGTACAAAACCCTAATATGGACCCTCACACACAAATGTTTGAATTTAATCCACACTTATCTCCAAAATAGTCACTAACACATATGACTTGAGACATGAACTGTACCACCACTGCACCAAAACCCTGATTGAGATTCAACTGACCTTGATGGTTATCCACCTTCCAACAAACTATTTTTACCATAACCTGATAACCTGATACTGATCCTTGATTCAGTCTTGCAAGACCTGGGCCTTGTAGAACTTGTGATGAAACCAAATTGTAATGGATTGTTGAGAAAGATCAGTCTCTTAGGAGTATGAGGACTTAACTGGTGAATGACCTATCCAAACCTTGATTGATCAGCCCTTGAAGCCTCTTGAAATAAAACTTGATTCACAAATGAAACAAAACGAACAAAAACTGATAAAATGGTTAGCTATGCAATATGATTGACCTAATATGACATGCAAGGGATCAATGGATCTAAGGGTAAAATTTGGGGTACAACAGTTATCCCTATTTAAATATCTTCACCGGATGGCATGAGAGATGAAAATCCTCATGAAATCATGGTGAAAGATATTTAAATACAGATATTCGAAAATTTTGCCCTTAGATGCAAAGACATGCAATGCTACTAATATGATGATATGATGCCATGAAAGATGCAAAAATGCAAACAAAACGGGACACCAAAGAACGAAAAGCTACCAAACACAGAGGAGCTTCACTGGGGAAGCAAAGAAGGTTAGTATCCACAAGGAAGGCTCCTTAGGGATGCAGGCTAACCAACAAAAGAGACAAGACTTGGGAGACCCTGAGGCAACACCGGGGATAGAAAAATAAAGGGTAATCTCCACTGGGGAAGGATCCAGGGAGATGGACGACAGGTTCAAATATGATCGGACGACACTGGGGAAAAGACACACTCTTACTGGGCATGAAACCAGAAAGAAAAGATGATCTCCACTAGAGATCAGTTTGAAATAAAGGATAGACACCCGAACAAAAGATTTTCTGGGGATTTCTTATACTGAAGAGTTCAAATGGGATCTTCAAGAAAAGCCAGAAAAGATAGAGACGAACTCTGCGCGCCAGACCAAAACACCTGGAGTTTAAATGGGAACAAAGCTAATGAGTTAAGAATAGACTCTGGTACTCATAAGAGTTTGTTAAGATAACAAATAATTTGCTTTATGAAGAAAACCAGTATGAGCTGGATTCTGGGTTTAAGTTCGCATTTGACTTGGGTGATGTTTTAGAAGGGAAAGATCCTCACTGGTGGTACAATCAAGAGATGGTCTCTACTGAGGAATATCCAGAGTAGTGGATCAACGAGTCCACGTACGACTGGCCGACACTCTAAAAAGTAACCTTATTGTAAGTAGAACCAAAAGATGGGCTCCAATAGAGGTATCTAGAATGATTGATCATCAAGTCTAAACGTGACTAGATGACATTCTAGAAAGGATCTACAATGAAGGTTGAACCAGAGAGACGGTCTTCACTGGGAAAATTCATCCAAAGTGATGGAACAACAGGTTCAAGTGTGATCGGTTGGCACTTTAGAAGAAAAAAGAACCTCATTGGAGATAGAACCAAAGATGGACCCCAATAAAGGTATCTAGAATGATTGATCATCAAGGCTAAACATGACTAGATGACATTCTAGAAAGGTTCCGCAATGAAGGTTGAACCGGAGAGACGGTCTTCACTGGGAAAATACATCCAAAGTGATGGAACAACAGGTTCAAGTATGACCGGTTGGAACTTTAGAAGAAAAAAGAACCTCATTGGAGATAGAACAAAGGATGGGCCCCAATAAAGGTATCTAGAATGATTGATCATCAAGGCTAAACATGACTAGATGACATTCTAAAAAGGTTCCGCAATGAAGGTTGAACCGGAGAGACGGTCTTCACTGGGAAAATACATCCAAAGTGATGGAACAACAGGTTCAAGTATGACCGGTTGACACTTTTAGAAAGAAAACAACCTTATTGGAAGTAAAACCAAGAAATGGGCTCCAATAAAGGTATCTAGAATCTAATAGGTTAGTACCGGGGTTGCAAAACTGAAGATAATACTTCCTGGGGAATACCGATTATGGTTGCAAAAAGGCTGAATAGTACCAGAGATAGATAAGTTGCTTATAAGAGACTGCCACTTATCGCCATTGAAAAACAAGCTTCTTCAAGAGATTGCTGCTTCAAAGATATGTTGATATCACAACAATGTTGGAGAAATAATTTTGTCTTCAATGAGGATCTTGTAAAAGATTCTTCCTACGAGACACGGTGCAAAATAAATGCGCATTCAGAGATAGGTAAAAAACCACACCTGCCAGGGACCAGAGTTCAATCTAGGGACAAGCTAGAAAGAAACGGTCAAACAAGACTCCAATTGAGGAAAGAACTCAAGTGGGAATTTATCCTATCCAATTATGGAAAAGATAACTGAAACAACCATCGTCCACGAGGATAAAACTCTGTGGGGAATTCAGAAAGGATGGGAACTTTATGCATAGGGCTGACAACTCTATTGGAGAGGATAGACAAACCCAGTCACTTGGGGATATAACGCCAAAGTGAACAAAAACAGGTAAACACCAGAAAAGGAAGCAGAAATGCTAAGATGCTATGCATATGAGTGCTTATGCTTATGCTGACAAAACAGACAGGAAGCGAAACTGGAGATGAAATAAACGTCTCGACAAAGGATACCCAGCCAAACTCAACAGGTTAGACCAATACTGGGGATGAAGAAGAAGAATCAACAACTTCACTGGTGAAAAGAGTATTCCACTCGAGGTATAACCTCACGAGGATTGCCATCATGAGCTTGATCTCTTTGTTGGAGGAGAATCCATGGAGAATTGTCAAGATTAGCTGAATTAACAGCTTATTGGGGAGCTAGCAAAGGATATCACAAGAACAAAGTAGTTATGTATCCTATTGGCATAATGATCATCTTCAAATCTTATCTGCCCCAGGCTATATGGTCTGTCAGAAGACGATAACGAGAGGATTTTATAGAAGAATTGGCATACAAGGTATTTCAATATCTTCAAACTCTTGGAGAGATCTCGGCGTAACTACCCCAGATTAACTGTATTCACACAACAAGGTCCTTGAACTTGCTTCAGACTGGTTGTTTGACGATTTGGGAAACAAACTTGCCCCTGTCAGTGATGACACTGAATTTCACCGTATTTTTGACTCCAATTTCGCATGCATTCTTAGTCTTTTAATGTCATTTTATTATGTTATTATTATGTTTTTCTTTGTTTTCAGGTTTTTAGTCTAATCAGAGCCCCGAGCGAGAAAAGGAGCGAAAAGGAAGTCGAAATGAGCTAAAATAGAGAAAATCAGCATTTTACACTTATGGCATCCACTATGGCGGCCGCCACAGGGTCTTCCATGACGTGGCCATGTCTCAAACTCCTCCCAACTGTTTTTCCCCACGATCTCCAACTGCCCAAGCAAGTTTACACTCATGGCGGGCGCCATGGTGTTGTGGCGGGCGCCACAAGAACAAAACGAGTTCCCTCCCAAATTCAAATGCTAGGGGCATCCTTGTCTTTTCCACATGTTTCCTTGCCTATAAATAGGACTTTAGATTTTCGTTTTTCTTCATCCAAGTTTAGTTGTTCATAAGCATATATCAGTGTAATAATGGTAATCGCTTCACATCGAGGTGTTACTACATTCGAGAGATCGAGTCTGTAAGAGCCTGTGAGACTAAGTCTTGGAGCACTCTGGAAGGAAGTTAATCCTGCCGCCATTTTACTTTCAGTTCGCATTGTATTCAACCACTCCGATTGGAGCAGGTTTTTATTACTTTACCTTTTGTCAACTTTATTTCTTGCACTGTCTTTTAATTTCATTTACTTTCCGCACTCGCATTACTTTCATTTACTTTCCGCACTCGCACTACTTTCGTTTACTTTCCGCACTCGCATTACTTTCATTTACTTTCCGCACTCGCACTACTTTCATTTACTTTCCGCACTCGCATTACTTTCATTTACTTTCCGCACTCGCACTTAAATACCTTTTTTTTATGAAAAATCTAAAAATGAACTTTTACTTTACCATGTCTGGCTAATTTTATAAAGGTTAGAATGTGAAGATCATAACCGAACCGATAATCTGTACAATTGTTAGTGTAAACACTTAAGGGCTATTTTAACTTTCAATATAAGTTTTCCTGTTCTTAAATTCCGTTGGGTAAGATCGAAAGCCGTCCAACGCCTATCTAAACTTAATTGTTTTTAAACCATTTCAAAAACAGCGAAAGCGCTTTGTTTAGTTTATTAGGAGTTTTTAATTTAAAAGGAAAAGAGATTTTAAAACCATTTTCGGACGCGTTAAGAAGTTTAAAGTCTGGTTCGTAAGAACCTCTTTTTTTTAGAAAATCCAGGTTAAAATACTTTTCAACTTGGTTAAGATACTATATTTCTTAAAAATAGGTTTACTACTCTAACGCAATGCGCGCCTTTTTATCCGTGACAATAAGAGGGTTTGATTAGGGGGTACAACTCGGTTCTGAATACGCGAAAGCGACAGTTCCTGTCAAATTAGTTCTTTTCAAAGTAGAAAACATTGCCCGTAAGTAGTTCTATTAGCAAGTACTTGGATTATCAATTGGTTGTGTGAATTGCATTCGAACCTGTCTTTATCAATTAATTTTAATTACTTTATTTACTACCGTGCACTCTTCAAAACTACTATTTTCAATCACCTTAGATACACACCTTAACAATAGATAGCGATAGATTGACACTTGGTCTCTGTGGATACGATAATCTTTTATATTACTCTGACGCGTTCGTACACTTGCGAAAAAAACACGCATCAAGTTTTTGGCGCCGTTGCCGGGGACCAATTTCGTCAAATTTCGTACCCTGTTGTTATACCGTTTAGACTAAGGAAGTTACCCGCCGGTCAATGCGAAAAAATCGTAGTACCGGAAGTTTAGTAGACCCTCTAGCTGAACCAGAACGTTACGCTCGCGCACGTTTATATTTCCGTAAACTTAGGAAAGCTATGGCCGAAGATCAAAATCAAAGACCTCTTAAGGATTTCGCCCAACCATCCAACGAGGAACCTAGTTCTAGTATAGTAAATCCAGCCATACCAGCTAACAATTTTGAACTTAAACCATCCCTGCTGCAGTTAGTATAGCAGAGACAATTCGCAGGTCTTGCTACAGAGAACCCAAACCAACATTTGAAAAACTTTCTCCAACTAGCAGACACCTTTAAAACCAATGGAGCCCCTCCTGAGGCGATTCGCTTAAGATTATTTCCTTTTTCCCTCAGAGATAAGGCCCTATCTTGGTTAGATTCCCTTCCACCAAATTCCATAACAAGTTGGGAAGACCTTAGAAAAGTATTCCTTGCCAGATATTTTCCCCCGAGTAAGACCGCTGTTCTTCGAAACCAAATAACTAGATTTACCCAAAACCAAGGAGAATCGTTGTTCGAAGCCTGGGAGAGATATAAAGAGCTGTTAAGAGCATGCCCACATCATGGTTTAGAAAATTGGTTAATCATTCAAACCTTCTATAATGGACTTCATTATAACACTAAGATGACCATCGATGCCGCCGCAGGTGGCGCACTGATGAACAAACCTTACCCTGAAGCTAGTGCCCTTATCGAAGATATGGCCCAAAACCATCAATCATGGGGAGTAGAACGAGCGACAGTGGAAAAGAAGGAAGCCCAAGGAGGAATACATGAGTTAAGCTCTATAGACATGATGCAAGCTAAAATGGACGCATTAGCCCTAAAAGTTGAGCATATGTGTACAACCCCGAATACTGCAGCCGCAGTTTCGTCAGATTGTGAGATATGTGGGACGAAAGGACACCAATCCGCAGAATGCAGTCTGTTAAACGAGACCAGCTCTGAACAAGTGAACTACACCCAAGGAAACCCATTTTCAAATACCTATAACCCTGGATGGAGGAATCACCCAAACTTTTCCTATAAGAATAATAACCCTATCCAAAATACTGCCCCTCCGAGACAATCAAGTTATCAAGCCCCAAGATCAAATCAACCTATGCAACCTGTACCACCAAAACCGAGCCTTGAGAAAATCGTGGATAATTTTGTCGCTGCTCAAATCCAACAAAACAAGGAGTTCATGAACCAAAACGTTCATGTTAACGAACTAATTACCCAGTTAGGAACCAAGGTTGACCAAATAATCACTCACAATAAGATGCTTGAAACCCAAATCTCGTAGGTAGCTTTAAACCAAGCCCCTCAGACCACACCTGGAGGACAATTCCCTGGACAACCTCAACAAAACCCGAAAGGACAAGCAAATGCCATTACCCTACGAAGTGGGACCGCTTATGATGAACCTTGTAACCCGAGGTTGAGTGATCCCAAAACTTCTAAGGAAGATGACAACATCCCAGATAAAAAGAAGAAACCAGAGGAATCTGTAAACCAGGAAAGTCAAGAAAAAGGAGAAGAACCCAAAAACAAAACCTATATACCACCCCCGCCATACAAACCACCAATACCATATCCGCAAAGACTTTAACAAACCCAGATCAATAATTAGTATCAGAAATTCATTAAAGTTATAGAAAAACTTCACGTAGAAATCCCGTTCACAGAAGCCATTACCCAAATACCATCCTACGCAAAGTTTCTCAAAGACATCCTTACCAATAAACGTAGACTTGATGATCCGAAACCCTTGGAATGTAATTCTATTGCCGAAAATAAATTAGCAAAAAAGGATAAAGATCCTGGAAACTTTTCCATTCCTTGTACTTTGGGGAGTCATGTCATCGAAAAAGCTTTTCTAGACTTAGGAGCTAGTGTGAGCTTAATGCCCTTAGCGGTTTGCGAAAGGTTAAATTTAGGAGAGTTACAACCTACCAAGATGTCACTTCAATTAGCCGATAGATCTGTTAAATATCCGATAGGCATACTTGAAGACGTCCCTGTTAGGATAGGTCAGCTGTTTATCCCTACTGATTTTGTTGTCATGGACATTAAAGAAGATGATGACATACCAATTCTTCTAGGTAGACCATTCTTATCGACTGCTGGAGCCATAATAGATGTCAAAAAGGGGAAGCTAACCTTTGAGGTAGGGAACGAGAAGATAGAATTTATACTTTCAAAATTTCTTATGGCACCTGTGATAGGAGATGCGTGTTATGCGATAGATATCATTGATGAATGTGTTAGGGAGTTAGAGCAAGAAGAAGTCATTGAAACAATTAAGCTGCCATCAACTCTTATTTTGGAAGATGACAATTATAAGAAACCCTACATCGATGATAACATTTACGAATGTTTATCCCTTACCCCAGATCCTATGCCTTGCCCTATTAAACCAGCCTTGGAACTTAAGGAACTACCTAAGAACCTGAGATATGAGTTTCTTGATGAAGAAATGAATCGTCCGGTTATAGTTAGTGCTGCCTTGAGACAAAAAGAAACAGATCAACTCTTGGACGTTTTACGAAGATATCCCTCAGCCTTAGGATATAATATCTCTGATCTGAAAGGTATAAGTCCATCCGTATGCATGCATCGGATTTCGCTCGAAGTAGATTCAAAACCTTCCAGAGAGCACCAGAGAAGGATAAACCCTATACTGAGTGATGTTGTCAAAAAGGAAGTTCTGAAGTTGCTTGAAGCAGGTATAATATATCAGATCTCGGACAGTAAGTGGGTGAGCCCTGTGCATGTGGTACCCAAGAAGGGAGGCATCACAGTTGTGCAAAATGAGAAAGGTGAACAAATAGCAAAGCGGATAGAAGGAGGTTGGCGTATGTGCATAGACTATAGAAAGTTAAATAAAGCAACTAGGAAGGATCATTTCCCTTTACCGTTCATAGACCAGATGTTAGAACGTCTTGCCAGACATTCTTACTTCTGCTATCTAGACGGGTATTCGGGATTCTTTCAAATACCTATACATCCAGAAGATCAAGAAAAAACTACCTTTACATGCCCTTTTGGAACTTTTGCCTACAGACGAATGCCTTTTGGACTCTGTAATGCCCCTGCTACTTTCCAACGTTGCATGATGTCAATCTTTGCAGATTATCTGGATGGAATCATGGAAGTATTTATGGATGATTTCTCGGTTTGCGGTTTTGATTTCCAAAATTGTCTGATCAACCTTGAGAAAATCCTAGAAAGATGTGTGGAGGTGAACCTTGTGCTGAATTGGGAAAAATGCCATTTCATGGTGACTGAAGGAATTGTTTTAGGACATATAATCTTCGAAAGAGGTATAGAGGTAGATAAAGCAAAAATAGAAGTTATAGAGAACCTAAAACCCCCCAAGACTATCAGGGAAGTTAGAAGTTTCCTTGGACACGCTGGATTCTACCGCCGTTTCATCAAGGACTTCTCCAAAATAACAAAACCTTTAACTGGCCTGTTAATGAAAGATGCTGAATTCATCTTTGATGAAAAATGCAATGAAGCATTCAACCTTTTGAAGCAAGCATTGATTTCAGCACCCATTATGAAACCCCCTGATTGGTCTGACCGTTTGAGATAATGTGTGACGCCAGTGATTACGCTGTAGGAGCCGTTCTAGGTCAGAGAAAAGATAAAAGATTACATGTAATATATTATGCCAGTAGAACCCTAGACGCCGCCCAGCTCAATTACGCAACAACCGAGAAAGAACTCCTAGCTGTAGTTTTCGCTATAGACAAATTTAGATCATATCTAGTAGGAGCCAAAATTATAGTTTACACCGATCATGCTGCCATCCGTTACCTACTAAGTAAAAAAGATGCTAAACCCAGGTTACTTCGATGGATTTTGTTGCTACAAGAGTTCGACTTAGATATCCGAGATAAAAAAGGCACAGAAAATGTAGTAGCCGATCACCTATCTAGGCTAGAATACCTGAATCCTGAATTAGTACCCATAAATGATGATTTTTCCTATGATAGATTGATAGCCCAGTTGGAAACCATTGAAGATAAAGAACCAGACCCTCATGAGCACTTCCAAAAATCCTTAGCTGTAAGTAACGTTCCCTGGTACGCTGATTTTGTTAATTACCTAGCCGCTGATATCATACCCCCTGATCTCGATTACCACAAGAAGAAGAAGTTCTTAAGTGATGTTAGAAATTTCTATTGGGATGAGCCACTTCTTTTCAAGAGAGGTAAAGATGGCATTTTCCGCCGTTGCGTTCCAGAAGACGAGGTAGAAAGTATAATTCAGCATTGTCACTCTGCACCTTATGGTGGACATGCAAGCACCTCTAAGACCTACGCCAAGATTCTTCAAGCTGGCCTATTCTGGCCTACCATGTGGCGTGATGTCCATGCTTACATTGTCAAATGTGATAGATGCCAACGCACAGGAAATATATCAAGACGCGACGAAATGCCTTTAAGAAACATCCAAGAAGTAGAACTCTTCGACGTATGGGGTATAGATTTCATGGGACCATTCCCACCATCTTTAGGAAACAAGTATATCTTAGTTGCAGTAGACTACGTGTCTAAATGGATTGAAGCGATAGCTGCACCCACAAACGACACTAGAGTAGTGATTAAATTATTTAAAAATTATATATTCCCCAGATTTGGAACACCCCGTTTAGTTATAAGTGATGGAGGATCTCACTTCATATCAAGAATATTTGATAAGCTTTTAAGCAAGTATGGAGTTAAGCATAGAGTAGCAACACCATATCACCCACAGACTAGTGGCCAAGTGGAAGTATCTAATAGGGAGATTAAACAAATTTTAGAAAAAACTGTCTCTGTATCCAGAAAAGATTGGTCGCAAAAGCTTCAAGAGGCTTTATGGGCCTACAGAACCGCTTTCAAAACCCCTATAGGAACAACCCCCTACCAACTAGTCTATGGAAAATCTTGTCATTTACCTTTTGAGTTAGAGCATAAGGCCTATTGGGCCATTAAAACTTTGAATTTGGATTACCTAACTGCTGGTGAGAAACGTATCCTTGACATCCACAAATTGGAAGAACTCAGACAGCAAGCCTACGAGAATGCCATAATATACAAAGAAAGAACAAAAGCTTGGCACGACAAAAGAATCGTAAGAAAAGACTTCAACTTAGGCGACCCTGTTCTCCTGTTCAATTCTAGGCTACGACTCTTCCCAGGAAAGCTCCGTTCAAGATGGACTGGCCCCTTCAAAGTATCAAAAATTCTGAGGTCTGGAGCTGTTGAAATAAAAAATGAGACATGTAAACCATTCACCGTCAATGGACAAAGACTGAAGCTCTACGAAGGAGGAGACATTCCAACAACCTACTCCAACCACACTCTAAGTGATCCACCAATCCCGACAAGAGATGTATAAGTTCCAGTCGTCAAGCTAACGACGTTAAACAAGCGCTGCATGGGAGGCAACCCATGATTTTCTTACCTTATTTACTTTTTCTACATTTTGTTTTATTTTATTTCTTGTTATATTTTGTCAGGACTAATGTTTGAAATGTTTGTGTTTTACAGGACCTTCTTCCTAACTCTGTGCAGAATGCAGAATTTTGACGACATGCATGTGACTTTCAGGAATGACGCCCAGAGAGAGCGTTACTTTGTCCACTTCAGGCGTCATATGGCACCTACGAGGTACCCAGATCAGGCTTGCATGGAGGCTACTCAAGGTTCCATTCTAGGTAACCTTCGACTGGTCATAGATGCCCAGGCGGCCTTATCAGCCCGATTGGACTGGAGAGACCAGCATCGTAGCAGATCCCGTCGTCCCAGGCATTCCCAGCAGGACGACGAGGGCACTAGTGGTCCACATCAGTAGTTTTACAGGTTACTCTCCTTATCTTATTTCAAAACATTGGGGACAATGTTCGATTTAAGTGTGGGAGGGGATTTTATTGCTTTCTATTTCCATTTTTAGTTAGTTGTTTATTTCTTGTTTTTGTCTATGTCTTTTTTCTAGAAAATGCATGAGTCTGACGAGTCACCAGTACAGTGTATCCCTAGTGCACCCTCATTTTTCCCCATTTCTTTAGCCCTACAAAAAAAAAAAAATTTTGCAAAAAGAAAACATTGTTGTTCTATACGTTTTTTGGCCTTTAAGACAGGTTTGGATTAGGATGTGGTGACTTAGGTGAACTTTTTGAAACATTAGTATCGTTTTAGC
The DNA here is from genome assembly GCA_022829125.1 of Lathyrus tuberosus. NCBI lineage: Eukaryota > Viridiplantae > Streptophyta > Magnoliopsida > Fabales > Fabaceae > Lathyrus > Lathyrus tuberosus. The sequence goes on along the minus strand of JALAZF010000463.1, from coordinate 2,482,625 downwards.
ACCGTAGACTTCACGAATATAGGAATCATTCCAAAACCCCATGTACCATGGCCTTAATTATCATTTCCAAATTTGTCCTAAGTAGTTTATTTCAGCAGTCAGCTCCGGCCTAAGCATGTTCTACGTAGGGGATCGATGAACATAAGTGAATGATCCAGTAAAATAAATAAAGAATAAGGCAAACTCCGGATAGATGACCCTCACAAGGTCGTTTAACCCAAAAAGTTGAATTGTTGCCACACAAAAAAAAATAATTTTAGCTCACCCATTGTTAGTTGGTTCAGAGGTATCTGGCGCTGAACTCGGTAGGGCGGATTACGATCCGATCCCCCACAACTGCATTTGGGTTAAATAAAAGGGTTTACACAGTCTTATGTGCCAGAAACCCTATGTTTTGGATCAGAATCACTAACAGGTCACTCTACTATGAAACATGTACGGATAACGGGCTTAATGTGATTGCGCCTGAATGAAAAGGACCCAAAAAAGAGATGAAGAGGTAGGCCTAGTTATTGTGGGATGGTACGGTTGATTAATATAAGAATGAAGTTTATGTCTGCCTCTGCGGATAAGTGTCATTACGATACCCTTGGTTCACTTAGTACCTGTCACTGCATCCTGACTTGAACTTAGAAGCCCTTTTTGCCCGAATCACGTGTCAGCACTAGTTTTCTTACTTTGAGCTTTAAATGTTTTGCTTGAGGACAAGCAAAGGTCTAAGTGTGGGAGAATTTGATGACACTGAATTTCACCGTATTTTTGACTCCGATTTCGCATGCATTCTTAGTCTTTTAATGTCATTTTATTATGCTATTATTATGTTTTTCTTTGTTTTCAGGTTTTTAGTCTAATCAGAACCCCGAGCGAGAAAAGGAGCGAAAAGGAAGTCGAAATGAGCTAAAATAGAGAAAATCAGCATTTTACACTTATGGCATCCACTATGGCGGCCGCCACAGGGTCTTCCATGACGTGGCCATGTCTCAAACTCCTCCCAACTGTTTTTCCCCACGATCTCCAACTGCCCAAGCAAGTTTACACTCATGGCGGGCGCCATGGTGTTGTGGCGGGCGCCACAAGAACAAAACGAGTTCCCTCCCAAATTCAAATGCTAGGGGCATCCTTGTCTTTTTCACATGTTTCCTTGCCTATAAATAGGACTTTAGATTTTCGTTTTTCTTCATCCAAGTTTAGTTGTTCATAAGCATATATCAGTGTAATAGTGGTAATCGCTTCACATCGAGGTGTTACTACATTCGAGAGATCGAGTCTGTAAGAGCCTGTGAGACTAAGTCTTGGAGCACTCTGGAAGGAAGTTAATCCTGCCGCCATTTTACTTTCAGTTCGCATTGTATTCAACCACTCCGATTGGAGCAGGTTTTTATTACTTTACCTTTTGTCAACTTTATTTCTTGCACTGTCTTTTAATTTCATTTACTTTCCGCACTCGCATTACTTTCATTTACTTTCCGCACTCGCACTACTTTCGTTTACTTTCCGCACTCGCATTACTTTCATTTACTTTCCGCACTCGCACTACTTTCATTTACTTTCCGCACTCGCATTACTTTCATTTACTTTCCGCACTCGCACTTAAATACCTTTTTTTTATGAAAAATCTAAAAATGAACTTTTACTTTACCATGTCTGGCTAATTTTATAAAGGTTAGAATGTGAAGATCATAACCGAACCGATAATCTGTACAATTGTTAGTGGAAACACTTAAGGGCTATTTTAACTTTCAATATAAGTTTTCCTGTTCTTAAATTCCGTTGGGTAAGATCGAAAGCCGTCCAACGCCTATCTAAACTTAATTGTTTTTAAACCATTTCAAAAACAGCGAAAGCGCTTTGTTTAGTTTATTAGGAGTTTTTAATTTAAAAGGAAAAGAGATTTTAAAACCATTTTCGGACGCGTTAAGAAGTTTAAAGTCTGGTTCGTAAGAACCTCTTTTTTTTAGAAAATCCAGGTTAAAATACTTTTCAACTTGGTCAAGATACTATATTTCTTAAAAATAGGTTTACTACTCTAACGCAATGCGCGCCTTTTTATCCGTGACAATAAGAGGGTTTGATTAGGGGGTACAACTCGGTTCTGAATACGCGAAAGCGACAGTTCCTGTCAAATTAGTTCTTTTCAAAGTAGAAAACATTGCCCGTAAGTAGTTCTATTAGCAAGTACTTGGATTATCAATTGGTTGTGTGAATTGCATTCGAACCTGTCTTTATCAATTAATTTTAATTACTTTATTTACTACCGTGCACTCTTCAAAACTACTATTTTCAATCACCTTAGATACACACCTTAACAATAGATAGTGATAGATTGACACTTGGTCTCTGTGGATACGATAATCTTTTATATTACTCTGACGCGTTCGTACACTTGCGAAAAAAACACGCATCAGTCAGCTTGGTTGATCTATGAAGGAGATGTCGTTGACTTTTAGAGATTTATCGAATCTCGACTTGATTGCCCCTGATTAACTGATAGGTAATCAAAAGGATTTTACAGAAGAATCGGCATGCTAGATGCTTTAATATCTTCAAACTTTTGAAAAGGTTTATGAGCCTTGACATAACTGCCTCTGTTCGACTGTATTCGTAATACTCAAATTGTAGTGGAAACGACTGGGGAACAAAACTTGCCCCTGCTGATGAGTCACTGGAGTCCACACTTGTCATAAGATAACCTGGAGAAGACTTGCTCCAGTATTTTGAACTTTGACGAGTTCTGCCTCTAATTCGGTAGATTGGCAAATCCTTCCACTTGGTTGCCCCTGACTGAGCTTTCTTTATCAAGTCGAATCCCCTAGCTAGCTGCATTTGTTGGGATTTCTTTGATATTGAATTGTTTTTACTTACAAGTATTGTTCATCAAAAATTGGCAATTTCAATATAAAATTCATGCAAGCTTTTGAAAACAATTTTTATTGATGAAACACACACGGTGGAATGATTAAATAAAAAACAAAGTGGATCTAGTTATTTACGGAATGACAGATGAAGTGATCAACACACACAAATAACAAAGATTATTAGGAGTCAGGTTAATCAACCTTGCTGTAGTATGCTTTCCAAAACAACCTTACCTCAATTAGGTCTTTTAAAGGTTGTAATGTGGCCTGGTTCACGGTTTATGAAACAAAGGATAAAGGCTCAAAGTTTATTTGTCCTACCCAATCTTCGTGATGAACTCCAATCCTACACTCAGTTAACTCAAGCTATACATTCAAGTTTCCAAAAGCTAGGAAGTCACTTGATTTGAGAGAGCTGACTGGCGCCTTACACGAAGCGCTTGTATTCAATTGCATAACCAAGTTAAACCGAGAACTACCCTGCCCCAAGGTTGAGATTTAAGGGTTTTTTGTGCAAGAAAAGGAAACTCCTACTTCTAGGCTCGAAGGGTTAACGAGGGATTATCTTCCTTATTTCTTCAGTATTTGGGAATTGAAACAATGCCTTACATCCTCGGAAAGGTTTAATCGAAAGCATACCACAACAATTATGGGTAATATTTTCATCATCCTCCCCAATCTTTGCTTAACGATAAATTTGATAAATGGAAATAAACAAGATGAAGATATTATTATATATTTTGTATAGCGATAAAAGTATATGAGTGAAACGAATGGACTTAATCAAAAAGATGCACAAACATTTCATTAACCTTGCCAATTTGAAAGTACAACAAAGCTTATAAGCAAATAAAAATTCAAAGTGCAAAGGAAATACAATAAAATTGCTGAAACAGCCAAATGATTGCCAGCTTTAGGGAATCAAATACATAAAATAAAAAAGGAGCTCAATCACAAACCCCTAATCCATCGTTGTCTTGATACATCCTCCACAGCATTACTTATCTCATGAGCGGGTAAGGACTGTTCTTGATATTAGGCTATGAGCCATTGAAAAACAAAATGTTTCTCTCCACTAAGTCCTTCACAATATGCTTCAAAGCAAAACAACCTTCTAAATTATGGCCTGATGCACCTTCATGGAATGCACAATGAGCATTGGGATTGTAAGAAGGTGGAAGCAGATCAGGAGGCGGTCCTGATGACCTTATAGTTATTAATCCTTGTTGCACCAAAGCAGGATACAATGCTGTATACGTCATAGGAATGGGAGGAATCGGAGGCCTTCCACCCTTTCTTTTACCCAGAATATTCTGACGAGAAACTTGAGTCCGTTGTGGATAAGCATGAGCGTTGGGCGCTCGTTGATACACTGATGGTTGAGGAACCGGCTGATAAACAGAAGCTTGGTGGTTGAATGTTGGCGCGATGGTGGCCACATAAGGTTGCTGAACAGAATAAAACTGTTGTTGCTGCTGTCGTTTCCAGAATTGGTTTTTCTTCTTTTTGTTTGTCATCACCACACTGGTGTCTCCTTCCCTTTTGAAGGATATCTTGGCATCGTCGCTCGAACTACCAGCTCTCTTGGTCATTTTCCCACTCTTCAGACCAAGCTCTACTTTAACCCCCATGGCTACAATATCAGAAAAATTAGCAGACACATTACTGATCATCCTTTCGTAGAATTCCGGTCTCACCGTGTCGATAAACCAATCATTTAACTCTTTTTCAGATAAAGATGGTTCTACCTGTGAAGCCAGCTCTCTCCATCTCTGTGCATACTCTCTAAAAGACTCGGTATCATTCTGCGACATACTCAGTAGTTGTCTACGATCTGGCGCCAGGTCCATGTTATATTTGTAATGCTTTACAAAAGCAACAGATATATCTTGAAAGCAACGGACTCTAGATTGATCCAAAGTCAAATACGACTTTGCGGCAGCCCCTTTCAAACTATCTTGGAAGCAGTGGATCATCAACTTATCATTATCCATAAATGCAACCATTTGTCGGTAATACATGACCAAATGCGACTTAGGACAGGTCGCTCCTGAGTATAGGTCGAAATTGGGTAGTTTGAATTTTGGTGGAATTACCAAGCCAGAGACTAAGAACATGTCTTTAGCATTAGTATTAAATACATTGCTCCCTTCCATTGCTTTCAATTTGCTTTGAATTGTCTCTACACTTTCCTTCAGCCTTTCATGTCGATCATCTCCTTCTTCGGACATATTGACATAATCATAAACCGGATGTGGGTTCTGAAAAACTGGGTGCACCTGAGCTCACACTGCTGCTGGAGCGAAGGTAGGAATAGCATGAAAAGCCTCATTAACCAAAGGAACAGTTTGTTGAGTAGAAGTGATGGCCGGAGCACGTATAAAGTTAAAAGGCATGCCCAAAGTGGGGTTCACAGTAGTAACAGGAGGTTCTACAGTTGTAGTGATAATCTCGGAGACCACCGTCGCTTGTGTATCCATCCTTGCCCTCATAACTTGAATTGCTTCCAGAATCTGCCCCATTCCTCCTCGGAGCTCACTAAATTCATTGTTGACTCTGTCCATTTCACAGTACTGTTCAGACATCCTTTGTCGAGCTTGGGTCCGAGTGTTTGGGAATTCAATGCGACGACTCTGAAGGGAATACGGTGACATGATATAAGACAGAGAAGAAATGCACATGCTATGACATGATGCAAATGGGATGCTAATGCAAGCCAAATGGTTTCAAGGAACTCAAAGACAAGCTGCGAAAAAAAACTTCTGGAAACACTGAAAAAGTTTTTGTTTTAAAATCCATGTTCTGTTGATCTTTGCAAAGGAAATGAATGTCTGAATTCCTTGAAACCAACAATGGACGCAATGAGATGTATGCAATGCACAAACACAAATGTACACACAAACAAGCCCTAAGTTTATAGGTCTCATGAATGGAGCCATGGTCTACCCATCCCAATAGGTGTGTACTATGGGTTTTTATCTGCTGAACAAGGTTCTAAAAGGTTCCCAGAGTCGACAACTCATCTTTCGGATTTTATCGACTTCCCAAATGATTTGGTAATCAATAAAATTCTCAAGAGAATCTCGTCTGAGTGTAGTATCGCGTGACAACCAATTCAGAAATAGACTCCATCATGGTCACCGCACTACATCCTAAAAAGGCTAAGTGGGGTTTGGTAACTACGGTTCTCAATATCAAGGGCTCCTAGGTCGAGAGTAGCAAGTTTTCACGAATAGATTCGTTCAACATAACTAGACTCTCAAGAGGGCCTCAACTGAGTGATGGTGTCTCAATTTAACTTTTTCAGGATTCGACTCCCTCAAAGCCTCCTTGAATATACCATCGTCCTATCCTAAGTGTACTCAAATCCGGGTTAGGATTTATCTCACCACTCAAGAACCAAGGCAACAAAAGAAACTCAAGCACAGCATATACAGGCAATCAAACAGATATACACAAATATAACAAGCAAGTATAAATAAAACAAACAAAAATAAGGTGGGCTTAACCCTCAAAAGGATATTTATCCCCAGTGAAGTTGCCATTTCTGTTGCGGTGAGAATCGGATAACAAGCTATTAATTAACTTGCATCGCATTTCTTTGAATTCACAACCGACTTTGATTCATCCAAAGGAAAGGTTCAAGGTCGAGAAAAACCTAAAGGGGGGAGATCTAAGGTTCGGGGGTTGGTTACGCCTAGGGAAGGTATTAGCATCCTAAACGTCCGTAGTACTCTACGGGAACCTCTTGTTTTAATTTGTTATATCTTAATCGCTTGCTAAGGGTGCTATGCTAAAGGTTGAAGCCCTAGGGGTTTATATCTAAGTATACTCGACAAAGCATCGCACTTTGCGCCTACGTATCCTTACGGGAGTGAAATCAGAGTATCCGTAGTTCACCGATCTAAGGGTGAAGGATAGGGACCATTGACTATGGCCAAAGTTCCAAGGGGAAATGAGTATGAGCTCATTTTAGAGTTCACGATAACTCTCGAAGTCTAAGTTGTAAAGGGAAACTGAATACTCATGATGATGAGAATCACATAGAGTTTAAGAAACTCCAACCTACTTCTAAGTTATGATTTCATTGGCTCTCATGAGGCCAAGAAATAAGGGTAAACCTAGAAGGATAAAGGTAGGGTGGTTGTTTAGTGACTTCAAGAGTCAATTTAAGAAGGTCTCCCTTTGGAATTGGGGGAAAGATAACTTCTTGTAAACAAGAGTTGGAGGAGGATGAGCTTTCTATGACCTTGAAGTCAATAGAGAGGCTTTCCTTTGAGGATCAAGTATTTATCAAGGAATAAGTTCACAAGTATCTTCAAGAGTTATCCAATGACCAAAATAAAGGAAACTCCTAAAATATACACAACCAAAACACATATATAGACTAGCGTCGAAATCATCAAGGTTAATTCCTAAAGCAAAAATTAAAATCAAACAAAATTAAGATCAAAGTCTAATTAACTCAAGATTGATTTCTAATTAAAAATTACCCATAATTAATCTCTAAGAAATAAACCTAATTCTAATTCAAAATTAATCTAAATCAAAACTCAATTTAAAATCTAACTAATTTACGACCAAAATCTAAATAAAATCCTAATTATCCCTGATTAAAATCTAATTCTAGAATTTAATTAATTTCTAAAACAAAATCTAAATGAAACAAAAACCAACACTGACATAAGGGTGTAGTAGAAACCAAGAGGCACATGGGCTCAGACTTCTGGCCCATTGAAATTCAGTATGAAGCCATGGGTGAAAGAGTTATCAAGGGTCTAGTGTAATTAAGGTGGGCCTGGTGTCTAGTGCTGGAACCCAAAATGAAATAATAATAGAAATAAATACAAATACAAATAAATTAAAAAGAACACAGATGAAAAATCAAACCACGACAAAATGCAGCCTTGAGAAACCCAAAATCTGTTCGATACTTCCTTCTCCTTTGAAACCCTTTTTCTCGCAGCGAATCGACTCCTCACAGCGGCGGCTTATAATTCCGACGGCGATGCGAATCCGAGAGCATCGTTCTTCTTCGTATCGAATCCATATCGAAAGAGAAAAGGAAAAGAAACGACTTCGCTTCGTACGATTCTCGTCTTCAATCGCCTTGTTCGTAGCTTTCAATCATTTTGACCTCAGGTTTATTTAGTCTTGGATTTTGTTTGAAAATATTTCAGAACACTCTTTTCATCTCCCTCTGCTTTCTGGTTCGGTTCATGTGATATGGATTTTGGACGGGTTTTTGATTGATTTGAGGTTATTGAGGGTGAAACAGAGTCGGGAGCGATGAAGGTTTTCAGGTGGGTTTGATTTGTTGAAGGTGAAGGAATTGAAGAAAGTTTGTCATTCTGATTGTTTTTTTTTGGTTGAGGAGAACGATAGAGAGGGTGAATGAAAGGGGTCTGATGAAGATGGGTGATTTGTTATTGACGAATAAGAGGAGTGTTGAAGGAGTTTTGGAAATTGTGGTGTTTATGGTGTTATTGATGGCTAGTGGATTGTTGTGGTTCTATTGTGTGATGAGTTAGCTTTTTGTTTTTGGTAGCTTTTCCCGGTCCCCCCATGAAGGTTGAAGAAGTCGCTATTTGAAGGGTGCTGGAAGTTTTTGAAAAAAACCGGAGAAGGAATCAGCCCGTTGTAGCTTGAGGTCATGGTGCAGGTTACCGTTTACGACAAGTCACTGTCACTAGCAGGCATGGTAGCAAGGTTTTGGGCTGCCGTACGGTTACGCAGGTTGGACTTTTTGGAGCATTGTGTTTTTCAATTGAGTCGTTGTGTATAGATTGTAAGCAGTGGCAGCTGGCGTAGGTGGAATAGATTCCTACATTTATTCTTTTCTAAATTTTCTTGTAAACATATGATATTGTAACTTCATGCTCAAAACCAACTCAAAGAAGTTTTGGCCGTCCTTAATACATCAAGGATTTGTAGAACATGACCCAATGAAAACGTAACATCATTACTCAAGTATTTAGTCAAAAGTTTCAGCATGTTCAAACAAATGATTTTGTTTAATTGGGTTTTAGAATGAACAAGAATAAAAGTCGAGACTGAAATCTTGAATTAACACTTGGAAATTTGACATGAAAATAGGGATCCAAATTGAATTGGAATTGAACTTTTGAATGAGATTTGCAACTTGAACTTTGAATTGGAATTAAGAAAATGAAACTTGACGCTTGAACATGAACTCGAAACTCAATCGGAACATGAATTTAATCACTTGAAAAGAATTTAATATGACATTTGAATTCGACACTTGAATTGAAACTTGGATGGAAATTGAATCATGGACTTAGAATGAAATTGAATCTTGGAGAGAAAGATAACTTGAACTTTGGGATTTTGAATCTTTGAATAAGATTTGCAATTTAGACCAAACAAAGAATCAATTCCAAAAGTGAGACACCAAAACTATATGGAAACCTGAAATTAATTTCACCATAATTCCGATTCTATCTTGAAATAGTCTTGACTTTTGAAAGCTTGAATCCTGCTATGCAAAAAAAGCATGAACCACATAATCGAGACTTGAAGTAACTGATTGGATGTCTTGACTTTAAATGGCTCTTACAACTTGACTTCACCAGATAAATTTGGATCCTTGTACAAAACCCTAATATGGACCCTCACACACAAATGTTTGAATTTAATCCACACTTATCTCCAAAATAGTCACTAACACATATGACTTGAGACATGAACTGTGCCGCCACTGCACCAAAACCCTGATTGAGATTCAATTGACCCTGATGGTTATCCACCTTCCAACAAACTGTTTTTACCATAACTTGATAACCTGATATTGATCCTTGATTCAGTCTTGCAAGACCTGGGCCTTGTAGAACTTGTGATGAAACCAAATTGTAATGGATTGTTGAGAAAGATCAGTCTCTTAGGAGTATGAGGACTTAATTGGTGAATGACCTATCCAAACCTTGATTGATCAGCCCTTGAAGCCTCTTGAAATAAAACCTGATTCACAAATGAAACAAAATGAACAAAAACTGATAAAATGGTTAGCTATGCAATATGATTGACCTAATATGACATGCAAGGGATCAATGGATCTAAGGGTAAAATTTGGGGTACAACAACGTCAGGTGAAGAATTCACCTTATAGTGTTTTCATTATACCTGCAAGAACATAGATCCACTGACTAGACCACCTCATCTAACTTTCTAGTCATGAACTTTAGAAAGTCTTCAACTTTAGTGAGCTTTTATTTCAACGTGTTCAACTCGATCTTCAATTTTGCGATATATATGTCTGCTTGTATATGGGCATCATGCATTTGACGCTCCAACATTAGAACCCTTAACTAATGGGCCTCTTTAATGTTAGACATAGCGGGGCTCCCATATGATTCACCATTTTCTAATCGTTGGGAAAGTCAGTAGCAAATTTGAAATATTCTCCTACATAGCTCCTAGTGTCACAGTCATTGTTCCATAGAGAAGGTACCACCGCATCCTTTGGAGAAATTTGGGAGAGGACTACCCATATGGGATACCTCACTTTGAGATCATCTTCCAGGTTGAAAGTATTAAGAGGTTAAAAGCTTTTGTCTTTGTGGCTCTGGAAGGGTGAGGAAAGAGTTTTAACCTCTCCACATTTGAGAAGTTTAATGGGCCGAGGAGAAAGAAAAATCTCCCCCCTTGCTGACCTCTTTTTTCTTTGACTAGGAGCCCGCTTGAGTGGCTTTTAGGGTTTTTAGACCAATTTTTGCCTCATACGACTTTTTTCTTGCGCGGTGACCTTTTCACTCAACAATATTCATTCGATCCATTCTTCATGCAAAAAAAAAAAAAGTAAGTTAGATACAAGAAGAAATCTTATTAAAAAAAAGCATAAGTAGAACTAAGTAAACTTACACAAGTATTCATCGGTTCTTTTCTCCCAATCATCGCAGAGGTTAAGTTCTACCAACTCCTGGAAGCTCATGATGGCGAATGCTTCCAACACCTCAGTGACCCCCTCTTTGTAATGGTCAGGTAACCTAGTTGAAGTTGTTTATGGCCATAGGGTCACTGTTTCAGTATAGCAGAAATGATAGTTTCCATCTTTCTGGAATATAACCTTGGATGTGGTGTCTTTCCTCTTCACCCTCACAAACAAACCCTTCTCTCTTTTGAAGTTTTTTGAGTAATGAGTGAAAAGAAACCTCTGTGATAGAGCGTCAGGGTCACCCAACCTCCTTTAGATGCCTATTTAGTATCATAGAAAGAAAAGAAGAAGTATATAGTAGGTCCGACCTCAAAGCTACTGTATATGATTTCAAACACCCAATTGTTTGGTGATATCTGGGAGGGGAAACTGTCATAGTCACCAGAGCCTTAGACTTAAAGAGAGGGATTGGAATTAAAAACCTTAATCCATGAATAATAGGGAGATGCAGATAGAAGAATTCATCTAAGGTAATAGCAGGGCAGACATGTTAACTCGTTCATCTTTAGATAGGGCTCCAAAATCACATCTTCCTTGTCACCCGTTATTGACAAGTTGATGCCTTTGCACAAGAAATCCTCATTTTCCTGAGTAGTGAAGTTAGTCTCATAGTCTTCAACTCCGAAGTGTTTTGAGGACCCAGACACTATCATTGATCTTGAAGTTCATGAGAAAGCATAAGGGAAAATAGGATCACTATCACAACTGGAGTCTAAACTATTCTCATAACTTCCAAACATCTGTATTTCAAAAAGTTTGTGGTCAATCGTGCATCCAAGTTACCTATCATTCCTCATACAATAATCCCATATATCTATATGCTCCCAAGCAATAGATGGTTTAACTACCTTACCCCCGTCATCTAAATTATTAATAATGGTCGTTTCTAGAAAAAGAAAGTATAAAGGGGAAAATCTTAATACATGTGCTTAGGATGACAGAGGTTGTAAGGCAAACAGAAACTTGGAGAAGCTTGAGGAGAGACTCGTGCTTAAGAAGTATAGGAAAGCTGAAGGAAGAGTGAATGTGAAAGGGTTCAAATTTCCCCTCTTATAAAACTCAATTACCTAAGTCTCATGGATTATCATTACTCAGGCATAGGTATACGCCAATAATTTGTTAGTGGAGACATGTACAACTAAAGAATCGCACATATATATGATCAATGACTCACAATAATCGTGCCTTAATTAGAAAAGTTACAATATCTAGGCATTAAATGTTTCACGTGCCTCCCAAAGAAACGCTTAAGGGACACTCCCCAAGCAATGTTTAAGGAACTCACCCTTATCAATGCTTGAGGAACTCAGTCCAAGAAGTTCTTGAAGAGTTCATTACCACATTCTTCACTAAGATCAATGTGTGTTTTAAGTTAATCATTTCATCATTCCCAGACTTTGTGGTTAAATGACTATGGTATGGGATAACTTTCTTGAAAATAAGCAGCCCAAAGGTCCTAAAGAGAAACATCCCATGGCAAAAATTGGTCAAAGGAATTGATGGAGTATTGTGCGGGCACGCTCCTAATTTTCCTGAGAGGGCCTGGGTCCCCCAACCCGAACTTGTGTTCATGCTCCATCTATTTTATCACACGTGACCTTTGAGATGTCTAGGAGAAACCAACTTAGGCCATGGCAATCAAGAAAGAGACCATCCCTCTAATATTTTAGGAAGAACGAATCTTCTCCCCGCTCTCACATACTCGTTGAGAAATTAGGGAAAATTGTTTCTCTCTGTTACCCGGTCCAAGAAGCCAACAATAAATACACCAACCTCAAGGATTGGAGATTCATTCATTAACTATGCGAAACCTAACATACCATACATGCAACCAGACTCTCCCCCTTTATTGTATTTCGCAAGTACACACATTATAAGGAAAAAAAAACATAATTTTCAAATCTTTTTCGAGGTGAAATTAAACTCAAATTGCATTTAACTTACTGCCTCTTGTTTTCTCTATAATTAATAACCAATTAAAATTGTTTTTATATTTTTTTTTGTTACAAAAGTTTTATGTCGGTTGGGCTCTAGGGGCGCACTATGGTCAAAGCAAGCCTCAAGGCTCAAAGTGCTTATAGAGATACTTACAAATTATTCATAAGGAATGTCCTCACATTGGTGGTGGGAGTTGAACCCAAAACCTCTCAGTGTGCAAATCAACTCCTTTTCAACTGATCTCAACCTTTCTTGATAAGGAATTAACTCACACACCGAGAGATACTGGTTCAACTCCAACCATCAGCAAGAAGACATCTTTGGTAGGGAATCTATAAGTACCTCTGTACACACTCTTAATTCTAACTCAGTTAAGACTTTTGACTTTTGGTGTGTGAACGATTCCTTACCAACCGAGTTAGTTTTAACATCTTCTATGAAACTTATTTTAAAAAATATAAAAAGTCTTAATTCTAATTATTATATTTTAATTTTTTAATAAGTGTAATTTTTTCTGTTATATATTAGAATGAAGTGAATAATTTTTTAAATAAGTCTTATAATTAATATCCTAAGATCCTTAGTTAACAATACCATAAAATGAATAGGAAATTACAGTGATGTGCCCTAATATTTGTTAAAATGACATAAACTATAATTTTAGGGATCGATGCATTCCAAATGAGCTTCAACGCGTTAATATTTTCCTCCTCGTCATTGTTGCTAAACTGCGATCTTGTTAACCTACTGGACAAGGAGCTGACAGAGAAAGTTTTAGTGGCAGCATAAGGCCTTATTATACTGTCAGAAACATTCTTCTTTGGGTCGGTTTCCTGCAGTAGCATCAACAGTTCTTACAACTCGTTTTGCAGCAACACATTATTTCCAATTTCAGTATCATCAAAGTTCCAATGCCAGACCTCATCAATCCAATGTCCTATTTGAATCACAAAAACCCAATTTCAAGTTAGATAGGTTGAAAAGATTTAGGTAAACGTTTTGCAAAGGTCTATCTCCAAAGGAGGCGAGTATAAACTTATCTCTAATATATTTCTATATTCTCCAAATAACTTTTCTAAATTGCATCAAATAGTTGATACATGATAATTGCGTTAAATGAATGTAAACAATTGATTCATGACTCAATTTTTAACAAAAATATTTATTTATATTTATTTAGCCTTAATTGCAACTATGGTCCCCCTATTTTATATTTTTTTGGGTTTTGATCCCCTCATATAAAAAACCACGATTTTGGTCTCTCTTTTAAGTTTTGAGTTTGATTTTAGTCCCCTCTCTAATTTGAGATTTTTTTTTAATGATGTGGCATTATTTATTATGACATGTCAATGCCAGGTCATTTCAAAATTAATTTATTAATATTTTTTTAATTAATAAATTTATTAATTATTAATATTTTAGTATTAATTTTTATAATTAATTAATTAATCAAATTATTATTAATTTTTTTGATTAATTAATTAATCAAAATTTTAAATGAAACACTCTGGGCCTAATATTATTAATTAATTAATCAAATTATTATTAATTTTTTTGATTAATTAATTAATCAAAATTTTAAATGAAACACTCTGGGCCTAATATTTTTGGCTCATATCATTGGTCTATCTTTCTTACTCACACTCTTTGGTCCATCTTCCATACCCACAATTAAGCTGTTGTGCTTGTGTAAGATATATAAACACTAGAAACATTTGTAATATAAACAATGTGGGACTACTATAAAACACCAACTACTAACTCTACCGACCAACTCAAAACCTTATGCTTTCAACTCGTTTCATATGTGCTTTCCGATAACACCCACGCCAACGAATTTCTTTTCGGACCTCTGATGTCTTTCGTCAATGGTGTAGATTCAACAATAGTTATCTCTTCAATCTTGCTTCAAAGAAAGTGTGGCTACTGATTTCAATGCCGTTATTGCTTCGTTTGATTTCGTAACCAAGGTATATTAATCTACCATCATACTATTTTTACCATGTTTTATTAAGTTTGTTTAGGAAATTCATAGCACAACAGAAAACAATTTACCTGATTCTTTAGCACGTTAGGATAATAATAACAGACATCAACATCTTGTAAATAATCAATGATTTACTAGTTATATGAATGATCTTTTTGAATTATTAATTGTATATTTGTCATTATTTTAAAGGCACTTGAAGTAGCAAAAGAGGTGAATTCATGGGCTGAAAAAGAAACAAAAGTCTTATAAAGAATCCACTTCCACCTGATGCAGTTTATAGCTTAACCAATCTTATCTTTGCAAATGCAGTATACTTCAAAGGAGCATGGATGACAGAGTTTGATATATCAAAAACAAAAGACTATTATCTTTGCAAATGCATTATACTTCAAAGAAGCACTATAAGGGTAGGCAAAGTTTCTCTATTTACTTTTATCTTCCTGATGCAATAGACAGATTGTCAGCTTTGATTGAAAAGGTAGCTTATGAATCTGAACTTTTAGAACGAACGTGTCCTAGAGATTCAGTGCCAGTAGGTGACTTTAGAATTCTCAAATTTAATATTTCTTTTGGCCTTGAAACTTCTAGCATGTTTAAGGAGCTATGAGTGGTTTTACTTTTCTCTGAAGCAGGTGGAGGATTAACATAAATGGTGGAGGACTTTCATGTTTCCAGCATATACCACAAGTCTTTTATACTAGTCCCACATTGTTTTTATTACAAATGTTTTTAGTGTATATATATCTTACACAAACACAGCAAGTCAATTATGAATAAGAAAGATGGACCAAAGAGTGTGGGTAAGAAAGATAACCAAAGACATGGGCCAAAAAGTCTAGGCCCAATTTAAAATTTTGATTAATTATAAAATATTAATAATTTATTTATTTATTAATTAAAATAAAATCAATAATTAATTTTAAAATGACCTGCATTGGCACGTTATCTAAGATAGATAACGCCACATCATTAAAAAAAAGGTTTCAGATTGAAGAAAGGACTAAAATCAAATTCAAAATTTAAAACATGATCAAAATCGTGGCTTTTAAAATGAGGGGATCAAAACCCAAAAAAATACAAAAATAGAGAAATCATAGTTGCAATTAAGCCATTTATTTATTATTATATATAAAAAATAATTATTGATATTTATAATTCAATAATTTAAAAAATATATATAATAAAAAACAAAATTAAAGACTTATCTGTATATAAAAAAAATACATTTAAGAGGACATAATAATAATAATAATATAAAATATGGCCCAATCAAATGAACTGGCAGTCATATTTGTTTTGTCAGTTTGCGTCATAGAAATAGACAGGGAGGATATTATGATGATGAATATCAATCACTCACCGCTAAAGTATGAACCATTAAGAAACCATTATCAAAACTAACATGGAAAGCAAGACATAATCATATAAATATTTAACCCTAGTTAGATCATACAAGGGTAATTTCGTCAATTCCACCAAATAAATAAACAACGCTTATAGAGAGAGAAAGTAAGAAACCTAAACGACATCTCTGCCAATTCCGTTACTGATTGGGGGTTTAAACGGTCATTTGGAACTTTCATGCTTTAAAAGGTCAGATTCATATCATGTCCACTGTGTGTTCTGTAACGAATTTCGCCCTAATCTTTTAAAAACCAATCATATATTAATTGATTAAAAATATCTACTCCCTTCGTGTTCTTTTTCTAACTGTCATTTTCTAAGTTTTTATGGAGTACGTGTATTTGTTAAAACAATCAATTTTTTATGAGTTTAAAATCAATTTACAAGCAGTGTAAAAAAAATATTATACAGATATTTAATAAAATTATTTTAAAATATCAAATTATGATAATATTTTAAATGAGAAAAGAGATGGTGCACTGACAGTGTAAATTATTTTTACACTGTCAACCAATGACAATCATGTATCCCGCCAAGTCAGCCCGTAAATTTTAAATTATTTATATGATTTGACACTTTAAAATGTTTTGATTAGATGTATGTGTAATATTTTTTACATTGACAGTGCACTATCATTAAACTCATTTTAAAAATAAAAATATAATGTAGTGTGATACACGTCATAAATTGACAGTGTAAAAATTAGTGTATATTCATTTTTCTCATCTTTTATTACTTTTGATATTATCACGTAATATTTTTTATTATTTATTATATAATTATGTTTATTTGCCATAAATTAGTCACAATTCAAACATGAATAAATAAAGAGAAATTGGGTGATATACTGTCGGTGTAAATTATTTTTACACTGTTAATCAATGACGACTATAAATTCTGCTACATCATAATGATATTTTTTTAAAAATTAATGACATGACAAATTGTTAATTTTTATTGGATGACAGTGTAAAACAATTTTACAGTGTCAGTGCATAACAATTAAATCCAAAAATAAATAAGAATTATATTTAATTAAAATTTAATTGTGATAAATATTTTATAAAATCTTTTTAATTAGTATTATTATGATAAATTTTGATTCCTACGTCTTACACACTTTAAAGATGATTCTACTCTTTATTATATATATAATAAAATTATTACTAACAAATTTATTCTGTAAATACAATAGTAAAAAAAAACGGTAGAAATACATGTTAATAATACATTCTAATTGTTTTAAAGTAAATATAGTTAAAGATTTATACACATATTAAAAATTGGGATATATTAGTTTGTTTCTTAAAGATAGATGTTAAATATTTCATAAATGGTAATCTTGTCTTAAAAATAGATAAAATTAAGATTTATTCTTGTCCATAAAAAATAAAATAACATTTAATTAATTTAGTCATTGAAATAAATAATTTATTTAAAAAAGAAAGACAATTTAGATAATGTCTTATTTATATTCTATTAAAGAAACTACTCTTTTTGCGATCAAAGGAAGATTAAGAAACAATTCTCTTTTAAAAAAAATATGTTTATTGTTGTAGGAGACATTACATTAAAGTGCAAGAGTCTTTAAATTTTTTGTAAAATAAAATTTATTATATTTAGCCATTTTATTTAAGACGGCTTTTAGAGAAGTTTATTCTAGGATAGAATCTCTTATCTTCAATCTTTTAAGTGAGGAAACTCTGTCAAATCACAAGTTTGTTTAGTTGAAAAAATATATACTCTCTCGGTTTTTTTTTAGTTGTCATTTTTGAACTGTTTACGCATATAAAAAAATTCAATAATTGAGTATTACTTTTTAGACTATGACTTTTCTTTTGCTTATAATATCTCTAATTTTTAATTATTTTATTATACATTTTTCTCTCTCCATAATAAATATTTATGACCAATTTTGACAAATCTATAATCATTACTATCTTTAATTTTGAAAACAACAATTAAAAAAGATCAAAAAATTATTTCAAAAGTAACACTTATAAAGGAACGAAGAGAGTACATGACAAAAATAATGTCAAAAAAACTTTTAAAATTAAAAAGTAAGATAAATATTTAGGAGTTTAATATTTATGATATAAAAGAAATGCTCATATGTATTTGTTAATTACATAAATGTCCTTTAAAATTATTAATGGTCAGAAGATGCAATAAATCCAAAGCATTCATCGAAGGAGTTTAGTGATTTTCTATCATTTGCTCCAAAATGGAGAGATGGTATCTCTTATAAAAAATCTTTAGAAATATTTTTAGAAAGAAAGTTTTAGAGAAAGAATTAATTATTGCTCATCAATAGGTTCGTTAAAATTTTAGAAAAAGAAAAGGTAAAATGTTTTCTTAAATATAAAAGGAAAAAAGACTCTCTAGATCAACGTGTAGAGATAAGTATGAGGTATGGCGCTGGTTAGAAAAACAATAAGGAATACATCCTCCGTCCTACTATATTATAAATAAAAATTATTTTTTAGATATATTAAATAATGAGTTAATACATATTTTAGACCGTTAGTTGAATTTTTATGTTTATTTTTTTTATATTTTTATTACACATGTGGTATTTTACTATTATTTTATTATTTGAATGTAGAAATGTTTAAAAATCAAAAATCAAAATTTTTGCACTCACCAAGAATTGAAGCATGGTCCTCATGGTTGCAATGAGATACTCTTCCACAAGGCTATTTAGTTTTTCTTGTTTATTTGTTAACTTCAAATGTACATATTACAACATTTCAATTAACAATTAAATTAACACTTAAATTAACATATTAAATACATAAATGACTTTAAATAAATACTATAACTTATTATTATTTTATAATTAATAAATTAGTTTATTTGAATGTAATTATTTCAATTTAATTATTTATTTCAGTTTAATTATTTCAGTTTATTTTATTAATTTCAATTTAATTATTTCAGTTTATTTTATTAATTTCAATTTAATTATTTAACGTTATTTATTTGAATGTAAAACTTATTATTAATTATTTCAATTTAATTATTTATTTCAGTTTAATTAAATTATTTCAGTTTATTTATTTCAGTTTAATTAAATTATTTCAGTTTAATTATTTCAGTTTATTTTATTAATTTCAATTTAATTATTTCAATTTAATTACTTTACGTTCAATTAAATTATTTCAGTTTAATTATTTCTATTTAATTATTTCAGTTTAATTATTTCAATTTAATTATTTAACGCTATTTATTTTAATATAAATTTTAATTTTTTAATATAAATTTTGATTTTTTAATATAAATTTTAATTTTTTTTAATATTTAAAGTTAAGATAATATTAATTTTTTAATTATTTAACGTTAAGATAATATTAATTATTTTAATATAAATTTTAATTTTTTAATTATTTAACGTTAAAATAATATTAATTATCTTTAATTTATTTTTTAATAAATATTAATTATATTAATTTATTTTTAAAATTTAACGTATATCTTTATATTAATATTAAATTGAAATTAATTTAATTGAAATTAAATATTAAACTGAAATTAAATAAACTAAATTGAACTATTTTATTAAATTGAAATTGAAATTAAATTGAAATATTAAATTGAAATAATTAAACTGAAATAATTAAACTGAAATAATTAAACTGAAATAATTAATTAGAAATAATTAAACTGAAATAACTTAATTGAACGTAAAATAATTAAATTGATATTAAACTGAAATAATTAAATTGAAATTAAAAAAATAGTTTAACGTAAAATAATTTAATTAAACTGAAATAATTAAATTGAAATTAATAAAATAAACTAATTTATTAATTATAAATATAATAAATATTAAACTGAAATTAAATAAATAAAATAATAAATTGAATGTAAAATAAAATAATAATAAATTATAGTATTTATTTAAAGTCATTTATGTATTTTATATGTTAATTTAAGTGTTAATTTAATTGTTAATTGAAATGTTATAATATATACATTTGAAATTAATAAATAGACAAGAAAGACTAAATAGCCTAATAGAAGAGTATTTCATTGCAATTTTGAGGACATGGGTTCAATCCTTGGTGAGGGCACAAATTTTGATTTTTGATTTTTAAACATTTCTACATGCAAATAATAAAATAATAGTAAAATGTCACACGTGTAATAAAAATATAAAGAAAATAAAAATAAAAATCCAACTAAGCGCTACGTCACATTAAAAAAATAAAAAAATAAAAAAAATGCCAACAAAACAGTGTCACGTCACAGATTTTGCTGACTGTGTGAACTGAGGGGCCAAAATAAAAGAATCTTCAAATGGCAGGGACAGAATCTAAGTTTTTTTTTTACAAAGTCCTTTTTCGAAATCGCCCCAAATGGCAGGTCTAAAATGTGTATTAACCCTTAAATAATTAATGTATCTGACCTATATATAGACTAGATACATTAATTATTCAATGTATTTAAAAAATAATTTTTGCTTATAATATGAGACGGATTCGTATTTTTTATGTATTCCTAACAAATATTATTTATTTCTCTAATTTTTATTTAACATTTTTTCACTAATCTTATGTATAAGCTTGTGCCAAAAGAAAGGCTTTAGAAAATAAAGAGTGGTATAGAAAGAAATTAGACGGAAGATTAAACCAAGAAAAAAAAATTACAATGAAAGTAGTGTTTGGCCTTCTAATCAATTCATAGAGTTAACGGATTAAAACTTTTTAAATTTCAAATTTTACATCCTATAATCAATTAGACACTCCATCTAATTGATTTGAATTTTAAATCATCGTTATTTTCAACAAGAACAACTTTTAATCGATTGCATTAAAGCTCCTAATCGATTAGGGAATGATCTAATCGATTAGGTACCGTCTATAAAAGCTACCTCTAGTTTCCCTTTTTCCGATTCATTTCCTAAATATTCTTCTCTCTTATAACTTGTTTGTTTTTCTTTGTTAATTGTTATGTACTATCTCTTCATCATCAATGACACCTAAAAGAATCAAAACTTCACCCGACACATTTTTAACAAACTTTGAGTTTGATGACTTTTTGTTATTACATGTGATTGGCAGAATTTTCTAGTCAATATATTATAATTTTTTTACCAAAATAACCCACTTTTTTGAAAAAAATTCTCAAAATAATTCACTTTTCAAACTATTTTTCAAAGTACCCCACTTTGGAGTACTGATTAAAAGCAAGCGTCAAATGAATTGGCGACCCTTCACAAAGGGTATGTGCTGTCTCCAATTGGATTGGAGACAACACATGGTGTTGTCAATCCAATTAGCGACCTAGTGTTAAAGCTACAAGGGTGTCGTCAATTCAACTGGAGACATGCTTGAAAGTGTAATTTGTTTCTATAAATAGAAGTGTTTTCATCATTTATTTCCACAACTCATCTCATATTTTTGTATTACTGTTAACATGTATCATTGCCGGTGTGACCAACCCGGTCGTCAATATTAATTTATATAATATTATTTTTAATTAATTATTAATGTTATTTATTTTTGTTAAAAAAATTATAAAATGCACCCTGTCTCTAAATGCATTGGCAACACCATACAAGGTTTAACACCCTGTCGCCAATTGGATTGGCAACACCATATGGTGTCTCTAATCTAATTGACAACACCACTTAGGCCCAATACGCAGTCATCAATTGACATGTCGCCCCCTCTTTATCACACCCCCAAAGTGGGGTACTTTGGAAAATAAATTGAAAAGTGTGTTATTTTGAGATTTTTTTTTTTGAAAAAGTGGGTTATTTTGGTAAAAAAAAAAAATTCCAATATATTAAACAAGATGTTCTGATATTATGCAAGACATTTTGTCTCGATGTACTTCATGGTGAAATTTTTGTAGGAAAAACATTATAACATTGTACGAGACATCATGTCTCGAAGATGCTTACTTAGCGTGCAAACTTTGATGAAGTGAATCTCGCGCTTTTAGAAAATTTTCATTTTCGGTCAATCAAAGTTCTGCTTTTGTAGCGCTTACTCGTTTTGGAAAAGATTTATTTTGAATAATGTTTTAGCAAGATTGGAATTATTATTCATATCATATTCAGATTTAATTAGATTTGGTTTAATCAAGGTTTAGAATCAACATTATAAAGATTGATTTTTGGTGCGCTCTTTGGAATCCTTATGTACTCACGCTTAAACCCTATCAAGCTTTTATGATTGGAAATTGTTTCTATTTAAGGAGACATTCTCTATTTGTGAAGACCCAGACCTTACATTGTGAAGCTTTATATTTTTAGTTGTTATTAAGTCTTTGTATTTGGGTTGTAATAATTTAGGATAATTGAGTATGTAATTATGATTCATCACTTCATATACTTTTGTAATTGTACAAACACTTGGGAGAAAGTTTGAGTGAAGGTGAGAGGAATATTAGAATCAGGGGAGGTCTAGATAGAAGTTCAAGAGTACTATTAGGAAAAGGGAATTGAATTGGGAGAGTTCATATGAGACCTTTGTGTACTATTAACTACTAAGAGTAATTTTTTTCATTAGGTTCATGTCATCCTGACGTTGGTGACTTTACACCGAACTAGGTTAACAATTACTAGTGTTATCTATTTTACACTTTTTTTTTGTTACGGAACCTAGTTGTCATTTACATTGTTTTAACATTGTGTATGACATATTATCATTGGTAGAAAAAAGTTTCAATTGGCATCAAAGCATACACATTGTTCTGGTTAGGTGAGCTCTAAGGTTTTCTATACTTTTTTGTTCAAGATGGACAATGCAAAAGAAGGTAAATTTGTGAATCTACCACCAGTTCTTGATGGTACGAACTATGAATATTAAAAGGCTCGTATTATTTCCTTTCTAAAGTCAATGGATAACAAGGCTTGGAAATCAATCATATAAATAGATAGACTCTTTCAAAGGTCACAGGTGAAAACAACAAAGAAACTTTGAAGCCTGAAAAGGATTGGTCAAAGTAAGAAGACAAAGAATAACTTGGTAACTCTCGTACCCTTAATGCCATTTATAATGGAGTTGACAAGAATATCTTCAGAATGATTAATATGTTCACTAGTGTCAAAGAAGCTTGGGAAACCCTTGAAACTACTCATTAAGGCACAATGAAATTTGAAAATATAAAATGAATGAATATGAAACCATTGCTAAAATTAATGTTTTTCTCTGTTGCCATAACAATAACTCTTTTTCCTTTGATGAAAAAATGTATAAAGAAATGATGGAAAGAAAGATTCTTAGATCTCTTCCAAAGAGGTTTGATATGAAAGGCACAACCATTGAAACAACCCAAGATGTTAGAAAAATGAAAGTTGATGAGTTGATTGGTTCTCTTATAACTTTTTAAATGACAATTAATGAAAAATTAGAGAAAAAGAGGAGTGTGGCGTTCAAAGTTAATGTTGAAGAAGGTGACGACTAGTTAGAAGCTGGTGCTAATGAAAACCGACTCAATCCATTCCTCTCCTAGGCAAAAGGTTTTGGCAAGGTCATGAGAAGACTTGACAAGAGATCAAGGAATAATGTCACTAATAATGTCAATGAAAACTAACATCAGAATTCCAAAGGTGTAAACCTTCAGCATAAAGGAAAAGATGGGGAAAAACAAAACAAGGGCAAGGGTATCCAATGTCATGAATGCGAAGGCTTTGGACATATTCAGGTTGAATGTACCAACTTTTTTAGGAAGCATAAGAAGGGGTACAGTGCCACCTTTTCTGATGATGAGTCATATAAGGAGAGTGAAATTGAGGAAGATAATAGTGTGGTTACTTTCACAACTCATATAAAGTCAAATTCAGACAAGCATAATGATTGTGACACAAGTGATGACAAATTGTCTGATGACGCTCCTGTTGGAGCCTACAAGATCTTGTATCTAAAATGGAATGAAGAATATAAAGCTAGCGAAAATCAAAAGATAAAATTGAAGTGCTACTTCAAGAAAAAGCTCGCCTTATAGCAACCATCTATGAATTAATGGTAAAAGTTGACCATTTAAATTCCAATTTGAAGGTATGACAAAATATGTTCGCATGCTGATTTCTGGAACTGAAAATCTTGATTAAATTCTATGGGTGGGCAAGATGTGTAGGGACATGAAAGGAATTGGGTACAATTATGAGTCATCAAATTAAAAAAAAAAAAAAAACAAGTTGGTTCCTTTTGTCAAAAAATTGAGTTCATCATGTCAGACTACAAGTTTCAATATCATGTTAAACATCATAACCAATACTCTAATGCATATGTTAGAGCTTCTTGGATATGTCACTATTATGGTCGATAAGGTCATATACGTCTTTATTTCTACAAACTATATGATATACTGATAATCATATACATTTCCACCACTATCAGCCTCATCCTACTTGGAATGCAAAAAAGAGGCGCGTCCTCAAAAAGTATGGAAAGCCAAAGGGAAAAATCTAAGTCATATAGCCAAGTGTGCTAGAAACTTATTTGTCAACCACATTACCCTTAATCTAATAAGAAAACATAATGCATTAAAAGCAACAAAAGGCGATAACAGTAATAACTTATTTTGAAGAAAACATACCTTAACATGTTAGACTAATCTTTGGGGTAGCCTTTAAAGTATATAAAGGACATACTAACATATCATCTCTTAGGTAATACACATGTCAACATTTACATCAGCAACAATACTTGAAACTTCCTCTTTACTCTGTGCAATTGTTGATAATTTCTAGATTTTTTTTTTTCCTTTTTAAGGGGTGACACTAGAGGAGTCATTTCTAATTACATAAATTTAAAAGAAGATAAATTAAATGTCAAGCCATTCTAAGAGACAAATAATCCCTGTCTCCTGAAAAATTATTCTGCATTCGTCGCAGATGACACTCGTGATTGTTTATTTATCTTTGAAAGAGTTATATTTTGGAGATATAAGGGAGAATGAATTGTCGTGCAGATTAAAATATTGGCCATCTTTAGACTTCAATGTTTTTGTTATCTTCAATTAATTTAGGTTCTCCATCATAAGAGGCAACAGTTTAGAGACAAGATCAAGTAGTTTTGGCTTTAAGAGGCAACAGTTTAGAGACAAGATCAAGTAGTTTTGGCTTTAAGAGGCAACAGTTTAGAGACAAGATCAAGTAGTTTTGGCTTTAAGAGGCAACAGTTTCTCTATTTACTTTTATCTTCCTGATGCAATAGACAGATTGTCAGCTTTGATTGAAAAGGTAGCTTATGAATCTGAACTTTTAGAACGAACGTGTCCTAGAGATTCAGTGCCAGTAGGTGACTTTAGAATTCTCAAATTTAATATTTCTTTTGGCCTTGAAACTTCTAGCATGTTTAAGGAGCTATGAGTGGTTTTACTTTTCTCTGAAGCAGGTGGAGGATTAACATAAATGGTGGAGGACTTTCATGTTTCCAGCATATACCACAAGTCTTTTATACTAGTCCCACATTGTTTTTATTACAAATGTTTTTAGTGTATATATATCTTACACAAACACAGCAAGTCAATTATGAATAAGAAAGATGGACCAAAGAGTGTGGGTAAGAAAGATAACCAAAGACATGGGCCAAAAAGTCTAGGCCCAATTTAAAATTTTGATTAATTATAAAATATTAATAATTTATTTATTTATTAATTAAAATAAAATCAATAATTAATTTTAAAATGACCTGCATTGGCACGTTATCTAAGATAGATAACGCCACATCATTAAAAAAAAGGTTTCAGATTGAAGAAAGGACTAAAATCAAATTCAAAATTTAAAACATGATCAAAATCGTGGCTTTTAAAATGAGGGGATCAAAACCCAAAAAAATACAAAAATAGAGAAATCATAGTTGCAATTAAGCCATTTATTTATTATTATATATAAAAAATAATTATTGATATTTATAATTCAATAATTTAAAAAATATATATAATAAAAAACAAAATTAAAGACTTATCTGTATATAAAAAAAATACATTTAAGAGGACATAATAATAATAATAATATAAAATATGGCCCAATCAAATGAACTGGCAGTCATATTTGTTTTGTCAGTTTGCGTCATAGAAATAGACAGGGAGGATATTATGATGATGAATATCAATCACTCACCGCTAAAGTATGAACCATTAAGAAACCATTATCAAAACTAACATGGAAAGCAAGACATAATCATATAAATATTTAACCCTAGTTAGATCATACAAGGGTAATTTCGTCAATTCCACCAAATAAATAAACAACGCTTATAGAGAGAGAAAGTAAGAAACCTAAACGACATCTCTGCCAATTCCGTTACTGATTGGGGGTTTAAACGGTCATTTGGAACTTTCATGCTTTAAAAGGTCAGATTCATATCATGTCCACTGTGTGTTCTGTAACGAATTTCGCCCTAATCTTTTAAAAACCAATCATATATTAATTGATTAAAAATATCTACTCCCTTCGTGTTCTTTTTCTAACTGTCATTTTCTAAGTTTTTATGGAGTACGTGTATTTGTTAAAACAATCAATTTTTTATGAGTTTAAAATCAATTTACAAGCAGTGTAAAAAAAATATTATACAGATATTTAATAAAATTATTTTAAAATATCAAATTATGATAATATTTTAAATGAGAAAAGAGATGGTGCACTGACAGTGTAAATTATTTTTACACTGTCAACCAATGACAATCATGTATCCCGCCAAGTCAGCCCGTAAATTTTAAATTATTTATATGATTTGACACTTTAAAATGTTTTGATTAGATGTATGTGTAATATTTTTTACATTGACAGTGCACTATCATTAAACTCATTTTAAAAATAAAAATATAATGTAGTGTGATACACGTCATAAATTGACAGTGTAAAAATTAGTGTATATTCATTTTTCTCATCTTTTATTACTTTTGATATTATCACGTAATATTTTTTATTATTTATTATATAATTATGTTTATTTGCCATAAATTAGTCACAATTCAAACATGAATAAATAAAGAGAAATTGGGTGATATACTGTCGGTGTAAATTATTTTTACACTGTTAATCAATGACGACTATAAATTCTGCTACATCATAATGATATTTTTTTAAAAATTAATGACATGACAAATTGTTAATTTTTATTGGATGACAGTGTAAAACAATTTTACAGTGTCAGTGCATAACAATTAAATCCAAAAATAAATAAGAATTATATTTAATTAAAATTTAATTGTGATAAATATTTTATAAAATCTTTTTAATTAGTATTATTATGATAAATTTTGATTCCTACGTCTTACACACTTTAAAGATGATTCTACTCTTTATTATATATATAATAAAATTATTACTAACAAATTTATTCTGTAAATACAATAGTAAAAAAAAACGGTAGAAATACATGTTAATAATACATTCTAATTGTTTTAAAGTAAATATAGTTAAAGATTTATACACATATTAAAAATTGGGATATATTAGTTTGTTTCTTAAAGATAGATGTTAAATATTTCATAAATGGTAATCTTGTCTTAAAAATAGATAAAATTAAGATTTATTCTTGTCCATAAAAAATAAAATAACATTTAATTAATTTAGTCATTGAAATAAATAATTTATTTAAAAAAGAAAGACAATTTAGATAATGTCTTATTTATATTCTATTAAAGAAACTACTCTTTTTGCGATCAAAGGAAGATTAAGAAACAATTCTCTTTTAAAAAAAATATGTTTATTGTTGTAGGAGACATTACATTAAAGTGCAAGAGTCTTTAAATTTTTTGTAAAATAAAATTTATTATATTTAGCCATTTTATTTAAGACGGCTTTTAGAGAAGTTTATTCTAGGATAGAATCTCTTATCTTCAATCTTTTAAGTGAGGAAACTCTGTCAAATCACAAGTTTGTTTAGTTGAAAAAATATATACTCTCTCGGTTTTTTTTTAGTTGTCATTTTTGAACTGTTTACGCATATAAAAAAATTCAATAATTGAGTATTACTTTTTAGACTATGACTTTTCTTTTGCTTATAATATCTCTAATTTTTAATTATTTTATTATACATTTTTCTCTCTCCATAATAAATATTTATGACCAATTTTGACAAATCTATAATCATTACTATCTTTAATTTTGAAAACAACAATTAAAAAAGATCAAAAAATTATTTCAAAAGTAACACTTATAAAGGAACGAAGAGAGTACATGACAAAAATAATGTCAAAAAAACTTTTAAAATTAAAAAGTAAGATAAATATTTAGGAGTTTAATATTTATGATATAAAAGAAATGCTCATATGTATTTGTTAATTACATAAATGTCCTTTAAAATTATTAATGGTCAGAAGATGCAATAAATCCAAAGCATTCATCGAAGGAGTTTAGTGATTTTCTATCATTTGCTCCAAAATGGAGAGATGGTATCTCTTATAAAAAATCTTTAGAAATATTTTTAGAAAGAAAGTTTTAGAGAAAGAATTAATTATTGCTCATCAATAGGTTCGTTAAAATTTTAGAAAAAGAAAAGGTAAAATGTTTTCTTAAATATAAAAGGAAAAAAGACTCTCTAGATCAACGTGTAGAGATAAGTATGAGGTATGGCGCTGGTTAGAAAAACAATAAGGAATACATCCTCCGTCCTACTATATTATAAATAAAAATTATTTTTTAGATATATTAAATAATGAGTTAATACATATTTTAGACCGTTAGTTGGATTTTTATGTTTATTTTTTTTTATATTTTTATTACACATGTGGTATTTTACTATTATTTTATTATTTGAATGTAGAAATGTTTAAAAATCAAAAATCAAAATTTTTGCACTCACCAAGAATTGAAGCATGGTCCTCATGGTTGCAATGAGATACTCTTCCACAAGGCTATTTAGTTTTTCTTGTTTATTTGTTAACTTCAAATGTACATATTACAACATTTCAATTAACAATTAAATTAACACTTAAATTAACATATTAAATACATAAATGACTTTAAATAAATACTATAACTTATTATTATTTTATAATTAATAAATTAGTTTATTTGAATGTAATTATTTCAATTTAATTATTTATTTCAGTTTAATTATTTCAGTTTATTTTATTAATTTCAATTTAATTATTTCAGTTTATTTTATTAATTTCAATTTAATTATTTAACGTTATTTATTTGAATGTAAAACTTATTATTAATTATTTCAATTTAATTATTTATTTCAGTTTAATTAAATTATTTCAGTTTATTTATTTCAGTTTAATTAAATTATTTCAGTTTAATTATTTCAGTTTATTTTATTAATTTCAATTTAATTATTTCAATTTAATTACTTTACGTTCAATTAAATTATTTCAGTTTAATTATTTCTATTTAATTATTTCAGTTTAATTATTTCAATTTAATTATTTAACGCTATTTATTTTAATATAAATTTTAATTTTTTAATATAAATTTTGATTTTTTAATATAAATTTTAATTTTTTTTAATATTTAAAGTTAAGATAATATTAATTTTTTAATTATTTAACGTTAAGATAATATTAATTATTTTAATATAAATTTTAATTTTTTAATTATTTAACGTTAAAATAATATTAATTATCTTTAATTTATTTTTTAATAAATATTAATTATATTAATTTATTTTTAAAATTTAACGTATATCTTTATATTAATATTAAATTGAAATTAATTTAATTGAAATTAAATATTAAACTGAAATTAAATAAACTAAATTGAACTATTTTATTAAATTGAAATTGAAATTAAATTGAAATATTAAATTGAAATAATTAAACTGAAATAATTAAACTGAAATAATTAAACTGAAATAATTAATTAGAAATAATTAAACTGAAATAACTTAATTGAACGTAAAATAATTAAATTGATATTAAACTGAAATAATTAAATTGAAATTAAAAAAATAGTTTAACGTAAAATAATTTAATTAAACTGAAATAATTAAATTGAAATTAATAAAATAAACTAATTTATTAATTATAAATATAATAAATATTAAACTGAAATTAAATAAATAAAATAATAAATTGAATGTAAAATAAAATAATAATAAATTATAGTATTTATTTAAAGTCATTTATGTATTTTATATGTTAATTTAAGTGTTAATTTAATTGTTAATTGAAATGTTATAATATATACATTTGAAATTAATAAATAGACAAGAAAGACTAAATAGCCTAATGGAAGAGTATTTCATTGCAATTTTGAGGACATGGGTTCAATCCTTGGTGAGGGCACAAATTTTGATTTTTGATTTTTAAACATTTCTACATGCAAATAATAAAATAATAGTAAAATGTCACACGTGTAATAAAAATATAAAGAAAATAAAAATAAAAATCCAACTAAGCGCTACGTCACATTAAAAAAATAAAAAAATAAAAAAAATGCCAACAAAACAGTGTCACGTCACAGATTTTGCTGACTGTGTGAACTGAGGGGCCAAAATAAAAGAATCTTCAAATGGCAGGGACAGAATCTAAGTTTTTTTTTTACAAAGTCCTTTTTCGAAATCGCCCCAAATGGCAGGTCTAAAATGTGTATTAACCCTTAAATAATTAATGTATCTGACCTATATATAGACTAGATACATTAATTATTCAATGTATTTAAAAAATAATTTTTGCTTATAATATGAGACGGATTCGTATTTTTTATGTATTCCTAACAAATATTATTTATTTCTCTAATTTTTATTTAACATTTTTTCACTAATCTTATGTATAAGCTTGTGCCAAAAGAAAGGCTTTAGAAAATAAAGAGTGGTATAGAAAGAAATTAGACGGAAGATTAAACCAAGAAAAAAAAATTACAATGAAAGTAGTGTTTGGCCTTCTAATCAATTCATAGAGTTAACGGATTAAAACTTTTTAAATTTCAAATTTTACATCCTATAATCAATTAGACACTCCATCTAATTGATTTGAATTTTAAATCATCGTTATTTTCAACAAGAACAACTTTTAATCGATTGCATTAAAGCTCCTAATCGATTAGGGAATGATCTAATCGATTAGGTACCGTCTATAAAAGCTACCTCTAGTTTCCCTTTTTCCGATTCATTTCCTAAATATTCTTCTCTCTTATAACTTGTTTGTTTTTCTTTGTTAATTGTTATGTACTATCTCTTCATCATCAATGACACCTAAAAGAATCAAAACTTCACCCGACACATTTTTAACAAACTTTGAGTTTGATGACTTTTTGTTATTACATGTGATTGGCAGAATTTTCTAGTCAATATATTAGAATTTTTTTACCAAAATAACCCACTTTTTTGAAAAAAATTCTCAAAATAATTCACTTTTCAAACTATTTTTCAAAGTACCCCACTTTGGAGTACTGATTAAAAGCAAGCGTCAAATGAATTGGCGACCCTTCACAAAGGGTATGTGCTGTCTCCAATTGGATTGGAGACAACACATGGTGTTGTCAATCCAATTAGCGACCTAGTGTTAAAGCTACAAGGGTGTCGTCAATTCAACTGGAGACATGCTTGAAAGTGTAATTTGTTTCTATAAATAGAAGTGTTTTCATCATTTATTTCCACAACTCATCTCATATTTTTGTATTACTGTTAACATGTATCATTGCCGGTGTGACCAACCCGGTCGTCAATATTAATTTATATAATATTATTTTTAATTAATTATTAATGTTATTTATTTTTGTTAAAAAAATTATAAAATGCACCCTGTCTCTAAATGCATTGGCAACACCATACAAGGTTTAACACCCTGTCGCCAATTGGATTGGCAACACCATATGGTGTCTCTAATCTAATTGACAACACCACTTAGGCCCAATACGCAGTCATCAATTGACATGTCGCCCCCTCTTTATCACACCCCCAAAGTGGGGTACTTTGGAAAATAAATTGAAAAGTGTGTTATTTTGAGATTTTTTTTTTTGAAAAAGTGGGTTATTTTGGTAAAAAAAAAAAATTCCAATATATTAAACAAGATGTTCTGATATTATGCAAGACATTTTGTCTCGATGTACTTCATGGTGAAATTTTTGTAGGAAAAACATTATAACATTGTACGAGACATCATGTCTCGAAGATGCTTACTTAGCGTGCAAACTTTGATGAAGTGAATCTCGCGCTTTTAGAAAATTTTCATTTTCGGTCAATCAAAGTTCTGCTTTTGTAGCGCTTACTCGTTTTGGAAAAGATTTATTTTGAATAATGTTTTAGCAAGATTGGAATTATTATTCATATCATATTCAGATTTAATTAGATTTGGTTTAATCAAGGTTTAGAATCAACATTATAAAGATTGATTTTTGGTGCGCTCTTTGGAATCCTTATGTACTCACGCTTAAACCCTATCAAGCTTTTATGATTGGAAATTGTTTCTATTTAAGGAGACATTCTCTATTTGTGAAGACCCAGACCTTACATTGTGAAGCTTTATATTTTTAGTTGTTATTAAGTCTTTGTATTTGGGTTGTAATAATTTAGGATAATTGAGTATGTAATTATGATTCATCACTTCATATACTTTTGTAATTGTACAAACACTTGGGAGAAAGTTTGAGTGAAGGTGAGAGGAATATTAGAATCAGGGGAGGTCTAGATAGAAGTTCAAGAGTACTATTAGGAAAAGGGAATTGAATTGGGAGAGTTCATATGAGACCTTTGTGTACTATTAACTACTAAGAGTAATTTTTTTCATTAGGTTCATGTCATCCTGACGTTGGTGACTTTACACCGAACTAGGTTAACAATTACTAGTGTTATCTATTTTACACTTTTTTTTTGTTACGGAACCTAGTTGTCATTTACATTGTTTTAACATTGTGTATGACATATTATCATTGGTAGAAAAAAGTTTCAATTGGCATCAAAGCATACACATTGTTCTGGTTAGGTGAGCTCTAAGGTTTTCTATACTTTTTTGTTCAAGATGGACAATGCAAAAGAAGGTAAATTTGTGAATCTACCACCAGTTCTTGATGGTACGAACTATGAATATTAAAAGGCTCGTATTATTTCCTTTCTAAAGTCAATGGATAACAAGGCTTGGAAATCAATCATATAAATAGATAGACTCTTTCAAAGGTCACAGGTGAAAACAACAAAGAAACTTTGAAGCCTGAAAAGGATTGGTCAAAGTAAGAAGACAAAGAATAACTTGGTAACTCTCGTACCCTTAATGCCATTTATAATGGAGTTGACAAGAATATCTTCAGAATGATTAATATGTTCACTAGTGTCAAAGAAGCTTGGGAAACCCTTGAAACTACTCATTAAGGCACAATGAAATTTGAAAATATAAAATGAATGAATATGAAACCATTGCTAAAATTAATGTTTTTCTCTGTTGCCATAACAATAACTCTTTTTCCTTTGATGAAAAAATGTATAAAGAAATGATGGAAAGAAAGATTCTTAGATCTCTTCCAAAGAGGTTTGATATGAAAGGCACAACCATTGAAACAACCCAAGATGTTAGAAAAATGAAAGTTGATGAGTTGATTGGTTCTCTTATAACTTTTTAAATGACAATTAATGAAAAATTAGAGAAAAAGAGGAGTGTGGCGTTCAAAGTTAATGTTGAAGAAGGTGACGACTAGTTAGAAGCTGGTGCTAATGAAAACCGACTCAATCCATTCCTCTCCTAGGCAAAAGGTTTTGGCAAGGTCATGAGAAGACTTGACAAGAGATCAAGGAATAATGTCACTAATAATGTCAATGAAAACTAACATCAGAATTCCAAAGGTGTAAACCTTCAGCATAAAGGAAAAGATGGGGAAAAACAAAACAAGGGCAAGGGTATCCAATGTCATGAATGCGAAGGCTTTGGACATATTCAGGTTGAATGTACCAACTTTTTTAGGAAGCATAAGAAGGGGTACAGTGCCACCTTTTCTGATGATGAGTCATATAAGGAGAGTGAAATTGAGGAAGATAATAGTGTGGTTACTTTCACAACTCATATAAAGTCAAATTCAGACAAGCATAATGATTGTGACACAAGTGATGACAAATTGTCTGATGACGCTCCTGTTGGAGCCTACAAGATCTTGTATCTAAAATGGAATGAAGAATATAAAGCTAGCGAAAATCAAAAGATAAAATTGAAGTGCTACTTCAAGAAAAAGCTCGCCTTATAGCAACCATCTATGAATTAATGGTAAAAGTTGACCATTTAAATTCCAATTTGAAGGTATGACAAAATATGTTCGCATGCTGATTTCTGGAACTGAAAATCTTGATTAAATTCTATGGGTGGGCAAGATGTGTAGGGACATGAAAGGAATTGGGTACAATTATGAGTCATCAAATTAAAAAAAAAAAAAAACAAGTTGGTTCCTTTTGTCAAAAAATTGAGTTCATCATGTCAGACTACAAGTTTCAATATCATGTTAAACATCATAACCAATACTCTAATGCATATGTTAGAGCTTCTTGGATATGTCACTATTATGGTCGATAAGGTCATATACGTCTTTATTTCTACAAACTATATGATATACTGATAATCATATACATTTCCACCACTATCAGCCTCATCCTACTTGGAATGCAAAAAAGAGGCGCGTCCTCAAAAAGTATGGAAAGCCAAAGGGAAAAATCTAAGTCATATAGCCAAGTGTGCTAGAAACTTATTTGTCAACCACATTACCCTTAATCTAATAAGAAAACATAATGCATTAAAAGCAACAAAAGGCGATAACAGTAATAACTTATTTTGAAGAAAACATACCTTAACATGTTAGACTAATCTTTGGGGTAGCCTTTAAAGTATATAAAGGACATACTAACATATCATCTCTTAGGTAATACACATGTCAACATTTACATCAGCAACAATACTTGAAACTTCCTCTTTACTCTGTGCAATTGTTGATAATTTCTAGATTTTTTTTTTCCTTTTTAAGGGGTGACACTAGAGGAGTCATTTCTAATTACATAAATTTAAAAGAAGATAAATTAAATGTCAAGCCATTCTAAGAGACAAATAATCCCTGTCTCCTGAAAAATTATTCTGCATTCGTCGCAGATGACACTCGTGATTGTTTATTTATCTTTGAAAGAGTTATATTTTGGAGATATAAGGGAGAATGAATTGTCGTGCAGATTAAAATATTGGCCATCTTTAGACTTCAATGTTTTTGTTATCTTCAATTAATTTAGGTTCTCCATCATAAGAGGCAACAGTTTAGAGACAAGATCAAGTAGTTTTGGCTTTAAGAGGCAACAGTTTAGAGACAAGATCAAGTAGTTTGGAGATTCACATGTAAGGCATCTATTAATAGAAATTGAACAAATATTGTAATATATAAGAAAACATGCAAAACTAAAATAGTTGTTGTGAAAGCTACCTTTTGGTTTCGTATAAAATTTACTTGAACATAAAGTTATGCCAAGATCATAAGAAAATTTTAAAAGATAAGGAGTACTTATAACTTGTTGCGCTTATGATTTTTAGATAAGTAAATCAAACATAAAAGACATAAACCATTTCAACGTTGGTATAGGTTTTGCTACTACAAAAAGAGCATTAGGCAAAAGAGAAAATTTTGGGTAGAAAAAATCAAGCTCACTTTGATTTGAAACTTAAAATTGTTGCACTAACTTAAAGGCTTGTTTCTTAATCTTGAGTTTTTCAAAAAATATCTATAATATAAGAAAAGAAGATGCTCTGGAAAACGCATCTTTGCTCTTTTCTATTTTTTTGCCACATCCTCAAATTGAGGGCAATTTTGGTCCAAAATTTACTTTATGCAACTAATGATGTCATATTTTTGTAATCCAACTACATTGTTTCTGTTTTATGCCTAAACTTGCTAGGATTGGATGATATGATGATGTCATTTGGATCACATGTGAACAAGATTTTACTTCTTGGTTCTCTTTCAACGTCATTTCCTTTATCTCTCTCTTCTTTCTCTCAGTCTTTCTCTCTCTCGCTGTCCTTTCCCTCTTTTCTCTCTTCTTCTTTTGACTGTGTCTCTCTCTCTTTTCTCTCTTTCTATTCCTCTTCTTCTTACTTCTTCCTCGTCTTCTTCCCGTGCCTTCTTCCTTCTTCCTCGTCGTCTTCTTCCGTCTGCGGTTTTGATATCACGTATCTAAAATCTTGAAGGTTTTCTAAATCCAGATTTGTTTGAGTAGAAATTTTTTATTTGTTTTGTAAGTATAAATATGTTTATCCCATTAACTTGATTTGAGTGTAAAAAGTTTGTTGTTCTATTTTTTTCTGTAGATTCAGATCTGTTACAGGTATATAGAAGAGGGTTTAGCAAAGTTGTGCAAGAAATCTGGTATCCATGATGCTCCTGTTATCTTTCTAAAATCTGTGTTCTGATTCTGAAATGAGTGATATTAACGAAATGTGATTGCGTACGAAATCACATCCCTTCTGAAGTTTCTTCTAGAGCAACAGCAGGTTTTATGTTTTTTTTTAGATTTTGTTTTGAGATGTTTTTGATTATTTATGCTTGGATTCTTTCATAGCTCACTCTGTATTACGTATTTTAGTTGCCTCTCTTGCATAAAGATCTATTTGCATCTGGGTTACGCAAGCGGTCTGGTGTTCTTTTATATGGTCCCCCTAGAACTAGCAAAGTAAGTTGTAAAGTACCTTTAAATGATAACCTTCTACCTCAAATTTCTTCTTATCCTTTACTCACCGAAGTTTTCTTGTGTCATTTTCTTTTTATTTATTTTTTATCAGACATTATTAGCAAAAGCTGTTGCTACAGAGTGTTCCTTAAATTTTCTTAGCGTGAGGGGTCCTGAACTGATCAACATGTACATAGGCGAGTCTGAAAAGAATGTTCGAGACATTTTTCAGAAGGTATAATAATATTTTCGTTATTTTGCTCTAAACATTTTCTTAAGTTCAACTGAATGTTCTACGGGTGTTTCAATAAGGAAAACATTTTAATAAAGTAAAACTTCAATATAATTCTCAGGCCAGATCAGCCCGTCCATGTGTCATCTTCTTTGATGAGCTTGACTCTCTTGCACCAGCTCGGGGAGCCTCTGGAGATTCAGGGGGTGTTATGGACAGAGTGGTTTCGCAGGTGATTTCCTTTTCTGAGTAAGACCATGGTGTTTTAGACATTTTCTTTGGACTTCCAATGTAAATTGTATTTCCCTTTATTAGATGCTTGCAGAAATTGACGACTTAAGTGATTCAACACAGGTTTTTTATATCCTCCATTTTTTTTTGGGTTTTAGTAAAATATATTTTCATATTTTGCTTCTAACAAGTGTTTTCTTTGTTGACGGCTTAATATGATCTATTTATTATAGGTGCAAGTAATAGACCAGATTTGATAGACCCAACACTTCTTCGCCCTGGTCGTTTTGATAAATTGCTATATGTTGGCGTTAACTCTGATGCATCATACAGAGAGCGGTAAGTTGTCTGCTTTTCTAGCTTCTTTTGACGAAGAGTATCGATTGTTGATAGAATAGTACTATGCATATCTCTCTCAGGGTACTGAAAGCTCTTACGAGAAAGTTCATGGTGTTTGATTTATATGGTCATTTGCTACTGATAAATTATTCCCATTAATAAATGCAATGGATGTGGCCTTTTTGAGCATGGACCATTTATTTTGGAGTTCTTACACATTTTTCAGGATGGTCCTCTTTGGCACAAGCCAAAAAAGAACAATGCGCTTGAGGCTTCTCAAAGTCTGAGAAGCAAAAACGTATGTTGTTAGGTCTGCTGTAGTTATCTGCTAGATGGGGTCCATAAAAGCTGCATTGTTATTCCAATTTAATTGATTAAGTTGATATACATGCAGGTTAATGAACTTGGTTGGAACTGGGACGAGTTAGAGCATCTAACTCAAGGATCTATGTCTATTTTTTGATTGAAGTAATTGCTTTAAAGCTATCTCCATTTGGCTTTAAACATTGGCAGTGTTGTTTTTTATTTACTAAGTTAACAATTTCAAGATCCTTCTAAAATGGACAGATTGAATTTAACCCTCATAAAGTTAAGTTTGAAGCAACATGTTTCCATCCCAATGTTGATCTTCAAGGCAATATATGTTTGGACATACTTCAGGTAATGCGAAACAACTCATGAACGTTTTCATGAGCAATTGTTGCTGTCATTATTCCATTGGCATTACATATTGTTCTTATGGTTTGTCATTTTTTTTAGGACAAGTGATCCTCAGCTTATGATGTCGGAACAATTCTACTATCCAGTCAAAGTCTATTGGAGGTAAATACTATAATCTTATTGGATGCATAGATAAATTTTTGTTTTTCTTATTGATTTAACTTTGCTGTTTGGATGTAGGTTTATAACAAATAATTCTTAGTGGACCGATTCAAGACTGGATACTGACGTGTATATGGACCGCTTATATCAGCTATCACAGTACTGAGGTGTATATGTGCCTTATCTTGCAGAGAAGCAGTAGTTCTTAAATGTATATGAAGGACGTCAGAATAATTTTCTCCAGTTTGCTTGTAAAGATACAATCCTTGATAAGTTACAATCCTTCAACGTTAATGTATCGTTATATCAATTATTTTGATGTGAATTAGATTTTAATACATTAAACACCATTCATCTTTTATTTTTTTAAACATTAGGAGACAACTGAAAGTGCTTTATATATTTGTGGCAGGCCGACACATACTTGATGTTGCTAACCACTAATTCAGATGCATTTTGAAGAGGTGAGATTAATTTTAAAGTATTATGAATGGTGATATGTACTTTGGTTTAAAAACCTTTAGGGGTGCATGGTAGCTGCAGCTGAGAGGTGTCAATGCATTATGATGATGATATCAACTTTCCTGCAAGGAGGTTATTGCTGAATCTTGTGGGGTGTCCCGTGTTTGTTCTCCACAAGAAGCTCCAGATCCTTAAATCAAAGCTTAGAGATTAGAGTAAAAGCACTTTTGGTAATGTTCATGACAAAGTTAAGGTGGCTGAAAGTAATCTAACTCAGATTCAAGAGAATATCATTGAAGAAGGATACTCTGACAGGCTTGCTGACATTGAGAGGTTTGCTCAATCTCAACTAGATTCGGCCCTGTTCATTGAAGAGCTCTTTTGGAAAGAAAATGGTAGGGAGATATGAAGCCTTGAAGGAGATAGAAACACAAGGTTTTTTTTGTAAGTTTTCCAGGATTAAACAAACCACTATGAGGATTGCTTCTTTAAATATTGAGGGCAACATCATCAATGACCAGGAGAAAATTGCTGAGCATGTTGTTTCCTATTTCTGGAGCCTTTTTAACAATGATTCTATTTTTCAGGAAGACAACTTGATTGAGGAGCAGTCTTGAGCCTGGACAAAGACAACTTGGAGGGTTTTTCTCTCAACATTACTGGGAGATTATTAAGATGTTGTTATGGTTATCACTCAATTCTTTACTGATGGTTGGATCCTTCCTAATTATAATGCTAACACTTTGGTCTTGATCCCCAAGACTCCTGTTGATGCAATTGAGCACTACATGCCCATTGCCCTTGCTATCCATGGAAGATCTATTAAATATTGCATTTGTATTACTTCAACGACAATCATCAATCTTCTTCAAAACAAATGGCATGTTGGTAACTTAGCTATGAAGATTGATATTACTAAGGTTATTACTAAGGTTTTTGACACACTAAGCTGGAGTTTTATTATTAGGGTGCTCAGGGCCTTTGGTTTCAATGATAAGTTTTGTCACTATATTATTGTTATTCTTAGGTCTGCCACCATTTCTGTATCCATCAATGGTATCCAAAAAGGCTATTTCAGTTGTCATTATGGAGTTAAATAGGGTGATCCTCTCTCACCCCTTCTCTTTTGTCTTACAGAAGAGGTTCTTAGTAGGGATATCACCCATCAAGATTATGATCTAAAACAATTTTCTTCACCAAAATACTATCATCAGATATTAGGAAGCAAGTCAACATTTTCCTACATTTCCATGACTGTATTGGTGATTCAGTTGCTTCATAATAGTTGGAATAGTCATGAGTTGTCTTATCCTTTTTGCAGTTTGAGTTTTATTCATACCTACACTGATGCTTTATTGTTTGCATTTTGTAGTATTTCTATCTCCGGGCTTGGATCGTTTGAAGATTCCTAGAAGAATACATATGTGAAGCTGCAAAATGCATCATGGTTTGCTTGTATCTTTCCTTAAGTGTTTAGTCAAGAATATTCAAGTGATGTATTCATGGACACGGACGATGTGAATGTGTTTGATGGTTGACAAATTGCATAACTCCTAATTGAGGTGACTGACTATAAATAGTTGTGAAGTACAAAATACGGTCTATCTAGGTTTGAGTTTCGGTACTGTACATAGATGTCAAATGTGGCACAGAGCATTGTGTATTCGTGTATTAATGTAACATTAATGTG
Organism: Lathyrus tuberosus; assembly: GCA_022829125.1. Classification (NCBI taxonomy): domain Eukaryota; kingdom Viridiplantae; phylum Streptophyta; class Magnoliopsida; order Fabales; family Fabaceae; genus Lathyrus; species Lathyrus tuberosus. The sequence goes on along the minus strand of JALAZF010000463.1, from coordinate 2,442,180 downwards.
TGAAGTAGCTGTTATGTTATGATTATTATCCCTGTACCATATGATAAGTGACAATACAATTTGGTTTAAAAAAATTAAATTTATTGACAATATTATGAATGAGTCTCCTTTTACTTTGTTCATTTTTTTTGTCTGAACTAGAAACAGTACACTTGCATTTCTATAGCCTACATATCATGTTTAGAAATCATGCATAATTGTTTTTTTCATAGAATGGGAGAGCTCTAAACTCAAGAGTTTCACAAATATATATTTTGTTTCTATAGCCTACATATCATGTTTAAGAAATACTATTCTCAAATTATATATTATGTTTGGCTTTATTGTCACTTAATGGCATTAAAATTAGTCTTAACAATTATACGGAAACAAATACTATTGTTATAAACGGGATCAATTTTATTACTGATCCAAATACTGAATAATAGAAATTTATCGATCATTATATTCTCTCTTATAACATATTCTCCGTTACTGATAATATATTTTTGGGTTAATACCCCTTTTGCCCCCTGCCATATAGGCGAAATCCCAAAAACAACCCTGTAAAAAAAAAACACAGATTCCATCCTGCCATTTGTAGATTCCCTCGTTTTGCCCCCTGAGGAGATTTGGTCAACAAAATTGATGACATGGCGCTGCTTTGTTGGCTTTTTTTTATTTTTTATTTATTTAATTACACGCGTGGCATTTTTATTATTATTTTAATATTTGATGTTGAAATGCTTAAAATTCAAAAATTCAAAAACTTGCCCACTACAAGGATTGAAGCCACCCACTTTTGTTTCAAAGTTTAAGCACCTACCACTAGACTAGAGCCTTTATCTTGTATTTTAATTGCTTTTAAACATACATATTATATGTTTGCATACTTGTTTTCATTTTCATCAATTATTATTAGAATATATTGTAACTATATTATATATACTATAACTATTATTAGAATATAGTTAAATAACATAAAAACTAAATTATTTATTTTATGTATATGTTCAAATAAATTATTTGATATAAATTAAAAATAAATTATTTTAATTTATGTATATGTTCAAATAAATTATTTGATATAAATTATTTAGTTATTTATTTTATTTCAAATCTATATCATAAAAACTAAATTATTTATTTTTATTTAACGTTATAATTAATTTAAAAAAAAATCAGTTTGTTATTAATTATTAATATAAAAAACTGTTATTTTAATTAAAGATCTTTTAATTTTCAGTTTACTATTAATTACTAATATTTTTATTTTCAGTTTATTAGTAATTACTAATATTAAAACTACTATTATATTTATTTATTTAGTTTAGTTTTTTATTAAGAGTTTTTTAAAATAACAGTTTTTTTTAAATAGCATTTTTTTTAAAATAACAGTTTTTTAAAAATATTAATTATTATTATTTACTATATTTATTTTAACTATAAATATTATTTAGTGATTATTAATTTAGTTAATATTTTAGTTACAAATAGTTATTAGTTTTTACAAATATCTTACAATAATATTTACAGTATAATATGTAAAAAAATTATAGTTACAGTATAATATTTACAATATGTTATTTAACTATATTCTAATAATAGTTATAGTATATATAATATAGTTACAATATATTCTAATAATAATTGATGAAAATGAAAACAAGTATGCAAACATATAATATGTATGTTTAAAAGCAATTAAAATATAAGATAAAGGCTCTAGCCTAGTGGTAGGTGCTTAAACTTTGAAACAAAAGGGGTGGGTTCAATCCTTGTAGTGGGCAAGTTTTTGAATTTTTGAATTTTAAGCATTTCAACATCAAATATTAAAATAATAATAAAAATGCCACGCGTGTAATTAAATAAATAAAAAATAAAAAAAAAAAGCCAACAAAGCAGCGCCATGTCATCAATTTTGTTGACCAAATCTACTCAGGGGGCAAAACGAGGGAATCTACAAATGGCAGGATGAAATCTGTGTTTTTTTTTTACAGGGTTGTTTTTGGGATTTCGCCTATATGGCAGGGGGCAAAAGGGGTATTAACCAAAAAATATATTATCAGTAACGGAGAATATGTTATAAGAGAGAATATAATGATCGATAAATTTTTATTATTCAGTATTTGGATCAGTAATAAAATTGATCCCGTTTATAACAATAGTATTTGTTTCCGTATAATTATTAAGACTAATTTTAATGCCATTAAGTGACAATAAAGCCAAACATAATATATAATTTGAGAATAGTATTTCTTAAACATGATATGTAGGCTATAGAAACAAAATATATATTTGTGAAACTCTTGAGTTTAGAGCTCTCCCATTCTATGAAAAAAACAATTATGCATGATTTCTAAACATGATATGTAGGCTATAGAAATGCAAGTGTACTGTTTCTAGTTCAGACAAAAAAAATGAACAAAGTAAAAGGAGACTCATTCATAATATTGTCAATAAATTTAATTTTTTTAAACCAAACTGTATTGTCACTTATCATATGGTATAGGGATAATAATCATAACATAACAGCTACTTCACACATTAATGTTACATTAATACACAATGCTCTGTGCCACATTTGACATCTATGTACAGTACCGAAACTCAAACCTAGATAGACCGTATTTTGTACTTCACAACTATTTATGGCCAGTCACCTCAATTAGGAGTTATGCAATTTGTCAACCATCAAACACATTCACATCGTCCGTGTCCATGAATACATCACTTGAATATTCTTGACTAAACACTTAAGGAAAGATACAAGCAAACCATGATGCATTTTGCAGCTTCACAACGAGGGAATCTACAAATGGCAGGGATGGAATCTGTGGTTTTTTTTACAGGGTTATTTTTGGGATTTCACCTATATGGCAGGGGGCAAAAGAGGTATTAACCCTATATTTTTATATACGAGAACAAATGTACTGTTGATTTAAATATTTTTATAAATAGTGCAAAACAAAATAAATATTTATATATAGGAAAAAATATATTTTTGATTAAAATATTTTTATACAGAGGAAAAAATACTATTATTATAACCGGAAATAATTTTACTATTGATTTAAATACTTTTATAAATATTGTCAAAACAAAAATAATATTTTGATTCAAATATTATTATATACGAGAACAATTTCGCTATTGATTCAAATATTTTAATAAATAGTGCCAAAACAAATATAATATTTATATACGAGGAAAAATATATTGTTGATTAAAATATTTTTATATACGGAAAAAAATCTATTGTTATAAACGGGAACAACTTTACTACTGATCCAAATATTGAATAATATAAATTTATCGACCATATTTATTTAAATATGCCAAATAGATTTATAGAACTTATTAAAAAAGATTGAGTAGATATATAAAAACTGAATTCTCTCTTATAAAATAATATCTTATTTGTAAAAAAAACTAAAACGATAATTTATCTAATACATGTTTAAATAGTTTTTAATTTTAATTATATTATTTTTGATATTGTTGTTTACATTTCATCTTCTATATTTATTACTATTTCAACTTAAATTTACTACTATTCTTAAGTTTTTTTTTCTATTTTCAACTTTCAATTTTTATGACAGTCTGCAAACAAATGCGCGTCCAAAACCATATCACACTCAGAAACGTACCCCGTGCGAACGCACGGGTTAGTTACTAGTTTTATATGAAACACTGAAATATATTTCAAATTTGATAATTTCCTTACAATGCGTACTTGAACTTTTAGCGACAGGATCTCCTATCTTCATGAAATTAGCATCAGCTGGTGAGCTCAAAAAAATCATCAAAAGAATTCACAACTTGTTTAAAATCGTGAGTCCACCAAATGTATAAATGAATCACGGAGTAAGAGAAAAATTTTAAGAGGAGAGGAGAAGATTTGAATTTAATATTTTTGTCTCTTTCTTTCTATATGATCATAAGTTTCCCAAGTGATTTTTCTAGTAGGAAAACACATTTATCTTCAGAATGATCAAAGAAGGTAAAATTTGAGCCAAATAGTTTTTTTTTATAAGCAACTTCAATTAAAAGAGATTAAGGAAATCTCAAACCGAAATAACAACAAACAACAATCCTACGATACTACAAAAAGTCGTAGGGGAACTTGTACCACTCGTACAAGCTACACTTCTTACTATTACGCCTACCTAAAATCAACCAGTTCCAGGAGGAAACTTTAATAGCATTAACAATGTCATCTATATTACATATTTCATCATTGAATAAAATGTTATTTTTAGCTCTCCAAATGTTCCAGCAAGTGATAAACCATATCGAATTCACCGTTTCCGCTTTGTAACGACGATGGAGATACGATAGCCAAGCCTTCGCGTGGCTGCCACAATTAACATCCGGAATCCTTCCTATATCCACCCACTCGCATATCTTGCTTCAAACCATCACCGATTTTTGACAAGAGAAGAAAAGATGATTGGAATCCTCTAGCTCTTGAAAGCAAAGCATACAAACCTTTTCATGATCGTTGACGATAACGTTTCTATCTACCAAGTTCATCCTCGTAGGTAATCTGTCAAGAGCCATTCTCCAAGAAAAAACTTGAATTTTCAGCGGCAAAGCTATCTTCCACACTAACTCAATCGTATCTGCCACTGATTCCTCTAACTCGTCTAAAGTTTCGCACGAACTGATGAAAGAATAAAAAGAATTCACAGTGAAACCCTTAGTACTATCTAATGACCACAACCATTCATCCTTTAAATTGTACTGCAGCTGTTGTGCTTTCAGCAGTGTACACAGATCTCTCACATCAGCCTCTAAGTCTGTGACTCCTTCTGTCAATAAATCTCTGGTATTCCAACTCCAAGAGCCATGATCCCAAACTCCCATATCACTAACAGCTCTGAACTTGAATTTGTTCACTTGATAAAGCATAGGAAAAGTATCTTTCAAGGTAGAATTAGAGGTCCAGCAGGACTGCCAGAATGCCGTGTTTTCCCCTGCGCCCAATTTATTTACCAGCAAACTACCAAAGAAATCATGGTCTGCATAACCGTCCAAGGAGAATATGTCCTTCATCCACAAAGAGTCTCTAGACGAGTTTCCAACATCCTTATAGGTTTGCACTTTAATACTCAAATTACCGTATCTCTCGACAAGAATAGGCCTCCAAATCTCATTTCCGTCGCACGAGAATCTTCACAACCATTTTGCAAGAAGAGCTCTGTTGAACCTCCCCACATGTTTAATTCCAAGGCCCCCGAATTCCTTCGGTTTGCAAACCGTCTTCCAGCTAACCCACGAAATGAAGTTTTTATTCGAAGAGCCAACCCACAAAAATCGTCTTTGAACTGCTATTATTTCCTTCACAATCTTCTTAGGCATCTTGTAAAAGGACAAAAGATGGATAGGGATATTCGCCAGAACAGAATTTATTAGAGAGACTCTTCCTCTAATATATAAGTTACGACCGATCCAAGTGGATAATCTATTTCTCACGCTGGTAACAATCGGTTTCCAAAACGAGACACGACGTTGGTTACCTCCAACCATTAAATCGAGGAACTTGAATGGAAGGCAACCAGATTTGCAGTGTAAGAAATGTTCAGCTGCCTTAAGCATCCCCTCCTCCATTCCTACCCCATATAAGCAGCTTTTAGAGTAGTTTATTTTAAGGCCTGAAATAAGTTCGAAAGACCGAAGAATAGCTTTGAATGCCCGAATATTGGTAACAGATCCGTCCCTAAATAATAATGTATCATCTGCAAACTGAAGGATGCTAGAAGAAGATGAATTCTGAACTGTAAATTCGGTCAACAAGTTTTGCCTAGTGGCTCTCTTAACCAGGCTCGACAACCCTTCCGCAACTATAGCAAAGAGGAAAAGAGATAAAGGGTCTCCCTGTTTCAAGCCTTTGAACACCTTGAAGTCTTTAGACGGACTGCCGTTGATCAATACCGACAAAAAACTATTGAAAGTTGAGCCTCTCACCCATTTTATCCAGTTAGCTCCGAAACCCATCTTAATAAGCATTGCTTCTAGATACGCCCAATCAACACAGTCGTAAGCCCTCGCGAAATCTACTTTTAGAAGCAAGCACTTCTTCTTAAATCTTTTTGCATAATCAATAATTTCGCTAGCCAAGAGCACTCCATCCATTAACTGCCTGCCAGGGATAAAACCAGTATGAGATGGGGAAATCAGCTTATGAATAATCAAACCCAATCTTCTGGCCATCATCTTGGAAATGGTCTTAGAAACACAGCTGACCAAACTAATAGGTCTAAAGTCTTCAAACTTTTGGGGGTTGTCAATTTTTGGGACTAAAGAAATGAAAGAAGAAGCAAAAACCTTAGGCAATATACCAGTTCTGAAGAATTCAAGAACACAATTGGTGAAGTCTAATCCCACAATATCCCAACAGGTTTTAAGGAAATTGAAATTAAAACCATCCACACCTGGGCACTTGTTTCCATAACAATTGAACACTGCATTCCGCACATCTTCAGGCAAGAAGTCAGACTCCAAGAAATTAGCGTCTTCCAAATTGAGGCAAACCATCCACACTCATAGATAACAAACTTTTAAGTCTTTTTGAAGATTTGATATCTAAGTTTTTTTTATAAAGAAGTTTGGGAAAGCCTTTTCTATTATGAGTTTTTCAAAAAGTGATAAGAAAAGTGTTTATACAAATTGATTTTGTTATCAATGGAAGAGAAAATGTTAAACTAATAACATTGATTTAATAAATCATTTTACATCCTAAAAAACATAAAATTAAAATATATTAATTTTATTAAAATATTTATACTTTGTTTAAAAATCTCATTTTAAATTTTGCCTAATGCCTCGAAATGTGTTGGGTTAGTCCTGAAAGTTACATCGACATTTATGACTCTTCTAGTAGGTTTAAGGTAAGTGATAGAAACTATTTATTGTCAATATACCATTAGTATAAAAGTGCAATTAGAAGGATCCCAAAATTAAAGATTAAAGATTTGTGGAAAATTATAAACTAGGTTTTTTTCTTAACATAATGAGATGGTATGTCTATTTTCTTCTAGAATAATATATTTTTCTCTTCTAATCTATTCAACCAAGTCAAATTTAAAGACATGATAATGGATTTTTTAAAAATCATTTTCTGTGGGTTAGAACTATCTGACATATCCCTAAAAGCATTCATAGAGCTTTTATATAATTTTTGGATGTGGGAGGACATGAAAACGCAAGACTTTGTTTTTAAAAAGTGATTTGATTAAGTATTGTTGATACATAAGAAAAAGTCATATTATAAATAGGGAGAAAAATAGTTTTATGGTTGAAAAGAGGGTTTAGTATGAAGTCGAAGTCGAAGTCTGTTCACATGTTGATCTTGTATGTTGTAGTCGAAGTCTGTTCGAGTATATTGTCAAAACATATTAACTTGTAATTTAAGTTAGTATGTCGAATTGAGTCTTGCTTGTAAGGTCAATTGTTTAAGTTAACTTGTTCTTTAAGTTAGATTGTGTAATGAGTCTGTGTGTAAAAGCCCATTAGGTTAGTATGTTAGTTTTCTTATAAATAGCATGCTAGTCTCTCATCTTTGTAAGGGTGGTGCAAATTCTAATTAGGGTGAAAGAGGTTAATTGTTGGTATTCACTTGTAATCTTTGAACCCTTATTGAGAAAGTGAATAGTAAAACAAATTTAACAAATTCTCTATTGTTCTTCCTTCTTCTCTTTTCCTTTGTGAAACCTAATAGGATTTCTTGTATTTGTTCAAGAAACTCAATTTTTTTCTCATAACTTTATTTTATTATTGACGATATCAATTCACAACTATATATATATATATATATATATATATATATATATATGGGAAATGCTAACATACACCCAAAATTGGTGGGCCCCACACAAAAATACACTACATCTATTTTCTTTCTATTTTTTTTTTCATCTTTTTAATGTGGGTCCCACCTAAAATTGGTGGGCCCCACACAAAAATACACTAAGGTGTATGTTGCTAATGCACACCTACATGGGTGGGCATTTGCATAACCCTATATATATATATATATATATATATATATATATATATATATATATATATAGTGTGCAATAAGGAACAACTAAGAAGTTTTTAAAATTTGGTAACCACTAGTCACGATGTGATATACATAAAACACCCCAATTTTATATGGTGTCTTAAAAAATGTTCATTTCGAGTTATAATCGAAAAGAGATTAATTACTATGCATTGTCAGTGTAAAAAGTTATACACTGTCAGTTCATCACAATCATCTGTGGGTATTACTTTATTAATAATTAAAATTAAAATAAAAGTCAAACTTCTTTTAACATTCAACGATTATGATTAACTGACTGTGTAAAATCTTTTTACACTGTCAGTGCATTTCAATTAAATCCAATCGAAAATTAACATTTTCGAGATATCTCATGTAAAATATACATATTCGAATTTAAATTAATTATTCGTTTAAATTGAAACAAAATGGTTCTCATTTGAACTTAATGTATCTTATATATTACTAGTGTTTCACGTGAAAATATTAAAATACCTTTAAATTTTAGAGATACATCTTTGGATGTACCCCTACATACAGAACCTATGTCAATTCTGAGTGACGCTATAATAGTTGGGTTTTTTATCCCGAAGATGCATCTTCCGAATCTATTCGTAGATGCATCTCCGTAACATACATGCAACATCGACAGAAGCAAAAAATCAGAAACTTGTATTTTGACAAAATAAAATTAACATTCATAATATAAAATCAGCATTACATAAGTGATTTCTGTTAGGAGGAAATACACAATGTAACAGAATAATCCAACAACACAATCTCTCCCAAATATAAAAAAATGCAAAGACAATAAACAAAACACACCAAACAACAAAACACAATTTTAGCGTGGAAAAACCTCCCTTAAGTAGAAGTAAAAAACCACGGGACACGTACACCACTTAAATCTCCACTATAATCAAATAATGAGTAAAATCAAGGTTCTCTCTAACACTAGTTAAAGGCATACATCAACATCATCAATATCTACAATCAATCTTGGAATACAATAAGATTCAAGAGAGACAATCAACCAAAACAATCACACAAAAACTACACCTCAAAAATAGGCTTGTCAGACAGACATAGAATGCTCAAAATCCGATCTCCACCGATCAGAGTGTACCTCTATGAGTTCTGAATGCTGTCACTAAGTATCAGGATGATCCGACGGTTAGATTATGAGAAAACTCTGATCTTATGGGACTGCTCTGTGCTGAATCGGAGCTGCGAGAATTTCACTCTTCTCTCAATTTTTCTTTTGTTGTTTCTCACCTTATGAATTGTTGACCTAATTGTCTTTGTTTTATAATAACAAGGGATTACACACACATGGGCTACTAACCCACTTTCATTTGGGCCACTCCAAATAGGAGGGATAGCCCAACAAATTACCCCAACCGACTAGTTAGAAGACAACACCAATCTGACTACAGTGTGACAAAACTCAAACTTTTCCCTAGGCAACACCTTTGTCAACATATTCAAACCACTTTCATTGGTGTGAATCTTCTGAAGCTCCATCAACTTGAAATTTAATGCATCGCAGATCCAATGATAACAAACATCAATATGCTTCGACCTCGAGTGAAAGGAGGAGTTTGATAAGTGATTGACACTTTAATTATCACAAAACAAGACATATTTTCCTTATTTCACACCAAGTTCCATTGCAAATTTTCTCAACCATAACAACTCTTATGAAGCTTCCACGACGACTATAAACTCGGCTTCGGTAGTAGATAGTGAAACACACTTTTGCAACTTTGATTGTCAAGCCACAGCTGCCCTGGCAAAAGTCACCATATACCTCGAAGTAGATTTTCGATCATCTAAGCTTCCTACTAGATTTGAATCCGTATAACTAAACAACATATGCTTCTTGCATCCCAATGTTAGCTTCAAATTCGACGAGCCACACAAATATCTCATCGCCCACTTCACAGCATCCCAATGATCTTTTCCCTGATTTGAGGGGTTTTGTACAAATAATATAGCTTACATCAAACTACCAACGGCCGACGAGTACAAAATGTTCTTCATACTCAACTTTTCTTCATCCGTAGATGGACATAGTTTATGACTAAGCTTGAAATGAGAAGCAAATGGAATGCTCGTCGCTTTAGCCTTATCCATACTAAAACGCCGAAGGACTTTCTCCACATACATTTCTTGTGACAAGTACAACTTCTTCTCATTTCAATCTCGAACAATTTAAATACCAAAAATTTTCTAAGCCTCTCCTAAATCCTTCCTAGAAAAAAATTCACTCAAAAAAAAATTTCGACTCTTTAATTCTTGAAATATCCTTTCCAACAATTAGCATATCATCCACATAAAACAAGAGAATAATGAAATCACCTTCGGAGAAATTCCAAAAAAACACACAATGATTGGCCTTGGTCATCTTGTACCCATATTCAGTCATCACCGAGTTGAACTTTTGATACCATTGGCAAGTTTCTTGTTTCACACCATAACGAATCATTACCAATTTGCAAACATAGTCTTCTTTGCCCTTCTTTCAGAATCCATCAGATTGCTCCATGTAAATTTATTCATGTAGATCACTGTGAAGGAAAGTCGTCTTTGCGTCCATTTGCTCTACTTCCAAATCAAGACTAGCGGCTAGCCCAAAAATAGCTCGAATAGATTGCATCTTCATAATCGGAGAAAAAATATCGCCAAAGTCAACACCTTTCTGTTGTTTAAAACCTTTTACCACCAAGCGAGCCTTGTATCTTCTTTGAGAAGTACACTCATCTTGATTAATCCGATAAACCCATCTATTCTTCAATGCTCTTTTACCCTTTGAAAATTTCACTAACTCAAAGGTATTATTTCCACGAAGTGATTGCATTTCATCCTCCTTGGCATCCATCCACTCCTTTTTGTTCTCATCCTCCAAAAATTCTTCAAATTTTTCGGGTTCTCCAGCATCGGCAAGAAAAACATACTCGTTCGAGGGGTATCAAACAGAAGGTCTTTTATCACGAGTATACCACTTTAACTCATTAGAAGCAACCAGTTGCTCAACACTTTCAACCTCTTGATCAACCTCATTTCAACAATGTATTCCGTAGCACCTACATGAACAATATCATTAGGATTTAAAACATTATCAACATTCAAATCCATACCTTGATTTTCAATTGAAACATCTTTGAAAGTACACTCATCTTGCTTAATTCGATAAACCCATCTATTATTCAACGCTCTCTTACCCTTTAGCAATTTCACTAACTCAAAGGTATTATTTTCACGAAGTGATTGCATTTCATCCTCCATGGCATCCATTCACTCCCTCTTGTTCTCATCCTCCAAAACTTCTTTAAAGTTTACGGGTTCTCCAACATCAACAAGAAAAACATACTCGTTCGAGGGGTATCGAACGAAAGGCCTTTTATCATGAGTACACCGCCTCAACTCATTATAAAAAACTGGTTGCTCAACACTTTCAACCTTTTGATCAACCTCATTTTCAACAACATCTTCTGTAGCACCTACATCGACAATACCATTAGGATTTAAAACATTATCAACATTCAAATCCACACCTTGATTTTCAATTGGAACATCTTCGAAAGTTATAGGGGTATGAGCAATAGTAGTTGAGTCCTTATCAACTATTTCTTCGTCTTCAAAAATCAGATCTTTATTCTCAACTTTGTCGATGTCCTCAATGGTATAATCCTCCATGAATACGACATCACGACTACGAATAAGCTTCCGTTGAGCCGGATCAAAGAATCGATACCCAAACTCATCAAGACCATACCCAACAAACACACATTTCTTCAAATTCTCGTCCAATTTCGATCTCTCATCCTTCGGAAAATGCATACAAGTCATGCACCCAAACACCCGAAGATGGTTGTAGGAAACATCTTTACCACTTCAAACATGATTTGGAACATTAAACTTCAACGGGACACATGGAGTGAGGTTTAAAATATGTACAACGGTGCTTAATGATTCTCCCCAAAAGTATTTCGGCAACTTTGATTTAGAAAGTAAACATCTCACCCTTTCCACCAAAGTTCTATTCATTATTTCGACTAACCCATTCAATTATGGCGTCTTTAGAGGGGACTTTTAATGACGTATGCCTTGATCTTGACAATACTTGTTGAAAGGTCCAAAAAAACTCTCCCCAGTTATCGGTTCAAATACACTTGAGCTTTTTCCCTGTTTCTCTTTTAATCATTGCTTGAAATAACTTGAAGGTATATAATAGTTGATCTTTCGTCTTCAAGGTATAACCGCGTGTTTTCCAAGAATAATCATCAATGAAAGTCACAAAGTAATATGCACCACCAAGAGATCGTGTATTCATCAGAAAGCACTAAATCTAAAACTTCCATTTTCCTCTTTGGTTCGGATGACATAAAGGAAACTTGCCTTTGCTTACTCGCCAAACAATGCGAACACTTTCTCAACTTTGCATCGGAAACATCATACAACACATTCTTCTTTTCCAAAATGCTCAAACCTTTTTCACTCATATGACCTAAACGCTTATGTCATAATTCAGATGAGCTATCATTGCCACAAGTGTTGATGTAGCACTTCGAAACCCCAAGTTGGATGATATACAAGTTTGAATTCCTTTTTCCTTTAGTAACCACCATTTAGCATTTCTTTAACTTCCATTCATTGGTTGAGAAAGAATTATCATATCCTTCATTATCTAACTTTTCAACGGATAAAAAATCATATTGAAGTTCTGGAATGTATTTCACGCCTTTGAGAACTAGAGTAGTCTTATTGTTAATTTTGACACAAATATCTCCCATTCCGATGATATAAGATTGCCCATTATTTCCCATACGAGCAACCCCAAAGTCTCCAGTCTCGTAAGTTAAATAAGTATCATGTCTCGAGGTTGCATGAGTAGAAGCATCACTATCAACCACCAAATCCATCTCATCACAGGATAGATTGATATTCTCTATACAACTATCACAAACAACAAAGAAATTATCAACAATAACAACATCTTTATTATTGTTACCTTCCTTTTTTCGTTGTTGTAGTTCTTCTTCTTGTTTTCCCTTTTCAACTTTCTGCAATAACTTTTTATGTGTCCCTTTCCCTACAATGATGATACTTAATATTAGAGAATCTATTAGAGCCTTCTTGTGATTTATCACGTGATGTGCCACGATTACTTGAATATCTACTTTGATGTCTCCCCTTCTATTCGGTAACCAACACCTCGGAATGTGAAGAAGAATCTTGTGACTTACGCCTCAACTCCTCATTCAACACACTACTTTTAGCCAAGTCCATCGAGATGATATCATTCGGAGTGGAGTTAGATAAGGATGTCCTAAAAGTCTCCCAAGAATTAGGCAAAGTACCAAGAAGCCACAAACCTTGAATTTCATCATTAAAAGTAAGTTTCATCGCTGAAAATTGATTTATAATCCCTTGGAAAGTGTTTAAGAGATCGGTCATTGGTGAACCATCACTATACCTCAATGAAATCGATTGCTTGAACAAGAATAACTTACTGTTCCCCGTCATTCTTTCATACAAATCCTCAAGTTTGGTCCAAAGAGAGTGAGCATGAGTCACCGAGCTCACATGATTCAAAACATTATCATCCACCCATTGACGAATGTAACTTTCCAAACATTATAGTTGGATCTATTCAAACTCACCATCTTAGATATGTTCGTCTTCATCGTTACACAAATCAAACCACGACTCTAGATACCACTTGTTGGGAGGAAATACACAACGCAATAGAATAATCCAATAACAAAATCTCTCCCAAATATCCAATGCAAAGACAATAAACAAAACACATCAAACAACACAACACAATTTTAGCATGGAAAAAGCTCCGTTAACTAGGAGTAAAAACCACGGGACCCATAAGCCACTTAAATCTCCACTATAATCAAACAATGGGTATAATCAAGGTTCTCTCTAACACTAGTTAGAGGCATACATCAACATCATCAAGATCTACAATCAATCTTGGAATATAATACGATTCAAGAGAGACAATCAACCAAAACAATCACAAAAAATTGCACCTCAGAAGTGGACTCATTAGACAGACTTAGAGTGCTCAAAATCCAATTTCCACCATTTTGAATGTACCTCTATATGAGTGTTGAACGTTGTCACCAAAAATTAGGATGATCCGATGGTTGGATTGTGAGAAAATTTCAATCTCGTGGGACTGCTCTGTGCTGAATTTGGGTTGCGGGAATTTCATTATTCTCTCAATTTTTCTTTTTTTGTTTCTTATCTTATGAATTGTTAACCTAATTCTCTTTGTTTTATAATAACAAAGCCTTACACACACATAAGATACTAACCAACATTCATTTGGGTTACTCCAAATAGGAGGGTTAGCCCAACAATTTCGACATAAAATGAAACATTATATTTCAATATTCAAGTGGATGCTTCAACATCTTCACAATATCATCGATCGATCTTAAAATCGTCGCTTCCAACTCGAGCAAAACTTTTGTTTTGAAACAGAAAAATGTATTCCACATAGCATTTACATTTGCATCCTTCTTAAGCTAATAGTTGTTGAACTCAATCATGCTTTCGTTGTTAATTGACGGTGAACGGTACTTGAGCTTCACAATTTTTCGGTTATATCTGTAAGGTAGGAAAGTATGCACTTCATATTGCAGATCTGCAAAAGAGGTGTACCCATTGAGCTTAAACTTTTTCCCAAGTGTCGCGCTAGAGAAGGAAACATTTGCGACATACCAGATGAAGTTTATTCGTGACATTTGAGACATCTTCTATTTGTATGAAATAAATAACAAGAGACCCTAAATTTATAGAAGTTGTAGACAAGTGTGGACTTCAAAACTTCTATCATGCATCAAGTGCTGGTTTTAGAGATACATTTTCGGTACCACCCTATTATCTTATTTCAGAGATATATCTCTGGAACCTGTCATGAACCAGGCAGAAAACATGACCTGTGTGTTTTTGTTTGGAAAATAAACGAAAGTTTTGACAAACATAAAAAATGTATTAAAATACTTGAAATTGTATATATTACATTTCATTAATATTAATACACAATTACATAAAGTTAATTGATGATGAAAAATTAAAATGAATCAAAAGATTTGTCGCCAACTATGGGTGGTACCCCCTTTGACTTTTGTGCATTTGATTCTCTTTAAATATTGCTTAATTTCTTGAACTCTTGCATCATTTCCACAAAATGGTCCGGCTAAGTCTTGACTTATATTATTGAATGAGTTTCCCACTCCAATGATGTAAGTGGTATAAGGTATCCCAGTTTCAAGTAAACTTGAACAAAGTGTCGTAATTTTGAAAGTCACCCAATACACATAATACGGTCATTTGTATTTTGAGGTGAGGTGGTGCGCAGTAGGAAAATGGTTTCTGAAAACCATATCTTGTAAGATCAATACACACTCTATCATATGCACATGCTATGAGATGTGTAACGCCCCAGTCAGTCCAGTCAGTTTTGTCTTTTTAATTAATTGGGTCGTTTTGAGTATTTTATTATTATATTATTTTATTTCTGACTTTTATGTGAAAATATGTTATTTTTCATCGTGATTATATTTTATCGCGTTTTGGGAGCGTTTGCGAGATAATTGAGTGTGGGGGTATTTCGGGCATTTTGGTTTATTTTGTTAAGTTGGAATATGATAGGATAGAAAGAGAGAAAAATAGTAAGGAAAAAGAAAAAGAGAAGAAGAAAAGTAGAGAGAAAGAAGAAGAGAAGAAAAAGAGAGAATCTTGGAAACCAATCTCCCGACTTTATTAAACACGATTAAATCGGGTAAGGGTGCGAAACTCGATTATACTATGTTTGTGTATGATTATGTATGTGTTTGCTTGTATGTTTCTTGTTTTACATAGCTTTGGAATTCTAGGTTGGAATGAGAATTTTGTGAGGAATCGATACTTTCGCGGTTGGAAATCGACGTAAATGTGGTAGAATGTTTGTTTCCATGATTGTATTGAGTTCTGATTAATATATGATGTTTTGAAAATGTTTTGGTGGTAGAAAATATCATTTTGGGTTTTTAAACAGCGCTGAAAAATTCTGAGTTTTTACAGGTTCGCCTGGGGCGAAGCAGTAGCGAATGAATTTTCGCGGGTTCGCCTAGCGAACCAGTTAGCGAAGGCCAGTGAAGGTTCGCTGAGTTGTTCGCCTAGCGAACTTTGTATGTTTTTGGATATGGTGGTTGCTGCCTTGGTTCGCCAAGGGCTTCGCCTAGCGAACTTTGTATCTGTTTTCTAGCTGGTAGTGGGTTCGCGGGACATTCGCCTAGCGAAGGTGGTAGCGAATGCTCGCTAGTGGGTTCGCCTAGCGAACATAGCTGTTTGTGCAATTTTGTTTTCTGCATAACTTTTGATGTGTGGTTCGGTTTGAGGCGTGGTTTGATGCGTTAGAAAGCTTATAAAATGTTCTTTATTTTAGGATGGTTTTGAGATTGTTGGCCGATTAAATTAGGTTGAGAATTAGAAAATGTGTGGTATTGTTGTCGACTTTTGCCGGTTAATTGGGTGTAATTGATGGGTTGTCATACGATTTGCTTGTGATATATGTTGGATGGCTTGTGTACTGATTGTATGAGATGGATGCATGTGTTTAAATGTCGTGATGATGGTTTGTGGGTGTATGGAAATTAAATGCATTGTTTTGGGCTTGAGTGTAAAGCATGATTTTGTTGATTAAGATGAGTGCATATATGTGTGCATTTTAAATGTCATGAGTCATTGTATGCCAAGCATCATGATATACATTCTTGTAATGTCGTGTGCCCATGTGGGGTGTGAGCGACAGTTTGGTTCCAGAGGGAATCCACTATAACGTTGTGTTCCCGTGTGGGGTGTGACCGATGATTATAGACGATCGTGTGCCCGTGTGGGGTGTGAGGGATCAGATCGTGTGCCCGTGTGGGGTGTGAGCGATCCATAAATGTCATGTGCCCGTGTGGGGTGTGAGTGATGAGGAACATCGTATGCCCGACGGGGAGTTACACTAAGTAACGAGCGATTGTTCCAGCAGAGTTCCTGAGTGAACTAGTGATGAGAAATATTGGAAGTCGGTACCGCATGGCATATGCATAGAGTCGTTGTGTCAGTCTCTGTGCATTTGCGTAAATCATGGATTAATTGTGTATGGAATTGTGAATATGATTGAGGAGATGGATTATGTATAATTGTATTGATGATGAGTGTATTGTGTATGACTGATGTCCATTGGTATGGAATACTTGATAAGTGTACTGTGTTGTGTTGTATTTGATTG
Source organism: Lathyrus tuberosus (assembly GCA_022829125.1). NCBI lineage: Eukaryota > Viridiplantae > Streptophyta > Magnoliopsida > Fabales > Fabaceae > Lathyrus > Lathyrus tuberosus. The sequence continues at coordinate 2,424,868 of JALAZF010000463.1, read as the reverse complement.
TGGTGCATTTGTGGTGAGAATATTTTACTTGTACATTTCTGTGTTAATATATAATTGTATGCAACTGTATTATGATTGTTTTTCTCACCCTTCTGTTGTTTTATAATGCTCTATGAGGCATTGCAGATTAGAGTTGCTGGAGGTCTTTTTGTGAAGCTAGGTCTTCATTCTTTTGTCGGTCGGCTCTGATATGTGACACCGGGTAGTTAGGGAGGTCATTTGTGATTATTTGTATTATGTATATGTATCTTTTGGATTGTACATGTATGGTTGTATATGACGCATACACTGCTATGATATATATATATATATATATGAGATTCAGTTACGGATTTTCCGCTTTTATTCTGTAATTGGATTGTGGGTGTAATACTACCTGAATTGTTACATATCTTTATGAGCAAGTGTTGCATGTTTATTTCAAATTGATGTGACCCCTCGGTCTATGCCGTGATGTTTTAATTATACTCTGATGAAATTTTGAATTTTATTTATCGCTTTAATAGCATGGGGGTAAAGATTGGGGGTGTTACATTAAGTGGTATCAGAGCTAGTCTGTGTCAGTTCGTGTCTGTTTGTGTCAGTCCTTTGTCGGTGTTGGCGTTTGGGATGAGCTATTTGTTTAACCATAGTTTCTGTTATTGGAAATGAACAGAATATGGCTGGTAGGAATGATGCTGCTTTGGCTGCTGCGATGCAAGCAATGGCTCGGGCTGTGCAAGGTGCACCTAATGTTGCGGGTAATGATGTATTTAGGAAGAACAGACCGCCTGTCTTCAAAGGGAGACATAATCCTGATGGTGCCCAGATTTGGTTGAAAGAGATTGAAAGGATTTTCTGAGTTATGGATTATGCTGAGGACAGTAAGGTGAGACTGGGAACTCACATGTTACAGGAAGAAGCGGATGACTGGTGGGTTAGTACTCGTCAGGTGTTGGAAGCTGGGGATGAAGAAGTTACTTGGGAATTGTTTAGCCGGGAGTTTCTGAGGAAGTATTTTCCCGATGATGTAAGAGGAAAGAAGTAAATTGAGTTCTTGGAATTGAAACAAGGTAATATGTCCGTTGTTGATTATACTGCTAAGTTTGTGGAGCTTGTGCAGTTTTGTCCTCATTATGCTGAAGCAACTGCAGAGTTTTCTAAGTGTGTGAAGTATGAGAGCGGATTGCGTCCTGAGATTAAGCAGGCAATCAGTTATCAAAGGATTCGAAGGTTTTCTGATTTGGTGGAATGTTGTAGGATTTATGAAGAGGATAGTAAGGCTCGTTCTACTCACTACAAGAGTGTGAGTGACAAAAAAGGGAAGCAACAGTTCCGTAGTGGTCCGTATGTAACACTAGCTGATAAGGGTAAACAAAGGGGTACTTTTGAAAGAAGATCAAATGGTGGAGGTATGTCTAGTCCTCTGAGGTGTTATAGATGTGGTGATGTGGGACATCGTCAGTCCAAATGTAAGAAAGATTTGAGGAAGTGTACTAATTGTGGAGGTTTAGGACATGTTGCTGCTGATTGTGCCAGGAAGAATGTGGTGAAATGTTACAACTGTGGTGAACCTGGTCATATTAGTACAAAGTGTCGAAAACCGAAGCAGGCTCCATCTAGTGGGAAAGTTTTTGCATTGGCAGGGACTCAGACTACTAGTGCAGACCGTCTGATCAGAGGTACTTGTTTTATTAATAATACGCCTTTAGTTGCTATTATTGATACTGGAGTGACTCATTCGTTTATTTCGTCTGAGTGCGCTAAGCGTTTGAATCTTGTGTTGTCCTTGATGGATGGTGAGATGGTTATTGACACTCCAGCAATGGGGTTAGTAACTACTTCTTGGGTTTGTTTAAGTTATCCTTTGACCATTTATGGTAAAGACTTTGAAATGGATTTGGTGGGTTTGCCGTTGGAGGGATTAGATGTGGTTCTGGGAATGAATTGGTTGCAATTCAATCGGGTGCATATTGATTGTTATCATAAGTTAGTAAGGTTTCCTTCTCTTGAAGAAGATGAAGATTCGATTTTCTTGTCTACCAAAGAGTTGAAGAAACTTTTGGCGGATGAAGCTCAGTTGTTTGGGTTGTTTGCGTCATTGACTGTGGATAGTCAAGTGTCGCTTGATGTGTTTCCTGTGGTGTGTGAATTTCCGGAAGTGTTTCCTGAGGATATTTCAGACTTGCCGCCCGAGAGAGAGCTGGAGTTTTCGATAGATCTAGTTCCTGGTACTAGACCTATATCGATGGCACCTTATCGTATGTCGGCATCTAAGTTGGTTGAGTTAAAGAAGCAGTTGAATGAATTGTTGGAGAAGAGGTTTGTGAGGCCAAGTGTTTCTCCTTGGGGTGCTCCAGTTTTATTGGTGAAAAAGAAAGATGGAAGTATGCGGTTGTGTATTGATTATCGCTAGTTGAATAAGGTGACGATTAAGAATAAGTATCCTCTTCCAAGAATTGATGATTTGATGGATCAGTTAGTTGGTGCTTGTGTGTTCAGTAAGATTGACTTGAGGTCGGGGTATCATCAGATAAGAGTGAAAGAGAAAGATATTCAGAAGACGGCTTTTAGGACACGATACGGTCATTATGAATATTCTGTGATGTCGTTCGGGGTTTCTAATGCGCCGGGTGTGTTTATGGAGTACATGAATCGTATTTTCCACGAGCATTTGGATCGATTTGTTGTTGTGTTTATTGACGACATATTGATTTATTCTAAGTCTCGGGAGGAGCACGCGGAGCATTTGCGTATTATTTTGCTGGTTTTGAAGGAAAGGAAGCTTTTTGCCAAATTGTCCAAGTGTGAATTCTGGTTGTCGGAAGTGAGTTTTCTTGGACACGTAATTTCAGGTAATGGTATTGCTGCGGATCCATCTAAAGTAGAAGCAGTTCTACAATGGGAGGCTCCGAGATCTGTTACTGAAGTTCGAAGCTTTTTGGGTTTGGCCGGTTATTATCGAAGGTTCATTGAAGGTTTTTCTAAGCTAGCACTTCCTTTGACCCAGTTGACTTGTAAAGGGCAAGCGTTCATTTGGGATATTCGGTGTGAGGAAAGTTTTAATGAGCTAAAGAGAAGATTGACGACAGCTTCGATTTTGATTTTGACGAATCCTACTGAACCGTTTGTGGTGTATTGTGATCCGTCTTTGATTGGTCTAGGTGGTGTGCTAATGCAAGCAGGTAAGGTCGTGGCGTATGCTTCAAGGCAATTAAGAGTGCATGAGAAGAATTACCCTATGCATGATTTGGAATTAGCGGCTGTGGTTTTTGTGCTGAAGATTTGGAGGCATTATCTTTTTGGTGCAAGGTTTGAAGTCTTTAGTGATCATAAGAGTTTAAAATATTTGTTTGATCAGAAGGAATTGAATATGAGGCAACGAAGATGGTTGGAATTTTTGAAGGACTACAACTTTGGCTTGAATTACCATCCTGGTAAAGCTAACGTGGTAACCGATGCGTTGAGTCGAAAATCGTTGCATATGTCCGCTTTAATGGCTAAGGAGTGAGAGCTTTTGGAATCGTTTAGAGATTTGAGTTTGGTATGTGAAGTGACGTTGGATAGTGTGAGGCTGGGTATGTTGAAGGTTACTAATGATTTTCTGATGACAATAAGTGAGAAACAGAAGTTGGATGTGAAATTGGTGGATTTGATGTTGGTTGGTGGAAAAGATATGAATGGTGATTTTCAAGTGGATGTTAATGGTGTGTTGAGGTTCCATGGGCGAATTTGTATTCCGGACGATTCGGATTTGAAACGGATGATTTTGGAAGAAGGACACCGGAGTAATTTGAGTATACATCCGGGAGCGAACAAGATGTACCAAGATTTGAAAAAGATTTTCTGGTGGACTGGATTGAAAAGATATGTGGCTCAGTTTGTGTATGCTTGTTTGACGTGCCAGAAGTCGAAAGTGGAACATCAGAGGCCTAGTGGCTTGTTGCAACCGTTGGATATTCCTGAGTGGAAATGGGATAACATTTCGATGGATTTTGTAACGGGGTTGCCGAATACTCAGCGAGGGCATAATGCCATTTGGGTGGTTGTTGATAGGCTGACTAAATCGGCTCATTTCATTCCGATTGACATCAGTTTTTCTTTGGAGAGGTTAGCCGAGATTTATATCAGTGTGATTGTGAAGTTGCATGGAGTTCCATTGAGTATTGTTTCGGATCGAGATCCAAGGTTTACCTCGAGATTTTGGGAAAGTTTACAGAAGGCGTTGGGTTCTAAATTGAGGTTGAGTTCGGCTTATCATCCTCAGATGGATGGTCAGACGGAGAGAACGATTCAGTCTTTGGAGGATTTGTTGAGGGCTTGTGTTCTTGAACAAGGTGGTGCGTGGGATAGTTATCTTGCGTTGATTGAATTCACGTATAATAACAGTTTCCATTCTAGTATTGGAATGGCACCGTTTAAAGCATTGTTTGGACGAAGGTGTCTGTCATACCCCAAATTTGTCCTACCTATGTATTCCCTTCATTTGCACATCCACCCACTGACAATTATTCAGAAAAATCCAAAAAAATTTGTTGTCTTCAACTTCATTCCTCTTTTTTTTTATCCTTTTCATTTTAAGTCATATCCATCTTTTAACCATTTTTATCCCTCATCCAATTAAATATCCATTTAAACCATTTCTATATTCATCTAATATCCAAATATCATTTCCAATTTAATCCATATCCATTTGTCCAAATCCATTTCTAAACCAATTTTCATTTCATATCCATTACATTTTCTTTTCATCACCATTTTTTTCATATCAACCCATCTTTAGCGCATACTCCTTAAAGGATTCGTTGTCATTCCTCCCAAGTTTAAGGTACAGGAATTCCCGAAGTACAAAGGCCTCAGTTGTTCCCACATGCATCTAAGGATGTACTGCTGCAAGATGGCTGCCCATGCCAAAGACGAAAAGCTGATGATCCATTGCTTCCAAGACAAATTGTCTGGGGCATCACTCGAATGTTATATGCAGCTGGAGCGTAGCAATGTGCGCACTTGGGATGATTTAGCTGATGCATTTGTCAAGCAATACAAGTACAACACTGACCTTGCTCCAAACCGTACTCAACTTCAGAGTATGGCTCAAAAGGACAACGAATCCTTTAAGGAGTATGCGCAACGCTGGAGAGAGCTAGCTGCAAGGGTGCATCCACCTCTGGTTGACCGTGAACTGATTGACATCTTCATGGGTACTTTGCAAGGCCAATACTATGAGAAGTTGATTGGTAATGTTTCTGCCGGATTCTCTGATTTGGTAATTGTCGGTGAGAGAATTGAAGAAGGCCTGAAAAATGGAAAGATCCAATGAGGTTCTAGCAGCCAGTCTCAAGCCAAGAAACCTTTCAATAATGGATTCAAAAAGAAAGAGGGCGAAACAAATGCCATCTCTGCTCAGAAAGGTCAAGCTCAATAAGCTCCCCCTCTAATGCCTTTTCAAATGCCATACTTCTAGTATCCGTATGTTGCTGCTGCGCAATATGCTCCAATGCCTTATCAGCCAACAGTTCAAGTTGTTCAAGCTCCAATGCCTCAACAACAGGCTCCACAGCAACAAACCTACAATCAACAAGGGTATCAGTACCCTCCTCAACATCAACAACAGAGAGCTGTTCAACAACGTCAGCCTAATCAGCAGAGGACAAGGAGGTCAGATAGAGACTTTGATCGTCTACCTACGACATATGCTCAGATCTTTGCTCAATTAATGGAGAAGAGGACCATTACTCCCAGAGACCTAGCTCCTCCAACTGTCATCCCCCCAGATTATGATGCTAATGCTCATTGCGAGTTTCATAAGGGTGCTCCAAGGCATACGATCGAGGACTGCAGAGCTTTCAAACACAAGGTTCAAGACATGATCGACTCAAAGTATCTCACGTTCAATGGGAGGGCTCCGAATGTCATCAAAAACCCGCTGCCACCGCCAAACTAATGACAGCATCAAGTCAAGTCAAATCAAGTCAAGTCAAATCAAGTCAAGTTTATTCCCCGAAGAAGGCAGTCATGTTGCCATCCCATCATTTGCATTCTCGTATTTTTGTCTTTATTTGTTTAAGTACTGTATGCTTTGAACATTGTCATTTGTATTTGGTTTTCTTAATGTATTGACTATGCATATTTTGAATCAGTTACGTCGTATTCACTCATTTTTTCCATTTACTGCAAATCACCGACACATCTCTATCCATTTCACTCTCTTTATCAACTGCCGTTTAGTAATGATTGGAGGGAGGATGATGACAACGAAATACCCATAGTTGCAAAATGTATGCTTTCGGATAAAACCTCGTCAATGATGTACATGCATTGTTTCAATCCCCCAAACATTGGAGAGACAAGGAGTTAATCCCTAGTAACCACTTCGAGCCTAGAAGTAGCAGTTTCCTTCGGATCTATAAACCCTTACACTTAACCTAGGGCAGGGTAGTGTTCAGTTAACCCTGATTACAAACTCAAATCACAAGACAAAATCCAAAAGACATGTCGGTTGTTCATCAATACCCATGATTTGGCAGTCACAATCATCCAACAAAATCAAAAACAAAAAAATCAAAAGCCTGCTAAGTCGAACACCTCAAAGGAGACTTAGGCAAAAATCAAGATAACCCTGATGGACCCGACAAGCGAAATTAGTCCATGCAAAAGATAGGGACTAAAAGCAAAATCAGAAGAGGCCCCCAAACCTTCAACAAAAACAAAATAAGATTCAGTGACCACCATCTCAAAAGGTCACCGACATCCATCAAAAACAAAATAAGGTGACTGCCATTTCGAGCAAACCTTGAATCATCACGCTTATACCGTCAACCCTTTTGGAATACAAACATGTGTAGAATTAACTGAACGTAGGATTGGAGGTCATCACGAAGAAGGGGTGGGTACAAATTATACTTTGAGCCTTATATCCTTTGTTTCCTAAACCGTAAACCAGACCACGTTACAACCCTCGAAAGACCTAATTGAGGCGAGGTTTATTCTGAAAGCATATTGTTGCAAGGTTGCGTAACCTGACTCCCCATATTTGTTAATCTTCAGCATTGGTGTCATTCTCCTTGCTATATCTTTCACACCATCAAAATCAGCACACGTTTGGGCTAATGATCCATTCGTCTCACTATCACGACACTCCAATAAATGACTTTTTTTCAAAACTTGCATGAGCATTGCATTAAGATCACCATTTGTAAACGGGCAATTGCAAATCAGCGCTAGGCATCAAAGCAATTCCAACAAGGGGCAATCAAAGAGGAACTTGAACTTTCAGCGGTGCTAACCCGAAGCAAGACTACCTCAACAGCTCAATCAGGGGCAAGCCATCTCAAAGCACATCAAATCTCAACCTCCAAAGATCATACTACTTTCAGAACTGGTTAATCAGGGGCAGACCATTACCATGCTCGGATTAGGGCAAGACTCATTGCAGCAAGCAACCATGACCATCAAGAAAAGTTGTGGTTCTCTCAGAAATGAACTCATAACTCACTATCAAGTGATCAAACTTAAGGCCTCGAGAGCGTCTTCGTCTACCTCAATCATGTCGTGTCGAGGAAATCAAATCCCTCCCACCGCCCAAAAGTCCAATCCGCATTGGCAACTACCTAAAGTCCACCACGCTGGCACCTCTCCAAACTTATCCAATCACCCGTTTGCAATCATACGCATCATGTGCATCGCATTCGTCATCATACGCATCATATGCATCACATCATTTGCATCATATGCATACCCAAACCAATCATACTTCCCCAACACTTGCATCTCCGCGCGTCAGCATTTGAATTGCGTATCATTACAAAATCAAGCATTCACATATGCATGTCAAGATCCAGGATCAATCTCAAGATTCCAAGAAGATCTTCAACCCAGTCAGGGGCATCTTCATCAAATTCGTGGACGTTCTTCACAAAGTTATTCCAAGACGATCTTCAGCCCAGCCAGGGGCACCTTCTGCAAATCTGTGGGCGTTCCTCACGAAGTTGGTTCAACCTTTTGTTAATCAAGACAAGATCTCAAAGCAACCTTCTGCCCAGTTAGGGGCATCTTCTTCAAGTTCATGGGCGTCCCCCATGAAGTCTTCAACCTTCTGTTGATGAAGCAGTGTTCTCCAAGCAAGTCAGTGGGCGTTCCTCATTGAGTTGTGTTCCTCAACCTTTTTGTTGATGTGGTCGTCATCCTCATCCCAACCAATAAACATTCCTCCGAGTCAGTGGGCGTTCCTCATTGAATCTTTTTTTCAGGTCGAACTACGACTGCCCTGATTCTTTATTCTCGTCCGAGTAAAGATACGTAGGCACAAGATTGCGTAGATCTTGGCGGGTTACCTTCTCCATTTTTCACTATTTCCCTTGCCTTTTCATGGGTTCTCCTCTTTGATTCTTTACTTCAACCTTTTGTTGATGCCTCCAAATAAATCTCATCACATCCCCAACAAACTTGACCTTTTGTCATTTGCCTTACTATCATCCTTTTGGTGATAGCCAAACCCAATCAACTCAATTCAACCTACAAATAAAAAATTTCCTATCATCCTTTTGGTGGTAGTCGTTCATGTCATATCAACCTAACCTGAATCCTTCCGGTGTTGGTCCTCGCAAATAAGAAGTTCCTATCATCCTTTTGGTGGTAGTAGCTTGTTTGATCTGTCATCCTTTTGGTGTCGCCGATCCATAAACCCTTGGTCTGTGTGTCATCCTTTTGGTGAGTGACAGCCTTTGTGTGTGTGCCCTACTATCCTTTTGGTAGTATTAGGCTGTGTTGTGTGTCCTACTATCCTTTTGGTAGTAGCAGGTTGTGTTGTGTGCCCTATTATCTCGTCGGTAATAGCAGGCGTTGCGTGTGTGCCATATTATCCTTTTGGTAATAGCAGGCTGTGATGTGTGCCATACTATCCTTTTGGTAGTAGCAGGCTGTGTGTGTGCCCTATTATCTCGTCGGTCATAGCAGGCGTTGCGTGTGTGCCCTATTATCCTTTTGGTAATATCAGGTTGTGTTGTGTGTCATACTATTCTTTTGGTAGTAGCAGGCTGTGTGTGTGACCTATTATCTCGTTGGTAATAGCAGGCGTTGCGTGTATGCCCTATTATCCTTTTGGTAATAGTAGGTTGTGTTGTGTGCCATACTATCCTTTTGGTAGTAGCAGTTTGTGTGTGTGCCCTATTGTCTCGTCGGTAATAGCAGGCGTTGCGTGTGTGCCCTATTATCTCGTTGGTAATAGCAGGCGTTGACCTCATTTCCATCCTTTTGGTGGAAGGGTCTGTGTGCGTGTGTGCCCTATTATCTCGTCGGTAATAGCAGGTTTTGATCTCATTTCCATCCTTTTGGTGGAAGGGTCTGCGTGTGTGTGTGCCCTATTATCTCGTCAGTAATACCAGGCTTTGACCTCATTTTCATCCTTTTGGTGGAAGGGTCTTTGTGTGTGCGTGTTCCCTATCATCCTCTTGGTGATAGGTCTGTCATCCTTTTGGTGTCAGATTTCTTATATTTCAACTTCCCAATCCCTTTTCTTTCCTTCAGACAAATTTGTGGTCTTTTTATATCTAATTGACTTATACCTCGATAAGACTGAACGTCGTAGCTGTTCATTTTACTCGGTTTAAGCCAATTAAGATAGGGGCATCTGTCATACCCCAAATTTGTCCTACCTATGTATTCCCTTCATTTGCACATCCACCCACTGACAATTATTCAGAAAAATCCAAAAAAATTTGTTGTCTTCAACTTCATTCCTCTTTTTTTTTATCCTTTTCATTTTAAGTCATATCCATCTTTTAACCATTTTTATCCCTCATCCAATTAAATATCCATTTAAACCATTTCTATATTCATCTAATATCCAAATATCATTTCCAATTTAATCCATATCCATTTCTCCAAATCCATTTCTAAACCAATTTTCATTTCATATCCATTTCTAAATATCCATTACATTTTCTTTTCATTACCATTTTTTTCATATCAACCCATCTTTAGCCCATATTCATCTCATTTGTCCATTTATCATTATTTATTTATTCATGCTTTATCCATTTTTATCCATCTTAGTCCATTTCAAATTTACATCCATATTAACTCCCAATCACCACTTTTTTTTCAAGTCATAAATTATATTTCAATCTAACAATTAAATCATGACCAAGTCCTTTACATTGCAAAAATCATCACGATTCAAGTCAATGTTACAACCCCCATTTACCATTATTATTACAAAATAAGAAGCCCATTACAAGAAATGTGAGCCCAATACACTTTATAGCAACAAGAAAAATTCAAAAAATACAACAGCTGCCAAACCGTACGAGCTTAGCCACAAGCAACAATGACAACCCAATGACACAGATCGCACCGCTACAACAAGAGTCCTGCACTTTTGAAAGGGACCCATCAAACATAACAAGACAATAGCACAACAGAAGGATTTTATTTTCAAAACAAAGGAACTTAAAAGGACAGTAGAGGGATACGAAGAGGAGGGGAAGAAAACTCTTGTTTAAGAAATCACCTGATATTTCTTCAATCGTAAAAAAAAAAGAGAGGATCACTCTTAAGGAGCCTTGGCATCATAGTAACCCATCTCTCTTCGGTATCCACTGCAGAATAACGACCTCGCTTCTTCCTTCAATTTCCGGCCATTCTCTTCCTCCTTTGGCCCCATTGTTCTCACAACAAACAACTCCCACAACTCACTAAAAAAACCAGAATCCACCGCCCTCCATCAAACTTCCACCATTCGCTCACCCCTTTCAACCTTTCGACCTAAACAACTCCATCATTCTCTTCCAACCAAAACCTCTTACTCCAAATATCACCAAACCTTCATACAACACCAAAAACCCAACCTTCAATCCTTTCAAACCCCCCAACCAGAAAATCGAACCGGAAACAAGAGGAAAGAGATGAAGAGAGATGAACCGAAACACAACCTTCATACTTTTTAACCATCAAAACCCAAACCGATACACTCTCAAAACCACAACAACTCTCGTTCCTTTCTTCATACTCCTTCACAACCCAATAACCTTCAACCCATTCTTCATAAATAAACAACAACCTTCGAAACAAAACCAAAACCAGATCCCAAAAATCAGAAGGAGAGATCCGAAAACGAAAAAGAAGAGAAGAAGTGAGTTTAAATCTGAAACGAAAACAACCCTGAAATCCAAACCGCGATTGATAGCGAGCCAGCGAGGGGAAATTTAAAATCGAAGAAGGTTGGTGCGTGGTCGTTCAGTTTGCGTCGTATTTTCGTGAGAGGTTGAAGATCGGTTGGTGTGACTTTCGTTCTCACTGTTTGAATGTGCGATGATAAAGAATGAACAACTTTGAGCACGTTTGTTTTGAAAAAGTCTTCCACCGTTTTTTATTTTGTTTTGAAGCTGACACTGTTTAGGTCTTCATTTGACCTTCTGTATTTCATTTCTTTTTTTTTTTTTTTAAAGGATATGTTGTTATGGGCTCATAAGGCCAAATAATCGCTCATTACACCCACACTGTCCAGCGCCACACACCCTCATTGCTTTTTCTTTTTTATTTATTTTATTTATTTATTTTATTTGTTCTGATTTTATAAAAAATGTTTCTAATATTTTGTTTTAAACTTTATTTAAATTTCTGGGCCAATGATATAATGCCATTCATAATTTAATCAAGTTGATTAAGTTTTGACTTATTTGAGGCCTACCTATTTATTTTTTTTATTTCAATTTATTTCAATTATTTTTATTTCATTTACATTTATTTTGGGTCGATGAAAACCAAAATATCGATTGATTTATCGACCTCTCGATTAAATCTCGATAAAGGTGAGACCTTTATTCTTTTTCCTAGCATTTTCGATTTTATTTCATTTCTATTATTTTTATTCATTTATTGGGTCAATGAAAACCAAATATCGATCGATTTATCAATTTCTCGATTAAATCTCGATAAAGGTGAGACCTTTAGTCTTTGTATTCACCTTTTCGATTTTATTTCATTTTTATTATTTTTTATTCATTTTGGGTCCACGAAAACTAAATATCGATCGATTTATCGAATTCACGATTAAATCTCGATAAAGGTGATACCTTTTATGCTTTGTATTCATATTTTCGATTTAATTTCTTATTTGTCACTGTATTCTTTTATTCACTTTTTGGTCCGTGAAAGTCAAAAAAATCGTTGATTGTCGATTTCCCGATTAAATCTGATTAAGACGAGACCAACTTTTATTTTATGTTAATACTATCTCTTGTCCATTTTATCTTGATTATCTTTGTTCATGTTATTCTTATCCATTTTGTCCATATCATATCCATATTCATATTTATCTAACCATTCTCAATTGTTCACCTTTAATAAAAAAAACACTAAAAATATCGAAACCTAAAAACAATCATTTGAATGGACTGTTGGTTATGATCATCCACTTGCTCGACGCTTGTTCAAGGCTTAGTTTAGGACACTTTGCACACACACGGCTTCCTCTTGGGCTACCTTACAATGAAACCATTTATTTCTGTGAACACTTGTAATTTACATGTATCCCTCCCCCATTCCGATGTACGCACTTAATATTGTTTTGATTGTGGTTTGTTTACTAGGAGCACCTCTAGGGACTAGCATAGGCAACCCATTTTCAAACCAAAACCTCGATTCGTCGTCGAGACATTTTTCAAATAACCCATTTTCAAACCAAAACCTCGATTCGTCGTCGAGATATTTTTCAAACCCTCGATTCGTCGTCGAGCCATTTTCAACCAAACCCTCGATTCGTCGTCGAGTCATCTTCAAACCAAACTCGTTTCATAACAAATAAACCCTTGATCCAACGTCAAACGGATTTTCATAATCAAACTCCAAAAACAGTTAACGATTATCGTAACTCTTTAAGGTGAAAAATGGGGGTTCAAGTCTTTGATCTTCCTTCGATTGTTTGGGTGCGAGTTCTCTTACTCGTGTGTGAGCAATTGACGCCTCTTCTTTTAACAAATCAAATCCTTTTCAAAATAACCAAGCGCATACAATAAACCCTTGATCTCACGTCAAGCGGATTTTCATAATCAAATCTCAAAACGACTAAAAACTATCGAAACTTTTTCAAGGTGAAAAATGGAAGTTCAAGTCTTTGATCTTCCTTCGATTGTTTGGGTGTGAGTTCTCTTACTCGTGTGTGAGCAATTGACGCCTCTCTTTAAAACCAACCCAACTCTACCTTTTGTTTCGTGGGCGTACCACGAACTACGACTGCTCTGATTCTTTATTCTCGTCCGAATAAAGATACGTAGGCACAAGATTGCGATGATCTTGGCGAGCACACTTTTTCTTTTTTCCCCGTTTGCGTCTTACCTACCACTCTTTTTCCGTCAAACCCCGTAGTCGAACTACGATTGCTCTGATTTCTCATTCTCGTTCGAATGAGCATACGTAGGCCCGAGGTCGCGATGATCTTGCCGAGCACCCTATCCTAAAACCACTCATTCCCCCCTAGCATCTTTTCCTTTTATCTTACCCTTTCCGCATTTATTTTTTAGAAGAAAACAAATAAACTTAGCTAACGAGTATCGCGATTTGAATCAAGAGGTTCCCGTTGAGTACAACGGACGTGAGGGGGTGCGCGTACCTTCCCCTCACGTAACCGACTTCCAAACCCAGAATGTGGTTGCGACGACCATGTTCTTATCTTCCTCTTTAAAGGTTTTCTCGATATTTTCATTTCCCTCTTTTGGGATAAATAAAGTTCGGTGGCGACTCTGTCGAACCGTTTTCCGCGCCTTTTGTGCGAGGGTCGTTTCTTCGATTTAAGCGATTTTTTCGAGGTGCGACTGTGTCGAACACTATTGTGTTGGCACGAATCTGGTGAGAGTTCGGTGGTTGGACCGGAGTTGGTGCAGCAGACTACGGAAAAAGTGAAGTTTATTCGTGAGAAAATGAAGGCTTCTCAGAGTAGACAAAAGAGTTATCATGATCGGAGATGGAAGGATCTTGAGTTTCAAGAGGGCGGTCATGTATTTCTAAGGGTTACGCCGGTGACGGGTGTTGGTAGAGCATTGAAATCGAAGAAGCTTACTTCTCGGTTTATTGGTCCTTACCAGATATCTGCGAGAGTGGGTGTTGTGGCTTATCGGGTGGCGTTGTCGCCGAATCTGTCGAATTTGCATGATGTGTTCCATGTTTCACAGCTTCCGAAGTATGTTCCGGATCCGTCGCATGTGATTCCGATGGATGAGGTTGAGGTAAGGGAGAACCTTACGGTCGAGGCTTTACCGGTGAGTATTTTAGATCGCGAGTCGAAGCGGTTGCGGGGCAAGGATATTGCACTGGTGAAGGTAGCGTGGGGAGGTGCTGCTGAGGGCAATTTGACTTGGGAGTTGGAGAGTCGGATGCGGGAGTCGTGTCTAGAATTGTTCATCTCAGGTATATTTTCGAGGACGAAAATTTCTAAGTGGGGGAGAGTTGTAACGCCCCAGTCAGTCCAGTCAGTTTTGTCAGTTTTGTCTTTTTAATTAATTGGGTCGTTTTGAGTACTTTATTATTATATTATTTTATTTCTGACTTTTATGTGAAATATGTTATTTTCATCGTGATTATATTTTATCGCGTTTTGGGAGCGTTTGCGAGATAATTGAGTGTGGGGGTATTTTGGGCATTTTGGTTTATTTTGTTAAGTTGGAATATGATAGGATAGAAAGAGAAAAAAATAGTAAGGAGAAAGAAAAAGAGAAGAAGAAAAGTAGAGAGAAAGAAGAAGAGAAGAAAAAGAGAGAATCTTGGAAACCAATCTCCCGACTTTATTAAACACGATTAAATCGGGTAAGGGTGCGAAACTCGATTATACTATGTTTGTGTATGATTATGTATGTGTTTGCTTGTATGTTTCTTGTTTTACATAGCTTTGGAATTCTAGGTTGGAATGAGAATTTTGTGAGGAATCGATACTTTTGCGGTTGGAAATCGACGTAAATGTGGTAGAATGCTTGTTGCCATGATTGTATTGAGTTCTGATTGATATATGATGTTTTGAAAATGTTTTGGTGGTAGAAAATATGATTTTGGGTTTTTAAACAGCGCTGAAAAATTCTGAGTTTTCGCAGGTTCGCCTAGCGAACCTGGGGCGAAGCAGTAGTGAATGAATTTTCGCGGGTTCGCCTAGCGAACCAGTTAGCGAAGGCCAGCGAAGGTTCACTGAGTTGTTCGCCTAGCGAACTTTGTATGTTTTTGGGTCTGGTGGTTGCTGCCTTGGTTCGCCAAGGGCTTCGCCTAGCGAACTTTGTATCTGTTTTCTAGCTGGTAGTGGGTTCGCGGGACATTCGCCTAGCGAAGGTGGTAGCGAATGCTCGCTAGTGGGTTCGCCTAGCGAACATAGCTGTTTGTGCAATTTTGTTTTCTGCATAACTTTTGATCTGTGGTTTAGTTTGAGGCGTGGTTTGATGCGTTAGAAAGCTTATAAAATGTTCTTTTTTTTTTAAGATGGTTTTGAGATTGTTGGCTGATTAAATTATGTCGAGAATTAGAAAATGTGTGGTATTGTTGTCGACTTTTGCCGGTTAATTGGGTGTAATTGATGGGTTATCATACGATTTGCTTGTGATATATGTTGGATGACTTGTGTACTGATTGTATGAGATGGATGCATGTGTTTAAATGTCGTGATGATGGTTTGTGGGTGTATGGAAATTAAATGCATTGTTTTGGGCTTGAGTGTAAAGCATGATTTTGTTGATTGAGATGAGTGCATATATGTGTGCATTTTAAATGTCATGAGTCATTGTATGCCAAGCATCATGATATGCATTCTTGTAATGTCGTGTGCCCATATGGGGTGTGAGCGACGGTTTGGTTCCAGAGGGAATCCACTATAACGTCGTGTGCCCGTGTGGGGTGTGAACGATGATTATAGACGATCGTGTGCCCGTGTGGGGTGTGAGGGATCAGATCGTGTGCCCGTGTGGGGTGTGAGCGATCCATAAACGTCGTGTGCCCGTGTGGGGTGTGAGCGACGAGGAATATCGTATGCCCGACGGGGAGTTACACTAAGTAACGAGCGATGGTTCCAGCAGAGTTCCTGAGTGAACTAGTGATGAGAAATATTGGAAGTCGGTACCGCATGGCATATGCATAGAGTCGTTGTGTCGGTCTCTATGCATTTGCATAAATCATGGATTAATTGTGTATGGAATTGTGAATGTGATTGAGGAGATGGATTATGTATAATTGTATTGATGATGAGTGTATTGTGTATGACTGATGTGCATTGGTATGGAATACTTGATAAGTGTACTGTGTTGTGTTGTATTTAATTGTGGTGCATTTGTGGTGAGAATATTTTACTTGTGCATTTCTGTGTTAATATATAATTGTATGCAACGGTATTATGATTGTTTTTCTCACCTTTCTGCTGTTTTATAATGCTCTATGAGGCATTGCAGATTAGAGTTGCTGGAGGTTTTTTTGTGAAGCTAGGTCTTCATTCTTTTGTCAGTCGGCTCTGATATGTGACACCGGGTAGTTAGGGAGGCCGTTTGTGATTATTTGTATTATGTATATGTATCTTTTAGATTGTACATGTATGGTTGTATATGACGCATACACTGCTATGATATATATATATATATATATATATATATATATATATATATATATATATATATATATATATGAGATTCAGTTACGGATTTTCTGCTTTTATTCTGTAATTGGATTGTGGGTGTAATACTACCTGAATTGTTGCATATCTTTATGAGCAAGTGTTGCATGTTTGTTTCAAATTGATGTGACCCCTATGTCTATGCCGTGATGTTTTAATTATACTCTGATGAAATTTTGAATTTTATTTATCGCTTTAATAGCATGAGGGTATAGATTGGGGGTGTTACAAGATGACCCATTTTAGGGAAGCACATCAATTTTTCCTCTGATGCCAGTCCACTAATGCAAGGAACAAGATACTCATAAATTGCATCAAAGTTTTTTTTTTCTTTCCATAAAGTTGTGTGTATGATTCTTATGGGTCCTTAACTCATGGATAAGTTTATGGCAGACAAGTGTGTGATTATCTTCTCCTTTACCGAGTAAAGACAAAATATGTTCAACATATTCAAAATATGAAGGAGACCGCACCGTTGAATTGTCACTCGGTGTAGCCTCGAGCTTCTTCGGAGCAACTTTTGTTTTTATCAGTTGAGAGGGTGGTTTTAAGTCAGTGGTTGTCAGATAAGCAATCTTCCTAAATTGTTCTTTGATGTGAAGTTACATATTGTCATCGGCTTTCAAAAATCTCTCTTGTATCACTTCTCATTCGGTCAAGATAGAGATATTTAGTTTACCGTATTTCATGACACCATCATCATTAAACTTAAGCCTTTTCCAGTGACTTCAAACTTCATCCATTCTTAACGCACTACCAAGTTTCACATTCTTTGCAATAAGAAAAGCATATGGGAGACAATAGGTTTTCACAATTATTCATTCACACTTTGCACTATCGGAGCTTACATTATCAGCTTGTTTAGCTTCGTGAAAAATATAATTCAAACCTGCTCTAGATATGTTGTCGACCAACTCCGAATAAAGATTGTTGTCTTTAAATTTGTGTTCCAAAACTGTGATGCTCCGTCTGAATTATGTATGTATCTCATTATGCTGGTTCTGGATCATTTGGGTCACAGAGTCTCAATCTCTACACAAATCGCCCTTACTATTTGCCAACCAATTCTTCAATGCAGCATGGGCAGAATCAACTCGGTTTGTTTTTGTATTCCCAATGTGTCTAACTTGATCGGTACATGCACATACAATTTTCTCCTTCACCTAGTCCATCATTGTGTTTTCAACATATTTCAACAAATCTGGATATTTCTTGCACACTTTCTTGAAATGTATAACGAAATCGGCATATAACTCTTTAGTAAAAGAATTTACTATAAGATTTCATGCATCTATTATTTTTTCCAATATCACATTCGCCTTCACCATTTTTCCATCTTCGACCTTTATTTGTTTCGTCCCTACATCGGGTTTAACATGACTTCTCACATTCTTTGTTATGTGATACCTACAAAGTAATGCATATGAAGTAGGAAATGCCTTTTCAATCGAATTCATCAAAGCGGTATCGCGGTCGGTAATAATTACTTTAGGTATCTCTTCTTGGTCATTCAATATTGCCTGACATGCCTCTAAGGCCCAAGTAACATTCTCCTCTTTTTCGCTCTCTAGGAATGTAAACTTGGAAGAATATGTCTTCTCAGTATAGGTAACACCAACCATCTCTAATAATGGTACTTGTTAGTCTTGTATGTTGAATCAATGATGAGCACAATAGAAAATGTGTTGAACAACTTGATGGAATGAAGATGAGTCCAAAATATATCTCTAATGGTTACTCCATTCTCGCACGTTCGATACCTAGACACATAACTGGTATAATCCAACAGTTTCAAGAGTTGTTGCATTTCATTTCTACCTCCCCCCCCCCCTCAGCGCCTTGTTAGTTTGGCATCGAATATCGTATATTTGCTTGATATTTGAGATATTTTTGGGTCTTTTAAGTTTCAAAGTTGCATGTATGGTTTTCGGTTGAATCAAATTCAATGTCATGTCTGAAATGCATCCCTTCTCTTCTGGCAAGAGGCGACGCGCAATTGGATGACCAACTAACTTTTCACATAAGTCATGGTTATGTAAACTACATATGACATTAAATCTCCATTTCTCATTTGCCAACATATAACCACACAACTTAAACGAACACTCACATTTTCTTGAACTGGTGTCATCTCGTTTAAAATTCTAGATAGGAGGTTTATATTTCCCACTTCTTTCGCATGTCACAAACACAAATTTTCTATCCAAACCATTATTGGACCTTCTGATTACCACATCAAATCCCAGTTTGGAGGCCTCCGTACAAATCCATTGAAGCACGTGATCACGAAATTCAAAATCTTGCTCATTTTTAAACTGGTTGCCAACATCTACCGCCTTCACAATAACACCTTTGACATCCTGAGACGCAACATGTTTGAGAAAAACATCGGGGTGCACCATATCTAATGAAAACAGTTACAATAAAACAATCAAGAAGTGCTAATACTGTAACTATAGCTGAAAAATGTGAACAGACGGATACCGAAGATGCATTTCCGAATTAGTTCATACAGACTTCGGAGACGTATCTCCAGATTAAACACTCGTTTTTCAGACTAAAACATGATTAATGTGAGCAATGAGGCTTGAAAGAAGTGATCTTTACTTGGAATTCCAACTTATTTTTCTCCCTTTGACGTGATGAAACACAAGATTGAAGATTTGAAGTGAAAATGTGGGTTGAGAATGGAAGGTTTTTGGTAAGGGTTTGGAATAGAAAACAAGTACGGTTGTGTGATCATGCAGGTGACTGTTTTATCAAATTATTCCGGAGATGCATCTTCGAAAATATCTCACATGCAAAGGTGACAGAAATTTTAAAATCCCGCCCCAAACCTCTGCAGATGCATCTTTGGTAAATCCATTGGATTGCTCAACTATCAATATATTTGTTAAAAAAAACTTGGAGATGCATATCCGAAATAATTTTTTGTGTTATTCTAGGGTGGCACTCGTTTGATGCATCATAAAACTGGTACATGGTACGTCTGAAGATGCATCTCCGAAATTTGAGTGACATTTTTTATTTTCTATGATTTTTCATATAGTGTTTTTCTATTCTAAAGGGTGGGATAAAAAATTTCATATCTTTAAAAAACTATCCTATTAGAATTCATAAATGGCCTTGCCCCAATACACTTAAGTTACATCTGTAAAATTAAGTTATTGCAAGCAGTTTAGATAGGAATTTGCATGAGAAGTCTTGAAGTTGGTTGAGAGTGGTTAAAAACTACATGATGTTCGTGCAATATGAAAGTTAGATTTCAATTTTCTTGAGGTTGATCTTCATGTAATGAGAGTTTAATTTTTCATTAAAAAACTTCTTTAAAAAAGATTACACTACACACCTGCACACACACACATGATAAAAATCTCATTGGTCGATGCATGTATCTTTTATCAATAAGAATGATATATATTACGCCATCACATTTTTTTCCCGTTTTTTCTATTACTCTATATTATGACTTCTCCTTCTTCCAAATGATAAAGTTCAATAGACTTCAAATAATGCTGCGGCCAGCAGACTGGGTTCAATGGACTTCAAACAATGTTGCAGCCAACAAACTGTTCAGGTCGCCGCAATCCAAACAGTTTCCTGGACCATTCAAATGGTAGGAGCAACAAGCAATGTATACAAGGATAGGATGTAATCAACGCAAGCTGATGACTTGTACTTATTAGAAATTCCTAGTTAAAAACCAACATTTACAATTATCTATCTCAGCACGATGAAATTTAAAAAATTATTCAAACTTATCGGCCAAAACTATAAACTTTTTAGTGTAGCGCGCATCCAAAACATATAAGGGCATCACATATTTAAAATAAGAATAATTATATATTGCTCTGTCAATAATTATAACTTGGACCAATACTTATCTATTAAAAACTTTAAAATGATCTAATTTAAATCGTAGAGTGATTCTCATATTCATTTCTTAAAAGTGATTTTACAATCAACAAAAAGATATATGTAACTTTTTGTGAAAATAATTTTATCATTTAAAGATAATCTTCAATCATCTTATTGTCAAATTATCATTTGTGCACGCGTCATATGTAATTAAAGATTTTTAAATATTAACAATTTTTTTACATAATAAATATTTATTGTTAAAGATTAAACTTGAACCAACAAATTATACTCATTTAATTCAACTAGTATATGTATGGGTTGAGCTGCCACACCTGCCAATGATTTACCACGTGTATCAATATTCTATCATTATTAAGCTCTATATCATAACTTAGCCATCAATGTTACCATAAATATCCTTGCCATGTAACTGTAAACTCTGGATCAATATAAACTACCTTTGTTGAACTGATTCATTGGGTTTGTTTATGGTATAACTAATACATAAGCTTTTTTGCATGGTCAAAACTGAAATTCCAATTCAAAGTTTCAAACTCTCTTATTCTTGGGTACTTTTATTTGGTCATGTTCAAACTCTCTTCAAGCCTCTCAGAAGCTGCATGGCTTCTTCTCCACTAAAATACAACCATTCAGGTAATCGTCAGACGCTTGGTGGTCCAAAGTTTCACTATCACTTTACATGTTAAACTTGATAGTTTCCTTGACTTTTTGAAACCACATAACAAGTTAGTATTCTCTCTGAGTCTCTCTCAAGAAAATTGGTTAATTTGAACGAAGATTCATCGAAATAGAACGAAGATTCATCGAAATAGAACAAAGAATCACAACCTGTTCAAACTCTAAACTTCCAATGATTTTCATAATTTTGTCTTCTGCATATGGATAGCGACCGTAAAGTTTGGACCAAACATAATATTTATTCAAGTTTGTATAATATTTCAGCCATTCAGGTTATGGAACGTGTAAACAACGGTAGATTCCGTTGCAAATTCTATAGAGAATCTTTGTATTTACTATTCCAACTAAATGGGAGAATATCACATTAATCTATGCCTTATGCATCATGTGTAATTTTCCTTTGTTCAACAAAGTATCTGTCAAAACACATGTTGTTTGTACAACAGTTGACTTGACTCCATTTTTCATGCATGACTTCTAATTCTATATATAGAGTTTCAGTTTTTCTTTCCTTCAATGTAAATGTTTTAAGCTCTAACTCTTTAATTGCTCAATCTCAATTCATCCGTGATGGAGATACCATTGTTTCACCAAATGGATTATTTGAGCTTGCGTTCTTTAGTCTTAAGAATCCATACAAACGGTACCTCGGAATTCAATTCAAGAACATTTCACCTCAAAATGTTGTCTGGGTTGCAAATGGTGGCCAGCCAATCAATGACTCTTCTGCAGTTTTGAAGCTAAACAGTTCTGGCAGTTTGGTCCTTACTCACAACAACAACGTTGTTTGGTTCACAAATTCTTCCACAAAAGCACAGAAACCAGTGGCACAACTCTTAGATACTGGTAATCTTGTCATAAAAGAAGATAGTGGCGACGAAACCTATCTGTGGCAAAGCTTTGACTACCCATCTAACACATTGTTGGCAGGTATGGTTAAGATTGATGGTCTAGTTCTTAAATCAAGATATTGTGGTGTCTAATTCTATAGGATTCTGTTTCGATAAACAACTGAATTTTCCATCCACTTCTAAATCCACTTCTAAATTCTAACAGGTATGATGTTGGGATGGGACAGTAAAAGAAATTTGAATAGGCATCTCATAGCATGGAAGAGTGATGATGATCCAACACCAGGAGACTTTACTTGGGAGGTGGTATTGAATAATTATCCTGATATCTATATGATGAAGGGAAAAAAAAAGCTCCACAGACTTGGACCGTGGAACGGCTTGCGTTTTAGTGGTATGCCAGAGATGAAGCTTAATCCTGTTTTCAGTTTCAATTTTGTCTACAATAACAAAGAGGTTTATTACACATGGAACAGAAGCGATAGATCTCTAATATCAAAAGTGGTACTTAACCAAACCAACTATGAACGTCCTCGCTATACATGGTCAAAAGCCGACAAATCATGGATGCTTCATTCAAAATTGCCAGGTGACTATTGTGACAGTTATGGTCTATGTGGAAACAATGGATATTGCAGCATTACTGGTTCACCAGTATGTGAATGTTTAAAAGGGTTCCAGCCTAACTTTACTGAAAAATGGAACTCAATGGACTGGTCCCAAGGGTGTGTCAGAAATCCTCCATTGAACTGCATCAGTGATGGATTTGTCTCAAAGGAAGGCTTGAAAGTTCCAGATACTACAAATACTATCGTGGACGAGAGTATTGGTCTAGAACAATGTAAAGATAGATGCTTGAAAGACTGTTCCTGCATGGCTTATACAAATACAAATATAAGTGGAGCAGGAAGTGGCTGTGTTATGTGGTTTGGTGATTTAATTGATATCAAACTTTTTCCAGGAAATGGACAAGTTCTATATATCCGAATGCCTGCTTCAGAACTAGGTGAATACTTCATTAACTTCACTAAAAATTTAAGCCTTGTATCTGAATATGAAGTTTAATTTAAGTTGTTTTGTTTTGATAAAGTCAACAACAGGAGGAACTAGAGAAAAAAAGTTGTAATTAGTGTTTCTGCAGCTTTGGGAATGTTTTTACTTGCTATTTACTTTTCCTACAGATTCAGGAGGGTCATTGTTGGTAAATCTATTCTTCCATTCTCTAACATCTCACTTAAAAAGTGGCATCGGCTACATAGTTCTGAATTATTATTTTTTCTATTTTTCAGGGAAGTCAATGACAGAAGTTGACTATGAAAGACATATGGACGATCAGGATCTCCCCTTGCTTCATCTGTCGACAATTATTATTGCTACCGACAACTTCTCAGAGAAGAACAAAATTGGAGAAGGTGGTTTTGGACCTGTTTATAAGGTAACCTAATAATGAAACATGATTACTATTACTAACTACTAAGTAAGAATTGCTAGAAAAGTAGTAATTATAAAGAACATCTAACCATATGAATGTGATAAATGATTATCCAGGGAAAATTAGGAAGTGGGCTAGAAATTGCTGTAAAGAGGCTTTCACAGAGCTCAAAACAAGGGATGAGAGAGTTCATTAATGAAGTAAAACTTATTGCAAATGTTCAGCACCGAAATCTTGTAAAACTTATCGGCTGTTGCATTCAAAAACACGAAAAATTGCTAGTTTATGAATACATGGCTAATGGTAGCCTAGACTACCTCATATTTGGTATGTAGTCTTAAAAAAATTTATATTTAAACTCACTTGTGTTTTATGATATAGTGATTAAAGTTTGTTATAAAATTTCAATATTCAATATTTCATGACATATTTGTTATGAATTATGCAGATCATACCAAAAGTCAACAGCTAGATTGGCCAAAGCGTTTCGACATAATATGTGGAATTGCTAGAGGGCTTATGTATCTTCATCAAGATTCTCGACTGAGGATTGTCCATAGAGATCTCAAAGCAAGTAATGTTTTACTGGATGATACTATGAATCCAAAAATATCAGATTTTGGAATGGCTAGAACTTTTGGGGGAAACCAAATTGAAGGAAACACAAAGAGAATTGTTGGGACATAGTAAGTGTTTAACTATCCAATACCATAGTTTATTTTTACACATATGACGTATATTTTTATATTTTTCTCTCAATGGTTTATTGCAGTGGATACATGGCACCAGAGTACGCTATTGATGGACAATTTTCTTCCAAATCTGATGTTTTCAGCTTTGGTGTTTTAATATTAGAGATTATATGCGGGAAGAAAAACCGAGTGCTTAAACGTGCAAAGCAAACCCTTAACCTTGTTGCTTATGTAAGCACGGGACAAATGTTAATTTGTTCATGTTAAATGTCTATCTGTTACAGACTTGATTTTTCGGTAAACAACAATTTTCTTCTTTTATGATTTAGGCATGGACATTCTGGAAACAAGGAAGAGCTTTGGAAATAACTGACTCAAACATAGAGAATTCATGCATTGTATCTGAAGTATCGCGCTGCATCCACGTAGGACTCTTATGTGTGCAACAATACCCGGAAGAGAGGCCTACCATGGCTGATGTGATTCTAATGCTAGGGAGTGAAATGGCATTGGATGATCCTAAGGAGCCAAGTTTTATCACAAGGAAGGAATCTATTGAAGCAAATTCAAGCTCAAGTGGGAAAGTTATAAGTTCAAACTATGAAATGACCATAACTACTTTAAGTGTTCGGTGAAATAATATTGCAGTCAAGGAGAAATAATTCCATGGTAAACAAAGTAATTAATAAAGCACTAGTGTTCAAATGCTTTTGTACATGAATGTTTAAAGTAAAATTGGATAAACTTTATAATAAATACAGAAATGTAAACGAGATTCTTGTTCTGCAAGAGTTTACCATGTTTAGTTCTTGGGCAGTCTACCATTTGGACATGGCATCTTATATAATCCTATATAGCCAGTGACAGTCAAACCTGCAACTCAAAATATTAAAAATAAATAAATAAATAAATAATCATTTTAGTGCCTAATCTATATGCTTTAGATACTAAATTAGAGAGAAAATCATACTTCATGGACTAAATTGATGGTTTATTTGTTAATAATTCCCGAGATAGAAAGGCATAAGTATTAAATTCAAAATAATTTTGCTATGATTGACCAAAATATTATATTAGTATTTCCACAAAGGAAAAAGGAATGAGTCCAAGTAAAAAATTAAGTTTCCTTACAGAAACAAAAATATTGCCTTTGGTGAAGACAAATCACCCACATGTTTTTTTGACTTGGACTTCAGAATGAGGAATAAATCGTATTTTTAATAAACTTCCTCATTCTTAACCTAAGACTCAGACACACTTTAGTTAAATCCAATCATCAATAACCAAATACTAGTGTCATGCAATGGACATTCTTTCTTTCATAACTATAATGATTGCTTACATGATTGTACCCATTATAGCAACTAGTTCCATCAGTGTGTCTGAGTCTTTAAGTGTTGGGGAAAGTTTAGTTTCAAAAGGTGGACAATTTGAACTTGGCTTATTTAGGCCGGGCAATTCTCCAAGACGTTATCTTGGGATTTGGTACAAGCAGTTGCCTATACAAAAAGTTGTTTGGGTTGCAAACAGGGCAACCGCCGTCAACAATACTTTTGGCATCTTAACACTGAGTACCACAGGCAAATCTCATACTCCGCCAAAATGAAACTTCTGTTTGGAGTACAATATCAGATAAACAAGCACAGAAAACAATAGCAGAGCTCTTAGACAGCGGTAATCTTGTGATAAGAAACTGAGGAGAAACAGATCCAGAAGGAGGAACCTACTTGTGGCAAAGCTTTGACTATCCGTGCGATACAATTTTGCCAGGGATGAAATTGGGATGGGATCTCAGAAATGATTTTGAACGGAGAATAACTTCTTGGAAGAGTCCTGATGATCCGTCGCCTGGAGATCTTTCTTGGGGTCTCGTGCTTCATAATTATCCAGAGTTTTATCTGATGCAAGGAAGACATATAGTATCTCGGATTGGACCATGGAATGGACTTCAATTTAGTGGCTTGTCTGATAGAAAACAAAATCCTGTATATAGTTTGAAGTATGTTGCTAATAATGATTTGAATTTTGTGTCTAATAAAGATGAAATGTTTTACTCCTTTACCCTCAAGAATTCTTCTGCCTACGTCAGTGCTATGGTATACCAAACAAGATTTTCTATTTCTGTGTTGGAGAAGAATAATACAAATTGGTTGATCACTGAGAGTACTCCGAGGGATGCGTGTGAAATGTATGCGATGTGTGGACCCTATGCCACTTGCTCGATTAACAATTCACTGTATTGCCAATGTTTATTAGGGTTCATTCCAAAGTCAGCACAAGAATGGGCTGCATATGACTGGAGTGGAGGGTGTGTCCGTAACATATCATTAAGCTGCTACAACCCACAAGTGGAAGTAGATGATGTGTTGGTAAAGTATACGGGCCTCAAAGTACCAGATACTACACATACTTTGTTGTATGAGAATATTGATTTAGTGTTATGCAGAACCATGTGCTTGAATAATTGCACTTGTACAGCTTACACTAATTCAGACATAAGTGGAAAGGGTAGTGGCTGTGTCATGTGGTTTGGTGATCTAATCGACATAAGACAGTTTAACACCGGTGGCCAAGATCTCTATATCCGTCTAGCTAAGGAAGTAATAGGTAAGCAACAACTTTTTCACTTCTTTAATTCCCTTTGCTGTGGAAAACTTAGGTATTATCACTTTTAAATCCAAGGATGTAACTTTTAAATTTATCTGTTTCATACTTCAAGAGACTTCAAACAGAGAGGATTCAAAAGGGCACAACAAAAGCGTGATAACCATAGCTACTACCACTGCTGCTGCGATATCTGGGATGCTTTTATTTTGCATATATGCCATATATAGAGTCCGAAGGAGAATTGCTGGTAAAATAATATTTTCATTCTTATCATCTAATTCTCACGAGACACTCTTTGGGGGTAATAATAGCTTATCATTAAATTTGAGGCCAGGTGGTTTGTAATATGGCATTGCTGCCATTGTTTATATAGTTCAGGATTGTAAACTTTTCCTAGATTGGAAGACGTTACAATCTCACATATCGGTAGAATCAAAACATTGAGGTTCATAACCTAGTAAGATACAAATGTATGAAATTAAATTAGCTTTATCTATTTCAGTTCTATTGCCATCTCTAAATTTAATATACCATATTTATCTAACTTAATCAGCTCAAATGATCCCCTCCTCTCAAGTTTCATAATATCACTGTATATATAATTTCCTCTCTTTTATTTTTTAGATAAGTCAAAGACAGAAGATAACATTGAAAAGCACCTAGAGGATATGGATTTACCGTTATTTGATCTGAAAACAATTGTAATCGCCACTAGCAACTTTTCCTCGAATAATAAGATTGGACAAGGTGGTTTTGGATCTGTATACAAGGTAACTGAAAATAAATTCAAATATTGAGTATTAACCAGAGAAACAACTAGAGAAATTTTTATATTCTTAACTGAAAACGATTATGCAGGGAAAATTAGCAGACGGGCAAGAAATTGCTGTTAAGAGACTTTCAACTAACTCTGGACAAGGAATTACGGAGTTCCTAACAGAAGTAAAACTGATTGCAAAACTTCAACACCGAAATCTGGTTAAGCTTCTTGGCTGTTGTGTTGGAGGACAAGAAAAACTGCTAGTATATGAATACATGGTTAACGGTAGCCTTGACTCCTTTATCTTTGGTATGAAATATGAAAATTGATTACACTAGACGCAACATGTTTATTTATCTACATCTCTAATATTTGTTTATCAAATTGACATGGACATGTTTCTTTTGCAAAAATCAGATAAAATAAAAGGTAAATTGTTGGAGTGGCCCGAGCGGTTCCAAATAATATTTGGAGTTGCTAGGGGACTTGTGTATCTTCATCAAGATTCTCGATTAAGGATTATTCACAGAGATCTCAAAGCAAGTAATGTATTGTTGGATGACAAGCTGAATCCAAAAATATCAGATTTTGGAATGGCCAGATCTTTTGGAGGAGATCAGATTGAAGGAAATACAAATAGAGTAGTTGGAACTTAGTGAGTGTCTATCTGGTTTGGATTTTTATTTTCTACACTTAGCAACTTCTGCATTTGCCAAAGTCAAACAATCTAGAACATTGAATCTAGATTGATCGACCACAACAAATGCAGGAGTCTCTAGCTTGATATTACTTACTTTTATCTTATACATGAATATTGTTATTCTAATTATTCGTACCAGCGGATACATGGCACCAGAGTATGCCGCTGATGGACAATTTTCAATCAAATCAGACGTCTTCAGCTTTGGAGTTTTACTATTGGAGATTATATGTGGGAACAAAAATAGAGCAGTTTATCATGAAAACAAGACACTTAACCTTGTTGGTTATGTAAGCACTTACATATTTGTTTATCTATTTATCAATACTGAAGTTGAAATGTGACTAAGAGTATGTTATAGAAATAACTTATACATAAGTGATTATGCTATAACTTGCAAATTAAACTGTTTATCCAATTATGCAGGGATGGACACTTTGGAAAGAGGGAAAGGCATTGGAGTTGATTGAGTTAAGAATAAAGGAGTCATGTGTTGTTTCAGAGGTATTGAGATGCATTCATGTGAGTCTTTTGTGTTGTGTGCAACAATACCCGGAGGATAGGCCTACAATGACATCTATAGTTCAAATGCTAGGTAGTGAAATGGAATTGATTGAGCCTAAAGAGCCAGGTTTTTTTCCGAGGAAAGCTTCTTGTGATGAAGGAATTCAAAATGTAATCAGTTCAAATGAGGAATTAACCATTACATCTTTTAATGGTCGATGAAAATCTATTATTGAGTGTATAATAACGCGAATAGTAGATTACCTGGTTGTTCTTGCCGGAATCAGAATCTCGCTGCGTGCCACTGCCATGTTTCGATAGTTGCTCTCTCTCTCTCTCTCTCTCTCTAGAATCTTGTTTGTGTGCCACTGTGGCGGGAATCGCACCACCAGCTCTGCTAACTCACCATTTATCTATTTCTTTCTATTGCTTGACTTGAGATTATTTTCAATTTTTGTATCTATTCTCTATATTTCATTTGGGTATTATTCTTATTAATAGAATACCAATAAATGTCTAAAAAACACATGTTAAATAACTAAATATAAGTTATGTATTTTGTTTATCAGAAGAAAAAAAAATTATGAATTCTTCTGTTCCATATTGTTCTCGGGAAACTTAAAGCACTTAAGTACCACTTGGGTAAATTCTCTAATCCTCTTTCCCTTCTCACCAAGAACAAACTGGGTACGACATGTTGGGCGATGTCGTTGCACGTTGTTGCTTCTACTCCTTAGAAATTCTCTCTTGAGTGTCTCGACAGAGCTCAAACGTTTTGCTTTGCCTGTGATGTCCTTCATGGTGGCTCTAGGACCAGCCCACTATGCATGAGGCCCTTGGGGTGAAATGCTTAAGATCAAGCTGCCCAGATAGCGGGAAACACGGGATCATTTGCTAAATCCAAACCACTCTGACCGGCCTATTGTCACTCTTGGTCTTCTGCATTTTGGGAAGTGACTTAATGTCTCATGATTACTTTTTATTGCGACTTGTAACGCCTCTGTTGTCATCATTGCACTTTACTACTAGGGCTTTTAGCCTTTTGCCTATGAGACCCTTCGGGTACCCAAGATATTGTTTAAATAGTGATCCCCCCTCACATACTTCACCCTCTCTCTCTACGCTTACAAGTTCCCCACACAGAAATTCTCTGTCCTCAAGGCTTCCCTTCTTTCTTCCAAATCCAGGTAATGTGTTTGCTTTCTCTTCCTTTTTATACTTCGCCTAACGTTTTCAATGGTTCTAATTCGTGAGTGTGATGAGAGGGGGAGGGTATTTCGCCTAAAAATGTCTCTGAGACACATGTGGTGTTGCAATAGTGTGTGGAAGCGTCTAGACGCATTATAGGAAAGGTGAATTGGGAGTTGGTGGAGAAAGAGGTGTACAGAGTCGTATTTGATAGCGCTTCAAATGATAGTGGTGAAAAACTGTCCTGGTGTCTTCTTACTCAAGTTCGATCGAGATCATCATGGAGCTTCCCGTCGGCTATTTTAATGACGAGATTCTTAGTTACGACTCGCTTTACCTCAACAATCCTTGGTGTCGTGTTCACCATCTTCCATTATGAGCTTCTAAAAACCCTAAATGTCGCTTATTCCAACTTCATCCTAATAGTTGGGCATTTGCCCAGACGTTTGAGGTAATTTGTGTGGGTCTCAATATCACGCCTACCATTGGCATCTTCTTTTCTTTTAATGAGTCTAGAGGGGAGTATAAAGGAGATTGGGTTTCTGTGAACTCCGTGCACGAGCAGATCGTCCTTTCGCCTTGCACGTCGAACTATAAGGCTAGAAGGACAAATTTCTAGTAAGGGGTATTGCCCAATGCCTGGAAGTCATATATAAGGAAGATGGGATGTATCAGTTTCCTCTTTATTGGACCATGATCCCAACCCCAATTATGGGTTATGACCCACACAAATTAAGCACATCTAGAGGATATAAGCTTACCATTATTTGATCTTCAAACAATTGTTATCGCCACTAGCAAATTCAGGTATTGAGTACTAGCCGGCGAAACAACTAGAGACGTTTTTATATAATTAAATGAAAGCAATTATGCAGGGAAAATTAGCGGATGGACAAGAAATTACTGTTAAGAGACTTTCAACTAACTTTGGACAAGGAATTACAGAGTTTCTAACCCAAAATGTGGTTAAGCTTCTTGGCTGTTGTGTTGGAGGAAAAGAAAAACTGAGTGTATAATAACGCGGCGGATAGTAGATTACCTTGTTGTTGCTGCCAGAACCGGAATCTCGCTGCATGGCACGGCCAAGTTTCGATAGTTGTTTTTTCTCTCTAGAATTTTATGGTGCGCCGGCGTGGCGAGAATCACACCACCAGCTCTGATCTCTCGGCACTTGAGATTAGTTTCAATTTTTGTATTTATTGTCTTGAATTCATTTGGGTTTTGAAAGACAGGTCGTTACATTGAGTTGGTTACTTCTCTCAATAATGTTGACGAACATGGAATGTGATGAATTATTAATTGGGGAATTTTTTACTTTTGCAAGAGGGGGAGGAGATGCCTTAGCACAAGAAAAATGAGCTTAGAATTTTTTTTTTTTTTGAGTGATCTACCTGAAAGTGCGAGAGTGTGTTAGGTGAGAAGAGTCGTTTTTGTCCCATTGATTGAGAAACAATGGAGGTTACTGTTCAGTTAAGTTAGAGGAATTTTTGTGTTATTTAAGAAAATCTCAAGTGAGGTAGTGTAATCTCAAGAAAATCTCACTCTAATTACCCTACAAATTATATTTTAATTTGGATACAACCAAAAATCAGATAATGAACCTTCAAATAATCAACTGATCAATTAATAATATATTATTTTATTATATTTAATATTTATTTAATAGTTTAAATTTTGAATTTTTTTAATATAATTTACTTTATAGATAATTCAATCAGGGGTAAATAACAATTTTCAATTTGATTTTTAAAGTTAAAATTTGTTCTTTCCAATGCAATTTTTAAGATAACATTTTTATATTTTACACCTAATTAACTTTAGGGGTGAACAACGGTCGAGACAGTTTGGTTTTTAAACTCAACTTCAAACTGACATAACATCAATTTTCGTCCACTTCAAGGTTTGATTTTTTTTTATTCCATTTTTTTTAGCTTTGAGTTCATAACTCTGTTTTTTTAAGATTCTGATCCAAAATGTTTCACTCAACAACAGAGGCCAATTGTTTCACCGCAACAAAAGTCATATTCGCCGGAATACATTTTTCAAGCATTTTATCATGTTTCAAGTAAACAAAATGTGTCCCACTCTAGTTAGTTATTCATAGACCACAATCACATTCAATTTTTTAATTCAATATAAATCAAAAGTTACTTATCAAGCACAAAATTAAAAAAACAATGACACAATAAAATCGTTAACCACAAGTTAGCATCATTATTATCATAGAACTAATTTCTTCTTCAACAACTTTGGGTAATCAAAATTTCAATTAAAATAAAAAGATTTGTAAATGTTTCAAACAAACAGAAAGTTTCAATTTAAAACATAGTTTATCATGAGTTAAGTCAAAAGAAAAAGAAGTTTGAAACTTTCATGAATGGGTGACATAAAAATTGAAGTTGTTTCTGTGAGAAATAGAAAAGATAGAAGAAGAAGAAAGAGAACAAGGATGAGGGAGTGAAATTGATAGCGTGTGGTAGTGGTGCGACGACAACAAGATGGATCAATCAGAACATTGTTGTTGTTGTGTGAAGATGATTTAGGGTTTGGTGCGAGAAAACTGAGGTGGTTCCTGCCCGTCACGCACGGTTCCACCATACAGAAACAGCCACGACGCCCGTGCCCGCAAACTCTGCCACTGCCTGTGGCAACAACTAGTTTCAGGCACCTCTGCCCGTCCCAACGACTAGGTTCTGGCAGTTACCTATTCAATGTAGCATGGGCAGACTCAATTAGGTTTGTTATTGTATTCCCAATGTGTCTAACTTGATTGGTACATGCACATACAATTTTCTCCTTCCCCTGGTCCAGAATTGTGCTTTCAACATATTTCAACAAATATGAATATTTCTTGCACACTTCCTGAAATGTATAACGGAATCGACATATAACTCTTTAGTAGAAGAATTTACTATAAGATTTCATGCATCCATTATTTTTTCCAATATCACATCCGCCTTCACCATTTTTCCATCTCTGGCCTTTATGTGTTTCGTCCCTACCGCAGGTTTAACTTGACTTGTCACATTTTTTGTTATGTGATACCTACAAATTAATGCATATGAAGTAGAAAATACATTTTCAATTGAATTCATCAAAGCGGTATCGCGGTCGGTAATAATTACTTTAGGCATCTCTTCTTGGTACTTCAATATTGCCCGACACACCTCTAAAGCCTAAGTAACATTCTCCTCTTTTTCACTCTCTAGGAACGCAAACCCGACAGAATATATTTTCTCAGTAGAGGTAACACCAACCATCTCCAATAATGGAAGTCTGTACTTGTTGGTCTTGTATGTTGAATTGATGACGAGTACAATAGAAAACGTGTTGAACAACTTGATGGAATGAGGATAAGTCCAAAATATATATCTAATGGTTACTCCGTTCTCGCATGTTCGATACCTATACACATAACTATTATCATCCAATAGTTTCAAGAATTGTTGCATTTCATTTATATCCCCCCCCCCCCAACGTCTTGTTAGTTTGGTGCCAAATATTGTACATTTGCTTGATATCTGATATATTTTTGGGTCTTCTACGTTTCAAAGTTGCAAGTATATTTTTCGGTTGAACCAAATTCAATGCTATGTCTGAAATGCATTCCTTCTCTTCCGACAAGAGGCGCACATAATTAGATGGCCGACTAACTTTTCACACAAGTCATGGTTATGTAAACCACATATGACATTACATCTCCATTTCTTATTTGCCAACATATAACCACACAACTTAAACGGACACTCACATTTTCTTGAACTGGTGTTATCTCGTTTAAAATTTTGGAGATGAGGTCTATATTTTCCACTTCTTTCGCATGTCATTGTCACAAATGCACATCTTATATCCAAACCATTATCGAACCTTTAAATTTCCACACCAAATTCCAGTTTGGAGGCCTCCTTAAGAATCCATTGAAACATGTGATCACGAAATTCAAACTCTTGTTCATTTTTAAATTGGTTGCCAACATTTATCGGCTTCACAACAACACCTTTAACATCCTAAGACACAACATGTTTGAGAAAAACATTGGGGTGCAATATATCTAATGAAAACAGTTATAATAAAACAACCAACAAGTGCTAATATTGTAAACATAGCTGAAAAATGAGAACAAGCAGATACTGGAGATGCATTTTTCAAATTAGTTCATACAGACTTCGGAGACGTATCTCCGGATTAAAGACTCGTTTTTCAGACTAAAAACATGATTAATGTGAGCAATGATACTTGAAAGATGTGATCTTTACTTAGAACTCCAACTTCGTTTGCTCTCTTTGACGTGATGAAACACAAGATTGAAGATTTGGAGTAAAAATGTGAATTGAGAATAGAAGGTTTTTGGTAACAGTTTAGAGTAGAAAACAAGTATGGTTGTGTGATCTTGCAAGTGAGTGTTTTATCAAATTATTCCAGAGATGCATCTTCGGAAATATCTCACATGAAAAGCTGGCAAAAATTTCAAAATCTCGCCCCAAATTTCTGTAGATGCATCTTCAGTAATTTCACTGGGTTGCTCAACTATCAATATATTTGTCAAAAAACCCGGAGATGCATATCCGAAATAATTTTGTGTTATTCTAGGGTTGCACTAGTTTGATGCATCATAACACTGGTGTATGGTACGTCGAGATTTTCCATAAAATTAGTGTACGATGCATCCGAAATTTGAATAGCATTTTTTATTTTTCATGATTTTTCATATGGTGTTTTTTCATTAGTGGGATAAAATTTTTTTCATATCTTTTAAAAGCTATCCTATTAGAATTCATACATGTCCTTGCCCCAATACACAAAGGAAGTTACATCTGTAAAATGAAGTTATTGCAAGCGGTTTAGATAGGGAATTTGCACGAGAAGTCTTGAAGTTTGTTGAGAGTGGTTAAAAACTACATGATGTTCGTGCACAGTGAAAGTTAGATTTCAATTTTCTTGAGGCTCATCTTCATGTAAAGAGAGTTTAATTTTCCATTAAAAAACTTCTTTAAAAAAGATTACACACCTACACACAAATGATAAAAATCTCATTGGTCTCATGACTAAGAACGATGTATGTATCTTTTATCAATAAGAATAATGTATATTATTCCATCACATTTTTTTCATTTTTCCTATTACTCTATTATGATTTCCCCTTTTTCCCCTTGATGAAGTTCAGTGGATTTCTAACAATGTTGTGGCCAGCAAATTGTCCACATCGCCGCAATCCGAATAGTTTTTTTTTACCATTCAAATGGTAGGAGTGACAAATAATGTGTAAAAGGATAGTATGTAGTCAACGCAAGCTGATAACTCATACTTATTAGAAATTTTTCGTTAAAAACCAACAATGACAATTAATTATCTAATCACAATGAAATTTCAAAAATTACCTAAACTCGTCGGCCAAAACTATAAACTTTTTAGTGTAGCACACATCCAAAACATATAAGGGCATCACATATTTAAAATAACAATAATTATATATTACTCTGTCAATAATTATAACTTGTACCAATACTTATCTGTTAAAAACTTTAAAATGATCTAATTTAAATTTTAGAGTGATTCTCATATTCATTTCTTAAAAGTGATTTTACAATCAACAAAAAGATATATGTAACTTTTTGTGAATATAATTTTATCATTTAAAGATAATCTTCAATCATCTTATTATCAAAGGGATAAAAATACGATACCCCCTGCCAAAGTAGCGAGATTTGTTTTTGCCCTCTTGAAGTTTTTTTTTTATTCCCCCCTCAATAAATCAAGATTCCCTTTCCCCACACCCCTGATGTTGACTGGTCCATGGAATCTTCCTATGTGGCGTTTGGCCCATGGTTGACTTTGAAAATATTAATGCCATGTCATGCACTTCATGTGTATTAGTTTGTGATACCCCCCTTGAAAAATTAGGGCTCAGAATTTGGGAAAATCCATGGCGCGAACGAAGCGAAACGAGAAGAGGAAGTCATCGGAGAAGAGGAAGGCGTCGGAGAAGATGAAGAAAACGGTGGATAGCGGCCAAGACGGAGTGGATTCATCATCAGTAAGTATGGTTTCTCTTCGTTTGTACTCGAATCATGTAGGACCTCTATTGAGTTTGGGTTTTTTATTCTCAGAACAAACAACTGTTCAATGTCGTCTTTAATCATGATGGAGAGTTTGTGAGGTTGTCTGATGGTGATGTTATCTATAGGGGTGGGGTTTCTACTGTAGTTTCTGCATTGCATTTTGAGAATTGGTGTGTGGGTACCGCGCGTGAGTTAGTTGCAGGTTGGGGTTACGAAGAAGGGACTTATGGTATTTGGACCAAAATACTTGATATTGATGAAAAATTTTTCTAGATAAGAAACGATGATGTTGCGTATGACTTAGCTCACTATTGTTGTGCCACGGAAGTAGATGGTGAATTGTTTGTGGAACATGACTGTGATGACCTCTCAGTTAGGTACCCTAAGTGTGTGAATGAAAAGTTTGAGTCAGATGGAAAGAACAAGATCCCAATGCCTTGAAAAGAAAGGTGTGTGTGTGTGTGAATAATTGTAATTATACTGTCTTTTCATTGCCATTCTTGTATATATGACTGTCTAATACATGTTCATTGCTTGGCTCAATTTGTACAAAAAAATGAAACCTGCTGCAGGAAATCAAGATGCTAAGGTCAAACCTGATGAAGCTCAGACTGGTGCAGTTATTGCTGATGAAGCTCAGACTGGTACAGTTATGGCTGATGAAGGTCGGTCTGGTGCAGTGCCTCCTAAGCCTGATGAAGCTCAGACTGGTGCAGTGCATCTAGGGGTGGGAATAGGCCAGGCCAACTAACAGGGGCCTACGGCCTAGCCTACATAGGCTCAGGTCAGGCCAGACTTTTTCTTAAATAGAAAAGGCCTAGGCTTTTTTATAAGCCTATTTAGCTAAAGAGACTAGGCCACAAGCTGTAAGAAAAGCCTTTTAAGCCTATCAGACTGGTCTATTTAAGAAAAAATTAATAAATTTATTATTATTATATTCTATTTTGTACTTTGAACTAAATACGAAAATAAAACTTAGTTATCTTGAAGAACTTATGAAAATAAGTTGAAAAAACATTATAAACAATGTCATAAGTTGTTGTCATAAGTTTTTCTCATAAGTTATCTTCAACAAATAGTATCATCAAACTTATGCTAATAAGAAAACTTGAACGAGACAATGAAAACAAACATTTAATCTCATTGATCTTTTAACTTGTTAGTCTATTTAACATTAGTTAATTTCTTATTTACATATGTTCAAATGAAGTAGGCTTTTAAATAGGCTAGTAGGCTTATCAGGCCTTCGAAAAGGTCAGGTTTAGGCCTAAAAATAAGCCTATGATAGGCTACAGGTCAGGCTTAGGCTTTGAATTTTTTAGCAGGTCAGGCTCAGGCTTGGTAAAGCCTAGCTCGGCCTAGCCTATTCCCACCCCTAAGTGCATCCCAATGATACTTTAACATATACTTCAAAGCACACTTTTGGTGCACTAATGTAATGGCAGAAATGAATTCAATTCACACTTTCATTAATATAATTCAAACATTTCATTGATAACATTCAAACTACAACAACATTACATCAACTTCAACCCAACCTAACATTTCATTGAACAACATTACAGTAAAAAATCAACCCAACCTAACAACTAATACCCTTGAACAACATTACAATCACAAATCAACCCAACCTAACATCATATACCCTTGAACAACATTACAATAATAACCCAAGATAAAACAAGTGTCATCTTCAACTTCAAATTGATCTTTCTTTGGCCTTCAACCTTCATCTTCACTCTATCTAACTTCTGCAATGTAGCCTCTAATTTCACTTCACGTATCTCACACTTTTGACAATATGTTGCACTCTTAAAGTTCCCCTTCAAAGAATCTCCCATTTCATCATCCCACTAAAATAGGTCACACCCTGTTCCATTCTACATCAACATTGACAATGTAAAACCGGGTTAACACAGACAACAACATTAGGTCAATTTAACCCAACATATACCAAACCAAAATTCTTACCCCTGCGTTTCTACATCTCCAGAACTTCCTATTGCGATTTTGAGCTGTGTTAGAGACCCACATCTTCATCGCACGGTTGCATCCACATCTAGGTATCCCATTAAAATCGATTGCACTTGTGTTGCTGCTTAAACTAGATTTGGTTCCAAACATGGTGAAGAAAGAGAAGATGAAGATGTCGCAGGCTTGTTGAAAAAGGAGAAGAAGGAAATCTGAACCCTAACTTTTCAAGGGGGTATCACAAACTAATATACATGAAGTGCATGACATGTCATTAATATTTTCAAAGTCAATCATGGGTCAAATGCCACATAGGAA
Source organism: Lathyrus tuberosus (assembly GCA_022829125.1). Classification (NCBI taxonomy): domain Eukaryota; kingdom Viridiplantae; phylum Streptophyta; class Magnoliopsida; order Fabales; family Fabaceae; genus Lathyrus; species Lathyrus tuberosus. Next base: position 2,386,614 of record JALAZF010000463.1, on the reverse strand, counting down.
GATTCCATGGACCAGTCAGCATGAGGGGTGTGGGGAAAGAGAATCTTGATTTGTTGAGGGGGAATCAAAAAAAAAAATTCAAGGAGGCAAAAGCAAATCTCGCTACTTTGGCAGGGGGTATCGTATATTTATCCCTATTATCAAATTGTCATTTGTGCACGCGTCATATGTAAGTAATGATTTATAAATATTAACAATTTTTTTACATAATAAATATTATTGTTAAAGATTAAACTTGAACCAACAAATTATACTCATTTAATTCAACTAGTATATGTACGGCTTGAGCTGCCACACCTGAGAATGATTGACCACGTGTGTCAATATTCTATCATTATTAAGCTATATATCATATCTTAGCCATCAATGTTACCATGAATTTCCTTGCCATGTAACTGTTAACTCTGGATCAATATAAACTACCTTTGTTGAACTGATTCATTGGGTTTGTTTATGTTATAACTAATACATAAGCTTTTTTGCATGGTCACAACTGAAATTCCAATTCAAAGTTTCAAACTCTCTTATTCTTGGGTACTTTTATGCAGTCATGTTCAAACTCTCTTCAAGCCTCTCAGACGCTGCATGGCTTCTTCTCCACTACAATAGAACCATTCAAGGTAATCGTCAGACGCTTGGTGGTCCAAAGTTTCACTATCACTTTACATGTTAAACTTGATAGTTTCCTTGACTTTTTGAAACCACATAACAAGTTAGTATTTCTCTGTCTCTCTCAAGAAAGAAAATTGGTTAAGGTGAATGAAGATTCATAGAAACAGAACAAAGAATCACAAACTGTTCAAACTTTAAAAACTTCCAATGAGTTTCATAAATTTGCCTTCTGCATATGGACAGTGACGGTAAAGTTTGAACCAACCATAATATTCAAGTCTATATAATTTTTCAGCCATTAAGGTTACGGAACGTGTAAACAACGGTAGATTCCGTTGCAATTTCTATAGAGAATCTTTGTATTTACTATTCCAACTAAATGGGAAGAATATCACATTAATCTATGCCTTATGCATCATGTGTAATTTTCCTTTGTTCAACGAAGTATCTGTCAAAACACATGTTGTTTGTACAACAGTTGACTTGACTCCATTTTTCATGCATGACTTCTAATTCTATATATAGAGTTTCAGTTTTTCTTTCCTTCAATGTAAATGTTTTAAGCTCTAACTCTTTAATTGATTTTGTAATGAGTTTCGTTACTTATATTCTATTTATTCTTTCTCTTACAGTTTCCAGTTCTATAGCAGTTGATTTCACATCCATTACTCGATCTCAATTCATCCGTGATGGAGATACCATCGTTTCACCAAATAGATTATTTGAGCTTGCTTTCTTTAGTCTTAAGAATCCATACAAACGCTACCTCGGAATTCAATTCAAAAACATTTCAACTCATAACATTTCAACTCAAAATGTTGTCTGGGTTGCAAATGGTGGCCAGCCAATCAATGACTCTTCTGCAGTTTTGAATCTAAACAGTTCTGGCAGTTTGGTCCTTACTCACAACAACAACGTTGTTTGGTACACAGATTCTTCCACAAAAGCGCAGAAACCAGTGGCACAACTCTTAGATACTGGTAATCTTGTCATAAAAGAAGATAGTGGCGACGAAACCAATCTGTGGCAAAGCTTTGACTACCCATCTAACACATTGTTGGCAGGTATGGTTAAGATTGATGGTCTAGTTCTTAAATCATGATATTCTGGTGTCTAATTCTATAGGATTCTGTTTCGATAAACAACTGGATTTTCCATCCACTTCTAAATTCTAACAGGTATGAAGTTGGGATGGGACTCTAAAAGAAATTTGAATAGGCGTCTCATAGCATGGAAGAGTGATGATGATCCAACACCAGGGGACTTTACTTGGGAGGTGGTATTGAATAATTATCCTGATATCTATATGATGGAGGGAAAAAAAAAGCACCACAGACTTGGACCGTGGAACGGCTTGTGTTTTAGTGGTATGCCAGAGATGAAGCCTAATCCTGTTTTCAGTTACAATTTTGTCTACAATAACAAAGAGGTTTATTACTCATGGAACAGCAGCGATAGATCTCTAATATCAAAAGTGGTACTTAACCAAACCAATAACGAACGTCCTCGCTATACATGGTCAAAAGCCGACAAATCATGGATGCTTCATTCAAGAATGCCAGGTGACTATTGTGACAGTTATGCTCTATGTGGAAACAATGGATATTGCAGCATTACTGATTCACCAGTATGTAAATGTTTACGAGGGTTCGAGCCTAACTTTCCTGAAAAATGGAACTCGATGGACTGGTCCCAAGGGTGTGTCAGAAATCATACATTGAACTGCATCAGTGATGGATTTGTCTCAAATGGAAGGCTTGAAAGTTCCAGATACTACAAATACTAGCGTGGACGAGAGTATTGATCTAGAACAATGTAAAGACAGATGCTTGAAAGACTGTTCCTGCATGGCTTATACAAATACAAATATAAGTGGATCAGGAAGTGGCTGTGTTATGTGGTTTGGTGATTTAACTGATATCAAACTTTTTCCAGGAAATGGCTGTGTTCCTGCATCTATTATTTTTTCCAATACCACATTCGCCTTCACTATTTTTCCATCTTCGGCCTTTATTTGTTTCGTCCCTACAGCGGGTTTAACATGACTTCTCACATTCTTTGTTATGTGATACCTACAAAGTAATGCATATGAAGTAGGAAATACCTTTTCAATCGAATTCATCAAAGCGGTATCGCGGTCGGTAATAATTACTTTAGGTATCTCTTCTTGGTCCTTCAATATTGCCTGACATGCCTCTAAGGCCCAAGTAACATTCTCCTTTTTTTCGCTCTCTAGGAATGCAAACTCGGAAGAATATGTCTTCTCTGTATAGGTAACACCAACCATCTCTAATAATGGCACTTGTTAGTCTTGTATGTTGAATCAATGATGAGCACAATAGGAAACGTGTTGAACAACTTGATGGAATGAGGATAAGTCCAAAATATATCTCTAATGGCTACTCCATTCTCGCACGTTCGATACCTAGACACATAACTGGTATAATACATGATTTTCGCACGCAATCATTGAACATAAACACACAAAAGATTGCAAATAAAGCGCAGTAAATAAACCATAACATTCTGATCAGAATGTTCTGTCAACAGATATTAGGACATCGGGCTCGACATCATGCACAAATTCCTTGCAACACTAAGAATCACCACCTGTAGAATGTTAAAATCACATGTCAAGACATCAAGCATAACATCTTGATGTAACACCTTGTTTTAGTAAAATTGTTGCCAATACAGAACTAACAGAGCTCACATGATTCAAAACATTATCATCCACCCATTGACGAATATAACTTTCCAAACATTATAGTTGGATCCATTCAAACTCACCATCTTAGATATGTTCGTCTTCATCGTTACACAAATCAAACCACGACTCCAGATACCACTTGTTGGGAGGAAATACACAACACAATAGAATAATCCAATAACAAAATATCTCCCAAATATCAAATGCAAAGACAATAAACAAAACACACCAAACAACACATCACAATTTTAGCATGGAAAAAAGCTCCGTTAACTAGGAGTAAAAAACTACGGGACCCATAGGCCACTTAAATCTCCACTATAATCAAATAATGAGTAGAATCAAGGTTCTCTTTCACACTAGTTAGAGGCATACATCAACATCATCAAGATCTACAATCAATCTTGGAATATAATAAGATTCAAAAGAGACAATCAACCAAAACAACCACAAACAATTGCACCTCAGAAGTGGACTCGTTAGACAGACTTAGAATGCTCAAAATCCAATTTCCACCATTAAGAATATACCTCTATATGAGTGTCGAACGGTGTCACCAAAAATCAGGATGATCTGATGGTTGGATTGTGAGAAAATTTCAATCTCGTGGAACTGCTCTGTGCTGAATTTGGGCTGCGGGAATTTCACTATTCTCTCAATTTTTCTTTTGTTGTTTCTTATCTTATAAATTGTTGACCTAATTCTCTTTGTTTTATAATAACAAAGGCTTACACACACATGATATACTAACCGACATTCATTTGGGTCACTCCAAATAGGAGGGTTAGCCCAAAATTTTCGACATAAAATGAAACATTATATTTCAATATTCAAGTGGATGCTTCAACATCTTCACAATATCATTGATCGATCTTAAAATCATCGCTGCCAACTCGAGAAAAACTTTTGTTTTGAAACCGAAAAATGTATTCCACATAGCCCTTACATTTGCATCCTTCTTAATCTCATAGTTGTTGAACTCAATCCTGCTTTCATTGTTAATTGACAGTGAACGGTACTTGAGCTTCACAATTTTTCGGTTATATCCGTAAGGTAGGAGAGTATGCACTTCATATTGCAGATCTACAAAAGAGGTGTACCTATTGAGCTTAAACTTTTTCCCAAGTGTCGCGCTAGTGAAGGAAACATTTGCAACATACCAGATGAAGTTTATTCGTGACATTTGAGACATCTTCTATTTGTATGAAATAAATAACAAGAGACCTTAAATTTACAGAAGTTGTAGACAAGTGTGGACTTCAAAAATTCTATCATGCATCAAGTGCTGGTTTTAGAGATACATTTTCGGTACCACCCTATTATCTTATTTCGAAGATATATCTCTGGAACTTATCATGAACCAGACAGAAAACATGACCTGTGTGTTTTTGTTTGGAAAATGAACGAAAGTTTTGGCAAACATAAAAAATGTATTAAAATACTTGAAATTATATATATTACACTTCATTAATATTAATACACAATTACATAAAGTTAATTGATGATGAAAAACTAAAATGAATCAAAAGATTTGTCGCCAACTATAGGTGGTACCCCCTTTGACTTTTGTGCATTTAATTCTCTTTAAATGTTACTCAATTTCTTGAATTCTTGCATCATTTCCACAAAATGGTCAGGCTAAGTCTTGACTTATGTTATTGAATGAGTTGCCCTCTCCAGTGATGTAAGTGGTATAAGGCATCTCGGTTTCAAGTAAACTTGAACAAAGTGTCGTAATTTTGAAAGTCACCCAATACACATAATACGATCATTTGTATTTTGAGGTGAGGTGGTGCGCAGTGGGAAAAAGCTTTTTGAAAACCATATCTTGTAAGATCAATACACACTCTATCATATGGACATGTTATGAGATGACCCATTTTAGGGAAGCACATCCATTTTTCCTCCGGTGCCAGTCCACTAATGAAAGGAACAAGATACTCATAAATTACATCAAAGTTTTTTTTCTTTCCATAAAGTCGTGTGTATGATTCTTATGGGTCCTTAACTTATGGATAAGTTGATGGCGGACAAGTGTGTTATTATCTTATCCTTTACCGAGTAAAGCCAAAATATGTTCAACATATTCAAAATATAAAGGAGATCGCACCGTTGAATTGTCACTCGGTGTAGGCTCGAGCTTCTTCGAAGCAGCTTTTGTTTTTATTAGTTGAGAGGGTGGTTTTAAGTCAGTGGTTGTCAGATAAGCAATCTTCCTAAATTGTTCTTTGATGTGGAGTTTCATATTGTCATCGGCTTTCAAAAATCTCTCTTGTATCACTTCTCATTCGGTCAAGATAGAGATATTTGATTTACCGTCTTTCATGACACCATTATCATTAAACCTAAGCCTTTTCCAGTGACTGCAAACTTCATCCATTCTAAATGCACTACCAAGTTTTACCTTCTTTGCAATAAGAAAAGCATATGGGAGACGATAGGTTTTCACAATTGTTCATCCACATTTTGCACTATCGGAGCTTACATTATCAGCTTGTTTAGCTTCGTGAAAAATATAATTCAAACCTGCTCGAGATATGTTGCCGACCCACTCAGAATAAATATTGTTGTCTTTAAATTTGTGTTCCAAAACTATGATGCTCTGACCGAATTATGTATGTATCTCATTATGCTGGTTCTGAATCATTTGGTTCACAGAGTCTCAATCTCTACACAAATTACCCTTACTATTTGCCAACCAATTCTTTAATGTAGCATGGGCAGAATCAACTTAGTTTGTTTTTGTATTCCCAGGGTGTCTAACTTGATCGATACATGCACATACAATTTTCTCCTTCACCTAGTCCAGCATTGTGCTTTCTACATATTTCAACAAATCTGGATATTTCTTGCACACTTTCTTGAAATGTATAACGAAATCGGCATATAACTCTTTAGTAAAAGAATTTACTATAAGATCCCATGCATCTATTATTTTTTCCAATATCACATCCACCTTCACCATTTTTTCATCTTTGGCCTTTATGTGTTTCATCCCTACAGCGGGTTTAGCATGACTTCTCACATTCTTTGTTATGTGATACCTACAAAGTAATACATATGAAGTAGGAAATACCTTTTCAATCGAATTCATCAAAGCGGTATAACGGTCGATAATAATTACTTTAGGCATCTCTTCTTAGTCCTTCAATATTGCCTGACACACCTCTAAGGCCCAAGTAACATTCTTCTCTTTTCGCTCTCTAGAAATGCAAACTCGGAAGAATATGTCTTCTCAGTATAGGTAACACCAACCATCTCTAATATGGAAGTATGTACTTGTTAGTCTTGTATGTTGAATCAATGATTAACACAATAGAAAATGTGTTGAACAACTTGATTGAATGAGGATGAGTCCAAAATATATTTCTAATGGCTACTCTATTCTCGCACGTTCGATACCTAGACACATAACTGGTATAATTCAACCGTTTCAAGAGTTGTTACATTTCATTTATATCCCCCCTCAGTGCCTTGTTAGTTTTGCATCGAATAATGTATATTTGCTTGATATTTGAGATATTTTCGGGTCTTTTAAGTTTCAAAGTTGCATGTATGGTTTTCGGTTGAATCAAATTCAATGTCATGTCTGAAATGCATTCCTTCTCTTCTGGCAAGAGGCGACACGCAATTGGATGACCAACTAACTTTTCACATAAGTCATGGTTATGTAAACTACATATGACATTAAATCTCCATTTCTCATTTGCCAACATATAACCACACAACTTAAACGAACACTCACATTTTCTTGAACTGGTGTCATCTCGTTTAAAATTCTAGATAGGAGGTTTATATTTCCCACTTCTTTCACATGTCACAAACACAAATTTTCTATCCAAACCATTATTGGACCTTCTGATTACCACATCAAATCCCAGTTTGGAGGCCTCCGTACAAATCCATTGAAGCACGTGATCACGAAATTCAAAATCTAGCTCATTTTTAAATTGGTTGCCAACATCTACCGCCTTCACAATAACACCTTTGACATCCTGAGACGCAACATGTTTGAGAAAAACATCGAGGTGCACCATATCTAATGAAAACAGTTACAATAAAACAATCAAGAAGTGCTAATACTGTAACTATAGCTGAAAAATGTGAATAGACGAATACCGAAGATGCATTTCCGAATTAGTTCATACAGACTTCGGAGACGTATCTCCAAATTAAACGCTCGTTTTTCAGACTAAAACATGATTAATGTGAGCAATGAGGCTTGAAAGAAGTGATCTTTACTTGGAATTCCAACTTATTTTTCTCCCTTTGACGTGATGAAACACAAGATTGAAGATTTGGAGTGAAAATGTGGATTGAGAATGGAAGGTTTTTGGTAAGGGTTTGGAATAGAAAACAAGTATGGTTGTGTGATCATGCAGGTGACTGTTTTATCAAATTATTCCGGAGATGCATCTTCGAAAATATCTCACATGCAAAGGTGACAGAAATTTCAAAATCCCGCCCCAAACCTCTGCAGATGCATCTTCGGTAAATCCATTGGGTTGCTCGACTATCAATATATTTGTTAAAAAAAACTTGAAGATGCATATCCGAAATAATTTTTTGTGTTATTCTAGGGTGGCACTCGTTTGATGCATCATAAAACTGGTACATGGTACGTCTGAAGATGCATCTCCGAAATTTGAGTGACATTTTTTATTTTCTATGATTTTTCATATAGTGTTTTTCCATTCTAAAGGGTGGGATAAAAAATTTCATATCTTTTAAAAACTATCCTATTAGAATTCATAAATGGCCTTGCCCCAATACACTTAAAGGAGGTTACATCTGTAAAATAAAGTTATTGCAAGCAGTTTAGATAGGAATTTGCATGAGAAGTCTTGAAGTTGGTTGAGAGTGGTTAAAAACTACATGATGTTCGTGCAATATGAAAGTTAGATTTCAATTTTCTTGAGGTTCATCTTCATATAATGAGAGTTTAATTTTTCATTAAAAAACTTCTTTAAAAAAGATTACACACCTGCACACACACACATGATAAAAATCTCATTGGTCTCATGACTAAGAATGATGCATGTATCTTTTATCAATAAGAATGATATATATTACTCCATCACATTTTTTTCCCGTTTTTTCTATTACTCTATATTATGACTTCTTCTTCTTCTAAATGATAAAGTTCAATAGACTTCAAATAATGCTGCGGCCAGCAGACTGGGTTCAATGGACTTCAAACAATGTTGCAGCCAACAAACTGTTAGGGTCGCCGCAATCCAAACAGTTTCCTGGACCATTCAAATGGTAGGAGCAACAAGCAATGTATACAAGGATAGGATGTAATCAACGCAAGGTGATGACTTGTACTTATTAGAAATTCCTAGTTAAAAACCAACATTTACAATTATCTATCTCAGCACGATGAAATTTAAAAAATTATTCAAACTTATCGGCCAAAACTATAAACTTTTTAGTGTAGCGCGCATCCAAAACATATAAGGGCATCACATATTTAAAATAAGAATAATTATATATTACTCTGTCAATAATTATAACTTGGACCAATACTTATCTATTAAAAACTTTAAAATGATCTAATTTAAATCGTAGAGTGATTCTCATATTCATTTCTTAAAAGTGATTTTACAATCAACAAAAAGATATATGTAACTTTTTGTGAAAATAATTTTATCATTTAAAGATAATCTTCAACCATCTTATTATCAAATTATCATTTGTGCACGCGTCATAGGTAATTAATGATTTATAAATATTAACAATTTTTTTACATAATAAATATTATTGTTAAAGATTAAACTTGAACCAACAAATTATACTCATATAATTCAACTAGTATATACGGGTTGAGCTGCCACACCTGCCAATGATTTACCACGTGTGTCAATATTCTATCATTATTAAGCTCTATATCATATCTTAGCCATCAATGTTACCATGAATTTCCTTGCTATGTAACTGTTAACTCAGGATCAATATAAACGACCTTTGTTGAACTGATTCATTGGGTTTGTTTATGGTATACCTAATACATAAGCTTTTTTGCATGGTCACAACTGAAATTCCAATTCAAAGTTTCAAACTCTCTTATTCTTGGGTACTTTTATTTGGTCATGTTCAAACTCTCTTCAAGCCTCTCAGAAGCTGCATGGCTTCTTCTCCACTAAAATACAACCATTCAGGTAATCGTCAGACGCTTGGTGGTCCAAAGTTTCACTATCACTTTACATGTTAAACTTGATAGTTTCCTTGACTTTTTGAAACCACATAACAAGTTAGTATTCTCTCTGAGTCTCTCTCAAGAAAATTGGTTAATTTGAACGAAGATTCATCGAAATAGAACAAAGAATCACAACCTGTTCAAACTCTAAACTTCCAATGATTTTCATAATTTTGTCTTCTGCATATGGATAGCGACCGTAAAGTTTGGACCAAACATAATATTTATTCAAGTTTGTATAATATTTCAGCCATTCAGATTATGGAACGTGTAAACAACGGTAGATTCCGTTGCAAATTCTATAGAGAATCTTTGTATTTACTATTCCAACTAAATGGGAGAATATCACATTAATCTATGCCTTATCCATCATGTGTAATTTTCCTTTGTTCAACAAAGTATCTGTCAAAACACATGTTGTTTGTACAACAGTTGACTTGACTCCATTTTTCATGCATGACTTCTAATTCTATATATAGAGTTTCAGTTTTTCTTTCCTTCAATGTAAATGTTTTAAGCTCTAACTCTTTAATTGCTCAATCTCAATTCATCCGTGATGGAGATACCATTGTTTCACCAAATGGATTATTTGAGCTTGCGTTCTTTAGTCTTAAGAATCCATACAAACGCTACCTCGGAATTCAATTCAAGAACATTTCACCTCAAAATGTTGTCTGGGTTGCAAATGGTGGCCAGCCAATCAATGACTCTTCTGCAGTTTTGAAGCTAAACAGTTCTGGCAGTTTGGTCCTTACTCACAACAACAACGTTGTTTGGTTCACAAATTCTTCCACAAAAGCACAGAAACCAGTGGCACAACTCTTAGATACTGGTAATCTTGTCATAAAAGAAGATAGTGGTGACGAAACCTATCTGTGGCAAAGCTTTGACTACCCATCTAACACATTGTTGGCAGGTATGGTTAAGATTGATGGTCTAGTTCTTAAATCAAGATATTGTGGTGTCTAATTCTATAGGATTCTGTTTCGATAAACAACTGAATTTTCCATCCACTTCTAAATTCTAACAGGTATGATGTTGGGATGGGACAGTAAAAGAAATTTGAATAGGCGTCTCATAGCATGGAAGAGTGATGATGATCCAACACCAGGAGACTTTACTTGGGAGGTGGTATTGAATAATTATCCTGATATCTATATGACGAAGGGAAAAACAAGCTCCACAGACTTGGAACGTGGAACGGCTTGCGTTTTAGTGGTATGCCAGAGATGAAGCTTAATCCTGTTTTCAGTTTCAATTTTGTCTACAATAACAAAGAGGTTTATTACACATGGAACAGAAGCGATAGATCTCTAATATCAAAAGTGGTACTTAACCAAACCAACTATGAACGTCCTCGCTATACATGGTCAAAAGCCGACAAATCATGGATGCTTCATTCAAAATTGCCAGGTGACTATTGTGACAGTTATGGTCTCTGTGGAAACAATGGATATTGCAGCATTACTGGTTCACCAGTATGTGAATGTTTACAAGGGTTCGAGCCTAACTTTCCTGAAAAATGGAACTCAATGGACTGGTCCCAAGGGTGTCGCAGAAATCCTCCATTGAACTGCATCAGTGATGGATTTATCTCAAAGGAAGGCTTGAAAGTTCCAGATACTACAAATACTATCGTGAACGAGAGTATTGGTCTAGAACAATGTAAAGACAGATGCTTGAAAGACTGTTCCTGCATGGCTTATACAAATACAAATATAAGTGGAGCAGGAAGTGGCTGTGTTATGTGGTTTGGTGATTTAATTGATATCAAACTTTTTCCAGGAAGTGGACAAGTTCTATATATCCGAATGCCTGCTTCAGAACTAGGTGAATACTTCATTAACTTCACTAAAATTTAAGCCTTGTATCTGAATATGAAGTTTAATTTAAGCTGTTTTGTTTCGATAAAGTCAACAACAGGAGGAACTTGAGAAAAAAAGTTGTAATTAGTGTTTCAGCAGCTTTGGGAATGTTTTTACTTGCTATTTACTTTTCCTACAGATTCAGGAGGGTCGTCATTGTTGGTAAATCTATTCTTCCATTCTCTAACATCTCACTTAAAAAGTGGCATCGGCTACATAGCTCTGAATTATTATTTTTTCTATTTTCCAGGGAAGTCAATGACAGAAGTTGACTATGAAAGACATATGGACGATCAGGATCTCCCCTTGCTTCATTTGTCGACAATTATTATTGCTACCGACAACTTCTCAGAGAAGAACAAAATTGGAGAAGGTGGTTTTGGACCTGTTTATAAGGTAACCTAATAATGAAACATGATTACTATTACTAACTACTAAGTAAGAATTGCTAGAAAAGTAGTAATTATAAAGAACATCTAACCATATGAATGTGATAAATGATTATCCAGGGAAAATTAGGAAGAGGGCTAGAAATTGCTGTAAAGAGGCTTTCACGGAGCTCAAAACAAGGGATGAGAGAGTTCAATAATGAAGTCAAACTTATTGCAAATGTTCAGCACCGAAATCTTGTAAAACTTATCGGCTGTTGCATTCAAAAACACGAAAAATTGCTAGTTTATGAATACATGGTTAATGGTAGCCTAGACTACCTCATATTTGGTATGTAGTCTTAAAAAAATTTATATTTAAACTCACTTGTGTTTTATGATATAGTGATTAAAGTTTGTTATAAAATTTCAATATTCAATATTTCATGATATATTTGTTATGAATTATGCAGATCGTACCAAAAGTCAACAGCTAGATTGGCCAAAGCGTTTCGACATAATATGTGGAATTGCTAGAGGGCTTATGTATCTTCATCAAGATTCTCGACTGAGGATTGTCCATAGAGATCTCAAAGCAAGTAATGTTTTACTGGATGATACTATGAATCCAAAAATATCAGATTTTGGAATGGCTAGAACTTTTGGGGGAAACCAAATTGAAGGAAACACAAATAGAATTGTTGGGACATAGTAAGTGTTTAACAATCCAATACCATAGTTTATTTTTACACATATGACGTACATTTTTATATTTTTCTCTCAATGGTTTATTGCAGTGGATACATGGCACCAGAGTACGCTATTGATGGACAATTTTCTTCCAAATCTGATGTTTTCAGCTTTGGTGTTTTAATATTAGAGATTATATGCGGGAAGAAAAACCTAGTGCTTAAATGTGCAAAGCAAACCCTTAACCTTGTTGCTTATGTAAGCACGGGACAAATGTTAATTTGTTCATGTTAAATGTCTATCTGTTACAGACTTGATTTTTCGGTAAATAACAATTTTCTTCTTTTATGATTTAGGCATGGACATTCTGGAAACAAGGAAGAGCTTTGGAAATAACTGACTCAAACATAGAGAATTCATGCATTGTATCTGAAGTATCGCGCTGCATCCACGTAGGACTCTTATGTGTGCAACAATACCCGGAAGAGAGGCCTACCATGGCTGATGTGATTCTAATGCTAGGGAGTGAAATGGCATTGGATGATCCTAAGGAGCCAAGTTTTATCACAAGGAAGGAATCTATTGAAGCAAATTCAAGCTCAAGTGGGAAAGATATAAGTTCAAACTATGAAATGACCATAACTACTTTAAGTGTTCGGTGAAATAATATTGCAGTCAAGGAGAAATAATTCCATGGTAAACAGTAATTAATAAAGCACTAGTGTTCAAATGCTTTTGTACATGAATGTTTAAAGTAAAATTGGATAAACTTTATAATAAATACAGAAATGTAAACGAGATTCTTGTTCTGCAAGAGTTTACCATGTTTAGTTCTTGGGCAGTCTACCATTTGGACATGGCATCTTATATAATCCTATATAGCCGGTGACAGTCAAACCTGCAACTCAAAATATTATAAATAAATAAATAAATAAATAATCATTTTAGTGCCTAATCTATATGCTTTAGATACTAAATTAGAGAGAAAATCATACTTCATGGACTAAATTGATGGTTTATTTGTTAATAATTCCCGAGATAGAAAGGCATAAGTATTAAATTCAAAATAATTTTGCTATGATTGACCAAAATATTATATTAGTATTTCCACAAAGGAAAAAGGAATGAGTCCAAGTAAAAAATTAAGTTTCCTTACAGAAACAAAAATATTGCCTTTGGTGAAGACAATTCACCCACATGTTTTTTTGACTTGGACTTCGGAATGAGGAACAAATCGTGTTTTTTATAAACTTCCTCATTCTTAACCTGAGACTCAGACACACTTTAGTTAAATCCAATCATCAATAACCAAATACTAGTGTCATGCAATGGACATTCTTTCTTTCATGACTATCATGATTGCATACATGATTGTACCCATTATAGCAACTAGTTCCATCAGTGTGTCTGAGTCTTTACGTGATGGGGAAAGTTTAGTTTCAAAAGGTGGACAATTTGAACTGGGCTTTTTTAGGCCGGGCAATTCTACAAGACGTTATCTTGGGATTTGGTACAAGCAGTTGCCTATACAAAAAGTTGTTTGGGTTGCAAACAGGGCAACCGCCATCAACAATACTTTTGGCACCTTAACACTAAGTACCACAGGCAATCTCATACTCCGCCAAAATGAAACTTCTGTTTGGAGTACGACATCAGATAAACAGGCACAGAAACCAATAGCAGAGCTCTTGGACAGTGGTAATCTTGTGATAAGAAACCATGGAGAAACAGATCCAGAAGGAGGAACCTACTTGTGGCAAAGCTTTGACTATCCATGTGATACAATTTTGCCAGGGATGAAATTGGGATGGGATCTCAGAAATGATTTTGAACGGAGAATAACTTCTTGGAGGAGTCCTGATGATCCATCTCCAGGAGATCTTTCTTGGGGTCTTGAGCTTCACAATTATCCAGAGTTTTATCTGATGAATGGAACAGAGAAATACTGTCGGATTGGACCATGGAATGGACTTCAATTTAGTGGCTTGTCGGACAGAAAACAAAATTCTGTATATGATTTTAAGTATGTTTCAAATAATGATTTGAATTATGTGTCCAATAAGGATGAGATGTTTTACACCTTTACCCTCAAGAATTCTTCTGCCGTTGTCAGTGCTACGATATACCAAACCTTGTTTTCTATCTCTGTGTGGGAGACGAATTATATGCATTGGTTGACCAGTGAGAATACTCCGAGAGACCAGTGTGAAATGTATGCGACTTGCGGACCCTATGCAAGTTGCTTGATTACATATGCACCACCTTGCGAATGTTTAAATGGGTTCATTCCAAAGTCACCGCAGCAATGGGCCATAAACAACTGGACTCAAGGGTGTGTCCGTAATATATCATTAAGCTGCAACAACCCACAAGTGGAAGTAGATGATGTGTTGGTAAAATATATGGGCGTCAAAGTACCAGATACTACACATACTTTATTGTATGAGAATATTGATTTAGAGTCATGCAGAACCATGTGCTTGAATAATTGCACTTGTACAGCTTACACTAATTCAGACGTAAGTGGAAATGGAAGTGGCTGTGTTATGTGGTTTGGTGATCTAATCGATATAAGACAGTTTGACACTGGTGGCCAAGATCTCTATATTCGTATAGCTCAGGAAGTAATAAGTAAGTAACAACTTTTTCACTCCTTTAATTCCCTTTTTTGTGGAAAACTTATGTATTCTCACTTTTAACTCCAAGGATGTGACTTTTAAGTTTATTTGTTTCATACATGAAGAGGCTTCAAACAGAGAGGCTTCAAACGGGCACAACAAAAGCATGATAACCATAGCTACTACCACTGCTGCTGCAATTTCTGGGATGCTTTTATTTTGCGTATATGTCATATATAAAGTCCGAAGGAGAATTGCTGGTAAATTAATTTCTTCATTCGTATTATTATCGTCATGGAAGCACTTTTCTATCCATAGTTTTAAATAGAAAAATCAGAAATCAGAAATACTTATAATTCTCAAGAGACTGTCTTTGGGGTAATCAGCGCTTATCAATAAATGAGGCCAAGTGGTTTTTAATGTGGAATTGCTGCCATTGATTATATAGTTCAGGGTTGTAAACTTTTTCGTAGATTGGAAGATGTAACTTTCTCACATATTGGTAGAACTCAAAACATTGAGGTTCATAACCTAGTAAGGGTGGCAAAACTGTCTCTTATCATTCAATGAATGTTGCTGTTAAATATTATAAAAGTAAACAAACATGGCATTGAATTTGTATGGTTTAATGACCTACGTACAGCTTCAAGCTACAAATGTAAGAAAATGAAGCAGCCTCATATATTTAATATACCATATATATATCTAACTCAAATAATCCCCTCCTCTCAAGTTTCTTAATATAACTGAATATATAATTTCATCTGTTTCATTTTTTAGATAAGTCAAGGACAGAAGATAACATTGAAAAGCGTCTAGAGGATATGGATTTACCGTTATTTGATCTGAAAACAATTGTTATTGCCACTAGCAACTTTTCCTCGAATAGTAAGATTGGACAAGGTGGTTTTGGATCGGTATACAAGGTAACTGAAAATAAATTCAAGTATTGAGTATTAACCAGAGAAACAACTAAAGAAGTTTTTATATTCTTAACTGAAAACGATTATGCAGGGAAAATTAGCAGACGGGCAAGAAATTGCTGTTAAGAGACTTTCAACTAACTCTGGACAAGGAATTACGGAGTTCCTAACAGAAGTAAAACTGATTGCAAGACTTCAACACCGAAATCTGGTTAAGCTTCTTGGCTGTTGTGTTGGAGGACAAGAAAAACTGCTAGTATATGAATACATGGCTAACGGTAGCCTTGACTACTTTATCTTTGGTATGAAATATGAAAATTGATTACACTAGACGCAACATGTTTATTTATATATATCTCTAATATTTGTTTATCAAAATGACATTGACATATTTCTTTTGCAAAACTCAGATAAAATAAAAGGTAAATTGTTGGAGTGGCCCGAGCGGTTCCAAATAATATTTGGAGTTGCTAGGGGACTTGTGTATCTTCATCAAGATTCTCGATTAAGGATTATTCACAGAGATCTCAAAGCAAGTAATGTATTGTTGGATGACAAGTTGAATCCAAAAATATCAGATTTTGGAATGGCCAGATCTTTTGGAGGAGATCAGATTGAAGGAAATACAAATAGAGTAGTTGGAACTTAGTGAGTGTCT
Organism: Lathyrus tuberosus; assembly: GCA_022829125.1. NCBI lineage: Eukaryota > Viridiplantae > Streptophyta > Magnoliopsida > Fabales > Fabaceae > Lathyrus > Lathyrus tuberosus. Next base: position 2,369,971 of record JALAZF010000463.1, on the reverse strand, counting down.
ATCTGGTTTGGATTTTTATTTTCTACACTTAGCAACTTCTGCATTTGCCAAAGTCAAACAATCTAGAACATTGAATCTAGATTGATCGACCACAACAAATGCAGAGTCTCTAGCTTGATATTACTTACTTTTATCTTATACATGAATATTGTTTTTCTAATTATTCGTACCAGCGGATACATGGCACCAGAGTATGCCGCTGATGGACAATTTTCAATCAAATCAGACGTCTTCAGCTTTGGAGTTTTACTATTGGAGATTATATGTGGGAACAAAAATAGAGCACTTTATCATGAAAACAAGACACTTAACCTTGTTGGTTATGTAAGCACGTACATATTTGTTTATCTATTTATCAATACTGAAGTTGAAATGTGACCAAGAGTATGTTATAGAAATAACTTATACATAAGTGATTATGCTATAACTTGCAAATTAAACTGTTTATCCAATTATGCAGGCATGGACACTTTGGAAAGAGGGAAAGGCATTGGAGTTGATTGAGTTAAGAATAAAGGAGTCATGTGTTGTTTCAGAGGTATTGAGATGCATTCATGTGAGTCTGTTGTGTGTGCAACAATACCCGGAGGATAGGCCTACAATGACATCTATAGTTCAAATGCTAGGTAGTGAAATCGATTTGATTGAGCCTAAAGAACCAGGTTTCTTTCCGAGGAAAGCTTCTTGTGGTGAAGGAATTCAAAATGTAATCAGTTCAAATGAGGAATTAACCATTACATCGCTTAATGGTAGATGAAAACAACTCCTAATATTGAGTGTATAATAACGCGAATAGTAGATTACCCGGTTGTTGCTGCCAGAATCGGAATCTCGCTGCATCCCACGGCCAAGTTTCGATAGTTGTTCTCTCTCTAGAATCTTGTGGTGCGCCGGTGTGGCGAGAATCGCACCACCAGCTCTGATCTCTCGCCACTTGAGATTAGTTTCAATTTTTGTATTTATTGTCTTGATTTCATTTGGGTTTTGAAAGACAGGTCGTTACATTGAGTTGGTTACTTCTCTCAATAATGTTGACGAATATGGAATGTGATGAATTATTAATTGGGGAATTTTTTACTTTTGCAAGAGGGGGGAGGAGATGCCTTAGCATAGGGCTTAGGGCTGGGCAAATTTGAACCGATCGATTGAAACCGACTGATTCGTTGTCGGTTTTGTGCAAATGGGTTGGGTCGGGTCGGGTCGGGTATCATGTTGATTCGGTTGTTTAATTTGGATAGTATAGGGTTGCTTCGGTCGGACTCGGATGTTAATTTTGGATCTGACGAAAACCGAAACCGACCGAACTTAATTAATATATTTTTTATTTATTTTTATTACTATATGAATGACTCACTATAAAAATGAGATTCATAATATTGCAAGATACTATCATTTTTACAAATTGATTATTACATTGTATACTCTCAAAAATACAAGATATATAATATAAAATTTTGTATATTATTTAATTTATCAGTTAAAGCATGATAATGATCAAAATTAATGTCAAATAATATTAAAAATATTATTTTGTAATAATAATTTTTATTAAAAAAATAGTTTTATTCTAGAAATTTAATATTTTTTATACAAAAATTAAAAAAATCATTTTTATAAATTTTTTTTAATAAATATTAAACCGACTAAACCGATCCGACTTAACCGTCAAACCGATTTAACCGAATCCGACGAAAACCGAAATTTTATTGGTCAAAATTGAGCCATAAAAATGAAACCGTGGTTTACGTCGGATTTAAGTTTTGGATCCGAAATCGACCGTAACCGACCGATTAGCACAAGAAAAATGAGCTTAGAATTTTTTTTTTTTTTGAGTGATCTATCTGAAATTGTGAAAGTGTGTTAGGTGAGAAGAGTCGTTTTTGTCCCATTGATTGAGAAACAAGAGAGGTTACTGTTCAGTTAAGTTAGAGGAATTTTTGTGTTATTTAAGAAAATCTCAAGTGAGGTAGTGTAATCTCAAGAAAATCTCACTCTAATTACCCTACAAATTATATTTTAATTTGGATAAAAACCAAAAATCAGATAATGAAACTTCAAATAATCAACTGATCAATTAATAATATATTATTTTATTATATTTAATATTTATTTAATAGTTTAAATTTTGAATTTTTTTAATATAATTTACTTTAGGCTTAAATCCACTTTTAATCCTCCTAGTTTGGGCATTTTAAACTATTGATTCCCCTATTACAAAATCTGCGATTTTGATCCCTCAATTTTGGTGGTCTTTGCATTTTTGTAGTCCCCCTCCAATTTTGCATACGTGGCAGTGATGACTAAGATTTAAAAATTATTTTTAATTATATGGCAAGGATGACTAGAATTTTTTATTATTTAATAATACTTTTAACTAATTTAATATTTAATAATGTTTTAATTAAATTAACATCTAATAATTTTTATTAAGATTTTTTTAATTAATTAATTAAAACATTGAAAATATTAATAGGCTTAAGCCCATTTACTTAAAGCATCAGCCTATCACACATTTATAACTTATGATGTATATATGACTTATATAAACTGATCGTGAAGGTTGGATCAGATCCTGTAGAATCAGGCCGCCAAGTGCGTCAGGGATGCTGGTCGTATGGAGAGGAGGAGGGGGTGTACCTGCAAGGCACTCCGACGCTAAAGTAAGTAAAGGTCAGAGAAAAAGGGGCAAGTACAAAGAGTGAATTCTTAGGGTGAATATTGGATACATGACCCTCTCAAGTGAGAGGGTTTATATAGAGCCCCCAGCGCGTGGCCAACGGTCCTATTTTCGGGGCGAAATAACCGTTTTCCCCAAAAAATAGGTAACTGCCCAAACTAGTCGTTATGTCGGGCAGGGTGCCCGAAACTAGCCGTTATGTCGGGCATAAACGCAGTTCCGGGCACCTGTCCTTTGCTGTTCGGGCAGTGAGAAAGTCGTGCGTAACGGGCATCAACGTCGGGGAGGAACATTGCATTCCTTGCCCGGTTGGAGGGGCATAAAGGTCACTTTTGCCCTCCTCTGTGGATCGGACTTAGGCAATTTGGGCCGCTCTGGAGCAGAGGCGGATTTGGCCAATTCTAGCCATTGGTCCAGTCCAGAACAGGAGCCCCCCAAGTCGTTGCTCCCGAGCATGGGAGTGATGACTTAAGGACTGCTCGTTGCTCCGTGGAGCTAGCATAAAGTCGTCGTTTAGAGAGGAGGAGGATTGTCTCGAAGTGCTCGTGACTCTCGGTGTCCGTGATATTCGTGGTCGTGACCTAATTGCCCGGTATTCGGGGAGATTAAGTGTCAGACAGAATTGGAAACGTTGGGTTGCCACGTGTTCCTCGAGTCCCGTGTAGCAGTTAATAGGTAATGATGGCTAGTGGGTAGTCATTATGGCCTACGGGCGCGTGTGTGCACGTGCCCCTCAGTATAAAAGGGGGAAGATTGTCCCATTTTGCACTTTTTCTTTCTGATTTCTCTTCACCTCTTCTGCGTTCTTGCCCGTCACCGTCTTCAGTGCTTCCGACCACAGTGCCAAGCTTCGAGCAATCTCTTTCTTCTACTCAAATCAAGTAAGTTTTCTAATCTGTAGCTTGTTTCACTTCCTTTTGTTGTTAGTGGTAGATTGTATGCGGCTAGGGTTAGCTTTAGGTGATAAAATAGGTGGATTTCTGGCGAGTGTTGGTGGTGGACGGTGGTTGTGCCATTTTTCCGCCTTCAGCACTTCGCCGGAGTACGTAGTACGTTTAGCGAGGAGGGTGGTCCATGGCGTGGTTGCGGTAGTTGTGCATGCGTAACCACCGTGTTTGTTCACCTTCTGATAGGGCGACGAGTTTTCTGGTAGAACGTTTCCAGATTCCGGTGAAGCTTTGCGGTTTCCGGTGGAGCTTCAAACGGGATCTGGGCATGAGTGCGGGGAGGTTCCTCGCAGGAGTATGGTATGTCTCGGGCATCTCCTCGCGGGGAGGTTTTTCATTCGATGTTAGGGCTTAGGCCGGGGACGTTTCCCTCAGTCTTTTGCGCGCCCTTTCACTTGACTTGGCAGTGGAAGGGTGGATTTGATTTCCTGTCGAATTCACTGTCTTTCTCTGCTTTTCAGGTGATCTTAATGGCGACGGGGCCAGACAGAGAAGTTATTCTAGACACATCCGAGGAGGAAACTGGCTCCGAGGAAAATAGTAGCTCGACGGCTTCGAGCTCTGCGGCTTCGAGCTCGGCGGCCTCCAGTTCGTCCAGCAATACCGGGGAGGAAGAAGAGGTTCGGGATGACATGGAGGAGGATGACATCGTGGGGTTCTCCGCGGAGGAGTGGGAGGTGGCCGAACCTTCCGAGCATATTTCTACGTTTGCAAAGTCTTTGGCGGACGTCTTTACGGAGGTAGGACCAGAAGGGGAGTAGAAGGTGCACTTCCCTACTTTGAACGAGCAGGTCTGCTCGGATTTCGGGGACCGCTTTATGATGTACAAGTATGCCTTCAAAGAGCTGGGATTGAGGCTGCCTTTCACTGATTTCCAGCGGTCGGTGTTCGAGCATTTGAAGCTGGCCCCCTCTCAACTTCACCCTAATTTGCTGGCCTTCATCCGGGATTTTGAATTGGTGTGCGAGCATCTCTCTCTGGGGACTACTCTCCCTTTGTTCTTCGCTGTTTTCCATCTTCAAAGGCAGTTGACGGGGAAGAAGTACGGATGGGTTTCTTTGAAGCAGCCCAGAAAACTATTTAAGTCGTTCTCGGAGTTGATCCGGACTTTCAAGGAGCAGTACTTCGTCGTTGAACCCGTGTCTGAGGTGGCCCAGGACAGCACATACGTCTGGGAAATCGAGGTTGACGAGGATGGAAATGAGCTTCTTAACGAGGAGGGGAAATATATTGGGCAGAGGCTCTACAGGTTTCCCATCCGCTGGGCACCCGACCATTTCTCCAAGAAGCCCAGCGCTTATGTCTTTCAGCCGAGCGATCTGCGCGGGCAGGACGCTGTGGCGTACGAGAGGCTGGTGAACTGGGTCAACTCCTACAATCTTGCAAGCTGCTGGACGAGCAAGGGTAGCCCTATCTTCGAGGAGGATGGGAGCCAGAGAGTTGAACGCAGATTCGTCAGTGTTAAGGCACTGCTGGAGTGCAAGACTCCCGCGGACGCTGAGAAGCTGCTTGGTAGTCTTGGTTATTTAGATTCTGTTTGTGTTATCTCTTTTCCACGTAGCTAACGTGCTCGTTTTTTTTTCATTTGTGCAGGTGAGATGCCTCAGGCTCGCGATCGAGTGGTGAGGAATGTTATGGCGAGGAATAAAGCTGGAGCGGCTCCTCCTAAATCCTGGCCTGCTGGTGCCCGTGCTCCTCCCCTTGTTCAAACTGCCGCGGGGACCTCTTCTTCTCCCTCTCCTGCTCCACGGGGATCTCCACTGCCTTTGACCGGGCGGACGAAGCGGCCAAGGACATTAGATGATGTGGACCTTACCCGTGTGCCGGAGAAAGGGAAGTTTGAGTTACCTCCGTGCATCCTTGATAGGAGGTTCTTTGAAGGTAACTCTTTGGTCGTCCCTCGGGCGGAATCCCTTTGCTTGGAAGGCATGGATCGCCCGAGCAAGAGGGCGCTGGTGGCCCAAGATGCTTCTGCCCTGGTCAGGATGTTAGAGATGGCTGCTGTCTACGCCGAAGGGGATTCTACACTTGAGTCCGAACTCAATGCTGCCCAGGCTTCTGAGGCGGCCCTCAAGGAGGAAGTTAAGAGTGCTCGTGAGGCTCGGAATAAGGCCGAAGAGGAGACGGCCAGGTTGAAAGAGGATGTCTCCAAGCTGGCGGCGGAGAAAAAGGCTGCCGAGGAGCTGAACAAAGAGTTGATGGCGGCCAGTGCCCCGGGTGCCGACAAACTGGATGAGATAAAAGAGTTGAAGACTAGGTCTGAGCTAGTTGCCCGCATCCTGCTGGCCGAGGATGACGGTATCGCCGTGGCAGTGGAGTCTTTCGAAAGCGTCATGGCTCAGTTGCGGGTGGTGAACCCTGGGCTTAAGATCTCGGCCGAGGGTACTCACTATCTTGCGCGCGTTGAGGATGGTCGCATCGTCTTGCCCGCAGGCCTTGTTCTAGATACCCCCGAGGCCCAGTCTGAGGACCAGCCCGAGGAGGACCAGAGACCTGAGCCGGTGTCAGTCGAGCATGCGGATGAATGAGGAGTGTTGTTATTTTGATGTTGTTATATCTTGTCCGGCCTGCGCGCCGTTGAATTATTTGTAATTTCATTTTTGGGGTCATGGCCCCGTTTTATGTAATAACGCACAATCGTGGCCCTTGTGGCCACCTGTTATGTTAATTATATTTCTGTCTTCTTCGCGTGCATGATTTTACTTGCGTTTATTTTTGCTAAGTGTTGCATGCATGCTTGCTGTGAACGTGTGTCTGCCCGTGTTTGGGAGCTTTTGACTTGTGCGAATATTTATGGGGGATTGCTCGATGTAGATGTGTTCAACAGTGTGGGGAACTGGTCGAACGGCCGGGGAATATCCTGGCTGGGGAGCGGAGCTCAGGTCGTGTTTGAGGCCTGAGTTCGCGGCGTGAACGTCCCATCGCGAGCTGGGGTTCTACCAATCATGATACTTTGACGACGGCGATGCTCGATCGAGGACCGTTGTCGAGCAACTACCCAATTCGTTACTGAGTGGGGTTGTGCTTTAATCGTATGCGACACTTGTACCTAGACGCGCATAGTGGCCGGTAGTTGACGTTCGTCGTTGCGACGAGTCGAACTGAGGATTTAGCTGTAGTATTGTTTTAGCTTTTCGGCGTTCCATGGTCGAGCGAGTTCTTCCCCAGTGAGATGTTCTAGGTAGTAGGCCCCATTTTCTGTTTTTGCCCGGATGCGATAGGGTCCCTCCCAATTGGCTGCTAGCTTGCCTTCGCGAGAGTCTTTGTGGTTTCTTTTTAGGACAAGGCTTCCCACGTCGAACTCTCGTCGTATCACTTTGGCGTTGTGCCTGATGGTGATCTTTTTTTTCAGTGAGGCCTCGCGGAGGGCTGCCCCATTTCTGATTTCCTTGACGAGGTCGAGCTCTTCCCTTAAAGATTCGTCGTTCATTTCCTCGTCTAGGGGCGACTCTGTCCGCCTAGAGGGCACGTGAACTTCGACGGGAATTATAGCCTCGGTTCTGTATGCTAAACGGAAAGGTGTTTCCCCGGTCATTGAATGGGGAGTTGTACGGTAAGCCCAGAGCACGCTGTGTAGCTCCTCGATCCACGCCTTCTTTGTTTTGTCTAGCCTTCGCTTGAGGCCTCGAAGGATGACTTGGTTAGCTGCCTCAGCCTGCCCGTTTGTTTGGGGGTGTTCGACGGATGCGAAGTGTTGTTTCGTGCCCAGTTGGGCGACGAAGTCCTGAAACTTCCTGTCCGTGAACTGCGTCCCGTTGTCCGTTACTATCGCTTAAGGAATACCGAAACGTGCAAGGATGTTTCGTTTATAGAAACACAGGATGTTGAGGGCAGTTATTTTGGCTAGAGGTTCTACTTCTAGCCACTTTGTGAAATAATCCACGCCCACTATGAGGTACTTGTTCTGACTTGATCCTACCACGAAAGGTCCTAGGATGTCTAGGCCCCACCAGGCGAATGGCCACGGGGAGGACATAGTCTTGAGCTCGTTAGGCGGGGCTAGGTGCATATCCCCGTGCCGTTGGCATTTATCGCACTTCTTTACGTGCTCTTTTGTGTCGTTTTGCATAGTTGGCCAGTAGTATCCTGCTCGGAGGGCCTTTCGAGCAAGGGACCTTCCGCCGAGATGTTGGGCGTTGATTCCTTCGTGGATTTTGCGCAGGATGTGCGTGACCATTTCTTCCTCAACACATTTGAGTAGCGGGATGGAGAATCCCCGTCTGTATAGTTTACCTTCGACCAATACGTACGAGTAAGCTCTTCGCCTGATTGTGCTGGCTTCCTTTGGATCGAAGGGGAGTTCGTCCTTGTCGAGGTATTTGTAGACGGGGGTCATCTAGCAGTTGTGGTCACCGATCATCTGTACGTCGAGAGTCGGTGAGGCCTTCTCGATACTGGGTCGAGGAAGTACCTCCTGTATGACGGACTTGTTTCCGCCTTTCTTCTTCGTGCTAGCCAGTTTAGATAGCACGTCCGCTCGTACGTTATGTTCGCGGGGAACGTGTTTCACTTCTACTGTTGTGAACTTTGCCATTTCCTTCTTTACCAGGGCCAGGTATTCGGTCAGGTTGTCGTTTTTGGCTTGGTATTCACCTCGGACCTGGAGGTCCACGAGTTGTGAGTCCGTGCAAATGACGACTTCTTCTGCTCCCAGATCCTCGGCAAGGCGTAGCCCAGCGAGGAAGGCTTCGTATTCGGCCTGGTTATTGGAAGTTGGGAAAGACAGTGTGAGTGATACCTCGACGATAGTCTCTTCGTCGTTTTCTAGTATAATACCCGTGCCGCTACCTGCCGAGCTTGAGGCGCCGTCGACGAAGATGGTCCACTTACGTGTCTCGCTCGCGGGGGAGTCCGCGAATGTCATCTCCGCGATGAAATCGGCCAGAGCTTGGGCCTTAAGGGCTTTTCTGCCTTCGTACCGGATGTCAAATTCGGACAGTTCTAGCGACCATTTAAGCATTCGTTCGGCCATATCTGGTCGTCAAAGCAGCTGCTTTATGGGCTGATCTGTTCGAACCACGATCGTGTGGGCTAGGAAGTAGTGCCTTAATCTCCTGACAACGTTGATGAGGGCCAATGCCACCTTCTCTATCTGCTGGTATCGTAACTCTGGTCCTTGTAGCGCCTTGCTCGTGAAATATATGGGCTTCTGCCCGTCAGGTGTCTCGCGGATGAGACTGGCACTCACTGCTTCGGCTGCTACGACCATGTATAGGTATAGCGTTTCGCCATTTTCCGGGCGAGAGAGAACCGGTGACTCTGAGAGTGCTCGTTTCAGATGGAGGAGGGCCTTTTCGCACTCCTCGGTCCATTCGAATGCGGCCTCTTTGCGGAGGAGCTTGAAGAATGGTAGGGCGTGTTGGGCGGACTTGGCCACGAAACGAGATAGTGATGCGAGCATCCCGTTGAGGGACTGGATGGATTTTTTGGACTTGGGCGTAGGAAACTCGGAGAATTCCCGGCATTTGTCGGGATTGGCTTCGATTCCTCGTTCTGTTAAGTAGAAGCCGAGGAATTTGCCTGCTCGGACACCGAACGTGCACTTCTCCGGATTGAAACGCATTTTGTATTTCCTGGCCTGTTCGAAGACCTTTTGCAAGTGGGCGGTATGATCGGTTTCCTCATGGTACTTTACGATCATGTCATCCATGTATACCTCGAGCATGTCGCCTATTTCTCCCCGAAATACTTTGTTCATCATTCGTTGGTACGTTGCTCCGGCGTTCTTCAGGCCGAAGGGCATTACATTGTAGTAATAGTTGCCCGATTCGGTCATGAAGGCCGTGTATTTCTTGTCGGACATTGCCATTGGGATTTGATTGTAGCCCGAGTAGGCGTCCATGAACGATAAAAGTTTAAAACCAGCGGAATTATCAACAAGTTTATCAATATTGGGGAGGGGGTAGGCATCCTTCGGGCATGCCTTATTGAGATCGGTATAATCAACGCACATACGCCATTTTCCATTAGATTTTTTGACCAATACAACGTTGGACAGCCAAGTGGTGTACTTGGCTTCCGAAATAAATTTGGCCTCGAGGAGGTCCTTTACAGCTTTTTCAGCAACCTCCGTTTTCTCCGGAGACTGCTTTCTCCTACGTTGTGCTACGGCCTTAATGGCCGGGTCAATGGTCAGCTGGTGACATGCAGTGGACGGGTCTAAACCGGGCATCTCTGCGGCGCTCCAAGCGAAGAGGTCGGCATTCTCCCGGAGGCATGCTTTGAGCTGCTTCCTCGCGACGTCAGGTAGGTCTGCTCCGATCTTCACTCCTCGTTGGGGATCTTTGCCGAACAGAACTATCTTGAAGTCGCCATCTGGGATTGGGCGGATCGGATGGGAGATGCTGCTGGATACTGTAGATGGGTTGGCTGAAGCTGCTCGTTCCTCCTGTTGGTCGTCGGGGAAGCGACTGTTGAGGTCGATAGACTTGACCTGGGGCAGAGGCTTGGCTTCTTCAGAGTTGTTTGGCAGTGCTGGCTTGCTCGATACCTTTGGCTTGGGCGCAATGGTGTTGAGCCCCTTTGTAGCTGCTTCGAAACACCGTCGGGCAGCTTCTATATCACCGTGGAGGGTGGCGACCATCCCTTTTGAAGTGTAATACTTCATCTTCAGGTGGACGGTTGAGGGCACTGCTACCAACTCGGCCAGAGTCGGCCTTCCGAAAATGCATTGGTAAAGCGACGGGCAGTCGATTACCAGAAACTGCACCTTGATGGATCTGGCCGTCTCAGCTGCGCTGAATGTCACGATCAGCTCGACGTAATCCCACGGCTTTGTTACGGACCTGTTGAATCCCTGCAAGTCGGATCCCACGTAGGGAGTGAGGTGAGATTCGTCCAGCTGAAGTGTTGAGAACAGCTGGGAGTACATGATGCCGACCGAGCTGCCCTGGTCGACAAGTATCCTGCGAACGTCGAAGTTCGCCATCTGGGCTCTGACGAGCAGAGGTATGCTGGAGTTCGGGGACCCGCCGAGGAGTTCCTCCTTGTAAAAGGAGATTGGGACGGAGCCCTTCTGGGCCTGATCAAGCGTCGTCACTTTGTTGGAGCTGGTGTTGATCAGGTGATCGAACTTCCGTTTCACGGAGCCCACAGTGACTTTTTGAATCCCCCGCCAGAAATGACCATGGCGGAAGGAAAAGTCTCCCACGGGCTGTGGACCGCGAAATAAGCAGGGGCGTTGAGTCCGTCCGGGACGTAGAAGTCCTCTGGCCACGATATGGACATTGCCACCTGCACGTTGGTGTCATCCGAGGAGGGTACCTCTTCCTCGACCTTCTTGGACTCCTGGGCGTCTTGCCGAGGAGTGTCTTTCTTCTTTGTGAACTGTTTCAGGTGCCCGTCCCTGATCAGTATCTCTATGGCTTCCTTCAGATGGATGCAGTCCTCTGTAGTATGGTCGTGACTTTTGTGGAAGGGCAGTACTTTGACTTGTCCACGTTTGGTCGGTTCAGCAGCTGTTTGTGGAAACGGACCCCGACTTGTTTGAACTCCAAATTGGCACATTCGGTCAAAATCTTTTCCCTGGAAACGGTCAGGGAAGTGTAATCATGGAAACGCCCAGAGGTCCCTTTGCTGTTACGGGAGTCACGGGGACGGTCCTCGTGTCTTCGTTCGCCCCGACGAGATGTCGAGGCTTCTTCCCCTTTGGCGTCCCGGGTGTTCTCCTGGCGGCAAGACGCTCGGACGTTGCATGCCGCAATCTTCTTCTCGTACTGAATGTGAGATTGGGCTTTGAGGAGGAGAGTGTCTAAATTCCTCGGTGGGGCGAGGCCGATGGCTTTACCGAAGTCGGAGTCCGAGAGGACCCCTTGTTCGAGCAGGAACTTCTTCATTTTATCTGTCGTCGGGACCTGCACCGTTTCCTTGTTGAACCTCTTGATGTATGCTCGGAGAGGTTCGTCCTTCCTCTGGATTATGGCTCCGAGGGAGGTCTCGGTTTTGGGGTGGCGGCGAGATGCTGTGAAGTGCCGCGAGAACATCCTGCCGAGCTGTTTCCACGAGGTAATGGACTCCTCGGGCAGTTGTTTATACCATGTCATTGCTCCTTTCCGAAGCGTGGTCGGGAACAGTCTGTATTTGATGGCGCCCCGCACGCCGCGGTAGTCTAAGAGGGCATCGATATTCTCGATGTGCTCGTCTGGGTCAGTGGTCCCGTCGTATGTGCCAAGTGACGGGGGTTTCTCCAAGCCTTTTGGGAGGCGGGTGGCCAGGATCTCCTGGGACAATGGGCCGCGAGGCTCGTCGTCGTCACTGGAAATGGTGTATGATGGTGACCGGACGGGCTGCTCACGTCGGCGGTTCCTTCGTGGAGAAGGTGAATGGTTCCTTCGAGGAGAAGGTGAGTGGTTCCTTCGAGGAGAAGGTGAGTGGTTCCTTCGCGGGGAAGGTGAGCGTGTCCGTCCTTTGAACTTGATTGGAGATTCCTCGTTCCTTCGAGTCCTTTTATGGTCATGAGCGTGCTGGTCACGCGGGGAGATCTGGTCGCACTTTCGGGCTACGCGAGGATCATGCTCTTGGCGCAGCCTTCGGTCGATTTATCTCTGTGGCTGCGGGCTTCTAGATCGTCGCTGGTTCTTCCGAGTAGGAGGGGATCTTGGACGGAGAGACTCTTCCAGTGCCCCGATCCTCTTGTTTTGCTGCAGGATCAGGGTGTTGGTTTTGTTGAGGGCCGCCACGGCCGGGTCGGCGCTGGGCGGAACAGGAACGGGCTGGAGGTCGAGAGACGGTTGATCGTTGTGGCGATCAGCAGGAGTTGGGGAAGGAGAAGCGGTGGCTCCATCCCTAAGGAAACGGCCATCTCGGAGGAGAGATGATTGGCCGTCAACGTCAGATTTGTTGACGGGGAGGACGGTGGAATGAAGAGCATCCTGGGTGCAATCTTGGGAGGCCATGATCGTGATGATGTTCGAAAGTTGTTTTGATCTTCGGTTAAAGAAAGAAGGGGAGAACAAAGATTCCCACAGACGGCGCCATTGATCGTGAAGGCTGGATCAGATCCTGTAGAATCAGGCCGCCAAGTGCGTCAGGGATGTTGGTCGTATGGAGAGGAGGAGGGGGTGTACCTGCAAGGCACTCCGACGCTCAAGTAAGTAAAGGTCAGAGAAAAAGGGGCAAGTACAAAGAGTGAATTCTTAGGGTGAATATTGGATACCTGACCCTCTCAAGTGAGAGGGTTTATATAGAGCCCCCAGCGCGTGGCCAACGTTCCTATTTTCGGGGCGAAATAACCGTTTTCCCCAAAGAATAGGTAACTGCCCAAACTAGCCGTTATGTCGGGCAGGGTGCCCGAAACTAGCCGTTATGTCGGGCATAAACGCAGTTTCGGGCACCTGTCCTTTGTTGTTCGGGCAGTGAGAAAGCCGTGCGTAACGGGCATCAACGCCGGGGAGGAACGTTGCATTCCTTGCCCGGTTGGAGGGGCAGAAAGGTCACTTTTGCCCCCCTTTGTGGATCGAACTTAGGCAATTTGGGCCGCTCTGGAGCAGAGGCGGATTTGGCCAATTCTAGCCATTGGTCCAGTCCAGAACATAAACAATTGTATTTTTAGTAAATAAGTGATGATGAAAAAATTGATTTTTGTATCATAAAGCTGAAGTAATTGAAATTGAGTTTTTGGTTTGTTTACAGATTAAGGAATTGAAGTTGAAGCTGGAAGAAGAAGAGAAAAGTGCAAGCAGTGTTTTGGTGAAAAAGGAGATGATAACAATGGTTGAATCTAATGAAAACAAGCATAACCACTGTAAATGTGTATATGTTTCCCTCATTTGGTAATGATTTGCACTAAACATTCTGTGTATAATGCTTGAGGAAGCATAATCAATGGCTTGAGAAAGCACTGCAACATGAGGAAGTACTACAGTGTTGACTGAAGTGTGGTATTGTTGGTGTTATGCATAGGTTTATAAAGCTTTAGTCCCACATCGTTTTTTCTAGTATTATGGAAGTGTTTATAAAGCTTAATCAAATCTATAATATTGCATAAGTAGGTTGGGATGGAAGTGGGCTTTTGAGAAATGGGCGTTGGACCCATAATAATTTTCCAAAATTTTAATTAATTAAATATCAATTTAAATTATTAATTCTCTATAAAAATATTAAATTAGTTAAAAGTATTATTAAATAATAAAAAATCCTAGTCATCCTTGCCATATAATTAAAAATAATTTTTAAATTTTAGTCATCACTGCCACGTATACAAATTTGGAGGGGGACTACAAAAATGCAAAGACCACCAAAATTGAGGGACTAAAATCGCAGGTTTTGTAATAGGGGGATCAATAGTTTAAAATGCCTAAACTAAGGGGATCAAAAATGCATTTAAGCCTTTACTTTATAGATAACTCAATTAGGGGTAAATAACAATTTTCAATTTAATTTTTAAAGTTAAAATTTGTTCTTTCCAATGCAATTTTTAAGATAACATTTTTATCTTTTACACATAATTAACTTTAGGGGTGAACAACGGTCGAGACAGTTCGGTTTTTAAACCCAAAACTTCAAACTGACATAACCATCGACTGAGAAATACAGATCAATTTTCGTCCACTTCAAGGTTTGATTTTTTTTATTCCATTTTTTTAGCTTCGAGTTCATAACTCAATTTTTTTAAGATTCTCCAGAATACATTTTTCAAGCATTTTTTTATGTTTCAAGTAAACAAAATGGTTCCCACTCTTGTTAGTTATTCATAGACCACAATCACATTCAATTTTTTTAGAGCATTTCTTAATACACCACCCAAGTTTCATAGGCACCACGTGAAATTATTTTTTTTCCCCCAGTTTCCGGATGTGCACATCCGGACGCACCAATTTTTTTAAAAACGTTGATGTGTTTCGGATATGCATATCCGAAAATATTTCTGATGTGCACTTTCGGAAGGATTTCTTATTAATTTGTGTCAGACCGTCTTCCTCCCCCTCATTCTTCACTTTTTCATTTCCAAACTCCCTCAAACTCTCTCAAACTCTCAAATTTTCAATCACCTCAAATCTCGATTTTTTCCTCTCGAGTTCGGCACAAAGCAACATATACAACGATCAAGAGACTCAAAATCCTCTGTATCTCATTTTAATCGGTAAGTTTTCAAATTTTAGAGTTTCGGAGTAATTTTTGAGTAATCGATTTAGAGTAGATATTTAGGTGTAGAAATTGTTAGGTTGTATGAATAACATAGGTTAGAGACAATGTAGGTCATTTTTACTGCTTCAAACGGACGATCAGGGCATTAAAATGCCCTTTTGCATGTTACAGTGGTCATGCGAAAGGGACATCCTACACCACAGTCATCCACATCACAGGTTCAGGCCACTTCCACATCACAGGTTCAGGCCACTCTCCCGTCAGCCGCCGATTCTACATCTCTGAGGCGTCGGGATTCTACTGCTAGTTCATCAGGGTCCCAGCCCGCACGCAGGTGTCGTCGGGAGACTCCAGCTCCATCAGCTGCTCCTCCTTATTCCCCTGTTCCTGTTCCTGTTCCAGAGGGTGATCACCTAGCACATGAGGGTGTTGACGCTGATGACGATTTAGATGAGCTGGCGGTTACCCTGGGGGACCGTCTGATATGTCCCTACTTGTGGGATACTCTGAGCATACTGCCAGATATGTCTGGCTAGGACAGGTAACCTTTCTCGGTTTATTTATAGAATTGTATTCGTTGAAAATATGTTCATTTGTAACATTGTTTTATTTGGAAATTTTTAGAAGAAGGATTCACAGAAGTTCTATAACCATGAGGGCAAGGTTATGGACATGCTTGCGGTGCTGCCAGGGGATGAGTGGTTCACGTCTGCACTTGCTACCTCTGGTCTTGGAGGTCTGTCTAGGATTGGGTATCCCCAGATCATGTACAGTATGTTGATGGCCTTTGTTAAGAGATGGCACCCTGAGACATCCTCATTCCATCTACCGTACGGCGAGATCACGATCACACTCGACAACATCTCGTGCCTTTTACATCTACCGATCACGGGTACCCTTCTCCGTCACGGTAGGATGTCGAAGGGGGACGCGGTGGAGATGCTGATTGAGAAGCTTGGGGATACCCCAGAGGAGGCACTTGCGGAGGTGACGCAGTTGAGAGGCGCACACGTCTGGTTCTCCTTTCTGACACGCAGATTTACTGCGGCACTTGCAGAGGCAGGACAGGCAGCAGGTGATCCAGCTGAGATGGCGATCCACAGGCAGTGTGCCCTGAGATGCTACTACTTGTTTTTCCTCAGCACGCAGGTGTTTGTGGAAACCAGTGCCTATTATATTGATGTCGTCTACCTCAGGTACCTTTCGGATCAGACAGAGATCCACGGGTACAACTGAGGGGCAGCTGCGCTGGCATACACCTATTCCAGGCTCTCTGATGGTTGCCGCTGGGCAGCCAAGACTGTGGAAGGCAGTTGTACGCTATACGTGGTAACAGTCTAATATTCTAAGTGATTTTTTCATTTCTTTTCTTTCTATATTCATTATAATGTTTGACACCCATGTTATGTTTTCCATTTCAGGCATGGATTTTATAGCACTTTCCCAACATTACTGGTTGGGGGAGTGTCGACGAGTACACTGAGGATATGCCACGTGCTACTGCATTTGTCCTGCTCAGAGGGAACCAGGTGCCGGACCCATTCAGAGTGTATCTTTATCGGATGGCTGCTGAGGATGTTTTGTATGACACATATGCCTCTCACCGTATGACGCGCCCGTTCGATGACGTTTGTTTGTTCTCAGGATGGTTGGCATGCAGTTCGACCGTTACAGTCTGATACCTGCCGGAGCGCGTCTTGCGTCAGTTCGGTTACATGCAGACGATCCCCAGGATGCCTCATGAGTCTGTTCCTCTAGGCTTGACCCGCAGGCAGATAAATGAGCTATATGCTGACCAACAGTCCCACTTGGTACCAGAAAAGACTCGGGCGACCAGAGCGGAGAGAGACTGGAGCGTTGCTGCCGGGTACATTGTGTGGTTCTACACCGTCTCACACCCATGCATGGTGCCCACTGCCGAGGGATCGCCATCCAGACATGCTCATCAAGAGATATTAGAGGAGCGGCAGTCTCAGTTGGACCATACTCAAGATGTCCTACCACGCTGTCGTCAGATAGAGCAGATAGCGCAGCAGGCCACTGAGGCCGGTCACCTCCCTGAGGGCTCTGGTGCCATACTTGTCGTGGACAGGATTATTGCGATTTCTCGAGGGGTACTTCAGTACCGCAGACATCGATCCAGGATAGCGGGTAGAGGCAGAGGAGCAGGGGAGCCAGGAGAGATCCTTCGCCATACACAGTAGTTTTTTGTTTGATGTATTCTATTTATATTAGATGTATGCACTGTATTTTGACAGAGGTTTATTATATATATATATATATATCATTTTATTTTATATATTGATGTTGTTAAATGTATATTAAGTTGCGACGATATATTAACATATGCGACCAAGCAACAAAACCGATTTTTTTTAAAAAAAATTAAGTTCTGCTATTTTTCGGATCTGCAGGTCAGGAAAGTTTCTGGATGTGCACTTCCGGAACGCGTCAGCATTTTTTAAAAAATTGGTGCGTCCGGATGTGCACATCCAGAATCAGGGGGCAAAACCGGAAATTCAGGTGGTGCCTAAGAAACCTGGGTGGTGTGATAAGAAATTCTCTTTTTTTATTCAATATAAATCCAAAGTTACTTATCAAGCACAAAATTAAAAAACAATGACACAATAAAATCGTTAACCACAAGTTAGCATCATTATTATCATAAAACTAATTTCTTCTTCAACAACTTTGGGTAATCAAAATTTCAATTAAAATAAAAAGATTTGTAAATGTTTCAAACAAACAGAAAGTTTCAATTTAAAACATAATTTATCATTTAGGTTTTAAGTTAAGTCAAAAGAAAAAGAAGTTGGAAACTTTCATGAATGGGTGACATAAAAATTAAAGTTGTTTCTGTGAGAAATAGAAAAGATAGAAGAAAAAAGAGAACAAGGATGAGGGAGTGAAATTGATAGCGTGTGGTGGTGGTGCGACGACAACAAGATGGATTAACCAAAACATTGTTGTTGTTGTGTTAAAGATGATTTAGGGTTTGGTGCGAGAAAACTGAGGTGGTTCCTGCCCGTCACACACGGTTCCACCATCCAGAAACAGCCACGACGCCCATGCCCGCAACTCCGCCTCTGCCCGTGGCAACAACTAGTTTCAGGCACCTCTGCCCGTCCCAACGACTAGTTTCTGGAAGTTACATATTCTTCGAAAAACAGTTATCTCGCCCCGAAAATAGGGACCAATGGCCAAGCACTAGGGACACTATAAAAACCCTCTCATTTGAGAGGGTCAGGTATTCTAAATCATCCTACAAAACACATACTTTGTACTTGCTCTCTCTCTCTCTCTCTCTCTCCCCTCTCTCTCTCTCTCTCCCTATTCTTACTTTAGCATCGAAGTGCTTTACAGGTACACACCCTCCTTATCTTTCACACCCAGCATCGCAGACGTCATCTCTGGCCCACTTCAGGTTCTGATCAGCCGTCAAGATCAGTGGCGTCGTCTGTGGGAACTTATGTTATCTTCGTCTTTCTTTCATCGTAGATTCAAGACCAAAACAGCCCTTTCCAAGATTCCGATCATGGCAAGCCAAGATCACGTTCACGATGCCCACAACTCCACCTTTCTCCCCATCAGCAAGATTGATATTGACAGAGATGCACCCTTTCTTGGGGGCGACGCCCATCAGCTGAGAGATAGAGCCATCGCGTCTCCCTCCCCCGCTCGCGCTGATCATGTTGAGGACCAGCCCTCCCTGGACCTCCAGCCTGTCCCTATTCCGCCCAACACCGACCCGGTCGTGGCGGCCCTCCTTGAAGCCCTCATCAAAACCAACCTCCTAATCCTCCAACCAAACGCGAGGATTGGAGCCCTATAAGAGTCCAACCGGCCAAGATCCCCTTCGCAGAGGAAAGAACGCTGAAGATCTCAGAGTCTACCTTCCCGACGTGAAAGAGACCGTTGGGCACCACCTGAGCCAGAGGCCCAGGCCATCAGAAAGCACGACCAAATCTCCCCGAGGAGCCAGTACTCCCTGGAAACCAAGAGGACCAGAAAGGACCAGCGTTCGCCTCTGCCCAGATCCAAGGGCCGAGCACGAACCCCATCTCCCCGCAGAGATCGTCGTCATATCCTTGAGTGAAGCACCTAATCCCCGTCATGGTCCAGTAGCAGCAGCGACGACGAGCCTCGCGGCCTGTTGTCTCAAGAAATCATGGCCATGCGCCTCCCCAAGGGTCTGGAGAAACCACTGTCTCTGGGCACGTACGACGATACAACAGACTTGACAAGCACATCGAGAATATCGATGCTTTGCTAGACTATCGTGGCATCTAGGGCACCATCAAATGTAGATTGTTCCCTACCACACTCAGAAAGAAAGCAATGACCTGGTACACGATGCTCCCCGATGAATCCATCACCACGTAGAGACAGTTGAGGAGAATGTTCTCCAGACACTTCATGGCCTCCCGCCGCCACCCGAAGACTGAAGCCTCCCTTGAGGCCATAATTCAATGGAAAGATGAGACTCTCCGAGCCTACATCGAGAGGTTCAATAAAGAAGTAGTCCTGGTCTCAACGACCGATGACATGAAAAAGTTCCTGCTCGAGCGAGGACTTCGTCCCCGTACAGAATTTGCTAAAGCAGTTGGCATTAAAACTCCGCAGACCCTGGATGCCTTCCTCCTCAAGGCACAAGCATATATCCAGTACGAGGAGAAAGAAGCTACCAGCTCTGCCCGGGACTACGACACCAAGAGAGTGCCCGGACCTCCAAGCATGATGACCCCTCGACATCTTGTCGAGGAGATATATAGAAGACGCGAGGATCGCCCCCGGGAATCCCGGGACACCAAAGGACCCTCCGGCCGCTTCCACGAGTATACTCCCCTGACCGTCTCCAGGGAGAAGATCCTCTCCGAATGTGCCAACTCGGAGTTTAAACAAGCAGAGGTCCGATTCCCTAAACAAATATCGGCCAAGCCGAATACTGACAAGTCGAAATATTGTCAGTTCCACAAGAGCCACGACCATACAACCAACGACTGCATCCACCTGAAGGATGCCATTGAGATACTGGTCAGGTACGGGCACCTGAAACAGTTTTCCAAGAAGAGGGAAGCTCCACGGCAGGACGCCCAGGAGTCCAAGAAGGTCGAGGAAGAGGTGCCTTCCTCGGAAGAGACGAGCCTTCAGGTCACCATGAGCATATCGCGGCCTGAGGACTTCTACATCCCGAGGGACCCAACGCTCCCCCTACTTCGCTGTGGACAATCCATGGGAAACCTTCACCTCTGCCATGGTCAGCTCCAGAAGAGGCTTCAACAAGGTTATTGTGGGCTCCGTTAAAAGGAAGTTCGAGCATCTTCTCAGCACGAGCTCAAACAGGAGTACCACGCTCGACAAAGTCTGGGGAGAGTCGATCCCCATCACCTTCTACCATGAGGAACTCCTTGGTGGGGCTCCCAACTCAAGTATTTCGCTGCTCGTGAGAGCAAAAATGGCCAACTTCAATGTTCGCCGAATTCTAGTCGATCAAGGCAGCTCGGTCGACATCATGTATTCATAGCTGTTTTCCACCCTCCAGCTAGATGAGACACACCTAACGCCTTACATAGGCTCTGACCTACAAGGCTTCAGCGGGTTGGTCACAAAGCCCTGGGGATACATGGAAGTGATCATGACTTTCAGATCTGCATAGACGACCATGTCTATTAAAGTCCAGTTCTTGGTCATCGACTGCCCCTCTCTCTATCAGTGCATCTTTGGGCGGCCAACTTTGGCCGATTTGGTGCTTGTACCATCAATCGTGCACCTGAAGATGAAGTACTACACTTCTAAGGGTCTGGTCGCCACTCTGCACGGGGACATCGAAGCAACAAAGAGATGTTTCGAGGCAGCCACCAAAGGGCTGAACACTATTATCGCCAAGCCGAAGACTTCCAATAAGCCGGCCCTGCCTAGCAGCTCCAAGGAGGCAAAGCCGCTGCCCGTGTCGACTCTATCGACCTTGACAGCCGCTTCTCCAAAGACGACCAGAAGGAGCAGAAGAAGAAGGGGAAGGAGATCCATCCTTGTTCGAGCAGCTCTTCAACTTCAACCAGTACCGATGAGACCTCCCATCCGATGCGCCCAATTCCGGACGGTGAGTTCGAAATTGTCCTGCTCGGCGAAGACCCCTAGCCAGGAGTGAAGATTGGGATCGGACTCACTGATTTAGCGAGGAAACAACTCAAAGTCTGTCTCCAGAAGAATGTCGATTTGTTCGCTTGGAGCGCCGCGGAAATGCCCGGCCTAGATCCTGACGTCGCCTGCCACCAAGTCACAATCGACCCCGCCGCTAGGGTAGTAGCTCAACGTAGGCGAAAGCAGTCTCCGGAGAAAATAGAGGTTGTCGAACAAGCTGTAAAAGACCTCCTCGAGGCAAATTTTATTTCGGAGGCCAAGTACACTACTTAGTTGTCCAATGTTGTACTTATTAAAAAGTCTAATGGAAAATGGTGCATGTGTGTTGATTATACCGATCTCAATAGGGCTTGCCCTAAAGATGCATATCCTCTCCCCAATATAGACAAATTAGTTGATAATTTTACTAGTTTTAAATTGTTATCGTTCATGGACGCATATTCGGGCTATAATCAAATACCCATGGAGAAAAGCGACAAAAAATACACAACTTTCATGACTGAATCGGGCAATTATTACTATAACTTAATGCCCTTCGGCTTGAAAAACGCTAGCGCTACCTACCAAAGAATGATGAATAAGGTCTTCCGGGGAGAAATCGGAGACATGCTCGAAGTCTATATAGATGACATGATCGTGAAGTCCAACGAGGAATCCGATCACATGGCCCATTTGAGGAAAGTCTTCGAGCAGGCCAGGAAGTACCGGATGCATTTCAACCCAGAGAAGTGGACGTTCGGGGTACGAGCGGGCAAATTCCTCGGCTTCTATCTAACAAAACGAGGAATCGAAGCTAACCCCGACAAGTGCAGGGCCTTCTCTGAGTTCCCTTTGCCAAACTCGAAGAAGTCCATCCAATCCCTCAATGGGATGCTCGCTTTGTTATCTCGTTTTATGGCGAAGTCTGCTCAACACGCACTGCCCTTTTTCAAACTCCTTTACAATAAGGCAGCTTTCGAGTGGATGGAAGAATGCAATCAGGCCCTCCTCCACCTAAAGCGAGCATTGTCAGAACCACATGTCCTCGCTCGACCAGATAACGGCTAAACCCTGTATCTCTATCTCGTCGTGGCAACCGAGGCCATCAACGTCGCCCTCATTCGTGAAACGCCCAACTGGCAGAAACCTATATACTTCACGAGCAAAGCGCTGCTGGGACCAGAGCTGAGATACTAGCAGATAAAGAAAGTAGCCCTAGCCCTCTTCAACACTGCAAGGAAACCGAGGCACTACTTTCTAGCCCACACAATCGTGGTACGAACGGACCAACCCGTGAAGCAACTGTTAGGCCGACCAGACATGGCAGGCAGAATGCTCAAGTGGTCATTGGAACTGTCCAAATTCGACATCCAATATGAGAGCAGAAAAGCCCTCAAGGCTCAGGCGCTGGCCAACTTTGTCGCGGAGATGACATTGCCCGATTTCCCCACTTGCGGGGCTCACAAATGGACGATCTTTGTCTACAGGGCATCCAGCTCGACAGGAAGCGGGGCAGGTATCATATTGGAAAATGAGGGAGGAATCCTCGTCAAAGTTTTGCTTACCTTATCTTTCCCCACTTCCAACAATCAGGCTGAATACGAAGCCTTCCTCGCCAGTCTACGCCTCGCCGAAGACCTAGGAGCCGAGGAAGTCATCATTTGCACCGATTCTCAACTCGTAGCCCTCCAGGTTCGAGGAGAATACCAGGCCAAGAACAACAACTTGTTTGAATACTTGACCCTGGTCAAGGAGAAAATGACAAAATTCGCATCGGTATAAGTAAAGCACGTTCCCCGCGAACATAATGTCAGAGTATATGTTTTGTCAAAGCTGGCGAGCACGAAGAAAAAGGGCGGAAATAATTATGTCATCCAGGAAGTACTTCCTCGACCCAGCATTGAGGAAACTTCTGCGATCCTCGACGTGCATGTCGTCGGCGACCGCAATTGCTGGATGACCCCCGTCTACAACTACCTCGCCAAGGACGAACTACCGTCCGACCCCAAGGAGGCCAGCATAGTTAGACGCAGAGCCTGCTCCTACGTCCTGGTCGAAAATAAGCTCTACAGGAGAGGGTTCTTCATCCCTCTACTAAAATGTGTCGAGGAAAAAATGGTCGCCCAGGTCCTGCGCGAGATCCACGAGGGAATCAACTCCCAGCACCTCGGGTGGAGATCCCTCACCAGGAAGGCCCTGCGAGCAGGATATTACTGGCCAACCATACAGCATGACGCGAAAGAGCATGTGAAGAAATGCGACAAATGCCAACGGCACAGGGACATGCACTTGGTGCCGACCAATGAACTCAAAGCATTGTTCTCCCCGTGGCCCTTCGCATGGTGGGGCCTGGATATCCTAGGACCATTCATCGTGGGGTCAAATCAGAATAAGTACCTGATAATGGGCTTTGACTACTTTACCAAGTGGATAAAAGCAGAGGCTCTAGCCAAAATAACAGCCCATAACATACTTCGCTTCTACAAACGAAACATCCTTGCCCGCTTCAGCATTCCCCAAGCAATAGTCACTAACAATGGGACGCAGTTCACGGATAAAAAGTTTTAGGAGTTCGTTGCCCAACTGGGCACCAAGCAACACTTCACGTCCGTCGAACATCCCCAGACTAACGGACAAGCCGAGGCAGCGAACAGGGTAATCCTACGAGGCCTCAAACGAAGGTTGGACGAAACGAAGAAACAATGGGTCGAGGAGCTACACAGCGTACTCTGGGCCTACTGTAGTACGCCACACTCTTCGACCGAGGAAACCCCTTTCTATCTAGTGTACGGAACTGAGGCGGTGATCCCCATTGAGATACACGTGCCCTCCAGGCGGACTGAATCCCCCCTGGACGAGGAGACAAATAGCGAGGCAATAAGGGAGGAGCTCGACCTCGTCGAAGAGGTCCGCTCATGGGAAGCCCTCCATGAAGCCTCACTAAAACAAAAAATCGCAATTAGGCACAACGCCAAAGTCATATGACGAGATTTCAAAGTAGGCAGTCTCGTCCTAAGGAGGAATCACAAAGATTCTCGAGAAGGAAAACTCGCCGCAAATTGGGAGGGACCCTATCGTGTTCGAGCAAAAAGAGAGAATGAGGCCTACTACCTAGAATAATTTAACGGGGAAGAACATGCTTGACCTTTGAACGCCGAAAAGGTAAAAAAAATATTATAGCTAAGGCCTAACTATCGGCGCGCTCCGTCACCCCGACGAGCAGAACGTGCCGACCAGAAAGTGCGCGCCCATGTACAAGCGCCGTACTACAAAACAAATCAAGGCAGGCTTTTGCTCAAGAACGAGCAGAACTCATGCTCGAAAGTGGTTCCTCGACCGAGCTCGCTGTCGTTCAAGTACCATGACAGGCAGAACACCCAGCTCGCGATGGGAAGTTCACGCTGCGAACTCAGGCCTCAAACGCGACCTGAGCTCCGCCCTCATTCTCGAAAGCTGCCCAGGCCGTTCGACCAGTCCTCTTCACTGCCGAACACATCTAAGTCGAGCAAGTCCCGAAACAATAAATTATTCAAAGTTTCCCTTATGACGGGAACACGCGCGTATCGAGCAAAATTCAACACTTAGCAAAAATAAAGAAAAGTAAAGCCATGTGCAAAAAAAAATCATACAAAACCAACCACATCAGTCAGGGATAAATATTACAATAGAAGTGGACACGAGGACCACGAGTGTACCGGTTACATCTGTTCTAGCCAAAAATGGTTAGATACACTAAAAGTGTTAGTCCTCTACTTTAGGGCAGAGAAGACTATGTTATGTATACTATTTGAGTATGTTTAGGGATTTGAGAGCTATACGAGTACTGTATATTGTCCCAAGATGAATGTGTCTTGCTTAACCCTCACGTGGGAGTCCCTTTTATAGCCTGTTATCAGTCTTTATTTGAGGTATGCCATTAAGAGAAGTCTCTTGGCCTTTTGACGTTGCATGGCCATTATTGTCGTAACTCCTCTTCATGAATGCATGCTTTGAAGACCATGTAACATCCGCATTGATGTGTTGCCACTGTTACAACTGTTGGTGTGCCTTGTTGAGTTCATGATCGACGTAGGTGTCGGGTTGATAGGGTATAGTACCCGACCTCTTAGGAATTAGGCTGACGGGAGTCGGGATCCCTGACCGGCCCGGGTTGTAAATGATACTTGCCTAGCTATCTGCATTGCACATCCTTTCTTGCTATCGTAGTTGTAACACGGTGGGAGAACTGACTTTTTTTTGTTTTGTTTTCGCAAAACATGTTGCGATTAGCAAGAGTCGCCACCGACTTTTCTTTTATCCAATAAGGAAAGGCTAAAAAGAACAGGAAAGACCTTGATAGATTTTGAGTTCGGGGGGTAAGTTATACAAAGGGAAGGTATTAGCACCCTTTGTATCCATGGTTATCCACGGGCTCTTAAATGCTTAGCTCACTTTTTTTTACTTACTTTTTGAATGTGTGTGAACGTTTTTGAAAATATTTTGTAAAAGTTTGACTTTGTAATAATTCGTGTAAGAATGTATACAAAGTGTTTGTTTTTTTTTTTTGAAAATATTTTTGGAAAAGTGAGATATGAAAAGTATTTGTTTTTGAGTTGTGAGCAAGCATTTAAAAGTTACTTACCCCTAATTTGTAAGGTCTTTCTTGTACTTATCATTTTCCTTGAGAGATAGTACTATCCATACCATTAATGGGTAGGTAGTACTGTCTATTGGATGTTGAGGGACAGCGAAGGGTCATCGAATGGTCATAGAAGGCAATATGTAAGGATACCTTAGCAATGCGAAGGGACTATCATCATTTTTCCATAGGGTCGTCGAGGGACAAGATCATTTTTTTGTAGGCAGCTCGAAGGGTCATCGAGGGACTATGATCTTTATATCGAAGGGACTATGATGATATTATTCGTAAGCGTCTTTTGCTAAAGTACCCCTACTTTCGAGGGACATGACTGTTTTAATCGCAAGGCAACAGAGAGAGGCTACCCTAGAGGTGAATGTGTGCAATGTGCGTTGATTCAATTATATTATCTTGAGTTATAGGTTATTCTAAGGTTTGATTTTAGATCTTGCCATACATGCCTATCTATCTAGCAAATAAAATATAAGTGCGAAAAATAAATACCTACACTATTACATGGCTTATGGGCAGTTACATGATACAATCGTACGAGAATGTAACATAGACTATTACAAGGCTTATGGACAGTTATATAATATAATCGTACAAGAAATGTAAACTACACTATTACAATTTATGCACAAACCTATACATTTATTCTAAGAAAATAAATGATAAACGAAAAGCAATTACATATTAAAAATCAAGTTAAATGTCCTAAATATCTAAGTCAATATTCATTTTTTATTTACTTTTTTGAGAAATAATTTTAAAATAAATAAACCTAATTTCTAATTCATTTGTACAAAAATTAATTAATTATAAGCCTAAGTCTAAAAAATTAATTTTGATAAAAATAATCTATGCCAAAAAAATGATTACATAACCTAAACTATATTTTTTATTCTTTTAACGGTTTTATGATTTTTTTTATTGTTTTAATTTAATTGAAAATAAATAAATAAATTAATTGAAATATGATAAAAGAAAGGGATTAGAAAATGGTTAAAAGGAAATTGCATGGGGTGGGAATCGAACCTTCAGGATGAGTATTTAATCCTTGGTTTGGATTGAGAATGATTGAAAATGGAGTTTTGAATTTTCACCTTTTTTTTTCGAGAATTTTGTGATTTGGAAGCCTTCCTTTGTGAAGCCTCTTCTCTTGTGTTTGAGCCTTGTATTTATAGGAGAAACATGATAGACAAAGAATCATTGAAGAGCTAGGATCAAGGAACATGTTTCCAACCATTTTAATTTTTTGAAAACCATGTTTTCTTTACTCTCTCCCACGGTTTTATTTGGGTTTTGATGGCCTTGAATGACATGTTTTAACCTTCTAGAAACTCCATTAAAAGGATCCATGTGCCCACCATTATTTGATTTATTTTGTTTTATTTAATTTTGTTTATTTCTTTGAATAAAATCAAAATAAAATAAAATAAAATAAAAATCAAAATAATACCAAAGTGAACTTTGAGGTCCTTGAATATGTCATAAACATGATACAACCTTAAAAGATAGGCCCATTGGTCCAAAAGCTCAAAAATGTTCAATGTAGGTTTCATGCGTTTCTCAAATTTTGCTCAACTTGCACCAATCGTAACTCTCTCAATTTTTGTCATATGAAGGTGATCTTGGACTTTTTGGAACCCTCAATATGTCCCCTACAGCTTTCGTGTTGATCAATTTTTCATTTGAAGTCTTTATTTTTGTGTAAATTGCTTTGACGAAAAAAATGTCTTTTTGTTGACTTTCAAAATGACCTGTAAAGTTTTGGTCCATATCTCTCAAACGAGGCATTTTTGGCCTTGAGCTTAGAGAGACAAAGTTATAGAGAATTGAATTTCCTTCAAAATGAGCTTTGGTTGAGGAATTTCTATTGAAGTATGTGAAAGTTGTGCGTGGTCAAAGTTCAGTTGACGCTTCCTTAAGAAAATCCTAATTTGGCAATTTTTGACTTTTGAGTAAATCTTGATTTTCTTGAGGAATCATGATCAACCCTTGATCAAATGATGAATGGTACTTCAAAATCTTGATGTTGGCAAGAAATGATGACGTTTGACTGTAAATTGGTCAAAGTTGACTTTTGGTCCAATACAATCGACTGTTGATCATTTGAGCAATTGACTTAGCAAACTTGTGAAGCAAGGCTTGAGACTTGATATG
This sequence comes from Lathyrus tuberosus, assembly GCA_022829125.1. Lineage (NCBI taxonomy): Eukaryota > Viridiplantae > Streptophyta > Magnoliopsida > Fabales > Fabaceae > Lathyrus > Lathyrus tuberosus. Next base: position 2,342,358 of record JALAZF010000463.1, on the reverse strand, counting down.
AGGATACCCTAGAGCACATAGAGAACCATGAAGTCCATCTGAGCTATTGAGAGCTCAATTCCTTTTGAGAAAAATAAAACCCTAGTTGTAGGTTGATTGTTTAGGAGGAGAGCTTGTATGGTCAATCCTTGAGTAGTCTTGAGCTTTTGAGACTCCTAGGAATGTGAGGAAGCTTCTTGAATCAATTTGTCTCAAAGATGTGAGGGCAAATTTTGGGGTGCAACAGCTGCCCCTGTTCAATTTTCTTAAACCTGAAGAGTTAGAATGGCGCATCCGTCATTCGTGATCTGAAGGTGGAAGAGTATTGAACACTTAAGTGCCCAAAAATTTGCACTCACGGGTGCACGAAGTAACGCTGTTGGTTGATTGTATTGCTTAAATGTGCTTAAAGATGCCATTCGGAAAGATGACAGGATGGAGATGGGCTTATAAATGCCATCAAAAGTAATTGTTGACAGGAGTATTTGAAGGAGTATAGGTTTGACTGTATCTGAGGAGTATACTAGAATGAGTCCATGTCCAATTGTATCTAGCAGATGTGCTGGGGAATGTCAGAATGAATCTACGCCTTAATTATATCAGAGGATGTATTAGAATGAGTATCAGAATGAAATCTATATCTAGATCGTATCTGAACCGTATCTGGAAAATATACTTGACCATCTCTGAACTGAATCTGGAACATATTCTGGAATAAGTATCAGAATTAAATCTTCGTCTCGATCATCTCTGAACCATTTTTTTGGAAAATCTTCTGGGATAAGTGTCAGAATTAAATCTTTGTCCTGATTATCTCTGAACTGTTGGAGTATTAGAATTAAATCTCTGGGTTGATTATCTCTGAGCTGTTGAAGTATCAGAATTAAATCTCTGGGTTGATTATCTCTGAACTGTTTAAGTGTCATAATTAAATCATCTGTCTTGATTATCTCTGAACTGTTGAAGTATCAGAATTAAATCATCTGTCTTGATTATTTCTGAACTGTTGAAGTATCAGAATTAAATTATCTGTCTTGATTATTTCTGAATTGTTGAAGTACCAGAGTTAAATCTGCCTTTGAATCAGTGTCAGAATTAAATCGTTGTCTCGATTATCTCTGCACCGTATCTAGAAGATGATAATGTTTGTCTGATTGTGAACTCACCTGAAAAAGGCAAAGTTAGTTTTATGCAATGTCATGATGTATGTAATGCATTGCGTAATGATGCTCTCAACATAAATGAGAATGTTATATGTTTTATATGTATATGTTATGATATTCTGTACATGATGCATGGATGTCAATGTTGCTGACGACATCAGTGGCTTTGAATAGTAACGTCTGGCTGGGGAAAATAAATCCCTGTCTGTTGTTGGGAATGAATAATATCACTCTTCATCTTTTGTTTGGAACGACTGTACTGGGAATTCCCGCTTTTCTGTTTGGGGATACTCCGCTGGGGATCTTCGACTTCTGCTTGGGGATAAAAGCGTTCAAGGAGAGTTTGGCTGGATGTACCCTGACTGGGGATAAACGAGATGGATAATCCTCCGATGCAATACCTGCCCGGGTTCCAGATATGAGCGTCAACTATGCTGGGGGAGAGAATTCTGTTGGTGAATTTATAATGTTAGAGGAATAAACTCAGCTGGGGAATTGAATTCTGCATACTACAAAGAGGGAATAATCTCTGATGGGGATTAGAATTTCATAGGTTGCGCTGAGGAAATTTCTGCTGTATGCTGGGGAAATGATCAACTTCCTTATCTGCTAGGGGACCCATTGGGGAAGATGATCATGCCAAGCTGTCCATCAAATATATAGAAGTGAACCGCTGGAAGATGCCCCAATTTCTGTCTGAGGGCATACTAATTCTTTCGGGGAATATATCTCTGTTGGGGATGAGCTTGTGAAAATAGCTCTATAGAGATAGTTCCATGGAGATTGCTCTGTGAGGATATTTCCACGAAACTGGCTCTATGGGGGTTCGTGGACATCTTGAACATTATCCCAACTCCTAGAGTCCTTAGTAAATGCTATTCCTGTTTTCACGTATATTTTTGGTAAACTTCAATCATATTCAAGTGCCTATGTTCATTCAAAGCACCCATTGGACGTTTACGCAAACAAAACAGGGCAAGTAAAAATAATTTTGAATTTGAAAGTAGACTTGTATTGATTTTGAAATTGGCCTATAAACAGGCATTTTTGTACAAGGAGACAGAAATCCTAGTAAGAGGAAATTGTCATAAAAATTGAAAAGGTACAAAGTGATAAACAAAGAAAAACAGCTATGTGGAAATGATCCCATTGAGTTTCAACTCTGCTATTGCCACTATATCTTCAAGCATCTCATCCATTGCTGTCGGAAGAAAGATGACTGGATTGATCTGCGCCGTTCGAATAAAACTAAGCTGGAAGTAGATAAGTGATCCAACGGGACATAGATGTACGCTTTAATCCCTAACTTTTGCCTGGACCGCCTTTTCAGGTTTTCAGTCCACCGGGATACCCCTTTTTTTCCCAAGTCGCCTTTTCAGGTTTTCAACTTGCCGGGTGTACAGTTCTTTTGTATATATATCCTTAATTTTTGCCCGAACCCTTTTGGTTCGCCGGGATGCCCTTATTTTTGCCTAGGCCAGTCAACCTAGAGGGTCTCTTTTTATGCGTAGTATCTTTTGACTATATCCGCGTTCACAGGGTGCGGGAAATCTTCACCGTCCATAGTAGTAAGCATCATAGCGCCGCCAGAAAATATTTTCTTGATTACAAATGGACCTTCATATGTAGGAGTCCATTTGCCCCTGGGATCACCCTGTGGTAGTATGATACGCTTTATTACCAAATCACCGACCTGGTACACTTAGTGCTTGACTTTCTTGTTAAAGGCCTTGATCATACGCTTCTGATACATCTGGCCATGACAGACAGCCGCGAGCCTCTTCTCATCAATCAAATTTATCTGATCAAGTCAAGTCTAAACCTATTCGTCTTCGTTTAAGTCTGCATCTTTCATAATCCTTAGGGAAGGAATCTGAACTTCAGTAGGTAAAACTGCCTCCATACCATAGACTAAAGAGAAAGGGGTTACCCGTGTTGAGGTACGTACTGAGGTGCGATAACCATGAAGAGCAAAGGGTAACATCTCATGCCAATCTTTGTATGTCACCATCATCTTTTGCAAGATCTTCTTAATATTCTTGTTGGCGGCTTCCACTGCGCCATTCATCTTTGGTCGATATGGAGAAGAATTGTGATGCTTAATCTTGAACTGCGTGCAGAGTTCAGTGATTATAGTGTTGTTCAGATTAGTACCATTGTCTGTGATAATCCTTTCAGGGATGCCATACCGACAGATAAGATTATGCTTGATGAACCGAGCTACAACATTCTTGGTAACAGAAGCGAACGAGGCTGCTTCCACCCACTTCGTAAAGTAATCGATAGCAACAAGGATGAAATGATGTCCATTGGAAGCGGTAGGTTTAATCTCTCCTATCATATCAATGCCCCACATTGCAAAAGGCCAAGGAGCAGTCAGAACATTCAACGGAATCGGAGGTACATGTACTTTGTCAGCATAGATCTGGCACTTGTGACAAGTTCTGGAGTGATGATGGCAATCAGTTTCCATGGTAGACCAGTAGTAACCTGCTCTCAAAATCTTCTTAGCCATTGTATGCCCACTGGAGTGAGTGCCAACGATTCCGCCATGCATCTCTTCCATAATCTTTTCTTATTCCTTCTTGTCTACACAGCGAAGCAAGGTTGAATCGTGGTTGCGTTTGTACAAAATTCCGTTACTCATAAAGAACTTGGCAGAGAACCTCCTTAGAAACTTCTTGTCATTGATAAATGCCCCTTCAGGATATTCCTGAGTTTTGAGATATCTTTTCACTTCGTGGAACCAAGGTTTCTCTTCTACCCCATCAGTATCAACTTCATAACAGTATACCGGCTCGTCTAGTCTGTCAATAGTAATCCTAGGAGCCTCGTTGTCCCATCTGACTTTGAACATAGATGACATGGTGGCTAACGCGTCTGCCAACTGATTCTGTTCTCGTGGAATATGCTCAAAAGTGATTTCTTCAAAGTATGGAATTAAAGTCAACACATGTTCTCGGTAAGGAATGAGATTTGGATGCTTCGTGTCCCATTCTCCTTTAATCTGACTGATCACTAGGGCTGAGTCCCCATATGAATTCAAGAATTTGACCCTCATATCAATGGCAGCTTTGATACCCATGATGCATGCTTCATATTCAGCCATATTATTGGTACAATCAAAGCAAAGTCTAGCAGTAAACGGCATATGGCAACCCTTAGGAGAGATAATTACAGCACCAATACCATTGCCATGTGCGTTAGAAGCTCCATCAAAAACCATAGTCCATCGGGATCCCAGTTCAGGTCCTTCATATGGTCCAGGTTCTTCATAATCAGTAACAAGCATAATATTCTCATATGGGAACTCAAAATTCATAGACTGATAGTCATCCACCGCTTGATGAGCCAAATGATCAGCTAGTACACTTCCTTTGATTGCTTTATGCGCAGTGTACTGGATGTCGTATTCTGTCAAGACCATCTGCCATCTTGCTATTCGTCCGGAGAGAGCAGGTTTCTCAAATATGTATTTGATAGGATCCATCTTAGAGATCAATAAAGTGGTATGAGTCAACATATATTGTCTTAGTCGACGAGCAGCCCATGCCAAAATGCAACAAGTTTTCTCAAGCAGTGAATATCTTGTTTCACAGTCGGTAAACTTTTTGCTAAGGTAGTATATTGCATGCTCTTTTCGACCAGACTCGTCATGTTGCCCCAACACACACCCCATTGAATTCTCTAGCACTGTTAAGTACATGATTAGAGGTCTTCCTTCAACTGGTGGCATCAGAATCGGAGGTTCTTGGAGATACTCCTTGATCTCATCAAAAGCTATCTGACATTTGTCGTTCCACTTCACTACTTGATCTTTCCCCAGTAATTTGAAGGTTGGCTCACAAGTAGCGGTCAAATGGGAGATAAATCTGGCAATATAGTTCAAACGTCCCAAGAAACCTCTGACTTCTCTCTCAGTACGGGGAGCAGGCATATCTTGTATAGCTTTTACCTTTGCAGGGTCGACTTCAACACCTTTACCACTGACGACGAAACCCAAAAGTTTACCGGATCTAACCCCAAAGGTGCATTTGTTTGGATTCAATCTCAACTTGTACTTCTTCAAACTCTCAAACAGCTTGTGTAGGTGGTCAAGGTGCTCTTCTTCATTCTGAGACTTGACTATCATATCATCAACGTATACCTCTATCTCGTGATGGATCTTATCATGGAATAAAGTAACCATAACGCACTGGTATGTTGCCCCTGCGTTCTTCAAACCAAATGGCATTACCTTGTAACAAAAGGTGCCCCACTGTGTAACGAACGTAGTCTTCTCCATGTCTTCAGATGCCATCTTGATTTGATTATAACCTGAGAAACCATCCATGAATGAGAATACCTTGTACTGAGCAGTGTTGTCTACCAAAACATCAATATGTGGGAGAGGAAAATCATCTTTGGGGCTTGCGCTGTTCAGATCCCTGTAGTCCGCACACATACGAACTTTACCATCCTTCTTAGGCACTGGTACCACATTTGTAACCCACTGAGGATATGATGTGACAGCTAGAAAACCTGCATTGATCTGCTTCATAACCTTGGCTTTGATCTTTTCAGACATCTCAGGGCGCATACGACGAACCTTCTGCTTTATCGGAGGACAACCTTCCTTCATCGGTAAACGGTGAACCACGATATCGGTGTCAAGTCCTGGCATATCTTCATAAGACCAAGCGAAAATCTCAGCATAATCATGTAGCATCTGAATCAGTCTTTTCTTGACATTGTCTTCTAATCCAGCACCTATCTTGATTTCTTTCTTATCCTCCTCAGTACCTAGATTTACGACCTCGACTGGCTCTTCGTGCGGTTGTATGGTCTTTTCTTCTTGCTCTAATAGTCTAGCAAACTCTCTAGGCACTTCACAATCTTCCTCACCTTCGTCCTCGGCTTGGTAGATTGGATTTTTGAAGTCATAATTGACAATAGCAGAACCGTTATCAATGGGATCCAGGGTGGATGTGGATCTGCAGTTTGTCGCGTGGGTGTGTGTAAGAACACATAGCTATTTTGATGAAGATAAAGTAAAAGAAAAGACAAAGAGCGCAAAATTTGAATGCAAAACGTCCATTGATTTATTGAATGAAAATATGCGATGAAATGACAACCCTAACAAATGGGCCACTGTGCCCTGGGCAAGGCATAAGGCTTAAAAGTTTTAGTGTTCAAATTACAAAACCAAACTTTGAAAATAAGAAAAATAGAAAATACCATTTACTCCTGACTAAAGGAGATAAGAATAATGTCTTCAGTCTTCTAATTGTTGAGTCCACTGCCAATGGTAGGAAAGATCCAACTGTCTAGGTCATAGTCACTATCAGCATCTTCCACAGCGTTGACCTGATCTTTATGAACTCCTTTGTTGGTGATACGAATAGAACGAGCACGACGTACAACCCTCTGAGCCTCTGAAGTGAAGCCCAAACCAAATTTGTCAGACTTGTAAGGAATGTCAGGAAGCTGACCCCAAATGGTACAACCACCTTCTTCAACCACAACTCTAGCATCCTTTAGGGAAGCCATTGTAGGAGGCACTCTAGTAACCTTGGGAACAGTAGGAACTGGTTTAGCAATAGGAACAGTCTGAGGAGCCAATTCAAATGTTTGACAAGGAGTCTCGAGGAATTCGCCATCCATCTCAACATACTTGAAGGTATTCAAATGACTAACCATGTACTCTTCTTCACCACAGACGGTGACAATCTTGCCTTTCGCGGGATACTTCAACTTTTGATGTAAGGTAGAAGTCACAACGCCTGCCTCATGTATCCAAAGGCGTCCAAGCAAACAGGAATAGGCAGGACGAATATCCATTACATAGAAAGTAGAATCAAAGACTTGAGAACCCACTCTGATCGGGAGATCAACCTCTCCATGCACCATTCTCTTCGAACCATCAAAGGCTCTTACCACGACGTCACTAGGTTTCAGCACAACCCCTTCACAATCGAGTTTGTCTAGAATAGCCTTTGGAAACACATTCAATGAGGAACCATTGTCCACCAATACATGAGATAGGGTAGTGCCCCTACACTCAATAGAGACGTGCAGGGCCTTATTGTGGTTCCTTCCGGCGGGAATCATATCAGCATCAGAAAAGCCTAGACCATTATCAGTTGTCAGGCTAGCGACACAATTTTCAAGCTGGTCAACAGAGATTTCTTGCGGCACGTGCGCAGATTTCAAAAACTTCAGCAAAGCTTTAGCATGGGCCTTAGAGCACAACAACAGAGATAACATAGAGATCTTGGAGGGGGTGTGCCCTAACTATTCAACAACATTGTAATCACTCTTACGGATAATTTTCAGCACTTCCTCCATTTCTTGCTTGGAGGAATCTTCGATAACAGTTTCACCCGGGGCCTCCATCTGGGCAGGCTTAATCATTGGTTCTTTGCCTCAAGTCTCAGTAATTGGCTCGGAGGCAGAGATACGAATTGGAGTAGTAACAGTCTTCGGAGAGATTTCTGGGGAGAAAACCATTCCACTTCAGGTAACCTTACTAGTCCCAACGATATTGTCGACATCGGGATTAGTAACTTCAACAGTTCCATCAGTCAAAGGTTCTTGCTTGACACCATGAATGTAAACATCAGTACCATAATTCCAAGGGATAGCCTTGCTAGAGGAATATGGAATCAGACTGGGCGTAGTAATAATCAGGGGAGCCACTCTAGGCTCGACAGTAATCTTCACAGGACCTTTAGAGGTGATCCTCACTGGAGTTTTGGAATTAGTAACCACAGATACGTCCTCAAACTTCAGACCTCGGGACAAATTTTCACATAAGCTCTCCATAGAAGGAGTCTTCTCAAACAATATAGTACGGTCGTCCATCAAACGCTGAATGCCTTCTTTCAGCTTCACACAACCATTGGATTGAGATGCACAATAATAACAGTTTTCAACGCAGCCCGAAAATAAACTGGCTTGCAACAGCTTCTTCTTAACAATTGATAGAGGAACAATCAAGTCAACCACGGTAGAAACACAAGAACCATCGTCAATAGCATTAACGATCTTATCATGATTCGGCATAGGAGCGGTAATCACATTAGGAGTCTCAACGGAATCAAACTCAATCTCCTTAGCGTCAATCATGTCTTGAATCTTGTTCTTCAGTGCCCAACAGTTGTTCGTATCATGTCCATGACTATTAGAATGGTATGCACACCTTACATTGGGATTATAGCTAGGAGCGGAAGTATTAGAATTCCTAGGAGAATCCCTCAAAGTAATCAATTCTGCCTTCAACATATGCTGCAACGCCTGAGCCAATGACATGTTGATCTTTGTAAACTGTCTCATGGGTGCATCCTGCTAACGCTGACTACCCTGTTGTTGATGTGGCACCGGTGCAGAGATCAGAACTGCCCCAACAGATTGGTTGCGGTCATTCTTATTACGACCCTTCTGGTCTTACACAACATTAGACTCCTTTTTCCCATTATGTGGCTTCTTTGTAGTGTTTAAAGATGTAGCCACTTGTATTTTAGCACTTCAAATTCCACTTTCAACACGTTCTCCTGTCAATATCAGCTCGGTGAAACTAGATGACGAGCTTCCAAGTAGATGACTATAGAAAGGACCGGTTAGTGTGCTCATGAACATGTCAACCAACTCTCTGTCAGCTAAAGGAGGCTGAACCCTGCCTGCAACATCTCTCCATTTCTAGGCGTACTCTTTGAAACTTTCATTAGGGCCCATGGACATGCTTTGGAGTTGCATTCGAGTTGGCGCCAAATCAGAGTTATATTGGTATTGTCGGTAGAAAGCTTCATCCAAATCATTCCAGGTGCGAATATTGGTACTCTCAAGTTGATAGTAGCACTCCAGTTGAGCTCCAGACAAACTCTCTTGGAAAAAATGCATCCATAACTTTTTGTCAGTAGTACGTGGCTGAATCTTTCGGACATAAGATCTCAAATGCAGCTTCGGGCAAGACACACCGTCATATTGAGCAAACGTGGGAATTTTGAACCTAGGAGGAGTGACAACTCCTGAAACCAAGCCCAAGTCCTCAAAATCCAAACCAGGTACTTTCTGAACCTCCATGGCTATCATACATTCTTCAAGTAATTTGTATTTCTCATCACCAGGGGGATACTGATCATCTAGATAATCATCTTCCTCTTTTGAGTGTCCACTGGTGTCGTGGTTACTATTTTCCTCATGTTTGTCACTTTCATAGTTGTCATCCAGTTCATCATCTTGGTCTACTGGGATCCCAATTTCCTTGACCTGTTTAGCCAGACCTTTGAATCTCCTCCCCATGTTGATAACTCCAGTTGATTTTCTTGCTTTCTTCTTCTTCTTGATCAGAAGTGCTTTCAGTTCTTCTTGCCCCTTGGACAAGTTCAGGATAAGCTCTTGGAACTGGGCGTTCTGGGCCTGGAGATCTTTGACGGTTTGCTCGAGAGCCATTTCTTCTGAAATAAACAGCGAGAAGATGAGAAACCTATCTTAGAAACCTGCTATGCAATGATTATGAGATGTAGATGCATATGCAATGATTTCAAGGACTTTAGAGATTATCTTTGCAAACAAACAGAAACAAAAGGAAAACTTTTATTAGTAAACTCAAAATTCCTTTTTTTTTCGTTTATGCCTCTTGGGCTACAATGAAAGGAAATTTCAAAAAGCAAATTCAAAAACTCCTAAGACCTAGGACTCAAGACACAAGTCTCCCACAGGCGCTTCCTCTTTGTGTCGATGTAAGCATTGATGCTCTGCTCCTCATGAAGTAATTTCGTCAACTCCAACACCTTCTTCTCACTAGCATAGAACTAAGTCTCAAAGGTGTCCCTTTCTTCTTTCATCTGAACCCAGGACTTCTGCAGCTCTTCAAGATCGGTAGGCATATCTGGATGGAGAATGACTTGAGGAACACCTCCTTCAAACTCAGGTTCAACAATCACTGGTCTGACAGCTGGATATGGCATAATAAAATCTCAAACACGAGTGCGCACCCATCTGAGGTAAGGCTCCAAAGGAATAGAGTTCTTCTGTCCCAAGGTCTTGCTTTCAATCTTATACACCTTATTCCACGCGCGTATAAACCTTTGACGGTAACCTTGAGGATCATCTTCATAATCGAACATAATACCCTGAATAAGCATATCATGAGGACCATCCCTTTGAGCATAACCAAACTGGCGCAAAGCTAGTGAAGGATTATAGGTGATGCCTCCCCTAATTCCAAGGAGTGGCACATTAGGGAATTCCCCACAATGATCAATAAAAGTGAAGTCTTCAAGAGATCGGGCACACCAATAGATATCTGAATGGGAGAGTGACGATATCCTTCGAGACCACTGTAACCTTTATTCATTCTTCAACATTGACCGGGGAAGGTGCGAAATAAACCACCTGGTTAGTAAGGGTACGCAACACATGAGAGTCCCTCGCTCCTTGATAGTACGAGTGTGAAGCGAGTGCAGAATATCTCCGAGCAAGGTAGGTACCGAGTTATGAGTCAGAAATATTTTGATAGCGTGCACGTCTATGAGTTGGTCTGGATTAGGGAACAACACCAACCCATAGATCAACAAAGCCAATACTTCCTCAAAAGCATGGTAACTCATAGCGCTTAGGAACAATTGAGCCTTCTCAATCAGGAACTTAACAAGAAACCCCTTGACTCCACTCCTTGTTTCCCAATTGGACACAATGTCTGACCTCTTCAGATGTAAAACAGCTGCAATGATTTCAGGCTTTGGAACCTCTTCTAGACCGGTAAAAGGTATCTGATCGAGAATAGGTATTCCAAGTAGCTTAGAGAACTCCTCCATCGTGGGCACCAATTGGTAATCCGGGAAGGTGAAACAGTGTTGCTTAGGATCAAAGAACTGGAATAGGACTCTCATCATGTCTTCTTCAAAACATAAGGTAACCAAGTTGAGTAGAAAACCATGTCTTTCGGTGAATCGAGAGCCATCGGGAACCTTTGAGACCAATTCTTTAAGCTGGGAAGGAACCCTTACAAAGTTGACTCGGATGAAATTTCTAGGAACGGAAGCCATGGCCTGCAACGACGAATAAAGATAAATTCCTTGGTCCTTGAAATGGTTAGTGAAAATGATATGTTATAATGTTATGATGTCATGTACATGTTAATAATAAATAAGTAGCACACACAAACAAGTCATACAAGAGCCTTAGGTTTAAAGGCTTGTATGAAGTCCAAAGGTAAGTACCCTTCCCCACTGAGGTTTAGTTGGCTCAACCTGTCCTAGAATAGTAACCGGGTTCTAAAGGACTCATATCACGGATCTTTCTCGAAGACTTTATTTTAGTGCGACACTCGAGTGGCCGACAAAAACATCCCAAAAGTCTGATCTCAATGAGCATAGCCTCGAGTATCAACCAACTTCGGTCTAAATCCAAAGCCGGCCATCTCACTACCTTCTAATGGCCAAAGATGAGTTAACTAGGGTTCTAAAGACTGTGACCATCATATCAACCATATCGGTACATGCCGTACAGTCTCCATGATCTATTGTCACTTACCTAAGGAATCACTAGGTCCGGGTGTAGGACCTTTCACACAAGTAACCCCAAAACAAAGCCCAATGGCAATAAAGCACATAAGTCAAACAATTTTAAGAAAGTGGTAAAGTGATCTAACTCTAAGGTAACCCTTCTTTTATTGTACTCCCCAGTAGAGTCGCCAGTTCTGTAACACGGTGGGAGAACTGACTTTTTTTTTTCGTAAAACATGTTGCGGTTAGCAAGAGTCGCCACCGACTTTTCTTTTATCCAATAAGGAAAGGCTGAAAAGAACAGGAAAGACCTTGATATATTTTGAGTTCGGGGGGTAAGTTATACAAAGGAAAGGTATTAGCACCCTTTGTATCCATGGTTATCCACGGGCTCTTAAATGCTTAGCTCACTTTTTTTTACTTACTTTTTGAATGTGTGTGAACGTTTTTGAAAATATTTTGTAAAAGTTTGACTTTGTAATAATCCGTGTAAGAATGTATACAAAGTGTTTGTTTTTTTTTTGAAAATATTTTTGGAAAAGTGAGATATGAAAAGTATTTGTTTTTGAGTTGTGAGCAAGCATTTAAAAGTTACTTACCCCTAATTTGTAAGGTATTTCTTGTACTTATCATTTTCCTTGAGAGATAGTACTATCCATACCATTAATGGGTAGGTAGTACTGTCTATTGGATGTTGAGGGACAGCGAAGGGTCATCGAATGGTCATAGAAGGCAATATGTAAGGATACCTTAGCAATGCGAAGGGACTATCATCATTTTTCCATAGGGTCGTCGAGGGACAAGATCATTTTTTTATAGGCAGCTCGAAGGGTCATCGAGGGACTATGATCTTTATATCGAAGGGACTATGATGATATTATTCGTAAGCGTCTTTTGCTAAAGTACCCCTACTTTCGAGGGACATGACCGTTTTAATCGCAAGGCAACAGAGAGAGGCTACCCTAGAGGTGAATGTGTGCAATGTGCGTTGATTCAATTATATTATCTTGAGTTATAGGTTATTCTAACATTTGATTTTAGATCTTGCCATACATGCCTATCTATCTAGCAAATAAAATATAAGTGCGAAAAATAAATACCTACACTATTACATGGCGTATGGGCAGTTACATGATACAATCGTGCGAGAATGTAACATAGACTATTACAAGGCTTATGGACAGTTATATAATATAATCGTACAAGAAATGTAAACTACACTATTACAATTTATGCACAAACCTATACATTTATTCTAAGAAAATAAATGATAAACGAAAAGCAATTACATATTAAAAATCAAGTTAAATGTCCTAAATATCTAAGTCAATATTCGTTTTTTTTATTTTTTGAGAAATAATTTTAAAATAAATAAACCTAATTTCTAATTCATTTGTACAAAAATTAATTAATTATAAGCCTAAGTCTAAAAAATTAATTTTGATAAAAATAATCTATGCCACAAAAAAAGTGATTACATAACCTAAACTATATTTTTTATTCTTTTAACGGTTTTATGATTTTTTTATTGTTTTAATTTAATTGAAAAGAAATAAATAAATTAATTGAAATATGATAAAAGAAAGGGATTAGAAAATGGTTAAAAGGAAATTGCATGGGGTAGGAATCGAACCTTCAGGATGAGTATTTAATCCTTGGTTTGGATTGAGAATGATTGGAAATGGAGTTTTGAATTTTCACCTTTTTTTTTCGAGAATTTTGTGATTTGGAAGCCTTCCTTTGTGAAGCCTCTTCTCTTGTGTTTGAGCCTTGTATTTATAGGAGAAACATGGTAGACAAAGAATCATTGAAGAGCTAGGATCAAGGAACATGTTTCCAACCATTTTAATTTTTTGAAAACCATGTCTCCTTCACTCTCTCCCACGGTTTTATTTGGGTTTTGATGGCCTTGAATGACATGTTTTAACCTTCTAGAAACTCCATTAAAAGGATCCATGTGCCCACCATTATTTGATTTATTTTGTTTTATTTAATTTTGTTTATTTCTTTGAATAAAATCAAAATCAAAATAATACCAAAGTGAACTTTGAGGTCCTTGAATATGTCATAAACATGATCCAACCTTAAAAGATAGGCCCATTAGTCCAAAAGCTCAAAAATGTTTAATGTAGGTTTCATGCGTTTCTCAAATTTTGCTCAACTTGCACCAATCATATCTCTCTCAATTTTTGTCATATGAAGGTGAACTTGGACTTTTTGGAACCCTTAATATGTCCCCTACAACTTTCGTGTTGATCACTTTTTCATTTGAAGTCTTTATTTTTGTGTAAATTGCTTTGACGAAAAAAGTGTTTTTTTGTTAACTTTCAAAATGACCTGTAAATTTTTGGTCCATATCTCTCAAACGAGACATTTTTGGCCTTAAGCTTAGAGAGACAAAATTGTAGAGAATTGAATTTCCTTCAAAACGAGCTTTGGTTGAGGAATTTCTGATGAAGTATGTGAAAGTTGTGCATGGTCAAAGTTTAGTTGACTTTTCCTTAAGAAAACCCTAATTTGGCAATTTTTTACTTTTGAGTAAATCTTGATTTTCTTGAGGAATCATGATCAACCCTTGATCAAATGATGAATGGGACTTCAAAATCTTGATGTTGGCAAGAAAAGACGACGTTTGACTGTAAATTGGTCAAAGTTGACTTTTGGTCCAATACAATCGACTATTGATCATTTGAGCAATTGACTGAGCAAACTTGTGAAGCAAGGCTTAAGACTTGACATGAGGATACCCTAGAGCACATAGAGAACCATGAAGTCCATCTGAGGTATTGAGAGCTCAATTCCTTTTGAGAAAAATAAAACCCTAGTTGTAGGTTGATTGTTTAGGAGGAGAGCTTGTATGGTCAATCCTTGAGTAGTCTTGAGCTTTTGAGACTCCTAGGAGTGTGAGGAAGCTTCTTGAATCAATTTGTCTCAAAGATGTGAGGGAAAATTTTGGGGTGCAACTGTAGTCTAGTTCATGCTTAACCTTCTCCGACTACACAACTCGGCAACAAATATATTTGGTATGTACATAAGCCCCCCGAGTACTATATCTGTTTACATGGGTACCGTACTCGGCAGTAACATGAGCCCAGATATATTTGCTAGGTGTCGTGCTATAGGTCGACTTTTCTTCTTAGGTCCTTACGTGTCAAAAACCTTTGAACTGTCGTATCCCCTAATCTTCCCTAGCGTTATGATGACTTTAACGCGTCATGAGTGGCTATTCTCTAGCTATTTTTTGAACGTTAGGCTTCTATTAAAGTCATTTTTCTCTTCCCTTTACTCCTACACTCTTATTCTTCTTTAAACAAGTCCATTTCAACTTCAAGCGTTCTTTATTTCAGGTATTTTTTCTTTCACTCTTGATTTTCCTCTATTTTTCTTTAACAGAAATGGTAGTCCTTAGGGAATGTGATGGTGAGGGTAAGGTCATCCATAAGAGTGACAAGGAGAGGAAAAGATTATGGAAAGAAAACATGCAAGAGATGATGGGTTCTATAGGGGTAGAAGAGTATAGGCGAGTCATGGACAAATTTTATAATGAGATTCTCACTTTTAAAAGTGACTTTGACTTTGACTCTTCAGGTTCTGTAGAATTTATAATAGAGATTGTTTCTCCCTTCGATTCTAAGGTTATGAACCATAAAAATAGTACTGTTGATGACCTGGAAATTGCTAAAATCTGATCCCTGAGGATTATGTCCTCTACTGGTTCCGAGGATGATCTTATTTTAGAACCATGTGGTCCAAAGGAATTAGTGTGTATACTTCGGGCAAAAGATGTTTGTGAAGAATTTTTCTACTCTATCCTAGTATTTTAGAATACTTCAACATCCGTATCCCTTTTTCCGACTTCGAGGTGGACGTGTTGAAGATCGTCAATATAGCACCTTCCCAACTCTGTCCCAATAGTTGGGGATTTATAAAGGCTTTTGAGAGGGTTTATGAGGTTTTGAACATTGTTCCGACCATAGGCTTGTTCTTCTCCTTCTTTGAGGTAAAAGGAGTTGATAACTAGAGTTGGGTTCAAATCAGTGGAATCCCTAGTGGAAGCTTCCTTCAGGCTTATACCTCAAATTATAAGAATTATAAAGATCGTTTCTTGAGGGTCCGATGTGGGCAGAGATGTTCACAGGTATTATACGCCTTAGATGGACATTCGCGCTTTCCTCACTACTGAACCAAAGATCCCTTGTCGGTTACTGGTTTTAACTATGACAAACTGAATGACTTGGAACTCCAATCCTTGGCCATTCTTGACTCATTCCGTATGATGAGGATTAAAGAATTGTTTCCCTTAGATAACGATCAAATTCTTTCCTTTTTGGGTAATCATCATTTTTCGTTTTAAATATTTCTCGTCTTCCTTTTATTCTAACCTTATGTTGCTTGTTTGTAGACAAGATGACTGATCTGACTATAGCCGAGCAAAACAAATTGATGCAGGCAGCTCGGGAAGCCCAGAGAGGAGCTAGGGGTGCATCTTCATCCAAATCCGATTTGAGTGGATTAGAGGTCCGAACACCAAAACGACCTAGGGGCGATTACTGATGCCGTCCCGAATAAAGGTGGGCCCAACCTCTTACTCTTCCTGTTCAAGATGAGATCTCTCAAGGTGATCCGAAGAAGCTGAAGGTTCTAATGAATGAAGATATCCATCAAGCCGAAATGGAGATCAACTCCCTCATGCGAGGCCCTGGGGAAGGTTCTGCGTCTGGGGAATTCAAGTTTTGGTCCAATGACTTTGATGGCTTCAAATTTCTACGTGATCACCTCAATGCTACCGAGGATGTTAACAAAGTTAAATATATTGAACAACAAAATATTACCCAGAACCTTAGTTCCTATCTGATGAGATGTGTCGTCCTCGCCTGTGGTTTATTTGAATTATCTGATGACTCTGAAAAGATTGAGTCAAAATTTAAGGATGAAATTGCTCAGTTGAAGAGCACCCAAGAATCTCAGTCTAAGAAGCTTTCATGCTTGGAGAAGGATTTGGCTAATGCGAGGAAGGAGAAAAAAACTTTGGATTCGGATCACAAGTCAGCCTTAGCCCAACTTGTTGATCAATTGAAGCTATCCGAGTCCTCCAATGCCAATTCCATCCTGACTTGGATTTGTCGGAGATGGATTACTTAAAGGTGGTGCAGGATGGTCGTCTTATGGATCTTGGCGAGCTGGAGAAAGATAGCCCGAAGAGATCTCAAGGCCCGGCCACTGGCACTGACGGGAATGCAAACCCGACCAATAATGATGTTGCCAATGAGACTTCAGATGCTACATAATCTTGATGTTTTCTTATTTTAGTTAGTCATCCTTCTGGATGCGTTTTTCAATTTTGGCGAGGGAGTGTGGTGTTGTACTTCCTCATGCTCATGACTTTTTAGCCTTCGGGCTTTGTAATGTACAATGTTTGGCCCCTTTGAGGCTTTTGTTTATGTTATTTCTGCTTATCGTGTTTATTCCTTTGCAAAATAATCTTGTGCGTATATCCAGCCCCTCCGACACTAAGTTAAAATAACTTAAGGTGTCCGACTATAGAGTGTCGAGTATTCACCTATTTACTTTGCTTATGTTTAATTTCTAAGACTTTTTGGATAGCTCACCACGAAGCTAATTATTATTTGAGAAGCCTTTAACTATCGGGTGCGTATAGACTTAACACTTTTAAGAGTCCTGGACTCTTATAGGCTTAGGTGTCGATTATGGTATGGACCCGGTTGGGCCTTTTTATCAGAGATTTGCTCCCAGTTTTTATTAGCCTCTGGAAGTTGGTCATGTATAACTTTGATACTCACAAGCCCCAAGTTTCTTTTGAAGTGTTTAGGCTTGGATGTTTCATCATTTTCATAGTTGATTGTCCAGCCTGTGTGCACGGAACGAGTAGACACATTTATAAGTGTTTGTTCAACCATGTACGCGGAGCGTATGTGGGTGACCTATGTATGCGGAGCAAGTCAACACGTTTATAGGAGTTTAATCAACCCTTGTACGCGAAGCATTTATGGGCGATCTATATACGCGAAGCAAGTCAACACATTTATAGGAGTTTAACAACCCTTGTATGCGGAGCGTTTATGGGCAATCTATGTACGCGGAGCAAGTCAACACATTTATAGGAGTTTAATCAACCCTCATACGCGGAGCGTTTATGGGTGACCTGTGTACGCGGAGCAAGTCAACACATTTATAGGAGTTTAATCAACCCTTATACGCGGAGCATTTATGGGCGACCTATGTACGCGGAGAAAGTCAACACATTTATAGGAGTTTAATCAACCCTTGTACGCGGAGCGTTTATGGGCGACCTATGTACGGATAGCAAGTCAACACGTTTATAGGAGTTTAATCAACCCTTGTACGCGGAGCGTTTATGGGCGACCTATGTACGTGGAGCAAGTCAACATGTTTATAGGAGTTTTCCGAGTTATAACTCACCATCTCCAGCCAAATACCTATAAACAGGACATAAATTTATTTTAAGTCCAGGTGCCTCGTTAAAAAGCCTTGCCCTTGCAAGGGAAAATAGTGCAACCCAGATCCTTTATTCATCATTGAATTACATAATATTTAGCTGAAATATAGCCTAAGATTGGATACATTCCATGTCCTAGGTATTTATAATCCCTCTAATGTTTCCAGCTTGTATGCTCCGTTGTTTAGTTTTCGAAGTACCCTGAACGGGCCTTCCCAGTTGTGGGCGAGCTTTCCCTTGTTTTTTGGGTCTGTGATTTTCTTCAAGAGCAGGTCGCCTTCCTGGAACTCCCTCTGCCAGACTTTCAGGTTGTATCATCTTTCCAGCCTCTGTTTTACAGCGACTTCTTTGATCCGTGCTGTCTCTCTGATATCATCTATCTGGTCAGCCGAGATGTTCAAATTATCCATGTTGGCGACTTCATCAAAGTGTTTACGCCTCCAAGTCGGGGTGTTGATTTCCACCAGTATCATTGCATCAACTCTATACACCATCCTGAAGGGTGTCTCTTGAGTAGTAGAATGTGGTGATGTGTGGTATGACCACAAGATCTCGAACAAGTACTCGACCCACATTCCTTTTGCTTCATCCAGCTTCTTTTTTATTCCACATAGGATAACCTTGTTGGCAACTTCTGCCATGCCATTGGTTTGAGGGTGTTCCACAGATGTGAACCTGTTTTTTATTCCATAATCCCTGCAAAAGTCTATGACAGAAGTGCTTGCAAATTGGGCTCCATTATCTGTGACTATGATTCCCGGTAAACCAAACTGGCATATGATATTCCTTCAATAAAATTTGCGAACCCTCTCGACAGAGATCCGAGCAACAACCTCGACTTCCACCCATTTTGTGAAATAGTCAACTGCAACGATTAGGAACTTGAGCTGTCCTGAAGCAACTGAGAATGGTCCTAGGATGTCCGCTCTCTACTGATGGAACGACCACGGGGATAAAATCAAATGGAGCGACTCAACTGGTAGATGTTTAAATGGTGCGAATACTTGGCACTTTTCACATTTACTAACGTACTCGATGCAATCTCGCATCATATGCGGCCAGTAGTGCCCGAATTTTAGGATTTTTCGGATAGTGCTCTCCCACTGATGTGGCTACCACAGGCTCCCTCGTGGACCTCTTTAATTACCTGAAATTCTGGTATCAGACGTGTGCTGTTAAAGTGTGATGTCACAACAACACACTCTGCACAATGGACATCAATAACAGTAAAATAACACCAAGAATTGTTGACCCAGTTCGGTTACAACCAACTTACTCTGGGGGCTACCAAGCCAGGGATGGAATTCACTACTTGTAGATATAATTTACAGACTCAACAACCCGTTGACAATCTCCTAAACTTATACTCTACTAATGACTTCCTACCTAAGAAACCACTTAGGTATGAGAACACCACTCAATCCCTTACAAACACTCAAAGAACCCACTTTGAGTACCCTTGATCTTACTTCACAGTTTTGATCAAATCACACAACTCTCTTTGCTTCACAGCTTTAAAGAGGACAGATCACCAATTCACCCTTGAATGGTTTACTCACGATTCGTACAATTATCTAAGACACTCAGCCTCTGCTCTTGATCTTCAATCTGTACTTTTTCCTTTGGTCTTGTGCGCTTTATATAGCTCCTGAATTGGGCTTGGACTTGTCACAATATTTAATCAGATTTGTTAATTAAAACTGAATCTTCAAAACAGATTTTATCCCCAAAATCTTTTTAAATCTTCAACCTTTTAATTCTCCAACAGATCTGCAATTAAATCTCCCATATAACAGAAAATATCTATCCCAAGATATTCTCATCCAATGAGTCAACCACTCTCCACAATTCCAGCTAATACGCGTGCCCTAATAACATGTCCTGCTGTTATTAATTCTGCAGGTCTGATGTTACAACATCACCTGTGTGACATCAGACATCCAACTTCAGCACTTAACTACTTAACACAACCCAGTGTTAAGACTTCAATGTTACAACATCAGCACCTTGACATCAACATTGAATAACCTTTATTTTACCAAAATTCCAGCCAATCCAGGAACTATCAATCTCCCCCTTTGGCTAATTTTGGCTAAAACAATCTCTGCACTTTGCAATCAACTTCTGCACTCTGCACCTTCAGAGATTTCAGCAGCGGAATAATCTTCAATCAATTTGAAACTCATTAATCAGCAGCAGTTTGATAATCTTCAAAGTCTTCATCACTTGATCTGCTGCAGCACCATCTTCATTATTGACAACAGCCAATTGGTGCTCCCCCTCTAAAACATAAACCAGCATCACAGCTGTTCAGTAGCTCATAATGTGCAGCACATTACTCCCCCTAGATGTCTGCTTGGCTGCACTCTTCACATGTCATGATATCTTCAATACTCCCCCTCAATAACTGCATTACCACTTTTCAACTAAACACCTTTTAGCAGCATCAATCTATCTCCCCCTTAATCTCTGCATCACATCAGCAGCATATGGCAATAATCCTCTTGACTATCTTGGCTATGTTCTCCCCCTTTTTAGCCATAATTAGGCAAGCTTCTATAAGAAGCCCTATTAACTATAGTCAGTATACCCTAGCTCTCATTGTTAGCCTCTCAATTAGTAAACAGGCAAAACAAATCATAGAAGGAAACTAAAAACATAAACAATGCATAAACCAGCACAATATTCAAATTACAAAACCAAGCACATTAAGTGCTAAAACAATTACAGAAAATAAAGCTAACCCTATTAAAAATAGAAGGCAATCATTAAAAGCTTGAATCTTCTGAGCTGCGATCATTATTATCGTCTTCATCAATAACATCCTTCCTTGTGTTGACAATTTCACCTTCCTTCGTTGCCAATCTCAGAGCCATGACAAGTCTTTCAAATTTTTGTTTCCTTTCAGTACTAACTCTTATGACTTCATCTAACTCCTTGCAAGCCTCCTCTAGTTCTGTAATCACCCCAGTCTTGGCTGGTGACTGTTGTGATGTTGAAGCAGATGTCTTGACATTGTTAGGAACATGTTTTAACTTGTAATGAAGTAACAAGGCAGGCTTCCTTTTGCACACTACATCTGAATGTTGTAGAATTCCAGGATGTTGAGACACGATAATCCCACAAATGAGAGAGGGAAAAGCAATGTGCATCTTCACAGCATTTGTAGCAGCATGCTTAATAGTATGATCATAGATGTAGGAGCCATAGTCAATTCTTTGCTTTGTCCCAACTGCATAGATTATCTTCCCCAATTCAATAGAAATTGTGGTCTTGTGACTAGTAGGAACCCAGTTGGCAATACCTATTCTGTGCAGAAAAGCATATTTGACACTCAACAAACTGGCTAATAGCTTTCCTTCTACGGGCCAAAAATCTACTCGACCAGCAGTGATTTCTCTGCATATAACATTGTTGGAGGCTTCTAATTCCCCATAATCTTCCTCATTTCTTCCTAAGTAGGCATTGATCATCTCAGGAGAAAACCAGACACACTTACCCCTGAGGGTAACTCTTCTGAAAGTTTGGCTCTTACTGTCATTTATTGATTCAGGTATATTCACTATGAACTCCCTAACCAGTCTATCATAGCAATCAGCCAACCCTGACACAGTCCTTATGAGACCAGCAAGCTTAATTAGGTCAATAATTTCAGTAGATTCTAAGTCCTTTGCTACAACCTCTCTTTCCAGAGCTACTTTTCTTAGGCTCACACACTTCCACAAGGAGGCACTTCTGGCACTGTGAGATGAGGTGTTATCAGGCACTTGATTTGTAGTCGGGTTGATGTCTTGAGCATCACTCTCAGAATCTGCCTCCTCCCTGATTCTCCTCTTCTTGCCAGACCTGGAACCTTTGCTCCATGACTTGGGACAGTCTGTAGATGAAGTCCTTTTCTTATCCTTCCCTCTTCCAATTCTATCATCATCAGATGAGTCCTCAATCTCTATAACCTCAACCTGCTCCTTCCCTTTATCCCTGTGGCTTTCATTCCTAGGGGATGATGTTCTGACATCAAGACTGACACCAGTGTCATCAGAATCTTCACCTTCAGCTTCTTGACTAAGGGCCTGGCTTTGAAGATTTTTGTCCTCTCCTTGAGAGTCGACTTGTTCAGCAGGCATTTTCCTTAGAGGGACGGAAATCCCTTTCACCCGTATCCCCTTTTCAAGGATTTTGGTGGCAAGCTGTTCCAAATGCTCGTCTACATCAAACTTCTCCTCAACAGCTTGAGAGGATGATGACCTAGCTTCAGGTTTGTTTACCGAGGTTGAGGGTTTTGGGTTACTTGACTCGGAAATGAGTTCTTCGGAAGAAACCCTAGTTCGAACCTGCTCAGATTTCTTAGAAGGGACAGACATCGTTCCTTTGTGACAAACTAGGTTCGAAGGAGAGCTTTCTATTCTGTTGAGATTTAGGGAGATGAAGCGTTGCGATGAGATTGCTTTGGTAAGTCTTGATGTAGTCTCAATATAGTAAGGCGCCTGATTTTGAAAACTCTTTAAAGACCAATTACTAATTTTCTCCCTCCATAAAGACTTTCCTTTTAAAACACTCACATTAGAACTTGTTAACTCTGAGTGACCTTTCAGCATTCTGATATCATAGTTTAATGTTATAACATCATCTACAACATTACTAGCTGAATCTCCTTCAAGAGAGGTCCACTGATAGCAGTTGTCTTTGGTTCTGGCACCCTTCATAACAATCTGATTCTGCTCATCAGAAACCACACACTCATGCTTAGTGTAGTTTACCTTGTAACCTTCATCACACAACTGGCTTATGTTGATCAAATTTGCACTTAAGCCATTGACAAACATAACATTGTCAAGTTCAGGTCTACCATCACCTTGCACCTTCCCAACTCCTGCAACAACACCTTTTCCTCCATTGCCAAATATGACCTCATGAGAGGGGCAAGGTCTGAGATCATCAAACATGGATCTACATCCAGACATGTGCTTGGAACACCCACTGTCAAAATACCATGTTCCTTCTTTAGCCTCTTTGTCATCCAAGTGAGCCAATAAGCACTTCACCTTCTCCTTAGGTACCCATTGTTTAACAACTTTGGGCCTGTGCTCTCTCCATCTGTTTTGAGGCTGAGGGTATCCATGCAGCTTGTAGCAAGAGTACTGCATATGTCCAAATCTTCCACAATAGTAGCATCTTACCCTTTCATCTCTGAATCTTCTGCCATGATGAGATTGCCTATGCTGCCATCCATGATGTGGTCTCCTCCTACCATAACTCCCCTGCCATCTATTCTGTTGATATCTTCTCCCATAAGACGGCTGAGAATGTTGTTTCCTGGATTGTCTCCCATGATGGTATGGCTTTCTTCTTCCATATACATAAGGAACAACATTGGTGTATCGATACCCATAACCATACCAGTTGTCCTGATGTTGAGACATCTGATGAGACATGTGCTGTTTGAACTGAGCAGCTTGCATGCTCTCATGGTATTGAGGGGGCATATACTGACTAGCTCCCTGTGGCTGCTTCCTCTTCTGATAGGGACCAGTCTTCTTCTTAGGTTGTGAAACATCAGCTTTCTTAGGGGTAGGATCCTGCTTCTTTGGCTGATGTTGAGATGAAAGTTGTGACACTTCCTTCTTTGAACCTGAAGTGTTTCCTTCTGAAGTTCCCTCGTCCTCAGCCATATAACCTATCCCAGCTTTATCTCCAGCAGCTTTTTCTGACTGAAGTATCTTGTCAAGTGTGTCTGTACCACAGCTCAACATCTTAACAGACTTGGTCATTTGATCAAGATGAGCTCTAACTAGCACCACTTCATTTTCAAGATCAGTCTTTTCATTCTCTAGCTGAGCAATCTGTTGCTTGTGGCACTTGTTTTCTTAACAAATCTCAACACTCTTTAAACACAGCTCTTGATAGGTAGATGCCAACTCCTCATAAGTTACTTCTCCATCACTAGAATCATCATCAGAAACAACAGCTCCTGTTAAAGCTCTCACATGCTTTGCTGACTCGCCTTCACTTTCACTATCAGAGTCAGACCAGGAAACTGTCATGCCCTTCTTCTGCTTTTTCAAGAAGGTGGGACATTCTTTCTTGACATGTCCATACCCTTCGCACTCAAAGCACTGCACTCCTTTATCTTGGGCAGTTTTCTCTTCATCCTTCTTGCTGGTGTCAGAAGTGATGTTCTTGACATTAGGCCTGGAGTTATTATTCATTCTCTTGAATACTTTGGTGAACTGTCTTCCCAACATCACTATGGCCTGAGATAAATCCTCCTGGGATTCAGAGCTCTTTCCTTTATCTTCTTCATTATTTGACACCAGGGCTATACTCTTTGGCTTCTTTTCTGGTTCTTCTTCATTCAACCCAAGCTCAAAGGTTTGAAGAGATCCAATGAGCTCATCAACTATCATCTTGCTGATATCTTGTGATTCTTCAATGGCAGTAACCTTCATCTTATACTTCTTAGGTAGGGACCTAAGGATTTTCCTCACAAGCTTTTCATCTGACATCTTCTCTCCAAGAGCACTAGATGCATTGGCCAGCTCAAGAATACTCATGTGGAAATCATGTATAGACTCATCTTCCTTCATCTTCAGGCTTTCAAATTTTGATGTTAAAATCTGAAGTTTTGACATCTTGACTCTAGATGTTCCTTCATGAGTAGCCTGCAAGATGTCCCATGCTTCTTTAGCAACTTCACAGGTATTGATTAACCTGAAGATGTTCTTATCCACTCCATTGAAGATAACATTCAGAGCTTTGAAATTTCCAAGGGCAAGCTCATCTTCCTCCTTGGTCCACTCTTCTTCAGGCTTTGGCTTAGAGGTGCCTTCTTTATCTTTGCCAGCATCATCCTTCTCACACATGACAGGAGCTTTCCATTCTTTAATAACAGCCTTCCAAGCCCTACTGTCCAAGGATTTTAAGAAGGTGGTCATCCTTGGCTTCCAATAGTTATAATTGGATCCATCCAAAATAGGGGGTCTGTTGACGAATCCTCCAACTTCTTTGTCCATCTTTTCACCAGAAAGTAACTTCCCTAGATCTCACCCAGAGACAGACAGGATGCCTGCTCTGATACCAATTGAAATTCTGGTATCAGACGTGTGATGTTAAGGTGTGATGTCACAACAACACACTCTGCACAATGGACAACAATAACAGTAAAATAACACCAAGAATTGTTGACCCAGTTCGGTTACAACCAACCTACTCTGGGGGCTACCAAGCCAGGGATGGAATTCACTACTTGTAGATATAATTTACAGACTCAACAACCTGTTGACAATCTCCTAAACTTATACTCTACTAATGACTTCCTACCTAAGAAACCACTTAGGTATGAGAACACCACTCAATCCCTTACAAACACTCAAAGAACCCACTTTGAGTACCCTTGATCTTACTTCACAGTTTCGATCAAATCACACAACTCTCTTTGCTTCACAGCTTTAGAGAGGACAGATCACCAATTCACCCTTGAATGGTTTACTCACGATTCGTACAATTATCTAAGACACTCAGCCTCTGCTCTTGATCTTCAATCTGTACTTTTTCCTTTGGTCTTGTGCGCTTTATATAGCTCCTGAATTGGGCTTGGACTTGTCACCATATTTGATCAGATTTGTTAATTAAAACTGAATCTTCAAAACAGATTTTATCCCCAAAATCTTTTTAAATCTTCAACCTTTTAATTCTCCAACAGATCTGCAATCAAATCTCCCATGTAACAGAAAATATCTATCCCAAGATATTCTCATCCAATGAGTCAACCACTCTCCACAATTCCAGCTAATACGCGTGCCCTAATAACATGTCCTGCTGTTATTAATTCTGCAGGTCTGATGTTACAACATCACCTGTGTGACATCAGACATCCAACTTCAGCACTTAACTACTTAACACATTCCAGTGTTAAGACTTCAATGTTACAACATCAGCACCTTGACATCAACATTGAATAACCTTTGTTTTACCAAAATTCCAGCCAATCCAGGAACTATCATTACCAGTTCGATCTCAGGCTCTGACACATATCTGAGCATAGGTGTTGACCTACCCATCTTGTACAGCGTGTCCAAGATTATGACGTACCGGGAAGCTATCCTTTTAATCTTTCGGGCTTCATTAACGTCTTCAGGTAATATTTCCTTGGTCAGATAGCTGATGATGGGTCTCGTCCATCCTTGGACATCCTCTATTGTTAATACTTCCTCTGATTGAATGCTGGGTGCTTCGAGAACTTCTTGGATCACAGTCTTATTCATTCCTTAATTCTTTGAGATTGCTAATTGGGCTAGGAGGTCGGCCCAGGTCGGCCCAGGCATTATCTTCTCTTGGGATATAGACGACTTCAAATTTTGAGAACGCTTTGGATATTCCCGAAGCTTTCTGAAGGTACTTTATTAGGGTGGAATCCTTCGTCTGGTACTCGTTCTTCATCTGTCTGACCACTAGCTGGCAGTTGGTCTTCACTAATAAGTGTGTTACTCCGACTTCTCTCGCCAATTTCACTCCGGCAATCAAGGCTTCATACTCTGGCTGGTTGTTGCTAACCTAAAAATTGAAACATAAAGAGTATTCTAATGTTAGATCTCCGGGTCCTTCCAGAATTATTCCGGCTCCGCTTCCCTTGAGATTTGAAGATCCATCTACATAGAGGATCCATCTGTTTGAGATCTCTTCTCCAGTTGGTGCACTTAATTCTACCATAAAATAGGCCAATGTCTGTGACTTGATACTGGTTCTGGGCACAAAGTTGATGTCATACTCGGAGAGCTCTACTGCCCACTTGACTATCTGTCCTGCTAAGTCGGGCTTTTTCAGTATTTGTTTGATTGGGTAATTCATCTTCACTGTGATGGGGTGACCTTGAAAATAATGTCTCAGCTTCTGGGCTGTGATAACTACTGCCAGTGCCAAACGTTAAATCTTATATTACCTTAGCTCTGCCCCTTTTAGAACTTTGCTGATAAAATACATGGGTCGCTCTCCGTCTTCTCCATCTTGTACTAAAACCAAACTCAGAGCTTTATCCGTGACCAACAAGTATAAGACCAAAGGTGTGTTTTCTTTGGGCCTTACTAGGATAGGAGGCGAGGACAGAAAAAACTTTACTTCTTGAAAGGCTTCTTCGTATGCCACTGTCCACTTAAACTCCTTAGACTTTCTTATAGAGGCAAAGAAGTGTATCGATTTGTCTCCTGCACATAATAAAAATCGTGAGAATGCAGCTAGTCTCCCGGTCAACCGTTGGACCTTCTTTTTCGTGGTTGGAATTCTCATATCTATTATAGCCTGGAATTTGTTCGAGTTCGCTTCAATTCCCTGGCTAGTCAGCATAAATCCGAGGAACTTCCCGGCTTGCACTCCAAAGGTACACCTATCCGGGTCCAGTCTCATGTTGTAGCTTCTTATGGATGAAGATGGTCGGATTATACCTGAGTGAATCGCACACTCAAAGATACAACAGAGTTGCCACCAAACTTTATTTAGTCCTAGAGGACAGGAAAAATATCGATAAAACCCAAAGCGAAGAAACGGGTAAGGGGGTCGGTTATGCGAAAGGAAGGTACTAGCACCTTACACATCCATCGTACTCGACGGGAACCATTTCGCTTGCTTCTAGGCTTGGATGGGTTATCTATCTAAAGGCTTCTAGTTAAAAGATGATGAGAGAGCTTAAAAAAAGGAGAGAGAGAGAGAGAGAGAGAGAGAGAGAGAGAGAGAGAGAGAGAAAGAGAGAGAAAGAAAGAAAGAAAGAAAGTGCTCGTGGAGGATTAGGGTCCTCGTGCCTACGTACCGTCATAGTGCAATAAGGAAATCAGAGCACCGTAGTTCCGGGAATCAGGGAAGAGAAGAAGAATGAAAGAAGGTGGAAGTGTGCTCGCCAAGATCATCGCAATCTTATGTCTACGTATCATACATTCGAATGAATGCAGAATCAGAGCTTCCGTAGTTTGTGGAACTAAGATGGAAAAAGAAAAGGAAAGGTGGTGTCAAAACCAAGAGCGAAAGGAGGAGAAAGATCCACTAGGGATACAAAAGAATTGGTGTCAGAAAGAAGTGCAAAGGAAAAGTAGTAACTGTGCTGAGGATAAAGGGCAAAGATAAAGTGCAAGAATGGTGTAGAAACCAAGAAGATAAAGGATCAAAAGGATAACCGCGACTCCACTGGGGAGTAAGAGAACAAAGTGATTGTGCTGAGAACCAGAGGGTAAACGACCCTGCTGGAGGATCCAAAAACAAGAGAATAAGGGTGTACCGAGCGATTTTTGTCGGTGACGCGACCACCTTATTGCTGGTTTTTAGGTTTCTCCCCACAATGAGAAGGGGGTGCTACTTTCTGATTTCTTATTTATCCCGTGAAGCTGGAAGGGAAAGGGAAGCTATCTAAAACTAACCTTGCACGCAGATGTTTAACTGAACAAACGCTTTAAAGAGATTGGGGAGTTCGGGGTCAGGTTATACAATGGGGAGTTGTCAATTACCCATCCTATATGTGGTTAACCACAGGATATTAGCTTTAGGTTTTGCTTTATACTTGATGGTGTTTATCCGTTAATGGGTTGGGAAAGTTTCTTGGGAAGTATGAGAGAGAGAGAGTGAGTTTTTGTTGATGTTCGGGTGTTTTTGGTAAGGTACTGGACCTAAGTTTTGATTGGTATGAAGGTACTGGACCTAGAGTTTTTGATTAGTATGTTCGCTAAGATTTCGCAATCTTATGCCTACGTATTCCCGTTTAAAAGAAACAGGGAAATCAGAGCAATCGTAGTTCCTCCTATTCTAAGGGAGGAAAAAGATGTTTGGTGTCTTGTTCAAAGCCCAAGATTGAAGCTAAAAGGTTTTACTAAGAGAGAATTTGTCATCTCTAAAGAGGGATTGGACTTTCTCTGAGGGGATTGTTGATTTTTGTGTGCCTTGATCAAAGCCCAAGGTTGAAGCTAAGAGGTTGATTGATTCCCCATAGGGAAGTCCTTATACAAAGCCTAAGAGGAGGCCGAAAGAGATTTGGCTCTTTGGGGATGTCATTATACAAAGCCTAAGAGGAGGCTGGAAGTTTGACTTTTCCGAGGAAAGTGTTCTATCTGTCTTGTACAAAGCCCAGGATTGAGGCTAAAAAAGGGATTTTGACTCCGCTGGGGAGGTTTGTATGTGTCTTGTACAAAGCCCAAGATTGAGGCTGAAAATGGGAAATTTAACTGACTCGGATGAGGATATTTTTATGTGTCTAGTACAAAGCCCAAGATTGAGGCTGAAATGAGTTTGACTCTGCTGGAGAGTATTTCTCAAAGCTTAAAAGAAGGCTGGGAGGAATTAAGTCTCCTGGGGAAGAGATTTGTCCCAAGCTTAAGAGAAGGTTATGAAGATTTATGTCTTGTACAAAGCCCAAGATTGAGGCTAAAAAGGTTAACCCAACAAGAGAGTTATTGACTCAACAAGAGAGTCTGAAAAGGTGATTGACTCAACAAGAGAGTCTTAAAAGTGGTTGACTCAACAAGAGAGTCTGAAAAGTGATTGACTCAATAAGAGAGTCTGAAAAGGTTAGCTCCGCTAGGAAGAATCATTGTACAAAGCCCAAGAGGAGGCTGGCTATGCTGAGGAAAGATCATTATACAAAGCCTAAGAGGAGGCTAGCTTCTGCTGAGGATTATTGAGATCTCGAGGCAGGTCCAAATGGGGAATCAACTCTTGTTGAGGGTTACAGAAGAGTTGTGGTATCAGATGCCTTGAGGTTCTGATTTGGGATAGTGTTATACTGACCCTGGCTTGGGAATTTTTAGGAGAGAGACTAGGTTTTAGAACCCATGGGTTTTAACTCTACAGGAGATTTATCCAGAGTGACCGGGGTTTTTCCTATGTTTTTAAGGAACTTGAGAATGTCTTTGAGACTCAAGGTTTAGACTGTCCAAGTCTACTGGTGTGGAAGAGTTTTATCTTTTGTATGATGCCCAAGAGGAGGTGGGTGTTTTAAGGGATGAGAATCAACCCTAAATTGGTCTGATATTTGACACTGGAAAGACCGCTCAAGCAAAGGATGACTAATTTATGTCTTATACCTTTAGGAGGTCTTTAGGGTCCTTGTATTAAGCCCAAGAGAAGGCATGAGAACTTCCTAAGAAGCCAGAGGGTCCTTGTACAAAGCCCAAGAGGAGGCGAGGATGCTTTTAGGAAACCTGTGGGTCCCAAACCAAAAAAATTTCAAGAAATGCTATTCACAGAGAATAGATCATTTAGTGAAAGTTCTGAGGTTTGAAGAAATTCAAGAGATGCTATTCACTGAGAACATCTCAACTCTGGGGAGTAGAATTTCTTTGACAATTTCTAATAGTGACAGCCTGAGAAAAGGTTCACCGAGAATACTGCCTTTCTCTTTGTTCCATATTGTTTAAGCCCAAGAGAAGGCAAGACTGTATCTGGAAATCCTATGGGGATCTAGTATTAACTGTATTCAAGAGTGACCGACTGACTTTACCTAGTTCTAGACCTAGTTGCCGGGGAAAACTCTAAATAACTATACTAGTATAAATACAGTTGATATATGACAAGTATTTAAAAGGATATGAAAGAAGACTTACAGAGGAGCAACTTTCCACAATACAGTTATATATATTAAAGCATGTAAAAAGAAAGCCGATAAAAACTTACAGGTGAGCAAGCTTCCATGTTGTATTGTTAGTTGTTCAAAGAAATTAAAGAAAGTTTTGATAACAACATATATTTGAACTTAAATCAAAACGGAAGTTGTTTTTGGAAAGATTGTTGGGGCTTATACTCAAGGAGAGGCCCAAGGTTTAATAGTGATCATACCGTTGTTTTGAATATCGTATCGGGACTTATACAACGACTGAGGCCCAAAGCGGTTTTTTGTACAAAGGGATGAGTCTTACAACTCAAGGAGAGGCCCAAAGAGGTTTTGAAAAAGAAATATGGGACTTACAACACGAGGGGAGGCCCAATGAAAGATAGTGATCACAACGTCGTTTTGAGAATCGCAGAGGAACTTATACAATGACTGAGGCCCAAAATTATTTTTGTACAACAAGGGATTGGGTCTTACACTCTATTAGAGGCCAAAAGTGTTTTAAAAGGTTTGATAAAGATCAAGAACCAAAGAAACCCTAATTTCATTTTCTTTTAAAAGTAATCCTTTTAATAAAATGAATAAAAATGACAAAAATACCAAATAAGTCTAAATAAACTACTTGTATTTTTTATTAAGGTTTAAAAAATGAGGTTTCAATCACAAGATTATTTAGGACTCATTTGATTTTGATTTTCAAGATGAATATTCATTTTTGAATTCTTTAAAAATAATAAAAATGAATTTATTAATAAAAATATCAATTATATTAAATAAATAATATAAAATTTGATTTTTTTGTGAAATAAAATATTTTAACATTTTTGTGATTTTTTGCAAAAAGAGTAAATAAAAAATAATTAAAATTGAGAGAGAAATTAATTTTCCAAATCATTTAAAATAATATGACAAATATTTAAAAAATGGAAAAAGTGGTAAAAAAAAGGGTCTTGGGCGAGGGGGATTCGAACCCCAGACCTCCTAGCTAAACACATGAGCACGCAACCACTGGGGTGGTGATACATCCGTGTATCAAACCCACCCCATAAATATATAAGGGGTGCCTTGTTTTAGGCCTGACCAAGGCAAGGTAAGGCAAGTTCTTGGGCCAAAAACGTAAAGGCTGTAACTTTCTCATTTCGCCATGGATTGAGACAAAATTTAGGTCTATTCTGCCTAGAATTTCACAAGGAATCCAATGGTGCCCTTGGTTTTTTCAGATGAGGTCTCCATTTTAAAACCCAATGGTGGTTTTGAAATAGGCCATGATTTGCATTTTCTATGCTACCTCATGGTATAGGCCAGAATTGTATGATGAATTGATTCAAACACAACATATACAACGTGTATGAGATGTTTATGAGCAGTGGACTACAAAGCAATGCATAATTCAAAGAGTTCAAGTTGTGATGCTTACCTCTTTGGGAGCTTTTTGTGCTATCTGCCAAGTTTCTTGTGCCAGAAGTAATTTGATGCTTTAGACACTCTCAATTGATCCCTTAGAAGCTTTTAGAATGGTTGAAACTAGTTGGAATCTTCAGGAACAAGTTTGAGCTCTTTCTTGCAAAAGGGGCAAAAGTGACTAATATGGCAACTCTCTCAAATGGTGTTCCAGATGTGGGGAACCATTTGGGACAGTTCAAGGATGATATTTGAAGTGTGTTTGAGGTTTTATCTGGTTTTGAAAGTGACTGAATCAAGACATGGCTTGAAAAATGCAAAAAAGTCCAATTTTGAGGTTTTGGAAGTGGACTTTGAGATTTTGGTGTTACAGGTCACATGTTAGTGTTTGACTAGCTTAGATATAACATATTAGAGGTGTTTGGATCATGAGATGTGATGGAATTGCTCTCTAACTCAAAAACTCAGAGATACCTTGCAAAAGAAGGCATTTTGGCCTAAAGAGAGGGATTTTGAGGAAAGCATCAGTTTGGGTGCTTTGGTGTACTCAAACTGATCACAATTGATGTCTATTTATAGTGTGTCAAGTTTTTTTGGCATCAATAGTGAATGGAGGCTACAGCAGGCCTTTGGCCAATGTTATGCAAAAGGAATCTCAAGTCTCCTCTAGCCATTGACTTGAGATTAGAGCACATGCTTTGTATTTTTGGTTTAGAGATAAGTTTGGACTGAATTCAGTTGGAATAGACTCATTTCATGCCACCTTGATGCATTCATTAAAGGATTGGAAACAAAATTGGAGTCTTGGCACTTTTTAGCCCTTTTAGGTTTGGCACGGCTACTTGTAGATTCTTGGACTTGGGAGGCTTGGAGATCAGATCACCCCCCTTGGATTTGATCCTCAGATGTGTCCAAATTGATGCCAAAGTTATCAGATTTGGACAAATCGAGCAAAATGCACAAATTCTGCCTTGTAAAAACCAGTTCATAATGCCATGTTCCAAGGGTTGTATCTCCTTGGTCAAATGGAATTTGGAGATGATCTGGTACTTGTTGGAAAGCCCTTATGGCATACTTTAACTTTGATGTTCACCCCTAGACCTGGTTTGACTTGGATCAAGGTGAAAAATGTCCCTACATTTTGGAAAAAGTAAGGCAGATTCTGACTTAGTGAAAATTTCACTAAGTGTTGGAAAAGTGTCATTTTCATGTTTTTAGCCATTTTGATCACTCCATAACTAAATATCCATGAGGAATTGGAATGAGATGTAGTTGGCACTTTTGAAGTATGTAATGAGAGCTACAAATCCAGCTTTGGACCATCCAAAATGGTTGCTTGGATCTCAAGTTATGGTCCTTGGAAGTTGGTACCCTAGCCACTTTGTTCCATAACTTAGAAAAATTCTAAGTTTTTTATGGTTACCCTTTTTACAAGTTAACTCACTTTCTTTGATTTTTCTTGATGAATGATGATTTAAATCACATATTAACATTGTTTTAGGGTCAAGGAACCATAATTGTGAAAAATTCCAAAAAGTCAAACTTGATTTTGTGCACAGTTGACTTTTTATCGGATGAAATCCAAACTGTGCGATCCTTTGTGAAATCAAGTCCTTGACCTAAATCAAACCTAATGGATATATTCCATAGGTGTTATAGGGTGTATTGAATTATGTACCAAGGTTTGGGAGCATGTCCTGGTCAAAAGTCAAAGGTACAGTTGACTTTTTTCCTCGAAACCCTAGTTGTGGTCCTGATGAAATTGAAACTTGTGGATCAAGCTTCTTGGATCAATCCATTGTTGCAAATGGATCAATGTAGTGTATTGGAGACCCTCAAATCATGTCTTGAGGTCTTGACTCATGTTTTGTCCCAAAAGTCAACTTAGGGGTGAATTAGGTCAAGAAACCCTAATTCCTGATTTTTTGGGTAAATGCATCCCCTGAGGTTAAATTGACTTGATGATTGGGTCCATGAGGTCCCTTGGAGTATCTTGGGTTGTGCTTTGAAGCATTGGCTCATGCCCAGAGGAAAATTTCTATCTGGAGGCCTTGGTCGACCAAAACCCTAATTTGGTGACACTGGCGATCTTGAGGCTTGATCCACTTGAAATGTTGCAACCTTGTGCTTGATTCTTGATGTGGGAGTCCTCTTGATCCTTTATGGGTGTTTGAGAGGTTAGAAAAGTTGAAGATTATGTCATTTCTTAATTGATCCCTTGTCTAAGGCTCTGAGAGGGCTTGAAACCCTAATTCTTGATTGTGGTGAATGCTCAAACATCTCTGAGGATATTGAAGAGGCATGATGGCACATCCATATTGTGGTAATGATCCTCACAATGATGGGAAATCTTGGTGGTCAAAAGTTGGGGTATGACAAAGGGTTCGGTACATTAACTGATTGGCAGTGGTTAACCGAAGAGATAATAACTCTGGTGGGGAAAAAGGTTTGGTGTCAACAGACAAACTGCGATGAACCAAAGAAGAGAGTACTGAACCAAAAGAAGGTGTTTGACTCTGAAGGAATTTTGATATATTAACTGATAAACAGTGGTTAACCAAGGAAAACAAAGATTGCAACTCTAGGGAGAGAAAGGTTTTAACAGATAGACTGTGATCAACCAAAAGAATGGGTGTAGATCCAAGCGAAGGTTGTGACCTAAAGGGGATGTCAGTACCGACTGAACAAACAGTACTTGACCGACGAAGAACGGTATTGAACCAAAAGAGGTTGCTAACCACTGGGAATTCGGCGTTAACAGAGAAATTGTGATTAACAAAAAAGAATTGAGTGATTAACCAAGAGAAGGTGACTAACTCGAAGAGGGCTCAGTATTTTAACAGCCAGGTTGTGGTTAACTGAAAAAATGGGCGATTAACCAAGAGAAGGTGATTAATCCAAGAGGAAACTCAGTATGTTAACAGATAAACTATGGTTAACTGAGAAAAGGTGTAAATTGGTGTTTTAACTGACAGGCAGTGGTTAACCAATCAAAGGAAGAAGAACCAAGAGAAGGTTGCGAACTCCGCAAAAGTTCTGGTGCTTAACAGGAAGACTGTGTTTGACCAAAGAAAAAGGAATTGAGACTCTTCTGGGAAATAAATAGGCAATGATTGATCACAAGAACAGAAATATTGAAAGAGAGATTGAAATTAGCAAAAGTGATCAAGGATCGACTCGGTTGGGGATGAGATACGCTACCGCCTGGAGATAGAGGTGGCTAAGCCAGACACAGGGTCACTTGTCCCCTACCTAAAGTAGTCAGAATGAGAGTAGGAATTCTCTATTCTTATTCCTTCTCTAACACACATGGTGTAGTGCAGAAAGTGAAATGAACAACATAACAACTCCAAGTTATACAGTGCTCAAGTGTCGCGCGAAACTCCTACTCCGCGAGGAAGAGAGAGAACGAAAGCTCTAAAGGAAGCCTAAAGAGAAGCGTCAAAGGGATGATCAAATAATCAAAACAGAATTTCGATTAGTTAATCAAAAGGGAGAGCAATGCCAATAATTTTCCAAAATGAATTGAAAAATTATGAAAGCAAAGGGTGCATTATTCATTATACAAGATTAAGCTTATTCTTTGAAGAACAAACTTAATTCAAACATGAATGGAAATGCAAAACAGTAAAAAATGTCATTTAATTATGCATCACAAATTATGTTATTATGTGAATGAAAGTGTGAAAAAATGATCATGTTCATATTATGCCAAGAATGTGCACAAATACACAATTGATAAAATCGAGCAATGGAAAATTCACAAGCATGATTCATACTGAAGTGAAATGATTCATAAAACATCCTTAATCTTATCAAACCCTGGGAATTAAAAGAGGAAAACATAGCAAACACACTTGAAAGCTTAAAAATCTGCCTCTGGTACAGTGTTAATCGGTTAACCATATATGGTTAATCGGTTAACGCCATGAAAAATGCAGAAAAACGTGAAAAATAGACTGATTAACCGGTTAACCATATATGGTTAACTGGTTAACACTAGAGCAGTGGCAGAAATTTAATTTTTGAAAAGCACTTTTGGCCACTTATTGATTGTGCAATCACTCCTACGCTAGGGAAAACAATTATGCACGAAAATCAAGTTTAACAACAGCAAATAATCAGCAGTGGAATCAATTAACTCATCAAGATCATGGATCAAGTAATGACATAATCAATTCATACACAAAAAAACATCAAAACTACATCGCAAATGATACGAAAGTGTTCGAAATAGTAAAATGTGCAAAGAAGGACCAACCTACAAGGCTGAGATGTGCCTTGGATATTGTTGCAAATGAATCTTGATGAAGATAATCAAAGAAAACCAGAGGAATCTTCAATCGTAGTCGAATCGTATCAAAACCAATTAACTTCCGACGAATCTCCAAAAATATGAATTCACACCGTAGAATCTTGAGGCAAACACTTGAGATGAAACCAAAAGCCAATAAAACTCCAGAAAATCAAGTAGAATTGCAAGAGGATGAAGGTTAAGCTCAAGAAATAATCACTTTCAAAGTGAAAACGATTAATCTTTAATAGAGAAATTGAGCTATGGTGAGGTTTGGGAAGAAAATGGATATGAAGATGAAGAGGTTGTAGAAAAATTCAGAGAGAATGTGAGAGAATTGAGAGTGAAGTGTGAGAAATGTGTGAAATGGTTGAGGTTCTTGAAAAATGATTGAAAGTTTGTTTATATAGAGGCTAGGTATAGAGTGTGATTGGCTTGGAATGTGCTTTGGGGTTAGCTTTGGAGCTAGGTGGGGAGTTAGTTACACTTGACTCACCGAGTCAGCGGTTAACTCAGTT
The DNA here is from genome assembly GCA_022829125.1 of Lathyrus tuberosus. NCBI lineage: Eukaryota > Viridiplantae > Streptophyta > Magnoliopsida > Fabales > Fabaceae > Lathyrus > Lathyrus tuberosus. The sequence continues at coordinate 2,305,461 of JALAZF010000463.1, read as the reverse complement.
ACTTGGGAGGTTAACTCGGTGGAGCAATCTCAATGTAGATCCAAATCAAAGGTTCACATACTTGGAAACTAAGGAACATGGCGCACTTAATTCAAAATGATGCATTGTAGTAAATATCTTGGAGTGTCTTGAATGGTCTTGAACTATCTAGAATGTTCCACACAATGCTAGAGTAGAATAGACCAAAAGAGAGTGGAGAGAATTGCTGAAAGATGATGAAATTGCTGAATTTTTGCTGAACTAGCAGGTGTTAATCGATTAACCAAATAAGGTTAACCGATTAACAACTGTCCAAAAGTTGAATTTGGCGCTGTAAAAGGGTGTTAATCGGTTAACACCATATGGTTAACCAGTTAACCAGTCAAAAATTGCCCAATTTTGCTTGAAAAAGGTGTTATGACCATGGTTCCAATTTCCGACCTCTTGCTTTGATAAATAGGTATGAAAACCCTTGTTTTATGCTTGTGTTGATGATGTGATTACTTTGTGAGGATACAATTAATTAGGCTTAGCAAACCTGATATTCCTGCAACAAAACCATAGAGAAAAAGTGCTAATGCGTATGCCAGCGATGCAAATGCACATGCTTATGCAAAAGGAAAAAGGGAGGTCAAATTTCGGGTTACGACAGCTTCCTCTATTTAATCCTCTTGGACCTGAATGTATGAATTGCGCTAGCTTTTCGATGATTCGAGGTAGAAGGGGATTAAATAAAAGAGTAGCTCGAAAATTGGCGACGGTGACAAAAGAAAAGGTGCAAGTGTAGAGAGCTTGATAGGTGAAAGGTTTGCCTGAAAAATATGCTGAGGAGATGAATCAGGCCAAAAGGGAGTATGCGTGATGCATATGCTATGTATGTGTTGTTCTACATGATGCTTGGTATCGTGTTATGCAAAGGTGCTGGCTGAAGTGTTGTGCGGTGGCTAGGCAGGAATTGCAGCAAGACGAACTCGACATCTTCAATTGGGGAAAAAAATCCACGGATGATGATTCCGCTGGGGAAATAACTCAGAGATCCTAGATTTCCAAGTTATTACCACCCTTGTTGTGGATGAATAAACTGGTATGATCTTCAAACCACGACTAATTCACTCTGGGGGAATACTTTCCAAGGTCTAAAAAAATAATTTTCTCTGCTTGGAGAAAACAAGAAACTAAAACATAACGCTGCTGGGGGGAATGACGGTTTCGACCTGCTGGGAAAAATGCTCGCCCTTTTGCTGGGGGGCAAGAGAACAATCAAGTTTCCACTTGAGGGCATAATCCGATCACTTTACTGGGGACCTTATGGATCTGTTGGGGAAATGGAAGATAACCAACCTTTCCGAAGAATCATAATGGCGCTTACTGGAAAATGATGGCTATGCTGAGGAGATAACAACTTCTTCAAAAAAAAAACCATCACGGTGGTGGCCGGGCATTAGGCTTACCAATGGATATTATCGATCATCCCATAGGAGTGACCAACAAAATATGCAATGCACAATGCTTTCTCTATGGATTTGGCTTTTTATTATTCTCAACGTTTTATAGTATTATGTGATCACAAACAATCATTTATTTTGCAAACAAAATACTGAAAAGAAAACAATTGAGAAATCAAATGATGCATTTTTATTGTATATGAAAATACTGTACATAAGAGGTGTACGAGGATGCAAAAAACCTGGATGAGGAAATTTGCAATAAAATTGAGAAACAAAAGTAAACGGCAAATGGAAATTATGCTTTGCATTGATTACAACATTGGCTACCGTCCACTGCAAGTCTAGGTTCTAACGCCTTGCCCCAGTTGATGATGATTTGATTGCTCTGTTACCATCTGACATCCAGCTATGATGAAGAGAGACTCAGGTGCTCACAGTTAAATGCATTTATCCCTAATTTTTGCCTGGACATATTTCCATTTCTTTCGCCCACTGGGATACCCATTTTTGCCTAAGTCGCCCTTTCGGGTTTTTAACTTAGCGGGCCATTATTATTATTTTTTTGGCATTGTCCCTAACTTTTGCATGGACATTTCTTTTTTTTGGTCCATCGGGACACCCATTCTTGCCTAGATTGTCCTTGCGGATATCAATCTAGTGGGCTTTTTATCCATTTTTTTCAGGCATAATATTTTTTGACTATATCGGAGTTCACGGGCGATGGCAAGTCCTCCCCATCCATGGTGGTGAGGATCAGGGCTCCGCCTGAGAAGGCCTTCTTGACAACAAAGGGTTCTTCATAGTTGGGAGTCCACTTGTCTCGTGGATCCGAGTGAACAGGTGAATACCTCTTGAGCACGAGTTCGCCTTATTAGAACGCTCGAGGGAGAACTTTCTTGTCAAAAGCTCGCTTGAGGCATCTCTGATACAATTGACCATGAAAAACAGTTGTAAAGCGCTTCTCTTCGATGAGATTCAGTTGGTCGTATTTGGATTGAACCCATTCGGCTTCATCAAGATCTGCTTCCATGATGACTCTGAGCAAAGGAATCCCGACTTCAATTGGTAAAACAACCTCCATACCATACACAAGCGAATACGGAGTTGCCCCAGTAGAAGTACGAACTGAAGTTCTGTAGCCATGTAGTGCAAAGGGAAGCATTTCATGCCAATCTTTGTATGTCTTGACCATTTTCTGGACAATCATCTTGATGTTTTTGTTTGCTGCTTCGATGACACCATTCATCTTGGGCCGATATGGTGAGGAGTTGTGGTGCTCGATATTAAATTCTTGACACAACTCTTTCATCATATTATTATTCAGGTTGCTGGCGTTGTTAGTGATAATGCTGCTAGGAATACCATAGTGACAAATTATCTCTTTCTTGATAAATCTGGCAACCACTTATCGTGTAACATTTTCGTAAGAAGCAGCTTCAACCCACTTGGTAAAGTAATCGATAACAACTAGAATGAATCGGTGATCGTTGGAAGCCTTCGGTTTGATCATTCCAATCATATCAATACCCCACATAGAGAATGGCCAAGGTGAAGTCAAGACATTCAATGGAGTAGGAGGTACATGAATTTTGTCACCATTGATTTGGAATTTGTGACATCTTTTGGCAAAGTTGTAACAATCTACCTCCATTATTGTCTAATAATACCCAGCTCGAAGGATCTTCTTGGCAATAGCAGGACCTTTAGCATGTACACCCTCATAGCCCTCATGTATGGACCTTATGATCGTGTTTGCTTCGTGTCTATCCATGCATCTAAGCAACACGGAATCATAATTCCTCTTATACATTATACCACCACTTAAGAAGAATTTGGCGCATAGCCGCCTAAGAGCTTTCTTGTCGGTGATAGTAATACCTTCGGGATATTCCTATTTTTCCAGGTATCTCTTGATGTCGAAGAACCAAGGCTTGTCATCAGACTCGTCCTCGATTGCGCTGGTTCGTTCAAATGATCAATGCGGATAGAAGGAGCTTCATTTTTCCACTTGACTTTGAACATGGATGCCAGGGTGGCAAGAGCATCAACTAATTAATTTTCCTCTTTGGGGATATGATGAAAAGAGATTTCATCAAAGTAAGGAATCAATTTCGCGATGTGTTTTTGGTACGGAACCAGCTTGGAATCCCGAGTCACAAAGTTCCCTCTGACTTGGCCAATGACCAAAGCAGAATCTCCATAGACCTCAAGAATCTTGATTCTCATGTCAATTGTCGCTTCAATACCGTAGATACATGCTTCGTATTCAGCCTTATTGTTGGTGCATGCAAAGCATAATCTGGAGGTGAAGGGAAGGTGAAAACCCGTTGGAGAGATGGGGATATCACCAATTCCACGCCCTTTGGCATTGGAGGCACCTTCGAACACGAGCGTCCATCGCGCCCCTGGTTCGGGTCCAATGTCAGGGTCTGGAGTCTCATAATCTCTGATAAACAAAACATCCTCATCGGGAAAGTTAAAATTCATTTATTGATAACCCTCCACAGGTTGATGAGCAAGGTAGTCAGACAAGACGCTCCCTTTTATTGCTTTCTGGGTAACATGTTGGATATCATACTCAGTTAATAGCATTTGCCACCGAGCAATCCTTCCAGAGACAACAGGCTTTTCGAATATGTACTTTATCGGATCCATTTTGGATATCAAGAATGTAGTATGGCAAATCATGTATTGTCTTAGGCGTCGAGCGGCCCAGACCAGAGCACAGCAAGTTTTCTCCAAGAGTGAGTACTGGTCTCACAATCAGTGAACTTCTTATTCAGATAGTAAATTGCATGTTCTTTTCTGCCAGTGTCATCATGTTGACCCAATACACATCTCATCGATTCATTGAGAACAGTGAGATACATGATTAAAGGCCTACTAGGAACCGGCGGTACTAAGATCGGTGGTTCTTGCAAGTATTATTTTATTTTGTTAAAAGCTTCTTGACAATCATTGTTCCATTCGACCGATTGATTTTTTCTTAGTAATTTAAACATCGGTTCACAGGTAGCCGTCAAGTGAGAAATGAATCGTGAGATGTAGTTAAGTCTTCCTAGAAAGCCACAGACTTCTTTTTCTGTTTTGGGAGGCGGCATGTTCTGAATTGCCTGAACCTTGTCAGGATTAACTTCAATGCCCTTATGACTCACAATAAAGCCCAACAATTTACCAGATCGAATTTCGAAGGTGCACTTCGTAGGATTCAACCGTAGTCTGAACTTTCGGAGTTTGTCAAACAATTTCTTCAGATGAACCAGGTGATAATCTTCAGTTTTGGACTTGGCAATCATATCATCCACGTAAACCTCAATCTCTTTATGGATCATATTGTGAAAGAGGGTTGCCATGGCACGTTGGTATGTTGCCCCTATATTCTTCAAACCGAATGGCATGACTTTGTAACAATATGTACTTCATGGCGTGATGAAAGTAGTCTTCTCCATATCAGCTGGGGACATCTTGATCTGATTATATCCTGAGAAATCATCCATAAACAAAAAGACAGAGAACTGCGATGTATTGTCTACCAAGACATCAATATGAGGCAGAGGAAAATCATCTTTCGGGCTTGCCTTGTTGAGATCTCGATAATCCACACACATTCTGACCTTCCCGTCTTTCTTTGGAACCGAGACGATGTTGGAAATCCATTCAGGATACTCGGAAGTGGCTAGGAACCCAACGTCAAGTTGTTTCTTTACCTCTTCTCTAATTTTGAGTGCCATGTCAGGTCTAGTCTTCCTTAATTTCTACTTGACAGGAGGACATCCGGGCTTGAGTGGCAAGTGATGCTCAACGATGTTGGTATCCAACCCAGGCATATCTTGATAGGACCATGCAAAGATATCAACATACTCTTTCAATGACTTGACCAACTTGGAGTGTACATGCTTAGCGAGGATGCACCAACCTTGATTTCTCTTCTGACCTCATCAGTACCAAGATTAACAACTTCCACTGGCTCTTTGTCTGGCTGAATCTCTTTCTGCTCGTGCTCAAGGAGCCTTGCCAGTTCAGCCGATAATTCATAATCTTCCTCCCCACCTTCTTCGGCTTGGTTGATTCGAACCCCAGAATTACAATGGATGTTTGCCATGTTGTTATCAATGCATTTATTTGTTCTGTATGTTTATGAATATGATTAGAATGAGCTATTTTGAAAAGGTGAAAATAGAAGAAACTTTTGTTGTTTGTTTGTGAAAAAGCAAAATAAAGAAAGAAAATATAGCATGATTTTGAATGCAAAAAAACTTTTATTTATTAATCACATAATATTGCAAAAGCGGGGGGCCCTTTACAAGCTATTATCTCGTCTCGGGTGAGGACGAGGGAATGAGAAAGCAAAAAGGCATTACATGTTTATTGGGAAAACCACAGGAATCACAGTAAATGTCCAATTGTTAAGCTGGAAACCTGGCGGGCACTTGCGCACAAAACTTGAAATCTGGTTGCTAGGACCAACATCATCAATAACTGCCACGATGTCACCCTTTTGAAAACCCGCGCTATTGAACTTGATCAAGCTGTACTGCTTCTGACCATGTGTGCTAGATTGTCGATCAGGACGATAACCCAATCCAAAACGATAAATGTTTTCAACCACATCAATCACATACCCCCAGCCAGGCAAGGTACCTTTCTAGATGGTCTCGTTAGCACTCTTGGTGGATGCCAAGGTCATTTGTGGTGATCTACTTTGATTTGTTGAAGCAGAACTGGCATCTTCGAACTCAAGACACTGCAATGGCACCTCAGCTATGCCTTCATCAGTCTTGACGTATCGGAAAGACGATAACTCACTTACAAACATATCCTCTTCACCACAGATAATGACTAGCTGATCATCAAACATGAATTTCAATTTCTGATGCAACGTGGAAGTAACTGCCCCTGCGGCGTGAATCCACGGGCGACCCAATAAGTAACTGTAGGCGGGATTGATATCCATCTCTTGGAAAGTAATGGTAAACAAATGCGGTCTAACCTTAATGGGTAAATCCACTTTCCAATAACTTGCCTCCGAGAACCATCAAAGGCTCTGATGATTAAAGCGCTTGGCCTTATCTTGCTTTCTTCCATCAGTAATTGGCTCAATGTGCTCTTAGACATCACATTGAGTGAAGAACCGATATCCACAAGAACACGAGATAATAAAATGTCTATGCAAGTTACGGATATATGCAGTGCTCGATTGTGGGAAGCTCCTTCAGGAGGTAATTCTGATTTATTAAAGCCCAAGTATCTGCTTGCAGTTATAATGGCCACTACATCATCGAACTCGACAACGGATATATCATGCATCACGTGGACAGTGTTCAAAACTTTCAACAAAGCTGATCTGTGTGCAGGCGAACTCATGAGTAAGGACAAAATTGAGATCCTTGAGGGCGCATACCCCAGCTGATCTACAATCTTAAAATCACTTTTCTTGATCAGCTTTAGGAACTCTTGATCATCGATCATCTCTTTGTTCTTTGAAGCATCCTTAAATTGAACAGTTGGCACTGGTACTGTAGTAGATGCCCATTGCTGAACAACAGGGGTAACAAATGTAGGCTTCTCCTTGGGAGGAACAACAGTTGGAACTTGTGCTGACTTTGTAGTGACCTTCGGAGTGAACAGCCGTCCACTACGAGTCATACCCCTAGTGGTTGTAACATTCACAATCCCAGACTCAGCAAACCTTATCTCTTGACCTCCAGAAAACACAGTTGATCCATACCTCCAAGGTACCTCCTTAGAATTCTGATACGGAAATGGTTTTGGTGGGCAAACAACGATAGGTTATATTTTCGTTTTAGGGGATTCAACAGGAACCTTCTTATAGATGATGGTGAATGGACCGATAGTAGCGACTTCCTTAACAGACTTAGATCTGGCAAATTGAACTTCACCTCGATTCATTAGAATTTGGACGCAACGTTTCAGCCTTTGACATTGGTTAGGATTATCGTCACAAACCTGACACTTACCATGCAGCACTTTCAACAACCCATGTTCATTCAATCTCTTGATAACCACAGTCATTGGGGTCTTTACCTCATCAACATCAATGATCAACTCAGCGCTTGAATTATCCTCAATCATATTAACCGTAGGTCCATAGTGATTGGGTAACAGAATGTGCTGAATGTTAGGACCTTCTTCAGTAAAAGTCAAAATCTTTTGATCAATGAGCTCCTGAGCCTTGGTTTTGAAAACAACATAGTCCTCTGTCGCATGTCCTATATATCTAGAGTGGTAAGCACAAGACGCATTTGGATTATGCTTAGGATGGAATGGAGGAATCACGGGTGCGATTTCCTTGGGAAAAATTGCCCCTTGATGAACCAAATAAGGGAATAATTCAGTGTAGGGCACTGGAATTCTGTCAAAGTTTGGACGCTTGCGATTTCCTTGATTGTTGTTGTTTTGACGGTTTTAATTCTGCTAATTTCTGTTATTTTGATGAGGCTGTTGTTGATGTTGCGGTTGCTACTGATTCTGAGCATTCTGGACTGGTTGTTACAGATGATACTGGTACGGAGGTTGTTGATATTGTGCAGCAGCAATGTACGGATATAAATAGTATGGAATGGGAGCCATGGGTGCTTGATATTGAGGAGAAACTTTAGCTGTCACAGCGTTGGCTTCACCTTCCTTTTTCTTTGATTGACTGTTCTGAGATTTTCTGTTGGCCGGCTGTTGGGAAGCAGCTCCAAGAATCTTTCCAGTTTTAACCCGTTCTCAATCCTTTCACCAATGGTTACGATGTCAGCGAAGTTTGATGAGGAACTACCCACCATTTTCTCATAGTAGGATCCCTGCAATGTACCTATAAAGATTTCAACCAACTCATTGTCAGAGAGAGCAGGTCGCACACAAGATGCCATCTCGCGCCATCTTTGTGCATACTCTTTAAATGTTCCAGTTGAGCACTGAGATTGGTTTTGCAACTGTAATCTGGTAGTCCCCAGATCAAGATGGTATTTGTATTGTTTCAGGAATGCTTTAGACAGATCCCTCCAAGTACGAATTTTGTTGCGTTCTAAGCCCATGTACCAATCCAATGAAACACCAGACAAACTATCTTGAAAACAATGAACTAACAATTCATCATTATCAATATAGGATGCCATCTTCCTGCAGTACATAGTGATGTGACTACGTGGGCAACTCAAACCTTTACTTTGGAAGCTCAGGTATCTTGAATTTCTGCGGCAGTACAACATTTGGAACTAAACATAAGTCCTTGGCCTCTATGCCAAAAGCAGAAAACCCTTCAATAGCTCTGATACGGTCTTCCAACAACTTGTAACCAGCAGATCTATTCTGATCAGCAAGCCTGACAAGAATCTGAGGATTTGGCAGCTGAGATGCGGCTGGAGCATGCACTTGCGGAGTAGTAAATTGAGAAGGGTATACCAATCCCTGATTAACCATCTGACCAACATTCTGACCCATCTGAACACCAAACGGATAATTCGGAAGAGGTTCCACGGCAGCTGTCGATGCCCCAGGGTAGAGCATTCTAGAATGAACATTCTGAACAGCAGTGTGAGCAGCTTGGGATGAAACTGGAACATGAATAGGAGGGCCCCTATACACATGCTCATCATCATCAGGAATTTCAATGTCAGTCAACACAGGAGTCTGACGAGTCTGAACCTGAAGATTCTCATGATCATCATTCACCAGTGGAGGTGGAACCGGAGTAGGCATACCCCACGGATATGCAACAGCATTCTCATTAGGCATGGGCACAACAAAAGGCTGATATGGTACGAAGGCACCACTATTTGCAATCTGAGGAGTGAAATTCGGAGGCATGCCCTAAGGAAAAGCAACAGGCATTTTGTTCAACCCGGATTGAGAGTTTGATGGATAAATAGTGGGCTGAATCACAGACTCAACCGGCACTTCAACAGTAGCAGGAGAAGAAACAACAGTCGGCATAGCAGTAACAACAGGAGAAACAGTCACAGCGGAAGTGACAATGGTGGCATCAGTGGCACCTGCAACAACAAAAGTAGCAGCAACGACGTCCTTCTGAGCAGAAGGAACTCCATAATAACATCCATATTGGTCCAAAACTGATCCATCCGACCCTGGAATTGAGCCAAAGTTTCCTTATAGGCAGCGTTCTCAGCTTCAAAATCAGCCATGATTTTGGATTTGCTTGAGCGGGTGAAATTTCGATGTTGAGTCGTCGTCTTGCTACAGGGCTGAGACGGATAGTGGTGAGCAAAGGTTTTTCGGATGAAGGGACGTGCATATGTGTGCAAATGAATGTATGTTATGCATGCAAAAATAAAGTTTAAAATTCCAGGAATTCTTAAACTTATCTTTGTTAACAATAACCATAAAGCATATAAGTAAAGGTGCAAGGTTAAAGTTGTCAAGAAACTTCAATCATTCAACAATAAAGGAAAGAAGCACAAGCCAAGTACAAATCAAATATCTGCCTTTTGGGCTACAACAAGATCAACATGGATCTTATCAAAGACAACCCTACAAACAGACAAGAAGTGGAAAATAACCCAAGGAGTCTTGTGCGGCAATGCATCAGCATATGCATCCCTCAACAACCCTGGCAAGTCCTCAAGTGCATGCCCAGCAAATCTGGCTAGACGGATGTGCCTCTCACTCCAATACTTCGCATCCTTCATGAGGTTGCACAACAAAGAATGGTTAGGTCCATGAAGTATATCCTGAAAAAAGGCCTCTTTTTTATCCAAGAGGTTTTGCAGATGACGACTTTGTTGCTCCTAATGAGTACTCTCAGTATTGAGCTGACTGATCTTCTCTCGGCTCTGATGTGCTTGATCTTGAAACTTCTGAATCTCACCGAAGGCTTTGTCGAGCTTAGCTTGACATTGAGAAAAGTCCTTTGCCAACTGATTAGCTCGGTCTTGCTCACTTTGCAGCTTTGTCTTGTACTCTGACAACTTCATTTGAAGCTCTTCAAGTTGCTCCTTGTAGCTTAACTCATCCTTGTAGGCTTGGTACTGAGTGTCGGCGAGTTGTCTCTTCTTTGAGGAAAGTCCCTCATAGGTACTCTTCAAAGCATCACCCACTTTCCTTCGCTTGTTCTGTTCAACCTCCACCTCTTTGAGCATACACTCGCGCTTCTGATGGAGCTCAATCTGTAGACTTTCCTTCTTGGATGTGACTTTATCAAGGTTGAGACGAAGATCAGCATTCGCCTTCTTCAAAATCTCAATAGTCCACTTGAGTTGGTTGACTTCAGATGGAGGAACAATGGCAAGTTCAGGAAGCTTGGCATTCATGTAAGGCTCGAAAGAAAATGGCAACAAGATCTCTTTGACGCGGTTTTTGACCCAAAGTGTGTAAGCTTCCTTGGCTATGTAATTCTTCTTACCCAAATCGGCTTTTCCTTTAAAATGAATCTGAGTCCATGCGGCACTAAACCTCTTCAGCAATCCTATGTCATCAACCCCCTCATGATAGATGAACTCTTCCACTACTTCAAGATCTGGCTTGGCAACCATAGGATATCCTAACTGTCGGAAAACAAGTCTTGGATTGTAGTTAATTCCACCCTTTGTACCCAAGAGAGGCACATTGGAGAATTTCCCACAATGAAGAATGATCTTAGTATCGCCGAAGACCCGAGAATACCAAGAGATGTCATCAGCAGTAAGAGACATGGTTCGTTGAGACCACTTGAGATTTCCCTTATTCTCAACAAAGGGACCCTTCTGTGGAAGGTGAGACATGAACCATCAGTACAGCAGAGGAGCACAACAGACAATGGTTCCTTTCTTATTTTCATTCCTAGAATGAATAGAATGATAGGTATCAACAAGAAGTGTCGGAACAGGGTTCTTGGACAAGAAGATACTAATGGCAGCCTGATCTACAAAATCCTCCATGTTCAGAAACAAGACAAAACCATATATCAACAAAGCAAGAATGGAGTTGAAAGCCTTCTAGTTTCCATCTGCAACAAAGTACGTGGCCTTGTCAACCAGAAACTTCGAAGTAAACCCTCGAATACCATTCTCTTTTGTCTTGAGATTAGCATCCACATCCTTCTTACTAATGCAAAGAGCATCAGGAATAAGGGGAAACTTCAGACAATCGTTGGTGTAAACAAAAGGAGCCCGTTTCTTGATCTCAACCCCCAAGATATAAGCATACTCCTCGAGTGTAGGAGCTAGCTGATAATCCTGAAATGTGAAGCACCTAAGTGGCGGATCATAAAACTGAACCAGTGTATGAATGTCAGTGATGTTGACTTCAGTGTTGAGGATGGCCAACAGATTACCATAACTATCTTTGAAAACCTCTCTGTTATCTTCAACCACACGGGATGCTAAACCTCTTAAAGAATTAAGCTTAGGCTCCACAAATTTGTAGCTAAAGATACCTCTACAACCAGTACTCATCTCTATGATAATGTCAACAAAGAACAAGTCTTCGAATAACCTGGAAATGCGCATGCAAAAATTAATTTACATGATGAAATGATTTATGTAACACCCTTCTTAACCCCGCAGAAAACATATAAATAAAACAGAGTAAATATCATGCATTTCACAAAAGGGTGTCACATGTATTTTCAAAACATCACAAACATATGTCATGCTCATTAACACTTAAAATAAATTCATGCTTTCCAAAAACTTTCACATTAGCATGTAGCAGCAGATTTAATTCAATCATGATAGACATAAAGAAAGTCTCATGCTCATCTCATTCATAATCAATACTTAGGCATAAAAGCCAAAACTTCATATAATTCAAAATAAACATAACAACATAAAGTAGAGTATATAATATATCTCAAACATAAATTGAAACGATCCCAGTGTTACATGATCAGAGCATGACTCGACCCAACAATAAAAACGGAAACTAAATCAGCTACTTCAATGGCTACCTCACGCTAGAAGCAACTCTACTCCTCGGTACCTGAGCGATGTCGTATAAAACATCATTCCAACAGAAGGATGAGAATTCACATAATTATTGAAATCATAAGATAATAATTAATTAAAAGGCATACAAACATAATTATAATCATTCTCACACTTCAACGTTTCATCAACAAAGTATCATTCAAGTAACCATACCATTCACAATTTTGCCAATTCAACAAGTCACATACATACACATACTTCCATATAACAAACATATATGCAATGTGACTCGATGCAAGACTCAATGCAACTCATGCCATGTGGTACCAACACTTGTTATTATTTTTCGATTTTTACACTTAAACCGGGTCCGTCCCCTAGACCAATAACAAACAAAAGCCCATCCCCTAAGCTTTCAAACCTCACTCTAGGTTTGGGACAAGTCACTAGCTCCCACGGAACTAGCAAGCATTGCCTCTTGACACAAATGATGCATATGCAATCAACAACCATATGCAATTAAGACCATTCCCTAATCTTAATATCAAAGCATATCATCAATAATTCATCACACTTGAATTATCACACAATTGCACACACAACCATATTTTTCATAATTAAGGTACTCATACTTTAAACATCATCACCACAATTAGCAATTTATACACAAGGATCGGCTCGATCCAATCACGATTCACAAAACACCATTACCGATTAAATATAGGATAAATAGTTCATCACTAATAATTGAATCCAATATTCAATAAAATTCCACAATTCAATAAATATTAATCAATATTTAAATAAACAATTAATATTTAAAATTGATAAACCTTTCAATACATAAATATATATATATATATATAAGCATAATTACAATTTTATTGCAGGAGTTGAACACCACAGAAAAATATTACAAGATGTGGGACATATATAAACACAACGCGACACCCCAACAGCATGCAAAGGAAATTAACTAAACTGCTAGTACTAGAGTTAGACAAATGGTGAAGGGTTTCGGTCATTTGCATCAAGTCATCGGACGTTTAAAACTTATTGCCATCATGGTATAGCCAAAAATGTATAGGATAACTGGCTACAAATATGATTGATCCCAACATATGAATCTAGATTAATTAACGTATACAAGTACTTCAAAAAGTTAATCACTTACAAGCACTACAAGTTTTAATCCATCTGAGGCATAAACCGTCACAATGTACACTAACAGAATAGTGGTTACCAAATTGGGGTGAGTTTGGCAACGCAAGTTTACATGTTAAAAAAAAAGATTTTTAAAACAAACCAAACACATACTACTAGAATCCCATTGCCACAAAACGCTACAGTAAAGGAAAATGTATTACATTATTTCATTGCCTTACTATTCTCATGTGCTACAGTGGTTAGACTAAGTAGTATTCTCTTTAATTACTCTCTCATTTGCCACAGCAAATGCCTATATAAAAAGAATTGCATTCCACTCTTATCGCCTATGCACTACACAATATGCAGTAATTATTTATTTCATTTTCATTATTCTTGAAATCGCTACAGTGAAAAGTAGAGAAACAATCACCATATTTCATTATATTAACTCCATGCGCTACAACAAAACAATTGTCCAATATTCCAACTCCAAATGGCTACTCTAAATATCAAATGGATCTCTCAAATATTACCAAAGTCAACTCTAAACACACCAAAAATTAATAATTTTCAGAAATTAATATTAACCTAATAATTTCATTCTCATAGCAAAATTTTGGGGATTTTACTCTAACCCTATTTCTACCCATTAATCATCATCAATAGACCCAATAATTGAGTGAAAACCCACCCTTACCTTATTTTTGGATGATTTCTTGAATTGGATTTGATTTCCTCTTCTTCTTCACTCTTCTTCTTGTCTTCTACTCTTCTCTTCTAATTTTGTTTCCCCCAATTTCTCCTCTTCTTACTAACTTTTATTTCTCTAAAACCCTAACTTGTCTTACACAAAATGGGTCTAACCCAACCATCTCACTTACTATTCACACACCACACCAACCCAACTAAATTTTAGTAATTCTACAATATTCTACCAAATAGAATGAATTAAATAAATTACTTAATTTAAATAATCCAAATAAATTAAGTAACTAAATAAATCAATTATTTCAAATAATTCAATAAATTATATGTTTCAATTAAATCAATTAAATCATATATATTAAATAAATCAATTATTTTCAAATAAGTCCAATAAATAAATTAATCCAAATAACTCAAATAAATCAATTAATTTATATAAACCCAATAAATCAAATAAATCAAACAATTCATATAAATTCAATAAATCAAATAATTCATTTAAATCAAATAATTCAAATAAATTAAATAAATCACATAAATCAATTAATTCACAAAATCACTCAATTAATTAATATAAATAAATAATTACTAAAATTGGGGTGTTACAACCCTCCCTCACTTAAAAGATTTTCGCCCTAAAAAATTACCTCAAACGAACAACTCAGGAATAGATAACGATTGCATCAAACCTGACGGTTTCTGATGTTCAATTTTCGACTTCTGACAAGTCAAACAAGAATACACAAACTCGGCAATATCCTTCTTCATACGAGGCCACCAAAATACTTTCCTCAAATCTTGATACATCATGGTAGCACTGGGATGAATATTCAATCCACTACGATGACCTTCCTCAAGAATACTCTTCTTCAACTCAGCAATATCCGGAACACACTCTATCACGACATCTCATGATACCGTTCTCATCAATTCGAAAATCACCACCTTGATCTTGCTTGATCAAAGTAAACCGATCAACTAAATCCAAATCACATTTCTGACCTTCTCGAATCTCATCAAGAATACCACTAGTAAGCTTCAGCATACCAAGCCTAACTTCGTAAGAAGTCTCTTCACAAACCAAACTCAAATCACGAAATACTCATAATGTCCATACCTTGTTCTAAAAGCAGTCTTCTGAATATCTTCAGCCTTCACACGAATCTGATGATACCTCGATCTCAAATCTATCTTACAGAACACACTTGCACCAACCAACTGATCCATCAAATCATCAATCCTTGGAAGTGGATACTTGTTCTTGATAGTCACTTTGTTCAATTGTCTATAATCCACACAAAGTCTCATAGAACCTTATTTCTTCTTAACCAATAAAATTGGTGCACCCCACGGTGACACAGTTGGACGAATAAATCTCTTCTCAAGCAAATCTTCAAGTTGACTCTTCAACTCTTTCAATTCCAATGCGGACATACGATATGGAGCCATCGATACCGGACTAGTTCCAGGAACTAAGTCGATCGAAAACTCCACCTCACGTTCCGGCGGCAAATCACTTATCTCATCAAGAAAAACTTTCGAAAAATCACAAACAGTTTGTAAGCACTTGGCTTAACTCCAAGCAATTCACTACACACACCATCTAAGCTCGCAAGACACGTCTATTCCATCCAACATGATCTCATCTACTATCAATAAGAGATTAAGGGTGATCAGTTCCTCAATTTGTCAATAGACACTTGACAATCATGATGAGGCATAAACTATATTTACCAAACTTTAATAGTGTTCAACGACACACTGAGGCACCACTCCACACTCGGAGCATCTTGGAGGAGCACAAGTTTCTCCCCCACTTGTTTCAATCTCACTTCTACAGACAAGGTTAGAAAAACTAACGAGTACCGACAGTATTTTCACACACATATCGTATACTAGACAACAAACAACATTAGACAACCTGGCCGGATGGACTGACCTGCTCTGATACCACTAATGTAACACCCTTCTAAACCCCGCAGAAAACATATAAATAAATCAGAGTAAATATCATGCATTTCATAAAAGGGCGTCACATGTATTTTCAAAACATCATAAACAGCTGTCATGCTCATTAACACTTAAAATAAATTCATGCTTTCCAAAAACTTTCACATTAGCATGTAGCAGCGAATTTAATTCAATCATGATAGACATAAAGAAAGTCTCATGCTCATCTCATTCATAATCAATACTTAGGCATAAAAGCCAAAACTTCATATAATTCAAAATAAGCATAACAACATAAAGTAGAGTACATAATCTATCTCTCAAACATAAATCGAAACTATCCCAGTGTTACATGATCTGAGCATGACTCGACCCAACAATAAAAACGGAAACTAAATCAGCTACTCTAACGGCTACCTCGCTCTAAAAGCAACTTTACTCCTCGGTACCTGAACGATGTCGTATAAAACATCATTCCAACAAAAGGGTGAGAATTCACATAATTATTGAAATCATAAGATAATAATTAATTAAAAGGCATACAAACATAATTATAATCATTCTCACACTTCAACGTTTCATCAACAAAGTATCACTCAAGTAACCATACCATTCACAATTTTGCCAATTCAACAAGTCACATACATACACATACTTCCATATAACAAACATATATGCAATGTGACTCGATGCAAGACTCAATGCAACTCATGCTATGTGGTACCAACACTTGTTATTATTTTTAAGTTTTTACACTTAAACCGGGTCCGTCCCCTAGACCAATAACAAACAAAAGCCCGTCCCCTAAGCTTTCAAACCTCACTCTAGGTTTGGGACAAGTCACTAGCTCCCACGGAACTAGCAAGCATTGCCTCTTGACACAAATGATGCGTATGCAATCAACAACCATATGCAATTAAGACCATTCCCTAATCATAATATCAAAGCATATCATCAATAATTCACCACACTTGAATTATCACACAATTGCACACACAACCATATTTTTCATAATTAAGGTACTCATACTTTAAACATCATCACCACAATTAGCAATTTATACACAAGGATCGGCTCGATCCATTTACGATTCACAAAACACCATTACCGATTAAATATAGGATAAATAGTTCATCACTAATAATTGAATCCAATATTCAATAAAATTCCACTATTCAATAAATATTAATCAATATTTAAATAAACAACTAATATTTAAAATTAATAAACCTTTCAATACATAAATATATATAAGCATAATCACAATTTGGTTGCAAGAGTTGAACACCACAAAGAAAAATATTACAAGAAGTGGGACATATATAAACACAACACAACACCCCAACAACATGCAAAGGAAATAAACTAAACTGCTAGTACTAGAGTTAGACAAATGGTGAAGGGTTTCAGTCGTTTGCATTAAGTCATCGGACGTTTAAAACTTATTGCCATCATGGTATAGCCAAAAATGTATAGGATAACTGGCTACAAATATGATTGATCCTAGCGTATGAATCTAGATTAATTAACGCATGCAAGTACTTCAGAAAGTTAATCATCTACAAGCACTACAAGTTTTACTCCATCTGAGGCATAAACCGTCACAATGTACACTAACAGAATAGTGGTTACCAAATTGGGGTGACTTTGGCAACGCATGTATACATGTTTAAAAAAAAAGATTTTTAAAACAAACCAAACACATACTACTAAAATCCCATTACCACAAAACGTTACAGTAAAGGAAATGTATTACATTATTTCATTGTCTTACTATTCTCATGTGCTACAGTGCTTAGACTAAGTAGTATTCTCTTTAATTACTCTCTCATTTGCCACAGCATGTGCCTATATAAAAAGAATTGCATTCCACTCTTATCACCTATGCACTACACAATATGCAGTAATTATTTATTTCATTTCCATTATTCCTTGAAATCGTTACAGTGGAAAGTAGAGAAACAATCACCATATTTCATTATATTAACTCCATGCGCTACAATAAAACAATTATCCAATATTTCAACTCCAAATGGCTACTCTAAATATTAAATAGGTCTCTCAAATATTACCAAAATCAACTCTAAACACACACAAAATTAATAATTTTCAGAAATTAATATTAACCTAATAATTTCATTCTCATAGCAAAATTTTGGGGATTTTACTCTAACCCTATTTCTATCCATTAATCATCATCAATAAACCCAATAATTGAGTGAAAATCCACCCTTACCTTATTTTTGAATGATTTTTTGAGTTGGGTTTGATTTCCTCTTCTTCACTCTTCTTCTTCTCTTCTACTCTTCTCTTCTACTCTTGTTTCCCCCAATTTCTCCTCTTCTTACTAACTTTTGTTTCTTTAAAACCCTAACTTGTCTTACACAAAATGGGTCTAACCCAATCATCTCACTTACTATTCACACACCACACCAACCCAACTAAATTCTAGTAATTCTACAATATTCTACCAAATAGAATCAATTAAACATATTATTTAATTTAAATAATCCAAATAAATTAAGTAACTAAATAAATCAATTATTTCAAATAATTCAATAAATCACCTATTTCAATTAAATCATATAAATTAAATAAATCAATTATTTTCAAATAAGTCCAATAAATCAATTAATCCAAATAACTCAAATAAATCAATTGATTTATATAAATCCAATAAATCAAACAATTCATATAAATTCAATAAATCAAATAATTCATTTAAATCAAATAATTCATTTAAATCAAATAATTCAAATAAACTAAATAAATCACTTAAATCAATTAATTCACAAAATCACTCAATTAATTAATATAAATAAATAATTACTAAAATTGGGGTGTTACAATATGCAACACAAGAACAAGAAGCCAGCACTGTCTGAACAATCAAATTTGAACAATCTGGATATCTGTATATAATTATGTGTCGATGCAAAATCTGACGTGTGTGAGAGAACAAAGGTATGAAGTGGCTTGGTTTCCTGCAAAAACCCAAATCCCCCTCACAGGTGTGATCTAGACACAACAAGGTGGTCCCTAGAAAGGTCGCCCAAACCATAGGATTTGGAATGAAAATCCCCGCCGTAGCGAATTCTCGCAGGACGAAAGTATTCTCAAGCGAATCACGATCTGGGATGTGGCTCTCGTGGTAACCCAACGCGCAAAACGCAGGCCTCACGGCTATCCACGTTCTAGCCTATGTGTATGCTAAGCCCGGTGTTAGGACTTTTCTCTCCAATAATATATATCCATCCCAACATCAACAGAAGATACAACAGATATCCAGAATATACAACATATGAATATTTAAAGCAGTAAAGAAATGCAGTAAATAAACATAAAGCTAGTAAAGCATAAAGATAAAGCAAGTAAAGCGCAAAAGATAAACACCCAAACAAGCAAGAAACCAAACAAAACTAGGCGAAACCCCAACTTACAAGAGCAAGGACTCCCCAACAGAGTCGTCAACTGAAGAAGACTGGATTATACCTGAGTGAATTGCACACAAAGATACAACAGAGTTGCCACCGAACTTTATTTAGTCCCAGAGGATAGGGAAAATATCGATAAAACCTAAAGGGAAGAGAAACGGGTAAGGGGGTCGGTTATGTGAAAGGAAGGTACTTGCACCTTACGCATTCGTCGTACTCGACGGGAACCATTTCGCTTGCTTCTAGGCTTGGATGGGTTATCTATCTAAAGGCTTATAGTTAAAAGAGGAGAAAGGAGCTAAAAAAAGAGGAGAGAGAGAGAGAGAGAGAGAGAGAGAGAGAGAGAGAAAGAAAGAAAGAAAGTGCTTATGGAGGATTGGGGTCCTTGTGCCTACATACCCTCATAGTGCAATGAGGAAATCAGAGGTCGTAGTTCAGGGAACCAGGGAAGAGAAGAAGAATGGAAGAAGGTGGAAGTGTGCTCGTCAAGATCATCGCAATCTTGTGCCTATGTATCATACATTCGAATGAATGCAGAATCAGAGCTTCCGTAGTTCGTGGAACTAAGACGGAAAAGGAAAAGGAAAGGTGGTGTAAAAAACAAGAGAGAAAGGAGGAGAAAGATCCACTGGGGATACAAATGAATTGGTGTCAGAACCAAGAAATAAGTGCAAAGGAAAAGTAGTAACTGTGCTGAGGATAAAGGGCAAGGATAAAGTGCAAGAATGGTGTAGAAACCAAGAAGATAAAGGATCAAAAGGATAACCGAGACTCCACTAGGGAGTAAGAGAACAAAGTGATTGTGCTGGGAACCAGAGGGTAAACGACCCTGCTGGAGGATCCAAAAACAAGATAATAAGGGTTCGGTACGTTAACTGATTGGCAGTGGTTAACCGAAGAGATAACGACTCTGGTGGGGTAAAAAGGGTTGGTGTCAACAGACAGGCTGCGATGAACCAAAGGAGAGAGTACTGAACCAAAAGAAGGTATTTGACTCTGAAGGGATTTCAGTATATTAACTGATAAACAGTGGTTAACCGAGGAAACCAAAGATTGCAACTCTGGGGAGAGAAAGGTTTTAACAGATAGACTGTGATCAACCAAAAGAACGGGTATAGAACCAAGCAAAGGTTGTGACCTAAATGGGATGTCAGTACCGACTGAACAAACAGTACTTGACCGACGAAGAAGGGTATTGAACCAAAAGAGATTGCTAACTGTTGGGAATTCGGGGTTAACAGAGAAACTGTGATTAACCAAAAAGAAACAAGTGATTAACCAAGAGAAGGTGATTAACTCGAAGAGGGCTCAGTATTTTAACAGCCAGGTTATGGTTAACTGAAAAAACGGGCGATTAACCAAGAGAAGGTGATTAACCCAAGAGGAAACTCAGTATGTTAACAAATAGATTGTGGTTAACTGAGAAAAGGTGCAAATTGGTGTTTTAACTGACAAGCAGTGGTTAACCAATCAAAGGGAGAAGAACCAAGAGAAGGTTGCAAACTCCGCAAAAGTTTCGGTGCTTAACAGGAAGACTGTGTTTGACCAAAGAAAAAGGAATTGAGACTTTTCTGGGAAATCAATAGGCAATGATTGATCACAAGAAAAGAAATATTGAAAGAGAGATTAAAAAAAACAAAAGTGATCAAGGATCGACTCGGCTGGGGATGAGATATGCTACCGCCTGGAGATAGAGGTGACTAAGCCAGACACAGGGTCATTCGTCCCCTACTTGAAGTAGTCAGAATGAGAGTAGGAATTCTCCATTCTCATTCCTTCTCTAACACACAGGGTGTAGTGTAGAAAGTGAAACGAATAGCATAACATCTCCAAGTTGTACAGTGCTCCACTGTTGCGCGAAACTCTGACTCCGCGGGGAAGAGAGAGAACGAAAGCTCTAAAGGAAGCCTAAAGAGAAGCGCCAAAGGGATGATCAAATAATCAAAACAGAATTTCGACTAGTTAATCAAAAGGGAGAGCAATGCCAATAATTTTCCAAAACGAATTGAAAAATTATTAAAGCAAATGGTGCATTATTGATTATACAAGATTAAGCTTATTCTTCGAAGAACAAACTTAATTCAAACATGAATGGAAATGCAAAACAGTACCAAATGTCATTTAATTATGCATCACAAATTATGCTATTATGTGAATGAAAGTGTGCAAAAATGATCATGTTCATATTATGCCAAGAATGTGCACAAATACACAATTGATAAAATCGAGCAATGGAAAATTCACAAGCATGATTCATACTGAAGTGAAATGATTCATAAAACATCCATAAGAATTAATCTTATCAAACCCTGGGAATTAAAAGAGGAAAGCATAGCAAACACACTTGAAAAAGCTCAAAAATTTGCCTCTGGTACAATGTTAATCGGTTAACCATATATGGTTAACCGGTTAACACCTTGAAAAGTGCAGAAAAACGTGAAAAACAGACTGGTTAACCGGTTAACCATATATGGTTAACCGATTAACACTGGAGCAGTGGCAGAAATTTGATTTTTGAAAAGTACTTTTGTCCACTTATTGATTGTGCAATCACTCATGTGCTATGGAAAACAATTATGCATGAAAATCAAGTTTAACAACAGCAAATAATCAGCAGTGGAATCAATTAACTCATCAAGATCATGGATCAAGTAATGACATAATCAATTCATACACAAAAAAACATCGAAACTACATCGCGAATGATACGAAAACATTTGAAACAGTAAAATGTGCAAAGAAGGACCAACCTACAAGGCAGAGATGTACCTTGGATGTTATTGCAAATGAATCTTGATGAAGATAATCAAAGAAAAATAGAGGAATCTTCAATCATAGCCAAATCGTATCAAAACCGATCAACTTGCGACGAATCTCCAAAAATATGAATTCACACCGTAGAACCTTGAAGCAAACACTTGAGATGAATCCAAAAGCCAATAAAACTCCAGAAATCAAGTAGATTTGCAAGAGGGTGAAGGTTAAGCTTAATAAATAATCACTTCCAAAGTGAAAGTGATTAATCTTTAATAGAGAAATTGAGCTAAGGTGAGGTTCTAGAAGAAAATGGAGATGAAGATGAAGAGGTTGCAGAAAAATTCAGAGAGAATGTGAGAGAATTGAGAGTGAAGTGTGTGAAATGGTTGAGGTTCTTGAAAAATGATTGAAAGTTTGTTTATATAGAGGCTAGGTATGGAGTGTGATTGGTTTGGAATGTGCTTTGGGGTTAGCTTTGGAGCTAGGTAGGGAGTTAGTTACACTTGACTCACCGAGTCAGCGGTTAACTCAGTTAGTTGGGAAGTTAACTCGGTGGAGCAATCCCAATGTAGATCCAAACCAAAGGTTCACATACTTAGAAACTAAGGAACATGGTGCACTTAATTCAAAGTGATGCATTGTAGTAAATGTCTTGAAGTGTCTTGAATGGTCTTGAACTATCTAGAATGTTCCACACAATGCTAGAGTAGAATAGACCAAAAGAGAGTGGAGAGAATTGCTGAAAGATGATGAAAATGCTGAATTTTTGTTGAACTAGCAGGTGTTAATCGATTAACCAAATAAGGTTAACCAATTAACAGCTGTCCAAAAGCTGAATTTGGCGCTGTAAAAGGGTGTTAACCGGTTAACCAGTCAAAAATTGCCCAATTTTACTTGAAAAGGGTGTTATGACCATGGTTCCGATTTTCGACCTCTTACTTTGATAAATAGGTATGGAAACCCTTGTTTTATGCTTGTGTTGGTGATGTGATTCCTTTGTGAGGATGCGATTAATTGGGCTTAGCAAACCTGAATATTCCTGCAACAAAACCACAGAGAAAAAGTGCTAATGCGTATGCCAGCGATGCGAATGTACATGCTTATGCAAAAGGCAAAAGGGAGGTCAGATTTCGGGTTACGACAATGGATGCAAAGGTTTATATTAAATCCTTTACATGTGACCATTTTGCACTTGTCTAGATAACCAAGCCATCCACATAGACCTCCAGATTATGACCTATCTAAGTAGCGAACACCTTATCCATTAGCCTCTAGTAAGTAGCCCTAGCATTTTTGAGTCCAAAAGGTTTGACCTCATAATAGTAATTGCTCTGATGGGTCATGAAGGCGTTTTTTGGTACGTATATTGGATTCATCCGAATCTGATTCTACCCGGAGTATGAATCCATAAAGCTGAGCAAAAGGAACCCAGACGTAGCATCTATTAGCAGATAAATGTTTGGTTGTGGATACAGATGTTTAGGACATGCCTTGTTGAGATCTGTGAAGTCCACACACATTCGCGATTTCCTGTATTTCTTCTTTACCATCACCACATTGGATAACCAGGTCGGATACTTGATCTCCTGATGAACCCAACCTGTAACAGCTTCTCGACCTCCTCTACAATTGCTTTTCTCTTTTCATCACCACCCTTTCTTTTCCTTTGGGAAACTGGCTTGATATCCGGGTCGATTGCTAAGTGATGGCACATGAAATTAGGATCTGTCCCTGGCATGTCTGAAGGTTTCCAGGCGAAAAGATCCACATTGTCTTTTAGTGTTTGAACAATCTCTTTCTCATCTTCGGGGGACAAGTTGACTCCGATGTGTGTAACATGGGACGGTAGGTGCCCAATCTGGACTTGCTTTATTTCTTCGTTGGGCACTATGTTGTCTTCAACTGAATCATCACGCGGGTCTATGTCGACCAGGTGAACTTTGAGGGTATTCTTGGGATCTGCTTCTCCTGCGGGTTCCTTTCTTTTCAACTTTAGGCTATCCTTATAACACTTTCTCGCCAGCCCCTGGTCACCTTTGAGAATACCAACCCGACCATCTGCGAGTGGGAATTTCATGGTCAAATACAGAGTTGAAAGTGAAGCTTCCAGGGAGTTGAATGATGGCTGGCCTATAATGATGTTATAAGGTGAAGCAGCATTGACTATCAGGTACCTCACTCTGACGGTCTTCACATTAGCCGTGTTGCCAAAGGTGGTCGGCAACGCTAAGTGCCCGAGCACCTGCACTTGTTCTCCCGAGAATCCTACTAGACTGCCTTTAAACAGTAATAACTCAG
The DNA here is from genome assembly GCA_022829125.1 of Lathyrus tuberosus. Classification (NCBI taxonomy): domain Eukaryota; kingdom Viridiplantae; phylum Streptophyta; class Magnoliopsida; order Fabales; family Fabaceae; genus Lathyrus; species Lathyrus tuberosus. The sequence goes on along the minus strand of JALAZF010000463.1, from coordinate 2,280,870 downwards.
TCGTATCGAGCCCCATTCCTCTGAAAGCATCCCAATACAGTATGTCTGCTGAGCTTTCGGGTTCTATCAATACCTTTTTCACACTTCAGTCTCTTATTTGTACTTTAATAACCACATGATCATTTTCATGAGCTAGGACTCCTATGGCATCTTGTTTGGAGAATGTTGCAGCATCTAAGTTGCCTTTTAGTTTCTCTGGGGATCTCTGGTCGATATGCATGACCGGCCTAACATATCTCTTTCTGGCTGAACTTGTTTCTCCACCACCAGCAAACCCTCCAGAGATGGTGTTTAGCGTATGTCGAGCTGTCTTTGTCTCGTGACCCTATTCGGCATCTAAACTCTTCTTTTGGGCTAACTTTTCTTGTCTTGGGTCATCTCGGCAGGGACTTCTCTTATTATTTTGTGGTCGAGAATTTTTCATATATGCCAAGTGATGACCTCTCTAGATTAGAGCTTCAATTTCTTTTTTTAGCTGTTGACAATCCTCAGTGTGATGTCCCCGTACACGTTGGTAATTACACCAAGCCTCAGGTTGCCTTCCCATGATAGCGTTGGCTCTTTTGGGACGATGAGGCTCCAGTAATAGGTTCATATGACCGACTTCTTTAAGGATATTTCCCCTACTTGCATCCAATCGGGTGAGGTCTCTGTCCGGCGCGTATGACTGTGTGTATGGTCTGGGAGCATGTCGCTCGTGCGTAGCTCCCTGAGGATGCTCTTTTCTCCTGTTCGACGCCTCTTCCTTAGGCATGCCAACGGGGCGGGTCGGGGACGGTTTTTACCTCCCCTAAACCCAAACCCGAATCCCCAAACAATCTCCGTTCCCCTCCCCAAACCCAATCGGGGATGGAGAATTAAAACCCAAACGGGTTCGGGTATCCCCGCCCCGCCACCATCCATTTAGTAAAATCAATTTTTTAATAGAAATATTTATCTTTTCCAAAATCAAATTACATTACAAATAATAAAATAAAAAAAATCTCAAAAAAAATCTTACATACATTTGAAATATGTTAAATAAATAAAACATATCAAAATATCAAAACATTGGCCACATTTTTAATATTCAAAATTAACAAAATTAAATAATAATGTACATAATATAATAAACGGGGCGGGTTCGGGGACGGGTTCGGGGTGGGTACTAGTGTCCCCATTACCCGACCCGTCCCCATATTTTTTAATCGGGGAAAACCCAAACCCAAACCCAATCAAAGCGGATTTTCCCCGTCAACTTCGGGGCGGGTTCAGGTGGGTACCCGGGGGTATGGGTTTTGTTTCCATGTCTACTCTTCCTTGCTCTTTGTCTTTTTACTGCTATCTCAGGCTCTTTTCTCTTGGTTACTTTCTTCTCCTTTGATGTAACACTCAGCCCAAGTAATGATCTCGTCCATGCTGATAGCTGGCTTCTGAGCTAACGACTCATTGAATTGTCTGGCTCGTAGTCCATGCTGAAAAGCTCCCACAAACAGTTCCTGGTTTGGATGAGATATTTTGAGGGTTTCCTCATTGAATCGAACCAGGTACTCACTTAGTGATTCTGACTATTTATGTCGAACACTAAACAATGTGGTAGTAGACACCTTCCGACGCTTGCTTGCCGAGAAGTGTTGTACTAACTTCTTAGTCAAGTCTTGGTAGCTTACAATGGAGAGCTGAGGAAGGCTTATGTACAATCTTAGAGCTATATCCTTAAAGGTACCGGCCATGAGTTTGCACTTTAGTGAATCCGAAGGGGCAACTATGGCCATCTAATTGTTAATGGCAATAACATGCTCATGAGGATCCGTCTTCCCATTATAAGAGGTTAGTGATGGTGCTTTGTAGGGGTGTACGCGGATTGGGTTGGATCGGGTTTGCCTTAACCCATTACCCAACCCGTTCAGCTTTCAATGGGTTGGGTTCATCATCAAACCCGTAATTTTATTATAAAAACTGACCAAAACCAACCCGTTCATTCACGGGTTGGGTTGGGTTGGGTTCACAGGTTGTGTATAAAATAAATATTTTTTTCAATTTAAAAAGCCTATAACACAGTTCAATATAATTTTGCACATTTCTAACAATTAAATTATGAAAACCATCAAATAATATCTAATAAAAATTGATTCATATATATATATATATACACACTTAATAATATAGAAAATTTCTTAAAATACCATTTCCATAAAATTCATAAATTCTAAATAATTCAAAAGAAAATAAACATCGCTTAGTCTTAAAATATATTGGCCCAATATTGGTTTAATAACACCAAAATATAAAATTCAAAAGGCAACAACAGCTGTGAAAGGTTCCAACAACAATAATGAAAGGTTTAACAACAATAGAAAATTCAGAAACAGCAACTGTAAAAAGTTCCAGCAACAACAGTGAATGGTTTAGCATCAATAGAAAATCCAGCAACAGCAGTTGTAAAAGGTTCCAGTAACAGCAGTGAAAAGGTTAGCAATAATAGAAAATCCAGCAACAGCAGGTGTAAAATGCTCCAGCAACAGCAACAATAAAAGGATCCACCAACAGCAGCTGTAAAAGATTCCAGCAAAAGCAGTAGAAAGTTTAGGGACAACAACATCCAAAAGTCTATTAGCAAATGAAAGAAAACAAAAACAACGCTAGCAAATACCTTAAAATCTAGTAGTAGCGGTTGTATTAAGCTCCGCCGCAGTAATGCTAACATCAACATAAACTAATCCAACTAACTCTATATATGTAAACACAAACAACTAATAAGAACAATTTAGTTTAATATTAAAATCAAATAGATTTTAAAACTGAAACATATAATTCATACCTGACTCAATTTTTTCCATTTCAACCAACTTTTTTTCTAAATCAATGACCTTAGGAGATTTGATCCAATTTTGAGTACAAATCAAAGCTTCAACGATATAGGGATTCAAGGAACTACGAAATGAATCAAGGACACGACCTCTTGTACTAAAAGTGGATTCAGAAGATACAGTGGATACAGGGATAGCCAATATATCTCTAGCTATGCGGGAAAGTACATAATATTTATTTGTTTTTCCTTTCCACCAAGTGAGAATGTTAAATGTAGGAGAATCATCTTCAACACCATCCTCCAAATACCTTTCTAACTCATTTTTTTGCACTTCACATTGTTTTTTCTTCATATTGATTCTAAATAAATTGTCCCAATCTTCATTATCTTCACCATTTTTATTTCTAGAATTAGAGGCAATGTTTGAAGACGAGAGACTAGAACCACCATTATGAGAAACAGGATACAAAAATAAATAGTGCTCAAACAATTTAGCAATGAGAGCTTTCAATTTCTTTAACATATCCTTTGACATTTTATCACCATACATTCGAGTAAGACAAAATTCAATATAATCAAGCTTATAACGAGGATAAAGATAAATAACAACAAAGAGAAGATGATTTATTGCACTGCTTTCCCAATACTTGTTGTACTTCAATTGCATATTTGCAGTCATGGTTTTCAAAATTGGATCACTAACATTGTGCCTCCATTTATTCAACGTTTTTTGAATATCCATCAACTGTTTGAAAAAAGAGTTAGCTGTAACATGCAATGAACCAGAAAAAGAAAGTGGGGCATCATAAAAAGTTTTCAAAAACTTCACAAAAATACGAGCCCGTTCCCAATCAGCTCGATTAGGACATCCTTTCGACTCAATACAGAGATTAGTCAAAAATGCAACATCAGCATGTTCTAAGCGGTAAAATGCATGTTCATACTTTTCAGCGATATTCAACATTAAGTAAGTAGAGTTCCACCTGGTTTCTACATCTAGTGTTACCAATGCTTTAGAACATACACCAACAGCTTCTGCACACTTCTTGAAAGTATCCAACCTACTAGGAGAAGCCTTGACAAACTTACATGCAACCCTAATTCTTTTAACAGATTCATCAATATCCATTATTCTTTCTTTGACCATCAAGTTCAATATGTGAGCACTACATCTCATATGCAAGTACTCCCCATTAAACAAAGTACGACCGTTCCAAAAACTCATGCCTCGATTTAAATAATCAATTGCCAAATTGTTAGCACTTGCATTATCAACAGTCACACAACAAATAGACTTGATACCCCATTCCTTCATGCAATTTTCTAACATTATCCCTATACTTTCATCTTTATAGTTAGCAATTAAACCAAAGCTCAATATTCTCTTTTTTAAATCCCACTCGTCATCAATATAGTGAGCTGTAACACACATATAATTCATATTTTGAATCGATGTCCAAGTATCAATGGTAAGAGACACCATTTAATTATTAGAAGACAACATAGATTTCAATTTCTCTTTCTCATCAAAGTACAATCTTAAACAATCTCTAGCAACGGTGACACGGGATGGAATTTTGAATCTTGGTTGAGCCTCTTTCATGAACATATTAAACCCTTCGTTTTCAACATATTTAAAAGGGAGCTCATCAATGATTATCATCTTTGCAAGTGCTAATCTAGTCCTCTCTTGATTAAAATCAACAAGTTTGAAGCTAACACTATTAGGATCATCCTCGCTTTCTTTTTCAATAGCTATAGTTTTTTGTTTCTTATTAACTACCCTATTTGGATTTTTCGGGCACACTTTCAAATGTTTATGCATGTTAGTAGTGCCATGACTACCACTACTTCCTGCACATTATTTCCCACAATACTTATATATAGCCTTATCATTAACCCTTTTAAAATCTTCCCAAATTTTAGAAGGTTTTTGGAGGTTTTTCTTTTGCTTACCTCTGTTGGTGCACTTGGTGGCAATGATGATAACTCTTCTCCTTGTATTTGTTGAACTTCTTGGCCTTGTTCAAGTGGGTGAGCAACATCTTCATTGACAATTTGTGATTGTTCCACTTCCACTCTCTATAAAAAAAACAATTGTTATGCAAATGTATAAATCAACTTGAAATAAAAATATCGTAGAACTATAAAAAGAATAAAACCTTATTCAACAGGGAGAAGAAACTATGAAAGAGTTGAAGTATAGACCGTGGATTTTCGAAAGAGATATGGAATGTGAGAGAGTAAAATGAAAAATAAACTGTGAAAGAAAGGAATGGTGAACGTTTGAGATTTGGCACAATAAACAAATAGGTTTAAGTATTATTGTCTTTAGCTTAATAAGTTTACTAATATATACTTAGCTATTAAAAATTCAAAAGGGCAGTTGAGTGAAAACAAAAGAGCATACGTCATCACACATTATTAATATTAATAACAAATGTTAATAATATTTAATAATTATAATATAATAAGTGGAAGTGGAAAGGAAAGTTGGAAACTGAAAGTGCACTACAAACAAACGTCTTTACGTTTCATTTTGAAACTTTCAATGAAATTTTCAAACTTAAAGTACCTTTAAGAATTATTTAATAATAATAATAATAATAATAATAATAATAATAATAATAAATTAATTAATTAATTAATTATGCCACATCAACGGGTTGGGTCAACGGGTTCCCGGGTTTAAAAAATAAAACCCAATACCCGAACCAAATTTATACGAGTTATTACGGGTTGGGTCGGGTATACCCGTAAATGAATGGGTCCGGGTAATTAATGGGTTGGTTCGGTTTGGGTAGGCGGGTTCGCGAGTCGACCCACACCCATAAACACCCCTAGTGCTTTGAAGTTTTCTGGGACGTGGTCGTCCCATATCTCTTGAGAAAGAGGTTGTGGCTCGAGAATGTCCTCCTCACAGTCGCCTTCAGCCTGACTTTGTTGTTGCAAAACTTGTATGTTGTCTTGCAGCGTCTCATTCTGCTGACGCATGGTCTCCATCATGACTAGCAGTTGAGTCATGTCTGGAGGATCTCCTTCAAAAGACATGTTATTAGTGTAAGGTGTGGCCTGGGAGAATTTTACCTAGGCCCCACAGTGGGCGCCAAATGTTCTAGCAAAAAATGGTTAGATACACCAAAAGTACTAGTCCTCTACTTTAGCGCAGAGAAGACTATGTTGTCTATACTGTTTGAGTATGTTTGGGGATTTGATAGCTATACGAGTACTGTATATTGTCTCAAGATGAATGTGTCTTGCTTAACCCTCATGTGGGAGCCCCTTTTATAGCCTGTTATGAGTCTTCATTTAAGGTATGCCATTAAGAGAAATCTCTTGGCCTTCTAACGTTGCATAACCATCATTGCCGTAACTCCTCTTCATGAATGCATGCTTTGAAGACCATGTAACGTCCGCATTGATGTGCTGCCACCGTTACAATTGTTGGTGTGCCTTGTTGAGTTCATGACCGGCGTAGGTGCCAGGATGATAGGGTATAGTACCCGGCCTCATAGGAATTCGGCTGACGGGAGTCAGGCTCCCTGACTGGCCCGGGTTGTAAATGATACTTGCCTAGCTCTCTGCATTGCATGTCCTTTCTTGCTATAGTAGTCTAGTTCATGCTTAACCTTATCCGACTACACAACTCGGCATAAAATATATTTGGTATGCACAACATCAACAAGGGGTCATGCCCCGTACAAAAAATAAAGTTACATAAATACGACACGCAGGCCGAAGATACAACGAAGAATAAATCATTAGTCCATGTACTGAGGCTCGTCATGGAGAGTTTGCGCATGTTCCTCGCCAATATGAAGAAACTCGGGGACGACGATCTTGCCGTCCTCAACGCTATAGAGGAACCCAGACCCCTCGGTGGTCAATTCAACCTCGGGGTTCAGGATCCTCAGCTGAGCCATGACATTGTTAAAGGAATCCTATGTGATGACTTCGTAATCGTCCTCTGCCCGGTTGATGCATGCGACCAACTCAGCCCGAGTCTTCAATTTCTTCACCTCCTCGTGCCTATCTTTAGCAGGGGAAGCAGCATTCCTCAGTTGCTCAACCAGGTCTTCCGCTGCTTTCTTCACCACTGCAAGGGTGTCTTTCTCCCCGTTGAATTTGGTCATCTCCTTCTGGGACTTTTTCAGCGCCTCCTCGACGGCCCTGGCCTGCTCATCCCCGGACTTCTTCAGCTTCTCTTCCAGGTCCGCAATCGTGGCCTGGGCCTTCTTCAACTAAGAGTCCTGGCGGGAACCCTTCTCAGTGTAAACCACTGCCATTTTCAAAACCCTAATCAGGGCAGAAGCTTCCTGAGCTAGCATTGCTATTTTGCTCAGGCGATCCATCTCCTCGAGCTTCAAAGACTCCACCCAAGGAATTTCCAGGGAAGAGCCCTCGAAGAACCTTCTATTGTGGAGGCACGGAGGCAACTCGAACCTACTCTTATCCCCTTCCTTGCTGAGGTCAACAAAATCACTCACCCCTGTGCACTTGGGCCTTGAATTAACAGGCATAGGGGACATCTGGACGACTGTGGGAGTAGACGAGGAGGTCCCCGACCCCGTTTGCGGAGGAGGCCCCCGCTGGCTGAGCCGGCTCTTCCCGATCATTGCGCCACCCTTGCCCTTCGCCTGGGCATTCTTTACCATCTGCTCATGGGAAGAAGTCATTTTACCTTTAAAAATATAACGAGCACATTAGCACAAATAAAGGATAACAGTCCAAGTAAGCTAAGAAATAAAAGCTACCAAGCAAGACTAGGGCATCATCCCGAGTGTGGCACTCGAGGAGCTCCTTTGTATTGATAAAACGACTCTCCACCTTGAGCCCCCCATCTTCCTCGTAGATTAGTTCCCCGCTCTTAGTCATGCATTGGGCAAGGGAAAAATTGTTGACAAAGCCCACCAGTTTCGCATAGTCGGCCTTGTCATCCTCGTTCAGCATGTCGGGGGTGGCAGTGTAAACATCTGCTCCCATGGTGAAATGGTCCCCACTCCAGCAGAAGGGGACCCTCAACAATCTCTGCCCCACTATCTTGCCATCCTCATCGATGATATCCTCCCCGTTCTCGTCCGTCGAGACCTTCCAGACGAACGTGGAGTCAGTGGCCCTCGCAGACACATGCTCAATAATATAGTACCTCTCCTTGAAAGTCCTAATGGACTTAGAAAAGGGTTTAAACAACTTCCTCCCCTGCTTCAGGGAGACCTAGCCAAACTTCCTTCCTGAGACTTGTCGCTGGAGGTGGAAGACTATAAAGAACAGGGGGAGGGTAGCTTCTATCTTCAGGAAGTTGCACGTCAATTCAAATTCCCGAATGAAGGCTATGGAATTGGGATGCAGCTGCGAAGGGGTCAGATCTAAATGCACGAAAATCGACCTCTAAAAATCAGTAAAGGGCAACCTCAACCCTATCTCCATGAGGACATATCCGTACATCGGGAATCTTTCCCCGTAGTCTGGGCAAATACGATCGTCCTCTCCGGGGAAATGGATCTTCCACTCGCCCTCAACCCCCACGGTCGTGAAAGCGTCTCTGGTGTATGAGGCAAAGATAGAGGCATGCTCTGCAGGTTCCGTGACCAACCACTCTTCTGCAGAAGTCCTTAAGGGAGGGGTCTCATCAGCATTGCGGGGAATAGCGGTGTCTTCGGTATCACTGTCTTATTATGAGCTCTCCTCAGACAAGTCTCTAAGGATTTTGTCCTCAGTTTTGCGGGCCATCTCCTTTACCTGAAAAGCAGAGGACAAAAGTGAATTCGATGACAAAATCAAATCCACCCTTCCACTGCTAGTCAAGTAAAAGGGTGCGCAAAGGCTCGAGGACAACGTCCTACTCAAATGGCACAACTATAGCGCGGAGAGATGGCCAATGCAATCACACTGACGCGCGCGGGGAGATCCACCCCGGCTCGCTACCCAAAATCTCAGTTGAAGGTCTTCCAGAAAACTCGTGAATCCGCCGGAAAACTCATGAGTACACCAGAAAATTCATAGTTTTCGCTGACGAAAAACGCTCACGTCGTCGTAACAGCGTTAGAACAATCCTAAAGGCCTAAATTCCTAAGGTTCCGACGACCCCAGCGGCGGCAGAAAATGGCCAAACCACCGCCTATCACCGCCGGAAACTGCTCATACACTACCTAAATCTCAACTTAACCGCATGCATTCTAAGGAAACAGAAAATAAAAAAGCATACAACAGAGATCAGTTCAAGCAACTTACGTGGTCAAGGAGAAGAAGTTAGAAGGTCGAAGAAGTTCTGGCCGGTTCTTGAACGGCGGCTGGACAGCAGCGAACGGTGGAATGCAGAGCAAGGAAACAAAGAAGAGAAACAAGCGAAAAGTGAAAATGAGCAGCTTCTCCCTCTATTTATAGACAAGTTGTGGGCACGTGCATGAGCACACGCGGCTATGAGCATCATCATGACCCTAGCCAAGCCATCATAACGCATTAAATATAGCACACGACTCGAGGCACACGTGGCATTTCACCTCTTCAGATCACATCAACCGCTGGGCTCCCCGCATGTTGGGAACGCCAAGCAACGCTACGTGCCATGCGGGCATAGACTCCCTCGGGCACCGTATGATAGCCCACCTCGTCGACAGGCGGCGATCATTTCTGGACCTCCCCGGAACTGAGAACTACCCTTATGTCATCACTCCCATGCTCGGGAGCAACGACTTGGGGGGCTCCTATTCTGGACTGGCCCAATGACTAGGCATGGCCCAATCCACTTCTGCTCCCAAAACAGCTCAATTGCCTAAGTCCAGCCAATTTGGGGCAGCATTTACCTTCCTGCCTGTCACGCACGGTTCCACCATCCAGAAACAGCCACGACGCCTGTGCCCGCAACTCCGCCTCTGCCCGTGGCAACAGCTAGCTTCAGGCACCTCTGCCCATCCCAACCGCTAGTTTCTGGCAGTTACCTATTATTCGGAAAATGGTTATCTCGCCCCGAAAATAGGGACCAATGACCATGCGTCGGGGGCACTATAAAAACCCTCTCATTTGAGAGGGTCAGATATTCTAAATCATCCTAAGAAACACATACTTTGTACTTGCGCTCTCTCACTCACTCTCTCTCTCTCTCTCTCTCTCTCTCTCTCTCTCTCTCTCTCTCTATTCTTACTTTAGCATCGGAGTGCCTTGCAGGTATACCCCCTCCTCATCTCTCACACCCAGCATCGCAGACGTCATCTCTGCCCCACTTCAGGTTCTGATCAGCTGTCAAGATCAAGTTTTATTCAGAAAATTAATGTATTTTAAAATGGAAAGAAGACTCGTCTATATAGGAAAAAAATATGATTCAAAAGGCAATAATCCAAGGGTTTTTTAACCATTTAATCGATTAAATCCATGTCTTAATCGATTAACTTGCGACAAAAAGAGGTAAACTTGAAAGTGAAACTTCACTTAATCAATTAAAAACCTTAGGAGGCGTTTCATTTTATTTTAACCAAGTAGAAGCTATGCTTAATTGATTAACGATTGTATTTTGCTGTCGTAATTGATCAAACAAACTTAGTCGTTAAAGCACTTCACTCCCGAATTGGTTTGTACTTTGCCCGATGCAAGATTCGTTTGTATTTAGCAGAATTCAAACTTTAGACTTTGAAAGGAACACTCTCAGAACCCAAGCCTTTACCATTTTTTTTGTTTTAGCTTGTGCCTTGACTTGAGGCATCTCTTTTGCATATAAGTTTGTCACCTATCAATGAGAAAATAAACTCGTGTTATTCATTTTATCTCTGTATTATATAAGTGGCAAAAAAAATAAAGCATATTATCACTCAAATGAGACTCTTAACCTTGTTGGCCAAGTAAGTACTTGGCAACTCATGTATATATGTCAATTAACAATTTCAAACATGACAAATAATATCAAATTCTTATATGATTCAGTCATGGGTAGTGGAAAGAAGGCAAAGCTAGTCTCTTGTGTGTTCAGCCAAATCCTGAAGATAGGTGAGACATACGTTGTATCGAAAGTCTTATGTTGTATGCATGATAGTCTCTTGTGTGCATAACAGAATCCTGAAAATATACTTACATGTCATGCTACAATCATTGTTTTACAATCTTTCAATGGCCGCCTAATCCTACTTAAGGTCTCGTGTTTGACTACATTAGCACTACTACAAAAAGCGCATACAACAACGCCAAGATTACAACGGCTTGCCTATACACCGTTGTAATAGATGAGCGTATTTTTTTTAATCTCATTAAAAGGCTTTTAATGACGGTTAATATTCCATCCGTGGTGAAATGTGAGGCCTTTCACCACGGGTATTTAAAAAACCGTCATTATAGGTAGCGTCTGGTCATGGATTCAATTCCCAGCACCAACATTTATGGTTTTTTTTACATATTTTTTCAAAATACCCACAACCTTTCACCATGGTTATATTTTCAACCGTCATTATAGCCTATAGTTTAGTTTTAGGTCTTCCTCTTCAAAAAATCGATTTTAGGGAAAATCGTCTCCTTTTTGAGATCTGTTTCGTGCATCTGAAGCAGAAAAACTGTGCGGTCATTAATCTCGTACTCTAGAAGAGTTACGAGACTTCACCCTCAAAACCCCAAATTCATCTTTTTTTTTCTATTTTTAATGAATTGTTTACTATTTTCATAGTCTCAAAAAATTCCAAAAAAAATTCTCAAAATTCTTATTTTACCTAATTAGATTAAATTTCGTGTTTTTAGATTTTTCTGAATTTATTTTAATCATGTTACTTCTTTCCTATTTTTCAAAATGCTGACAGACCTTTAACCATGGGTATTTAAATCAACCGCCATTATAGGCAGCGTTTTTTACTTATTTTTTCAAAATGCTTACAGACCTTTCACCACGGCTAATTTAAACTAACTGCCATTATAGGTAACGTCTTGTCATGGGTTCAATTCCCAGCACCAGCATTTTTTGTTTTTTTACTTATTTTTTCAAGTCTCATTACCAACATTATAGGTGGCGCGCATATTGAGTTTATTCACTATCCTTAAACAAATCTTGGTCGTCCATTTAGTGATTATCAACGACCAAGACACTACTATTAGTGATCCGCGTGAAATCTAAAACTTAGACATCTTCTACCTCCAAACATCATTTTTCATTTACGATACTCTACTTCTCCACTAAACCAAATTTCAGAACAAATTTCAGAACTCGAGTTAGCAATGTTAGTTGTTGGTGTTCTTTTTTAATTATTGTTACCTTGTTGTTCTTTTTTATTAATGTTGTTCTTGTTGTTCTTTTTTATTAATGTTGTTCTTGTTTAGGCATGGCAAGAAAACCCAGACCCGACCCGAAATTAACGGGGGAAACTCGATTTGATTGGGTGCGGGTGCGGGTAAAACCTAGTTTGTAATTGCGGGTGCGGGTGCGGGGGATGCTTCTACCGCCCGCCCCCGCCCCCCGCCCTCGCCCGGTCTTATAATATTTACTTTAATACCCATATTTAAATTATTTTATATCACATTTATTCACTTTTGAAAAAGTAATTAAAAATCCTCATTACTCATTTCTCACCATTCACTCAAACTCACATATTTAGAAACAAGTTTATTATTAAAATGATTAAGTTTTTAATAAAATTGTTAATTTTTATTACTATTTAATAAAATATTTGTTTGCGGGTGGGGGAGGGTGCGGGTGCGGGCAAACCCGTTTCTATCGGGGGCGGGTTTGAGAGGTAAATTTTCACCCCCGACTGGGTTTGGGGGCGGGGGCGGGTTTATTATAACAAGGAGGCGGGTGCGGGTGCGGGGTTAGCTAAACCCGCCCCCGACCCGCCCCGTTGCCATGCCTATTCTTGTTGTTATTATTGGTGTTGTTCTTGTTTTTCTTCTTCTTCTTCTTCTTCTTCTTCTTCTTTTTCTTGTTGTTGTTATTATTGATGATGATGATGATGTTGTTGTTGTTGTTGTTGTTGTTGTTATTCTTATTGTTGTTGTTGTTGTTGTTGATGTTGTTGTTATTCTTATTGTTGTTCTTGATGTTTTTGTTGTTCTTGCTGCTGTTCTTGTTCTAATGCTGCAATTTTTATTTTATATTTTGAAAGACATACAACAACGATTATTTAAAATAATCGCCATTATAGGTAGTATACAACAACGGTTCTTTAAAATAACCATCATTATAGGTAGTTCTAATGGTGCATTTTATTTTATTTTATTAAAAGACATACAATTAACAATGGGTATTTAAAATAACCGTCATTATAGGTAGTGTGATTTCCAATTTATTACAACGCTTTCTGGACCGTGATTGTAGGTATCATATATATAACGGCACTCTACATAACAACGTCTGCGCCCGCGTCATTATATGTTTTTCCCAACCGTTGTTAAATGGGTTTTTCGTAGTAGTGTAGGCATGATAGACATAATGCTATGGAGAGCTTTGAAAAGTTTGAAATCAAGGATTACTTGATTGAAAAATCATAAATTCAGTTAGAAAAAGAGCTTATATGTCGGTACAAATTGGTTCACATCACAATCATGTTAGGTTTAATGTCACCAACCAATATTATAGTAGGGTTTCAAGAAGCCTCTAAAGCATAACAAATTAGGCCAATATCTCCCTATTAAAGTTTTCACATTATCATTTGCTTACATTATGATCCAATATCAGCAACAAGATTATGAAAAGGAAAAAAAAAAATTATTGAAGAAAAATATGTGATATAAGTATTATACTTTTTCTTTCTTTTCATTATAAAATATACATAGTTTATACACAGATTTTCTCCTGAGAATAATGACTTTGTTACACATGTAAATATTATTATCACTAGAAAACATCTTCATGCTACCTAAAAGCTTGAACTGCAATTTAAATCTATTTCTAATGAACTTGACTCAATCTCTCTCTCATACTTGCTGTTCAAGTCAAGCATTTGTAACATCTTAGATTCCTTCAATTTTTTGCCATAAAATTTTCCATCTGGTTGATCAACACAGCCACAATCAAAATCAGTAACAGCGCTTCTTTTCCTCGCACGAGCTCCATCGTTAGTACCAATGGCCAATAACGGCAATTCAACAGAAACACCATTGTAATTCGGACTGTTCTCTGCCTCGTTTACGGTTTGCTTTTTGTCTTTTCTCTCTGAATTTTCAGATGATGTTAGAGAACTCGATAAAGAACACATAGTTCCTCGATTTTGTTTCCTCTCGCCGAAGTTTAAACTCAAATCTCGTGTTTCTGTTAGTTCTGAAATCGGAGAACTAGGACATGCATTGTTGATTGTTGATAATAACTGAGAAAGTTCAGCTTTAGCATGTTCTACACCAAACGCGGACGAAGAAGAACTGTATCCTGCAAGTGCTTCTTGCGCCTTCATTAGTACCGATTGTAAGTACTTTCCTTGCGCTTCGATTCTAAACTGTAAATGTTTCTGCACCTGATGAAATCATGATCCGAATCGATTAACATGTCCTTGTATGCATCAATTGAAATTTAGATAGAAGTGCTACCTCAATTTGTTCATAGAGTTTCTTTTGTACTTCCATTTGTATCTCAAGTGCCTCAGCAATCTTCGAACTTCTAGTAAACACAAAACATTCGATCAACGAAAAATCTAGATAATAGAATACTTTTTAAATATCTGCTCGATTTCAAATTAACTATTACTCCGTCGATTGATGTTGGTTCGCGACGCTGATTTCTCTGCTGCATTGACTGTCACTACTTTGAATCTCTATGTAATCTGCATCCACGAATCAAGAATCCAAAGATTAAGCAAAATCATAAAAAAAAAACTACCAATGAATCATTCTATTTCTGTTATGCAAGAACTCACCTTGTTTATCATCGGAACAGGTTTCTATGAATTGGTTTTTTCCAAGTCTATATTTCTATAATCACCAGAAAAAAAATAATAATCTCAAACTCTTGAAAATAAATTCTGATACAATAATTTGAAAAATGGAAGAAAAAAATACCTGTAAATGACTCTTGAGATGATACAAAGTGAGTCCCGGAATCGCCATGGCCCTCATCAAACTCTTCGGCGTCGCCTCTGCCACATAAACAAACATAGTGTGAAAAACACATTAAGATTGAAATAAAAACAGAGGTTTTTGTGTCTGTCACACTTACTTTCTGCACCTCCAAGTTGGTTAATAGCATCAGTGAATCTTTGGTGAAGTTCATGAGTCCATTTCAACCTAGGCTTAGCATCAGTGGAAAGAACCAAACGCATGGTTTGATTTTGTTGATCCATTTGCTCTTTTTAGAAGAGTTACTTGTAATAGAGACTGAAACATAAATATACTTTTGATGCTTTTGTGACAAAATGTGGCAACTATATAGTTTTTATTTATAAATTGAACATGTTGTTGGATTGATCTCACTCCATATAAGGAAGCATTAGTGGGGTTATGTTGGAGGAATATATGCCATGAGCTGTAATCTTATGTAGCAAAAAATAATATTTTTTTATATCCACTTTTTCTTTTTTAATTTTCCACATTATTCTTTCTTCTTTGACTTCAAAAGAGATGGAGAGAATCTTTTGTTGGTATGATTTGGATATCATCTGCATTTTCATGCGCAATATAGATCTTTTACGTTTATCTGCATTTATCTATATAATATAGATTTTCTACGTTTAACTACATTTACATGCGCAATATACATCTTCTGTGTTTAACTGTGGAGATTAATTTTTTGAGTCAAATGATGATAATGTCCGATAACACTGCTATTTTTCTGAAGTTAGATTTCAAACTTAAAATTTTTGGTTGAAGTAAAAAAAGATTTGTTATCAATTTCATTCAAGTGATCTTGATTAGGTGGAGAGAATCTTTGATACATTAAAAAAAAAGGAAAATAGCTAAATTTTGAGTTCTTAAAAGGAGAGAAAAAAATTAATATAAAGAAAAAGTGTTTTATTTGTTTTTATCTTGATGTTTTCCCACTTCCATCTTTTCTAAGGTTTGATTCCTTATTGAATTGGGTAGGCCCACCATAATGAATAATGGATGCAACTTTCTTAATTGTGTGAGAAACTTTAAGATATATATATATATATATATATATATATATATATATATATATATATATATATATATATATATATATATATATATATATATATGAGAAATGCTAACAAACATCCAAAATTGGTGGGTTCCACACAAAAATACACTATATCTATTTTATTTTTATTTTATTTCTTCATCTTTCTAACCTGAGTCCCACCCAAAATTGGTGGCCCTCACACAAAAATACACTAAGGTGTATGTTGCTAATGCACACCTACATGGGTGTGCATTAGCATAACCATATATATATATATATTAAGAGAAAAAAATATGATGGGAATGCTATATTATTGGACATGTTGCTTGTTTTGCGGTGATTACTGATTGAAAGTTTAAGCTAAGTTAATAAGCTTTTTTTGTTTTAAATTTCGTTTCCCTTTTTAACAACTTTAATTTTGGGTTATCTTTTTTATGATGTGTGTGGTATTGCAATTGGCAGATTCTTTTAGTTCTTTGTAGGGATGGAGGAATCAAAGAATCTACGATTAGATTTTTGGACCTAGAGCTTCCATGTTTTCTTTAAAGAAAAGTATGCTAGAAGGAAAAGAAAAACTAATCAAACATTTCAAGAGATATAAAGTTGTACCTCATATCAAAACATCATCAATAAGTTATGTGTCTGTTCAAGACATCTAACATGGCATAGTTTTCTTAAGGTATCCTAACAAATCAAGGAATTTTCAACCCCCACATTTAGTCATAACTAAGCACCAACCTAATCATTTTTAGGTGAAAGTGAAAAGTCGATTCTCTCTGATTGAAAATTTACCACATTTAACAAATTTTAGTTCAACCGACAAAAACTGATATTATTAGTTTGAACGTCATCATCAAGGTTCGAACGTTAGTACTTTCAATTATGTTTGTATGTTTTTAATAGTTATTAGCACCTAACCTACAAACAAAATAAAAGTAAGAGTTGTTTTAACTTAAACTCAAAATAGTTTAGATTTCAATATGAAAAGAATAGTCATATAACAATATATCAAAGAGATGCCAAGAATACAAAGAATGTGTGGGTATACACATTATAAAAGCAATGTAAATGGTTCACTCTTGGACAAAAGTCGGAAAGATTATTCGAAAGAGAATATTTGCTTTAATGGTGTAATCAATATCCAAGATGAAGAATTAAAAGAAAAAAAATTGAGCAAAAAAAAGAAAAGGAAAAGGAAAAGTATAATGGCCAACACCAAATCTTAAAAAGCCAAATTGAAAAATTCTTTCTTTCATGTTTCTTGGGTTGCGGTGTAGAGTTGGATCACAACTTCACAAGAATCAAAATTCAATCATTGGTCTTTAAAACACTACCACTACAACACCGTGTGATTTCAAAATAAGAATTTTACTATACTTTTACTTTTCTTAGACGAGATTGAGATTGAGATTGATTATAGAGATGAAATGATGTTTTAATATTAGTAGATAAGAGCATAGGTGAAATGATGTTATGATATTTTATTGTAAATGTAAATTATTACGTCTAGAATACTAAGTTGTTTTTTTGACCATTTTTTAATGATTAGATTATTATTATTTTTCTCTGTATCTAATTTACGTTATACTACTATCTTTGATATGCTCTGCATTCTTAAAGGAAAAAAGAGCTATATGCTCACCTTTTTTTTTATGCAATTATGTATGTTCACTCTTCCGAATAAATATATTTTGAGTTTCCTTTTATTTATTTCTTTTACATTTGATTATCTATTGTGATAAATTTTTATAAAAGTAACGAAAACATCTGTTGTTTACAAAATCCTTTGCAATATTTCTACCTTTATAATACCACTCCCTTTTCATTTTTTTTAAATGCGAAACAACTTTCCATTAAGAAGGAAAAAACGGGACACAGGAAAAGGGGTCCTCATTAGAAAAACCTCCTAGTCAGGTTTTTGAATCATACAGTTTTCTCCTTACGCCAACTAAGTTATGAGTATCAACATTTAACTGTTTAGGCAGATACATGATTGAAACAACTTTAAAACTATCAAATAAAAGTCTACAATCATCAGCAATATGCTCGATAGCAGCATCAAACTTGATGAAATTAATGCGCTCCACAATGTTGACTGCATTCACCTGGACCAAAAAATTTCCAAACTTTAGCTCCCGCGCAAGGAGAAGGCTCCATCTGATTGCTAACAGTTCCGCAACAAAAGGCTCCACAAAAATAAACTCCTTATGACAAGTTGCAACAATCATCTCCTTGATGTTATTCCTTATAACACACCCAAAGGAAACAAAACCCTCCTAAAAAACTCCAGCATCCACCTGCACAATAAAAACATCCTTGGGAACTGGCTCCATGTCCTTAAGCTGTATTATTCTGTTTTTAGCACAGAGATCTGGATTCCATTTGTTAAATTCCAGCACAACATCAAGCGTCTCTCCTGCCACAGACACGGAGTTATCCTACTTCTGTTGGTACATGTTGATTGCAGTACTAGTGCTATCAAGGGTAAGTATTTGTTTTGTCGTATTCACGGGGATTGGTGTGATATCAATTATGTTCAACAGTTATTATAATTTTAAGCGTAAGTTTTCAAGATGATTGATGGACTAAAACTACAAAATGTAAAACGGAAAAATGATAAATAAAGTTTCAGAGAGATGAGACCTTGTCAGGATTTAATTTCATCCACCAATAGAATATATAATTTACCAATCAGTTATGCACAATCTAAACATTTATCAATATCATCACGTATCGCTCACATCAGGGTGCATGTTTAAACTTCTGACGAGAATTCAACCGTATTGTTTAATCGACGATCTCTAAGCCTATTGAACAATACGGTAACATTAAGCATCGATACTCAAGTGAATGTTAAACTTAAATCTACGTCTAGAGTTTAGCGTCTAATAGATGATTTTCTTAGATCGAGATTCAAAGAGTATTTCTCAATAATAGTTCAAATCAATGTGTAAACAGTGAAACAAAGATAACATCGATATATAGTCATAAATAGATTGTACATAACAACATGATTAATAAAAATACATACTATAACAGTGAACTTACATACAATCCCAACAAGAAAGGGATTTAGCTACCCATGGTAGCTAGATACAAAGAGAATTCTAAAGAAGAACAATCATCCATCGCGATTTTCTAACGATAGAAGCAAACCTAACTCTGGATATTCAAGTAGCACACTCTCTTGTTGTTTTCCAAGTTTCTCCCTCTCCAAAAATGGTTTCTTTAGCTCAAGAAGTGGTAAGAGCCAAGATAGTCACCAAAAATCTAATTTGTACCTATTTATATGAAGTTGGGATTTTCCTGTCTCACTCGGCGAGCAGGGTTTCGCCCGGCGAAATTCACTTTCTGTGCCATCACCCAGTCAGAAATGCATCAAACTTCCCTCGGCAAAATATTTAATCTCGCCCGGCGAACTCAAATTCTCAAATCCTCGTCGGGCGACCATGGCAAGTTTTGCCATTGCCTCATTTCTGATTTGCCTCGCCTCGGCCTCGCCAGAGCTCGCCTTTCCTTCACCAGTTGTCGATGGGCGAGCTTGCTGAATTTCCCTTGCTTGGATTTGTTCCTTCTTATTTGCTTTGTTCCTTTTTCTTTGGTTTCTTACAACATTTTCTACTTAATAACACACATATCAAGGACACCAAAGCCAAATAAAATTTATATGACATTATAAGAAAACTCGGGGAAATAAATGATGAAAAACACAAAATAGAGTCGAAAAATGCCAAGTTTTAATGTGCAAAATTAGTCATGATTGGCATTTATCAGTACACCACTTCATTTCGGGCATTCCATATCATCCACAACAAGGTACACACCAATTAGGAGTTAAAACATCCTGAATCAGAAAGACGGTTCAACAACCAGTCATTTGTATCAGTATCATCATGAATTATATAACCCAGAATAGAGGAGAAGAAGGTTTGTTTTGCAAACACAATGGAGGAACAAATGTTGGACAGACTCTGAGTCACAATTATAGAAGGGACAAAGAGTATCTAACCTGATATCGCGCTTGGCCAAATTCACCTTGGTTGGAGAATCTTCTTGTCTAGTCTCCATAGGAAGCTTCTAATTCTGGTTTGTATCGGGGAGTTTCAAATTTTCTTCCAAATAATATGATAAGGGGTGTTTGAGGGTCCAGGATTCTTGGACAACTTTTCTTTTATGTGTATATGATATGCTGACCTGGCATAATACTCACTAGATTTTTCATTGTTCCATATCAGCTTGTCATCTGGCATCCTTAGTAAAATGCGATGAGTGTGGAGAATAAGATGTCGTCAACAATGTATGAGATTGAGAAATTCACCGGTGTGAATGATTTCGGTTTGTGGAGCTTGAAGATGCAAGCCCTTCTTGTTCAACAGGGTTTGTTAGAAGCGTTGAAAGGATCAGAGAAGATGGGCGTTGCTCTATTAGAGAAAGAGAAGACAACGATGGTCGAAAAAGCCCACAACATCATTGTATTGAGCCTTGATGATAAGGTTCTCCACCAGGTTTCAAAGGAGAAAAGTGAAGCTGGTGTGGCGCTATACTTGAAGGTTTGTACATGAAGAAATTATTTGTTAATCATCTCTACCTAAAGCAAGCTTTGTATTCATTCATGATGAGTGAAGATAAAGCCTTGGCTAAGCAACTCGATATGTTCAACAAGTTGATTCTTGATCTTAAGAATATAGAGGTCAAGATTGATTATGAAGATCAAATATTGCTGTTGTTATGCTTTTTACCTAAGTCACATACTCATTTCAAAGAAACTCTCTTGTATGGAAAAGAGTCGTTGACATTTGAAGATGTTCAATCTGCCTTGTACTATAAGGATTTGAATGAATGAAATAAGCAAAAGCCATCAATAGTTGGTGACGGTTTGTCTGTTAAGGGGAAATACTTGAAGAAAAATGGTAGGTTTGAGAAGAAGAATGGTAAAGTTCTACAAAATTCTTATGGTGGTAATTAGGGCTGGAAATGAGTCGAGTCAAATCGAACACGCCTTAGCTCGACTCAACTCGTTAAGAATTGGTCCAGCTCAAATCTCGGTTCGAGTTCGACACTGACTTTTTTTAAGCTCAAACTCGACTCGTTAAAAGTTCACGACCTATTCGGTTCATCTCGTTAGGTTCATCTTGTTAGGTTCAGTTCACTTGCTTCACAGACTTAAAAACCATTTTTTTAAAGTCTATTTTATTTTTATATATTTGACATTTTAAATTAATGTTTTTTAAAAAAGAAAATATTGAAATAAAATAAAAGTTATGAGTATGGAATTTAACTTTGTTTCAAAAATATACTAATTCAAAAACTATACAACTTTCAAGCGACACATTTGAAAGTCTTATTCAAAGAACACTCAATTGAAGTTTAAATTTATCTCAAATATCCATAACTTCATCAAATATTTAGGAAACTTACAAATTTAATGAAATAATACACAAAAATGACTAGAAATTGATACATTTTCATCACAAAATGATTACACCACTTTGGCGAATGCCATAATGCCTCCAACAAGGATGACTCTAAATGCAATTGTCAACTTTATTGCCATAATTAGTACATAAAGGACAATATAAGGTTAAAATTTGGAGTGAATCTTTAAACCTACTCTTAAAATAATCATTCTTATATATAATCGAGTTGACTCATGAACCTAACGAATCGAGCTATGTATAGTTCAAGTTCAGCTCATTTAGTTAACGAACATAGTTTTTTGCTCATATTTAGTACATTTGGTTCATGAACCTAGTTCAACAATTTAATTATCGAACCGAGTTTCGAACTATTTTCGAGTTGGTTCGATTCATTGCCAGCCATAGTGGTAATGCTCCTACTATTAAGTGTTATCATTGTAAGAATGAGGGTAATACAAGAAAGGTATGCCCTGATCGACTGAACAATCATGGTGGAAAGGATAATGGTAATGCAACCATTATGCAAGATGGTTATGAATCATCTGATGTCCTAGTGGTTTCAAGCTGCAACTATAGCAAGGAGTGGATTATGGATTCAGGATGTACTTGGCACATGAATCCAAACAAAGACATGTTTGATGAATTGTATGACCAAGATGGTGGATCAGTGCTGTTGGGAAACAACAAAGCCTGCAAAATTGCAGGTATTGGATCTGTGAGATTTAAGCTCCATGATGAGTCAATAAAACTAATGACTGATGTCAGGCATATACCTGATCTTAAGAGGAATTTGATTTCTCTTCGTGAATTCGACAAGAAAGGATATGTTTTTAAAGAAGAGAAAAATATTCTAAGGGTAATGAAGGGGTCGAAGGAAGTATTGAGAGGCGTGGAGAAACAAGGGTTGTATACCCTTGAGACTGAGGTTGTATTTTGTTCAACAGATATGGCATCCATGAAACCTGTGTCGAAGACTGAGTTATGGCACAAGAGACTTATCCATGTCAGTGAAAGAGGCCTGGTAGAATTGTCGAAACAAAGTCTGATGTATGGTGACAAGGTCGAAAAACTGGACTTTTATGAACCTTGTGTATTTGGTAAATCCTGTAAAATGAAGTTTAACAAAGGTAAACAAATAACACATGGATCCCTTGATTACATTCATGTCAATCTTTGGGGGTCTACAAGGAATCCTTCAAACTCAGGTGCAAAGTATTTCCTATCCATATTTGATCATTATTCTAGAAAGTTATAGGTATTTATCTAGAAGACTAAGGATAAAAAGTATGAAAATTTCAAAAGTTGGAAGACTCTGATCAAAAACCAAACTATCAGGAAGGTCAAGAGGTTGAGGACCGACAATGGTCTTGAATTTTGTAATGAGGGTTTCAACAGCTATTGTGTTGCGTCTGGTGTTATAAGGCACATAATTACTGCAGGTACTCCACAACAAAATGGTTTGGATGAAAGGTTTAATTGAACCATTCTAGAAAAGGTGAGGTGCATGTTGATACGTGCAGGATTGAAAAAGGTGTTTTGGGCTGAAGTTGTTGTGACTGCAACATACTTGATAAATAGGTGTCTTTCGACAGCCTTGGGAGTGAAGACACCTGAAGAAATTTGGTCGGGACATCCACCTAGTCTCGACAAACTTAGAGTATTAGGTTGTTTATGTAAGAACAAGATTTGGTTCTACATTTGGCCATTATGTTTTGATGATAACTGCACATATTATCTAAGAGAACAATTATGTATGATATGGTTTCTATCTAGTGTGTGGTTGTTGTCAATATGATTCTGACTCTGATAAGAAGGTGTGTGATGTCATCAGACTCCATTACCAACACTCTGGAAGAAAACATATGTGTGTGTACAAGTTAAAGTTAGATTTATGAATGTTTCTAATACAATGGTTCTAATGAACGTTAGTTCTGGACATTCTAATTGAGACTTTATGAGAAATGTCTACAAGACTTTCTAATGTGATGCGCTTCTAATGTTACAAGTTCTGAAGGTTCTGATTAGACGTAGTCTGAAGACTCTGAAGACAAAGAATGTGCTTAATGAAATCTGAAGACTTTGAAGACAAGGTTCTGAAGACTTTGAAGACGAGGTTCTGAAGACTCTGAAGATAATGCTTCTAAAAGAACGAGTGCTGAAGATTCTCAAGATAGATTATGCTGAATAAAGATCTTGGAATTCTGAAGACTGAGTTTCTGAAGACTGAGTTTCTGAAGACTACACAAAGAATGACTTTTCTACAACACACTTCATTAATTTAATATCTGAAGCCTCTGAAGTTGCTAGAAGACTTAAGATCATAATGGTTTTTAAGCTGAATGTAATAGTACTAAATCTCTGTATCCTCTACCTCGAAAAGGTGGCATAGGAGCAGCTTTTTGTACAGGGATGTTGACCATTCCATCATATAAACGTTGGGATATTGCTGTTGGAATATGTTTCCAAGAATACCCCTCAACAGATCTATTCTCTCCTTCTCTATAAGTTGAAGACATGGAAGCTTGAAGAAATGTTGCTCATGGCTAGAAGCTAGTTGCTTGTCGCTCATAGCTTATTGCTAAAGCAGCCGCTGATCACAAAGAGTGAAAGATAAAAAGATTGTTGGTTGTTGTTCATACAAAGGATTATTATTCAACACAGCAAACAAATCAACATATAGCAAGCAAGATGAAGCTGCTACTACAAGTGTGCACAAACAATGATTATGCTAACACCATATGAAACTACTCAAGTGAGACATTATATGTGAACCATAGTAGCTTAGTTGAACTTGATTGTTGAATTGGAAAAAGCATTATATTCTCAAGAAAGGAGTACAAGATGCTGAAAGCTGAAGCTTAAATGAAGAATACTCAAGTGAGACATTATAAGTGAAGCATAGCAACTTAGTTGAACTTGATGGTTGAATTGGAAAAGGAATTATATGCTCAGGAAAGGATTATACGATGCTGAAAGCTGAAGCTTAAACAAAAAATGCTCAATGGAGAAGAAGCTGAAGCAGAATGATGAAGAATGCACAACGATGCAACATGCTAAAGCCATGTGAAACTCATCAAGTGAAACATCAATAAGTGAAGCATAGTAAGTTAGTTGATCTTGATAGTTAAGCTGGAAAAAGCACTACCTACTCAGAAAGGAGTGCATCAGAAAGTAGCTTAAAGCTAATGATAAGAAGCTGCAGTGCTCATAAGGAAGCTTTTAAGCAATATATATAACTAGGGAGCTTTATAATCTCTTAGAGATTTATTTTTAGATAGTTTTTGTATTAAAAGCAAGGAGTTGTTGCTCATATCTTGCTAGAAACACTTAGGTGTTTATGTACTTCATTTATGTAATTAGCTTGTAAGAAGCATATATAATGCACACAAAAATCCTTGAAAATGGTAATGTTCCTTGAGCGGTCGAATGATGACCAGAATGCTTGAGAGGGCCAAGTCGTGGTTGAGCGGCTTGAAGGTTATTTCCTTGAGCGGTCGAGTGAAGACCCGAATGCTTGAGAAGACTAAGCGTGTTTCTAACAGCTTAGTGGATGATTCCTTGAGAGGCGAATGAATGTCAGGATTCTCAAGAAGGCAATAGAGGGTATCCATTATGGTTGTAATCATGCTGATGATTAGTGGATTAAGTCTTTGTGATAAGGAGAAATCACCTTAAGGGGTGGATTGGAGTAACTTCATTAACAGTGAACTAGGATAAAATAATTGTGTTCATTTATTTTATTTACTTGGTAACACAATTGATTTAAATTCCGCAAATGGGGACGAAATGTAAAACCCAAATCAAACCCCCTTTCTTGTGTTTCTCAACCTTTAATTAGTATCAGAGCTCAAGTTCTGTTATTGATGTTTATCAAACACTTAACCGGGTCAGATAAAGATCCGGATGAGCTTTGAGAAACGCTCTGGTTAAACTCCACCATCTACAGTTTCAATCTCATACAATGATGAAAAGATTCAGTACTGAAATGACAAGCCAGAAAGGTTCATTTTGGATTATGTCACTGATTCTTAAGAGCTGGTTGCTATTGACAATATAACCCTCTCTTACGATGCTTGCAATAAGATTGAAAGCAAGGTAAAGAATCAGCTAAAAAAAGGATAATAGACTCATCAGATAATTTGAAGAATCTTATGAATACTATTCTTGGAATATGTTAGTTGAGAACTACGTATCTTCTCAAGGTGGTGCCTAGACAAGGCTTAAGAAAGATGATCTAAGAAGGATCAACAAGAATCATCAGAAAGCAAGAAATCTTGTTTGCTGAAAGTTATTCTTTCTGAGTATGGGATGTTTTCAACAATTAGACTCGTTTTACCTTTTACTTTCTCAGTATTGCTCATTAGGAACTCTTTCATGTGAAGAAGAGAAAATGCTTGAGTCATGATTTTGAAGCATGAACACTTCAAGGTGGAGTATGTTGAAATTGTTAGAAATCTTGTTATTAAGATTTTAAATCATGACTGCAGAATTTAAGATTCTGAATGATGATTTCTTCGTCAGGATTCTTGAAGAAAATGATCAGAAGCTTGCTATTTGAATAAAAGCTAATGATAACAGATCAAGCCTGGAAATTAGCATTGGAGCTTATTATCAGGATTCTGACTGTCTGCATAGAATGAAGATATCTACTCCGATTCTGGAAAGCTTTGCAGATTTCTAAAGTGATTAGAAAGAAAGATTATCAAGCTGTCAAAAGTTTGGAAGAACAACACATGCAAGATCAGTTTTCTGAAGTCTTGACATATGTGTGTTCATAAGACAAATTGGCTTGACATAAGACAAGCAAGTTGTTAGCTTGAGAAAGGTATCTCAGTTGAACAAGCTTAAGTTTGTCAGAATGTTATTCAAATTTTCTTCAAAGTTTCTTTTCAGAAGCTTCAGATACATGAATGTATCCTTCTGTACTAACCACTTTATGGACTCATGTGACTGAGTGAAAGTATAAGCTTAAGAAGCTATTTGATAAAAAGAAGATTATGATGTTCTAGTTCTTCACAATCAGATACAAATGATTGAAGAATAGAACAAGCTTGGAAAAGAAATGTCTTAAATCATGAGAAATCATAATGATAAAGCATTTCTGGAAAACAGCTAGCATGTTCATTAAGAACAGAATATGATTTGAATCTATTCTGATGCATATTGGTTATATTGCTCTGAATATCCAAAGGCTGCTGAAGTACCTTCATCAGAAATCAAATCAAGGTCTGATTTGATGATAAGGTTAAAAGTCAGAAACTAAAGCTTGGTGGAAGAATACAGAGCTAGAAACTATCTTCTCTATGATGAAGGAAATGGAGCTTCCTTAATAAGTATCAGAATAAAGAAATCAGAAGATGCTTAATCAGTAGTCATCACAGTTCACACTCCCTAAGAAAGGAAACACAGGCTTTCTGATGAATTGGTTTTGGTTCATAAGATCAAATAAGTAAGAACAATATTATCTTTCAAACCCTCAAAGGAAACAGATTTTGGTTTGATGATATCTGCATCTGGTGAAGATCAACATGTATTCAATGATTGAACTCTGATGATGCAAGAAGATTCCAACAAGTCTCTTTAGCACATAACTGCTCAAAAGTTTATGTTTAAGCTGAGAAACTTTTGGCCTTCTGGAAATAAGCCTTCTTGAAGAAGTCGCTTTCTGATCTTTCTTGAAGATAGAAGATGGATAATTCTAAGGTGAAGACTAGTGAAAGAACTTGGTTCTTCTTCAATGATCAAAGATGAAACCAACATCAGAAGAGATGTTCTCACCCTTCAGAATGGAAGCCATGAAGATGATCGTGTCTCTGCTCAATGTTAAAGAGTCCTATGAATATTGCAACAGAAATATGACAAACGATGGAAGAAGAAAATGATTCTAGTGGTCCAGCTAGACGTGATGTCAACAAGTCATCAATCGCAGAAGTTGAACATGTAGTGATTCTGAAGAAGCCTCTACATCAGAAACTGGAATCTACAGAAGTATTGAGTAATGTATTTCTAACCCTTACTATTTAATTTTAAGTAGTTTAGAAATCTACTCTTATATTCTAGAAATACGTTTTAAGAGACTATATCAGAAGGAACTCACTTTCTAAAATCTTTAAGATAAAATCCTTGTTAGGATAATATCTTTTTCAAAATTTCCTTATTGAAATTAAACTTGTTTCCATTTCGCATGTGAACGTAGTTCTACATCAAATGGAAAGAGCTATCTTTAAATGTAATTTCCAGAATAGAAAAATAATTTCTATTGCTTAGTGATATTTGTTCTACTTTTGAGATATGAGACCTTTTGACTAATAAAGTCCTCTTATTTCATAACTAATCTGAATAGAACGCTTGACTATCAGTAAATGTTTTTAACCATTGGAAATTGAAAAGCGTGATGCATTTATTGGTCATCATGATACGAAGGGTTGATACGTTAACAAAATTTTTTGGTATTACTTGTATCACACCTAGTATCTGATTCGACAACTCATGTAATGAGAATATCTTTGATACAAGACATTAAAATCATGTCACCTTACCTTTTGTCAGATATCATGAACTCATTCGTGTCTTCTCAATTTCTCCCTAAACCTAATGTCTGTATAGGTCACCTACTCTCACGTTTTATTAAACGTATTAGTCTTTTTATCAACCGTTTTGGATATAGCAACATACACTATTTTTAGATAAATAATTAATTGTTTTGCATGTCTCAAAACTGGTTATAATTATTATCTTTGCTCCTCCTTATAAGTAGTATTTACCTTTTCTCTATTTATATCATCCTTCATCAAACCCTTCTTTATTTCCTACTTTTCTTCATCATATCATTCACCCTAGTTGTATCACCATGTCTCTCAAAACCTTTTGTGGAAACGAAGAGATTCTAGAAGTTATCTCAGAAAAACGTCCAAATCTCCATGTCCTCAGAGAAGCTGGTTTCAACCTAACCATAAGTATGCGTATACAAGGATGGTCTAAATACTATGTCATTCTACATGGACCCATCTATCCAAACCTTGTGAAGGAATTTTGGAAGTTTGCACGGGTTGGTGAAGATGGCAACTCTGTTTTGTCCTCTATTTTTGGGGTTCCCTTCATTGTCACTCCTACCTCCATTACTGAATCTATACGATGTATTCAACTTGGTACTACCGTGGAAGAATTCCATCTTAACTACATCTTCGTTGAAAAACTCTCTGAAATTCATGACAACTCTCTTCCAAATTTTGTACTAAATGATCCTGAAGGACTCCATCTCATTGCTAAAGTCAGGTTTCAACTTCTGCTGTCCAACTTCCGACCACGGGGAGTAGACAAAAATGTTCTGTCACATGATGACAAACACTTTATCTACTTTTTAATGAAAAATGTTAAGATTAACTTGCCTCAAACATTTTTCAATCATCTGAAGGCCATGATTGATGTCTCCTGAAGTCAGCATAAATCCTATATTCCATACGAAAAGATTTTGTCTGAACTGTTCTTTAAAGCTGAGATTGTTGGGTTAGTCAAAAGGCTTTGACCAGAAAATGCAGGTGAGGAAGTGATATGTGAAAGGGTTGATAAGCTGGCGGATTTCTGATGTGTCGGGTTGAAGTAGTTGTTTTTCAGGCCATATGAATCCATGTGCTGCTCATGAGTGTTTTGGATCTGGTAGTTTCTGAAATATGGTATTGATTGGTTGGTTGTGTTTAGCATGATGTCCTCTTTAGTTTCTGATGTTCCTCCGGTCTTGTAATTTCCTTTTATTAAGTTAGTCTAGCTGACTTTAGTGGTTTCTTGCTGATTCCTTATTTTGTCTAGTTTGTACTCTTTGAAATGAATGAATGAAGTATTTTTATTTAGTATTTTATTTTCTTCTTCATATTACTCTGTCAATTTCGGTTCTACACCTTTTTTATTTATGACAAAGGGGGATAAAATGATATATGATTTTGATATCCAATCTAAAGAATATCATCCCAAATATAAAGTGACATATGTTTAAGAATTGATCAGGAACTTCGCAAAAGTTCATTGTATGTTAGAACAGGTTATCAGAAGACAGAAGTTAAGATATATCAGAAGCTATGATATATCATAATACATAAACTGTATTTGATAAGATATCAGAAGATATGTTATATCAGAAGACATGTACAAGAAAGAAGAATACCAAACATGCTTGTTCTGATAATGTATCTAGTGTTTATCACTAAGTTATCAGAAACATGAAATGTCCATGAATTTCGTGCTGATACCCAAAACTTGTCAGAAGTTGTTAACTTTCTGAAAGGATGATTCAATTGGTATCTAAAATTCAATGGTATCCAAACCTCATATGGTATCTAGACTCTAGCGTCGAAAGAATGTAAATTCTTTGGAGATGAAATCAAGTCATGGTCATAAAAGAAATTATTTGGTTTCTGAACCATCAAATGACATGAGGATATGCGTACCTGTTGGTGATTTGTGCTAAGATATTGAAGATTTGGTTTTGGTACATGATGTGTGGCATCTAAGAAAGTATCTACCAGTTTCTGATATATAATGCAAGACATCAAGTCTGACAAGATAAATCAGGTTCTAATACATCTACAGTATTTTGATAGTAATCTTGGTTCTGAGATGAAGGCCGACCAGTTCTAGTCAAATTCTGATGAGACGTCACTGAGAAGTAACCATTCCCTTTTGAACATGATTCTACTTCAAAATAATTTTGTGAGTCTTGGGATCAGGGGGAGACTCTGAACAAGCATAACTGAATTTTGAGAGTAGCAAAACCAGGGGGAGTTTGTTAAGCTTATCTCTGAGTCTGTGGATTTATGATGATTACCCTATACGAATTGATCTATCAAAATGCATTATTTGTCATCATCAAAAAAGGGGAGATTGTAAAAACAAGATTTGGTTCTACATCTGGCCATTAAGTTTTGATGATAACTGCACATGTTATCTAAGAGAACAATTATGTATGATATGGTTTCTATCTAGTGTGTGGTTGTTGTCAATATAATTCTGACTCTGATAAGAAGGTGCGCGACGTCATCAAACTCTATTATCAACACTCTGGAAGAAAACATATGTGTGTGTACAAGTTAAATTCAGATTTATGAATGTTTCTAATACAACAGTTCTAATGAACGTTAGTTCTGGACATTCTAATTGAGACTTTATGAGAAAGGTCTACAAAAATTTCTAATGTGATGCGCTTCTAATGTTATAAGTTCTGAAGGTTCTGATCAGACGTAGTGCTAAAGACTCTGAAGACAAAGAACGTGCTTAATGAAATCTGAAGACTCTGAAGACAAGGTTCTGAAGAAACATGTTCTTAAGACTCTGAAGATAATGATTCTAAAAGAACGAGTGCTGAAGATTCTCAAGATAGATTCTGCTGAACAAAGATCTTGGAATTCTGAAGACTGAGTTTCTGAAGACTACACAAAGAATGACTCTTCTACAACACGTTTCATCAAGTTAATATCTAAAGCCTCTGAAGATGCTAGAAGACTGAAGATCAGAATGGTTTTTAAGCTGAATATAATAGTACTAAAACTATGTATCCTCTACCTCGAAAAGATGGCGGAGAAGCAGCTTTTTGTACAGTGATGTTGACCATTCCTTCATGTGAACGTTGGAATATTGCTGTTGGAATATGTTTCCAAGAATACCCCTCAACAGATGTATTCTCTCATGCTCTATAAATTGAAGACTTGGAAGCTTGAAGAAATGTTGCTCGTGGCTAGAAGCTAGTTGCTTGTCGCTCATAGCTTATTGCTAAAGCAACCACTGATCACAAAGAGAGAAAGATAAAAAAATTATTGGTTGTTGTTCATACAAAGGATTATTATTCAACACATCAAACAAATCAACTTGTAGCAAGCAAGATGAAGCTGCTACTACAAGTGTGCACAAACGATGATTATGCTAACACCATATGAAACTACTCAAGTGAGACATTATAAGTGAAGCATAGCAGCTTAGTTAAACTTGATGGTTGAATTGGAAAAAGCATTATATGCTCAAGAAAGGAGTACAAGATGCTGAAAGCTGAAGCTTAAATGAAGAATGCTCAATGGAGAAGAAGCTGAAGCAGAATGATGAGGAATGCACAATGATGTAACATGCTAAAGCTATGTGAAACTCATCAAGTAAAACATCAATAAGTGAAGCATAGTAACTTAGTTGATCTTGATAGTTAAGCTGGAAAAAGCATTACCTACTCAGAAAGGAGTGCATCAGAAAGTAGCTTAAAGCTAATGATAAGAAGTCGCAGTGCTCAGTAGAAAGCTTTTAAGCAATACAGAACTAGGGAGCTTTATAATCTCTTAGAGATTTATTTTTAGATAGTTTCTGTATTAAAAAGCAAGGAGTTGTTGCTCATATCTTGCTAGAAACACTTAGGTGTTTACGTACTTCATTTGTGAAATCAGCTTGTAAGAAGCATATATAGTGCACAGAAAAATCCTTGAAAAAGGTAATGTTCCTTGAGCGGTTGAATGATGACCAGAATGCTTGAGAGGGCCAAGTCGTGGTTGAGCGGCTTGGAGGTTGTTTCCTTGAGCAGTTGAGTGAAGCCCAGAATGCTTGAGAAGACTAAGCGTGTTTTTATAAACTTAGTGGATGATTCCTTGAGAGGCGAATGAATGCCAAGATTATCAAAAAGGCAATGGAGGGTATCCATTGTGGTTGTAATCATGTTGATGATTAGTGGATTAAGTCCTTGTGATAAGGCAAAATCACCTTGAGGGGTGGACTGGAGTAACTTCATTAACAGTGAACCAGGATAAAAGAATTATGTTCATTTATTATATTTACTTGTTAACACAATTGATTTAAATTCCGCAAATGGGGACGAAATGTGAAACCCGATTCAAACCCTCATTTCTTATGTTTCTCAACCTTGTGTTTATCCTATGCTCTCATTAGGAAAGACAAGGTCGATCCTAGAGCCCTGAAATGTATGTTCCTTTGATACCCTGAAGGAGTCGAAGCTTATAGGCTGTGGTGCCTAGAGTCAGGTCACAGAAGGTGTATCACAAATCGAGATGTAGTTTTCAATGAAGATGAGATGGCTTTCAAGAAAACTGATGACATTGATCAAAGCTCGAAGATCTCTAAAGAAGAGCTGGAACAGGAAGAGATTCCTGTTAAGGTGGAGCATTGTGATGCTGAATTATATGACCCAAATAAAGTCAAAGAAGAAGCAGAAGCTATTGTCAAAGCTGAGGAGACTGATAATGACTACCTGCTAGAAAGAGACGTGTCAAGAAGAGTCATTAAGCCACTTTGGGGACTTGGTTATGCAGATCTCATATCTTATGCCTTAATCTCTACAAGTGAGGTTCTTGATGAAAAACCTAGAGAATGTAAGGAAGTTATGAGGAGTCGAGACAAAACTGAATGACTGAAAGCCATGGATGATGAAATGGAATCTCTTTATGATAATAACACTTGGGAGATGATCGAGAAACATGTAGGGGTCTGATTAGTCAGTTGTCAGTGGATTTTCAAGGTTAAGAAAGGAATCGAACAGGTGATGTCGAAGCGTTTAAAGGCAAGGTTTGTTGCTAGGGGTTCACTCAGAAAGAAGTTGTCGACTTCAATAATGTGTTCTCATCTGTTGTAAGACATAAATCCATTAGAATGTTGTTAGCCATGGTAGCGAAGTTCGACTTAGAACTTGACAGATGAATGTGAAGATAACCTTCCTGTATGGTGATCTAGATGAAATAATCCTGATGAGGAAACCTGAAGGGTATGCAGAAAAAGGAAAGGAAGATTATGTGTGCAAGATGAATAGGTTTTTGTATGGCATGAAACAATCTCCTCGGCAATGGGATAGGAGATTCGACAAGTTCATGGTACACATTAGTTTCACTAGGAGTCAGTACGACCACTGTTTTTACTTTAGATTTCGACCTGGAAATTCACTTGTTATTTTGTTGCTTTATGTGGATGACATCCTCATAGCAAACAATAGTGTCAAAGATGTTATGAAGGTTAAAACTGAGCTCGATAAGGAGTTCGACATGAAGGATTTGGGAGCTGCCTCCACAATTCTTGGGATTGACATCTGGAGAGATAGAAAGCATTTGAGATTATACTCATCTCAAGAGACATACCTGAAGAAGTTCTCGACAAGTTTGGTATGTCGAACTCAAAGCTTGTTCTTACACTGACTAATCCTCAATACAAGCAGAGTATGACTCAAAGTCCTAGTACTGAATTCGAAAGAGCCTATATGAATAGCATTATATATGCTAGTATAATAGGTTCTTTGATGTATAATATGGTATGTACGAGACTAGACATAACGTACATAGTGAGCCTTGTAAGCAGGTATATGGCCAATCCTGGGAAGGCGCACTGGCAAGCATTAAAGTGGATTCTTAGGTACATCACTGGGTCTCTGAGCAGAGTCCTGATTTATGGTGGAGCCTATGGTGATGATAGCAAAGTCGAAATTGAAGGATTTGTTGAATCTGATAATGCAGGTTGTATGGATTCCAAAAAATATATTTCTGGATATATGTTCATTATGTTTGGCATGACAATCAGTTGGAAATAAACTCTTCAGAAGGTTATTGCCTTATCAACCACTGAAGTGGAGTATATTGCCCTCACTAAAGCTGTGAAAGAAGCATTGTGGCTTGAAGGTTTTGCTAAGGAGCTAAAACTTCAAGGTCGAGTTATCACTGTTAAATGTGATAGTCAATTTGCAATACACCTGTCGAAAAATTTAGCCTATCATAAGCGAACCAAGCACATAGATGTGAGGATGCACTTTGTTAGAGAGATAATCGAGCTTAGAGAGGTCCAAGTTCTGAACGTTTCGAATGATGACAACGTTGTTGATATGATCACCAAGACATTGTTAAGTAGCAAGTTTTTCCACTGTATGCAGTTGATAAAACTGCATGACGAAAGTTAGTTTGTTCCCTTGTTAGTGTAGAGTTTGTTCCAAGGTGGGAATTTGTGGTATTTGGATCAAACTCTAGTCTCAACAAAGGTAGCTTCATGGTTTAACAGGAGTTGTGCATGATGTAGTCGAAGTCTGTTCAAGCATTCGAAATATGATGGCTTTGTGTTTAAGTTAACATGTCGAGTTGGGCCTTGCTTGTAAGCCCAATTGTTAAGTTAGATTGTAGCCTAAGTTAACTTATTAATTTATAAATAGAATAGTTCTCTCAGGCTGTTGAGAGGGTTTAATTATTGGTATCCACTTGTAATTTTTGAATCCTTATTGAGAAAGTGAATAGTAATTTTTTTAACAAATTCTTATTCTTCTTCTTATTCCTTCTTCTCTCTCTTTCGTAAAACCTAATAGGGTTTCTTGTGTTTGTTCAAGAATTTCAATCTTTATCTCATAACTTTGTTCTGATATTGACGACACTGTTACAGAACAACTTCAATGCTTGACGAATAATCAATGATATTGTTGACATTTTTGAGTGCTCAAGTATATATTTTGACTCTTCATTTCTTAATGATTAAAGTTGTTGTTACATGCATAAATTATGTGCTAATTGTTAGTGCGTGAGGCACTTTTAGTGAGGAGAGAAAGAGAGAAATTAAGGAAAATAAGGATTTCTATTATTTTAATTGTACGTAAATAATGATACAAGCTAGGTCTATTTATATACAACCCTAATTGGGCTTGGGCTAACACAACTTGGATTATATTTAAATATTAAATCTAATCAAATCTAATAAAATCAAATCTAATCTAATATTTCAACACACCCCCATAATCCAAGTTGTCGAACCTACACTAGTCAATCTGAACTATTCCTAATTTATTTCTCAAATTCAGGAATCTGTCGATCTTCAATCCTTTGGTGAAAATATCAGCCAACTGTGTTTCACTTGAGCAATGCCTAACTTCAAGTTCACCTCGATTTACCTTTTCCCTTAAGAAGTGAAATCTGGCACGATATGCTTACTCCTTCCATGCAGAACTGGATTCTTCGCCAGATTTATAGCTGACTTGTTGTCGATTTGCAACACAAGAGGTTTCTTCACTTCGACCTCCATTTCTTCAAGTACTGATCTGATCCAAATTGCTTGACATGCAGCATAGGATCCTGCTATATATTCAGCTTCACACGATGACAATGCCACCACAGGTTGCTTCTTCGAACACCATGAGATTGGGGCACCAAATACTTGAAAGAAATAGCCAGTTGTACTTCTTCGATCTTCCTTATCTCCACACCAACCAGCATCTGAAAAACAATTAACTATTGCTCCTTTGCTTTCAAATTCTCGTCGAAATATAATTCCACAATCGGTCGTTCCTTTTAAGTATCTTAGAATTCTTCTTGCAGCTTTCATGTGTGACACTCTTGGTTCGCTCATGAATCTGCTCACTAATCCGACTGTGAAACCTATATCAGGTCTACTATTGCACACATATCTCAGAGATCCAACTATTTGTTTGAACAAAGTTACATCAACTTTGTCTTCCTCTCCATGCTTCTCCAACTTCAAGTTTGGTTCAACAGGTGAGGATGCAGGATTCGAATCATCCATTCTGAATCTCTTGAGTATCTCTTTGACATACTTCCTTTGATGTAGCACCATACCTTGCTTCGACATATGAAATTCCATGCCTAGGAAATAAGACAATTTTCCCAGATCTGACATTTCAAATTCCTTCTTCATCAGCTCTTTGAACTTCGACAAGTTCTTCAGGCTATTTCCAGTTACTAACAAGTCATCAACATATAAGCAGATGATTGTTATATCTTGTGCTACAACCTAAACATAGACACCATAGTCAGACTTGCATTTTACAAAACTCAATTCGACTAAGTATGAGTCGATCTTCTTGTTCCATGCCCTAGGTGTCTGTTTGAGGCCATAGAGTGCTTTGTGCAACTTATATACTTTACTCGCTTCCTTCTGAATCACAAACCCAGGAGGTTGTGTGACATAGACCTCTTCGTCTAACGAACCATTCAGAAAAGCTGACTTCACATCTAGGTGAAATGTCGACCAACCTTGGTTACATGCCAATGCTATCACTAGTCGAACTGTCTCCAGTCTTGCTACTGGAGCAAATACTTCAGAGTAGTCAAGTCCTTCTCTTTGAAGAAACCCTCGAGCTACTAATCTTGCTTTATGTCTAGCTATCGACCTATCAGCATTGTGTTTCAACTTGAACACCCACTTTACTTCGATAGCTTTTGTATGTGCTGGCAATTCGACTAACTCCCATGTGTTGTTTCTTTCGATTGCCTGTAACTCTTCGACCATAGCTAACTTCCACTGTTGAATCTTTAAAGCTTCGTTATGGTTGATTGGTTCAGCACCTGCAAGTAAAGCAAAATGAACTAATTCGCCATCTGGTGTGACTTCATCATCACCAGCCACTTCATAATCAATAAGTCTTGTTGGAGGAACTCTATTTCGTCAAGGTCGTTGGCTTGTTTCAGCCACATCCTCTGTATCGGGAATGTCAGCAACTGCTTCTTCTTCGACTTCGACTTGATTCTCAGCAATTTCTTCAACTTCGACTTCAACTTCATTTTCTTCGTCGAAATCATAGCTCATCAGTGGCATGTTAATTGAATTACTAGAATTCCAATCCCAGGCAGAATTCTCATCAATCACAATATCTCGACTTAACACAACCTTCTCATTAATTGGATTGAATAGCCTGTATGCACCAGTCTTATGATATCCTACCAGAATCATAGGTTCACTCTTGTCATCAAGCTTCCTTCTTCTTGCATCAGGAACATGCTTGTAACACATTGAGCCAAACACCTTCAGATGACTCACTGATGGTCGTTTGCCACTCCATACTTCTTCAGGAACCTTGTTCTTCAATTGCTTAGTAGGGCACCTGTTCAGAATATAAACAGCTGTCGAAACAACTTCACCCCATAAAGATTTTGGCAAATCTTTCTGCTTGAGCATACACCTTGCCATATCCACTATGGTTCTGTTTCTTCTTTCAGCAATTCCATTATGTTGAGGAGTATAAGGAGCAGTTACCTCATGATCAACACCATTTTCTGCACAGAATTTTTCAAACATCTTCGAAGTGTATTCGCCACCTCCATCTGTTCGCAGAACTTTGATCCTCTTCTCATTCTGGTTTTCGACAAGCATCTTGAATCTCTTAAAGATTTCAAATACTTCGTCTTTTCTCTTGATCACATAGATCCATAACTTTCGACTAAACTTATCGACAAACGAAACAAAATATCTGTTTCCACCAATGGTATGTTCTTCGAATGGACCACATACATCTGAATGTACAACTTCGAGTATGCGGGATGATCTCATTGGCATAGTCGAAACGAAAGAATTTCTGGATTGCTTTCTGACTAAACATCCTTCACAGAGTTTGTCAGGCATCTCAAGACTTGGAATACCAGATACCATATCTTGAGTAATTAGCTGGTTGAGTGATCGAAAGTTCAAATGTCCAAACCTCAAATGCCACAACCAACTATCCTTGTGGTCGACAACAGTTTTTAGACATTGTACTTCAGTCGAACTGATCATGGTCTTAAATGTCCTGTTCTTCGACAACGGAGATTCCAAGACCAAATTGTTCTGGGTGTCGAACAATTTCAATACTCCATCTTTCATGACAACTGAGAAGCCTTTTTCGACCAGTTGTCCAACACTTAACAGGTTGCACTTCATTCCAGGTACATAAAACACATCTTTGATCATAGCTTTCGCTCCATTACTCAGTTGAAAAACTATGTTGCCAGTACCTTCTGCTTGCAACGAACTGTTATCAGCAAGTTTTATCTTGCTCTTCTTCAACTTCTCAAAATCTACCAACCACTCCTTTCGACCAGTCATGTGATTTGAGCAGCCTGAGTCGAGAAACCAGATCTTAGATTCGACATGGTTATCTGCTACTGCAGCCATAACCACCATA
Source organism: Lathyrus tuberosus (assembly GCA_022829125.1). Taxonomy (NCBI): domain Eukaryota; kingdom Viridiplantae; phylum Streptophyta; class Magnoliopsida; order Fabales; family Fabaceae; genus Lathyrus; species Lathyrus tuberosus. Next base: position 2,242,735 of record JALAZF010000463.1, on the reverse strand, counting down.
CCACCTTCAGAATCATCTGAATCTTGGCGTGCAAGTTTCGCTCCTTCGTCCTTGCCTTTTTCAGATCCATTGTCTTTCCTGTACCAACAATGTTTGGCCAAATGACCCCTCTTTTCACAGTTATAACACACTATACCTTTCTTATCTTCTTTGTCCTTTCGATAGTTTCCTCCTCCTCTTTTCAAGGATTCAGAATCTCTATCTTCGACCTGATTCTTATGAGGGTTCGACCAAGACTTCTTTCCTTGAGTCTTGTCGAATTTGCCTTTGGATTTGTTGGAACCACCATTCCTTTTCCATGACTGAGCCTGCAGTGCTTGTATCGAATCCTGAACTCCCTTTCTTTCGACAATTCTCATCTCATGCGCCTCTAACGAACCAACCAAATCTTCCACTTTTAGGGTTTCAAGATTGTTGGATTCTTGAATAGCTACGATAACGTGATCAAAGTGAGAGGTCAACGTTCTCATTACCTTCTCAACTACCATCTTATCAGTTATGGTTTCACCACAACCCTTCATGAGATGGACGAGTTTCTGAACCTTCGACACATATTCTGCAACTTTTTCGTCTTCTCCCATTGACAACAACTCATATTGTCGACGCAAGGTTTGTAACTTTACAACCTTGACTTTCTCGCCTCCTTCATAATACTTCACCAGAATATCACATGCCTCCTTCGCCGTTTCAGCATGAGAGATTCTGTCGAAGTTAGCAGCATCGACCGCCGTCTGAATGCAATACGCAGCCTTGCAATCTTTCTTCTTGACTTCGTTGTGCGCTTTTTTCTGTTCTTCGGTTGCATTTTCTGCCAACGCAAGAACACCACCGTTAACCACTTCTAGCGTCTCATGGAAGCCAAATAAGGATTGCATCTGTTTTTTCCATCTGATCCAATTTTTGCCGTCAAGCATTGGAAGGGAACTCAGAATGCTCTTATCACCAGTCATCTTTGCCGCGGTTGATTAACTTGCCCTAGAAACACGATCTCTGACGTGAAATTCTTGAAAACTTGATCAAGAACAACAACCGGAAGCTCTGGATACCAATTTGTTAGTGCGTGAGGCACTTTTAGTGAGGAGAGAAAGAGAGAAATTAAGGAAAATAAGGATTTCTATTATTTTAATTGTACGTAAATAATGATACAAGCTAGGTCTATTTATATACAACCCTAATTGGGCTTGGGCTAACACAACTTGGATTATATTTAAATATTAAATCTAATCAAATCTAATAAAATCAAATTTAATCTAATATTTCAACACTAATTGCTTAGTAATGTACAACAATTCAAACATTGTCTACATTGCCGCTGCAGTCTTCTTCTCTGATACTTCTCTAATACTTTATATCAAATAAACAAGATAAAGAGTGCTTCTTGTCATATATGTCGTATTTTCATCCTCTAATTGTATTAGAGTGACAACCATTAGTGCCTCATTATTCAACGTTAAAATCTCATTAACATGATTTGAATCATCACCACCAGAACGTTAACATCTCTTTAACATGACTTGAATCATCACCACCAGAAGCTAAAAACACATATTTGAAGGCATATTCACCATAATTCTCTACTTTTACTTTAAATCAATTTTGATGTCCAACATATAATTATCAACCACTTTTCTAATCTCATAAACATGGAATTAACATTCAACAAAATTGTTCGCATCAAAGAAATGTTTGAACCTTGATTTAGAAAATGACTTAGTGAACATATCTTACTATATCTCATTTTTCTTCTTAAATTAGAGAGATATTTTCCTTATTCACTACATCTAGTCATTTCATTCTCTCCTTGACATCCTCTACTTTAAAAAAAAAAACTATTGATTCAAAGTCTTGCATCCCTTCATTCATAATTAAAGCATAACACAATGTTTACATAGTTGTACTTCTTTATGAAACAATTTCCCTTATTTTCATATATCTAGCCAACTGATAGCTAGGAGTCATTGTTCATTGTCTTCATCAAGAACTTAATAGAAGAGAGTATCCCTTTCTTCATCTCATGTATTAGGGTTGCACCTCAAACTAAGGTTTTTTAACCCCTATTTATGGGTCTCTATTCTGCACGTCTTTGCACTTTATTCCCTATGTGAGACTCATCAAAATTAATATGCCTTATAATTATGATTCCTGATCTTCCATGTGCCATCTTCCATGATTTGTAATCCTTCACACCACCTAAATAGCCAACAAAATCACATTAAAATTCTAATTTCTCCAATATATCACATAAATTTTGTTTAGATGGTTCAACTAAATTTGTCTCACTAACTGATGGGTCATCATGAGGGGGAAGCATACACATTGGATCAAACATTTTCCTAAAAGTCAAAGACTCAACCAAATAAGTGAAAGAGACACCACATATTCACTAAAAACCTTAAGGAAATAGGTGTATGTGTCTTCTTACTTATAAAGTGCTCAACCTCGACTTTTCTAAGCAATGTGGGACTTATAACTAACACTTGTTTCTCAACAATCTTCCTTTCAAGTTTGAGTCCATCCATTATGTTCCACCTCAAACAGGAGCTCTTTCATTCACATGCTTGTACTGCCGCTGAGAGACACTTTTATCTCTTCATAGGAACTTCAAAGAAACACGTCGCCTAACCACCATGTTAGGAAGATTTTCGATACAAGGAGTCAGTCCCTTACTGGAACTATAGACTCTGATATCACTGATGGGTCATCATGAGGAGAAAACATACACATTGGGTCAAAGATTCACCTAAAGGTTAAAGACTCACTCAATCAAGTGAAAGAGACACCACATATTCACCCAAAACTTTAAGGTAATAGGTGTATAAGTCATCTTACTTATAAAGTGCTCAACCTCCACTTTTCTAAACTATTGTGAATCTTGTTGTGAATTACGATAAAATTCAATATCAATTTGCGAGGTAAAGAACAATAGAAACCAAAATAAATGGTCTTCAACAATAATAATCCATACACAGATAATATAACAGAATAAGGCAAGAAAAACAGAAGGTTTATTTACCCAGTTCGATCAAACAATCTACTCTAGGGGAGATAGCAGCTCTCCAATTCACTATAATCAGAAAGTTGTTACAAGAGATTGCAGATGAGTTACAAGAAAATAGCCTTCGCCTTCAGGTTCCCAAGAACAACCCTATTTTCTACCCAAGTGTTTCCCAACCTCTCCAACTCTCAATATATGAATCACTCAAACCCAAGGTGTAACAGTGTTTCATAATAACCTTAAAAAAACCCAAAGGTTTCCCTAAACCTTTTCTTTTCTAAGGTTTTCCTTGTGAATAACTGAAACCATATGCTATGCCTTTAAACCCTTGCTCTCCCTTGTTGGTGTAAACTCTAAGATTGTCACACACCAAACATATAAGAGATAGATATTTATAATAGCTAATACCCAACAAACAAAGCCCAAAATCACATGGATCCATGGACCGAATCGAAAAAGCCCAAAAACTAAAAAACATTATTCACCGTACGAACGCCACTATTCATCCGTACGGACGTCACTATTCACTGACCGATTTTTTCCCCTCGACTTTTTGTCCGATTTTCGTGGTAAATGCAATCTCCAAAATATGTTTTCTTTCTCTTCATCAACAAAGGTTTTAAGGCACATTTACAACAATCTCCATCTTGACTTTAAACCATGTTGATACCAATTTAACAATCAACAACATTGATGCTCTCTACCAAGTTGAAACTTTAATAAATAACTTTGATCAAATTCAAGCAACCCTTGAATCTTGTTCTTGCAACTTGCATCCACTTGTTCCCAATTACCCTTTTCTGCCTAGGTAATTTAACAAGCCTACAAGTATGATTTTTCAACCACCCTTGACTCCACCTGTTTTCAAATGCCTCCCTGAAGGTTTTTCTTCTTTTATTTTGCAGTCCTTCAGCCACATTAAAAACATAATATTCAAGGCTAGCATAACCGTTCCTTTGAGATGCTACAATAACCCTCCTTACCTTATCATAAGTCAAATGATAATCAGAGATCTCTGTAACTGTTCCCTCACTACCGCTAGCATCCATAGTAGGAAACTCCACCTCAAACTGAGTTTTCTCCGTTATAGTTTTTCCCTGGTTTCTCCCTTAGTTTTTACTATTCTTCTTCTGAAGAAATTCTCTACCAACCAAGTAAGTTGTTTTAACCTCAGTTCTTCTCTAAAAACTCAATAACAACTCAGCGGTAACATTCATTTTTATCCCTTGATTTCTGCAAAATTCATTGTACTCCTTTGAAACTTCTCAAGGCATCCAAAACGCCTTAAACTCAAATCCCATAGATCTTCCTTGTCATGAAAGCCTCCACTAGTTAACGATGAATGAATAATAACATTTGAACCTTCTAAAATATATAGACCACATATTTTAAACCCTTTAGCAATAATCAATTCATCACGCGAAATCTTCAACACTCCACGTTCAACTCTAGTACAATAGTCTAGATCATCAAACATACTTATAGATAACAAATTTCGCTTGAGTTCTGGAACATACCTCACATTGTGAATAAGAAGATCACGATCATTAAACATTTTAAATCTGACCGTACCAATACCATAAACCTTGCATGCCTTATTATTACCAAGGCGAACTACTCCACCTTGCACCATCTTCAAAGTTTTAAAGTATTCTATTCTTGGACACATGTGATAAGAGCAACCTGAGTCAATGACCCAACTATCTTCAGTTTCCAAACTCGATACTACTAGTGCTTTGGCATCCTTATAAATTTCCTCACCCAATGCAACTACAGCTTGGACAAAATCTTCATTGACCTTTTTTTCAGGACAATCCCTTTTAAAGTGACCGATTTTCTGACAATTAAAACATTTTACCTTTGACTTGTCAGACCTCTTTGATTTGGACATCCCTTTACGCTCACCTCCTCTTCTTGACACATTTAAACCTTCACCACTATCTTTAATCTTCAAATCTTTCGACTTTGAAAATTCTTTGGATTTCACCACCGTCTGGACTTCATCCAAAGTAATAGTACCGTCCTTACCATAAAGAAGGGCATCCTTAAAGTGCTCAAAGGATCTGGGTAATGAACTCAACAGGAGCAAAGTCTTGTCCTCATCATCAATCTTCACTTCAATATTCTCAAGACCATCGATAATCTTGTGAAATTCTATGAGCTGCTCAACTATGGATTTGTTCTCCACCATTCGGAATGAATAGAGTTGTTGTTTCAGATACAACCTGTGAGTCAAAGACTTTGTCATATACAATGATTCAAGTTTTGCCCACATAGCAACCGCAGTTTGCTCCCTGGTGACTTCTCTTAGAACTTTATCCCCGAGGCACAAGATAATGGCACTTCTAGCCTTATCCACCATCTCGGTCTTCTGTACCTGTGTAAGCCCTGCAGGCATCAATGCTTCACTTTTCAAAGAATTGATACACTTCTCTTGAATTAAAATTGTTTGCATCTTAATTTTCCACAATCCGAAGTCGTTGTTTCCGAAAAATTTCTCGATCTTCCATCTACTAACCATGGCGCTCACTTGTCAAAAATATCTCTTTGCTCCACGCTCACCGCACCACTTGTTGTGAATCTTGTTGTGAATTACGACAAAATTCAATATCAATTTGTGAGGCAAAGAACAATAGTAACCAAAATAAATGGTCTTCAGCAATAATAATCCGTACACAGATAATATAACAGAATAAGGCAAGAAAAACAAAAGGTTTGTTTATCCAGTTCAATCAAACGATCTACTCTAGGGGAGAGAGCAGCTCTCCAATTCACTATACTCGAAAGTTGTTACAAGAGATTACAGATGAGTTACAAGAAAACAGTCTTCGCCTTCAGGTTCCAAAAAACAACCCTATTTTCTACCCAAGTGTTTTCCAACCTCTCCAATTCTCAATATATGAATCACTCAAACCCAAACCCAAGGTGTAATAGTGTTTCACAATAACCTTAAACAACTCCAAAGGTTTCCCTAAACCTTTGCTTTTCTAAGGTTTTCCTTGTGAATAGCTGAAACTCTATGCTATGCCTTTAAACCCTTGCTCTCCGTTGTTGGTGTAAACTCTAAGATTGTCACACACCAAACATATAAGAGATACATATTTATAATAGAAAATACCCAACAAACAAAGCCAAAAATCACATGGATCCATGGACCGAATCGAAAAAGCCCGAAAACTTGAAAACACTATTTACCGTACAGACAACACTATTCACCGTACGGATGACACTATTCATCCGTACTGCCAATACTATTCATCCGTACGACCAACACTATTTACCAGCCGATTTTTTTCGCGACTTTTCGTCCGATTTTTGGGGTAAATGCAATCTTCAAAATATGTTTTTTTTTCTCTTCATCAACAAAGATTTTAAGGCACATTTACAACATAAACAATGTAAAACTTAGAACTTACACTTATTTCTCAACACTAACCTGCCTTAGATTGATTTTAACATGAAAATTTTAGCAAACGAATGATACATGGGCTATAACAATTGAATCATCGAATATGTGGTGATGCATGGGCTATAACAATTGAATCATCTAATATATATATATACCACATATTTTAATACTTTTAGATATTACATGAAAATTTTCAATCATATCATATTCATTTTTAATGCAATAGCCTAACACATTAAACACATGTACCGGTAATAAATTTCGCTTAAATTAAAAAACACAACTCACAAAAAAAATGTCTTGTCAAAAAAAAAAACTCAAAAAAAATGCTTTGTTTCTTGAATTTTAGGAACGTGTGATTTGTAACCTTAACCATGCCTTCAACAAATAATCTATTGGTTCAAAATTTATATAATAACATATTCTATTTATTTTTACACAAAAGACTTGGTTTTTTTTTTCCAATTCATGAGATAACTTAACTATTCATGAGATAACTTTTTCTTACAGACAGTATAACTTGGTAGGTCCAGCAAGTGCACGGGGGGTTGAAGTGTCTGTTTTTTTTCTCTCTCTGCAAGAATATAAATATGCTCTGTCAATGCTACTTCTGTCTTGAAAAATATGCATTTGTTTAGTGGCAGACTTTGTTGATACTCAAAGAAAGGAATATTTGTAGTATGTGGCCCAAACCCTAATGTGTGAAAAACAAGTAAAGAAATATTGAAGTACTTTTCTCTTTGTACTTAGAACCCTTTTTTACTTTAATATATTCCAAAACAAGTAAAGGAGATTCCAGAATGATGTCAAAGGGACCCTCATGGTATTTTCATTAGATCAGTATCTAAGATAAGGTTCTGTTATCAAAAGTCACTTAACTAAAGTTGCTTAATCAATTATTATTCTCTTAAATTAAATGGGCCCATTAAAGAGCTCATGAATTCAAAAGTAGTGAAAAGAAAATGAGAAGAATGTATGTGGCCTTAGGAATTTGAAAGGAAAAAAGAGAAAACAAAAGGAACTTGTCAGCTCCCACCATAGAATAATTGAAGTGAATTGCATTATTTTGAAAATGTTTAGTTTTACACATATTAATGTCGTAAGCAATATGTCACTTGGTGGTAACATAAGATTAGCAGTACTGTGCAATTATAGCATATACTTATATACTAATGCACTAGATATATTGAAAGCAAATTAAGGTCTATGAAGTCCGAATAAGTAGCTAGGATGAAGGATGCGACAAGATAGATCGTGCACATATAATATGATTTAAATATATTGATAAAATTTTAATATTAAAAATATATACATGAACAATCATTGATCATTCTTTACAAAGAAAAATCATTGATCATTCTTTATTAATATATACTTTTTGTATAAATACAAATGGATAAAAAATAAAAAAATCAACAAGATAGTGAGCATAAAATCTAAACAATAATTGAACATGCCCAACTTATTCATAATTTTTTTTTTCAAAAACACAAATAAAAAGTCAATCTCACCAAATTTTAAAATAAACAAGAAAAAATATCTAATGTATCTGCACTTGTATTTCTCTTTAAAAGTGTGGAACATCTTAAATCTGAACGCACAAATGTGTAAAATATTATTCAATTTAATTAAAAGATGTTATGAGGCAATTTTCACATTATAAAATGTACAAATGACTAGTATTTAGTCAGTTTCAAGTCAAAATTTTCTTTAATTCTTCCTATTAACATTTTCGATAACAAACATGATTTAATGCAATTCACCTTAAAAGGGGTTGCAAACTCCAATATTAGTTGAGAAAGCTCCCAAAAACGTTCCTAAATTATCCTTGAATAAGCCACTACAAATTAAATATGCTTCATCTTTGTTGCATGGTAAATGCAAAATTTACTTGTTTACATTTGCACTTATTAATTTAAAATGCAAGTAATCACATGAAACAACTCCAATTTATTATGAAAAGATGATATAACACATGTGTAAACTTTTTAACCATGTTTTTCATGATTACAAGTGAAAATGTCCAACAATACATAAAACATCAATAAAAAGGACATAAAAGTTTGCTATGAGAAACATGGTTAGGCCTAGCGAAACACATGAAGACACTTCGCAAACCAGCCAAAGAACTCGCCCAACCAGATACATGGCAGCACAAGTAGAGATATCTTTTCTAGGGGAGGAAGATAACCTTCTAGTCGAGCTAAGACAAGACAAAAATCATTAAAACCATTCTTCAGAGCCAAGTTACTTTAGAGTGATGCAAAGTAGAACTCACTAGACAATGGTCACATTCTCTCCTAGCAAAGCAAGGCGATTTGAGAAACCTTGCAGGCTAAGTAACTTCAAGGGGAAAAAACATGATCTCTAGGCGTAAAGTATGGCCCTTGCCTAACGAGATGTCGCGGCAATTGCCCACTTAGATGAGATATTAGATAAGTTGCATGGAAAACGACAAGCTATGTAGGCGAGCTAAAGGTCTCGCTAAGCGAGCCTGATGTTACCCACCCATATAAATAGCAGATCAAATCAATTGAAAGGCAAAGTTTTGAAGAGAGATACTTTGGGCATAACTTGTTGGTGCATTCATAGAGAAACATTCCAAAAACAACAAGAGAGAAAGAAAGGGAGGAAGATTCAAGGTGAAATGTTGTTCGAGAAATTAATCAACATATATGATATTCAACTTCTTTCTTATAGGTTTTCATTATACAATTACTATTAGTAAGAGTTGTTAATTTCTCGTTTGTTGGGGTTAGATGTAGTCGTTTGAATAATCATGTATCAATCTTGATTATAACGTTTTATGTAAATCTAGTTATGCTTTTGTTAGACGAGACCAACGATCTAGAGGGGGTGAATAGATCGCAAATGAAGTTTTCTTAGATTAAAAATCTATTTTAAAAATTATTTACTATGACAATCGAAAGCAATTCCGAATCGACACTCGTCTATCCCGAACCATTATCGGAAGAATCAAATATGCGCATTAAACCGTAACAAAAAGTATTACAATGATGAGAAACCAACTCAATATGTTTTTCAAAATAACGTTTGAACTTTGTCACACTATGATAATCAATTTTCAATGAATAGGAAACAAAAACTAACTAAGACAATTTATCAAACACTTGGTGTGCAATAAACACCAAGCTGATTTTCCTTTATGTTGATGATATGAAAAACCAATTACAATTGTTAAGATTGCATTTATCTTATAAAATAATTTGAATTACTTTAGTATAAACAGAATTTGTAGTGTATATAATTGCACACTAAATGAATTCTCAAATTGTAAAGAGATAGATAATATATATATATATATATATATATATATATATATATATATATATATATATATATATATATATATATATATATATAGAGAGAGAGAGAGAGAGAGAGAGAGAGAGAGAGAGAGCACAAGGATTTGTTTAGGCATTTTCCCAATTTTCCTTACTATGGGTATGTTTTCCCCTTATTTTAAATGGAATTGAGATATCCAATTAACCTTTACGAATGTTGTATACAAGAGAAAAAGTAGCAATCCAAACCCAGAAACCCTAAGTTTGATGTTGATCTTATCTTCTTCTCTTCCCTAGATCTTACGCAAGATCAAGTGACCCAAGATTTCGAAGTTCATCCTCCGTTTACTGTTACTCCTTTGATAGAAACCTGTTCTTCAAAGCTTTCACTTAGCTGAATCCTCATTGTGAAATCTTGTGCAAAACCCCCTCAAATCACTCTTGATCATGGAGGAAAAACCCCCATATGGTTTTATCAATGAAACCCCCAAAGAATACTCAACCCAATTTGATTACACCAATCCTAAATTAGACAATATCAATATAGATCTAGATGGCATCCAACAAGAATGATTACGTGTAATTATTGTGTGTATGCATAGAAAAATATTGAAGATGATGAGAAAATTCTTCATATGTTCTTGGTTTCAATAATATGAGAATGATATATATATATATATATATATATATATATGTTTGTGTGTAAGAAAGAAATAACAAAAAAAAAAACAGATTTTTAGCAAAAATTAGAACAGAATGTATTGACTCCAAATAAGTGTGAGTCAATACATAGAGCCTAGGAGTCGACCCAAACAAGGGAGAACCATTTGGCTTGCCAAAGCTTTAGCTAGAGTTTACTTCAACCCAATATGAGTCGACCCACACTTGTTATGTATCGACACACAAATACTTATGTACCGATACATTGAAGGCCGTGGATTTTATTTAAAAAAGCATTCAGTATGTATTCACCCATAAAATAGATGTATCGACCCAAAGTCCTGTTTTTCATGAAAAATCATAATTTTGACTTGTAAGAGCCTATCTAACCTGATTTTAGGTGTCCTAATATGAAAATGTACATCTAGATATAGAAACTAAGATTCAATGTACATAAATAATAAGTGTCCTTATTTTGACATCATTCAAAAGATTACTTAAGAGGATAGTGCGCTCACAACTTTAGAATAACTAACTAGAATATGTTTTCATGATTTTAGAATGATATTAAGAGATAGTTTTCGTCATTAGATCCAAGATATTCATCTGTTGGAAGCTAATATCTAGAGATAAATTTAGATTGAGCATTCACATATACTATCAAATTATAATGATATCATATTGATTAATGGGATGAGAGATTGTTTATTAGGTAATATGAATTTTTTCACGATATTGATTTAGAGATAAACAATGAACGCATAGCGATAAGAGGTAATATTAATTATTGATTAGAAATAAGTATTATCAGGGATGGTAATTAGACTCATCCCTAGTGGATAGTCGCAAAATTTACCTACAACGGATAGGGTAAAAATCAGCAAAATGGGTACGAGCGGCACTCACAGTTATCCACTGTGAGATATTGGATCGAACTCTAGTATTGTCGACAGAGGTTTAGCATGTCGTCAAAGTCTGCTCACATGCTATTGTCGAAGACCTACATGCTGTAGTCGAAACGTGTTATAGTATGTAGTTGTCGAATTAGGTCTTGTGTTAAGGATTCAATTGTTTAAGTTAGCTTGTACCCTAAGTTAGCTTGTAATGGGTAATTATTAAAAATCCCATTGTAACACCCTTTTTCTACCCAACAAAACGTCACAACAACATGGCAAAATAATCAGAGTAACTTCCCCAAAAAGGGCATCACATATCGTCACAAAACATCATAATAACCACCAGTCCCGTCACACGGGTTTTTGCCATCATAAGTTAATTAAACACCACGCAACGGAAAATCAAGTTTAAATAAACTCATGAAAAACATCATGTCCACAAAAATAAAAGAACTAAATCATTCGACTCAAACGTTCCGACCCGATGTTACATATCAGAGCAAGACCCTCTAATTCGACGGAGAAATAAAAAATGCTTCAAAACTAAATCTTCATGCACCAAAGGAGCTAAACCTGATCACATGCACGTTACCCACGTGGAGGTAACATTCAAACAGGCAGGGTGAATAATCACGAAATCAACATATAAGATATGCGTAAAAGATAAAGCACAAGTAGCATCATCATCAATCACACACAACATCAAAACACATCAATAACATCAATGTAATGCAATGCCACATAGTATGTAATGCAACGTCAGACTCATGCATGTGGTACCAACATCGTCATAATCTATGGACACTAGACCATCACCCTCCAAAGATCCCCACCAATAGGATCGATTCTACACAAGAATCGGAGCACGTCATAAAACACTTCAATCCACACAATGGGATTGAAGCCAACAAAATGGAGCGAAGTCCTACTATGCCATGAATGCATGATGCAAAATCGCCATAATAAATATTGTCATAATATCGTCATAGTTGCATCATCATTCATGAATTCATCATCAACAAACATCATAACATCACATCAATTCACACTCGTCAAAGTTTATCATTAAAACTCACAATGCGTCATAGTTGGTTCATCACACAAAATCCCCGATTTTTGTTCTATTCATCATCATTACTAGATTACTAGTGTTGTATTATCTCATCATAGCCCTACGTCTCAAAGAAACCTCGTTACAAGCGAAATCGGGACAGAAATCGCAAAAACGGGAAAATCTGCCCATGCCCTTGCCCATACGCGTATGGACCACCCTGATACGCGTATGGCTCAAATTTCACGCCCACCCTTACGCGTATTGCCCTCTTCAATATGCGTATCAGCAGAGAGGTTCTTCCTCTCAATCCTACTTCAGATCTCCTTACACATATTGCCTTCTGGTACGCGTATTGCCCAACTTCCATATGCGTATCAGCAGAGGGCCGTATCAGCCCTTGGGGACATGTGCATACGCTACACGTATCACATTGGGAGTGTCCCCGTTACGCGTATTACCTTCCCCATTACGCGTATTGCCTTCTCCATTACGCGTCTTGCCTTCCCCCTTACGCGTATCACCAAAGACTCCTCCAAAAACTCAGATTTTGCATCTGAAAGCAAAATCCCTCTTCCCAGAACCTTCGATCTACCAGAAACAACCTCAAATCATCTTTGATTCATCCCAGATCTAATTTATTCATCCTACTTCATCATCTACATCAATTACCCTTAATTACTAAGTTTGAATTTAGTTATTATCAGGTTCGATTTATAGATCCGGTTACCCAAAGTTTGTCACAGCATCAATTACATAGATTCAACATCACTGCAGCAAATCACACGAATTTCATCACAGAAAATCATATACATACAGGCACAAAATTTCATCACAAACCAGCATATAATCTTCAGACACGAAAAACACAATTATCTCTACCTTAAACCCATATCAAACATATTAACCCGGAATTACCCCCGATACCTCGAAATTCCAGCTGAGATTCTTCGTTTTTCCGGGGTTCTACAGTCAATTCCTCAATCTAGCCTCTTTCCTCAGATCTCTAATCACTCCTTAGGGTTAAAAAAATTTGATCTCCAAATCCCTACCTTTCTCTTTTGTTAAACCTAAGGTTTTTTGGGCCTTAATCTCTGTTTACCATGTTATGCTCCACTAATCCCTCAACATTACCGTCTTACCCTTAATGGCCTCATAATTATTTTAATTAACAATAATAATAATAATAATAATCTAAATAATATTCTAATTATTCAAATTATTTCAATATTATTATTAATAAAATAATCTAATTAAATTACTAACTTTAAGGTCTCCAAGTTCCCTTAACCCAAGGCTACCCCACACAATCACATAATTCAACAACGTCACAAAGTCATCACAAAGCACCAAAACACCGCATAATCATAATAATTTAATAAATAAATATTATAATTATTTGGGGTGTTACAACTCTCCCCCACTTACAGAATTTTCGCCCTCGAAAATTACCTGAAGGAAACAGAGTCGGATACGACTCCTTCATCTGATCTTCACGTTCCCAAGTCTAACTTTCACCAGCTGGTCCACCCTAAAACACCTTCACCAAGGCTATGTCTTTACCCCACAATTACTTCATTTCACGACCATCAATCTGCACAGCTAATGGTTCCACAGTCAGATTATACCTCACTTGTACATCATCCATCTGAATCACATGCGACGGATTCAGAAAGTACTTCCTCAACTGAGACACATGGAACACGTCGTGCAAATTCGCAAGCGTCGGCAGTAAAGCAATCTGACAGGCCACTTCTCCTATCCTCTGCAAGACTTGGTAAGGACCAACAAAACGTGGACTGAGTTTCCTAGACTTCAAAGCTCGACCCACCCCATTCACTAGCGTCACCCTCAAAAATACGTGATCTCCCTCTTGGAATTCAAGTGTTTTCCTCCTCTTATCATGGTAACTCTTCTGACGACTCTGCGAAGCTTTCATCCTTTCTTGGATAATCTTAATCTTCCAAGTCGTCTCTTGTACAATTTCAGATCCGAGTACCGCACTCTCGCCTGACTCATACCAACACAATGGAGTCCTGCATCTTCTCCCATACAAAGCCTCATAGGGTGCCATTCCAATGCTAGCATGAAAACTATTATTGTACGTGAGCTCAATAAATTGTAAATGGCTATCCCACGATCCTCCATGATCCAACACACAAGCCCTCAGTAAATCCTCTAAAGATTAGATAGTCATCTCTGTCTAACCGTCCGTTTGCGGATGATAGGCAGAACTCATCCTCAATTTAGTACCCAACGCATCATGGAAGCTCTTCCAGAACCTCGATGTAAATCTCGGATCCCTATCCGACACACTACTTGAAGGTATCCCATACAACTTCACAATCTCCGTAATGTACATCTCAGCTAACTTCTGCATAGAATGATTAATCTTCATTGGCAAGAAATGAGCCGATTTAGTTAATCTATCCACAATCACCCAAATGGAATCATTTCCCTTAGCAGTCTTCGGCAATCCCACCACAAAATCCATGGAAATACTATCCCACTTCCATTATGGAATTCTCAACGGCTGCATCATACCTAAAGGCTTCTGATGCTCAATCTTCGACTTCTGACAAGTCAAACACGCATAGACAAATTATGCAACATCCTTCTTCATACCTGGCCACCAAAACAACTTTTTCAAATCATGGTACCTCTTCATAGTACCGGGATGAATACTCATCCTACTTCGTTGTCCTTCCTCAAGTATACTCCTATTAATATCTGGGACATCTGGAACACACACCCTGTCTCTGAACATCATCACACCATTATCATCAATTCAGAATTCTCCTCCGTTACCTTGGTTGATCAAAGTCAACTGGTCCACTAACTTCAAGTCGGATTGTTGTCCCACTCTGATCTCTTCCAGAATGCCACTAGTCAACTTCAACATTCCCAGCTTCACACTGTCAGGAGTCGCTTCACACACCAAACTCAAATCTCGGAATTGTTCAAGTAACTCCAACTCTTTCACCATAAGCATCGACATATGCAATGACTTTCTACTCAATGCGTCAGCCACTACATTCGCTTTACCAGGATGGTAATTCAGATCAAAGTCTTAATCCTTCAACAATCCCAACCACCTTCTCTGCCTCATATTCAACTCTTTCTGATTAAACAGGTACTTCAAGCTCTTATGATCGCTGAACACTTCGAATTTAGAGCCAAACAGATAAAGTCTCCAAATTTTCAACATAAATACCACAACCGCCAACTCTAAGTCATGGGTTGGATAATTCACTTCATGGACCCTCAATTTCCTGGAAGCATAAGCAACAACTTTCCCATTCTACATCAATACTCCTCCAAGACCTATCTTCGATGCATCACAGTACACTACAAAAGATTCATTTGGATTAGGCAAAATTAACACTGGAGCAGTAGTCAACCTCTTCTTCAATTCCACAAAACTTTCCTCACAAGCTACATCCCACACAAAAGCTTGACCCTTTCGAGTCAACTGAGTCAAAGGTAATGCCAACTTAGAAAAGCCGTCGATAAACTTGCGGTAATAACCCGCCAATCCCAGAAAACTTCGTATCTCAGTAGCAGACTTCGGAGTCTCCCACGGTAATACATCATCAATCATAGAAGGGTCAACAGTAATTCCACCACTGGAAATCACATGACCAAGAAAACTCACTTCCTTCAACCAGAACTCACACTTCGACAGCTTTGCATACAACTTCTTCTCCTTCAATACTTGCAACACAGTCCTCAAATGCTCAGCATGCTCTTCTTCAGATTTAGAGTATATCAGAATATCGTCAATGAAGACTACAACAAACTGATCCAAATACTCATGAAATATCCGATTCATATACTCCATGAACACACCAGGGGCGTTGGATACTCCAAACGGAATCACAGTGTATTCATAGTGACTATACCTCGTCCTGAAAGCTGTCTTCGATATGTCGTCAGGTTTAACACGGATCTGATGATAACCCGACCTCAAATCAATCTTGCTAAACACACAGGCACCTACCAACTGATCCATCAAATCGTCGATTTTCGGAAGTGGATACTTATTCTTAATCGTCACTTTATTCAACTGCCGATAATCAACACACAACCTCATACTTCCATATTTCTTCTTCACTAGCAGCACAGGAGCACCCCACGGAGAAACACTTGGTTGAACAAACCTTTTCTCAAGCAGCTCTTCCAACTGTTTCTTCAATTCACTTAACTCAGAAGTAGACATTCGGTAAGGATCCATTGACACCGGACTCGTACCTGGTACCAAGTCCACTACAAACTCTACTTCACGTTCTGGAGGAAAATCACTGATGTCGTCTGGAAACACCTCTGGAAATTCACAGACAACAGGAAACTCCACACCTGCAGCTTCACGATCAATCTGCAACGATGCAAACATTGCAAACACCAAGGCTTCGTCTTCTTGAAGTTCGTCCGCTTGCTTAGAAGACAAGAACATCAACTCTACACCATCACCAAACTCAGGAAACTCTACCGTCTTGTTATAACAATTGATATGAACATGTTTGAACTCCAACCAGTTCATTCCAAAGATTACATCGATTTGGTGTAAGGGTAAGCACACCAAATCCATCACAAAACTCTTCTCAAAAATCGTCACAGGACATCTCAAGCACACAAAGGTAGTAGTAACAGAACCATTAGCTGGTGTTTCTATTACCATATTACTATTCATATCAGATAACTTTAAACCCAATCTATTGGCACATTCAAGCGAGATAAAAGAATGAGTAGCACCAGTGTCAATAATAGCAATCAACTCTATATTATTAATAAAGCATGTACCTCGAATCAGGTTGTCCTTCTCTGGCGCTTCTGCACCACTCAAAGCAAACACTCTGCCACTGGTCTGAGCAGCACTCACAGTCTTCTTTGGCTTCTGACACTGAGTACTGATATGACCTTTCTTACCACAGTTGAAACAATTTAGACCATCGTCCTTGCAGTCAGTAGCTCTATGTCCCTTCTTACCACATCTGTAGCACCTCACCACATTATTGGTGCACACATCAGCACAGTGGCCTTGCTCGCCACACTTATAACACTTTCTAGAAGCGAAAGTTGCTCCCCCACTTGTCTTTTTCCCCTCTAAAGCCTTCTGCTTCCCTTTGTCAGCTGAGGTCGTATAAGGTTTACCCCTATACTGCCCCTTCTTCTCACTCATCTGCTTGTAGTGAGCAGATCGAGCTCGGCTATCCTAATCGTAGATTCTGCTATTGTCAACCAACTCAGCAAACCTGTGAATCTGTTGGTATCCAATACCCTGCTTGATCTCTGGTCTCAACCCATTCTCGAACTTGAGACACTTGGACATCTCAGCATCAGCATGGTTGTAGTGAGGGCAGAACTTTTCCAGCATCTCAAACTTTGCAGCATACTCTGCCACAGTCATGTCTCCTTGCTTTAACTCAAGGAATTCCACCTCTCTCTTGCCAAGAGCATCCTCTAGAAAATACTTGACCAGAAACTCCTGCTTGAACACAGCCCAGGTTATCACAGTGCCAACATCTTCCAGTCTCTGGCGGGTGTTATCCCACCGGTCCTCGGCCTCTTCTTCCAACATATGCGTCCCAAACTGAACTTGTTGCGCATCAGTACACCCCATCACCCGAAAGATCTTCTCAATTGCCTTCAGCCACTTGTGTGCACTTGCTGGGTCATGAGTACCCACATAAGTCGGTGGATTGTTCCTCTTGAACTCCCCCAAAGCACGAAACTCATCTGGAATTCCACTATTCGGATTGAGTTGTGCCACCACATTAGCAACTGATTTCAAAGCATCAGAAATAGCACGGTCATTTCTTCTAGCCATCCTGCACACCACCAACAAGGTTAGAAGAAACAAAACATCGACAGTGTACACACACTCGTCGACTGACAGGGCACTGACATCACGTAAAAAACCTGGCCGGATGGACCGACCTGCTCTGATACCACTAATGTAACACCCTTTTTCTACCCAACAAAACGTCACAATAACACGGCAAAATAATCAGAGTAACATCCCCAAAAAGGGCATCAGATATCATCACAAAACATCATAATAACCACTTGTCCCGTCACACGGTTTTTTCCATCATAAGTTAATTAAACACCACGCAGCATAAAATCAAGTTTAAATAAAACACTTTTATAGTTCAAAACTTCTCAAACAAAACACATGAAAAACATCATGTCCACAAAAATAAAAGAACGAAATCGTTCGACTCAAACGTCCCGACCCGATGTTACATATCAGAGCCAGACCCTCTAATTCGACGGAGAAATAAAAAATGCTTTAAAACTAAATATTCATGCGCCAAAGGAGCTAAACCTGATCACCAGCACGTTACCCACGTGGAGGCAACATTCAAACAGGCAGGGTGAGAAATCATGAAATCAACATATAAGATATGCGTAAAAGATAAAGCACAAGTAGCATCATCATCAATCACACACAACATCAAAACACATCAATAACATCAATGTAATGCAATGCCACATAGTATGCAATGCAACATCACACTCATGCATGTGGTACCAACATCGTCATAATCGATGGACACTGGGCCATCACCCTCCAAAGATCCCCACCAATAGGATCGATTCTATACAAGA
Organism: Lathyrus tuberosus; assembly: GCA_022829125.1. Taxonomy (NCBI): domain Eukaryota; kingdom Viridiplantae; phylum Streptophyta; class Magnoliopsida; order Fabales; family Fabaceae; genus Lathyrus; species Lathyrus tuberosus. Next base: position 2,223,807 of record JALAZF010000463.1, on the reverse strand, counting down.
ACTGGAGCATGCACGTCATAAAACACATCAATCCACATAATGGGATTGAAGCCACCAAAATGGACCGAAGTTCTACTATGCCATGAATGCATGATGCAAAATTTCCATAATAAACACCGTCATAATATCGTCATAGTTGCATCATCATTCATGAATTCATCATCAACAAACATCATAACATCACTTTAATTCGCACTCGTCATAGTTAGTTCATCACACAAAATCCCCGATTTTTATTCTATTCATCGTCATTACTAGATTACTAGTGTTGTATTATCTCATCATAGCCCTACATCTCAAAGAAACCTCGTTACAAGCGAAATCGGGACAGAAATCGCAAAAACGGGAAAATCTGCCCATGCCCCTGCCCATACGCGTATGGACCACCCTGATACGCGTATGGCTCAAATTTCACGCCCACCCTTACGCGTATTGCCCTCTTCAATATGCGTATCAGCAGAGAGGTTCTTCCTCTCAATCCTACTTCAGATCTCCTTACACATATTGCCTTCTGGTACGCGTATTGCCCAACTTCCATATGCGTATCAGCAGAGGGCCGTATCAGCCCTTGGGGACATGTGCATACGCTACACGTATCACATTGGGAGTGTCCCCGTTACGCGTATTACCTTCCCTATTACGCGTATTGCCTTCTCCATTACGCGTCTTGCCTTCCCCCTTACGCGTATCACCAAAGACTCCTCCAAAAACTCAGATTTCGCATCTGAAAGCAAAATCCCTCTTCCCAGAACCTTCGATCTACCAGAAACAACCTCAAATCATCTTTGATTCATCCCAGATCTAATTTATTCATCCTACTTCATCATCTACATCAATTACCCTTAATTACTAAGTTTGAATTTAGTTATTATCAGGTTCGATTTATAGATCCGGTTACCCAAAGTTCGTCACAGCATCAATTACATAGATTCAACATCACTGCAGCAAATCACACGAATTTCATCACAGAAAATCATATACATACAGGCACAAAATTTCATCACAAACCAGCATATAATCTTCAGACACGAAAAACACAATTATCTCTACCTTAAACCCATAACAAACATATTAACCCGGAATTACCCCCGATACCTCGAAATTCCAGCTGAGATTCTTCGTTTTTCCGGGGTTCTACAGTCAATTCCTCAATCTAGCCTCCTTTCCTCAGATCTCTAATCACTCCTTAGGGTTAAAAAATTTTGATCTCCAAATCCCTACCTTTCTCTTTTGTTAAACCTAAGGTTTTTTGGGCCTTAATCTCTGTTTACCATGTTATGCTCCACTAATCCCTCAACATTACCGTCTTACCCTTAATGGCCTCATAATTATTTTAATTAACAATAATAATAATAATAATAATCTAAATAATATTCTAATTATTCAAATTATTTCAATATTATTATTAATAAAATAATCTAATTAAATTACTAACTTTAAGGTCTCCAAGTTCCCTTAACCCAAGGCTACCCCACAAAATCACATAATTCAACAACGTCACAAAGTCATCACAAAGCACCAAAACACCGCATAATCATAATAATTTAATAAATAAATATTATAATTATTTGGGGTGTTACAACTCTCCCCCACTTACAGAATTTTCGCCCTCGAAAATTACCTGAAGGAAACAGAGTCGGATACGACTCCTTCATCTGATCTTCACGTTCCCAAGTCTAACTTTCACCAGCTGGTCCACCCTAAAACACCTTCACCAAGGCTATGTCTTTACCCCGCAATTACTTCATTTCACGACCATCAATCTGCACAGCTAATGGTTCCACAGTCAGATTATACCTCACTTGTACATCATCCATCTGAATCACATGCGACGGATTCAGAAAGTACTTCCTCAACTGAGACACATGGAACACGTCGTGCAAATTCGCAAGCGTCGGCAGTAAAGCAATCTGACAGGCCACTTCTCCTATCCTCTGCAAGACTTGGTAAGGACCAACAAAACGTGGACTGAGTTTCCTAGACTTCAAAGCTCGACCCACCCCATTCACTAGCGTCACCCTAAAAAATACGTGATCTCCCTCTTGGAATTCAAGTGTTTTCCTCCTCTTATCATGGTAACTCTTCTGACGACTCTGCGAAGCTTTCATCCTTTCTTGGATAATCTTAATCTTCCAAGTCGTCTCTTGTACAATTTCAGATCCGAGTACCGCACTCTCGCCTGACTCATACCAACACAATGGAGTCCTGCATCTTCTCCCATACAAAGCCTCATAGGGTGCCATTCCAATGCTAGCATGAAAACTATTGTTGTACGTGAGCTCAATCAATGGTAAATGGCTATCCCACGATCCTCCATGATCCAACACACAAGCCCTAAGTAAATCCTCTAAAAATTGGATAGTCCTCTCTGTCTAACCGTCCGTTTGCGGATGATAGGCAGAACTCATCCTCAACTTAGTACCCAACGCATCATGGAAGCTCTTCCAGAACCTCGATGTAAATCTCGGATCCCTATCCGACACAATACTTGAAGGTATCCCATACAACTTCACAATCTCCGTAATGTACATCTCAGCTAACTTCTGCATAGAATGATTAATCTTCATAGGCAAGAAATGAGCCGATTTAGTTAATCTATACACAATCACCCAAATGGAATCATTTCCCTTAGCAGTCTTCGGCAATCCCACCACAAAATCCATGGAAATACTATCCCACTTCCATTATGGAATTCTCAACGGCTGCATCATACCTAAAGGCTTCTGATGCTCAATCTTCGACTTATGACAAGTCAAACACGTATAGACAAATTATGCAACATCCTTCTTCATACCTGGCCACCAAAACAACTTTTTCAAATCATGGTACCTCTTCATAGTACCGGGATGAATACTCATCCTACTTCGTTGTCCTTCCTCAAGTATACTCCTATTAATATCTGGGACATCTGGAACACACACCCTGTCTCTGAACATCATCACACCATTATCATCAATTCAGAATTCTCCTCCGTTACCTTGGTTGATCAAAGTCAACTGGTCCACTAACTTCAAGTCGGATTGTTGTCCCACTCTGATCTCTTCCAGAATGCCACTAGTCAACTTCAACATTCCCAGCTTCACACTGTCAGGAGTCGCTTCACACACCAAACTCAAATCTCGGAATTGTTCAAGTAACTCCAACTCTTTCACCATAAGCATCGACATATGCAATGACTTTCTACTCAATGCGTCAGCCACTACATTCGCTTTACCAGGATGGTAATTCAGATCAAAGTCTTAATCCTTCAACAATCCCAACCACCTTCTCTGCCTCATATTCAACTCTTTCTGATTAAACAGGTACTTCAAGCTCTTATGATCGCTGAACACTTCGAATTTAGAGCCAAACAGATAAAGTCTCCAAATTTTCAACATAAATACCACAACCGCCAACTCTAAGTCATGGGTTGGATAATTCACTTCATGGACCCTCAATTTCCTGGAAGCATAAGCAACAACTTTCCCATTCTACATCAATACTCCTCCAAGACCTATCTTCGATGCATCACAGTACACTACAAAAGATTCATTTGGATTAGGCAAAATTAACACTGGAGCAGTAGTCAACCTCTTCTTCAATTCCACAAAACTTTCCTCACAAGCTACATCCCACACAAAAGCTTGACCCTTTCGAGTCAACTGAGTCAAAGGTAATGCCAACTTAGAAAAGCCGTCGATAAACTTGCGGTAATAACCCGCCAATCCCAAAAAACTTCGTATCTCAGTAGCAGACTTCGGAGTCTCCCACGGTAATACATCATCAATCATAGAAGGGTCAACAGTAATTCCACCACTGGAAATCACATGACCAAGAAAACTCACTTCCTTCAACCAGAACTCACACTTCGACAGCTTTGCATACAACTTCTTCTCCTTCAATACTTGCAACACAGTCCTCAAATGCTCAGCATGCTCTTCTTCAGATTTAGAGTATATCAGAATATCGTCAATGAAGACTACAACAAACTGATCCAAATACTCATGAAATATCCGATTCATATACTCCATGAACACACCAGGGGCGTTGGATACTCCAAACGGCATCACAGTGTATTCATAGTGACTATACCTCGTCCTGAAAGCTGTCTTCGATATGTCGTCAGGTTTAACACGGATCTGTTGATAACCCGACCTCAAATCAATCTTGCTAAACACACAGGCACCTACCAACTGATCCATCAAATCGTCGATTTTCGGAAGTGGATACTTATTCTTAATCGTCACTTTATTCAACTGCCGATAATCAACACACAACCTCATACTTCCATATTTCTTCTTCACTAGCAGCACAGGAGCACCCCACGGAGAAACACTTGGTTGAACAAACCTTTTCTCAAGCAGCTCTTCCAACTGTTTCTTCAATTCACTTAACTCAGAAGCAGACATTCGGTAAGGATCCATTGACACCGGACTCGTACCTGGTACCAAGTCCACTGCAAACTCTACTTCACGTTCTGGAGGAAAATCACTGATGTCGTCTGGAAACACCTCTGGAAATTCACAGACAACAGGAAACTCCACACCTGCAGCTTCACGATCAATCTGCAACGATGCAAACATTGCAAACACCAAGGCTTCGTCTTCTTGAAGTTCGTCCGCTTGCTTAGAAGACAAGAACATCAACTCTACACCATCACCAAACTCAGGAAACTCTACCGTCTTGTTATAACAATTGATATGAACATGTTTGAACTCCAACCAGTTCATTCCAAAGATTACATCGATTTGGTGTAAGGGTAAGCACACCAAATCCATCACAAAACTCTTCTCAAAAATCGTCACAGGACATCTCAAGCACACAAAGGTAGTAGTAACAGAACCATTAGCTGGTGTTTCTATTACCATATTACTATTCATATCAGATAACTTCAAACCCAATCTATTGGCACATTCAAGCGAGATAAAAGAATGAGTAGCACCAGTGTCAATAATAGCAATCAACTCTATATTATTAATAAAGCATGTACCTCGAATCAGGTTGTCCTTCTCTGGCACTTCTGCACCACTCAAAGCAAACACTCTGCCACTGGTCTGAGCAGCACTCACAGTCTTCTTTGGCTTCTGACACTGAGTACTGATATGACCTTTCTCACCACAGTTGAAACAATTTAGACCATCGTCCTTGCAGTCAGTAGCTCTATGTCCCTTCTTACCACATCTGTAGCACCTCACCACATTATTGGTGCACACATCAGCACAGTGGCCTTGCTCGCCACACTTATAACACTTTCTAGAAGCGAAAGTTGCTCCCCCACTTGTCTTTTTCCCCTCTAAAGCCTTCTGCTTCCCTTTGTCAGCTGAGGTCGTATAAGGTTTACCCCTATACTGCCCCTTCTTCTCACTCATCTGCTTGTAGTGAGCAGATCGAGCTCGGCTATCCTAATCGTAGATTCTGCTATTGTCAACCAACTCAGCAAACCTGTGAATCTGTTGGTATCCAATACCCTGCTTGATCTCTGGTCTCAACCCATTCTCGAACTTGAGACACTTGGACATCTCAGCATCAGCATGGTTGTAGTGAGGGCAGAACTTTACCAGCATCTCAAACTTTGCAGCATACTCTGCCACAGTCATGTCTCCTTGCTTTAACTCAAGGAATTCCACCTCTCTCTTGCCAAGAGCATCCTCTAGAAAATACTTGACCAGAAACTCCTGCTTGAACACAGCCCAGGTTATCACAGTGCCAACATCTTCCAGTCTCTTGCGGGTGTTATCCCACCGGTCCTCGGCCTCTTCTTCCAACATATGCGTCCCAAACTGAACTTGTTGCCCATCAGTACACCCCATCACCCAAAAGATCTTCTCAATTGCCTTCAGCCACTTGTGTGCACTTGCTGGGTCATGAGTACCCACATAAGTCGGTGGATTGTTCCTCTTGAACTCCCCCAAAGCACGAAACTCATCTGGAATTCCACTATTCGGATTGAGTTGCGCCACCACATTAGCAACTGATTTCAAAGCATCAGAAATAGCACGGTCATTTCTTCTAGCCATCCTGCACACCACCAACAAGGTTAGAAGAAACAAAACATCGACAGTGTACACACACTCGTCGACTGACAGGGCACTGACATCACGTAAAAAACCTGGCCGGATGGACCGACCTGCTCTGATACCACTAATGTAACACCCTTTTTCTACCCAACAAAACATCACAATAACACGGCAAAATAATCAGAGTAACATCCCCAAAAAGGGCATCAGATATCATCACAAAACATCATAATAACCACTTGTCCCGTCACACGGTTTTTTCCATCATAAGTTAATTAAACACCACGCAGCATAAAATCAAGTTTAAATAAAACACTTTTATAGTTCAAAACTTCTCAAACAAAACACATGAAAAACATCATGTCCACAAAAATAAAAGAACGAAATCGTTCGACTCAAACGTCCCGACCCGATGTTACATATCAGAGCCAGACCCTCTAATTCGACGGAGAAATAAAAAATGCTTTAAAACTAAATATTCATGCGCCAAAGGAGCTAAACCTGATCACCAGCACGTTACCCACGTGGAGGCAACATTCAAACAGGCAGGGTGAGAAATCATGAAATCAACATATAAGATATGCGTAAAAGATAAAGCACAAGTAACATCATCATCAATCACACACAACATCAAAACACATCAATAACATCAATGTAATGCAATGCCACATAGTATGCAATGCAACATCACACTCATGCATGTGGTACCAACATCGTCATAATCGATGGACACTGGGCCATCACCCTCCAAAGATCCCCACCAATAGGATCGATTCTATGCAAGAACTGGAGCATGCACGTCATAAAACACATCAATCCACATAATGGGATTGAAGCCACCAAAATGGACCGAAGTCCTACTATGCCATGAATGCATGATGCAAAATTTCCATAATAAACACCGTCATAATATCGTCATAGTTGCATCATCATTCATGAATTCATCATCAACAAACATCATAACATCACATTAATTCGCACTCGTCATAGTTAGTTCATCACACAAAATCCCTGATTTTTATTCTATTCATCGTCATTACTAGATTACTAGTGTTGTATTATCTCATCATAGCCCTACATCTCAAAGAAACCTCGTTACAAGCGAAATCGGGACAGAAATCGCAAAAACGGGAAAATCTGCCCATGCCCCTGCCCATACGCGTATGGACCACCCTGATACGCGTATGGCTCAAATTTCACGCCCACCCTTACGCGTATTGCCCTCTTCAATATGCGTATCAGCAGAGAGGTTCTTCCTCTCAATCCTACTTCAGATCTCCTTACACATATTGCCTTCTGGTACGCGTATTGCCCAACTTCCATATGTGTATCAGCAGAGGGTCGTATCAGCCCTTGGGGACATGTGCATACGCTACACGTATCACATTGGGAGTGTCCCCGTTACGCGTATTACCTTCCCCATTACGCGTATTGCCTTCTCCATTACGCGTCTTGCCTTCCCCCTTACGCGTATCACCAAAGACTCCTCCAAAAACTCAGATTTCGCATTTGAAAGCAAAATCCCTCTTCCCAGAACCTTCGATCTACCAGAAACAACCTCAAATCATCTTTGATTCATCCCAGATCTAATTTATTCATCCTACTTCATCATCTACATCAATTACCCTTAATTACTAAGTTTGAATTTAGTTATTATCAGGTTCGATTTATAGATCCGGTTACCCAAAGTTCGTCACAGCATCAATTACATAGATTCAACATCACTGCAGCAAATCACACGAATTTCATCATAGAAAATCATATACATACAGGCACAAAATTTCATCACAAACCAGCATATAATCTTCAGACACGAAAAACACAATTATCTCTACCTTAAACCCATATCAAACATATTAACCCGGAATTACCCCCGATACCTCGAAATTCCAGCTGAGATTCTTCGTTTTTCCGGGGTTCTACAGTCAATTCCTCAATCTAGCCTCCTTTCCTCAGATCTCTAATCACTCCTTAGGGTTAAAAAATTTTGATCTCCAAATCCCTACCTTTCTCTTTTGTTAAACCTAAGGTTTTTTGGGCCTTAATCTCTGTTTACCATGTTATGCTCCACTAATCCCTCAACATTACCGTCTTACCCTTAATGGCCTCATAATTATTTTAATTAACAATAATAATAATAATAATAATCTAAATAATATTCTAATTATTCAAATTATTTCAATATTATTATTAATAAAATAATCTAATTAAATTACTAACTTTAAGGTCTCCAAGTTCCCTTAACCCAAGGCTACCCCACAAAATCACATAATTCAACAACGTCACAAAGTCATCACAAAGCACCAAAACACCGCATAATCATAATAATTTAATAAATAAATATTATAATTATTTGGGGTGTTACAACTCTCCCCCACTTACAGAATTTTCGCCCTCGAAAATTACCTGAAGGAAACAGAGTCGGATACGACTCCTTCATCTGATCTTCACGTTCCCAAGTCTAACTTTCACCAGCTGGTCCACCCTAAAACACCTTCACCAAGGCTATGTCTTTACCCCGCAATTACTTCATTTCACGACCATCAATCTGCACAGCTAATGGTTCCACAGTCAGATTATACCTCACTTGTACATCATCCATCTGAATCACATGCGACGGATTCAGAAAGTACTTCCTCAACTGAGACACATGGAACACGTCGTGCAAATTCGCAAGCGTCGGCAGTAAAGCAATCTGACAGGCCACTTCTCCTATCCTCTGCAAGACTTGGTAAGGACCAACAAAACGTGGACTGAGTTTCCTAGACTTCAAAGCTCGACCCACCCCATTCACTAGCGTCACCCTCAAAAATACGTGATCTCCCTCTTGGAATTCAAGTGTTTTCCTCCTCTTATCATGGTAACTCTTCTGACGACTCTGCGAAGCTTTCATCCTTTCTTGGATAATCTTAATCTTCCAAGTCGTCTCTTGTACAATTTCAGATCCGAGTACCGCACTCTCGCCTGACTCATACCAACACAATGGAGTCCTGCATCTTCTCCCATACAAAGCCTCATAGGGTGCCATTCCAATGCTAGCATGAAAACTATTGTTGTACGTGAGCTCAATCAATGGTAAATGGCTATCCCACGATCCTCCATGATCCAACACACAAGCCCTCAGTAAATCCTCTAAAGATTGGATAGTCCTCTCTGTCTAACCGTCCGTTTGCGGATGATAGGCAGAACTCATCCTCAACTTAGTACCCAACGCATCATGGAAGCTCTTCCAGAACCTCGATGTAAATCTCGGATCCCTATCCGACACAATACTTGAAGGTATCCCATACAACTTCACAATCTCCGTAATGTACATCTCAGCTAACTTCTGCATAGAATGATTAATCTTCATAGGCAAGAAATGAGCCGATTTAGTTAATCTATCCACAATCACCCAAATGGAATCATTTCCCTTAGCAGTCTTCGGCAATCCCACCACAAAATCCATGGAAATACTATCCCACTTCCATTATGGAATTCTCAACGGCTGCATCATACCTAAAGGCTTCTGATGCTCAATCTTCAACTTCTGACAAGTCAAACACGCATAGACAAATTATGCAACATCCTTCTTCATACCTGGCCACCAAAACAACTTTTTCAAATCATGGTACCTCTTCATAGTACCGGGATGAATACTCATCCTACTTCGTTGTCCTTCCTCAAGTATACTCCTATTAATATCTGGGACATCTGGAACACACACCCTGTCTCTGAACATCATCACACCATTATCATCAATTCAGAATTCTCCTCCGTTACCTTGGTTGATCAAAGTCAACTGGTCCACTAACTTCAAGTCGGATTGTTGTCCCACTCTGATCTCTTCCAGAATGCCACTAGTCAACTTCAACATTCCCAGCTTCACACTGTCAGGAGTCGCTTCACACACCAAACTCAAATCTCGGAATTGTTCAAGTAACTCCAACTCTTTCACCATAAGCATCGACATATGCAATGACTTTCTACTCAATGCGTCAGCCACTACATTCGCTTTACCAGGATGGTAATTCAGATCAAAGTCTTAATCCTTCAACAATCCCAACCACCTTCTCTGCCTCATATTCAACTCTTTCTGATTAAACAGGTACTTCAAGCTCTTATGATCGCTGAACACTTCGAATTTAGAGCCAAACAGATAAAGTCTCCAAATTTTCAACATAAATACCACAACCGCCAACTCTAAGTCATGGGTTGGATAATTCACTTCATGGACCCTTAATTTCCTGGAAGCATAAGCAACAACTTTCCCATTCTACATCAATACTCCTCCAAGACCTATCTTCGATGCATCACAGTACACTACAAAAGATTCATTTGGATTAGGCAAAATTAACACTGGAGCAGTAGTCAACCTCTTCTTCAATTCCACAAAACTTTCCTCACAAGCTACATCCCACACAAAAGCTTGACCCTTTCGAGTCAACTGAGTCAAAGGTAATGCCAACTTAGAAAAGCCGTCGATAAACTTGCGGTAATAACCCGCCAATCCCAGAAAACTTCGTATCTCAGTAGCAGACTTCGGAGTCTCCCACGGTAATACATCATCAATCATAGAAGGGTCAACAGTAATTCCACCACTGGAAATCACATGACCAAGAAAACTCACTTCCTTCAACCAGAACTCACACTTCGACAGCTTTGCATACAACTTCTTCTCCTTCAATACTTGCAACACAGTCCTCAAATGCTCAGCATGTTCTTCTTCAGATTTAAAGTATATCAGAATATCGTCAATGAAGACTACAACAAACTGATCCAAATACTCATGAAATATCCGATTCATATACTCCATGAACACACCAGGGGCGTTGGATACTTCAAACGGCATCACAGTGTATTCATAGTGACTATACCTCGTCCTGAAAGCTGTCTTCGATATGTCGTCAGGTTTAACACGGATCTGATGATAACCCGACCTCAAATCAATCTTGCTAAACACACAGGCACCTACCAACTGATCCATCAAATCGTCGATTTTCGGAAGTGGATACTTATTCTTAATCGTCACTTTATTCAACTGCCGATAATCAACACACAACCTCATACTTCCATATTTCTTCTTCACTAGCAGCACAGGAGCACCCCACGGAGAAACACTTGGTTGAACAAACCTTTTCTCAAGCAGCTCTTCCAACTGTTTCTTCAATTCACTTAACTCAGAAGCAGACATTCGGTAAGGATCCATTGACACCGGACTCGTACCTGGTACCAAGTCCACTGCAAACTCTACTTCACGTTCTGGAGGAAAATCACTGACGTCGTCTGGAAACACCTCTGGAAATTCACAGACAACAGGAAACTCCACACCTGCAGCTTCACGATCAATCTGCAACGATGCAAACATTGCAAACACCAAGGCTTCGTCTTCTTGAAGTTCGTCCGCTTGCTTAGAAGACAAGAACATCAACTCTACACCATCACCAAACTCAGGAAACTCTACCGTCTTGTTATAACAATTGATATGAACATGTTTGAACTCCAACCAGTTCATTCCAAAGATTACATCGATTTGGTGTAAGGGTAAGCACACCAAATCCATCACAAAACTCTTCTCAAAAATCGTCACAGGACATCTCAAGCACACAAAGGTAGTAGTAACAGAACCATTAGCTGGTGTTTCTATTACCATATTACTATTCATATCAGATAACTTCAAACCCAATCTATTGGCACATTCAAGCGAGATAAAAGAATGAGTAGCACCAGTGTCAATAATAGCAATCAACTCTATATTATTAATAAAGCATGTACCTCGAATCAGGTTGTCCTTCTCTGGCGCTTCTGCACCACTCAAAGCAAACACTCTGCCACTGGTCTGAGCAGTACTCACAGTCTTCTTCGGCTTCTGACACTGAGTACTGATATGACCTTTCTCACCACAGTTGAAACAATTTAGACCATCGTCCTTGCAGTCAGTAGCTCTATGTCCCTTCTTACCACATCTGTAGCACCTCACCACATTATTGGTGCACACATCAGCACAGTGGCCTTGCTCGCCACACTTATAACACTTTCTAGAAGCGAAAGTTGCTCCCCCACTTGTCTTTTTCCCCTCTAAAGCCTTCTGCTTCCCTTTGTCAGCTGAGGTCGTATAAGGTTTACCCCTATACTGCCCCTTCTTCTCACTCATCTGCTTGTAGTGAGCAGATCGAGCTCGGCTATCCTAATCGTAGATTCTGCTATTGTCAACCAACTCAGCAAACCTGTGAATCTGTTGGTATCCAATACCCTGCTTGATCTCTGGTCTCAACCCATTCTCGAACTTGAGACACTTGGACATCTCAGCATCAGCATGGTTGTAGTGAGGGCAGAACTTTACCAGCATCTCAAACTTTGCAGCATACTCTGCCACAGTCATGTCTCCTTGCTTTAACTCAAGGAATTCCACCTCTCTCTTGCCAAGAGCATCCTCTAGAAAATACTTGACCAGAAACTCCTGCTTGAACACAGCCCAGGTTATCACAGTTCCAACATCTTCCAGTCTCTGGCGGGTGTTATCCCACCGGTCCTCGGCCTCTTCTTCCAACATATGCGTCCCAAACTGAACTTGTTGCGCATCAGTACACCCCATCACCCAAAAGATCTTCTCAATTGCCTTCAGCCACTTGTGTGCACTTGCTGGGTCATGAGTACCCACATAAGTCGGTGGATTGTTCCTCTTGAACTCCCCCAAAGCACGAAACTCATCTGGAATTCCACTATTCGGATTGAGTTGCGCCACCACATTAGCAACTGATTTCAAAGCATCAGAAATAGCACGGTCATTTCTTCTAGCCATCCTGCACACCACCAACAAGGTTAGAAGAAACAAAACATCGACAGTGTACACACACTCGTCGACTGACAGGGCACTGACATCACGTAAAAAACCTGGCCGGATGGACCGACCTGCTCTGATACCACTAATGTAACACCCTTTTTCTACCCAACAAAACATCACAATAACACGGCAAAATAATCAGAGTAACATCCCCAAAAAGGGCATCAGATATCATCACAAAACATCATAATAACCACTTGTCCCGTCACACGGTTTTTTCCATCATAAGTTAATTAAACACCACGCAACATAAAATCAAGTTTAAATAAAACACTTTTATAGTTCAAAACTTCTCAAACAAAACACATGAAAAACATCATGTCCACAAAAATAAAAGAACGAAATCGTTCGACTCAAACGTCCCGACCCGATGTTACATATCAGAGCCAGACCCTCTAATTCGACGGAGAAATAAAAAATGCTTTAAAACTAAATATTCATGCGCCAAAGGAGCTAAACCTGATCACCAGCACGTTACCCACGTGGAGGCAACATTCAAACAGGCAGGGTGAGAAATCATGAAATCAACATATAAGATATGCGTAAAAGATAAAGCACAAGTAGCATCATCATCAATCACACACAACATCAAAACACATCAATAACATCAATGTAATGCAATGCCACATAGTATGCAATGCAACATCACACTCATGCATGTGGTACCAACATCGTCATAATCGATGGACACTGGGCCATCACCCTCCAAAGATCCCCACCAATAGGATCGATTCTATACAAGAACTGGAGCATGCACGTCATAAAACACATCAATCCACATAATGGGATTGAAGCCACCAAAATGGACCGAAGTCCTACTATGCCATGAATGCATGATGCAAAATTGCCATAATAAACACCGTCATAATATCGTCATAGTTGCATCATCATTCATGAATTCATCATCAACAAACATCATAACATCACATTAATTCGCACTCGTCATAGTTAGTTCATCACACAAAATCCCCGATTTTTATTCTATTCATCGTCATTACTAGATTACTAGTGTTGTATTATCTCATCATAGCCCTACATCTCAAAGAAACCTCGTTACAAGCAAAATCGGGACAGAAATCGCAAAAACGGGAAAATCTGCCCATGCCCCTGCCCATACGCGTATGGACCACCCTGATGCGCGTATGGCTCAAATTTCACGCTCACCCTTACGCGTATTGCCCTCTTCAATACGCGTATCAGTAGAGAGGTTCTTCCTCTCAATCCTTCTTCAAATCTCCTTACGCGTATTGCCTTCTGGTACGCGTATTGCCCAACTTCCATACGCGTATGATATGCGTATCAGCAGAGGGATGTGTCAGCCCTTGGGGACAGGTGCGTACGCTACGCGTATCACTTTGGGAGTGTCCCCGTTACGCGTATTGTCTTCCCCAGTACGCGTATTGCCTTCCCCATTACGCGTATTGCCTTCCCCCTTACGCGTATCACCAGAGACTCCTCCAAAAACTCAGATTTCGCATCTGAACGCAAAAATCCCTCTTCCCAGCACCTTCGATCTACCAGAAACAGACTCAAATCATCTTCGATTCATCCCAGATCTAAGTTATTCATCCTACTTCATCATCTACATCAATTACCCTTAATTACTAAGTCTGAATTTAGTTATTATCAGGTTCGATTTACAGATCCGGTTACCCAAAGTTGTCACTACATCAATTACACAGATTCAACATCACTGCAGCAAATCACACGGATTTCATCACAGAAAATCATATACATACAGGCACAAAATTTCATCACAAACCAGCATATAATCTTCAGACACGAAAACACACAATTATCTCTACCTTAAACCCATACCTCAAAATTCCAGCAGAGATTCTTCATTTTTTTGGGGTTCTACAGTCGATTCCTAAATCTAGCCTCCTTTCCTCAGATCTCTAATCACTCCTTAGGGTTGAAAACTTCTGATCTCCAAATCCGTACTTTTCTCTTTTGTTAAACCTAAGGGTTTTTGGGCCTTAATCTCTGTTTACCATGTTATCCTCCACTAATCCCTCAACATTACCGTCTTATCCTTAATGACCTCCTAATTATTTTAATTAATAATAATAATAATAAATTAAATAATATTCTAATTATTCAAATTATTTCAATATTATTATTAATAAAATAATCTAATTAAATTATTAACTCTAAGGTCTCCAAGTTCCCTTAACTCAAGGATACCCCACAAAATCACATAATTCAACAACGTCACAAAGCCATCACAAAGCACCAAAACACCGCATAATCATAATAATTTAATAAATAAATATTATAATTATTTGGGGTGTTACACCCATTAGTTTTGTATGTTAGGTTTATTATAAATAGCTGTTGGAGCGGTAAAGCGGCAAGCAAAAATATTATTTTCGGAAGAATTCCCTCCGGGATTTATGTCGTGTCCACAGAGATCGGTGCTATTAAATTGTCGTTCGACAATTTAAATGTTAATGATTTTGGGTTCAAAATGGTTTTAAGGTAAATGCGGGAAAGTAAATAAGAACATAAAAAGTATACCTTCTTCGGAGAAAAGAAACTTATCAGGCATACATATAATCCACTCATCACAAACATAAATTTATCGATCATTTTCACTATACTACAATACTCATCAAAATCATCCAGTATCGCTCACAACAGTGCCCATCTCTGGCATACTGAGCTGAGAGAGCAACCGTATTACTCTCGTCGTCACTCTCACGCACGACGTCTCGAAACACGGAAGGCATTACGTTCCGACACCAAAAAGATTATTCTCTAAATCTATCTCTAGCATCTAGACAATAGATATCCATCCCTAATCAAGATTCATGATGTTTATCTCTAACACAACACAAATCCAAACATAAATGCAAAAAGATCAAGGAAGAAATCGATAATGATTTGTAAAGAAGATTTTATACAATATTATGATCAACAAAGATACATATGTTCATAGTAAATATACAAACACCCAACAAGATAAAGTTTACAAAAACTGGAAAAAGAGATAAACCAACACTTCTCGAGTTATCAAGACGATTGATGAGAATCCACCTCCGATTCGACAAGATGCAAGCTCCATTTGTTGTTTTCAAGCTCTCCTATGAAGAAATGAAGTTTGATGGAGTGGGAGCAAAAAATACCGAAACCATCCTCTAAAAGTTATGTTTTTGGCCCTTTAATGGTGTTTTTGTCCGTCTAGTTTCGCCCTGCGGTATTCTGGGTCGCCCGATGTAGTAAGGCGGCTTATTCTGTAAGTTTTCCACACTTTTGGAGTGCTCGGCTCTGCAATGGACCGCCCGGCGCTGCTTCTCCCGGCGGAGCAGAGGCGCAGCTGACAGTAGACAGCAAAAATCCAGCACTGTTTTGGCCATAACTTTTGAACCGTAACTCCATTTTTCGCTCGGTTCGAAGCGTTGGAAAGCTTATTCAATGCTCTATACAACAATGGCAAGATATCCTTGATTGAATACCTGCAAAAATAAATTGAAATCAATTAAACTCAATGATATTTACACGATAACGCAATATATACATATTATAACGCAAAGTAAACGTATTTACAAACGAAGCGGGGTTTATTCGAACGTCTTTAACAAAAAGTATCGATAAGTGCAACATAAATTATATACAAAAATAGCTACAATTTGCACTTATCAAACTCTCCCCAACTTACATAATTGTTTGTCCTCAAACAAAAGTCAACATATAAAGGAACAAAAGCGAAATCCAAGAAATCACGCAACAACAAGTTTTGACAAACAAAAACAAATGCAATGGTTCAATCGAAAATGGTACACACAAAGTAAATACTTACCACTAAACTACAACGATAACATAATTATGAAACAAATGCTAAATACAAAAGTCATGTCAAACATTCTAAAACAACACAAATTCAACCGTGAATCACACCTAGCAAAAACAATCATCGGTAGATGAAAAACACTAAATGAGGGACTTTTCACTCACACAACAATCTTGCAAACAAAAGACTAAATTATGCAATCATCCAAAAATCATATTGAAAACATAAAAGCAAGAATCAAAAGGGATTTCAAGGTTGTAACGTGGTCGGGTAAACAAACAAGGGGCAATTTCTAAAGGTAATTGAAATAAAAATTTGCTTAAACCTAAGGGAGTGATCAACTCATAAAGACTCAAACACACAATTCCAATCAATTTTTTCCAAAATCCCAAGTGTTACACAAAACACAATACTTATTTAGCACAATTATTATACTCTTTTTGTTTCTTTTCTCAAGGATTTTCTTTTTCTTTTTTCTTTTTTTTTTCTTTTCTTTTCTTTTCTTTTTCTTTTTCACATTTTTTTTCTTTTCTTTTTCACAACCTCATAGCAACCAACAACATAAGTGAGCAAACGTTGCTCTTCCCAACTTGAATTCAACCACATCATTATGTGAATACTCCCTACTTTCTAAGGCAAGGTAAAAATTCATACAACAACACAAAGTTGAGGGTTCAAGAAAAAATAATCAATCAAAATCAATACAAAAAGTAAATTTGACACTCATAGACAAGCATCAAACTCAACAACATGGATAATGACCAAAGGCTCAAAGGGGTTACAAATGATCACACACTCACAAGGTGAATTGACTATTTGGCTAAGGTAGTTGTGCTCAAAATGAAACAAAAATGCCTTGATCCTTTTCATTCTTTCATATAATCAACACAAATAAAAGATTAAGCATAATAAAATCCAATTAAAACAAGAATGTTGGTACTCCGTGCATATATGAACAATAAAAGGCTTCCTCACAAAAAGGGTGGGAACTAAAGTGATTCACATATGAAGAAGTATACAAAAGAATGAATGGCATAGAAGTTGTAAAAAGCCTAAGTATCATGAATATGTTAAAGTATAAAAAGCGATAAACACATACCTTGGACGCGTAGCAAACTTTAAACACTATCATTACCACGCATTCGCAAGTTGAAACGATAAAAAATGGACAAACACCTCATGCGAATTCAAATAGTTGGACCAAAATTGGAGTCCAAACAACAAGCAAAAACATTAAAAAGACCGGGTGAAAATGGATTAAACAAGTTGTAAAGTGAAGATTTGAGAATTTTACGAACAATCTGAGTACAACTTGTTTAATGAATGTTCACCACACTACCTAAGTAAAAATGAAAAAGAAATAACAAAACAAACAAAAAACAAAAGAAAACTTGCTTGTTTTACGTCGTAAGCTCGACGCCTTTATTGTGCTTAGCTAGTAACTTCCTTCCTTCATGCCATAGTGATGCCTCACCGTGCAAACCAAAAGCAAGTGTCTTAACCAAACACTTAAACAAACGTTAATCTACACGTATCAGTATAACAAGTGAAAATATACAATATAAACGATATCTACAAAACTCAAAAACAAAGAAACTATCGCAATGCGATTCAATATCAAAACCAATCCCCGGCAACGGCGCCATTTTGTTGGAGCGGTAAAGCGGCAAGCAAAAATATTATTTTCAGAAGAATTCCCTTCGGGATTTATGTCGTGTCCACAGAGATCGGTGCTATTGAACTGCCGTTCAACAATTTAAATGTTAATAAGTTTGGGTTTAAAATGGTTTTAAGGTAAATGCGGGAAAGTAAATAAGAACATAAAAAGTATACAGTCTTCGGAGAAAAGAAACTTATCAAGCATACATATAATCCACTCGTCACAAACATAAATTTATCGATCATTTTCACTATACTACAATATTCATCAAAATCATCCAGTATCGCTTACAACAGTGTCCATCTCTGGCACACTGAGCTGAGAGAGCAACCGTATTACTCTCGTCGTCACTCTCGCGCACGACGCCTCGAAACACGGAAGGCATTAAGTTCCGACACCAAAAAGATTATTCTCTAAATCTATCTCTAGCATCTAGACAATAGATATCCATCCCTAATCAAGATTCATGATGTTTATCTCTAACACAACAAAAATCCAAACATAAATGCAAAAAGATCAAGGAAGACATCGATAATGATTTGTAAAGAAGATTTTATACAATATTATGATCAACAAAGATACATATTGAAATTCTGGCATAGATATCAGATGTCCTACACAGATGTTGAGACATGGATATCCAACACAATTAACAAGATAACAATAAAAATAACAGTGCAGAAAGTAAAGAACACAGTGATATGTTTACCCAGTTCGGATCAACAATCCTACTCTGGGGGCTACCAAGCCAGAGACGAAATCAATATACGATAGTATCAATTCACAGATCATACAGCAACCACACCCGGTTACAATCCGCTCACTTAATCACTACCCTTCCTATGACTTCTACCTAAGACTCACCTAGGTATGAGGCCCTCCTCAAATCCCTCTTCAATCACAAACCATGTCTGGTTCCTTTCAACACAATTAACACAACGAAAGACACACTTTCAAAAACACATAATTCTCAATACTTCAAAGCTTATGAGAATTGACACACAAGAAACTCAATGCTTAAAAGCTTATGAGTAACTGACAAAACTTACAACACAAAACCAGTCCTTATACTGTTATCAGAATGATACCAGTTAGGCTCACAATTAACAATAAAAAACCCTAACAAAACACACGTAAGTTCCACACCTAAACTAGGTTTACACCAGTCAATATATAGCATTAAATCTGGACTGGGTTGGGCTTCAAAACGCAACAGAGAGACTGCACACAATTCTGCAAAATAATCTCCAAGAAAATAGGTCTTCAATCTAAAGTTTCCTAATATGTCTCCATATTTAGAAATTAGTGAAAATCCAAAAACCAACACAAAATCTCAACTCAATTACTTTGGACGCCACATAGGACAACTAAATATTCACAGAATATTCAGTAACAAATGACAACAAACAAAATCTTCCTTGTAAACCAATAACAGACGCGATGTCCTATGATCCAGGATGGGACATCTTTATCCGACATGTTGAATGCAGTAAGTTAGAACATCTTGTTTCAACATCTTGCTGCTAGAATAGTTTTAGCAAAATAAAAGCCAACCACATAATCAAAGAAATAACACATATGTTCATAGTAAATATACAAACACCCAACAAGATAGAGTTTACAAAAAGAGGAAAAAGAGATAAACCAACACTTCTCGAGTTGTCAAGACAATTGATGAGAATCCACCTCCGATTCGACAAGATGCAAGCTCCATTTGTTGTTTTCAAGCTCTCCTATGAAGAAATGAAGTTTGATGGAGTGGGAGCAAAAAATACCCAAATCATCCTCTATAAATTGTGTTTTTGGCCCGTTAATGGTGTTTCTGTCCGTCCAGATTCGCCTGGCGGTATTCTGGGTCGCCCGGTGCAGTAAGGCTGCTTATTTTGTAAGTTTTCCACACTTTTGGAGTGCCCAGACCTGCAATGGACCGCCCGGCACTGTTGTAATACCCCAAATTTTGACCACTTAGATTTCCCATCATTGTGAAAATCATTATCACAATATGGATGTACCTTTATGCTTCATTAGTCTCCCTAAAGATGGGTGAGCATCCACTACAATCAAAATTAGGGTTTCAAGCCCTCTCTGAGTGCTTAGACAAAGGATCAATCAAGAAATGACATGATCTTCAACTTGTCTAATCTCTTAAACATCCACAATGGATCAAAAAGGACTCCCACTTCAAGGATTAGGCACAAGGCTGCTCCCTTCTAGGTGGATCAAGTCTCAAGATCGACAGTGTCACCAAATTAGGGTTTTGCTCGACCAGGGCCTCCAGATGGAAATTTTCATCTGGGCATAAGGCAATGATCCAAAACATAACCTAATATACTTCATGGAACCTCATAAACCCATGCATCAAGTCAATTTTGCCTCAGGGGATGCATTCATAAAAAATCAGGAATTAGGGTTTCTTGACCTAATTCACCCCTAAGTTGACTTTTAGGGCAAATCAAGAGCCAAGACCTCAAGAGAGGGTTTGAGGGTCTCTAATGAACTATATTGATCCATTTGGGACAATGGATTAATCCAAGAAACTTGAGCAACAAGCCTCATTTTCATCTGCACCACAATTAGGGTTTTAAGGGAAAAGTCAACTGTAACTTTGACTTTTGACCTGGACATGCTCCCAAGCCCTAATACATGATTGAATATACCCTATGACACCCATGGAACATGTCCATCAAGTTTGATTTAGGTCAAGGACATGATTTCCTGAAGAATTGCACAGTTTGGAATTCATCTGATAAAAAGTCAACTGTGCACAAAAGTCAACTTTGACTTTTTGAGATTTTTCACCAAAATGGATTTTTAACCCTAAAATGATGTTAATGTATGATTTGAATCATCATTCATCAAGAAAAGTGAGATAACTTGTAAAAGGGGTAACCATAAAACTTAGAAAATTTTCTAAGTTAAAAATAAAGTGGCAAAGATACCAACTTTGGAGGACCATAACTCCTAAACCACAAGGCCATTTTTACTCATCCAAAGATGGATTTGTAGCCCTCATTATCACCTACAAAAACTTCAACTACAAGTCATTCCAATTCATTAAGGATTTTGAGTTATGGAGTGATCAAAGTGGCTGAAAAGTGAAAATGTCACTTTTTCCAACACTTAGTGAAATTTTCACTAAGTCAGATTCTGCTTCACTTTTTGCCAAATGTAGGGGGATTTTTCACTTGGAATCAAAAGAAATCAAAACCAAACTTGTTCAAACAGTTGTTGTATCATGTAAGAGCTTTCCAAAATGGCCAAGAACATTACCAAATTCAACCTACATCATGAGATACAACATTGGCAAGTTGCCTTGCTGAAATCTGTCAAGGCAAGGCAGAATTTGCAACTTTGGTCGATTTGCCAAAATCAGCCAAATTCAATTGCTCCAATCCACTTGGACACCTCAGAGGATTGAATCTAAAGGGGACAATCACTGAGCCAAGCCTCCAAGGTCCAAGGAACAAGGAATAACATGTTGAACCTAGAGTTGCCAAAATAGGGACAAGACTTCAAATTTGGAATGAGGCATTCAATGAAACCATCAAGGTGGCATGGACTGAGCCATTCTCATCTGAAATCAGTCAAGACTTATCCAAGACCAAGGGGACCAAAGCTCTGTGCCCTAACCTCTAGTCAATGGCTAGAGGAGACTTGGATTTTCATTTGCCAACATTGGCCAAACCTACTTACCAGCTGCCATGCACTATTCCTTGCAAAACAAACTTGCTCTACTATAAATAGAGCTCAATTGTGGTCAGTTTGAGTACACCAAAGCCATCTAACAGATGCTTTCCTCAAAATCTCTTCTTTCACTCCAATTTTGCCTTCTAAGGCAAGTCACTATCGGGTTTTGAGTTTGAGAGCAATTCCAATCAAACCAATCACTCACACACCTCACATACATCACATATGAGCTGATCAAACACTTAGATTACTTCTGAAACATCAATTTCACAAAATCACCAGCTGGTTGCTCAAATTTTCAATCAAGTTGCAGCTGAGGTGCCACAAAATGATCCAACCAATTTCAATCAAGTCCAACCATCCAAACACAATCCATAGGGTGTATGGAAGCTGTTCAGATCATCACAACTCATCTGTAACACCTCCAAATCAAAAATCACTTTGAACTTGCTGTCACGACTTGGAGGTAAGCACATACTTGGTCATCTCTCAATCTATGCATATTTCCTCGCACAATAATTTGGCCATATGTTCATAATCATGCATGGAATGTTTTCCCTCAATTAATTGCATTGTTTGAATCGTGTATCAAAAATCCTAGCCTTCATGCAAAAATTAGGGTTCTTGAGGTCTCTTCGTGATTTCTTGTTGTATGTTTAATTTAAATGAAATTAAAGTACATAGACATGATCGTGAGGTTGAGGCGAGCATAATGATATGTGGATTGCATGATATGATTACGTATTCATGGAGATTGGATAGAAAATGCAAATCTGAGAAACCAAGAACACGCGCGTGTTCTTCAGCCTGTTCTTGGCGCCATTTTCATATATTCAAATATTTGAATTTTGTGATTTTGTTTAATTGATTCAAAAATTAATTTCTCTCTGAGTTTTAATGGTTTTGAGTTGATTCTTTTTTTAATAATTCACAAAAATGTTAAAATATTTTATTTTCACAAAAAATCCCAAAAATATTATTTATTTCATATAATTGATATTTTTGTAAAGAGTTAATATTTTGATTGTTTTTGGCATTTTAAATATTTTTTCTACATTGATTTTGCAACTTTTAATGCTTTCTAATTATTTTGTAGGTCAATACTTAATTTTTGAAGCATTAATCCAAGATCATAATTTGTTTTCCATATGTTAAACAATTTTTGATCATTTTAATTGAATTTTTATTCAATTAAATACATTTTGAAAACAAATTAGGGTTTTGGATTAATTCAACCCTCATAAATCATTTTCAAAACACTTTGGGCCTCTATTAGAGTGTAAGACCCAATCCCCCTTTTAACCAAAACATTTTGGGCCTCACTTATTGTATAAGTCCCTCTGCGTTAAAAGAAAACCTCGGCGCGATCGCCATTTTTAAACGAAAAATCATTTGGGCCTACCCTCGTGTTATAAGCCCCACTTTTTTTTTAAACCTTTTTGGGCCTCTTGAGAGAGTGTAAGACCCATCCCTTTGTACAGAAAACCTTTTTGGGCCTCAGTCACTTGTATAAGTCCCTCTGTACAAAGTCAAACATTGCGCTCACTGATAAAACCCTGGGCCTCTTGAGAGAGTGTAAGACCCATCCCTTTGTACAGAAAACCTTTTTGGGCCTCAGTCACTTGTATAAGTCCCTCTGTACAAATTCAAACAGTGCGCTCACTGATAAAACCCTGGGCCTCTCCTTGAGCTGTAAGCCCCAAATCTTCCTTTTTCAAAGCACTTTCTCCTTTGATTTTGAATATACAGTTGTTTTCAATCTTTCTTTGTTGAACAACTAACCAAACAGCATGGAAGCACTACAACCGAGTAAGTGGTTATCGCTTTCATTTACTGCTTTCATATTATAAACTGTATTGTGGGGCTGCTCACTGTAAGTCTCCTTTCATAAACTCATATCTACTATGTAATAATAGTATAGATATTTCGAGTTTCCCCGGCAACTACGTCTAGAACTAGGTGACGCCGTTTCGTTTATTCGTAGAAATAGACGCCTAGATCCCCAATAGGAGCACCAGATACAGTCTTCTCTTCGGCTGTCCTCCTTAGGAATCGTCAAGAAGCTCTACTCCCCAAGATGAATGTATTCTCCGTGAATGGCATCTTTGAGTTTCTTCCAAATTCTCGAACTTTCCTGACTTGATCTATTCCTTGTGGATAGCTTGCCTTGAATGTCTCGGGGTTTGGGTACCCACTACGGTCATAATCTTGGACCTTAACTAAGGAACCCTCTTTAAAAGCTAAAAATCGCTGGATAGTAAACCTTGCACGTTTACCAGTGGTTTTTATCTTTAAAAGAGTTATCTCTCCTAATGGAAAGGAGATGATAGACCCACGGGCTTCTTAAAAGTATCGGCCTCCTCTTGGGCATTATTCAAGGACACTACGGCTTCTTAGAAGTATTCACAGCCTCCTCTTAGGCTTCGTATAATGATCTCTTCCTCCGGGAATGATAGCCTCTTCTTGGGCTTCGTACAAGGACCCGTCGGCTTCTTAAAAGTTTCCAGCCTCCTCTTGGGCTTCGTACAAATTGTCCCGACGACCTCCTAGAGGTATAGGAACAGAACCTAGTCATCCTCATAGAACAGTCCTTTCATAGAGTCTACTACTGTTTCTCAAAGCATAGTACGAAAGAAAAAACTCTAGACTTGGACAGTCTAGCTTCCTTGAGTCTCAAAGACATTCTCAAGTGACCCATTCGTTAAATAGGAAGGAAACCCGCAGACTCGGACAGTCTCAATACCCTTTGGATTTCCCGTTTCCTCAAAGAGAAGGAAATATCCCTGATCCTCAAATCAAATCCCTGAGTACAGTGTTGCTCATATAAGAACTGATTTTCTCTTTTAAAATCAGTATATTGGATCTGTCACTCAACTGAAACAAACCTTTAGCCTCCATCTCGGGCTTCGTACGAGATACAAAAACACTCTCTTGTTGAGTATCAAAGACTCTCTTGTTGAGTCAAACTTTTAGCCTCTATCTCGGGCTTCGTACGAGACACAAAGACTCCCTCGTAGAGTCAAACAAACAATAGCCTCCATCTCGGGCTTTATACGAGATACCAAAAGACTCCATCGTCGGGTCAAAAACTTTTAGCCTCTCTCTCGGGCTTTGTACGAGACACAAAATAGCCTCCTCTTAGGCTTTGTATAATGATTTTCCTAGCGGAAATTAGCCTCCTCTTAGGCTTTGTATAAGAAAACCACTGGTTGATCCAATCAACCTTTTAGCATCAAAGCTGTGCCTCGTTCACAGTACACAAACATCAACAACTCCTTTCCTTTCATCTAATCGCTGTAAGCGGCAAGCCTCTGGATCATCTATATCCATGCCACTGTCCCCCTTTTAGCATGAGAAATTCCTAAGGAAAGATGGCATTGCTCTACACTGAGTTAAAGTCTTCTCCTTCAGGTTAAAACCCTTTCTTCGGAAATTATGGCATTGCTCGGATCCGCGTATCCCAGTTAAAGTAATTCTCCTTCCCCCTCTTTAGAGATGACAAATTCTCTCTAAAGTCGAGGTCTTTCAGCTTCACGTCTTGGGCTTTGAACAAGACACAAATAGACCTTTCAGCTTCACATCTTGGGCTTTAAACAAGATACAAATCACCTTTCGCTTCACGTCTTGGGCTTTAAACAAGACACCAAAACACCATTTCCTCCCATAGAATAGGAGGAACTACGAACGCTCTGATTTCCCTGTTTCGGTAAACGGGAATACGTAGGCATAAGATCGAAAGAAAAGATCTTAGCGAGCGCAATCAACAAAAAACCCAAATCCCATATCTCTATTTCAAAAGCACCAGTCCTAACATCCTAATCCTTGTTCCTCGCTAGAAAGTCCTAGAAAGAAAGAAAACCGTATTGGCGAAAATATAAATAACCAGTACAAAGGCCCCCCACATTGATAGCATCTGTAACCTAACAGACCGCTGTTTAAACTCAGTATGCAAGCAGGGTTAATTGGAGACATCTATTTCCCTTCCTTATTCAGCTCACAATAGGATAAAAAAATGAATCGACCTGTAGTTTAAGCTCAAACCGCAGAGAGCGACCAGCGCTTAAGAACCGCGTCTAAAATCGCTCGCTACAGAAAAGTGGCGCCCACCGTGGGGCTTATCTCTCTTTCTTACAATTTTGGGACGTTGACCTCTTGCTGGTCCATCTCTCTTTTGTGTGAATACCACAGATTGGGGCTTCCGCCGGGGAACCCATTTCTGTCAGGAACTTAATAATCGTAGCTTTATAAGTCTAGGATGATTAGGACAAATATATATACTGCTTTTCCTAATTGCTATACGTGTTTATTTTTTTGCTAATGGGAATGTGTGTGATGTCGCATGTGGTGAGATTGAGTATACACTTAAGAAAAGCCAACCTTTTTCGTAGTGCGGAAGCTATCGGAAATAGCTGTTATGCGATACTACCCTCATTTGAGGCTGGTGATCTATTCTCGGTGAATGGCACTTACTCTAAGATTGCACACAACTCGCTGGCGATCCGCTTGTTGTCTGCCTTCCTGGGAGGAGCTGATGATAATGAGTACAGGTACAAAAATCACCCTAGTATAAACCTTTGGGGATGGGTAGAGCCTTGACTTCATGACAACGACCCTTTGACCCCATGTTTTTTCTATGTTTTTGTGTGCTGGATTCATGCATCCATTTAATAAAACATTAAAAAAAAAACTTCTCTTCTAGTCTCTCTGTTTTTCAAATTAAACTAAGACTGTGATTGCAAATATCAGAGAAAAAGATTACGCTAATGGATTTCGGTAGAAGGAGAACTCGTCAGTATACCTTCAAGGTTCCAAAACTAGGGGATTTGAGAAGGTTAACAAGGATGATCGTTAACCCAGAGGCTTTTAGAGCCAAGCACGGTGGTCTGCTACCACTGTTAAGAGTCCATGTGATTGAGGGAATCATGGACGCGCTCATTCAGTTCTACGATCCAGTTTATCACTGTTTCACATTCTCGGATTACCAGCTATCACCAACGCTGGAGGAGTATTCTCATCTGACTGATTTACATATCACTGATCGAGCTCCATTTTCTGGACTGGAAGAAATTCCAAAGAATCAGACTATTGCAATAGCAATTCATTTGGACGAGTCTGAGGTCAGGACTCACATGACCACTAAGGGTGGCATCCAAGGTTTGCCAGCCCAGTTCTTGACAAAGAAAGCTCTATACTTCGCTAGTATAGGGAACGGGACTGCTTTTGAAAGCATCTTTGTCTTGCTCACCTACGGGTTATTTTTGTTTCCCAACATCAATAACTTCGTCGATATCAACGCTATTAAGGTTTTTCTCATTAGAAACCCTGTGCCGACTTTGCTCGCAGATGCGTATCATTCTGTACACTTGGGAAATTTATACAGCGGAGTGGAGATCACATGCTGTGTACATTTGCTTTATAAATGGTTTATCTCTCACTTGCCTAAGTCTGCTGCTTTTTGGGATTGCAAGAGTGTCTTACGTTGGTCGCAGAAGATCATGTCTCTCACCAATTCCGATATAGATTGGTGTAATAGGATTTATGAGGGAATCAGAATCATTGACCGTTGTGGAAACTTCCCCAGCGTACCCCTCATAGGAACTAAAGGAGGAATCAACTATCATCCGATATTGGTTTTTCGTCAATTTGGATACCCGATGAGACACATCCCACTGGGTGTTCATCTAGAAGGTCTTTTCTTCAAAGAAGGAGAAAATGACAGAGCACTAAAGATGGAAATAGTGCAAGCTTGGAAACAGGTTCATAAGAAAGGACGAGAGTCTTTGGGAAAACCGGACTGTGTCTCGGTGGAGCCTTATCTCCATTGGGTACAAACCAGAGCTCTCAAGCTAAAAATGCCTTATCCTCGTTACGGAATTCTTCCACCGAGGGAAACTGTCATGTACTTCATGACGGAAACTGAAAAGCTTCAGGTTACTCTCAACAAAGTTCAAAAGGAAAGAAGGTCTTGGAAGAACAAGTACCGCACCCTCGACGTAGAGTGTATCCAAATACAGCAACTACTAAAAGAGAAAGATGCTCTGATTGAAATTTTGGAGCAGCATGCTGTAGAGAATCAGGATGACCAAAGGAATTTGCTCACTCCTTTCACTTGGCAAAGGAATGACAACCCGACAACGGCCCAAGCGCCCCGGTCAAAGAAAAGGAAGATACCAGAATCAGCACCCGGTTTCTCCTCAGAGAGGACTCGGGACCCATTAGTTTAGGTTTCTGTTTCTGCACTTTGTAATCTACTGTATTTCCATTTCTGTAATCCTTTGAATTTCAATAAAAAGGGGTTTCCCCACCGTTTGATATTTGCAATCTAATTGTCGAAGTTTATTTTGATTAAACCAAAAAAACAACAATTAATATAATCATTGCATTCATCATTCTCACATCGCGTATTCTTCTTCCCTACGAATCTCACGTTTGTGTCTCAATTCTAGAGTCAAACTGTCTCATTCATATAATACTCGGGCCAATCGTCAGAAAAAGATGGATGATCTTGAGGAAGAAAACAGATAGTTGAAAAAAGAGATCGACGCTCTGAGAGAGGATATGAGAAAGCTTCGTAACGACATGCAAGCCATGGCAGAAGCTCAGCTACAAAGAACTGTGATCTCAGAGATCACCTCAACGCCCATCATAGAAAAGTATGATCCTAGGTATCAGATGCCGAAAGATCGTCCTTGGGGCATGCCTGTTAACTATATCTCGGAAGGATATGTTCTGCCGATCACTGAAGATCAGGGAATCGCAACAGAAGCCGCTGGGCCTGAAGGTTACAAACTTTGGGAAAGCGAAGATGCCAGGGGTATACTCAAGACTCCTGAAGGTTACAAACTTCGGGAGGCACCAAGACTTACTGCCGTAGTCACGGTACCACCCCCTGTGGTGCACACTGTCCCGGAAGGACAGATTCCACAGACACCTTCTGGTAAGAAGGAAACTATGTTTGACAGAATGGATGAATTCCAGGAACAGTTCTTGGAAATGCAGAAAGAGCTGCAAGCCATTCGCGGTCAGGATCTATTTGGAAAGGACGCCGCAGACCTCTGCTTGGTCCCCAAATGTGAAAGTCCCGCACAAGTTCCAAGTGCCCGACTTTGAAAAATACAAGGGTAACTCTTGCCCTCAAAGCCATCTGGTGATGTACGCTCGGCGGATGTCAGCTCAGACGGAGAATCAGGACCTGCTGATTCACTACTTCCAGGATAGTTTAACCGGTGCCACAGTCAAATGGTACATGGGTTTAAACCGTACTACGATCAGTACATTCAGAGATCTTGGTACTGCCTTCGTCCAACAATACAAGTACAATTTGGACATGGCACCCGACAGAGATCAACTCAGATCGATGTCGCAAAAGGACAAGGAAATCTTTAAGGAGTATGCTCAAAGGTGGCGTGAAATTGCCGCTCAAATTTGTCCACCTCTTGAGGAAAAAGAGATGACAAAAATCTTCTTAAAGACCTTAAGCTCATTTTACTATGACCGAATGATTGCCAGTGCACCCAGTGATTTCACCGAAATGGTCGGCATGGGTGTACGTCTTGAGGAAGCCGTCCGAGAAGGACGTTTGGTAAAAGACACTGGATCAACGAGCGGTACTAAAAAATACGGTAGTGCTCTCCCTAAGAAAAAAGAGCAAGATATTGGGAATATCTCTCTCGGAAAGCAAAAGCGACGTTATCAGCCAGTAGCAGCTGTTACTCCTGCTATCGGCCCCGCGCCTGTTCCTATGTATCAACCTCAGGTTGCGCAGAGCCAACCTGACCAGCAAAGGACACAACAGCCTCTTCAGCAGGCTCGTCCTCCATATAACAACAACCGTACAACACGGCCACCAGGATTTGATCCTATACCCGTAACGTACGCAGAGCTGTTTCCGTTACTGCTAGCTAAGGGGCACATTCAGACTAAGTCTCCCCTTTCAGTTCCGGAAAATCTGCCTTTTTGGTTTAAAGCGGATCAAACATGTCCTTATCATCAAGGAGGTTCAGGGCATAACATTGAGACTTGCCTCAATTCCAAATCCGACGTGCAAAAGCTTGTTAGGAGCGGGCTCTTATCTTTCAAAGATACGAATCCTAATGTTCTTACGAACCCGCTGCCTCAACATGAGAAAGCTGCAGTCAATCTGATTGAGAAAGAGACTAACGATGTCTATCAAATTCACGATGTACTCTTATTGGGGACCAATCTGGTCAAGATGCATTGTAGACAGAGTGGATATGGCCATGTGCCACCTCATAATTATCACCAGTGTGATATCTGCTCTAAAGACAACCAGGGGTGTTCTGTAGTGCAAGCGGCTCTACAGGAACAAATGGATCTTGGATGGATCCAAGAGCACCGAGTTCGTGGAGTTAACATGGTTTACACAAATTCCAACGTCATTCAAAACCACGACATCCGTGCGATGAATGTCAACTTGGTGGCGATGCACTCAAGGCAAAGCCAGTATCATAATCTACCGCGGCACGATTACAGTTCCTGTCTGATTTGCTCGGTAAATAAACAGGGATGCTCTTTCATACAAGAGGCCTTCCAGCGTCAGATGGATCTTGGATGGATCTAAGACTACCATGATAGGAACTCCTATCAAATCAATATGGTTCAGATCTTCGACATCCGCGTAATGGATACCAACCTGGTAGAGTTACATGCTGAGCAGGTCCGACTTGGGTTCTTAATATCACATGACTATCAAAATTGTAAAGTGGGTTGCGAAAACGATCGAGGTTGTACCCTTGTCCAGGAGGCACTTCAGCACTTGTTAAATCACTGGTGGATGCCAATCTATATGGACGAAGATACTCAACAGATTAGTATCAATAACAGGAATCCTACTCGTCGTCAAAGTCAGGATGTCCGATCAATGGAAGATGACCTAGTGAGGTTACATTGTATTCAAAGTGGGCGTGGCCAGGTGCCACCACACAACTATGACAATTGTAGCGTCTGTTCGGAAAGTAACCAAGGGTGTTACCTTGTGAGAGCAGCTCTTCAGGGTCAGGTCGATCATGGAGAAATTCGTCCATATCCAGGTTCAGGACCCATCATTTGGTCGCCGAACTACCTTGCCGATCAAGTTGAGGATGTTGTCACAATCTCTAGTCATCATAGGACCAGGGATGTTTTTGCCATCATTCCTCTACTTGACGAATCTAAAGTTCCCAACCGGGAACGGATCAAGATTACTTACGATGGTCAGAAAAATTAGAAAGTCCCCATAGTCATCTATCTACCGGGACCACTACCGTATGAATCAGCTAAGGCAATCCCTTACAAATACGGTGCAACAATAATCGAGAATGGAAAGGAAATTCCATTACCCTCCATCGTGAATATTGCAGACATCAGTCGTGTAACACGGAGCGGTCAAATCTTCAACCGAGGGGTTGGAGAATCCAATAAAGAAAAGGAACTTCAGGCGGAAATTCCTGATCCACCAGTCAGTCAATCTGGTAATCCCGACTTTTCAAAAGACAAAGATGAGATGCTAAAGCTCATCCAAAGGAGTGAATATAACATTGTTGATCAACTGTTACAGACTCCTTCAAAGATCTCAGTATTATCGCTGTTACTCAGTTCAGAAGCACACAGAGAGGCTCTACAGAAAGTCTTGGAGCAAGCCTTTGTGGAACAGGATGTAACAATCAGACAATTCGATAGCATTGTCTCTAACATCACTTCCTGCAATAATTTGGGATTTAGTGATGAGGAATTACCTGAAGAGGGTCGCTGTCATAACATGGCGCTCAACATTACAATTAACTGCCAGGGCGATGCTTTAGCCAACGTACTGGTAGACACAGGGTCAACCCTGAATGTTATGCCGAAGTCCACTTTGACGCAATTATCATTAAAGGGCCCTCTGATGAGAGTCAGTGAGGTCGTCATCAAAGCATTCGACGGATCCAGAAAAACAGTTATCGACGAAGTTGATATTCCCATAACTATTGGTCCTCACACTTTCCAAATCACTTTCCAGGTCATGGACATCCGGGCAACATACAGTTGTTTATTAGGAAGACCTTGGATACATCAGGCTGGAGCGGTTACTTCAACCCTCCACCAAAAGCTAAAGTTCGTCAAGAACGATCAACTTGTCACGGTTTGTGGGGAATAAGCCTTGCTTGTAAGCAACTTATCATCATCTACTTGTGTGGAACCCGAGGAGGTTATTGGAACTCAATTCCAAGCACTATCGGTGAGCAAGAACGATCAATTCGAAGAAGGAACTTCAATTTCTTCATACAAAGATGCTATCAAAGCGGTCGAGAGTACCAATACAAAAGGATGGGGACGGTTTGTCATTCCCACTAACAATAAAACAAAGAAGGGTCTTGGTTTTTCTGCAACCTGTACTCAGACAGCTGTCAACGATGAAAGTCTTCATCCCCTTTAAAACTTCTTCCACAGTGGAGGTTTTCTTCACCCAGTGTCTCAGACAGTTCATGCTATTAATGAGGAAGATCCCTCTGACACAGATGAAGAATGGAAGTCCTACCTTAACAAGGACGGCTATATGTCTCAGGAAGAGGTGCCTATGCCTTTTTGCTTTCCTACAGAAAGTCCGAGATTTATACCAAGATCAGATGTCGAAATGATCTACGGGGATTGTGATCCGGAAGGATGCCGTGCTCCGCCAAATTCATTAGAGGAGAACACTCCGATGGAAGATAATTTTGACTACAACTACTATGGCCCAATGGATGGTCTGCCAATGTGGCAACCTTATCCAGGAAACTTGGGGCAAGAGAGTCAGCCGAACAATGAAACTCAGCTGAGCATCATTGAACAGAATACCTATGTCCCCGCCATGTCATGGGATCAACACTCAGGTCATTTGGAAATTACTCAACATGATGATGAGTTCGCAACGTTTGCAGGACTTGAATTCATCAACTATGCTTTTCCCGAGGTCAACGTCATCGAGAAGGATGACTTCTCCAGTTCCAAAGAAGTTTGGGACACTCTGGGACAACCAAGTGGAAAATATGACTTTATGGTCAAGTACACCGCTCCCGAAAGCTCTCGTATCAGGCTCGAAGATATCCAGTCAACTGGATGGGGAGATACAATTGAGAGCACAAATGCTATGCAAAATGCAACAGAGGAATCCTCCTACGACAATTCTGCCTGGGAAACAGATTCCAACGATCCTGCTCCACCAGAAATCAGCGTCATTTCTGAAGACAAATAAAGGAAGGTGCCAGACTTTATGATTCACCGAGGAGTTCGCCGCCAATGGGTTGCCGTCGAGGTTCCAAAGGTCGTTCGCCAGTCAAAGTAATTGCCATCTTTAACCTTTCACCCTGCCCAGGTGAAACGGATATTTTGATAGGGCTCGCTTTTTGTAAATTTCCCTCTTCGCTTTGCCCAAAGCGAGTGAGTTTTGTTTTATAGGGCTGTAGTTTCAAGATTCGACTTGTTCATTAATAAAATAACGTCGTTCTGTAATTTCCGCATTAATTGCTGTTTTCTCTTTTTGCTTTTTCAGAAAATGGTAATCCTAAAAAACATTCAATAATAAAAACAAGCAGTAAAATCAAAACACTGCACACACTTACATTTTCTCTATCTCTTCTAAACACGAATCATCACGTCATGCAGATTGCTTGTTTTATACCCCGTTGAAACATACGATCCGATGCCTTCTCCCAACTTTGAGTTCCCGGTATTCGAGGCTGAAGAAGAAAATGACAACGAAATTCCAGAAGAGATTTCCCGACTACTCAGACAAGAGGAAAGGTCCATTGAACCTCACAAAGAGCCGTTGGAAACGGTAAACTTGGGTTCAGAAAAAGAGAGAAAAGAAATCAGGATTGGGGCACTGCTCAGTCCAACTACCAGAGAGGGTTTGATAAAGCTTCTCAAAGAATTTCCCGATGTATTCGCTTGGTCCTATCAGGATATGCCAGGGTTGGATACCAGCATCGTGGAACATCACTTACCGTTGAGATCAGAATGTCCGCCAGTAAAGCAAAGGTTGAGACGGACTCACCCGGACATGGCCATCAAAATAAAAGAGGAGGTACAGAAACAGATCGACGCGGGTTTCCTCGCTACATCTGAATATCCTCAATGGTTAGCCAACATCGTACCTGTTCCCAAAAAGGACGGAAAGGTCAGAATGTGTGTTGATTACAGAGATCTAAACAAGGCAAGTCCAAAGGACGACTTTCCTTTACCACACATTGACATGCTGGTTGACAGCACAGCAAAGTTCAAAGTATTCTCCTTCATGGATGGATTCTCGGGCTATAACCAGATCAAAATGGCGCCGAAAGACATGGAGAAAACTTCGTTCATTACCCCATGGGGTACCCTTTGTTACAAGGTAATGCCGTTCGGTTTGAAGAATGTCGGGGCAACCTATCAAAGGGCCATGACTACTCTGTTTCATGACATGATACACAAGGAAATCGAAGTGTATGTCGATGATATAATTGGAAAATCAAGAACAGAGGATGAGCACGTTGAACATCTGTCAAAATTGTTCGAACGTCTAAGAAAATTCAAGCTCCGCTTGAATCCTAACAAGTGCACCTTCGGTGTCCGTTCGGGGAAATTACTAGGGTTCATCGTCAGCCAGAAAGGAATTGAAGTTGATCCTGACAAGGTCAAGGCCATTCAAGAAATGCCTTCTCCGAAAACTGAAAAACAAGTCAGAGGATTCCTGGGACGTTTGAACTACATCTCCAGATTCATATTCCTTATGACCGCGACATGTGCGCCGATTTTCAAATTGCTCAAAAAGAACCAGGATTGCGTTTGGTCAGAAGATTGCCAAACCGCCTTCGACAGTATCAAGGAATATCTGTGGAATCCTCCGATTCTGTCACCTCCAGTGGAAGGAAGACCACTGATCATTTACCTCACAGTCCTAGAGGACTCAATGGGATGTGTACTTGGCCAACAAGACGAAACTAAACGGAAAGAGTCTGCCATTTACTATCTAAGCAAGAAATTCACCGACTGCGAGACTCGGTACACAATGCTTGAGAAAACTTGTTGCGCTTTGGCTTGGACAGCCAAACGTCTTCGCCAGTACATGATTCGTCATACTACTTGGTTGGTCTCCGAAATGGATCCAATCAAGTACGTTTTCGAAAAACCTGCTCTCACGGGAAGGATTGCCCGTTGGCAGATGTTACTATCAGAATATGACATAGAGTACCATGCTCAGAAAGCCGTTAAAGGAAGTATTTTAGCCGATCATTTGGCTCATCAACCGATTGACAATCAAGAATCAATCGGGTTTGACTTCCCAGACGAAGATGTCATGTATTTAAAGATGAAAGATTGCGATGAACCGCTACCCAATGAAGGGCCAGAACCAGGTTCCCAGTGGGGACTTATCTTTGACGGAGCTGTCAATCATTACGGAAACGGAATTGGGGTTACCCCTTTCTCTCTAGTATATGGCATGGAGGCAGTTCTCCCCATAGAAGTAGAGATCCCATCAATCCGGGTATTGATGAAAGCTAAGCTCACCGAAGCTGAATGGTGTCAAAGTCGACACGACGAACTGAACCTGATCGAAGAAAAGAGAATCACGGCACTATGCCATGGTCAGTTGTATCAGCAAAGAATGAAGAGGGCGTTTGACAAAAAGGTCCGACCTCGTGTTTTCAGAAAAGGAGACCTCGTGCTCAAGAAGATACAATCATTTCTCACTGACTCTCGGGGCAAATGGACCCCAAATTATGATGGCCCCTATGTGGTCACGAAAGCTTTCTCAGGCGGCGCCTTGAGACTTGCAACCATGGACGGAGAGGAATTTGCCTACCCCACGAATGTTGATGTAGTCAAGAAATACTTCGCCTAAAACTAAAAAAAAAAAACGTCTCGGTGGATTGAAAACCCGAAAGGGCGGTCCAGGCAAAAGTTAGAGACATGAAAAAAATCATCCCGATGGATTGGAAATCTCATAGTACAATCCAGGCAAAAATTAGGGATAATGGCAAGTAACTATGTTCAACAGAGGCAAGTCCCTCAGCAGCAGTTACGGCATTATTTATCGGAGGAAATCTTCAGTCAAAGGTCATCTTCGACAGAAGCTCAGGATATCCCGAATTCAAAGTTGGTAGAAGGATAGTGGTCGTTATGTTTCAACGTAGCCCTTTTCCCTGTAAATTACCATTTTCTAACTTTGTATATACTCTTTGGAATCACGCGTTTGGCTGATCTCCATCTTATCAATAAAATTTGAGCCCTTGTGCTTTTGTTTGTAATTCTTTACTTGTTTTAGCTTTACAGAACGACGCTGTTTAAACTTAATCAGCGATTCTTGAAATAAAACAAAAATAAATTTACTTGTTAAACTTTTTCTGCTTTTAAATTAAAGATGGCATTTCTTTTGACTGTTGAGCATCAGAAGAACATCGATCGCTTCTCCCGAAGTAAGCGAACTTCAAAGTGCAGAATCAAAGTACTCATTCTAAGCCAGTACTCTTGAATGAAGGGATCAACTGTGTCAGAGACCTTGTTTCGTCTGACACGCCTCGGCCGAGTTCTCATCTCCTAAGCCCGATCAGCATAGCTCCCAATGGGACTATCTCTCCTAAGCAAGGTGGAATTACTATTTTGAATCAACGGTACTTCTTCGCCCCGCGATGGCCGAGTATCCAATTGTGTTCATCCATTAGTCTGTATGTCGCGTCTGTTTTGTCAGCATATACATACATACATCGTGCATTTTTTATTTGCATTCACATTTCATATTGCATCACTATCACTCTAGTCGATCTTGTCCCCTAGTGGTAGAAGTCCTCTCAATCGAGTTGTCAGTTCTTGCCTCGTCAGGAAATACTGTGACTGAACAACCTCGCTTCCGGTTTAATTCTGGAAAGAAGTTGGTCCTTGACCACTTTGATAACTTGAACCTCTGAAAAGCCAGAGAAAATTTTCAATAAACATCACTCTTCGCCATTGAAGATGATATCCTTGCTTTCCCGGATTAAGGAAAATCCACAGAGAAAGCCTCGTGATCAGAGATTCGGCAACACGCCAGTTTTGCTCCGAAAAACCACTGATGAGAAGGCCATTGGCACCTCAAAATTGGACCCCATCATATGGCGTTTCTCCGGAAGATCCCGAGAAAAGTATGATGAAAGATCCCAAACGAAAACAGTCTCTCAAGAGACTTACTTTCCCTAGTAGAATCGACAAATGGCGTCTCCAAAACAGAGAAATTTGTGTACCTCTACAATTCAGACGAATGGGTTCCCCAGCAAGTCTGACATCAAAACTTTTTCCACTCAAATGGCATCTCCCCAGGAAAATTCGGCGAGAAGTTTGAAGGAAAGCCGCTACGAATAGCGTCCCTTATCAGTAAGGTTTATTGACCAAAAGAAACTGAGACAGTTCCTTGGTAGGAAACCAAGAACGAGGGGAGGTTTATTTCAAAAGAAAACTGAGACCAGTTCCTTGGCTGAAGACCAGGATCGAGGGGAAGTTTACCTTTTCTAAGCATTATTGCTTAGATAAAGAAGATGAATGCGTAAGCTACCATTCATAACCACCATCAAAATTTCGTATATTCCGATATTTAATCCTCTTGCACCCCGAATGCTCGAATACCTTCGTCATTCACACCTTCGGGTTCAAGAAGATTAAATAGGGTCATCTGTAATACCCCAAATTTTGACCACTTAGATTTCCCATCATTGTGAAAATCATCATCACAATATGGATGTACCTTTATGCTTCATTAGTCTCCCCAAAGATGGGTGAGCATCCACTACAATCAAAATTAGGGTTTCAAACCCTCTCTGAGT
Organism: Lathyrus tuberosus; assembly: GCA_022829125.1. Taxonomy (NCBI): domain Eukaryota; kingdom Viridiplantae; phylum Streptophyta; class Magnoliopsida; order Fabales; family Fabaceae; genus Lathyrus; species Lathyrus tuberosus. The sequence goes on along the minus strand of JALAZF010000463.1, from coordinate 2,186,057 downwards.
GCTTAGACAAAGGATCAATCAAGAAATGACACGATCTTCAACTTTTATAATATCTTAAACATCCACAATGGATCAAAAAGGACTCCCACTTCAAGGATTAAGCACAAGGCTGCTCCCTTCTAGGTGGATCAAGTCTCAAGATCGACAGTGTCACCAAATTAGGGTTTTGGTCGACCAGGGCCTCTAGATGGAAATTTTCATCTGGACATAAGGCAATGATCCAAAACATAACCTAATATACTTCATGGAACCTCATGAACCCATGCATCAAGTCAATTTTGCCTCAGGGGATGCATTCATCAAAAATCAGGAATTAGGGTTTCTTGACCTAATTCACCCCTAAGTTGACTTTTAGGGCAAATCAAGAGCCAAGACCTCAAGAGAGGGTTTGAGGGTCTCTAATGAACTATATTGATCCATTTGGGACAATGGATTAATCTAAGAAACTTGAGCAACAAGTCTCAATTTCATCTGCACCACAATTAGGGTTTTAAGGGAAAAGTCAACTGTAACTTTGACTTTTGACCTGGACATGCTCCCAAACCCTAATACATGATTGAATATACCCTATGACACCCATGGAACATGTCCATCAAGTTTTATTTAGGTCAAGGACATGATTTCCTGAAGAATTGCACAGTTTGGAATTCATCTGATAAAAAGTCAACTGTGCACAAAAGTCAACTTTGACTTTTTGAGATTTTTCACCAAAATGGATTTTTAACCCTAAAATGATGTTAATGTATGATTTGAATCATCATTCATCAAGAAAAATCAAGAAAAATGAGATAACTTGTAAAAGGGGTAACCATAAAACTTAGAAATTTTTCTAAGTTAAAAATAAAGTGGCAAAGGTACCAACTTTGGAGGACCATAACTCCTAAACCACAAGGCCATTTTTTCTCATCCAAAGATGGATTTGTAGCCCTCATTATCACCTACAAAAACTTCAACTACAAGTCATTCCAATTCATTAAGGATTTTGAGTTATGGAGTGATCAAAGTGGCTGAAAAGTGAAAATGTCACTTTTTCCAACACTTAGTGAAATTTTCACTAAGTCAGATTCTGCTTCACTTTTTGCCAAATGTAGGGGGATTTTTCACTTGGAATCAAAAGAGATCAAAACCAAACTTGTTCAAACAATTGTTGTATCATGTAAGAGCTTTCCAAAATGGCCAAGAACATTGCCAAATTCAACCTACATCATGAGATACAACATTGGCAAGTTGCCTTGCTGAAATCTGTCAAGGCAAGGCAGAATTTGCAACTTTGGTCGATTTGCCAAAATCAGCCAAATTCAATTGCTCCAATCCACTTGGACACCTCAGAGGATTGAATCTAAAGGGGACAATCACTGAGCCAAGCCTCCAAGGTCCAAGGAACAAGGAATAACATGTTGAACCTAGAGTTGCCAAAATAGGGACAAGACTTCAAATTTGGAATGAGGCATTCAATGAAACCATCAAGGTGGCATGGACTGAGCCATTCTCATCTGAAATCAGTCAAGACTTATCCAAGACCAAGGGGACCAAAGCTCTGTGCCCTAACCTCTAGTCAATGGCTAGAGGAGACTTGGATTTTCATTTGCCAACATTGGCCAAACCTACTTACCAGCTGCCATGCACTATTCCTTGCAAAAAAAACTTGCTCTACTATAAATAGAGCTCAATTGTGGTCATTTTAAGTACACCAAAGCCATCTAACATATGCTTTCCTCAAAATCTCTTCTTTCACTCCAATTTTGCCTTCTAAGGCAAGTCACTATCGGGTTTTGAGTTTGAGAGCAATTCCAATCAAACCAATCACTCACACACCTCACATACATCACATATGAGCTTATCAAACACTTAGATTACTTCTGAAACATCAATTTCACAAAATCACCAGCTGATTGCTCAAATTTTCAATCAAGTTGCAGCTGAGGTGCCACAAAATGATCCAGCCAATTTCAATCAAGTCCAACCATCCAAACACAATCCATAGGGTGTAGGGAAGTTGTTCAGATCATCACAACTCATCTGTAACACCTCCAAATCAAAAATCACTTTGAACTTGCTGTCACGACTTGGAGGTAAGCACATACTTGGTCATCTCTCAATCTATGCATATTTCCTCGCACAATAATTTGGCCATATGTTCATAATCATGCATGGAATGTTTTCCCTCAATTAATTGCATTGTTTGAATCGTGTATCAAAAATCCTAGCCTTCATGCAAAAATTAGGGTTCTTGAGGTCTCTTCGTGATTTCTTGTTGTATGTTTAATTTAAATGAAATTAAAGTACATAGACATGATCGTGAGGTTGAGGCGAGCATAATGATATGTGGATTGCATGATATGATTACGTATTCATGGAGATTGGATAGAAAATGCAAATCTGAGAAACCAAGAACACGCGCGTGTTCTTCAGCCTGTTCTTGGCGCCATTTTCATATATTCAAATATTTGAATTTTGTGATTTTGTTTAATTGATTCAAAAATTAATTTCTCTCTGAGTTTTAATGGTTTTGAGTTGATTCTTTTTTTAATAATTCACAAAAATGTTAAAATATTTTATTTTCACAAAAAATCCCAAAAATATTATTTATTTCATATAATTGATATTTTTGTAAAGAGTTAATATTTTGATTGTTTTTGGCATTTTAAATATTTTTTCTACATTGATTTTGCAACTTTTAATGCTTTCTAATTATTTTGTAGGTCAATACTTAATTTTTGAAGCATTAATCCAAGATCACAATTTGTTTTCCATGTGTTAAACAATTTTTGATCATTTTAATTGAATTTTTATTCAATTAAATACATTTTGAAAACAAATTAGGGTTTTGGATTAATTCAACCCTCATAAATCATTTTCAAAACACTTTGGACCTCTATTAGAGTGTAAGACCCAATCCCCCTTTTAACCAAAACATTTTGGGCCTCACTTATTGTATAAGTCCCTCTGCGTTAAAAGAAAACCTCGGCGCGATCGCCATTTTTAAACGAAAAATCATTTGGGCCTACCCTCGTGTTATAAGCCCCACTCTTTTTTTTAAACCTTTTTGGGCCTCTTGAGAGAGTGTAAGACCCATCCCTTTGTACAGAAAACCTTTTTGGGCCTCAGTCACTTGTATAAGTCCCTCTGTACAAAGTCAAACAGTGCGCTCACTGATAAAACCCTGGGCCTCTTGAGAGAGTGTAAGACCCATCCCTTTGTACAGAAAACCTTTTTGGGCCTCAGTCACTTGTATAAGTCCCTCTGTACAAATTCAAACAGTGCGCTCACTGATAAAACCCTGGGCCTCTCCTTGAGCTGTAAGCCCCAAATCTTTCTTTTTCAAAGCACTTTCTCCTTTGATTTTGAATATACTGTTGTTTTCAATCTTTCTTTGTTGAACAACTAACCAAACAGCATGGAAGCACTACAACCGAGTAAGTGGTTATCGCTTTCATTTATTGCTTTCATATTATAAACTGTATTGTGGGGCTGCTCACTGTAAGTCTCCTTTCATAAACTCATATCTACTGTGTAATAATAGTATAGATATTTCGAGTTTCCCCGGCAACTACGTCTAGAACTAGGTGACACCGTTTCGTTTATTCGTAGAAATAGACGCCTAGATCCCCAATAGGAGCACCAGATACAGTCTTCTCTTCGGCTGTCCTCCTTAGGAATCGTCAAGAAGCTCTACTCCCCAAGATGAATGTATTCTCCATGAATGGCATCTTTGAGTTTCTTCCAAATTCTCGAACTTTCCTGACTTGATCTATTCCTTGTGGATAGCTTGCCTTGAATGTCTCGGGGTTTGGGTACCCACTACGGTCATAATCTTGGACCTTAACTAAGGAACCCTCTTTAAAAGCTAAAAGTCGTTGGATAGTAAACCTCGCACGTTTACCAGTGGTTTTTATCTTTAAAAGAGTTATCTCTCCTAATAGAAAGGAGATGATAGACCCACGGGCTTCTTAAAAGTATCGGCCTCCTCTTGGGCATTATTCAAGGACACTACGGCTTCTTAGAAGTATTCACAGCCTCCTCTTAGGCTTCGTATAATGATCTCTTCCTCCGGGAATGATAGCCTCTTCTTGGGCTTCGTACAAGGACCCGTCGGCTTCTTAAAAGTTTCCAGCCTCCTCTTGGGCTTCGTACAAATTGTCCCGACGACCTCCTAGAGGTATAGGAACAGAACCTAGTCATCCTCATAGAACAGTCCTTTCATAGAGTCTACTACTGTTTCTCAAAGCATAGTACGAAAGAAAAAACTCTAGACTTGGACAGTCTAGCTTCCTTGAGTCTCAAAGACATTCTCAAGTGACCCATTCGTTAAATAGGAAGGAAACCCGCAGACTCGGACAGTCTCAATACCCTTTGGATTTCCCGTTTCCTCAAAGAGAAGGAAATATCCCTGATCCTCAAATCAAATCCCTGAGTACAGTGTTGCTCATATAAGAACTGATTTTCTCTTTTAAAATCAGTATATTGGATCTGTCACTCAACTGAAACAAACCTTTAGCCTCCATCTCAGGCTTCGTACGAGATACAAAAACACTCTCTTGTTGAGTATCAAAGACTCTCTTGTTGAGTCAAACTTTTAGCCTCTATCTCGGGCTTCGTACGAGACACAAAGACTCCCTCGTAGAGTCAAACAAACAATAGCCTCCATCTCGGGCTTTATACGAGATACCAAAAGACTCCATCGTCGGGTCAAAAACTTTTAGCCTCTCTCTCGGGCTTTGTACGAGACACAAAATAGCCTCCTCTTAGGCTTTGTATAATGATTTTCCTAGCGGAAATTAGCCTCCTCTTAGGCTTTGTATAAGAAAACCACTGGTTGATCCAATCAACCTTTTAGCATCAAAGCTGTGCCTCGTTCACAGTACACAAACATCAACAACTCCTTTCCTTTCATCTAATCGCTGTAAGCGGCAAGCCTCTGGATCATCTATATCCATGCCACTGTCCCCCTTTTAGCATGAGAAATTCCTAAGGAAAGATGGCATTGCTCTACACTGAGTTAAAGTCTTCTCCTTCAGGTTAAAACCCTTTCTTCGGAAATTATGGCATTGCTCGGATCCGCGTATCCCAGTTAAAGTAATTCTCCTTCCCCCTCTTTAGAGATGACAAATTCTCTCTAAAGTCGAGGTCTTTCAGCTTCACGTCTTGGGCTTTGAACAAGACACAAATAGACCTTTCAGCTTCACATCTTGGGCTTTAAACAAGATACAAATCACCTTTCGCTTCACGTCTTGGGCTTTAAACAAGACACCAAAACACCATTTCCTCCCATAGAATAGGAGGAACTACGAACGCTCTGATTTCCCTGTTTCGGTAAACGGGAATACGTAGGCATAAGATCGAAAGAAAAGATCTTAGCGAGCGCAATCAACAAAAAACCCAAATCCCATATCTCTATTTCAAAAGCACCAGTCCTAACATCCTAATCCTTGTTCCCCGCTAGAAAGTCCTAGAAAGAAAGAAAACCGTATTGGCGAAAATATAAATAACCAGTACAAAGGCCCCCCCCACATTGATAGCATCCGTAACCTAACAGACCGCTGTTTAAACTCAGTATGCAAGCAGGGTTAATTGGAGACATCTATTTCCCTTCCTTATTCAGCTCACAATAGGATAAAAAAATGAATCGACCTGTAGTTTAAGCTCAAACCGCAGAGAGCGACCAGCGCTTAAGAACCGCGTCCAAAATCGCTCGCTACAACTGCTTCGTCCGGTGGAGCAGAGGCGCAGCTGACAGTAGATAGCAAAAATCCAGCACTGTTTTGGCCATAACTTTTGACCCGTAACTCCGTTTTTCGCCCGGTTCGAAGTGCTGGAAAGCTTATTCGATGCTCTATACAAAAATGACAAGATATCCTTGATTGAATACCTGGAAAAATAAATGGAAATTAATTAAAATCAATGATATTTACACGATAACGCAATATATACACTATAACGTAAAGTAAACGTATTTACAAACGAAGTGGGGTTTATTCGAACATTTTTAACAAAAAGTATCGATAAGTGCAACAAAAATTATATACAAAAATAGCTACAATTTGCACTTATCAATAGCATACTTGTTGAAAGCTCTGCTGATTTGAGCAAATTTTTGGGAAAAACAGAATGTCAAAAGAGATGTTTAAACATGAAGAAGTCTGATGAAAGAAGACTGGCTAGAGAAGATGTCCTAACAGATGTCTCGACATCTATATCTGATTTTGTAGGATGTTTCTAAATCTGTGGCAAGATTTACAAAAACAATCATGCGCATGGATCAAGGACTGAAGACTGAAGCCCAAGGAAGCAGAAGACACTATAAATAGAAGACTTAGACCTAGGTTTTCATAGGCCTTAGTACGCCTGTTGTAACCTTGTTTTCTTACGTAAGAAACAAGGGTTTAGGGTTTTGAGAGTCGTTGGCTCTCTAGGTTGTAAGTCTCCCTGTGTATCAGTGGATACACTATGGTAGATATAGGTGTCGTACAGATCCATAAGCCTTGAGGTATTGGATTGTGTATTGTTCTTGGATGAAGCTTTTAAGCAAATCCGAGTTAGCTTGTTTGTCAAGTATGCTTGACAGATTTCTGTATTGATACGGATGATATAGAAATCACAGTTGGTGATTAAGGGAAGTGAGTGGGGTATCTCATATCAGGGTTCTAAACGTTTGAGTTTAACCTTGGTAAAGATGTTCATTGGGTAGATGTTAGGGATAAAGTTGTAAACGTTGGAGTTTAACTTTGTAACAGTCTACAGATAGTGGAGTCTTCTTCCTAGATTGGTATCCCCCAAATGTAGGTGAGTTGCACCGAACTGGGTTAACACATACTGTCTTATGTAACATTCTACAATTTACAATTTTGTTATTGTTCTTGACTGACATGTTGGATCAGATGTTGTGACATCTGTGAGTGGGCAGTTCTGATATTCAATGTATCAGTCTGCTGTTGCGCCTCTGAGTTTAAATGATTATGTAGCACAATGTCTTGACATGTGTTAGGACATCTACTTGCTGCATAGACCAGAATTTCACTTGTCTTTCATCTTATGTGTGGCAAATCCTAATTAGGGTGAAAGGGTTATTTGTTATTCTTGATTACTTGTAATCTGATTTGAAGAGAAAGTAAAGAATATCATTTATAACCCATATTTGTTGTTCTTCTTGTTTTTCCTTGTTAACCATAACCCTTGTGTGTTTCTTGATCATAAAGAAATTGTTTATACTTTGTTTTAAGGCATTCTAATTCACACCAAATTGGTACGGTTAGCGTGTAGGAAGATGCCTTCAACAAAGTATGAGATTGAAAAGTTCACCGGAGTGAATGATTTCGGTCTGTGGCGCTTAAAGATTGAAGCCCTTCTGGTTCAGCAGGGTTTATTTGGAAGCGTTGAAGGGAGAGGCAGCCATGAATGTTGCATTAACGGAAAAAGAAAAGACGAACATGATAGAGAAAGACCACAATGCAATATTGTTGAGCCTTGGTGATAAGGTTCTTCGACATGTATCAAAGGAGACTACGACATCGGGGTTATGGTTGAAACTTGAAAGTTTTTACATGACCAAATCTCTGGTGAATCAACTCTACATGAATCAAGCTTTATATTAATTCAAGATGAGTGAAGACAAAGCGTTGGCTGAGCAGTTGGATATGTTCAACAAGCTAATTCTTGATCTTGAAAATACTGATGTGAAGATTAATGATGAAGATCAAGCACTGTTGAAGTTGTGCGTTTACCCAGAACACATGCTCACTTCAAAGAAACTTTGCTATATGGAAGGGAGTCCCTGAGCTTTGAAGAAGTTCAATCAGACTTGTATTCTAAGGAGTTGAACGAATGAAATGAGCATAAACCTTCGACAGTTGGTAAAGGTTTGGCCGTTAAGGGAAAATTCTTGCGAAAGGATTGTAAGTTCGACAAGAAGAAAGGTAAAAGTCAGGAGAAGTCTTATAGTGGCGAGGCATCTGGTATTCGATGTTATCACTGTAAGAAGGAGGGTCACACAAGAAAAGTGTTCCCTGAACGCCTGAAAGATCATGGAGGTAAGGATAATGGCAACGCAGCCATTGTTCAAGATGATTTCGACTCATCAGATGTTCTTGTGGTTTCAAGCGGCGACTCAAGAAAAGAGTGGATTATGGATTCAGGTTGCTCTTGGCACATGACTCTAAACAAGGACTTGTTCGAGGAGCTATGTGATCAAGATGGTGGATCAGTGCTACTAGGAAACAACAAAGCTTACAAAATTGCAGGTATTAGATCTGTGAGATTCAAGCTCCATGATGAGTCAATAAGGTTATTGACTGAAGTCAGGTATGTACCTGATTTAAAGAGAAATTTGATTTCTCTTGGTGAATTCGACAAGAAGGGATATGTTTTTCAAGGAGAGAAAAGTATCCTAAGAGTCATGAAGGGGTCGAAGGAAGTCTTGAGAGGCGTGAAGAAAAAAGGCTTGTATACCCTTAAGGCCGAAGTTGTAAGTGGTTCGACAAATGTTGCATCCACGAAACCTTTGCCAAAGACAGAAATTTGACACATGAGATTGGACCATGTCAGTGAAAGGGGTCTAGTCGAATTGGGGAAACAAAATCTGCTTGGAGGAGACAAAGTCGAAAAGCTGAAATTTTGTTAACCCTGTGTACTTGGAAAATCTTGTAGAGTGAAGTTCAACAAAGGCAAACAAAGAACTCATGGATCCCTTTATTACATCCATGTTGATCTTTAGGGGCCTGCAAGGTGTCCATCACATTCAGGAGCAAGATATTTTCTATCCATAGTCGATGATTATTCCAGATTGTTATGGGTATTTATCCAAAAGACTAAGGATGAAACTTTTAAGAATTTCAAAGGTTGGAAGACTCTGGTCAAAAATTAGACTGACAGAAAGGTCAAGAGGTTGAGAACCGACAATGGCCTTGAATTTTGCAATAAGGCGTTTGATAGCTTTTGTGCTGCCTTAGTTATTGCAAGGCACAAAACTATTGCAGGTACTCCACAAAAAAATGGTTTGGCGGAAAGGTTTAATCGAACTATTTTGGAAAGAGTTAGATGCATGTTGACTAGTATTAGGTTAAAGAAGGTGTTTTGGGCTGAGGCTGTTTCGACAGCAACATATGTGATAAATAAATGTCCTTCGATTGCGTTAGATATGAAGACACCTGAAGGAGTTTGGTCAGGACATCCACCTAGTCTTGACAGACTGAGAGTATTTTGCTGCGTGGCATATGCTTACATTAGACAAGACAATGTCAAACCTATAGCTTTGAAATGCATGTTCATGGGATACCCTGAAGGAGTCAAAGCTTATAGGCTATGGTGCCTAGAGCCAGATCACAAGAGGTGTATCACCAGTCGAGATGTTGTTTTCAATGAAGCTAAGATGACCTTCAAAAAAACTGATGATGTTGACGAAGAGCTGGAACAGGGAGAGATTCCTGTTGAGGTGGAGCATGTTGATGCTGAAGTACATATCCCAGATGAAGTCGAGGAAGAAGCAGAAGTTGCTGTCGAAGATGAGGAGACTGATAATGACTACCTGCTAGCAAGAGATAGGTCGAGGAGAGTCATCAAGCCACCTCAGAGACTTGGGTATACAGATCTTGTAGCTTATGCCTTAATCTCTGCAAGTGAGATTCTAGACGAAGAACCTAGAGACTATAAGAAAGTTATGAGGATTCGAAAGAAGACTGAATGGCTGAAGGCCATGGATGATGAGATGACATCTCTTCATAATAACAACACCTGGGAACTGATCAAGAAAGCTGCTGGAGCCAGGTTAGTCAGCTGTAAATGGATTTTTAAAGTTAAGGAAGGAATCGAATGAGTGGCGTCGAAGAGATACAAGGCAAGATTGGTTGCTAGGCGTTTCACTTAGAAAGAAGGTGTAGACTTCAATGATGTGTTCTTTCCTGTTGTGAAGCACAGATCCATTCAAATGTTGCTTGCCATGGTGGCACAGTTCGACCTTGAACTAGAACAGATGGATGTGAATACTGCATTCTTGTATGGTGATCTAGATGAAACAATCCTGATGAGGCAACCTGAAGGGTATGCCGAAAGGGGAAGGACGATTATGTGTGCAAGCTGAAGAGATCTTTATATGGACTGAAACAATCTCCTCGACAGTGGAATAGGAGATTCGACAAGTTCATGGCACACATAAGTTTCATTAGAAGTCAGTTTGACCAATGTGTTTACTTCAGATTTCGACCTGGTAATTCATTAGTTATTTTGTTGCTTTATGTGGATGATATTCTAATAGCAAGCAAAAATGTCAAAGATGTAATGAGGGTGAAGGATGAACTCAATAAGGAGTTCGACATGAAGGATCTGGGAGCTGCGTCCAAAATTCTTGGGATTGACATCCGAAGAGATAGAAAGTAGTTTAAATTATGCTTATCTCAAGAGGCATACCTACGATAGATTCTCAAAAGGTATGGTATTTCGAATTCAAAGCCTGTTGTGACTCTGACAAACCCTTAATTCAAGCTGAGTATAGATCAGTGTCCAGGTACTGATGTCGAAAGAGCCTATATGAATAGCATTTCATATGCTAATATAGTGGGTTCTTTGATGTATGTTATGGTATGTACTAGACCCGACATAGCATATGCAGTAAGTCTTGTAAGCAGGTACATGGCGAATCCTTGAAAGGCTCTGATAACACTATTTTAGTGTGTCATAGTGATCCATTTTTCTTATGGTTTTCGTTTAAGTTTAATTAGGATTTGTTTAAATTTACTTGTTTTATTATGTTTTTACCTTAAGCACACTAGGTGCTTCTTTTATGTTTTTTTAATGTGTTTTTGTTTTAAAGAAAATCTGATAAAGGCAAGCTGAGGCATGACACCTAAAAACAGAATCTGGAGTAGAAATAAGATTAAAGAAAAGAAGATGTTGATTCTCATTATCAGCAATTCACCAAGAGCTTGGAAGGATTTTATCATTAGGGCACACGTGGCAAGGATTTGTGTAAAGAAAGAGCTAGAGCATAAAGATAAGAGCAAAGGAGCTTGAAGACAAAAGGTAGTACGGTGGGGACCACGCCTGCAAAAGCGCATCCTGCACCCAACCACCTGCCGTCTGCTCTGCGCCATTACCTGCTACAGCAGCCTGCCAAAGACACCTTGTCCCCCATTGCTGTCTATACTGGATAACTTGCTCACAAAGGGAGATTGGACAGCTGGATATTTTAGTGATTTGATATGGGCTGAACCTTATTCCTATCAAAGGCCCATGATCCAAGACTCACCAACTTCTACTCCCACATTAAAGTCTATAAAAGCAAGCCTTGCGCATTAAAGAAAGAGAGCTGGAGATTTTCACACACTCATATTTATTTTCAGTTTAGTTTTATTTCACTTTGAGGGTTAGGAAAGAGTTAGAGAGTTTTCTTCTTCTCGTCTAATCCTGTATTCATTGCTTGGAGCTGTCGTGATTGAAGAGATCTGTTGCTGTTTATCCAACACAAGGGATCTTCAAGTTACTACTAGGTTGTCATTTCTTTTACATATTTTTGCTAAGAGTATGTCTTCTTGTAGTTTCATTCCAGTAGTTTGTACTCAGCTCATTATGAGCTAAACTCTTGTTTGATGAGCAAAGTGAAGTTAATATAAAGTTGTTTTTATGTTGAAATGATGTGTTTATTAGTGTTTTATTTTGTTATGTGTTTTTATTCTATACACCTGCTTCTTAGAATGATCAACTTAGAAAAAGGTACAAGTTTGTTGTTGAGAGAGAGCCAACAACAAGTGGAGTTCATAACAAAAGTGGTTAATAAAGTAGGATAAAAATATTCACTTAATTTAGCTTTCTTATAGATAAGAAGTTAAGGCCATAAAGATTTTCAGAATTAAAACCAGACGTATTTTAGGGTTATAAGTGAGGCTTAGAGATTTGTTCCCTTGCCCTAGTTATGCATGCTTTGATGTTGTAGAGATACACCACTAGATCACGTTCTGACCTTTTGAGGCACGCCACTTCACATCATGAATTCATTTTAGCAATAATATATTAATGGACCTTAGCTCATCAATTACTCTCTCTGATATTTTATTCCCTTTTTATTTAGTATTTTAAGTTGTTGTGTGAACCTCTTGCTGCTTATTACCATTAGTATTTTGTTACCTTGCTCATACTTATTTTAAACAAAGGTTGAATACTTATAGTTCAAAGCTAAATCAATTTCACTCCATGTGGGTACGATCTCTTTGCTTTATCACTTGCTGCAATCAAACAAACATGTATACTTGCATGTGACACCTTTGCTTTAAATCAATATCAAAAAGTAAACACGTAAGAAAGCAACAAGTTTTTGGTGCCGTTGCCGGGGAGTGTCAAGATCTACTTTGAACTATTGTAATTGTTATTTTTGTTTAAAAATTGTATTTGAGCCTTTAAAGTTTTTTAGCTGAGATTTGGTGTCACGACAGGCTTAAGCTATTCCATGCGCAGGTCGTTACAACCAGTTTACAGTGGTTATCCTAAACTTAAAAGAATTCTAAGAGCACGAAGGAGATTTTTACGTTCTCAACAACTATCTGGAAATCCTTCAACATCAGCTGTGGCTGAACCAGAGGTTGAAGTGCACGTGGGAGATACAGACAAAGAAACTTCGCCATCATCATCAGACGAGTCATAGCACGAAGCTGTCATGGCTGAGCAAGACATCATTGGCATTGCCAATGACAGGGCGCGCAACATTAGGGATTATGCTGTCTTTGATCCTACGGCTAAGTAGTGTGTTGACGTTAGCTGATTTTGATCCTTGTTCGGATGCTTTAAGCTTTTTTTTTTCTAATTGCTAAGGAACAGATTATAACAATTATTTTATAAAAAGAAAGTTATTTGTTTTGATTTGAAAAGAGTTTGTGATTGAATTAAATTGAAAAAAGGTTGTGAATGAATTGGAAAAGATTTGTGTAATGGTGAATGGGTTGTTAAGGTGTTTTTTGGACCAAGAGTGTGTTGTTTGAACCCATAGATAGGTGTCTGAACCAAGAGTAACAAGGAAAGCATGGGACAAACAAGGCAAGCATGCATGAAGTGGTCTGTCTAAGCATGAGACTAACAAGACATACATGCATGAAAAGGGTTTGTCTAAGCACTAGGTCCGACAATACAAATATAAAAGGAAAAAAGGGTATACCTAAGCATGAGACTAACAAGGCAGACATGCATGAGAATGAGGGGTTTGCCTAAGCATGAGACCAACAATGCAACACATGCATGAGGGGCTTGCCTAAGCATGAGACTAAAAATAAAAGCATGAATAAAGTGGGTTTTAACCATGAGAAGGTGATTAATCCGAAGACATGGGTATGGTTCAGAGATGGGTGTTTAACAACGAAAAGGTGAATAACCCATGAAGTAGGTGATTAACCAAGAAAATGTGATTAACGTGAAAAGTGTATGGTGTCCAAAGAGAAAAGGTATTATTTATGGGGATTGTTAAAGTGTTGTTTGAGGATTGGAAGTTGAAAGTTATTTGATCTGAATTGCACTAAAGTCTATGAACTGAGGCGAATACTTTGAATAACTAGGGCCTACGTCCCGTATTCAATGGTATTCAAAACAAGGGTAGGAACAATCCCTCTCATTCTTCTCTATTTCTTAAGGTTTGTGGCGCACATTTCACATCATAATCAAAGAGTGATTGAAGTTTAAGGAAAGAGTTTTGTTTTTGAAGAGAATGAAGCAAGGTGTGCTTGAATGGATGAAGCTCAGGATGATTGGGTCTTGATGTCCTTCTATCTCCAGGGTCTTTATGTCTTTCTATCTCCAGGGTCTTGAATGTGAATTTTGACTTGAGATTGACTTGATGGATCAATGGTAAATGCAAGTGTGAATGTCTAACTCAATCAAGTGATCAAGGGATTTATCATCACTTGAATGAATAAGGGTCCTAAAGGGAGCATAAAATTGTTTATGAAAAGTCATACAAGTCTAATAAAATATAATCAATGGGTCAAAATTAATTTGATGAACTGATTAATCAATAAGGGTTCATGCAAAGAATCACACAATAAGCACGTGAAATTAAAAAGAAACAATGGCATTAAAGATTAAAATTAATCATGCTTAAGCCTTAATCTCTAATGTGTTAATAATTGAAATTAGAAAAAGAATTAAATTCTAACAAAATCTAATTAAGACCTAACCTAATGAAATTCCTTTATCAAAGTGTGTATTTTTTAATGTGTAACAAAGATATCAAAAGAAAAAACAATAATCAATAATTAAATAAACAAATCACATCTGCCAGGGGGTGTATGGTGAAATGAATGTCTGGCCAGCAAGGGCGCTGAGTCCATGCAGTTGGAGGCCCGAGTTGTATTGTCTTGTGTGATTTTATAGTAGGGAGGTGCGTAAGAAAAGTTGAAGTGTAACTCAGCAAAGCCTTTTGGGCTTAGCACTGTGAAGCCCAACACACGAAAGGGGGAAAAGGATGGAAGGATATTCAGATTCATTTTACTTCTTCTTCAGTCTCCAACATACGACTTCTCCTTCTCATATGGTTCCTTGGCCGGAAACCGCTCCGCCGCGGAGCAACCCAGCTAAGCCTAAAACGGCCAGGTTTCCACTCGTTTTTGTCCTCTCTATCCATTTCCGATACTTACTTCCTCTAAAACTCACTGCAATTCTTCAAACCTTAAAATTAACTCAAGAACCCTAAAATTCTAAACAAAAATTAAATGATGATGGGGAGGAATCAAAGTCTAATACCTTGGGGCTTTGATTCCTCACATCTGAAGCTACATCCTGGTAACTTAATTAGAGAGAAACAATGAATAAAGAAGATCCTACCTACACGTCCGTGGCTTGCCCTGGGAGTTGTTGAATATTGAATATGTTGATGGGACTAAGAATACCAGAGGTAAATGCTTATGTTCTTCAATTCTTGCAACCTTGCTTACTTCTTCTTCTTCGCTTAGTCTGTAGGAATTTTGGTAATGTTGTTGTTGCTGATGTGAGGAGAGTAGAGTGCAGAGGTGATTTGATAGTGAGGAGAGCAGAACTTCAATGTGGAGTTTTGCTCAACAATGAAGATTGGAGAGTTCTGAGCATTGGTGAGGGAGAGTAGAGAGTGGGTGTAGAGAAATTGCAGAGAGAGTGAATTGTGATTCAGAGTGAATGTGGTTGAAAAAATTTAAGATGAATTCGTGGTTTAAATAGAGGATTTTGGAGGGAGATTGTAACTGTTTAGGGCTATTTTTTAGGGCAAGTTAGTTAAGAGTCTGGTCAGCTGTTAGTTTGGATGGAAACTAGTTAATATGGAATGCAAGTTGGTTAGGGGGCTAACACTGTTAATTTGAATGTTAATGAATTGTTATAGACTATTAGGTTAGTAAGTGGAAATTGGGAATGTTAATTGATGTTAATTGACGGTTAGTGACAGTTAGGAAAGATTAGTAGTGTTAATTGTGATAGTGAGTTAGATATTATGATAGTATGTTAAAAGTTAGTTATGTTAGGAGAGTTTTTATGTTAACTGTTGGTGAAAGTTAAGACTGCTATTGTGTTAATGGTTCAGTTATGCTAACTGAATTGTTAGGCTGACTAGGTTAGTTATGAAACTGAGCTATGCTTTAGGAATTACTTAGTTTTATGTTAGAATGTGGAATATGTTAGCTGTTATCTAATGTTAGTCTTGGACTGTGACAGTTATTGTGTCAATGTTAGTAAGAGTTAGTGATTAAAATTTGAAGATCAGTTTGGTTAATTGGGCTGCTATGGAAATGTGGCATTGTGTTAATTGAAAATCCTGTTGGATGTTAGTTATATTGATGCTTAATAGTTAGGAAGTTAGAGATTTAGTTGATGTTAGAATTAGGTGTTAGTTAATTATTAGTGAATTGAAGTTACTTTGAATGTTGCAATTAGTTAGTTTGCTATTTAACTGAACTGTTAGGAAATGAACTAGTGTGGTAGCTAAAATCAATTAGGTTAAAAAGGGTAAGGAGTTTAATTGTCAATTGATTAGAGATGTTAGTAAAATCACTAAGGGAAATGTTAGTTAGGTTGGTGTTAGGAGTTGATGTTAATCTGAACTGTTTATAAAAACAGTTTGTATGTTTTAGGTTAGCAATAATTGGGATTAATTGGAATAAGAAAAGTTAGAAATGGAAGTTGGTGTTACATTGCATGTGTATGTGTTAGGTATGCTGAATGTGTATTATGCATGTGTCTCACGATTTTGCGATCTCACTCATCCCCAACGATCCCGATCTTAAGTAGAATCGCGTGTTGTAGCCAAATTGTGTAAAAAAATTGTAAAACTACTGATTTTGTGCGATCTTGGCCAGTTCCGGCCACGATCAGTCGTTTTCCGGCCATGCTCGCCATTTTCCGGCTACCACCATTACAAGCCGAAAAGGTTGAGAAGATGTCGAGGCGCAACAATTAGGGTTCAGCGGAGGCAATTTTCCTACAAATACTTGCCTATGAAAATATTATGTAAAAAAATTCAAATATATAGTATAATTTTTCGTTTTAGTAATATCTTACAATTTTTGTTACGATCTTATGTTTTACGATCTTGCTACCCCCTCTCGATCTTACAAAAATAATTGGGTAGGATCTTCTCATTTTAGTTAAGATCTTGTGTTTTACGATTTTATTGTCCCCTCCCGATCCTATGCAAGATCTTGATCTTAACAACCTTGTCTTTAAGGTTTAACATTATGGACATCAAGACGAAGTTTTGGCATACATCAAGAACATGGAGCACTTGAAAGACATGGAGGCACAAAGGTGAGAGATCTTGAGGATGAATAGAAAAGTTGGATTAAGTGGTTTGACTTTGGTCAACTATTTGACCAAAAAGTCAACAATTGGCCAAAAGTCAACTTTTAGGTCAAATGTGTTTTTGTGTATAATTTATAAATTTCCCCTTTTGTAATGAAATTTTGGTGTTTGTAGTGAAAAATGAATCCTTCAATGTAATGTGTGACTTGATTCTCATGAAAGTAATTTTCCCTCCAAATTTGAATTTGATTTCTTGAATGAATTTGAATTGTAATGTCTTGAATCAAATAGAACCAAAGCCAATCACTTAACATGTGAAAGGTCCATAAAGAAATTGGTCAACAAAAAGTCAACCCCATGGTTTACTTTGTTGACCAAAGTCAAACTTGCACATGATTTCCAAATCCACATGCCCATGATGTAATCAACATGTCTTGACCAATATTATGGTTTTCCAAAGACTTAATTCAAGAAGAATGATCAACCAAAGGTTTGTTGTGCCCATAATCTTTGCCACAATTCAATGTTTTTTTATCTTAAAATAATAAGAAACATTTGAATCAATGATGTTATTTGAAAAATGCAATTGTAAATGAATGTCTTATGATGGATGATTAGGGCAAGATTATATAGATGAAATGAGCCATGAACCAGATGAAAATGAGAAAAATACAGGGCAAATTTTGGAGAATGACACATAGTTCATAAGAGGATGCTCAAGAGCAACAACTTCCTAGAGTAAAAATTGAGAAAGTTAAGTGAATAAGGTGAATTACTTGAAGGAATCATTAGTGGACCCATAGATAAGCTTGAAGACAAAGGAGAATTTGTAGAGGTTCTGGAAATTGAGGAGGAGACTAAGAAAGACCTAACTACATCCCTAGAAGCACCTTCTAAATTGGAACTCAAGAAATTATATGCCAATTTACAATATGCTTAGCTGGAGGCAGGACAAAAGTTGTCAATCATCATTGCTACTAACTTATTTGATAGAAGCACCTTCTAAATTGGAACTTAAGAAATTACATGCCAATTTACAATATGCTTAGCTGGAGGCAGGACAAAAGTTGTCAATCATCATTGCTACTAACTTATTTGATAAGCAGAGGTGTCAACTCCCGACACTTCCAAAAAGACATAATAAAGTCGTTGCTTGGCAAATATTTGATATTAACGGAATCAACCTTACTGTTTGCAAACATATAATAGACAACACCAAGAATAGTATTGAAAGTCAACGAAGGTTGAACTATATCATGAAGGAAGTAGTAAAAAAGGAAATCATAAAATGGTTAGATGATGGAAACATCTGTCTTATTTTTGATAGTGTGTGGGTGAGTCCAATCCAATGGGTTTTGAAGAAGAGTGTTATGATAGTCATCGCCAATGAGAAAAATTAGCTAATTTCTTCAAGAACTGTCACTGGCTGGAGGATATGCATGGATTATAGGAAGCTGAATAAGGCTACATGCAAAGATCATTTCCCCATGCATTTTATTGACTAAATGTTGAATAGGTTGGCTGGTAAGGAGTTATATTGTTTCTTTGATGGTTACTCGGGGTATAACCAAATTGTCATTGCACCTAATGATCAAGAGAATACAACTTTTAAATGTTCCTATGGCACCTTTGCCTTCAGAAGGATGCCATTTGAACTATGTAACACTCAAGCTACCTTCCAACGTTGCATGATGGTAATATTTTCATATTTAATCGAGTATCCAATGGAAGTTTTCATTTATGATTTTTCTGTCTTTGGAGAATCATTCAAGAAATACCTGGACAACCTGGATATGGTGCTTACTAGATGTGAAGAAAGTAATCTTGTTCTAAATTGGGAGAATTGTCATTTCATGGTAAATGAGGAAATTGTTTTGGAATACAAAATTTCAAAAAGAGGATTAGAGGTGGATCAAGCAAAAGTATAAGTAATAGAGAAACTACCTCAACCTATACCTTAAAGGTATCAATTTTTTTCTTTTTTACTAATTATTTCTTCATATTCTATACCTTTTAGAAATAAATAAATAAATAAATTATTATTTTAGATGCTGCAAACATTCGCTTGTGTGGTTGTTCGTCTCCAAATTAGTATTATCCGAAAGAAGACACTCAGGTAAGGTTTTTTATTTTCCATATATTCATGCTATATAAGGCAATGTTGTAGAACGATATTAGAGCTTTATTTATTAAAATTAAAATAACTATAACATAAATAAAATAATAATAAACTATATACATTAGTGATTCGTGCAGTAACTATTTGTATTAATTTGGCTAGAATTAAATCATAATTGCCATAGCAGTATGTCCTCCTTTTTCTATTAGTTAGCAATGGCAATTTTAGTTATTGGGTGACATAAAATTTACTTTGGATTTCTATGTGAGATAATATAGTTTGTTTTAAAGTATGGGTCGGTAAAAGTGTGTTTCAGTATAAGAAAATGAAGTCATTCAACACTACGTTCAGTTCGGCGGCATATAGATACTTACAATTTACACTAACGTTCATGGTTGTCAAGATCTCGATCTAGATCTAGATCTTAAAATCTTACGATTTTGCAATCTCACACACCCCCAACGATCCCGATCCTAAGTAGAATCGCGTGTTATAGTCAAATTATGAAAAAAAAAATTGTAAAACCATTGATTTTGAGCGATCTTGGCCAGTTCCGACCACGATCAGTCGTTTTTCGGCCACACTTGCCATTTTCCGGCCACCACCATTACAAGCTGAGAAGGTTGACAAGATGCCAAGACGCAACAATTACGGTTCGACGATGACCATTTTCCCACAAATACACTTGCCTACCAAAATATCATGTAAAAAAACTTCAAATATTTAGTTTAATTTTTTCATTTTAGTAATATCTTCTAATTTTTGTTACAATCTTATGTTTTACAATCTTATTACCCCCTCTCTATCTCACAAAAATAATTGGATAGGATCTTCCGATCTTAGTTACGATCTTATGTTTTATGATTTTACTATGCCCTCCCAATCTTAAGTAAGATCCTGATCTTGACAACCTTGCTAACGCTACTGGTATGCATATAGATAAATAATAAACACCGAAGGTGATATTACTGATATGCATAGATATATACACTAATAATAAACTTAATACTATGTCAAAAAAAAAAAAAAAAAAAAAAAAAAAAAAATATATATATATATATATATATATATATATATATATATATATATATATATATATATATATACTTGGAATGTATACGGTCATGATATTTAAATTTGAGTGAATAATAGAAAATCAATACATGGATGACCTATGACTTGGTTGGTTAAGAAATATAAATGGATTCAGAAGTGTATATGAGACTAGTTGCTGGGGCTTATTTTGATATTGTACTATTGAGTCATATATCATATAAGATCTATTAATAGAGTCATTGTGTTATATCGTTATGGTAAATTCGATGCTTTCGAGCCTTTGTGGCAGGAGCCTTTATGGCAACTTGATGCTTTTCGAACCTTTGTGGCAGGAGTCTGTGTGTCAGTTTTTCCATTGAAATGAGTTCATTTATTTAGATCATTTGTGTTTCATATAGTGGTGTTAGTTACATTGCATTCCATATAAAATAAGCAATTATATAAAAGATTAATTATATTTTATGGGTGAATTTCGTTATTGTTTTATGATATTATCTTATGGTGAGTATGATTCAATGTGGATATGGAATTTAACCCTTACAATTAACATTTTAGATACTCAAGGAGAAGGACATGAGTAAATGTGTTGCTTGAAGCGCGTACGGGGAAAAACAGGGTTTTTGTAAAGTCCACAGTTTATTTAATTAAATAAGTCATTGCGACACACTACTTTATTTTATTTATTTTAGTCTATGAATTTGTTTAGAAATGCAGGTATTGATTTTCTTCCGCTAGAAATTTTCAAACTATTGCTCAGTTTTATCAATCTATGTTTCTTCAAATTTTGTTTTAGTTATTGATCGTACCTGGATCAGACAGTTACTGGTGGCCAACGACGTCCGTCGAACTCCGGCTCCGGTGAGGTTGATGGACGGCGGGGGGGGGGGGGGGGGGGGGGGTGTACCTGCAAGGCACTCCGACGCTCAAGTAAGGTGGTTGTCAGAGAAAAGCAAGTACAAAGGTGAGTAAGAAAAGATGACTTAACCCAACCCTCTCAAGTGAGAGGGTATTTATAGAGAACCCCCAGCGCGGGGCTAACGGTTACTTGCATTGGGCTGGATTGTCAGGCCCAATCCAAGTAACTGTCAGGGCTTACGTGGCGTAGTGAAGACCAGCGCGTGGTCTTCGCCCTGGGGTAACCGCTCCTAGATTTTCGGGACTAGGGCAGACCGAATCCTTCGGGAGTGGAGTGGTTACTTGGAACGTGTCTACGTGGTACGGACCGTTAGACACTCCTCGCTGGGGAGGAGCCTTCTGTGTCGAGGAACCGTCAAGCCGTACGACGGACACGGCCTCGCGGGGAGGAGACAAGTCTGTCGAGGAGTGATGTGCGGTATTCTCGCGGGGGGAAGCTGGTATGTCGGGGATGTACCTGTCCGCCAGGGTGCGAGGTCTTCCTGCCCTGTTGGCCCAAGTGCCCGACACTGTAAAGTGCTCGGGGGAAACGTTGGTATGCTTGCAGCAGTCAAGTGCCCCGCAGAGGGGTCTTATTGGGTCTCCCCATGCTATATGGGTTGGGCCTGCTCGACTGTTGGGCAGCCTCGACCCAGTCCAGAACAGGAGCCCCCCAAGTCGTTGCTCTGAGGTGGCAGAGTAATGACTTAAGGGTTATTGGCATGTCGAGGATACGCTAAGAGAGGAACCGGGGAGGTCGTTCTCCTGTGCGAAATTACTTCGGCCGGATGAGCGTCGGATAGATGTGTCCGATCGTACGGTCGGGGAGATGAAGGGTTTCGGATTTGACGCGTTGGGGACAACCGAAACGACACGCGTGGGGAGATGGGCGGCTGCATGCGTGCCACGTGTCGCCTGCCATTATTACCTAGGGAGGCTAGGGCGGCTGGCTAGGGTAGCGCACTCGAGTGCCCTATGCCCCTCGAGTCTCGCGAGAACCGCTTATAAAAGCGGCTCCCCTCGCTCATTTTTCACTTTTCCGCTTCTCTCTCAAGAATCCCTCTCCTTCTCTCTCTAACCTCTTCCGTCGTAGCTCGCCGCCGTCAACCGCCGGGTACTCTCTTCCGGAAGCCTTTCCTCCTCTACGACAGCCGTTCGCCGCCGTACCATCGCCGGAAAACTCCTTGCCGGTACCCTACACCGCCGCTTACCAGGTATTTGCTTCAAACCGGCCCTTTCTTTCGCATTTTTCTTCAATTTCAACTAGTGTAGGACGTTTCCTTGGTGAATTGATGATATTCCCATGAGAAACGAAGGGATTCCTGGCGAATACGGCGGGAATCTTTAGTTGTGGAGGGAGAGAGTGCGAAGAGCTTTGCTCACTTTTGATGAATATCTCGGGGACTAGGGAAGAACACGTCGAGGACCCTTTGAATGTCTCGAGCTCCATAGTATATTCTAGTGTCGCGGGAATACGGGGGCAGAACCTTCCGGGGAGGCGATGAACTCCCTGGTGAACATGTTGATCCTTGGACGAGTATGTCGGGGATCGGAGAAAGCCTTGCCCCTTCTTCGCCCGTTCGCTTGAACAGCGGTGGAGGGGTGGATTTGATGCGACCAATCGAATTCACCATTTCCTTCTGCTTTTCAGGTAAATGGACGATTTGGCTGCGGAGGTGGCCGTAGGATATTTCGAAGAAAACGACGACCAGCCCGACTCTCCCATGGCTCACATGGCCTTTGCGCAAGAGCGCCCGCTCAAGGAGTGGGTCTGCGACGAGGCCCTGGAGATGTCGTCCATCTTCGTCTACCCAGCTGAGGACGACGCTTTCTGTACCGTCGAGCACAGATTAATCGGATCTGGCCAGTCCTGGAAGGTTTTTCGTCCCGAGGAGAGCCATCGAATATGCTCATCTTACCGGGGAATGCGCATCCCCTTGTACGAGTTTATGTTCGAGAAGGCGGGGTGGAGGCTGCCCTTCACGGATTTACAAGAGGGGATCTTCGACTGGTTGAAGTTGGCCCCTTCACAGATTCACCCGAACTCGTTGGCCTTCATCCGGGCCTTCGAGCTCGTATGCAAGTATTTGAAAATCGTGCCGACCGTTCGCCTCTTCTTCCGCATATTCCATCTCCAAAGGTCGTCGGCCGGTGGGGCTGGGTGTCTTTCAAGCAGAGCAAGGCACTGTTCCACACTTGGATTCCATCCGGGATTTCAAGTTCCGTTATTACTTCGTGAAACCGGTCACCATCGAGGCTATCTATTCGTTGTACCGGAAAGTCACCCGCGAGGTCGACGGTCGTTCCGAGGAGGTGCTGGAGCCAAAGTTCCCTCTGTACTGGATGGAGGAACATTTTAAGAAGGGAGTCGACAAATACAAGACGAAGCATGTTCAGATGGATGCCTTCGAGCGGGAAGCTTACGATAAAATCGTCGCTTTTGTTGAGAGTTTCTCCGAAGCTCAGCACGAGACGCTGGCCGACCGGCCTATAATGGGTGCAGACGGGCAGGTGAAGAAAGAAAGTCGGCTGATAAATACCCGCGTTCTGCTCGAAACCTTCTCCGACGAGGAAGCGATCGAGTTGTTAGGTGGTGAAACCGTCCTCGCTTTAGGTCTTCCTCGCATCTGTTTCTCGCTTTACTAACGTTTTCTTTCCTTTTGCAGGAACAATGGCCGGAGCCGAGGAGAGGTTGAAGAAGCTGAAAGCGAAGAGGGCCCGGGAAGCGCAGGCCCGGGAAGAGGCGTCGCGCTCAAAAGATCAAGAGGTTGTCCCTTCTGGGGCCCCGCCCGAGGGTGTTTCCAAGGCCGCCGTGCCCGAAGGATCCAATCAGTCTCAGCCTGCTGCCGCTGTGTCGGGTACCGCGGGTGGTCGCACAACTCCTGCGGGAAGCCAATCCCCGGCTACCCAAGGGACTCCGAAGAGGCAACGCGTTGCGGAGGTCGTCGACTTAGGTGGTGAAGACAGCCCCCCAGTTCCTTCCAGCTTTGACCTTCCACCCTGTCACCAAAAACCTCACTTCTTCTCCGAGGTCACTTATCCTCGCACCCTTCCCTCAGAGATCCAAACTGTGCTGGGGACTGCTACTGAGGTGAGGAGGAGGATGATTTTTGAGGATCTGTCGACCGTCATGCGTATCTGCTCGACTGCTATCATTCTCAATGACGAGACCCGCCCTGCTGCTGAACTTGCCCGCCTGCAGGAGAAACTGGACACCTTGAGCGCTGAGATGCTCGGTATGCGCAATGAATTAAAAGAGTGTCGAGATCTGAACAAAGAGCAGAGCGAGCAGCAGCAGCGGGTCGAGGCCAAGCTTAAGAAAGCCGAGGAGACGGAGAAAGGCCACCTTGCCCGAATCGCTGAACTGGAGTTGGAGGAGAAGCGGCTTAAGGAAAAGATTGCCGAGTTGGAAGATGCGGTGCGGCCAGCCGAAGGGGAAACTGAGGAGGACAAGCTCCTAACCACTCGTGCGGCGTTTGTGGCGCAGCTCCGGAAGCTTGAGCAGGATCTCCGGGTGTCCGAGGATGATTCTATTGAAACCGCGGGGATAGGGTTTCGTAGTGCCGTGGCGCAGCTTCGGGTTCTCAACCCCGACCTCGTCACTGAAGGGATTGACCCCGACGCTGAGGTGGTGGATGGCCAGATCGTGCATCCTCTGCGGGAGAACGACATTCATGTGCACGAGGAGCCTGATGGGACCGCAGCTGAGTAGGTTTTTTATCTTTGTTTTGGTCGGCCTGCGAGCCGTTTTGTTTCGCCCGGCTTGTGGGCTTAGTTGATGTACTATTTGCACAATGGTTATTTTTGCCTGGCTTGTGGGCTTATATTTGTAACTTTTTTGTACTAAGGGTTTTGCCCAACATTCGTACTTCGTAATACCTTTTTATTGATTCTGATCGTGTGTGATGTGGTATTTGCTATACTTTATTTTTGCCTAAGTAGTAGGGCTTTGGGGTTTGCTCGACCTTGATAATTCCTGACCGCGTGGAGAGCCGGTCGGGCGGTCGGAGGCGTGCCCCGACCTTCAACGAAGTTAAGAGTTCGATTGACGTCCTCGCCTCGTGGCATGAACTTCCCATCGCGAGCTGGGTGTTATGCCCGGTTGGTACGACGACGGTGGGCCTCGATTGAGGGATCCCCGCCGGATCAGAGATCCTCGCGCACACACGACGCGGTCTCTGATCGTCGTGTTCTTGTAGGGGTGTCGCGCTTGTACCCTAGCGCGTCCCGTAATCGCGGTGCTAGTGAGCCGCGGTCAGTGTTTAACTGTAATATTGTTTTAGCTTTTCAGCGTTCCATGGTCGAGCAAGTTCTTCCCCGTGTAGATTTTCGAGAAAATAGGCTCCTGTCCCCGTTTTCGCGCGGACGCGATACGGGCCCTCCCAGTTCGCGGCGAGTTTGCCTTCTCGCGAGTCTTTCTGGTTCCTTCGTAGGACGAGGGTGCCCACCTGAAAATCACGTTTAATGACTCAGTCGTTATAACGTAGTGTTATTTTTTGTTTAAGTGACGCCTCTCGGAGAGAAGCGCCCGAGCGTGTTTCCTCGACGAAGTCGAGTTCTTCCCTCAAGGCTTCATCGTTAGCGTTCCCGTCGAGGGGAGCTTCCGTCCTCCTCGAGGGTTCCCTGATCTCCACGGGGATCACTGCCTCCGTTCCATAGGTCAAACGGAAAGGGGTCTCCCCGGTCGTGGAGTGTGGGGTTGTTCGGTAGGCCCAGAGAACGCTGTGTAGCTCTTTGACCCACCGTTGTTTGGCGTCGCCCAGTCGCCGTCTTAATCCTCGAAGGATCACTCTGTTCGCGGCCTCAGCCTGTCCGTTCGTTTGAGGGTGCTCGACCGACGTGAAGTGCTGCTTAATGCCTAGTTTTGTGACGAAGTCTTGGAAGTTCCTGTCGGTGAACTGGGTTCCGTTGTCGGTGATGATGGCTTGAGGCACTCCGAACCGGGCGAGGATATTTCTTTTGTAGAAACGTAGTATGTTGAAGGCAGTGATTTTGGCCAATGCTTCTGCTTCAATCCACTTCGTGAAGTAATCTACCCCGACGATGAGGTATTTGTTTTGATACGACCCCTGGACGAAAGGTCCCAGGATATCCATCCCCCACCATGCGAACGGCCACGGGGAGGATAGCGACGTGAGCTCGCTGGGAGGAGCGAGGTGCATGTCCCCGTGCCGTTGGCATTTATCGCACTTCTTGACGTGCTCCTTGGCGTCTTGTTGCATGGTGGGCCAGTAATATCCTGCTCGGAGTGCTTTACGAGCTAGCGATCGTCCGCCGAGGTGCTGCGCATTGATTCCCTCGTGGATCTCCTGGAGTATACCAGGGACCTTGGTATCCTCGACACATCTGAGGAGAGGAATAGAGAATCCTCGCCGGTATAGCTTATCCTCGACTATAGTGTACGAGCACGCCCGTCTCTTGACCATTCTTGCTTCTTTGGGATCTTCGGGCAGTTTGCCCGTCGTGAGGTATTCGTATACCGGGGTCATCCAGCAATCGCTGTCCCCGATGGCGTTGATGTCCGAAACCATGCCTGGTTTGTCAATGCTCGGGCCGGAAAGGACCTCTTGTATGACGGACTTGTTCCCGCCTTTCTTTTTCGTGCTCGCCAATTTTGACAGGACGTCCGCTCGGGCATTATGCTCCCGGGGGATGTGAGTCACTTCCGCCGAGGTAAACTTTTTCATCTTCTCTTTTACCAAGGCCAAGTATTCTATGAGACTGTCGTTCTTGGCTTGGTACTCTCCTCGGACTTGCGAGGCTACGAGCTGAGAATCGGTGAAAAGTTTGACCTCTTTGGCGCCAAGGTCGTCGGCCAGCCTGAGTCCCGCGAGGAAGGCCTCATATTCGGCTTGGTTGTTCGAAGTCGGGAAGGACAGTTCGAGGGACACCTCGACGAGGATGCCTTCCTCGTTTTCGAGGATGATTCCCGCTCCGCTTCCTTTCGGGCTGAATGCTCCGTCGACATAGATTGTCCATTTCTGCGACCCGTTGGTTGAGGGTTCCGGGACGGTCATCTCTGCTACAAAGTCGGCCAGTACATGTGCCTTCAAGGCTTTCCTCCCTTCATATCAGATGTCGAATTCGGCCAGCTCGAGTGACCACCGGAGCATCCTCCCCACCATATCCGGTCGTCTGAGGAGTTGCCTGATCGGCTGGTCGGTCCTCACGATGACGGTATGGGCGAGGAAGTAGTGGCGTAGTCTTCTGGCCGCGGTGACGAGGCCCAGTGTGACTTTCTCGATCTGCTGATATCTGAGCTCGGGGCCTTGGAGAGCTTTGCTCGTGATGTAAACTGGCTTCTGTCCGTCCGGGGTTTCCCGAATGAGGACGGCGCTGACCGCTTCGCTCGTGATCGCAAGATATAAGAAGAGTGTTTCCCCGTTCTCGGGTCGCGAGAGGACCGGGGGTTGCGATAGGACTTGTTTCAAGTGTGCGAGTGCTTGTTCGCATTCCTCGCTCCACTCAAACTCTGCTTTTTGCCGGAGAAGTTTGAAAAATGGGAGTGCGTACTGTGCGGATTTGGCGACGAACCGGGAAAGGGCGGTGAGCATTCCGTTCAATGATTGTATTGACTTCTTCGAGCCCGGAGTAGGGAGCTCGGAAAAGGCTCTACACTTGTCGGGGTTTGCCTCGATTCCTCGTTCCGTGAGATAAAATCCGAGGAACTTTCCCGCCCGGACACCGAAGGTGCATTTGTCGGGATTAAACCTCATGCGACATCTTCTCGCCGTGTCGAACACCTTCTTGAGGTGCGCGGAGTGGTTGACTTCTTCTGCAGACTTGACGATCATGTCGTCCATGTAAACTTCGAGCATGTCGCCGATTTCAGTCCGGAAGACCTTGTTCATCATCCGTTGGTAGGTCGCATCGGCATTCTTCAGCCCGAAGGGCATTACGTTATAATAGTAGTTGCCCGACGCGGTCATGAAGGCCGTGTGTTTCTTGTCGACCTTGTCCATGGGAATTTGGTTGTATCCTGAATAGGCGTCCATGAAAGATAGTAGTTTGTAGCCTGCAGAATTGTCGACCATTTGGTCGATGTTAGGCAAGGGATAACAGTCTTTCAGGCAAGCCCGGTTGAGATCAGTATAATCAAAGCACATTCTCCATTTTCCATTATTTTTCTTAACAAGTACAACGTTGGACAGCCAT
Organism: Lathyrus tuberosus; assembly: GCA_022829125.1. Lineage (NCBI taxonomy): Eukaryota > Viridiplantae > Streptophyta > Magnoliopsida > Fabales > Fabaceae > Lathyrus > Lathyrus tuberosus. Next base: position 2,158,102 of record JALAZF010000463.1, on the reverse strand, counting down.
GTCGTGTATTTGGCTTCCGAAATAAAATTTGCCTCTAGGAGGTCTTTTACAGCTTTCTCAGCAGCCTCCGCTTTTTCGGGAGACTGCTTGCGCCTACGTTGTGCTATGGCCCTAGCGGCCGGATCTACTGCGAGCTGATGGCAAGCCACCTCGGGGTCGAGGCCCGGCATCTCGGATGCGCTCCACGCGAAGAGGTCAGCGTTCTCCCTCAGACATGCTTTCAGCTGCTCTTTGGCAAGGTCGGGGATCCCGGTGCCGATCTTCACGTTGCGATCTGGGTCGTCTCCGAGGGCCACGAGCTCGAAATCTCCATCTGGGATGGGGCGCGCTGGGTGGAGAGGCTGTGCGTTGTTTTCCGCCTGGTGGTCGGGGTCTTCGACTCTGTCTTCATCGGTCTCGCCGGAGAACCTGCTGTCGAGGTCGACCGCGTTGACGCGCGGGAGAGGTACCTGTCCGACGTCTGGGGGTGGTTTGGCCACGGCCTTAGGTTTGGGACCAATGGAACTTAGGCCTTTGACGGCGGCGTCGAAGCACCTTCTGGCCGCGTCGATGTCCCCGTGCATCGTCACTACTCGTCCCCTCCTCGTGTAGTACTTCATTTTGAGATGGACCGTCGACGGGACCGCTGTGAGTTCAGCAAGGGTGGTCCTTCCGAGGATACAGTTGTAAAGGGATGGGCATTCAACCACCAGGAAACGGATCTTCACCTGTCGGGCCGTGTCTTCGGCCCCGAACGTAACCATTAGCTCCACGTAACCCCATGGCCTGGTGGTGGTTCCATTGAACCCCTGTAGGTCTGACCCGACGTACGGGGTCAAATGCCTCTCGTCCAGCTGAAGGGTCCCGAACAAATGAGAATACATTATGTCGACCGAGCTCCCCTGGTCGACTAGGATTCTTCGGACGTCAAAGTTTGCCATTTGTGCCCGGACCAGGAGGGGAATATTGGCGTTTGGTGCTCCCCCGGGGAGTTCCTCGAGGTAGAAGGTGATGGGGTTGGAGTTTCCCCGCACTTTCTCGAGGGTGGTCGCCTTCGACGATGTCGCGGATTCCAGTTCGTCAAACTTCCGTTTGATCGACCCAACCGATACTTTCCCGGGGTCGCCTCCGGAGATAACCATTGCTTTGGGGAAGCCTTCCCAGGTACTGCGGGCGGTGACGGGGCCCTCGTCGGGGAAAGTCGCCCACATGTTGCGGATTACCTCTTCGCCCTCGATGATTGGGGGAACGAAGAAGTCCTCGGGTCGAGTGACGCTGAGGGCGACCTGAAGCTGGCTGTCGCCGGGAGGAGGCGATGCCTCCTCGACGTTCTGCGCTTCCTTTGAGCTGGGACGAGGAGGGTCATTCTGTTGGGCGTACTTCTTCAAGTGCCCTTCTTTGATGAGAATCTCAATGGCATCCTTGAGGTGGATGCAGTCTTCGGTCACGTGCCCGTGGCTTCGGTGGAACCTGCAGTACTTAGATTTGTCAACGTTTGGTTTTGGGGCCGCGGGCTTCGGGAAGCGAACTCCTCCTTTCACAAACTCAGAATTCTGGCAGTCTGAGAGGATCCGAGACCGGGAAGTGTTGAGCGGCATGTACTCCGTGAATCGGTCAGCTGGCCCGCGCTGTTCCCGGGGATCTCGATTGCGGTTCTCTTTATTCTTTTCTCCTCCCCGTCGGGGAGAAGCGTCATCGTCTTTGTGGCCGCGGGGGCCTTCCCTACGTCTCGTCTCTAGAGCGATCTGGGCTGCTTCCGTCTCTTCGAGTTCGATGTACTTCTGGGCTCGAGCGAGAAGGTCCTCGAGACGCCGGGGTCTCCGGAGGCCAATGGATTTGGCAAAGTCCGACCTGGCGCGTAGTCCGTGAATAATTAAGTATTTCTTCATGTCGTCGGTCGTATGGACCTCGACGGCTTCCTTGTTAAACCTCTCAATGTAATTTCGAAGGGATTCGTTCCTCCCTTGGAAGATCTTTTCTAGGGCAGCCTCTGTCTTCGGGTGTCGACGAGACGCGGTGAAGTGTTTGGTGAAGCGTTGCTTCAGTTGTTTCCATGACGTGATCGAACCAGGTTCCAGACCCTTGTACCATGTCATGGCTCCCTTCTGCAAAGTGGTGGGGAATAGCCTGCACCTGATGGCTCCCCTGACATTTCGGAAGTCGAGCATCGCTTCGAAACTCTCCACGTGATCGTCGGGGTCGGTCAGTCCGTCGTAGGTCCCCAATGGTGGTGGTTTCTCCATGCCTGTAGGGATTGGGGCGTCCATGATTTCCCACGACAAGGGGGTTCTTTGGTCCTCGTCGTCGCTACCAGCCGGGGATCTCGAAGGTGATCCACGGTGCCGTGGAGGGGAGTTCCTCGAACGGTTCTTTGGTCTCTCTTCAGTCTGCTTGGACTTCTTGGAGATGGTGGAGGCACTGGGTTCCTTCCGAGGCGGGGAACGAGGGCGCTTCTGGGTGATCGCCGACTGGGGGCGCTCGAGACGCGGTCGTCGACCATGGCGTACGGGAGACGGGGTCCGGGAATCTTCGGAAGGGGTCCTTCGCGGGGAAGGAGAGCGGCGAGGTGACGGGGGACGACGATGTCTTCACGGGGAAGATCGTTGCGCCCGTCCTTGCTCCAAGGCTTCGATTCTGGTGTTCTGCTGCGCGATCAGCTGATTAGTCTGGTTGATCAACGCAAACAGGGCCACGGTGCTTGGGTCCGCGTTGGGCGGCGAAGCAACTGGCTGGAGAGTGGTTTGCTGGTCGTCCATGCGGACGACGCGGTTGGTCGCATCCTGGGAGTCCGGGGAGGCGGTCTGTCCGTCTCTTATGTCGCCTTCGCCGCCGTGGAGGATGACGGCGTCCTCACGGTGGCTACCGTTCTCCAGTTGCGCGAGCACGGTGTCCAGAGCCTTGTTGACGGTCGGATTGGCCATGTTGGTGATGAATAGAGAAAGCTTTGGTTTATCGAGGAGAAAACGGGGAAGCTTATAGAGTTCCCACAGACGGCGCCACTGATCGTACCTGAATCAGACAATTACTGGTGGCCAACGACGTCCGTCGAACTCCGGCTCCGGTGAGGTTGAAGGACGGCCGGGGGGGGGGTGTACCTGCAAGGCACTCCGACGCTCAAGTAAGGTGATTGTCAGAGAAAAGCAAGTACAGAGGTGAGTAAGAAAATATGACTTAACCTGACCCTCTCAAGTGAGAGGGTATTTATAGAGAACCCCCAGCGCGGGGCCAACGGTTACTTGCATTGGGCTGGATTGTCAGGCCCAATCCAAGTAACTGCCAGGGCTTACGTGGCGTAGTGAAGACCAACGCGTGGTCTTCGCCCTGGGGTAACCGCTCCTAGATTTCCGGGACTAGGGCAGACCGAATCCTTCGGGAGTGGAGTGGTTACTTGGAACGTGTCTACGTGGTACGGACCGTTAGACACTCCTCGCTGGGGAGGAGCCTTCTGTGTCGAGGAACCGTCAAGCCGTACGACGGACACGACCTCGCGGGGAGGAGACATGTCTGTCGAGGAGTGATGTGCGGTATTCTCGCGGGGGGAAGCTGGTATGTCGGGGATGTACCTATCTGCCGGGGTGCGAGGTCCTCCTGCCCTGTTGGCCCAAGTGCCCGACACTGTAAAGTGCTCGGGGGAAACGTTGGTATGCTTGCAGTAGTCAAGTGCCCCGCAGAGGGGTCTTATTGGGCCTCCCCATGCTATATGGGTTGGGCCTGCTCGACTGTTGGGCAGCCTCGGCCCAGTCCAGAACAGTTATTGTTATAATTTTCTCATTTTGTATAAAAAAACAGCCGCACTTTTACTAGAAATTTTAGATAATATCTTGGAGAAAATTCGGGATATTACACGGTTAGTCTCTAAGAAAAACTGAGATTTTGCACAAGATGATCTTGAACCAAATTGGAGTTTTGAATTAGCTATCCTCCGAGTCAAACCGAGGTTTTAAACGAGATGACAATGAACCGATTCCATATTTTATATTAGGCTAATCTCGAACCGACTAAGCTTTTGTACAAGGCTGAGCTCAAGATCTGATGAGAAGATTTTTCACTGAATTTTCTTCATGAACCCAAAAATGAGGATTTTTCTTCAAGTAGTAAAGCTCACAAACCTAGCGGAGACTTATACTAATCTCCAAAAGAGCTTTTATACAAGTTTAGCTCAAATGAATAACATAAACTTCCTAAGGAATAATAATATACTCAAGAAAAAAAATAGTAAATTTACAATAATGCCCTTATCCCGAACAAATTCCTCTCTAAACTCAATAGTACTCTCAAAGTACTATGGCTAAAAATGTGAGAGAAAAGAAATGATTTTTATAGAGATTGAAAGAAGGATGAAAAGTGAAATATTCACGTTTTTCTAGATGATATGAAATGAAGGGGAAACCCTTTAGTTATAGGCCAAGAGATGGTTCAAATTAGGAAACAATCTATGGAAAAATAAATGACCTAATCGATTGGAAACATGCAATAATCAATTATTGCTGCCCAAATTGAAGTATTTTGATAGAGAGTTGTTACCGATCATTAAGATACTATCATATTTGATTATGGACTTGATTTGCCATTATCTAATTGATTAGGTAATTGTTCCAATCGATTAGACTGTTCAAAAACTTGTCATAATCAATCTGACAGTTTCCAATTAATATGAGTAGGTTCCAAAAACATTTTAGATGAGTTTATTTGAAAAAAAGAGATGCTTCAAAAATATTTTTAAGTAATTGTTTTTTAGCCATACTACTTTACAAAAACACCCTTGTGTTTTTACCAAACACTAATCACTCAACTGGACATGATCACTCGAGCTTTAACACTTAATGTCTTTCACACTCTAAAGCTTCAAGTAATTTGGATGGATATACCAATCAAATAAGCGTTTCATTTTAATCTTCTTGTGGACGAGGCTTGAGATATTGTCAAGTTAGATGCCATCATCAGAGGATATCACTAGTGATAGTGAAACCCTAAGTCTTTAAAGTCATCCAGTAAAATAACTTGATCAACCAATTTATGCATCTCTGACCGCTAGAACCAGCTTAAGCACTTGCTTGTCTTCAAGTGTTGTTATCATCAAAATCACTTTAAGAGTTGTTACAACTTCAAGTGTTGTAATCATCAAAACTATGACAATATCAAGTCCAAGCATATCTTGCTTATCTATGAGCTTTGATCAATTCTTGATTATATTTGCAAGCACATTTTTCTACAAGCCTGAGTTGTGGGCATAATTTGGACGCTTTGAATCTTGAAGAGATCGAAGAACAGTGTGACAACCGACTTACCCCCTTGTACTCACACTAATACTGGAAAATCTTCATGAACACCTAGATCACCATATACAAAATGGGCAATCATCAAGTTGTTCATAACACTGACTTCAAACTCATTAAACGAAAGATAGAATCCTATGATAGACAATAAACACGTGTGAAAGGGGATGGTGTACCCATCGTATTTGCTACATATTCTCTTATCCCCATCTGGGGGAAACTCCCCCCAATCGAACGAATGACCTATGTCAATAGAAGTATGATCTAGACCACCCTCGTGCTCGAAAGTGGAAACGGTCCCTAATATGTCTCATTCCACCCAGTCACCAGAGATATCTCTATTTGTCTTCCTAGTCAAACTTGATGCAATCTCCATGATCAAGAAGGCTATGAAGAAAAGCCAAATAGATACAAGATATGGCAAGCAAGCAGGTTCATAAAGAAACACTCCTAATAGAAGATCCAAACAACAGAAGAATTCTGGAAAGAGAAAAAAAGAGATATCAAAAGTCCACTATTTAGGAAACTAGAAAAGGAAGCAAAAGTAGAATAAAAATGCTACCTTTATCTTAGAGAAATTGGAATAATCAATCATATATGTTAAGCATCAACGAACAAGATCGTATGAACTTGACCAAATACTAGAACATGAAAGCTTGCAAGAAAAATGACAAAGGAAGCAGAAAATAACTCTTTTACAGATCCCTAATGGCAGGAAAGCTCAAAGTGGCGCTTCATAAGCCTCTTATCAACTACTCATCCACTAAGGATAGTACAATTCACTACGCACCACCAATGATCAAGATTTCTTAGAAAATTGTTTGAATAACTCACGTGTTCTAAGGAAGAGGAAACATCATTACCAACTAGCATAGGGACACGTCTCAGTCATTCTAAACGAAATGTTACATATTAAAAGAAAAACATTTAAAGCACCTATTCCCAATGGCAGTGACGTCCCATCAAAATATTTCACGTCCTCGGGTCGAGTGGTCAGGTAGGAGCACTTATGACAAACCTTCATCCTACAAAGTAGAAAGAAGGGCTTGGGGACAACTGTTCATGGTCGTTTATAAGGCTCAATAGTAAGGTGAAATTATTAAGCACATAACAAGTAGGCTTCACTATAGTGACCGAATTAGAGACCGAAAAAGTTTAAAAATCGGTCACTATAGCGTTTTGCGACCAATTTAGAGACCATCATTTTTCGGTTGTAAAAGTGCTAATCGCTAAGCTTTTACGACGAATTTAGTGACCGAAATTTAGAGACCGATTTTGTGACCGAATTTAGAGACCGAATTTAGTGACCGATTTTTGTGTTCTTTTTTCAAAAAATAAAATAAAAAGGTGCCAAACTTGGGAATCGCACCCATTACCTCTAGCTATTTTAATTATGTCTTACCACTAGACCACTAAACATCATTTGTTATATTCTCTATATTTTATATATATACACATATAAAAAATAAAAAAAATTAAATAAATATTTAAAAAATTACTAATTATTATTTAATTTAATTGAATATAATAAAAATATAATATAATTTTATTAATTTATTTTCATTATGCACATATAAAAATTGCATAATGAAAATAAAATTCACTTTTTATGCATATATAAAAATAAAAAAGCAGAATTATTTATATAATTATATGTTTTATTTGTTAAAATAATAAAAAGAAGAATCTTTTATTAAAAAAAGAATTAAAATCTTTAAAAAAATTGGGAGAGAAATAGTAACATATTAAAGAGGATTAAAAAATAAAGGAAAAAAAAAAAAAAATATCAGTGACCGAAATTTTGGTCTCTAAATTTTTTATATAAACTAAATATTATATAAAAATATTTTTTCGAGACCGAATAGTTGATCACAAAATTTTGGTCGCTAAATCGGTGGCTAATTTTTATTTTGTGACCGATTTAGTGACCTCTAAAAATTTACTCATGGATATCAAATTTTGGTGGCTAATTCGGTGGCCACAGTGACCAAAATATTTCGGTCACTAAATCGGTCACTAAAAACGAATTTTCTAGTAGTGACTCTTTGAGCAGGCAATTTCGAGTTCGGAAACTCTGTTGATTTTCCAGCTCAATGTGACGGCTGACCGCAACTCACACCTCACTCCATACTTTTTGTTGCCAACTGTTTCTCCTACTTAAGAGGGAAATAATATAATTTCTCAGATATTCATATTCATTCTCATTCACACATCTCTTTTCATTTTGTTCTGATTTGAGCGTAGAGTACAAGTCTTGCAAGTCAGTCCCCTTTTCACTATATCAGAAGCTCAAGAGCATCGCATGAGATTTTGTCTACCCTCATTTACTGATCAACTCTAATTCTACAATGGAACAATATTCAATAGTGAGTTTTCACTCAAATGAATTTACCATATATCAATATCAGATTTAGACATTGAAAGGTCTCATGTTTTCAACTTGTGCTTAGTAGAGTGTTGCTGCTCAATTATTTTGGTCGTTTATTGTGAAACAGATGCAGTTTGGATTATTTAAGAATAAAATTTAAAATGTTCAAAACATCAAAATCTTTTAATATAAAAAAGATATATATATTTTGAATAATATTTTAGAATCTATTAGATTGTTATCCTGGTTGTAGCTCAAAATAAAAGTTAAAAAATTTCAAGGAACCAATAGTGGACACAACATCTATCATATATATTATAATTTTATAATTATACTCAAATCCTGCATGGGAATAGACTTGCTCATAACATAAGGAACCAGCCCAATGTATAGAATGAAAAGAAAGCCCAGCCCAACATTACTGATAAGCAAAAGAAATCTGTGAAGTCCAATAATAATAAGAAAACCAGTTGAATAATTAACTTATCTAGAAGCCAATTATTTTTCTCCCAGACACCTTTCCAACTCTAACCCATAACCCTTTAGTCCCACCACTAGTACATATTTCCAACAAATTGGAAAATGACCTTCTCTCCATTATCCTCACTTGTCGGCCAGAATATTTAAGCTCAAAGATATATGGATGTGACAATTTGTATTGGAAGTCATGTCCTATAACAGCTTGTTTTTCTTTGTTATGTTAGACTAACCTGTTAAATAAATCATCACTTGTACTATGCTATTGTTTCCTTCTGTTCTGTCATGGCAAACAATAACTTCAGTTTTCATTACCTTTAGTTTCTTTATTCATTGACTTCTTTGACCTGAAATATATTGCTATTGAAAAAAATATATATTTGGAAGGCAATAGTGAGTCGATTGTTGCATTTTAAAGATTATTTTAATTAATAGTTAGCATAGAAATATTATATCTGAAAGTTGCTATTTGTACTTATTTTAACCATGTAAACGAATATTAAATTAGGGTTTTTTAGTCAACATTATATTATGTTTTAATTGTGAAAGATTTGTGTCGTTTTTTTTGTTAGCTCGTCGAGATATTTTTATTCTTATTTGGGAGATGTATTTTTTTATTAGGTCAGATTAGCTCTAAGAATTCATTCAAATAAAGACATTACGCATCTAAAACACTTTATATCTGACAATGCAATGCAATCCAATGGATTAAACATGACATATACATATTTTTATATTAATATTTTAACATTTAATATGTTATAGTTAGTCTTCATGAATTCAACCTGCATTGAAAAACTACCATAAATTAGTATCGAAATTATATATATATATACTAGCGTCCAAACGGGTATTTTCGTGTCCGTTTGTCCGTTTTTTTAATGTCCACAGTAGAGAAAAATAAACGTGTGTATATTATATACGGGGTTTTTTTTATCATACTTTACATTAAAAATATTTTTTAGACAACATATACGTGTGCATATTAATGTACTTATTGAATACAAATACATTTAGTATTATTGTATTTATTCAGATACATATTAAGTATTGTTTGTAATATGTAATATTCACACTTTAAATTTTGTTTGAATTCAGAAAATCGAATTGTAACATGACTTTATTCAACCAGTTTTTTCAAGCAAATAAACATAAACTTTATCAGAGATATTAAGTTAACGGGTTATAAATATAATTTACACAATAATTTTTACTATTAACTTCCTATCTAACGGGTTATAGTATAAATGAATATTTTTTATTTAATTTAAATTTTAATCTAAAGATTTAAACATTATACTGTTCACTATAAAGATTTAATAGAATTAAATAAGATTATATATTTCTTAAAACATATTATATTTTACAAATTGAGAACTACAAAGAGAGTATAGAATATGGAAATCAACCGGGCTTCAAATAAAAAACAACACATCAAACTTTGTATTCATAATCATTAAAATAATTGATTTAAAAACCAACAATTAATAAGAGAATAATATTAAAATAATTGATATTCAGTTTAAAATACATACTTTATTTTTTCAAACAATAAATAGATAACCATAAAAATAGTCATTCAACAATAAATAGATAACATTAAAAATAGTCATTCAAAATTAAGAGAAGATATTTAAACAAATAATCTAATAAATATGAATATAATGTTATTACAAAAATAAAACTGAAACAAATATGTTTCAATAAATCAATCGTACTTGGTGTGACCAATGTGTGCATTTTTTTAAAATGGATAGTTTGTGTTCTGTCCACTAAAAAAATATAAAGTTAGAAGGAGAACATAGGGAGGCTTATTAAATTTCTTCAAGATATGCTCTCTTTCATCCAATGCCTCATTTTCTTTTTCATTTTGTAGAAGGCGATGGAGTTGCTATGCCAAAGTGGGATGGAGTTGCTATGCCAAAGTGGGGACATCTCTTTTTTCTATGGTTCCTCATTCTCCTTTCTTTCTATAGGCAGATGTACACCTTCAAATAATTTTTGGTTGCATTAATTTCAAAGAAAGATTTCAAATTGAAGAGAGTAAAAAAATTATAGAAGTTATATTTCTAACACATCAATCAAGAAATTATTGTAATTTATAACTGCTTGATTTGAAGGGGTCTAAGTTAAGACGTTATTATATATTGTCATGCAGTTAATAACTGCACATTGGAAGTTAACAATATTATTTTTAATTTCTTTGGCAATAAAATAAAATGAACCATAAAAATGAAAATGACGGGCAAATATAGAATAAAAATAGGCGAGACTAAAATAGTATATCCCCATTCTATATAGTTATAGGTATGCATACGCATAAAAATATATATGATAATTTTTTTTAATTTTGATTTTAATTAAAATTATGTGTATTTAAATTTGTGATATGTATGTAAATATAATTTTTAATCGGAAGTTAAAATTAGTTTTTTTTTTCAAATAACTAATTACGTTTTTTTTTTGGAATAAGGAGAAATTTCATTAACAAAAAAAATCAATACAAGTGCATACCGATCTTAACGATCCAGGTTTCAAATTGACAAAAACAAAACACACAAAAACTAGTCAATCTAGGTGATTACAAAATCAGTTCATCTGATGATTAGTTTCAGCTCTCGTCCGAATTACATGTTTGATATCTTCAATTTTCAAACTTTCCTTTTTCGCCTCTTGGAAGATGATTTGATTGCGTAGTGTCCATATACTGTAAATCGTCTCCGTGAGTACAAGCTTTAGTAATCTACGTTTTGCACCTTTTCCTTTTACAACTTGCAGTATCTACTGTGTTTTCATTTGCCACCCATGGGGGGTTATATTGTAGCCAATCCACTTCATCATTTGTTTCCATATGTTGTTCACAAAATCACATTCAAAGAACAAATGTTGGTGACTCTCTACGTTATCACAAAATAGACATTTTTCGTCATTTGGTATTCCAAACTTGGTCAACCTATCTTTAGTGGGGAGCCTGTGATTGCAGAGCATCCAAAGCGTAAATGTCGCACGCGGCCTGACAGCATTGTTCCACATAAGCATCTTCCAATTAACTGAGGGTTTATGGCCCCTGAACATGTGGTATACTTTCCTTGTGCTATACTTCATTTTCTTTTGCAACTCATTCCAGCACGCAGAGTTTGTAAGGGTGTCTCTCTGTTTAAAAATTGCTTTGATCAACCATGAATCATTGGTCTTTGGCTGGTACAAGGTAATGTCTTCTGACTTTAAGTAGTAGCTTTGTACCCATTAGATCCATAATTTATCCTTCTTTTGCCAAATATCCCATAGAAGTTTCCCGATAGTTACTTTGTTCCAATCCACTAGCGCGTAAATATTCATGCCACCTGCATTCTTGGGGTCACAGACCCGGTCCCAGGATATAGGGGATTTTTTCCTTGGCTCAGTACCTCCAGTCCACACAAACCTCCTACACAGACTTTCTATATGGTTCAAGATGGTTTTAGGTAGTGGAAAGATCTGTAGCCAATAGTTTGACATGGCAAACAATACGCTTCTCACTAGTTGTAATCGACCTGCATATGATAATAGCCGTGTAGTCCAATGTTGAAGTCTCGGCATCATTTTGTCTAGCAGTGGTTGACAGTGGTTTAAAGTAAACTTTCTACTAGTGAGTGGAACGCCCAAGTATTTGACTGGTAAGGTCCCCACCCCAAAACCAGCTAGTTTCTGCATTTTATGTTGATCTTCAAGATTCACTCCACCAAAAAAGAGTTTGCTTTTGGGGTTGCTAATGCGCAGGCCTGTTGATTCGAAAAAATTGTCCATTTTATTCATCAACAACTGCAAGGATCCAACGTCACCCCGTAAGAAGACCAATATATCATCTGCAAAACAAAGATCAATAATTTTTAATTTATCACACTTTGGATGGAAATTGTAGTTTGGATCATCCTCTAGGCTTTTAAGTGTTCTATGGAGATATTCCATTACTAGGACAAAGAGGAGGGGTGATATGGGGTCACCCTGTCTCAGTCCCCTCTTAGCTTTGAGAACATCAGTGAGCATGTCATTAAGAGAAAACCTATAGGAGACACTAGTCACACATGTCATAATCCAATTGATAAATATGTGTGGAAAACCAAGTTCAATCAGGATTTGATGCAAAGCATCCCATTCAACCGTGTCATATGCCTTTGTGATATCCATTTGCACCATGCATCATGGAGATAATATTTTTCTGTTATAGCCTCTGACAAGTTCTTGAGCCAATATGATGTTGTCTTGAATTGTCCTTCCTGGTATAAAAGCTGCTTGTGATCCCTCTACCACATGATGTATAACTTTCCCCAGCTTGGTTGTGAGAATTTTGGAGATGATTTTATAAATTGTAGTACAGCAGGTAATAGGTCTCATGTCTTTGACAGTGGTTGCATTAGGGCTCTTGGGTATAAGTGTGACAAGAGCACAGTTGACTGCTTTGAATAATTTTCCTGTGTTGAAAAACTTCATCATTGCAGCCTCCAGATCATCCTTAATAATGTTCCAGGTTATTTTAAAGAAATAGGCATTAAAACCATCGAGCCCAGGGGATTTATTGTCTCTAATGTGATTGAGTGCCTCCAAGATTTCCTTTTGTTGAATAGGTTGGATCAGGGTTTGGGCTTGATCTCTGGTCAAACTTTTACCTCTCCTCATACAAGGAATATCTATATTCTTCAATGTAGCAGCTCTGGTTCCTATCAAATCAGTGTAGAAATTTAAGATTTCCTGAGCAATACTATCATGGTCAGTAAGTTGCTCTCCTTTTAAAGAGACTAGATTATGTATGCCTTTACTTCTGTTTTTTTACCTGACTGTAGTATGGAAGAATGAGTTGTTGTGGTCTCCCAGCTTGAGCCACTGCACTTTTGATTTCTGCATCAGGATGTTCTCTTCCATCTGGTTTAAGTGAAGCAACTTATCAGAGTGTAGTTTTGCTTGTTGTATTGCCTCTGCATCATAAGGAGTTGCTGCTAATATGTCTTGAGCTTTGGTCAACTCCTGTCTGGCTTGTTGGATATGTATTTGTATATCAGTCATCCTCCTAGTTAGAGGCTTTAGGCGGCTTGAAGGTTTCTGAGTTTACCCCAAAGTTTCTTCATAGGTGACCCCTGAATCTCTTGCTTCCAACAATTAGAAACCATTGTTTCAAAATCTGGCTCATGAATCATACAGTTGATAAATCTGAAAACATGTATTCTCTTGATATGATTAGGTGCCATGGTAGTTATCCTAAGGGGTGAGTGATCAGAGATGCTTGGCGTCATGATCTAAACAGTGTTTCTGCAAACTTCTGAAACCAGGGTGCATTACCTATGGCTCTGTCAATCCTGGAATATATCATATTTGAAGCTTGTTTATTTGACCAGGTGAAGTGATTGTCTATAGTTTTTGTTTCAAACAATCCTAGTGTATTCATCATATCTTTCAAATCTCTATATTCACTTTCATGTACTGCATTACCCCCAATCTATCTTGATAAGATAACACATTATTGAAATCTCCAAGAACTAACCAAGGGTTTTTAATGTTTCTCCCTATAGTTTCAATTTGCCCCCAGAGAATTTTCCTTTTGTCTAGTTGATTGTAAGCATAGAGGACTGTTGCTTCATAGTGTAGGGTGTGATCCAAAGTGTAGACCTCAACATGAATGTATTGGTCTGTGACATGAATAGTTTTTACTTTGACCAGTTGTGGATTCCAAAGTAAGCAGATGCGTCCATTTACATGATTCTCATAATTATCAGCATAATCCCATTTTGTGCCCAGTTTCCTTCTAACCTTTTCTGCATTATTCTTCTTGACCCGAGTTTCAAGCAAAGCCACCATAGGTACATTGAAATTTTGGAGGCAGGAGCTAACCTCTTTGTGCCTTGCTTGGTTATTTATGCCCCTTACATTCCAGGTAACAATCATTTGTTAATGTTTATCCCCTCTAGAGGACTTTCTCCATTCCTCAGGGGGGTAAAAACATTGTGATATTCAATAAAGGCAGGTGTGTTCTTCTGGACAGGGGAGGTAGGAGTGATAACGCGTTTACCTCTATCTGTTTTGGTATTTGATACGACAGTCCGAGTAGGTTCTGCTGTTGATGTCACCTCCTTTTCTGGTTCTTCTCTAACTGTAAGATGTTGTGGTTTGGTTTGTTGTGCTTGTCCATAATTTCCATCCGCTTTCTTTCCTGTTGGTCTCCAAATATTGCGTGGAGGATGTTTACTTATTTATTGTATTTTGGCTGCGCAGTCATGACCAGTTTTTAGACATGTGTGACAATATGTCATTCTCCATTCGTATTCAACAGGTTGTTCCAATATCTTCCCCTTGTGATCCTTAATATTCACTATCTTCTTTGGTTTTTGTGTTATATCGACCTCTACTAATATCCTTGCGTATGATATACGAAGCTTCTTCGCCGTACATTCATCTGTGGTAATAGGCCTGCCTATAGCACTAGCAATTTTGGAGATACATTTATCCCCCCAAAAGTGGAGTGGCAGGTTTGACAATGTGATCCAAATTGGTAGCACCCTCAAGAGGTCTTCACGCATCTCAAAATCAGCCGACCATTGTTTTAAGAATAGTGGCTTCCCATAGATAAAATAAGGTCCGTTGGCCATAATTTGTTCCCTGTCTTCATTGGTATTGAACCTAACAATAAAATATCCCTCCTCATTATAGTATAATTCTGGCATAGCTACTGTATTCCAGTTCTTTTCCATGAATTTCTTGATTGCACTCATTGATAGTGTATCTCCTAATACAAAGAGAATCATGGCATTCTCCCAGAACTTCAATTCATCAATTACATCTTCTTCATCAATTGATATTTCAATTTCCCCATTCACTATTGGTGGTGCCACATATTCCACATTCATACCTCTGTTGATCATTCGATTATTACGGATGATATCAACCCATGGGCGTTTAGTTTCAGTGATTGCTTCTGCTTGTGTTTCTGGTGGTTCAGCGGGTTTTGGTGCAGGTGTTGGCTTTGGATCTTGTACAGTTGCGTCTTCCGCCAAATTTGGGGATGGTTGGCCATCCTTCTTCGTGTTATGATTCTCGTCATCTTCAGTGTTACTTGTTTCCTCTAGTATTGCGTGTGTGATTATCGTCCTCTCCGGCCCTTTACGACATGCCTCCTCCTGATTTCGTGGCCGGCCGACACCCCGTTTCCCCATGGTTGGAACAAAACCCTAGCAGAGCTTCGTTGAGGAACAGTTAATTTTTTAATTAAGATCCTAATTACTTTTAATTGTGTATAAAATTCAAATATAAAATGGGGAGAGTCGTTATTTTTTCTTTGTGTAACTTTTAGGTAGTTTTGAATGGCAAAAGAGGAAAAAAAATAGGCTACACCAAAAAGATATTTTGCCTTATATATATATATATATATATATATATATATATATATATATATATATATATATATATATATAAGCACCAATCAAGAATCCCTAAGGAATGCCAGGAACTTTTGTTATACATTCGTTCCAAACATCATTTCTTTTTTCTAGATTCATTGATATTGAATCAATCGAACGAATTTCTAATATATGTTCCATGTTTTGGAAGACCTTGTGTTATATCAACGGATCTTTATTTTTCATATATGAATGTAACTAGAACATCTCCTTGAGAAAGGATCTCCCCATAATGGTCGTGAGTGGTTGCTCCTAGAGTCACCAAATAATTATTAGCCGATCTTATTATTACATAATCCATTTGAATTGTTATAACTTGACCCGATTTTAGTTTTAGGTGTGGTCCATTTTTCATTTGAGCTATATATATATATTTTCACAAATAAATTGTCCAAGACTTATTATTAGAAATGTTTTTTCACAAGAAAAATGATGGAGAAAAAACCAATTCAAATGGAATGAATTCAAAACAATATTACTTTATAGATTGGATTTACAAATTTTCTCATTTTCGTACATTAAATAATATTTAATTACTTAAAAAATTTGGGATTTAGGTACTCATACTCTTATGGGTCCTCTATGGTTAGTTCTTACAGACTTCCTTTTATTTTGATTCGTTTTCTGATAGTATGGTCAATACGCATTCTAGACTTTTAGTTTAAAAAAGTTATATCTAGAGTGAGTTCTGACGTTTGAACCTTTCTGAACTTTTGTTCCATAGGACTTGGGTTCTATTCTCTTTAGAACCTTTAACTTTGGATTTATGGGTATATCCTTATGCACAAGATTCATATCAACTGGCCACACTACTTTGTCTCCCGCATGTTCACCATCAAAGGTACATCCTTCTGTTACACATCCATGATCTCAAAACTTCTCAACTTCTTCAATATTGATGTGTTGTTGAAAGAGTAATTCGGGGGGTGTTTTTATCGTATCCGTAGGGATTGTACGATATTTTGATGCTTGTCGTTCAATAGTCGAAACGTTTTAAGTAAGGGGTTTTCAAATTGTTCTTTGTTTTGTAACATCAATTTTGGTAGCAAAGAAGTAAACTATAACAAAGATGTTGTAATTTTTATAAAAGCATGTCAAGATTATATTTCGCTCATCCTTTTCATACATATCCGATTAATCAAGCATATGAACTTAGTTCTGACTAATACAATCGCGTATCCTCTCGAATAAGTTTATGTCTAAAGCAAATTCATGAGTATCGTTGTTTAGACCGTTAGATGATGTCTCACGCTAACAATCTAAACAACAACCGTTAAGATCAATACAAAGCGAATATTAAACCCCAAATCTATGTCTAGAGTTTGGTTTTTAAGAGATGAAGATATTAGGTCATAATTTGGAAAATCTATGTCTAGAGTGATTCAAACCACAAATACATCATTCAGAACAAACAACTTCATCATATATTGATCATCAACCTTGTTCATATACAAAAGATCAAAAGAAATACATATAAGCAAGATTAACTACATATAACCTTAACACAAGAGGTTTAGCTACACATTTCCATGGTAGCTTGTATCACAAGTTTCAAGAGGAGATGAAAGAACATCCGCGTCGAATAATCGAGATCGGATGTGACTTCAGCTTCTCTATGTGGAAAATCACTCTTGGATGATCAAAACTAAAAAAATTATGTTTTGGTGTGAAAATATCAAGTTATGATCCCAAAAAAACATAAAAATCTATTTATAATACACTTGAGATCAGCAACATTCGCACTGCGAATAAATCATTCGCCTAGCGAATGAAAGAAAATGGCACCTTATTGTAATACCCCAAAATTTTCCCTCTCATTTCTTCATATCATTTAGCATGAGCTTTCATTTCATTGCATTGCATTCAAGCATAGAAAAACAAAAACATTAAGCATTTAGCATTGCATCTTGCATAAGGGCATGCGATCAGTTGTTTCTCAAAGAGGTGGATCATTCAAAGCTAAAGAATAAGAGCCAAGGGTCTCCCACAAGCCTCAAAGGTCTCTTACATCATATATCATCCCCATTTGATCTCACAAGTCATTGGAAGATGATAATTCATCAAGAAGATTGGACAGTGCATCACCTCTTATCAAAAACAGTCAAAATTAGGGTTTTGGATTCAAGTGGTCTCCTGATGAAATTTTGATTCAAACTTGATCTCATTGTTTTCTACATGATATCAAGTGTCTAAGGTTGGAAGATTGGCCATTGATTCATTTCAGAAGAGGTTCAATTGATCAGTTGCTTGATAATCAAGAAATTGGGGAAAAAGTCAAATGTGTAGTGAAAAAAGTCAACTCCTGACTTTTTAAGGTCAAATTCATGAAATTCATGTTACATAGGTTTATTGGACAAGATTTGATCAAGAAATGATGGAGGAATTATGAAAAATCAAGAAATCACAAAACTGCCAAAAATAGAAACTTTAGGGTTTCCAAAAATGGCAAGTTTGGACCATTTTGCACCCTACTTTGAGGCTCTCTTTCTTCAAGATAAAAGCTCCAAACCTCAGGCCCAATTTGAGCAAATTAAAGTTCATGTTCTAAGCTTCAAATCCATATAAATAACATCTCCATTGGATAAATATTGAGGGAGATATGATCAATCAAAGTTTGGCAAAACTAGGTCACGAACCAAGTCATAACCAAGCGTGACCAAGCCCACCGACCATCATTTTGACAAACACGTGGTGTGCCACATGTCCAGCCATTTTTCTCCATCAAGGAAGCTTCAAATGGAAAACTTTCCAGCATCAAAGTTGTTCCTTTCCATGCCCTCAACAATGTTTATGTTTGACACTTTTTCATTTGAGGAAGTAATGATAGAGTTCTAGGGGCCCAAAGGTGAGGTGATCGTGCTGAGTATTACAAGTCATGTTGCCTTGCCAACTTGCCAACGTGCCACGCCTTTAAGTCAGCTGTAAACCTTGATGTTTTGGATCATTTTCCATCATCTTACACACTTCTATATGATTTTTTTCAACATCAATCATGTTCTATAATGTCTCTTCTTTCCATTGACATCAAAAATAGCCACTTCCATTCATTAAGGTGGGAGAAATTCATCTTCAAATTCCCATATTCGCATGCTGCATAGGATGTATTTCACACCAGCCATTCTCATTGGTTTTATTTGGCCAAGCTTGCATGCATGTTTCAGCACTAACCATTCCTTACTTCATTTGGACAAACACTTCCTTACATCACACAATCACCATGCTGCAGCCATACACCAAAGAAGAAAGAACAAACTTGTCTTGCAAGCTTCCCTACTGCGAAATCAGAAGCATCACCACCATTCTTTTCATTTTCACCTCACCATAATACCATGAACCTTCATCACCATAGCACAACCTCTTTCACTCGCCCTAACTAACTTGACTCAGTTAGTTAGGGACAACTCAATTAACCTCACATCAACTCACTAAACTCACTCAGTTAACCATGAGTTAACAGATTAAACCACACATATAAATTGAAATCTCACTCTCAAGTTTCATTTTCAACTTGATTTTTTCACACTCACTCAAAAAACTCTCTCAAACTCTCTGTGAATTCTCTCTAACCTCACACAAGTTCATCATCTCCATCACTCAACTTCATCTCTATCTTCATCCATGATGTATGATTGAAGCCAGAACAAACATAATCAGCACCAAGTTTCCAAGTGTAGCTTCATCAAACTTTTGAATCTCTCTCTGTTCTCAGGATTTCAAGACTCAACTGCATTTTTTTTGCACGCCTTAAGCTCAAGATCAAGTAGTTTCCTCTGGCTTTCTTGCAACTTGAGTTTCTCAACAGTTCCAGGTTCTAAGTTACTCAACCTTATTGCTTCATATTCATATGAGTTCAGCTTGTTTTCATGTCGTTTAAAGCTTATAAGAAGCTGTGTGCGTCCTGGCTAGTTGATAGGCTCTTTAGGAGCTTAGGTGTGATTTTAGGGCAAAATGTATTGGTTCGGTTTGTTATGTACGCGCATGATCTATGAAAATAATCGCATATTCATGATGTACTTCAATTCCTCTTCATTTTGGTATGCGAATTGTGGATTTCTGGACATGTGTGAGTTTGCAGGTGGTGGTTGCTCGCCGGAGAAGACGACCGGAGGTCCTTCTCCGGCCGGTGAGTTGAAATGTTAGGGTTTTGCAAGTTTAAATTGTGACCGTTTGATCTCTTGAATCGTGTGGTTTAAACTGTGCCAACACATAAATGAAAGTTGTTGTGTGTGCGTGAGTGTATGGTAGGTAGCATGTGCTTGCACTCTCATGCGTGTGATTGTTTGGTTCTCTTGATGATTGGCTGATTGATTGATCTGAGGGCTCACAGCTTTCCAGCACATTAATGAATGTGTGGTCCCTCACGTGCTATTTTTATTTAAGTCAGATGGATTGCATGTGCGTGTGTGCGTGATAACTGTGGTGTACGTGAGTTGTAATCCATTGGATGCGTTTTCCCTTGATGATGGATTTGTTGTTGACTGATTGTGTGGCTGTGAATGAATTGCATGTTAATTGAACCTACACCATATCACACGTGCACACTTTTGTAGTGGACTGGGTTCTAATTCCTATTTGCACACCCTATTTGAAGCCCAATACACTTTTAAACGTGCCTTTTACTTCTTTTGCACCCCCACGCCATTTGCTTTTGTTTTTTAATTTCTTTTCCATATCTGTTTGGTTTTTTATTTTAAAAAATAGTAAAACACTTCTAAAAATCGTGAATAAATTCATTTGGGTTCTCAATACATTTAAATAATTTTTTCTAATTTTTAATTCTGACTTTGGTGATTTTTGAGCATAATTCCAAATTTGCCCTTTAATTTCTTTTGAATGATATTCTTCATTGATGATCCAACTTGTGCATCTTGTTTCTCACATTCCACACAACATTTTCAATCCATTCCTTTTGCATTGGTTATACAACATCTTGAAACATGTAACATAATTTTCATTTGAATTTTAATGTCATTTTATCATGTGCTTTGATGCTCTTATTTGATCTTTCTTTTGAGATGTTTCAAGGTGAATTTGTGAGCCTAATTGAGTATGATTCTTGTTGAGTTTTGTGCTATACTTTTGATGTATGATTCCCTTCTGACTTAGTTGATTAGTACTCCATTTTCATGATTTTGTAAATTCATTTGCTATTTGTTTACACATGTTAGATTAGAGGAATGTTTGTGAAATCTTGCTAGCATCTAAGCTTTGGTTTTTGATGATGCATTTATGCCACCCTTTAATGTTTGTTTGTGCATCTTTTGTAGATCCTTTGCATGATATTCTAAGTCATTTTAGTTCCATTATAGGTCATCTTGATGTGCATTTGCATTTGGCATTAGTGTATGTGTTATAACTTGAAACTTTGACATGTTTTCATTCCTTATCTCTTCTTGTGCACTACTTGCCTTATGCTTGCATTTTGTATGATGTTTTGCACATCCCATTAGCATCTTATCATTAGCATGCCACTGCCTATATGCATTCTCTAATCATGATTACATGTTATGCATCTTTGATATGTCATTTTGTGCATCTAATTGAACATGTTTTTTTTCTTACTTCTTCTTCATCTTATCCCTTCTACTTGTAATATTTTAAACATGAGTTGTGTGATATTTCATATACCTTATAAGACATTTGTGAATGGAATGTAATTCTGACTTTGGTCTTTCATGAGGCATAATTGCATGATCACCTTGCATGTTCACTCATCCTTCATCTATTTCTTCCATAATTCATTTCTTTAATGATTAGTGCTTTGTTTGTGCATAATTCATTTGTGTTTGATATCTTAACATTAGAGATCACTCTTATTGTTTAGATTCTGACTTTGATTAGTTTGTATCTCTTAAGACTTTTGGTCCTTGGTTCTTAATTGATTTGATCATTACTTGTTGTTTCTCCCTTTATTTCCTACTTATAAATAGTTTTGTGAGCTAACCTTTTCATGTAGGTGCATGGTAAGTAAGGGTGTGGACTTAGTTCCACATACACTCCTCTCCCTCATCTTCTCTTATTGCTTTTAATAATTCAAGTTGTGATTTTGATGAGCATTTACATGCTTTCCTTGAATAACTTCTTCTTCACCCATCTTTAAGACCAACTTAACTTCCATTTTGGAAGTAAGTTGCTTCTTTTGCTCTTCTTTTTTTTTCTTTTAGAAGTAGGTTTGTTAAACCACATTAGCCATAGGATCTCCAAGCATGCTAACACTAGGGTGTGTCTTAGTCTCCCCTTAGTTGTCACCTTTGATCCTCTTTTGAGTCTCTTCTTCTCATCTTCAAACAAAAGTAAAAAAACACCTAATAAAGGCAAAACAAATATTGTATTTGAGCCTTTCATGTAAGAATGAGATAGTGATGGATCTTCTCTCATTTTCTTAGAATGTTTAGCGTACGTCCTGTCTCGGGTCGATATGCGAGGCATTCGATCCTACATGAAGGACTTAAATACAATATGCGTTACAAAATATAAAGTAAAAACACTTCTTTCTTAAAAGACAAAAACAAACAAACGAATTCTTCTCTCATCTCTTCACTCCTTCCTTTAGGACTCATCAAGTCCGTTCCACCGCAAACAGGTAATGCCTAAGTCTCCCTACAGCGAGCTGTAACACCTAACTGCTGGAACGCGCACTCTAACATTTCCACTAAAAAACACAAACAAAGCAACCCTTGTTGAGCGGAACTACGTCGCTCTGATTCTCATGTTCCCGATGAGATACGTAGGCAGTGGGGTAGGGCCCATTCGAGCACTTCTTTTATTTTCCCTACATTTGTTCTCGTTCTCTTTCCTTTCCTTTTCCAGTATCTTTTCTATCACCCTTTGATCGAAGCAGCAAGCGTGGATCCCATCAGGTACGATGGACGTGTGGGGGTGCTAACACCTTCCCCTCGCGTAACCGACTCCCGAACCCAGTTCTCTTGGTCGCAAGACCATGCTCTTTCCTTCCCCCAGGTTTATGCAGTGTTTTCTTTCCCCCTCTTGGGATAAATACACATTGCTGGCGACTCTGTTTCTGCGCCACTTTCGCGTTTGTACTAGGATGAAAATCCCGGGAGCGACAGCTGGCGACTCTGCCGGGGATCGAACCCAGAATCTCTGGTTTCCTTAGCGAGTCAATCCTAGCGCTTGTTTGTTTTTCGTTCATTGGGTGTTTACTTTGATGTTGTATTTTGCTGTATTTACTGTTTTGCCGTATTTGCTATTTACTGTATTATCGCTTTACTGTACTTTACTGTATTTATTGCATTTATAGCATTTTCATGTCATATACTGTATTATACTGGATTGTGCTGTTTCTGTTTGGTGGGATGGGGAATCTGAGAGATAGGCCCAGTACACAGGCCCGAGTGCACTTATGTTTAGTGTGTTTCATATCCTCTCACGCTCCATTTCGGTGCGAGGAGGGAATATGAAACACAATCTGGATGAGGTTCTCTCTAGAGAATTCTGCGTTGTGGGTCTGCCACAATGGTAGAGCTATCTGGAAGAGCTGTTAAGTCTAGAGGACCTTTTAGGATGACCCCTCTTTATTTTGAGGTGAATCAGAGGACGATCTCTTTGCATTGCGGTAGCATTGTATCCTTCGGGCTGAATGTGCCATTGCCTCTCATTTCGAGATCTGAATTTGAGAATCCTCACTTTCTAGTACATGCATGTGAGAGGGGCGGGTTGTTTACAGGTTTGCAGGTAACCTTGACTTTCATCCTACCTGGTATTCTGGTTCTCTTATCAGTGTGGACTCATCAGCCTGGTATTATGGTATTCCTATTATTCCGGCACCCTGATTATGCCGATATTTTGGCATTCGCGTATTCTGATCACACTGGTGTTCTGTTTATTCTAGTATTCTGATTATGCCGATATCCCGACATCCTGGTATTCTGATTAGTCAGATATTCTGGTATTTCGGTGTTCTCTTCAGAGACGACCTATGAGCTTATTCGGTCACCAGCACAGGAGTTATCCAGATTATATGGAAGCTTTGATCCCATGTCTGTTGCATCTGCATCATCATTTTCGCATACATGTTCTTGTATTTCCAAGGGATATTAACTTTGAGACTTGCCACTGAGCATTTCCATCCATTTCTTATGTTTCTTCTAAAAAAAATTTTGTGAATCAAAGCATAATGATCCCTTGGAAATATTCGAACATGGCATTCTGCATGGCATTCTCATACTCATATGCATAACAGGTGTTCCGGAGCGGATTTCTCATTCTGACTTGGTATTATATCCAGGACGGCCAACATGACCTCTTCTAACTACTCGATTCACCACAATCAAGGTTCAGATATGGAACAACTCCGAGCGGAGGTGACTGAGATGAAGGCCCAACTGGGGCATTTTATGGTGGATATTCAGGTGTTGTCCCGAGGTCAGGAACTGGTGAGGGAAGAAGTCAACCGGATAAAGACTCAGATGGGCCGGGTTATGGAAATTCTGAATGAAGTGTTAAGAAAGGAAAATAATCAGGTGTCCGCTTCCGCAGCAGAGGTTCTCACTCCTCATACCTCTTTGGCGTCTCCTCTAGACCATGGATTGCCTCGTGAATCCTCTCCACCGTCAGAGCTTTTTCATCACCAACTATTTCTTGAGGGTCTTAAGCTAGAGAAGACTAAGAAGAAGTTTGATCCGATCCCGATGCCATACGCTCATTTGCTTCAGCACTTGCTTAAGTTTCAGCTAATTGAATTGATTGCTGCGGGACCTCCACACACCAAGTTTCGTATGGGTTCCAATGTCCATGATAGGTGTGAGTTCCATTCAGGGGTACCCGGTCATGATGTTGAAAATTGTAAGATGCTCAAGTATAAGGTCCAAGGGCTTATTGATTCAGGGGTAATCGAGTTTGCGCCCATCAGCACTGCAAGCGAAGAGATGTTCCTCCAACTGCTGCTAAAGAAATGGATTTTCTTCCCTCCTCCCAGGGACCTTCCTCAATCCATAAACCTTGGGTTCCGAAATTACCGCATCAGCAAATCACAGCTGGGACCCTCTCATTTGTATCCCTTCATCATCAACAGAAGCAAGAAAGGGTTTTTGATCCTCTACCGATGTGTCATATCCAATTACTTCAGCAACTGCTTCAGTTAAGATTGATTGAGCTCCAGAAGTTGACTCCTCCTGCAAAGCTTCCAAAAAGGATGGGATGCCAAGGCTTATTGTGATTTTCACTCAGGGGCACCAGGCCATGATATTGAGGGGTGTAGAGCATTCCAGCACCAAGTACAAGACTTAATTGACTCCAAAGCAATCGAGTTTGGACCAGCTGGCTTGAAGGTATCAGGTGATCTTACGCCAGTAGCTGCAAAGGAAGTGAGTATTCCTTCCTCTTCTCTAGGGTCTACCTCAGGTCATGGGTGTACTCCTCAGCTTCAGGTTTCAAAGTCATCACGTCAGCAACCTTTGTTTGTTCCTCGGCCAAATGTGGAAAGAAAAGTGCAGGGGCAGACTAGGCACCCTAATCAGCATTGGCAGCAAAACCGTCAGCGGCAGAGGCAACGAGGACTTAGGAGGTCTGAGAGAGTGTCTGCTCCAGTTCCTATTTCTCAAAGCCGGCTTCTTGCTCGCCTTCTCCAAGGCTCTTTGATTCAGCTGGACAATGCCACACCAGTGCCGTTTCCTTTTCCTCCGGATTATGACATGAATGCTAGGTGCAAGTTTAACTCAGAACGTTTGGACATACAATTGACAATTGCAGAGTGTTCAAACATAAGGTGCAAGACTTGATTGACTCAAAGATTATCACACCAGACGGGTGGCCCATAAATTGAACTTTCTTCATCAGATTGAGCACCCAGTTTGCAAAATCATCTTCAGAATCAATAAGTCCAGACGGAGTCAAGCCTCCTCAACAAGGATAATCATTTAGCTTCTTTACTGCATTCTCATGCGCAGCTTGTTATGTTTGTCAAAACGTTTGTATGCATGCATGAAATCTGTTTTTCTTTTTATGTTAATCCTAATAAAGCGCGCATGTTTTTCCTGAAGTAATCCATTCGTATTCACTCATAAGTTTGTATATGTGCATTGTAATACCAACTGTCGTGCTTAAACTCTTGAGGGAGGATGATGAGTTGAAAACGCAAAAATCTCTAATTGTGTGCTTTTGAACAGAACCCTGTTGAGGATGTACGGGCATTGTTTCAACTCCCCAAACACTGACGATATAAGGGAGATAGACCCTCGTTAACCCCTTTGAGCCTTGAAGTAGGAGTTTCTTTTCGTACGAAAAAACCCTCACATTTAACCCAGGGGCAGGGTAGGCGTTAGTTAATTTGACCGAGCGTTCAAATTTCAAAAGGAGTGTGCATCTGAGGATCCATTACTTTCTATTCCACCGTCAAGAGGCCAAGAGATGTGAAACCATAATGGTTATCCATCAACAATCAAAGAGTGAGGCAGTCACAATCCTTTCAACAAAGTCAGGACAAGCCAGTGTCACACGATTTGTTCCAAAAAAAAAGAAAAGCCCGCTAAGTCGAAACTTGAAAACAAGCGACTTAGGCAAAAGTTAGGGCATCCCGCTGGACTTCGAAATCTAAAGATTCAAAAGAATCAGTCTAGGCAAAAATTAGGGATAAAAAAAAAAGGCAAAAGAATGCGAAAGCAAAAAATAAAAGGATTACAAAAGAAAATCCTCGAGCAAGAACAAAGTCGTGTGACTACGAACAAAAGACAGAGGGATGACTGTCACTCCAAAGCCTCATTAGGTGTCAAACCATCAGATGCATGGGTTCCTTAAAGATCACAAAATCTTTTTGAGCGGAGAACGCTTGTGCAAATTAGCTGAATGTAGGACTAGAGAACATCAAGAAGAGTGGGTGGGCACCAA
Source organism: Lathyrus tuberosus (assembly GCA_022829125.1). Taxonomy (NCBI): domain Eukaryota; kingdom Viridiplantae; phylum Streptophyta; class Magnoliopsida; order Fabales; family Fabaceae; genus Lathyrus; species Lathyrus tuberosus. The sequence goes on along the minus strand of JALAZF010000463.1, from coordinate 2,131,733 downwards.
TAAACTTTGAGCCATAAACCATTTTTCTCAAAACTGTGAACCAGGCCACGATACAACCCTCAAAAGTCCTAATTGAAACAGGGTTATTTCGAAAGCATACTACCAAGAGATAGCGTTCCTGACTCCTGTGAGTTGTGCTAAAAGATCTTTGTTGGTGTTGCATGTGCATTGCATTCTTTCATTAAAAAATTAATGTCGTATTCTAATCCGTGATCCGCTCACAAAGGGTTTGCGACATCTTTTCAGTAAAACTTCAAGGTTAACATGTGTGTTGCATTAGAATTTTCATTCTTAGACTAAAACATTTTCTGCTTGCATACATTTGTTTGACATCAAAAGAAGTTTACATATGGAAATTCAGTCCAGAAGCTTAATCTTGCCGAGTTGAGAATCCTGAAACTCCCGAAGGACAGCCACATCCAGTGGTACTTCCTCAGGAAACTTTGTTGAGCAGGAGCTTTCCCAACAAGTTGTGTTAAGACGTAGCCGATCTGGGGCAATCACGTCGAATAATCTCTTTAAGGTGTAGCCAACCTGAGCCAATCACGTCGAGAAATCTCTCCAGAGTCCAGCCAAACTGGGACAATTACTTCGAGATTCAAATCTCTCCAAAGGCATGTATTTTGGGTCTTCCTTCGAAGATCAGTAGTCAGGGGCAAAACCACTTCAAGGTTCATAATGGGGCAGGCCATCCCAAGAGCACGAGAAGTTAGTCCATCCAGACGCTTGATCAACTTATCCAGGGTTCAGAGTATTGGGGCAGAATATCTCATGGTGATATGAGATTGTTCATGAATCTTCTCGAGGCGAGTTCCTCTGTAGACCATGCAGTCTGAGGCAGTTACGTCAAGATCCGACGAATCTCTCCAAGAGTTTGAAGACATTGAGGCATTTTGGATGTCAAGTCTTCTGTAAAATCCTCTTGAGACAATTTCTTCTTGTGGACCGTGTTGGTCTGGGGCAAGTGGAAAATTGAAAAAACTGTTGTTCACGCATATGCCGTCAATCAGCCAAAAGGCTTGAAACAAAGGGGCATTCCAACCCAAGGCATTTATGGTCCCCTGTCTTCAGCAGACTTCGTTAATCATGCTCCCAGCAAGAGATGCATCAAAACCTTTCTCCCCAACAAGTGATGGTTTAGAGTTGGATTTTCTCAGTTGCAGAAGTCATATCCAGCACGGGGCATACGTGCACATCCTTTATTTACAGGAAGCAGCCTCATACTAGGCTCAAAAACAAGATTGAAGCCTTTTCGAGATCATGGATCGTTTCTTCCAAACGAGTAATCACTTATCCATATGCAGAATACCGGGGCATTCATGTTCAGGAAAGGGCTCACATGTCACCCTTTTGTTACAACGTTTACTGATTAAGTCCATTCGTCAGCTGACGGTCGCTCACGACGATTCGATATCGACAAGTTAATTTCCACTGGGTATTGTGGTATCTTATTAAGTCGATTCTCTCATTCAGTACTTCTAACATCTACAAGCTTTTCTGTGTCGATAACGGTTGCAAATTCACCAGTAAAGTTGCTTCGCAGACTTCGCAGTTAATGTTCAAGACTCAGTGAGTGTCCAGGAGTTTGAAGATGCCAAATATTCTGTAAAATCCTCTTGGGATGATTTCTTCAGATTAGCCGCGCAATCTGGGGCAAAAGTGAATTGGTGACCCTCCCAAGCATGGGGCATCTTGAAATCCCTCCGACAAGAGGTGTCCCAGATCTATCATCTCCAGTAGAGTGACTTCCCAGTTAATACGACTAGCTCAAGTCTCGGCATTTATTTAAGAGTTTGAAGATGCTCGGTCTTCTATAAAATCCTCTTAAGAGACATTCCCCAGCACGAGACGCTTGGAAGCGGTTTTCCCCAACAGAGTTTGTCATAAACTCATTACCCCCAGTGGAGTCGTCAAACAGAAAGTTCGCTTAACATGGGGGCATTGTGGCACTTATTTTAAGCTCGACAGTTTTGTTACTCAATAGATTACTGTGGATTTGCTTTGTATTTTCCCAGCAGATCTATAGGGACTCGTTCTCAGCATGTTGCAACGAAATGTCTTCCAACCAGGATTTGCGTATCCCCGACGGAGGAGTTCCGATCCTCAGTAAGATCGTATCTCTGGAAGTTGTATCCCCACAGAGTTCAACATTGAATCTTGCCAGTAATACTCCCCAGCTGAGTTGTTTTTTCTCCCCGCAGAGGTTATTAGATCAACAGAATCTCTTCCTCAGCAGAGTGTTAGTACATTCTTTCCCCAGCCAAGTCGGAAAGTTGTCATTCCTCCAGCGGAGCTGCTATGATCATAATTCATCCCCCAGACAGATGAAATAATTCTTAGCAGAGTCATCACATCCTTATATCTCAAAGTCCAATTTGTTTTTGGCAAGCGTGACAATTCGAAGCAAACAGATTGTTCATTCGTTCTCCAACAGAGATACCATCCTTGCAGGAGTCTCTAATGTCAAATCATTGATCATTGTTCCTCAGCAGAGTCAGCAGAGATGTCTGATATGCATGCAGAGCGTTATCTAGTACTGGAATCAGCAAAGTCCAACTGTAGATTGGCAAAAGTCCATCCAAGGGTGGCAAATCAGCTGCAAGTCCAACCGTAGATTGGCAAAAGTCCATCCAAGGGTGGCAAAGCAAGGCAAAGTCCAACCGTAGATTGGCAAAAGTCCATCCAAGGGTGGCAAAGCAAGGTAAAGTCCAACCATAGATTGGCAGAAGTCCATCCAAGGGTGGCAAAGCAAGGCAAAGTCCAACCGTAGATTGGCGAAAGTCCACCCGCAGTGTGGCAAGTCAGTAGTCGTCTGACTCCATTCAAAAAGACCGCAGCTAAGTCCAATCGTAGATTAGCAAAAGTCCATCCAAGGGTGGCAAATCATCAGTAAGTCCAACCATAGATTGGAAAAAGGCCACCCGCAGTGTGGCAATTCAGCTGCAAAGTCCAACTGCAGATTGGCGAAAGTCCACCCGCAGTGTGGCAAGTCAGTAGTTGTCTGACTCCATTCAAGAAGACAAAGTCCAACCGTAGATTGGCGAAAGTCCACCCGCAGTGTGGCAGGCCAGTAGTCGTCTGGCGTCGTGCTAAAAGACGTTATTAAAGTCCACCCGTAGCGTGGCAGGCCAGTAGTTGTCTGGCGTTATACAAAAGACGTTGTTAAAGTCCACCCGCAGTGTGGTAAGCCAGTAGTCGTCTGGCGTCGTGCTAAAAGACATTATTAAAGTCCACCCGCAGCGTGGCAGACCAGTAGTCGTCTGGCGTTGTTCAAAAAGACATCTCTCCAGTGTTATTCTTCCCACACTACAAGAAAAAAGGAGATTTATGACACTTGAGTTACGACAGTTATCACAAAACCGTCCTTATTTCTGGATTGCGACGGTTGTCACGACAGTTAGGGTCAACTGTCGTAGATTTTTTGCGACAGTTATAAAAAAACCGTCCTTATTCCTGGACTATGACAGTTCTCACGACCGTTTGAGTCAACCGTCGCAGATTTTTTAGGCATGTTGTATAAAATAATTGCGACAGTTACCAAAGAACCGCCCTCTTTCCACACTCGCGACAGTTAATGCGAACTGTCGCAATTACTTTAGCCAATCATAATCACTATTTTTTTTATTCCTTTAATTTCCCACTTTTTTCTTTCATTTTTATTTTCCAACCTTTTCAATTTTATTAATTTATTTTAATAAATAATTATTATAATTATTTATTTACAACATAATAACAATATCTATACTACAACATCCTATAACCAGTGACAGATCTAAAATTATTTGTTTGTAGAGACTAAAAATTTATGTATTTTAAATAAATAAATTACTATAAAAATTTATAAAATATAATTATAGTAATAAATTAAACTCAAAATACATAAATTTTTTAGAAATTATAGTTAATTTTATTAAAATATTTTATATATCAAAATTAAACTATAAAGATTAAAATACTATCTATACTCAAAATAAAACTTTAATTAAAAAAAATTAAACTCAAAATATTATACCCAAAATTAAAATATTAAAATTAAACTATATATCAAAAAATTAAACTATAAAAATTAAAATACTATATATACTCAAAATAAAACTTTAATTAAAAAAAAAATTAAACTCAAAATATTATACCCAAAATTAAAGTATTAAAATTAAACTATATATCAAAAAATTAAACTCAACTATATACCCAAAATTTATGTTTCCCGACGGTGAACCATCCCGTCGTCCTCCCATTCCCTTCACAAAGGCCGCGACGGTGATTTCATCCGTCGTCCTCCCCGTGGAGTTGAATTGAAAACGAAGGTGGGGTACAATACACTAAACCAGAAACCATTTTATTTTAATTGCAATCCTTTCGACACGTTCTTTCTGAACCAAGAAAAAGATACAGTTTCTTTCTCCCTTCTTCTTCTGCTATCTAGGTTTTGCTTTCTCCGATTCCGAAACTTCCAATGCTTATCTGAACTCAGATTCATTCGCATTGGATTGTTTTCAATGGAAGAGTCTTCGTACACTGGTCTCCCTACTAGCCACTTGCTTGGTTCAGTTCCTGTAAGCATTTTTCTTTTTTTTTTTTTTTTTTTCGGTTTCTTTAATTGCTTTAGTTTGTTCATTGCATGTTCAATTATGTAGTTTGTATAGTCGATCTTGTGTTAGTAATTGAGTTTTGAAATTTTTCCGATGAAAAATTGAAGAAATGGTGGAAATGGTAAAGGAAATTGTACGTGTAGAATTGAAAGATAAGTGAACTCGTTTCTCAATTAAGTATTAGTAGACCTTGATTTTCAAATTTTCGAAGTTAAATGTGGTTTTGATTTTGATTAATCTTTGTACATTTAATTGATCTAGGTTTTTTATGAAACTGAATTGATCTATAATTAATTTGTATAGTTAAATTAGATTGATCTGAGTTACTACTGAAACACGGACACCATTGGAAACACGTTACCGGCACTAAATGTCACTACCAGTAATAATTTGGAAAAATGAATAAATTAATGTAATCGCAAGTGTCGGTTTCAGACACGGACACTGACACGGGAACGCTTTTTTTCAGAGTTGTCGGTTCTACAATTTACTATAGTGGTTTTTTCTTGTTAATGATGAGTTATGAGTTATTTTTGGGTATGTTTGGATTGACTTATTCAATTTTATCTATTAGCATAAGCATTTGTAAGACTCTTTGAAATAATTTATGAAAATAACTTATGATAGTTTATTTTTATAAACTCTTCATTATGGCTTATGAGAACAACTTCTAGATATATGACAATATTTTGACTGTTGGGTTTTCCAAACATGACCTAAATATACATTCCATGTTGTTTAAAAGCTGTTGCTTTTGTGTGTTTCCTGTTTGGTTTCAGGCTGTCATAGTTGAAGAAGATAAAGCTACGAAACATGTGGGTATGAAATTATGGCATTGAACTTTTGTTTCTGTACAATGAATGTCTATTACTTTGACGGGTTTTCTGTTCTCTTAAAACATACTGCTTATAAACATAAATATTGATGGCTTTTCAGTTACCAATGGAGGAGACAGAGGAAGAGAAGGACATCAAACTCCTGGCATTCCTACTGGTATGTTATCAATGTCATTATTTCCCTGGCTATTTCCTGATGAAAGCTACTGAATTGTATATACTTCGTTACTTTGTAATGAACTGATTGATCACTGGTACAGAGAAGATTTGTCCTTTGTTAAGTTGTGGGTAATCTTAGAAATGGTTGACTTAATTATAGAATTCAACTCCACGGTGATTTATGTTTCTGGTTTCTGGTTTTGAAGCTGGAATTTCCAAGGACAGACAGACCTGTAAGCATGCTCTACTTTCTTTCATTATCGGTGTGAAGCAAATGATCTGCTGCTATAACAAGGTGATTGAAATTTTTAGCCTCTTTTGTATTTGATATATTCATGATTTATGTATACAAATACTCATTATTTTTTATATTGAACAGATGGATGCAACTACACCCAAGTACTCGAAGGCTATGTATGATGAAATCGTGAAGGAAGTTTCATACTATTTGAAGAAGGTTGGGTACAATCCTGACATAGTTCCATTTGCTCCCATCTCTGTTTTGAGGGAGATAACATGATTGAGCGCTCTACAAATCTTGACTGGTACAAGGGTTCAACCCTTCTTGAGACCCTTGACAATGTCAATGAGCCTAAAAGGTAATGATACTATTTCCTTGCCTAGTGTAATGATATTATTTAGAATAATTCCATGTTTAGAAACATTGTAATCCTACAATTCAGGTGATGACAAAGAAATGATCTTAGATAAGTCATTTTGTAGATTTTTAAAGTATGTTTTTCCACCAACTGGCGGTTGGGATTTAGGTATTGATAGCTTAACTATATTATTAACTTAATTCCAAAATATTAACATTCTTTGTTTTCTCCCTGTCTCTATTTCTATCAATTTTAATGCTCACTTTTTTTGGAAATATCTTATAATCCGATGTCCTTTTGGTGACATAAGGTTCTTCTATTCCATGCAATGAAACCTCAATATTGAGCTTTCCCCAAAGCAGTGTTAAATCAACTACATGTTTGTTCTGCTTCAAACCATTAAGCATGTTTTGTCTACATTACTTCTTGGTATTTTCAAGAAAAGTGTGAACATAATTAGAGGTTTACATATTAAATCCATATTTATGGATTGAATTTCAAAACTGTTTGGTTTTTGACAAACGGGTTTTTGTTAGACTGATTATCCAGATTTTCTTCTTTGGAACTAGTTTGGTTTTTTGACAAACTGGTTTTGAACCAATTCAATTTTTTTTTTTGTTTTTTAAAAGCAATCAAAACCAAACGTGTGTCATGCCAACTTGTGAGGGTATATGATTCACATGTCTCACTTTTTGTCAAGTAGAGATTTAGCACAATTCTACATTTACATTGTGTGTATGTGTACTTGTTCTACCTTTACCATAACTTTATATAGGTCATGATATGTGTGTATGACACTAATATCACTCATTGTTCGTCACAACTTTCAGATTGTTCGTCTCAGGATTTTTCGTCATAACTCTATCTATTTTTGGGTTCAATTTCAGATTGTTCGTCTCAGGATTTTTCAAATTTTGTTCGATTTCACTCATTGTTCGTCACAACTTTCCTCATATTAGTATTTTCAAGTAAGTTCCATTATCTTTCCTCTTCTTATTAGGTAGCGCATAATAGTTGATTTCCTCACACATGCACAAGTCACTAATTTGAGTGTGTCAAGTACATTTCTTATTTCTTTTGATCTTGGTCTGTATGTTGGAACAAATTCAAGGTGGTAACTTGAGCATGTGTTCCATATAAAAAGTTTCAGACAATTATATGATAAAAGGCTTAATAATTATTAAGCAATTATGAATAATTATAATGTGTTTGGATTAATAAATTTAACCTGCATTTGTTGTTATACAAGTTTTGGTACTATACTTATTCCTGTTTTATTTATGCTAAAGGCAAGATGTTTGAAGCTTCAAAAATGGCCTGTTGAGTGGGGTTGGTGTCGAGATCTTCAATCATTTATTTTTGTTTTTCACAGGCATAACAGGTGGCTGATATGCATTGAAGTTAATCTTTGAGTCCATGTTTTCTTTGTGTTATTTAGTCCATGATGTTGATTTTGAATTAAACTTCAATGTAGGATAGTGCTGGAACGCCCTGAATATGGCTATGCAACCTACTTCTTTGAACTGCTATCATCCTTACCTGTTGAATGGCAGATCAAGCGGTTGGTGGTTGCTATGAAGCTGACTACATGTAGCAGGATCTCCATTATTGAAAACAAAGAATTATTGGTAATGACTTCATGCATACATTATCTGCTGTTAGATGACGTACTAATAGGATCTATATCTTGCTATCCAAAATAATAAGTGGCTAGTTAGGATTCTTCTGATATTTATAATGTAATATTAAACTTTCCTCCTAATAGCTGTACTACAACAACCGGGATGCCACGTGACTGGTTAATGAGTGTGAGGGAGAAAAAAGTGGAACTTAGACATGACCAAATATATAGGAAGGATTAGGTTGGCTTCAATGTCCAGATAGGTCAATAAGGTAGAAAATTAATGTTTATTACTGTTTTATGATATAACAATAACACACGTGTCTTGAAAGAAATGTTAGCCAACCAACTATTCAACAAAAAATATTTTAGAAAAAAATGTCACTATTGATTGAAATGTTAGCCATGAAATCATCTTAAGATGTTTGTTAGATAAGTGATTAATGAGATGTTGAATCGTTAAACCCAAACAATCTTTATATTTTAGTTGATTAGTTGTTGAATCTATCTTTTTTGGATGTCTAATTTCTATCTAATGCCTATTGCTGGTTATTAGTGTTCTCTCTTTTATTTATTTTGGTTTGCTTAATTAATTAACTCAAGCATCTGTTAGATTTTTAGGTTTTAATGAGTTGTAGCAGAATTTTTCTGCTGTACTGTCTTGTAGCAGAATTTATTTTAGGTTTTAATGAGTTTGCTTAATTCCATTTCTGATGTACTGTCTTGTAGCAGAATTTTTCTGTTTGCTGTTCTGTCATGTTTGGGGTATAGGATATGGCCATCTCTGATATGAGTTGGATGTGGTATCTCTTGCATGAGTTTTGTAACATTTTGGCATGTCTTATGCCCTTTCAACTACCACATGGTATTGAAACTCCATTAGTTTATCAGAATAATGCTTGATCTGCTTTTGTCCAGGTTCGTACCGGAGCAGCACAGGTTGAAGGAGGAATTCATGGGTTGGCTTCTTATGAAAAGAAATACTTTTGAAGCTTGAAACCATCATAAATGACAAGCTCGGTAGAAGCTGTTGTTGCAATTAGTATTAAAGAAGGATGCACTTTTGATTCAGCTCATATTAGTATTAAAGAAGGTTTCGACAAAGCAGTATCCGGCTATCCGCGACATTTGAAGCAGTTCAGAAGATGGTTACAAAATCAACAAACAATGTCATGTTTATTTTCTGATAAATTTTGATTTTGATTGTAATGTCTTTGTGTCTCTTTATTATTCTTGATTTGATATATTGAGTTGGTGCATTCAAAAGCTTTTGAGGTCAACTGTGAGTTTTTAGTTAGAAAAATTGTGTAGGATTTGGTTCAGTTTTACTTCATTCTTTATTGTGGATATTGATCATTTTTTTGTTTAATAAAATTATAAATTTTCATTGTATTTTGTATTGATTGAATTGAATATTATAATGTAGCAATTTTTATTTTTTTTTTAAAAATAAATAAAATTACGGCGGTTCTAAACCGTCACTATTTTAAATGAAATATATAATATATAATTATGGCGGTTAAAACCGTCGTTATTTACAATGAAATATATATTATATAATTATGGCGGTTACAACCGTCGTAATAATATATTGGAGACAGTTTGAAACACCGTCGTGGAAAGTTACGACAGTTGGAGCGACAGTTTTACAAACCGTCGTAAAACAGCTCGCGACACATGTTTCTACGACATAAGGAAAACCGTCGTGACTTGCAATTTGCGTCGGTTGTAACTGCCGTAATCTGCTAAAATTAACCGTCGTAATTTGCCAATTTTCTTGTAGTGCCATCAGAGTTTTATCCAAGCAGAGTTCGCCTGGTTGGGTTTATATCCCTTTTCTTCTTCTCAACAGAGTGCAAATTTTCTGGTTATTTTTCGTATTCAATCCCTCCATACCTTGAAAGTATGACAGCAATCGCTATCATCCATTCAGGTCTACAGTGATTGAATAGGGGCAGCTATAATACCCCAAAATTTGCCCTCTCATTTCTTCATATCATTTAGCATGAGCTTTCATTTTATTGCATTGCATTCAAGCATAGAAAAACAAAAACATTAAGCATTTAGCATTGCATCTTGCATAAGGGCATGTGATCAGTTGTTTCTCAAAGAGGTGGATCATCCAAAGCTAAAGAATAAGAGCCAAGGGTCTCCCACAAGCCTCAAAGGTCTCTTACATCATATATCATCCCCATTTGATCTCACAAGTCATTGGAAGATGATAATTCATCAAGAAGATTGGCACTGCATCACCTCCTATCAAAAACAGTCAAAATTAGGGTTTTGGATTCAAGTGGTCTCCTGATGAAATTTTGATTCAAACTTGATCTCAATGTTTTCTACATGATATCAAGTGTCTAAGGATGGAAGATTGGCCATTGATTCATTTCAAAAGAGGTTCAATTGATCAGTTGCTTGATAATCAAGAAATTGGGGAAAAAGTCAAATGTGCAGTGAAAAAAGTCAACTCCTGACTTTTTAAGGTCAAATTCATGAAATTCATGTTATATAGGTTCATTGGACAAGATTTGATCAAGAAATGATGGAGATTATGAAAAATTAAGAAATCACAAAACTGCCAAAAATAGAAACTTTAGGGTTTCCAAACATGGCAAGTTTGGACCATTTTGCACCCTACTTTGAGGCTCTCTTTCTTCAAGATAAAAGCTCCAAACCTCAGGCCCAAGTTGAGCCAATTAAAGTTCATGTTCTAAGCTTCAAATCCATATAAATAACATCTCCATTGGATAAATATTGAGGGAGATATGATCAATCAAAGTTTGGCAAAACTAGGTCATGAACCAAGTCATGACCAAGCCCACCGGCCATCATTTTGACAAACACATGGTGTGCCACATGTCCAACCATTTTTCTTCATCAAGGAAACTTCAAATGGAAAACTTTCCAACATCAAAGTTGTTCCTTTCCATGCCCTCTACAATGTTTATGTTTGACACTTTTTCATTTGAGGAAGTAATGATGGAGTTCTAGGGGCCCAAAGGTGAGGTGATCGTGCTGAATATTACAAGTCATGTTGCCTTGCCAACTTGGCAACTTGCCACGCCTTTAAGTCAGCTGTAAACCTTGATGTTTTGGATCATTTTCCATCATCTTACACACTTCCATATGATTTCTTTTCAACATCAATCATGTTCTATAATGTCCCTTTTTTCCATTGACATCAAAAATAGCCATTTCCATTCATTAAGGTGGGAGAAATTCATCTTCAAATTCCCATATTCGCATGCTGCATAGGATAAATTTCACACCAGCCATTCTCATTGGTTTTATTTGGCCAAGCTTGCACGCATGTTTCAGCACTAACCATTCCTTACTTCATTTGGACAAACACTTCCTTACATCACACAATCACCATGCTGCAGCCATACACCAAAGAAGAAAGAACAAACTTGTCTTGCAAGCTTCCCTACTACGAAATCAGAAGCATCACCGCCATTCTTTTCATTTTCACCTCACCATAATACCATGAACCTTCATCACCATAGCACAACCTCTTTCACTCGCCCTAACTAACTTGACTCAGTTAGTTAGGGACAACTCAATTAACCTCACATCAACTCACTAAACTCACTCAGTTAACCATGAGTTAACAGATTAAACCACACATATAAATTGAAATCTCACTCTCAAGTTTCATTTTCAACTTGATTTTTTCACTCTCACTCAAAAAACTCTCTCAAACTCTCTGTGAATTCTCTCTAACCTCACACGAGTTCATCATCTCCATCACTCAACTTCATCTCTATCTTCATCCATGATGTATGATTGAAGCCAGAACCAACATAATCAGCACCAAGTTTCCAAGTGTAGCTTCATCAAACTTTTGAATCTCTCTCTGTTCTCAGGATTTCAAGACTCAGCTGCATTTATTTTGCACGCCTTAAGCTCAAGATCAAGTGGTTTCCTCTGGCTTTCTTGCAACTTGAGTTTTTCAACAGTTCCAGGTTCTAAGTTACTCAACCTTATTGGTTCATATTCATATGAGTTCAGCTTGTTTTCATGGCGTTTAAAGCTTATTAGAAGTTGTGTGCGTCCTGGCTAGTTGATAGGCTCTTTAGGAGTTTAGGTGTGATTTTAGGGCAAAATGTATTGGTTCGGTTTGTTATGTACGTGCATGATCTATGAAAAATAATTTCATATTCATGATGTACTTCACTTCCTCTTCATTTTGGTATGCGAATTGTGGATTTCTGGACATGTGTGAGTTTGCAGGTGGTGGTTGCTCGCCGGAGAAGACGACCGGAGGTCCTTCTCCGGCCGGTGAGTTGAAATGTTAGGGTTTTGCAAGTTTAAATTGTGACCGTTTGATCTCTTGAATCATGTGGTTTAAACTGTGCCAACACATTAATGAAAGTTGTTGTGTGTGCGTGAGTGTATGGTAGGTAGCATGTGCTTGCACACTCATGCGTGTGATTGTTTGGTTCTCTTGATGATTGACTGATTGATTGATCTAAGGGCTCACAGCTTGCCAGCACATTAATGAATGTGTGGTCCCTCACGTGCTATTTTTATTTAAGTCAGATGGATTGCATGTGCGTGTGTGCGTGATAACTGTGGTGTGCGTGAGTTGTAATCCATTGGATGCGTTTTCCCTTGATGATGGATTTGTTGTTGACTGATTGTGTGGTTGTGAATGAATTGCATGTTAATTGAACCTACACCATATCACACGCGCACACTTTTGTAGTGGACTGGGTTCTAATTCCTATTTGCACACCCTATTTGAAGCCCAATACACTTTTAAACGTGCCTTTTGCTTCTTTTGCACCCCCATTCCATTTGCTTTTTTTTTTTTTAAATTTCTTTTCCATATCTGTTTGGTTTTTGATTTTTAAAAATAGTAAAACACTTCTAAAAATTGTGAATAAATTCATGTGGGTTCTCAATACATTTAAATAATTTTTTCTAATTTTTAATTCTGACTTTGGTGATTTTTGAGCATAATTCCAAATTTGCCCTTTAATTTCTTTTGAATGATATTCTTCATTGATGATCCAACTTGTGCATCTTGTTTCTCACATCCCACACAACATTTTCATTCCATTCCTTTTGCATTGGTTAGACAACATCTTGAAGCATGTAACATAATTTTCATTTGAATTTTAATGTCATTTTATCACGTGCTTTGATGCTCTTATTTGATCTTTCTTTTGAGATGTTTCAAGGTGAATTTGTGAGCCTAATTGAGTATGATTCTTGTTGAGTTTTGTGCTATACTTTTGATGTATGATTCCCTTCTGACTTAGTTGATTGGTTCTCTATTTTCATGATTTTTCAAATTCATTTGCTATTTGTTTACACATGTTAGATTAGAGGAATGTTTGTGAAATCTTGCTAGCATCTAAGCTTTGGTTTTTGATGAGGCATTTATGCCACCCTTTAATGTTTGTTTGTGCATCTTTTATAGATCCTTTGCATGATATTCTAAGTCATTTTAGTTCCATTATAGGTCATCTTGATGTGCATTTTCATTTGGCATGAGTTTATGTGTTATAACTTAAAACTTTGACATGTTTTCATTCCTTATCTCTTCTTGTGCACTACTTGCCTTATGCTTGCATTTTGTATGATGTTTTGCACATCCCATTAGCATCTTATCATTAGCATGCCACTGCCTATATGCATTCTCTAATCATGATTACATGTTATGCATCTTTGATATGTCATTTTGTGCATCTAATTGAACATGTTTTTTTTTTCTTACTTCTTCTTCATCTTATCCCTTCTACTTGTAATATTTTAAACATGAGTTGTGTGATATTTCATATACCTTATAAGACATTTGTGAATGGAATGTAATTCTGACTTTGGTCTTTCATGAGGCATAATTGCATGATCACCTTGCATGTTCACTCATCCTTCATCTATTTCTTCCATAATTCACTTCTTTAATGATTAGTGTTTTGTTTGTGCATAATTCATTTGTGTTTGATATCTTAACATTAGAGATCACTCTTATTGTTTAGATTCTGACTTTGATTAGTTTGTATCTCTTAATACTTTTGGTCCTTGGTTCTTAATTGATTTGATCATTACTTGTTGTTTCTCCCTTTATTTCCTACTTGTAAATAGTTTTGTGAGCTAACCTTTTCATGTAGGTGCATGGTAAGTAAGGGTGTGGACTTAGTTCCACATACACTCCTCTCCCTCATCTTCTCTTATTGCTTTTAATAATTCAACTTGTGATTTTGATGAGCATTTACATGCTTTCCTTGAATAACTTCTTCTTCACCCCTCTTTAAGACCAACTTAACTTCCATTTTGGAAGTAAGTTGCTTCTTTTGCTTTTCTTCTTTTTTCTTTTAGAAGTAGGTTTGTTAAACCACATTAACCATAGGATCTCCAAGCATGCTAACACTAGGGTGTGTCTTAGTCTCCCCTTAGGTTTCACCTTTGATCCTCTTTTGAGTCTCTTCTTCTCATCTTCAAACAAAAGTAAAAAAACACCTAATAAAGGCAAAACAAATATTGTATTTGAGCCTTTCATGTAAGAATGAGATAGTGAGGGATCTTCTCTCATTTTCTTAAAATGTTTAGCGTACGTCCCGTCTCGGGTCGATATGCGAGGCATTCGATCCTACATGAAGGACTTAAATACAATGTGCGTTACAAAATATAAAGTAATCAAAACACTTCTTTCTTAAAAGACAAAAATAAACAAACGAATTCTTCTCTCATCTCTTCACTCCTTCCTTAAGGACTCGTCAAGTCCGTTCCACCGCAAACAGGTAACACCTAAGTCTCCCTACAGCGAGCTGTAACACCTAACTGCTGGAACGCGCACTCTAACGTTTCCACTAAAAAACACAAACAAAGCATCCCTTGTTGAGGGGAACTACGTCGCTCTGATTCTCATGTTCCCGATGAGCTACGTAGGCAGTGGGGTAGGGCCCATTCGAGCACTTCTTTTATTTTCCCTACATTTGTTCTCGTTCTCTTTCCTTTCCTTTTCCAGTATCTTTTCTATCACCCTTTGATCGAAGCAGCAAGCATGGATCCCTTCGGGTACGATGGATGTGTGGGGGTGCTAACACCTTCCCCTCGCGTAACCGACTCCCGAACCCAGTTCTCTTGGTCGCAAGACCATGCTCTTTCCTTCCCCCAGGTTTATGCAGTGTTTCCTTTCCCTCTCTTGGGATAAATACACATTGCTGGCGACTCTGTTTCCGCGCCACTTTCGCGTTTGTACTAGGATGAAAATCCCGGGAGCGACACTTATGTGCCTCTGAAAGTTAAACTGCCCATGGATGTTTTCGTGAGTTCGTAAAGCGAACACTTCATTCGCAAAGCGAACCACTCGCCAAAACATTCGCAAAGCAAATTTTGGGTCCTTTTCCCCCTGTTTTGTTCGCTGAGGGCTTCGCCAATGTTCGCAAAGCGAACATTCGTTGGGGACTTCGCCAGGGTTCGCAAACCGAACCTGTTGTTGTTTTCCACTTTCTTTGCAGCTTGCATCAATTCTTTGTGTCTTCTATCTTTGATGTCTTTAGTGCACTTTCCTACACAATAGCACACAAATTACAAGCACCAACGGTATAAATATAATGCATGAAGAACAACAACAATTCAATACAAAAATCCACAATTAAGACATGAAAGTAATGAAAAATGCCAAGTATCAAGTCTAAATATATAGCATGTTTGACATCTAACAACTCTCCCCAACTAAGCCTTTGTTTGTCTTCAAGCAAAGTATGCCTCTCATTGAAAACAAGAGGATTTGCTCGAGCATTTTATTCAATCCAAGAACGGACAAATGGCTCAAATAAAACCACACTTGTAACAAAGCACACTTACACAATCCTAGAATCGACAATGGAAAAGAACTTGATTCTTAAAACAAATCTCAGACAATGTTTCCAGAAACAACTAAACAATCATGCTTATGTCACTCTAACACTCCTCTTCAAAAAAGGATTAAAGGAAATTAACGCGTTTGCAACCGCGGGACAATTTCGCTCAAATGACAAATGAAGCAAATGCTAATCAATTCATTCAATATCTAATCGATCGCAAGAAATTATAGAAGCAAAAGATCACTAAGGGCTTTTATCAGTTGTAACTTGACCAGGGTTTAAAATAAAGGACATATGTACACGACCATTGATACAAGAAAGGGTAAAGACTTTGAAGAGCATTTCTTTTTCAAAATATTTGATCTTGTTCAATCCTTAATTCTTTTTTTCACAATGCATTCTCTTCTTTACTTTTTCTTTTCTTTTTCGTTTCTTTTTGTTCTTTTTCTTTCTTCTTTTTTTTTTCTTTCAATTTCTTTGTCTTAGAATGCATTGTATCACCAACTCCTTTTTCTCTTTTCACAATAAACCATTCTCCCCAACTTCAACATTGCTATAATCTTAGCTTAAATGCTCTTCAAACGGGTTAAAATCGGGTTCATGATTCAAACAAAAATTTCCTTTCGGCTCAAAAGAGGTTTCAAATACGCGCACACTCACAAGGTGACTTGAAGTGTTTTTGGAATGGTGGTTATACTCAAAGTTCACAAACATTGCCTTGATCATTTCTATGCTTCCACAATTTCAAAATAACAAGCAAGATAAAGCATGAATTATAAGTATAAAACAACATTCATCATCAATCCAAAGCATTTGGTATAACATGGAGGTTTCTCACTTTTGTGATTTTTGGACCTAAATGACACAAGCAATCAAATATAGTTGTACCAAGAAACAACATTTTCGTTTGTACAAAGACAACAAAGTTCCAATACATTCTAAATTCTAGAACTAGGTAACTATGTACCTTGCCACAACATCATGCTTAAAGTACTATCATAGCCACCCAATCTTGGAGGAATCTTCTTTGATGCACAATCAACACCAACCTAAGTTTCTTCCACAAACATCCAAAAGTTGGAAATATTAACTTCCACAAGCATACCAACATAAAACAATAAAAAGCATATCAACAACTTAAGAGTTGAACATTCGTAAACTGAAGAATTCAACTCTTAATAACAACAATTAACACAAAAGCATACCAACAATTTAAGTGTTGAGCATTCGTAAACTGAAGAACTGTCATACCCAAAATTTTGACCACTAAGATTCCCATCATTGTGAAAATCATCATCACAGTATGGAGGAACCATCATGCTTCATCAGCCTCCCCAAAGATGGGTGGGCATTCACTACAATCAAAATTAGGGTTTCAAGCCCTTTCAGAGCCTTAGGCAAAGGATCAATCAAGGAATGACATGATCTTCAACTTGTCTAACCTCTCAAATATCCACAATGGATCAAAAGGACTCCCACTTCAAGGATCAAGCATAAGGCTTGCTCCCTTTTAGGTGGATCAAGTCTCAAGATCGCCAGTATCACCAAATTAGGGTTTTGGTCGACCAGGGCCTCCAGATGAAAAATTTCATCTCGACACAAGCCAAAGATCCAAAACACAACCCAATATACTCCATGGAACCTCATGGACCCAATCATCAAGTCAATTTTGCCTCAGGGGTTGCACTCATTAAAAATCAGGAATTAGGGTTTCTTGACCTAATTCACCCCTAAGTTGACTTTTGGGACAAATCATGAACCAAGACCTCAAGAGAGGGTTTGAGGGTCTCTAATATACCATATTGATCCATTTGGAACAATGGATTAATCCAAGAAGCTTGAGCAACAAGTCTCAATTTCATCTGCACCACAATTAGGGTTTCGCGAGAAAAGTCAACTGTAACTTTGACTTTTGACCAGGACATGCTCCCAAACCCTAAGACATGATTCAATATACCCTATGACACCCATGGAACATGTCCATCAAGATTTATTTAGGTCAAGGACATGATTTCCTGAAGAATTGCACAGTTTGGAATTCATCTGATAAAAAGTCAACTGTGCACAAAAGTCAACTTTGACTTTTTGAGATTTTTCACCAAAATGGATTTTTAACCCTAAAATGATGTTAATGTATGATTTTAATCATCATTCATCAAGAAAAATCAAGAAAATTTGGATAACTTGTAAAAGGGGTAACCATAAAAAACATAGAAAATTTTCTAAGTTAAAAATAAAGTGGCTAGGGTACCAACTTTGGAGGATCATAACTCCTAAACCACAAAGCCATTTTTTCCCATCCAAAGATGGATTTTTAGCCCTCATTACCCTCTACAAAAACTTCAACTAGACCCAAGTCTAATTCATTAAGGATTTTGAGTTATGGAGTGATCAAAATCAAGAAAAGTCACTTTGTTCCAACACTTGGTGAAAATTTCACTAAGTCAGATTTTACCCTACTTTTTGCCAAATGTAGGGGGATTTTTCACTTGGATTCAAAAGAGATCAAAACCAAACATGTTCAAATAGTTGTTGTATCATGTAAGGGCTTTCCAAAATGGCCAAGAACATTGCCAAATTCCATTTGAGTCATGAGATATGACATTGGCAAGTTGCCTTGCTGAAATCTGTCAAAGGCAAGGCAGAATTTGCAATTTTGCTCGATTTGCCAAAATCAGCCAAATTCAAATGCTCCTATCCACTTGGACACCTCAGAGGATTGAATCTAAAGGGGACAATCACTGAGCCAAGCCTCCAAAGTCCATGGAACAAGAAATAGCATGTTGAACCTAGAATGGCCAAAATAGGGACAAGACTCCAAATTTGGATTGAAGCATTCAATGGAAGCATCAAGGTGGCATGGACTGAGCCATTCTCATCTGAAATCAGTCAAGACTTATCCAAGACCAAGGGAACCAAAGCTCTGTGCCCTAACCTCTAGTCAATGGCTAGAGGAGACTTGGATTTTCATTTGCCAACATTGGCCAAACCTACTTACCAGTTGCCATTCACTATTCCTTGCAAAACAAACTTGCTCTACTATAAATAGAGCTCAATTGTGATCAGTTTGAGTACACCAAAGCCATCTAACAGATGCTTTCCTCAAAATCTCTTTCTCTTGGCAAAAATGCCTTTCTTAGCAAGGTAGCTATCGGGTTTTGAGTTTGAGAGCTTTTCCAATCAAACCAATCACTCACACACCTCACATACATCATATAGAAGTGATCCAAACACTCACATAACATCTGGAACACAGATTTCACAAAATCACCAGCCAATTGCTCAAGTTCTTGACAGTTTTGCAGTTGAGGTGCCATCTTCAACTCCAAACCATTTCAATCCATTCCAAGCACTCAGACCCATCACTTGGCACCTAGGGAAGCTATCCACATCATTGGAACCAAGCTGTAACACCTCCAACACAAATCACGATCACCAGCTGCAAGTGGTAAGCATGAGCTCTTCTAACTCTATGATCCACACAATTTTTGCTGCACAATAATTTGGCCATATGTTCATAATCATGCATGGAATGTTTTCCCTCAATTAATTGCATTGTTTGAATCGTGTATCAAAAATCCTAGCCTTCATGCAGAAATTAGGGTTCTTGAGGATTTTTCGTGATTTCTTGTTATATGTTTAATTTAAATGAAATTAATTGACATAGACATGATCGTGAGGTTGAGACGAGCATAATGATATGTGGATTGCATGTTATAATCAAGTATTCAGTGAGATTGAGGAGAAAATGCAAATCAGCCAAACCCAGAACACGCGCGTGTTCTTGGTGTGTTCTTGGCGCCATTTTTGAATAATTCAAATATTTAAATTTTGTGATTTTATTTAATTGATTCAAAAATTAATTTCTCTCTGATTTTTAATGATTTTGAGTTGATTCTTTTTTTAATAATTCACAAAAATTTTAAATTATTTTATTTTTCCAAAAAATCCCAAAAATATTATTTATTTCATATAATTGATATTTTTGCAAAGAATTAATATTTTAATTGTTTTTGACATTTTAAATATTTTTTCTACATTGATTTTGCAACTTTTAATGCTTTCTAATTATTTTGTAGGTCAATAATTAATTTTTGAAGCATTAATCCAAGATCACAATTTGTTTTTCATATGTTAAACAATTTTGATCATTTTAATTGAATTTTTATTCAATTAAATACATTTTTGAAAACAAATTAGGGTTCTTGGATTAATTCAACCCTCATAAATTTTCTTTAAACCTTTTGGGCCTCTATTAGAGTGTAAGACCCAACCCCCTTTGTTCAGAAAACATTTTGGACCTCATTCGTTGTATAAGTCCCTCTGTACATTTTCAAATAAATGGCACGATCATCGCCTTTTGAAATGACCTTGGGCCTCTCCTTGAGATATAAGACCCATTCAAAACTCTTGGACCTCTAATAGAGTGTAAGACCCAATCTTTTTTTGACCAAATCATTTTTGGGCCTCAGTGTATTGTATAAGTCCCGATACCGTAAAAAACAAACGGCGCGATCGTCGCCTTTTGAAAAATAACCTTGGGCCTACCCTCGAGTAGTAAGACCCATTTCATTTCTAAAACCTTTTGGGCCTCTTGAGAGAGTGTAAGACCCATCCCTTTGTACAGAAAACAATTTTTGGGCCTCAGTCACTTGTATAAGTTCCTCTGTACAAATTCAAACAGTGCGCTCACTGATAAAACCCTGGGCCTCTCCTTGAGCTGTAAGCCCCAAAACTTTCTTTTTCAAAGCACTTTCTCCTTTGATTTTGAATATATTGTTGTTTTCAATCTTTCTTTGTTGAACAACTAACCAAACAGCATGGAAGCTCTACAACCGAGTAAGTGGTTATTGCTTTCATTTACCGCATTCATATACATATAACTGTATTGTGGGGCTGTTTCGCTGTAAGTCTTCTTTCATAAACTCATATCAACTGTGTAATAATAGTATAGATATTTCGAGTTTCCCCGGCAACTACGTCTAGAACTAGGTGACGCCGTTTCGTTTATTCGTAGAAATAGACAACTAGATCCCCCCAATAGGATCACCAGATACAGTCTTCTCTTCGGCTGTCCTCATTAGGAATTGTCAAGAAACTCTACTCCCAGAGATGAATGTATTCTCCGTGAATAGCATCTTTGGGTTTCTTCCAAATTCTCGAACTTTCCTGACTTGATATATTCCTCGTGAATAGCATTGCCTTGAATTTCTCGGAGTTTGGGGACCCACGGGCTTCTTAAAAGCATCAGCCTCTTCTTGGGCATCGTACAAGGACCCACAGGCTTCCTAAAAGCAACCCCGCCTCCTCTTGGGCTTAGTACAAGAACCCTACGGCTTCTTAGAAGTATTCACAGCCTCCTCTTAGGCTTCGTATAATGATCTCTTCCTCCGGGAATGATAGCCTTCTCTTGGGCTTAGTACAAGGACCGATCGGCTTCTTAAAAGTTTCCAACCTCCTCTTGGGCTTCGTACAAATTGTCCCGACGACCTCCTAGAGGTATAGGAACAGAACTTAGTCATTTACATAGAACAGTCCTTTCATATAGTCTACTACTGTTTCTCAAAGCATAGTACAAAAGATGAAACTCTAGACACGGACAGTCTAATCTCCTTGAGTCTCAAAGACATTCTCAAGTGACCCCTTCGTTAAATAGGAAGGAAACCCGTAGACTCGGACAGTCTCAATACCCTTCGGATTTCCCGCTTCCTTAAAGAATAGGAATAACCCGGATCCTTGAATCAAATCCATGAGTACAGTGTTGCTCATATAAGAACTGATTTTCTCTTTAAAATCAGTATACTGGACCTGTCACTTAACTGACACAGTAACCCTAGCCTTCTCTTGGGCTTTATACAATGATTCTCCCCAGCGGAGTCAAACAACGTTTAGCCTCTCTCTCGGGCTATGTACGAGACACATAAAGAGACTCCCTCGTTTAGTCAATCACCCTTTCGCCTCCATCTTGGGCTTTATACGAGATACAAAAAGGTTCTTATTGAGCCAAACAAATTTTTGCCTCCATCTCGGGCTTTGTACGAGATACAAAAACTCTCTTGTTGAGTCAAATAGCCTCCATCTCGGGCTTTATACGAGATACCAAAAGATTCCCTCGTTGAGTCAAAACCTTTTAGCCTCTCTCTCGGGCTTTGTACGAGACACATATTAGCCTCCTCTTAGGCTTTGTATAAGAAAACCACTGGTTAATCCAATTAACCTTTTAGCATCAAAGCTGTGCCTCGTTCACAGTACACAAACATCAACAACTTCTTCCCCTTTGTCTAATTGCTGTAAGCGGCAAGCCTCTGGATCATCTACATCCATGCCACTGTCCCTCTTTTAGCATGAGAAATTCCTAAGGAAAGATAGCATTGCTCTACACTGAGTTAAAGTCTTCTCCTTCAGGTTAAAACCCCCTATAAAGGAAATTATGGCATTGCTAGGATTCGCATATCCCGGTTAAAGTAATTCTCCTTTATAACCAGTCACCCAACAGTTGTGACAGACAAACCCTTCTTTAGAGATGACAAATTCTCTCTAAAGTCGAGGTCCTTCAGCTTCACGTCTTGGGCTTTGAACAAGACACAAATAATCCTTTCAGCTTCACATCTTGGGCTTTGAACAAGATACAATCTACCATTTCGCTTCACGTCTTGGGCTTTGAACAAGACACCAAAAACCAATTTCCTCCCATAGAATAGGAGGAACTACGAACGCTCTGATTTCCCTATTTCGGTAAACGGGAATACGTAGGCATAAGATCGAAAGAAAAGATTTTAGCGAGCACACTAAACAAAAACCCGAAATCCCATATCTCCATCAATCAAAAGCAGTAATTCAAAAAGCACCAGTCCTAATATCCTAATCCTTGTTCCCCGCCAGAAACCTTCTGTCTAGAAAGAAAACAGTATTGGCAAAAATACAAATAACCAGTACAAAGGCCCCCCCACATTGATAGGATTCGTAACCTAACAGACCGCTGTTTAAACTCAGTATGCAAAGCAGGGTTAATTGGAGACATCTATTTCCCTTCCTTCATCAGCTTCAATAGGATAAAATATGAATCGACCTGTAGTAAACTCAACCGCAGAGAGCGACCAGCGCTTAAGAACCGCGTCCAAAATCGCTCGCTACAGAAAAAATGGCGCCCACCGTGGGGCCGGTTCTTTCTTTCTTACAATTTTAACCTTGGGTAAGTCATTTTCATGGCGGTGGCCGCCAACAGAAAAATGGCGCCCACCGTGGGGCATTTCAAAGTTAGATCTAGGCACGGTCTTCCTTTTCATCTCTTGTGTGAATACCACAGATTGGGGCTTCCGTCGGGGAACCCAATTTCTGTCAGGAACTTAAGATTCATAGCTTTAAAGGTCTAGGATGTTTAGGACAAATATATATACTGCTTTTCCTAATTGCTATACGTGTTTATTTTTCTGCTAATGGGAATGCGTGTGATGCCGCATGTGGAAAGATTGAGTATACACTTAAGATAAGTGATGGCGACGAGGTCGACCATCAACCTCAGTGGAGGCTGACCAATGCAACCCATTCTCTCTCCTAGACAATGGGCCGATTGTTAAGTCTGAGAAGCTGAGGAGCCAAACCCTTTCGTAGTGCGGAAACTATCGGAAATAGTTGTTATGCGATACTACCCTCATTTGAGGCTGGTGATCTAATCTCGGTGAATGGCACTTACTCTAAGATTGCTCTACAACTCGCTGGCGATCCACTTGTTGTTTTGCTTTCCTGGGAGGAGCTGATGATAATGAGTACAGGTACAAAAATCTCCCTAGTATAAACCTTTGGGATGGGTAGAGCCTTGACTTCATGACAACGACCCTTTGACCCCATGTTTTTTCTATGTTTTTGTGTGCTGCATTCATGCATTCATTTAAAAAACATTAAAACATTCAGAAAAAATTTCTCTTCTAGTCTCTGTTTTTCAAATTAAACTAAGACTGTGATTGCAAATATCAGAGAAGAGGATTACGCTAATGGATTTTGGTAGAAGGAGAACTCACCAGTATACCTTCAAGGTTCCAAAACTAGAGGATTTGAGAAGGTTAGCGAGGATGATCACTAACCCAGAGGCTTTTAGAGCCAAGCACGGAGGTCTGCTAGCACTGTTAAGAGTCCATGTGATTGAGGGAATCATGGATACGCTCATTCAGTTTTATGATCTGGTTTATCACTGTTTCACATTCCCGGATTACCAGCTTGCACCAACGCTGGAGGAGTATTCTCATCTGACCGATCTACATATCACCGATCGAGCTCCATTTTCTGGACTGGAAGAAATTCCAAAGAATCAGACCATTGCAAGAGCAATTCATTTGGATGAGTCTGAAGTTAGGACTCACCTAACCACTAAGGGTGGCATCCAAGGTTTGCCAGCCCAGTTCTTGACAAAGAAAGCCCTGTATTTTTCCAGTATAGGAAACGTGACTGCTTTTGAAAGCATCTTTGTCTTGCTCACCTACGAGTTATTTTTGTTTCCCAACATTAATAATTTCGTCGATATTAACTCCATTAAGGTTTTTCTCATTGGAAACCCTGTGCTGACTTTGCTCGCAGATGCGTATCATTCTGTACACTTAGGAAATTTGTACAGCGGAGGGGAGATCACATGATGTGTACCTCTGCTTTACAAATGGTTTATCTCTCACTTGCCCAAGTCTGCTGCTTTTTGGGATTGCAAGAGTGCCTTACGTTGGTCGCAGAAGATCATGTCTCTCACCAACTCTGACATAGATTGGTGCAATAGGATCTATGATGGAATCAGGATCATTGACCGTTGTGGAAACTTCCCCAAAGTACCCCTCATAGGAACTAAGGGAGGAATCAACTACCATTCGATATTGGTTCGTCGTCAATTTGGATACCCGATGAGACACATCCCACTAGGTGTTCATCTGGAAGGTCTTTTCTTCAAAGAAGGAGAAAACGACTGAGCACTAAAGATGGAAATAGTACAAGCTTGGGAGCATGTTCATAAGAAAGGACGAGAGTCTCTAGGAAAACCGGACTGTGTCTCGGTGGAGCCTTATCTCCATTGGGTATAAACTAGAGCTCTCAAGCTAAAGATGCCTTATCCTCGTTACGTGATTCTTCCGCCAAAGGAATCTGTCATGTACTTCATGACGGAAACTGAAAAGCTTCAGGTTACACTCAATAAAGTTCAAAAGGAGAGAAGGTCTTGGAAGAACAAGTACCGCACCCTCGATGTAGAGTGCATCAAAATACAACAATTACTAAAAGAGAAAGATGCTCTGATTGAAATTTTGGAGCAACATACTGTAGATAATCAGGATGACCAAAGGAATTTGCTCGCTCCTTTCACCTGGCAAAGGAATGACAACCCGGCAACGACCCAAGAGCCCCAGTCAAAGAAAAGGAAGATACCAGAATCAGCACCCGATTTCTCTTCAGAGAGGACTCGAGACCCATTAGTTTAGGTTTCTGTTTCCGCACCTTGTAATCTACTGTATTTCCATTTCTGTAATCCTTTGAATTTCAATAAAAAGGGGTTTCCCCACCGTTTGATATTCTCAATCTAATTGTCGAAGTTTATTTTGATTAAATGTTAAACAATTAATATAATCATTGCATTCATCATTCTCACATCGCGTATTCTTCTTACCTACGAATCTCACATTTGTGTCTCGGTTCTAGAGTCAAATTGTCTCATTCGTATAATACTCGGGTCAATTGTCAGAAAAAGATGGATGATCTTGAGGAAGAAAACAAAGAGTTGAAGGAAGAGATCGACACTCTGAGAGAGGATATGAGAAAGCTTCGTAGCGACATGCAAGCCATGGCAGAAGCTCAGCTACAAAGGACTGTGATCTCAGAGATCACCTCAACGCCCATAGTGGAGAAGTATGATCCTAGGTATCAAATACAGAAAGATCTTCCTTAGGGCATGCCTATTAACTATATCCCGGAAGGATATGTTCCGCCGATCACTGAGGATCAAGGAATCACAACAGAAGCCACTGGGCCTGAAGGTTACAAACTTCGGGAAAGCGAAGATGCCAGGGGCATACTGAAGACTCCTGAAGGTTACAAACTTCGGGAAACGCCAAGACTCACTGCCGTAGTCACGGTACCACCCCCTGTGGTGCACACTGTCCCGGAAGGACAGATTCCACAGACACCTTCTGGTAAGAAGGAAACTATGTTTGACATAATGGAGGAATTCCAGGAGCAGTTCTTGGAAATGCAGAAGGAACTGCAAGCCATTCGCGGTCAGGATCTATTTGGAAAGGACACCGCAGACCTCTGCTTGGTCCCAAATGTGAAAGTTCTGCACAAATTTCAAGTGCCCGACTTTGAAAAGTACAAGGGTAACTCTTGCCCTCAAAGCCATCTGGTGATGTACGCTCGGCGGATGTCAGCCCAGACGGAGAATCAGGACCTACTGATTCACTACTTCCAGGATAGTTTAACCGGTGCCGCACTCAAATGGTACATGGGTTTAAACCGTACTACGATCAGTACATTCAGAGATCTTGGTACTTCCTTCGTCCAACAATACAAATACAATTTGGACATGGCACCCGACAGAGATCAACTCAGATCGATGTCGCAAAAGGACAAGGAAACCTTTAAGGAGTATGCTCAAAGGTGGTGTGACGTTGCCGCTCAAATTTGTCCACCTTTTGAGGAAAAAGATATGACAAAGATCTTCTTAAAGACCTTAAGCTCATTTTACTATGACCGAATGGTTGCCAGTGCGCCTAGTGATTTCACCGAAATGGTCGGCATGGGCGTACGTCTTGAGGAAGCCGTCCGAGAAGGACGTTTGGTAAAAGACACTGGATCGACGAGCGGTACTAAAAAATATGGTAGTACTCTCCCAAAGAAAAGAGAGCAAGATATTGGGAATATCTCTCTCAGAAAACAAAGGCGTCGGTATCAACCAGTAGCAGCTGTGACTCCTGCTATCAACCCTGCGCCTATTCCTACGTATCAACCTCAGGTTGCGCAGAGCTGACCTGATCAGCAAAGGACACAACAGCCTCTTCAGCAGGCTCGTCCTCCATACAACAACAACCGTACAACACAACCATCAGGGTTTGATCCTATACCCGTAACATACGCAGAGCTGTTTTCATTACTACTGGCTAAGGGGCACATTCAGACTAAATCTCCTCTTACAGTACCGGAAAATCCACCTTTTTGGTTTAAGGTGGATCAAACTTGCCCTTATCATCAAGGAGGATCTGGGCATAACATAGAGACTTGTCTCAATTTCAAGTCCGACGTGCAAAAACTTGTTAGGAGCGGGGTCTTATCCTTCAAGGATACAAATCCTAATGTTCTTACGAACCCGCTGCCTCAACATGAGAAAGCTGCAGTCAATTTGATAGAAGGAGAGACTAACGATGTCTATCAAATTCACGATGTACTCTTGTTGAAAACCAATCTGGTCAAGATGCATTGTAGACAGAGTGGATATGGCCATGTGCCACCTCATAACTATCATCAGTGTGATATCTGCTCTAAAAACAATCAAGGATGTTCTGTAGTGCAAGCAGCTCTACAGGAACAAATGGATCTCGGATGGATCCAAGAGCACCGAGTTCGTGGAGTTAACATGGTCTATAAGAATTCTAACGTCATTCAGAACCACGATATCCGTGCAATGAATGTCAACTTGGTGGCGATGCACTCAAGGCAAAGCTGGTATCATAATCTGCCGCGGCACGATTACAGTTCTTGTCTGACTTGCTCGGTAAACAAACAGGGTTGCTCTTTTGTACAAGAAGCCTTCCAGCGTCAGATGGATCATGGATGGATCCAAGACTACCATGATAGGAACTCCTATCAGATCAACATGGTTCAGATCTTCGATATTCGCTTGATGAATACCAACCTGGTAGAGTTACATGCTGAACAGGTCCGACTCAGATTCTTAATATCACATGACTATCAAAGCTGTAAAGCAGGTTGCGAAAACGATCGAGGTTGTACCCTTGTCCAGGAGGCACTTCAGCACTTGTTAAAT
Source organism: Lathyrus tuberosus (assembly GCA_022829125.1). NCBI lineage: Eukaryota > Viridiplantae > Streptophyta > Magnoliopsida > Fabales > Fabaceae > Lathyrus > Lathyrus tuberosus. Next base: position 2,104,102 of record JALAZF010000463.1, on the reverse strand, counting down.
CACTGGTGGATGCCAATTTATATGGATGAAGATACTCAGCAAATTAGTATCAGTAACAGGAATCCTACTCGTCGTCAAAGTCAGGATGTCCGATCAGTGGAAGCTAACCTAGTGAGGTTACATTGTATTCAGAGTGGGCGTGGCCAGGTGCCACCACACAACTATGAACGTTGTGGCGTCTGTTCGGAAAGTAACCAAGGGTGTTACTTTGTGAGAGCAGCTCTTCAGGGTCAGGTCGATCGTGGAGAAATTCGTCCATATCCGGGTGCTGGACCCATCAACTGGACGCCGAACTACCTTGCCGAGCAAGTTAAGGATGTTGTCACGATCTCTGGTCATCACAGGACCAGGGATGTTTTTGCCATCATCCCTCTACTTGACGAATCTAAAGTTCCCAACCGGGAACGGATCGAGATTAATTATGATGGTCAGAAAAATCAGAAGGTTCCCGTAGTCATTTATCTGCCAGGACCAACACCGTATGAATCAACTAGGGCAATCCCTTACAAATACGGTGCAACGACAGTTGAAAATGGAAAGGAAATTCCATGACCCTCCGTCGTGAATATTACAGACATCAGTCGTGTAACACGGAGTGGTAGAATCTTCAACCGAGGGGTTGGGGAACTTAACAAGGAAAAGGAACTTCAGACGAAAACTCCTGATCCACCAGTCGGTCAATCCAGTAATCCCGACCTTTCGAAAAATAATGATGGGATGCTGAAGCTCATCCAAAGGAGTGAATACAACATTGTTGATAAGCTATTATAGACTCCTTCAAAGATCTCTGTGTTATCACTGCTACTCAGTTCAGAAGCGCACAGGGAGGCTCTACAGAAAGTCTTGGAGCAAGCCTTTGTGGAACAGGATGTAACAATTAGACAGTTCGATAGCATTGTCTCAAACATCACTTCCTGCAATAATTTGGGATTTAGTGATGAGGAATTACCCGAAGAGGGTCGCCGTCATAACATGGCGCTCAATATCACAGTTAACTGCCAGGACGATGTTTTAGCCAACGTACTGGTAGACATAGGGTCAGCCCTGAATGTTATGCCGAAGTCTACTTTGATGCAATTATCATTCAAAGGCCCTCCGATGAGAATCAGCGAGGTCGTCGTCAAAGCGTTCGACGGATCCAGAAAAATAGTTATCGGCGAAGTTGATCTTCCCATAACTATTGGTCCTCACACTTTCCAAGTCACTTTCCAGGTCATGGACATCCGGGCAACATACAGTTGTTTATTAGGAAGACCTTGGATACATCAAGCTGGAGCGGTCACTTCGACCCTCCACCAAAAGCTAAAGTTCGTCAAGAACGATCAACTTGTCACAGTTTGTGGGGAACAAGCCTTGCTCGTGAGTAACTTGTCATCATCTGCTAGTATACAACCCGAGGAGGTTATTGGAACTCAGTTCCAAGCACTGTCGGTGAGCAAGAACAATCAGTTTAAAGGAGGAACCTCGATTTCCTCATACAAATATGCTATCAAAGCGGTCGAGAGTACCGATACAACAGGATGGGGACAACTTGTCATTCCTATTGACAATAAAACAAAGAAGGGTCTTGGTTTTTCTGCAACCTGTACCCAGACAGCTGCCAATGATGAAAGTCTTCATCCCCTTCAAAACTTCTTCCACAGTGGAGGTTTCCTTCACCCAGTGTCTCAAGTAGTACATGCTATCAATGAGGAAGATCCCTCTAACCCAGATGAAGAATGGAAATCCTATCTTAATGAGGACGGTTATATGTCTCAGGAAGAGGTGCCTACACCATTTTGCTATCCCGCACAGAGTCTGAGATTTATACCAAGGTCAGACGTCGAAATGATATATGGAGATTGTGATCCGGAAGGATGTCGTGCTCCGCCAAATTCATTAGAGGAGGACACTCTGATGAAAGACAACTTTGACCACGATTACTATGGTACAATGGATGGTCTGCCAATGTGGCAGCCTTACCCAGGAAACTTGGGGCAAGAAAGTCAGCCGAACAATGAAAATCAGCTGAGCATCATCGAACAGAATACATGTGTCCCCACCATGTCATGGGATCAACACTCAGGTCATTCAGAAACTACTCAACATGAAGATGAATTTGCAACGTTTGCCGGACTTGAATTCATCAACTATGCTTTTCCCGAGGTCAACGTCATCGAGAGAGATGACTCCTCCAATTCCAAAGAAGTGTGCGACACCTTGGGACAACCGAGTGGAAAATACGACTATATGGTCAAGTACACTGCGCCCGAAAGCTCTCGTATCAGGCTCGAAGACATCCAGTCAACTGGATGGGGAGATACAGCTGAGAGCACAAATGCTATGCAAAATGCAACTGAGGAATTCTCCTACGACAATTTTGCCTGGGAGACAGATTCCAATGATCCTGCTCCACCAGAAATCAGCGTTATTTCTGAAGACAAATCAAGTAAGGTGCCAGACTTTGTGATTCACCGAGGAGTTCGTCGCCAATGGGTTGTCGTTGATGCTTCGAAGGTCGTTCATCAGTCAAAGTGATTGCCGTCTTTTAACCTTTCACCCTGCCCAGGTGAAACGGATGTTTTGATAGGGCTCGCTTTCTGTAAATTTTCCCTCTTCGCTTTGCCCAAAGCGACAAAGTTTTGTTTTATAGGGCTGTAGTTTCAAGAGTCGACTTGTTCATTAATAAAATAAAGTCGTTCTGTAATTTCCGCATTAATTGCTATTTTCTCTTTTTGCTTTTTTAGAAAATGGTAATTCTAAAAAACAATTCGATAATAAAAACAAGCAGTAATAAAATAAATACACTGCACACACTTGAATTTTCTCTATCTCTTCTAAACACGAATCATCACGTCATGCAGATTGCTTGTTTTAAACCCAGTTGAAACATACGATCCGATGCCTTCTCCCAACTTTGAGTTCCCGGTATTCGAGGCTGAAGAAGAAAATGACAACGAAATTCCCGAAGAGATCTCCTGACTACTCAGACAAGAGGAAAGGTCCATTGAACCTCACAAAGAGCCGTTGGAAACGGTAAACTTGGGTTCAGAGCAAGAGAGAAAAGAAATCAGGATTGGGGCACTTCTCAGTCCAATTGCCAGAGAGGGTTTGATAAAGCTTCTCAGAGAATTTCCAGATGTATTCGCTTGGTCCTATCAGGATATGCCAGGGTTGGATACCAGCATCGTGGAACATCACTTACCGTTAAGATCGGAATGTCCGCCAGTAAAGCAAAGGTTGAGACGCACTCACCCGGACATGGCCATCAAAATCAAAGAGGAGGTGCAGAAACAGATTGACGCAGGTTTCCTCGCCACATCAGAATATCCTCAATGGTTAGCCAACATCGTACCCGTCCCCAAAAAGGACAGAAAGGTCAGAATGTGTGTTGATTACAGGGATCTGAACAAGGCTAGTCCAAAGGATGACTTTCCTTTACCACACATTGACATGTTGATAGACAGTACAACAAAGTTCAAAGTTTTCTCCTTCATGGATGGATTCTCGGGCTATAACCAGATCAAAATGGCGCCGAAAGACATGGAGAAAACTTCGTTCATTACCCCATGGGGTACCTTTTGTTACAAGGTAATTCCGTTCAGTTTGAAGAACGCCGGGGCAACCTATCAAAGGGCCATGACTACTCTGTTTCATTACATGATACACAAAGAAATCGAGGTATATGTCGATGATATGATTGCTAAATCTAGAACAGAAGAAGAGCATGTGACCCACCTGTCAAAACTATTCGAGCATCTGAGAAAATACAAACTCCGCTTGAATCCCAATAAATGCACGTTCGGTGTCCGTTCAGGGAAACTACTAGGGTTCATCGTCAGCCAGAAAGGAATTGAGGTTGATCCTGACAAGGTCAAGGCCATTCAAGAAATGCCTTCTCCGAAAACTGAAAAACAAGTCAGAGGATTCTTGGGACGTTTGAACTACATCTCCAGATTCATATTCCTTATGACCGCCACGTGTGCACCGGTTTTCAAATTACTCAGAAAGAACCAGGATTACGTTTGGTCAGAAGATTGCCAAACCGCCTTCGACAGTATTAAGGAATACCTGTTGAATTCGCCGATTCTATCACCTCCAGTGGAAGGAAGGCCACTGATCATTTACCTCACAGTTCTAGAGGACTCAATGGGATGTGTACTTGGCCAACAAGACGAAACTAAACGGAAAGAGTCTGCCATTTACTATCTAAGCAAGAAATTCACCGACTGCGAAACTCGGTACACGATGCTTGAGAAAACTTGCTGTGCTTTGGCTTAGGCAGCCAAACGTCTTCGTCAATACATGATTCGTCATACTACTTGGTTGGTCTTCGAAATGAATCCAATCAAGTACGTTTTCGAAAAACCTACTCTTATGGGAAGGATTGCCCGTTAGCAAATGCTGTTATCAGAATATGACATAGAGTACCACGCTCAGAAAGCCGTTAAGGGAAGTATTTTAGCCGATCATTTGGATCATCAACCGATTGACAATCAAGAACCAATCGGGTTTGACTTCCCAGATGAAGATGCCATGTATCTAAAAATGAAAGATTGCGATGAACCGTTACCCAGTGAAGGGCCAGAACCAGGTTCCCAATGGGGACTTATCTTTGACGGAGCAGTTAATCATTATGAAAACGGAATTGGGGCAATCATTGTTACCCCTCAGGGTACCCACATTCCTTTCACTGCCAGACTTACGTTTAAATGTACAAACAACGAGGCTGAATACGAAGCTTGTATTATGGGTCTCGAGGAAGCGATTGATTTAAGGATCAAAAACTTGGACGTATATGGCGACTCAGCCTTGGTTATCAATCAGATAAAAGGAGATTGGAACACATACCAATCAGGATTAATTCCTTACAAAGACTATGCAAGAAGGTTGTTACCTTTCTTCAACAGAGTCGAGTTTCATCACATCCCTCGTGATGAGAATCACATGGCTGATGCATTAGCCACTATCTCTTCCATGATTAGTGTAGGTCAATGGAACGACTTACCTAAGATCGACATAATGCACCTTGAACGGCCCGCCTACATCTTCGCGATTGAAGCAGTCATAGACAACAAACCTTGGTATCACGATATCAAATGCTTCCTTCAGAAACAAGAGTACCCATCTGGGGCACTCAGAAAAGACAGGAAAACCCTCAGAAGATTGGCTGAAAGCTTCTTCCTGAGCGGTGACACTCTCTATAAGAGAAATTTTGACATGGTCTTGCTCCGATGCATAGACAGACCAGAAGCAGACATGCTGATGAAAGAAATTCATGAAGGATCCTTTGGCACTCATGCCAACGGACACACAATGGCGAGAAAAATTTTGAGAGCAGTGTATTACTGGTTGACCATGGAATCCGACTGCTACAAGTACATGAGGAGGTGTCACAAGTGTTAGATATACTCCGACAAAATTCATGTACCGCCATCGCATCTCAAAGTTCTTTCTTCCCCATGGCCTTTTTCCATATGGGGAATCGACATGATTGGCATGATTGAGCCCAAGGCTTCAAACGAACATCGGTTCATCCTGGTAGCCATTGACTATTTCACCAAGTGGGTCGAAGCAGCTTCATTCGCCAATGTTACCCGACAAGTGGTGGTCCGATTTATCAAAAACAATATCATCTGCCGTTATAGTGTTCCAAGCGAGATCATTACTGATAATGGATCTAACTTGAACAACAAGATGATGAAAGAGTTGTGCACTGAATTCAAAATTGAACACCATAACTCATCTCCCTACAGACCCAAGATGAACGGAGCGGTAGAAGCGGCTAACAAGAACATCAAGAGGATTGTTCAAAAGATGGTTGTAACCTACAAAGATTGGCACGAGATGCTACCCTTTGCTCTTCACGGTTATCGCACATCTGTCCGCACTTCAACAGGGGCTACCCCTTTCTCTCTAGTATATGGCATGGAAGCAGTGCTCCCCATAGAAGTAGAGATCCCGTCAATTCGAGTATTGATGGAAGCTAAGCTCACCGAAGCTGAATGGTGTCAAAGTCGACACGAAGAACTGAATCTGATCGAAGAAAAGAGAATAACGACACTATGCCACGGTCAGTTATATCAACAAAGAATGAAGAGGGCGTTTGACAAAAAGGTTCGACCTCGTGTCTTCAGAAAAGGAGACCTCATGCTCAAGAAGATACAATCATTTCTCACTGATTCGCGAGGCAAGTGGACTCCAAATTATGATGGCCCCTATGTGGTTACGAAAGCTTTCTCAGGCGGCGCCTTGAGACTTGCAACCATGGACAGAGAGGAATTTGCCTACCCCACGAATGTTGATGTAGTCAAGAAATACTTCACCTAAACTAAAAAAAAAACGTCTCAGTGGATTGAAAACCCGAAAGGGCGGTCCAGGCAAAAGTTAGAGACATGAAAAAAATCATCCCGATGGATTGGAAACATCATAGTACAATCCAGGCAAAAATTAGGGATAATGGCAAGTAACTATGTTCAACAGAGGCAAATCCCTCAGCAGCAGTTACATCATCCATCGGAGGAAAACTCCAGTCAAGGTCATCTTCGACAGAAGTTCAGGATGTCCCGAATTCAAAGTTGGTAGAAGGATAATGATCGTTATGTTTCAACGTAGCCCTTTTCCCTGTAAATTACCATTTTCAAACTTTGTATATACTCTTTGGAATCACGCGTTTGGCTGATCTCCATCTTATTAATAAAATTAGAGCCCTTGTGCTTTTGTTTGTAATTCTTATTTGTTTTAGCTTTATAGAACGACATTTTAACATGATCAACGATTCTTGAAATGAAACAAAAATGAATTTACTTGTTAAAACTTTCTCTGCTTTTTTTAAAAATAAGAGATGGCAATTTCTTTTGACTGTTAAACATCGAAAGAACATCAATCGCGTCTCCAAAGGTATTCGAACCTCAAAGTGCAGAATCAAAGTACTCCTTCTAACCCAGTACGCCTGAATGAAGGGATCAACTGTGTCAGAGACCTTGTTTCGTCTGACACGCTTCGGCCGAGTTCTCATCTCCTAAGCCCGATCAACATAGCTCCCAATAGGGACTATCTCTCCTAAGCAAGGAGGAATTGCTATTCTGAACCAGCGGTACTTCTTCGCCCCGCGATGGTCGAGTATCCAGTCGTGTTCGCCTATCAGTTTGTATGTCGCGTCAGTCTTGTCAGCATAAACATACATGCATCATGCATTATTGATTTGCATTCACATTTCATATTGCATCACTATCACTCTAGTTGGTCTTGTCCCCTAGTGATAAAAGTCCTCTCAATCGAGTTGTCGACCCCTTTCCTCGTCAGGAAGTGTTACGTCTGAACAATCTCTCTCCTCCAGTTTTATTTCTGGATTGAAGTTGGGTCCTCGACCACTTTGATAACTTGAACCTCTGAAAAGCCAGAGAAAACGTTCAACAAACATCACTCTTCGCCATTGAAGATGATATCCTTGCTTTCCCGAATTAAGGAAAATCCACAGAGAAAGCCTCCTAATCAAAGATTCAGCAGTATAGCTGCCTTTCTTCGAAAGACCACTGATGAAAAGGTCATCGGCAAATCAAAATTAGATCACATCATATGGCATTTGTCCGAGAATATCTCCGAGAAAAGTATGATGTAAAGACCCCAAGCGAAGGCAGTCTCTCAAGAGACTCGTTTTCCCCAGTAGATTTAACAAATGGCGTCTCCAACAGAGAAGTTTGTGCAACTCTACAACTAAGACGACTGGGTTCTCCAGCAAGTCTGACATCAAAGCTTTTTCCATCAAATGGCATCTCCCCAGGAAAACTCGGCGAGAAGTTTGAAGGAAATCCGCTACAAATAGAATTCCTTGTCAATAAAGTTTATTGACAAAAGAAACTGAGACCAGTTCCTTAGTAAGAAACCAGGATCGAGGGGAAGTTTAAATCAGCAACTGAGACCAATTCCTTGGTAAGAAACCAGGAACGGGGGGGGGGGGGGGGGGAGGTTGACAAAAGAAAACTGAGACCAGCTCCTTGGCTGAAGACCAGGATCGAGGGGAAGTTTACCTTTTCTAAGCATCTTCGCTTAGCTAAAGAAGATGAATGCGTAAGCTACCATTCATAACCACCATCAAAATTTCGGGTATTCCGATATTTAATCCTCTTGCACCCCGAATGCCTGAATACCTTCGTCATACACACCTTCGGGTCCAAGAAGATTAAATAGGGGCATCTGTCATACCCCAAATTTTGACCACTAAGATTCCCATCATTGTGAAAATCATCATCACAGTATGGAGGAACCATCATGCTTCATCAGCCTCCCCAAAGATGGGTGAGCATTCACTACAATCAAAATTAGGGTTTCAAGCCCTTTCAGAGCCTTAGGCAAAGGATCAATCAAGGAATGACATGATCTTCAACTTGTCTAACCTCTCAAATATCCACAATGGATCAAAAGGACTCCCACTTCAAAGATCAAGCACAAGGCTGCTCCCTTTTAGGTGGATCAAGTCTCAAGATCGCCAGTATCAACAAATTAGGGTTTTGGTCGACCAGGGCCTCAAGATGAAAAATTTCATCTGGACACAAGCCAAAGATCCAAAACACAACCCAATATACTCCATGGAACCTCATGGACCCAATCATCAAGTCAATTTTGCCTCAGGGGTTGCACTCATCAAAAATCAGGAATTAGGGTTTCTTGACCTAATTCACCCCTAAGTTGACTTTTGGGACAAATCATGAACCAAGACCTCAAGAGAGGGTTTGAGGGTCTCTAATATACCATATTGATCCATTTGGAACAATGGATTAATCCAAGAAGCTTGAGCAACAAGTCTCAATTTCATCTGCACCACAATTAGGGTTTCGCGAGAAAAGTCAACTGTAACTTTGACTTTTGACCAGGACATGCTCCCAAACCCTAAGACATGATTCAATATACCCTATGACACCCATGGAACATGTCCATCAAGTTTGATTTAGGTCAAGGACATGATTTCCTGAAGAATTGCACAGTTTGGATTTCATCTGATAAAAAGTCAACTGTGCACAAAAGTCAACTTTTTTGAGATTTTTCACCAAAATAGATTTTTAACCCTAAAATGATGTTAATGTATGATTTGAATCATCATTCATCAAGAAAAATCAAGAAAAGTTGGATAACTTGTAAAAGGGGTAACCATAAAAAACTTAGAAAATTTTCTAAGTTAAAAATAAAGTGGCTAGGGTACCAACTTTGGAGGATCATAACTCCTAAACCACAAAGCCATTTTTTTCCCATCCAAAGATGGATTTGTAGCCCTCATTACCCTCTACAAAAACTTCAACTAGACCTAAGTCTAATTCATTAAGGATTTTGAGTTATGGAGTGATCAAAATTAAGAAAAGTCACTTTGTTCCAACACGTAGTGAAAATTTCACTAAGTCAGATTTTACCCTACTTTTTGCCAAATGTAGGGGGATTTTTCACTTGGATTCAAAAGAGATCAAAACCAAACATGTTCAAACAGTTATTGTATCATGTAAGGGCTTTCCAAAATGGCCAAGAACATTGCCAAATCCATTTGAGTCATGAGATATGACATTGGCAAGTTGCCTTGCTGAAATCTGTCAAAGGCAAGGCAGAATTTGCAATTTTGCTCGATTTTCCAAAATCAGCCAAATTCAAATGCTCCTATCCACTTGGACACCTCAGAGGATTGAATCTAAAGGGGACAATCACTGAGCCAAGCCTCCAAAGTCCATGGAACAAGAAATAGCATGTTGAACCTAGAATGGCCAAAATAGGGACAAGACTCCAAATTTGGATTGAAGCATTCAATGGAAGCATCAAGGTGGCATGGACTGAGCCATTCTCATCTGAAATCAGTCAAGACTTATCCAAGACCAAGGGAACCAAAGCTCTGTGCCCTAACCTCTAGTCAATGGCTAGAGGAGACTTGGATTTTCATTTGCCAACATTGGCCAAACCTACTTACCAGTTGCCATTCACTATTCCTTGCAAAACAAACTTGATCTACTATAAATAGAGCTCAATTGTGATCAGTTTGAGTACACCAAAGCCATCTAACAGATGCTTTCCTCAAAATCTCTTTCTCTTGGCAAAAATGCCTTTCTTAGCAAGGTAGCTATCGAGTTTTGAGTTTGAGAGCTTTTCCAATCAAACCAATCACTCACACACCTCACATACATCATATAAAAGTGATCCAAACACTCACATAACATCTGGAACACAGATTTCACAAAATCACCAGCCAATTGCTCAAGTTCTTGACAGTTTTGCAGTTGAGGTGCCATCTTCAACTCCAAACCATTTCAATCCATTCCAAGCACTCAGACCCATCACTTGGCAACTAGGGAAGCTATCCACATCATTGGAACCAAGCTGTAACACCTCCAACACAAATCACGATCACCAGCTGCATGTGGTAAGCATGAGCTCTTCTAACTCTATGATCCACACAATTTTTGTTGCACAATAATTTGGCCATATGTTCATAATCATGCATGGAATGTTTTCCCTCAATTAATTGCATTGTTTGAATCGTGTATCAAAAATCCTAGCCTTCATGCAGAAATTAGGGTTCTTGAGGATTTTTCGTGATTTCTTGTTATATGTTTAATTTAAATGAAATTAATTGACATAGACATGATCGTGAGGTTGAGACGAGCATAATGATATGTGGATTGCATGTTATAATCAAGTATTCAGTGAGATTGAGGAGAAAATGCAAATCAGCCAAACCCAGAACACGCGCGTGTTCTTGGTGTGTTCTTGGCGCCATTTTTTGAATAATTCAAATATTTGAATTTTGTGATTTTATTTAATTGATTCAAAAATTAATTTCTCTCTGATTTTTAATGATTTTGAGTTGATTCTTTTTTTAATAATTCACAAAAATGTTAAATTATTTTATTTTCCCAAAAAATCCCAAAAATATTATTTATTACATATAATTGATATTTTTGCAAAGAATTAATATTTTAATTATTTTTGACATTTTAAATATTTTTTCTACATTGATTTTGCAACTTTTAATGCTTTCTAATTATTTTGTAGGTCAATACTTAATTTTTGAAGCATTAATCCAAGATCACAATTTTTTTTTCATTTGTTAAACAATTTTGATCATTTTAATTGAATTTGTATTCAATTAAATACATTTTTGAAAACAAATTAGGGTTCTTCGATTAATTCAACCCTCATAAATTTTCTTTAAACCTTTTGGGCCTCTATTAGAGTGTAAGACCCAACCCCCTTTGTTAAGAAAATATTTTGGGCCTCATTCGTTGTATAAGTCCCTCTGTACATTTTCAAATAAATGGCACAATCATCGCCTTTTGAAATGACCTTGGGCCTCTCCTTGAGATATAAGACCCATTCAAAACTCTTGGGCCTCTAATAGAGTGTAAGACCCAATCCTTTTTTGACCAAATCATTTTTGGGCCTCAGTGTATTGTATAAGTCCCGATACCGTCAAAAACAAACGGCGCGATCGTCGCCTTTTGAAAAATAACCTTGGGCCTACCCTCGAGTAGTAAGACCCATTTCATTTCTAAAACCTTTTGGGCCTCTTGAGAGAGTGTAAGACCCATCCCTTTGTACAGAAAACAATTTTTGGGCCTCAGTCACTTGTATAAGTCCCTCTGTACAAATTTAAACAGTGCGCTCACTGATAAAACCCTGGGCCTCTCCTTGAGCTGTAAGCCCCAAAACTTTCTTTTTCAAAGCACTTTCTCCTTTGATTTTGAATATATTGTTGTTTTCAATCTTTCTTTGTTGAACAATTAACCAAACAGCATGGAAGCTCTACAACCGAGTAAGTGGTTATTGCTTTCATTTACCGCATTCATATACATATAACTGTATTGTGGGGCTGTTTCGCTGTAAGTCTTCTTTCATAAACTCATATCAACTGTGTAATAATAGTATAGATATTTCGAGTTTCCCCGGCAACTACGTCTAGAACTAGGTGACGCCGTTTCGTTTATTCGTAGAAATAGACAACTAGATCCCCCAATAGGATCACCAGATACAGTCTTCTCTTCGGCTGTCCTCATTAGGAATTGTCAAGAAACTCTACTCCCAGAGATGAATGTATTCTCCGTGAATAGCATCTTTGAGTTTCTTCCAAATTCTCGAACTTTCCTGACTTGATCTATTCCTCGTGAATAGCATTGCCTTGAATTTCTCAGAGTTTGGGGACCCACGGGCTTCTTAAAAGCATCAACCTCCTCTTGGGCATCGTACAAGGACCCACAGGCTTCCTAAAAGTAACCCCGCCTCCTCTTGGGCTTAGTACAAGGACCCTATGGCTTCTTAGAAGTATTCACAGCCTCCTCTTAGGCTTCGTATAATGATCTCTTCCTCTGGGAATGATAGCCTTCTCTTGGGCTTAGTACAAGGACCGATCGGCTTCTTAAAAGTTTCCAGCCTCCTCTTGGGCTTCGTAGAAATTGTCCCGACGACCTCCTAGAGGTATAGGAACAGAACTTAGTCATTTACATAGAACAGTCCTTTCATAGAATCTACTACTGTTTCTCAAAGCATAGTACAAAAGATGAAACTCTAGACACAGACAGTCTAATCTCCTTGAGTCTCAAAGACATTCCCAAGTGACCCCTTCGTTAAATAGGAAGGAAACCCGTAGACTCGGACAGACTCAATACCCTTCGGATTTCCCGCTTCCTTAAAGAACAGGAATAACCCGGATCCTTGAATCAAATCCATGAGTACAGTGTTGCTCATATAAGAACTGATTTTCTCTTTAAAATCAGTATACTGGACCTGTCACTTAACTGACACAGTAACCCTAGCCTTCTCTTGGGCTTTATACAATGATTCTCCCCAGCGGAGTCAAACAACGTTTAGCCTCTCTCTCGGGCTTTGTACGAGACACATAAAGAGACTCCCTCGTTGAGTCAATCACCCTTTCGCCTCCATCTCGGGCTTTATACGAGATACAAAAAGGTTCTTGTTGAGCCAAAAGAATTTTTGCCTCCATCTCGGGCTTTGTACGAGATACAAAAACTCTCTTGTTGAGTCAATTAGCCTCCATCTCGGGCTTTATACGAGATACCAAAAGATTCCCTCGTTGAGTCAAAACCTTTTAGCCTCTCTCTCGGGCTTTGTACGAGACACATATTAGCCTCCTCTTAGGCTTTGTATAAGAAAACCACTGGTTAATCCAATTAACCTTTTAGCATCAAAGTTGTGCCTCGTTCACAATACACAAACATCAACAACTCCTTCCCCTTTGTCTAATTGCTGTAAGCGGCAAGCCTCTGGATCATCTACATCCATGCCACTATCCCTCTTTTAGCATGAGAAATTCCTAAGGAAAGATAGCATTGCTCTACACTGAGTTAAAGTCTTCTCCTTCAGGTTAAAACCCCCTATAAAGGAAATTATGGCATTGCTAGGATTCGCATATCCCAGTTAAAATAATTCTCCTTTATAACTAGTCACCCAACAGTTATGACAGACAAACCCTTCTTTAGAGATGACAAATTCTCTCTAAAGTCGAGGTCCTTCAGCTTCACGTCTTGGGCTTTGAACAAGACACAAATAAACCTTTCAGCTTCACATCTTGGGCTTTGAACAAGATACAAACTACCCTTTCGCTTCACGTCTTGGGCTTTGAACAAGACACCAAAAACCAATTTCCTCCCATAGAATAGGAGGAACTAAGAACGCTCTGATTTCCCTATTTCGGTAAACGGGAATACGTAGGCATAAGATCGAAAGAAAAGATCTTAGCGAGCACACTAAACAAAAACCCAAAATCCCATATCTCCATCAATCAAAAGCAGTAATTCAAAAAGCACCAGTCCTAATATCCTAATCCTTTTTCCCCGCCAGAAACCTTCTGTCTAGAAAGAAAACAGTATTGGCGAAAATACAAATAACCAGTACAAAGGCCCCCCACATTGATAGCATTCGTAACCTAACAGACCGCTGTTTAAACTCAGTATGCAAAGCAGGGTTAATTGGAGACATCTATTTCCCTTCCTTCATCAGCTTCAATAGGATAAAAAATGAATCGTCCTGTAGTAAACTCAACTGCAGAGAGCGACCAGCGCTTAAGAACCGCGTCCAAAATCGCTCGCTACAAGAACTCAACACTTAATAACAATAATTAAAATAGAAATATTAGTAAAATTAAAAACAGAAATTTTTTTACTGAAAAACAACATATATTACTAATAATAATAATAAAAATGTACTGGTATGAACACACCTACAAAGTCAAAGGTACCACCAAAAGGTACAAGTACATCCAAATATCCAATATAATCCACAAAGTGGATAGAGTACTTCAATAAAAACTGAAATAAAAACAAAATACAAGAAAACTTCACTTTGATGCTCAAAGGAAGTACACATCATCATCACAAAAAAAATCAGTCCTCCTCGGACTCTGAAGCATACACATTTGTCTCCTCCTTCTCTGAACCAGAACAAGAGCCAGATACCTCTACCTCAGCACCATCACCCTCCTCATCAGCATCATCATCAGCACCAGCTACATCCTCCCCCCTCCGAATACTGGCCTGGCCTCAGGCCAACCAGCATGTGCAAGGAACTGCTCCCTTGACATCATCGTACTCTCTGTGGCGGGATCCCGAATCTGCAGCTGTAGTACCTATATGGAGTCGCGTAAATAAGTCATGGCGCGCTGAGAAGCCGCCATCCAGTCCCAGTAGTACTGGCATATTTCCTGCTGATAAGGGTAAAAACTCTGAGACCCAGAACCAGAAACATCTCCACCCCTTCTGCTAGCGTCAGCACCAGTACCCGGCGTCTCACCCCTTGTCCCCTTTGGTTTGCAGAATTTGTCGACATATCGATCATCAATAGCCGGCGGGATAGTGACATGGCGGCGTGTAGTGTAACACCCCATTTTAATTATTTAAACGTCGTGTGTCATTTTGAATTGTTTGGCTTTGTTGAGGGTGTGTGTTTGAGTGCGTAGGGATAATAATAATATAATAATGAATAATGTGGGGGCATATCCAATAATAGTAATGTAGAATGGATTATTATTACTATGCCTAATATTATTATTATTAATATTATTATTATTAGTATTATTAAACCAAATAGAATTAATATTATTATCAGTATTATTATTTTATTATTAATTAAATAAAATCTGATTAATTAGAATTAGGGGGAGTTTAGTGGGAAAACAGTTTTCACGTAAAAAGAGAAAAGGTTAGAGAAAGAAGAACAAAGGAAGAACAAGGGTGCTAGGGCTAGAATCTTCATTAATTTTCGTAGGAATTCGATCAAATTCGAGATAAGGGGGGAGAATGGGTTCAATATAGGTGATAATTGCATGAGAGGGTAGTGAGGGGTCCTTTCCATCGTAGGAATTTGTATGTGTAAACTCTGTTTTTGGTGAATTTGTTGTTGTATGACTGAATTCGTGGTGAACATGTATGAATCGATTTATTCTGTCATGAGTTGTGTAATTGTATGGTGTTATTGCTGCTGTATGAATGTGTCTATTTGCAGATCTGGTTTTGTTGCAGGTGAAGGTAACGAACTTAGATCTAGGAATCGTTAATTTGACTAGAAATAATAGATGGATGGAATTAGATGAAATTACAGGTCCTAAAATCAATGTAGAAACCAATTTAGGACAGATCTAAATGTTAGAATTAAAGATGGAGTGGTAGAATTCGGACTGGTATGAAAAATGGGTGTTTTCACAGTCTATGCCCATACGCGTAACAAGGAGGGTGATACACGTATGGCTTGGTGTGCCAGAAGGCCATTATGCGTAACAGACATGTTGTTATGCGTATGACAAAGAGTTACGTGGGTATACGCGTATGAGACATCATTTGACACGGCCCTCTGCCCATACGCGTAACAGTACGCGTATGGAAGCTTGGCCTTACGCGTAGGAGAGGCGTTACGCGTAACCAGATCTAAAAGTGGAATTTTGATGGAAAAACAGATCTCTGCCCATACAGGTAACAGGTAGGGCAATACGCGTATGGCAGAGCGGGAGGAGAGGCTTTACGCGTAAGATACGCGTATGGATGGGCGGGCGAGCTGGGCAATACGCGTATGGCACAAGGCAATACGCGTATGGCCAGTGTGTGTGCAGAATTTTACTGTTTCACGATTTCTTTCCCGTTTTCGCATCCGAATCGGTTTCTTTTGGTTTGATAGGTTGGGAATAGATGTCAGAACCTGAGAAATGTGGAATTGGTGATAAAAATAATTGATTTAGTAATTTTGGTGAATTAATCAGTAATTAGCAAATTAACGTCGTGTGAGGTGTTTTACGTAGTGGTATGTTTTGATTGTGATCAGGAGGATCGTGAAGGTGTATGGTTATGATTATACATGTGTTGTATGCATATTTAATGTCATGCATTCATGGTGTGTCGGTGGTGATGAATCATTTCTCAGGAGGAGTGTATGTGATTCATTCGAACTCCAATGTGGAGTATGGTGGAGATAGATCATTGCCAAGTAGCGGTGTATGTGATTTATCCGGGTTCGATTGAATGAACCATGGTGTTTGGTACCACATGCATTATGTCAGTTGTTGAGTCACATTGCATCATATATGTTTATTTTGATTGAGAGTGACAAGTATGTCGTGATTATGTGATTGTGTGATTGTGTGTGAGTAACTACTCTTATCATGTGTTATTTTCCGTTTATTATTGAATATAGTTCTCACCCCTTTGTTGTTTGTTGTGTCTGTGCTTCTTTGAATGTACAGATAATCCAGGTACTTGAGTGTGCATGGAGTGCGTGTTGCTTGATCGAGTCTTAGGAGTCGCTCTGATACGTAACACAGGGATTTTGGGGATTTTTATTAAACTTATGGTGGACCACATTTTATGTGGATTTTGATATTGTTGGCACGTGGTCGTGAACTTATGAATTAATCATTTCCGTTGTTTTAGTTTATTTAATAAAAAGAAGTTTTGTTGTTGGTTTTATTGGTATAGCATCCTACTTGTAAAGTTGAAACTCTGATTATTTTCGTAATATTCGTATATTTTATAAAATGGGAAAGTGGGGTGTTACAATTGGTATCAGATCAGGTTGGTCCGTCCAGCCAGGTTTAGTAGTAGAGTATGTCCTTAGAATAGGAGTCGATTGTGTGTTCTGATCGTATGTTGATTGTTGAACAGTATGGTAGGAAGGAATGATGCTGCTCTTGCTACTGCTATGCAAGCTATGGCACAAGCGGTAGAGAACACCAATCAGGCTGGGGGTGCGCAGTTCCACAACTTTGCACAGTTCCAGAGCAATAAGCCGCCTACATATGAGGGAGGTATTGTGGATCCTGAGGCTGCACAGAAATGGCTGAAGGTTGTTGAGAAAATCTTCAGGACCATTGGATGCAGCGATGCACAGAAGGTACGGTTTGGCACTCATATGCTGGAAGGAGAGGCTGAAGTATGGTGGGACAATAGTCGTCAGAGGTTGGAAACTGCGGGTACTGAGATTACTTGGACAATGTTTCAAACTGAGTTTCTAGAAAAGTAATTTCCGAAAGATATTTGTAGTGCAAAGGAGATTGAATTTCTGGAGCTGAAACAGGGTGATAAGACAGTTGCTGAATATGCTGCTCGGTTTGAAGAGTTGGTACAGTATTGTGCTCATTACAATACGAAAGAAGCTATGATTTCTAAATGCTTGAAGTTTGAGAATGGACTGCGTCCCGAGATCAAACAGGGCATTGCTTGTCAGAAGATAAGGAATTATCCAGAACTGGTTAGCAGGAGCCAAATTTATGATAATGACAACGGGGCCCGGATTGCTCACTATAAGGCTGTGAGTGACCTGAAGGGTAAGCAGAGGTTTGGGGGTACTCCTTACAGTGCTCCAGCTGATAAGGGGAAACAGAAAGCTGCTGTGGAAAAGAAACCAAAAGCGGGAGGAGTGGTTCTTGATACTCTCAAGTGTTTCAGATGTGGTGGCACGGATCACCGTGCGAATAATTGTCCGAATGAAGTGAAGAAGTGTTTCAAGTGTGGGCGACCAGGTCATGTCATAGCAGATTGTAGGGCCACTATGCCTACCTGTTATAACTGTGGAGAAAAGGGTCATATCAGCACTCACTGTGAGAAGCCAAAGAAATCTCAGGCCAGTGGAAAAGTGTTTGCCTTGGTGGGAGCCCAATCCACCAATGAGGAGCGTTCCATCAAAGGTACTTGTTTTATTAATGATATTCCTTTAATTGCTATCATTGACATGGGTGCAACCCACTCGTTTATTTCTGTTGATTGTGTGAAGAGATTAGGAATTGTGCTGTCTACTCTAGATCAGAGGATGACGATTGAGACTCCATCTATTGGTTCGGTGGTCACTTCCTTGGTGTGTTTGAAGTGTCCGTTGACTATGTTTGGTAGAGATTTCAGAGTGGACTTGATTTGTTTGCCACTTGGCAATCTCGATGTTATTTTGGGGATGAACTGGTTGGAGTTTAACCGGATTTATATTGATTGCTTTAGGAAGACGTTATTGTTTCTTACTCCTGAAGAGGAAGCATTAGAGAATTCTTTGTCTAGCAGGGAGTTGAGGACGTTGTTAGAAGATGAAGCTAAGATGTTTGCAGTGTTTGCCTCGTTATCTGTTGAATGCAAGACTTCAGTTAATGAGTTATCGGTGGTGAGTGGATTTTCTGAAGTATTCCCAGATAATATTACAGAATTGCCTCCGACGAGAGAAGTTGAATTTACTATTGATCTTGTTCCTGGTACCAGACCTATATCTATGGCACCGTATAGGATGTCTGCATCAGAATTGGCAGAGTTGAAATCTCAGATTGGAGAGTTGCTTGATAAGAAGTTTATTAGACCGAGTGTGTCGCCGTGGGGAGCTCCAGTGTTGTTGGTGAAAAAGAAGGATGGTAGTATGCGTCTGTGCATTGATTACCGTCAGTTGAATAAAGTGGCCATTAAAAATAAGTATCCACTTCCGAGGATTGATGACTTAATGGATCAGCTTTTAGGAGCTCGTGTTTTCAGCAAAATTGATTTGAGGTCAGGTTACCATCAGATTAGAGTAAAGGAAGATGATATTCAGAAGACTGCGTTCAGAACTCGCTATGGACATTACGAATATGCAGTGATGCCTTTCGGAGTTTTTAATGCGCCGGGTGTGTTTATGGAATATATGAACCGTATCTTTCACTCTTATTTGGATCAGTTTATTGTGGTATTCATTGATGACATACTGATTTATTCTAAGTCTGACGAAGATCACGCAGGACACTTGAGAATTGCATTGCAGGTGTTGAAGGATAATAAATTGTTCGCAAAGTTCTTGAAATGTGAATTCTGGTTGAAGACCGTGAGTTTCTTGGGTAATGTTATTTCTGGTGATGGCATAACGGTGGATCCATTTAAAGTAAGTGCGGTACTTCAGTGGGAGCCTCCGAAGACAGCAACGGAAATTAGAAGCTTTTTGGGTTTGGCAGGTTATTACCGAAGATTTATTGAAGGGTTTTCTAATTTGGCATTATCGTTGACGCAGTTAACTAGAAAGAATCAAGCTTTTGTTTGGGATACGGCTTGTGAGGAAGGTTTTGAAGAGTTGAAGAAGAAATTGACGACGGCGCCGATGTTAATTCTACCAAGTTCAAGTGAACCTTTTGTAGTGTATTGTGATGCGTCTAAGATGGGATTAGGCGGTGTGTTAATGCAAGATGGCAAGGTGGTGGCGTATGCTTCACGGTAATTGAGGGTGCATGAGAGGAATTATCCTACTCATGATCTTGAATTAGCTGCGGTGGTTTTTGTATTAAAAATTTGGCGACATTATTTGTATGGATCAAGGTTTGAAGTATTCAGCGATCACAAAAGTCTGAAGTATTTGTTTGATCAGAAGGAATTAAACATGAGGCAGAGGAGGTGGTTAGAGTTCTTGAAATATTATGATTTTAATTTGAGCTACCATCCGGGAAAAGCTAATGTGGTAGCAGATGCGCTAAGTCGGAAGACAATTCATATGTCAACATTAATGATAAAAGAAATGGAGTTGATTGAGCAGTTTAGAGACTTGAGTATGGTTTGTGAAACTACACCTGAGAGTGTTAGATTGGGCATGCTTAAGGTGAATAATGACTTTTTGGATGTAATTAAGGAAAATCAGAAACTTGATGTGAAGCTAGTGGACTTGATGCCTACAGGAGGGGATGATCCCGATGGTGATTTTAAAGTGGACAATGTTGGTGTATTGAGATTCTGGGGCAGAATTTGTGTACCGGATAACGTGGAATTGAAGAAGGCAATCTTAGAGGAGAGTCACCAGAGTAGCTTGAGTATTCATCCAGGAGCTACGAAAATGTATCATGACTTGAAAAAGTTATTTTGGTGGTCCGGCATGAAGAGGGACATAACTCAGTTTGTTTATGCTTGTTTGACATGTCAAAAGTCAAAGGTGGAGCACCAGAAGCTGTTGGGGTTGATGCAACCGTTGGAAATTCCGGAATGGAAATGGGACAGTATTGCTATGGATTTTGTTACTGGTTTACCAAATACGGCGAGAGGCTTTGATGCTATTTGGGTAGTGGTGGATCGACTTACGAAATCTGCACATTTTATACTAATTAACATCAGTTTTCCATTGTCAAAGCTGGCGGAGATTTATATCAGAATAATTGTGAAGTTGCATGGTGTTTCGTCGAGCATAATATCCGATAGAGATCCGAGATTTACTTCAGAAATTTGGAAGAGTCTGCAGGAAGCTTTGGGATCTAAATTGAAGTTGAGCTCGGCTTATCATCCACAGACCGATGGTCAGTCAGAGAGGACTATTTATTCGTTGGAGGATTTGCTGAGAGCCTGTGTGTTGGAGAAAGGTGGTGCGTGGGATACTCATTTGCCATTGATCGAGTTCTCGTATAACAATAGTTACCATTCTAGCATTGGAATGGCACCTTTCGAGACTTTGTATGGCAGGAAGTGTAGGACGCCTCTGTGTTGGTATGAGACTGGTGAGAACGTGGTGCTTGGACCTGAGATTGTGCAACAGACCACTGAGACAATTCAGATGATCCGCGAGAGGATGAAAACGTCTCAGAGTAGGCAGAAGAGTTATCATGACAACCGGAAGAAAGACTTGGAATTCAGTGAAGGTGATCACGTGTTCCTAAGAGTTAACCCAGTGACCGGAGTTGGGCGTACATTGAAATCAAAGAAGTTGGATCCTAAGTTTATTGGACCGTATCAGATCTTGAAGAGAGTTGGTGCAGTTTCTTATAGGGTGGCATTGCCGCCTGCTCTTTCGAACTTGCATGATGTGTTTCATGTGTCGCAACTTTGGAAGTATGTATCCGATCCATCTCATGTTATCCAGAGGGATGAGGTGCAGATTAGAGATAATCTTACTGTAGAGACGATGCCGATAAGGATCGAGGATCACAAGATGAAGCAACTCAGAGGAAAGGAGATACCTCTAGTAAGAGTAGCCTGCGGAGGGGCTGCTGGAGGAAGTGTGATTTGGGAATTAGAAAGCAGGGTGCGAGAGTCGTATCCGGAGTTATTTCCATCAGGTATATTTTCGAGGACGAAAATAATTTAAGTGGGGGAGAGTTGTAACACCCCATTTTAATTATTTAAATGTCGTGTGTTATTTTAAATTGTTTGGCTTTGTTAAGGGTGTGTGTTTGAGAGCGTAGGGATAATAATAATATAATAATGAATAATGTGGGGGCATATCCAATAATAGTAATGTAGAGTGGATTATTATTACTATGCCTAATATTATTATTATTATTATTATTATTATTATTATTATTATTATTATTATTATTAGTATTATTAAACCAAATAGAATTAATATTATTATCAGTATTATTATTTTGTTATTAATTAAATAAAATCTGATTAATTAGAATTAGGGGGAAGGGGGGAGAATGGGTTCAATATAGGTGATAATTGCATGAATCTTCATCAATTTTCGCAGGAATTCGATCAAATTCGAGGTAAGGGGGGAGAATGGGTTCAATATAGGTGATAATTGCATGAGAGGGTAGTGAGGGGTCATTTCCCTCGTTGGAATTTGTATGTGTAAACTCTGTTTTTGGTGAATTTGTTGTTGTATGACTGAATTCGTGGTGAACATGTATGAATCGATTTATTCTGTCATGAGTTGTGTAATTGTATGGTGTTGTTGCTGCTATATGAATGTGTCTGTTTGCAGATCTGGTTTTGTTGCAGGTGAAGGTAACAAACTTAGATCTAGGAATCGTTAATTTGACTAGAAATAATAGAAGGATGGAATTAGATGAAATTACAGGTCCTAAAATCAATGTAGAAACCAATTTAGGACAGATATATATGTTAGAATTGAAGATGGAGTGGTAGAATTCGGACTGGTATGAAAAATGGGTGTTTTTACAGTCTCTGCCCATACGCGTAACAAGGAGGGTGATACACGTATGGCTTGGTGTTCCAGAAGGCCATTACGCGTAACATGCATGTTGTTACGCGTATGGAAAAGCGTTACGTGGGTATACGCGTATGAGACATCATTTGACACGGCCCTCTGCCCATACACGTAATAGTACACGTATGGAAGCTTGGCCTTACGCGTAACCAGATCTGAAAGTGGAATTTTGATGGAAAAACAGGTCTCTTCCCATTCGCGTAATAGGTAGGGCAATACGCGTATGGCAGGACGGGAAGAGAGGCTTTACGCGTAGCATACGCGTATGGATAGGCGGGCGAGCTGGGCAATACGCGTATGGCACAAGGCAATACACGTATGGCTAGTGAGTGTGCGGAATTTTACCGTTTCGCGATTTCTTTCCTGTTTTCGCGTCCGAATCGGTTTCCTTTGGTTTGAGAGGTTGGGAATAGATGTCAGAACCTGAGAAATATGGAATTGGTGATAAAAATAACTGATTTAGTAATTTTGGTGAATTAATAAGTAATTAGCTAATTATTGACGTGTGAGGTGTTTTCTGTAGTGGTATGTTTTGATTGTGATCAGGAGGATCATGAAGGTGTATGATTATGATTATACATGTGTTGTATGCATATTTAATGTCATACATTCATGGTGTGTCGATGGTGA
This sequence comes from Lathyrus tuberosus, assembly GCA_022829125.1. Taxonomy (NCBI): domain Eukaryota; kingdom Viridiplantae; phylum Streptophyta; class Magnoliopsida; order Fabales; family Fabaceae; genus Lathyrus; species Lathyrus tuberosus. The sequence goes on along the minus strand of JALAZF010000463.1, from coordinate 2,081,092 downwards.
TGAATCATTGCTCAGGAGGAGTGTATGTGATTCATCCGAACTCCAATGTGGAGTATGGTGGAGATAGATCATTGCCAAGTAGGGGTGTATGTGATTTATCCAGGTTCGATTGAATGAACCATGGTGTTTGGTACCATATGCATTGTGTCAGTTGTTGAGTCACATTGCATTATATATATTTATTTTGATTGAGAGTGACAAGTATGCCGTGATTATGTGATTGTGTGATTGTGTGGGAGTAACTACTCTTATCATGTGTTATTTGCCGTTTATTATTGAATGTAGTTCTCACCCCTTTGTTGTTTGTTGTGTCTGTGCTTCTTCGAAAGTACAGATAATCCAGGTACTTGAGTGTGCATGAAGTGCGTGTTGCTTGATCGAGTCTTAGGAGTCGCTCTGATACGTAACACAGGGATTTTGGGGATTTTTATTATTTGTTATTCTTTGTTATTTTGTTATGTATCACTTTTAATTAAACTTATGGTGGACCACGTTTTATGTGGATTTTGATATTGTTGGCACGTGGCCGTGAACTTATGAATTAATCATTTCCGCTGTTTTAGTTCATTTAATAAAAAGAAGTTTTGTTGTTGGTTTTATTGGTGTAGCATCCTACTTGTAAAGTTGAAACTCTGATTATTTTCGTAATATTCGTATATTTTATAAAATAGGAAAGTGGGGTGTTACATGTAGGAATATCAACCCCAGCATCCGCATACAAAGACATGATAAGACAAGGAAATGCGAGAGGGGCATTCGCCCGAGACGCGGTACCACCAAGGCCACTCTCCACAATTGCCCTTATCTCATTGGCAATAATTTGGGCCATATCAATCTGCACGTTTGTCAAGATACTGTGGACAAGGTGTGCAAGAGGAATCAGAATGGTTGAGGAATGCGATTTCGACTTGATATTGGTTATAACCAAAAGCAATATGAGTGGGGCCAAAGGTTGCATGTCCTCCCGCCGGTACCTAATAGCAACCCTAGATGGGTTGAGTCCAACTGTTTTTCCCGGACGAAGGAGATCTCTGGTCATTTTTGGGATATCTCGGTGAAGGTGTAAGTCCCTATGGTAATCATCAATCTCGCTAGCCCTTAAAGGCAGAGGACTTCCAAGAAGAATACTAATGGCTCTACGGTCAAATCTCACGACTTTTCCCTCAACTAATGTTGTCCAACTAAACTGCTCGCCATCATTAGGAAGGGCGTTCGTATAAAATTCTCGGACAAGCTCTACATTATAGCTATCAACAGGAGTTATCAGCCGTCCCCATTTTTTCTTTTCCAAAAGCGCAGCCAAGGACCGATAACTCCCTCGGTCACTTAAGTTGACTCTCTTCTTCGCTAAAATACTTCTTTTTTCTAAGGTCAGATACCTCGTTGCTTGTTTGGAACCCCTAAATCGAGTGTCATCAAATTGGATTGGTACTTGTCGCGATGTGGAAAACTTTCTTTTCTTGGTGGGGTTAATCTTTGGACCCATCTGCACACATCAACAAGTAAACAAAAAAAAATAGGAACACATTCATTAGAATTGGCAGCCAAAAGCAAATCATAACTGAACCAATATAAAAAATTTTCAGCATTCTGTTATGTTCGCTCCAGAGTTCATAAAGCGAAGGTCGGCGAACATTCGCCCCAGATTCGCAAAGCGAAGGTCGGGCGAATGCTCGCCCAGGTTCGTAAGGAAAATAAAGTAGCGAACCCACGAAAATTCAGAAAAAAATAGCATCCAAACAATCCAACATTATAGCTCCATTCACAAAATCATTTCTATTTTAAGGCTTAATCAAAATTCAGCATGCATAAGCATCCAAACCTTACAACAGAAATTAAACCCTAAATTCCTAAATGTCTCTAATGTAAACCACAACCCTAGCATAATGTATAACAGAAATTAGCAAGAAAAAGAGATGCAAACCTGAACTTGTGATTGAAATTGGGGAAAAACTTGGGTGAAATTTGAGAACTAGAGCACGTGAGAGCTTGAGTTCTTGAAAGTGTTTTGTTTGAATGATAGAGAGGCAAGAGTGGGAGTAGGGATTTCCCTCTCACTTTCAGAAAATGATACGGGTGTTGGGCCCAAGTGTTGGCCCACCCAAAACATTAAAAACCCTTTTTAACTGAGGTGGTAGCACACAGACTTCCCCTGTCTCGCTGGGTTCGCAAAGCGAACGCCAGCAAACATGACAGGTTGCTAAAATTTTTTTTCTGCACTGCTGCCACTTCCTAAACCACTCTAAACATCAAACATCACTTAAAACAGTAAATAAAGAAATAAATAATTACAATGTTTGGGTGCCTCCCATCAAGTGCTTGTTTAACGTCGGCTAAGCTCGACGGTCCAATGCAACCTCAAGGATCGCAAAACAGAACAACGAAGGGATTCCGCTCGAAATCACCACCTAGATACATTTTCAACCTCTGACTATTTACAGTCCATTCTCATTTTACTTTGTGTCTTCAATGACTATTGCCCCATATTGCTTGATTTCACGAATTCGGAATGGACCAGACCACTTAGATTTCAGTTTACCAGGGAATAATTTTAATTGAGAATTGAAAAGTAGGACCAGGTGCCCTACTTCAAACTGTTTGGTCAGTATCTTTTTGTCATGGTAAGTTTTGACTCGATCTTTATACAGCTTGTTGGAATCATACGCTTGGAGGCGCAATTCCTCCAATTCATGCAATTGCATCTTTCTTCTGTCTCCGCTTAAAGTTGGATCAAAATTCAGAAATTTCAAGGCCCAAAATGCCTTATGTTCCAACTCCACCGGTAAATGACAGTTCTTACCATAGACCAATTTAAAAGGTGTGAGTCCAATCGGAGCTTTAAAAGCTGTTCGATAAGCCCACAAAGCATCGTCTAGATTATTTGACCAATCCTTTCTTGAGGATGACACCGTTTTTTCTAAAATTCTTTTAATTTCCCAGTTTGATACCTCCGCTTGCCCATTGGCCTGTGGATGATATGGTGTTGCAACTTTGTGCTTTACACCATATTGCTCTAAGGCTTTTTCAAGATGAGTGTTGCAAAAGTGGGATCCTCCGTCACTTATCAACTCACGCGGAGTACCAAATCTAGAAAAATGTTTCTTTTCAAAAATTTTATCACAGTTTTTCCGTTTGCTTTAGCACATGCTATTGCCTCTACCCATTTGGATACGTAATCAACTGCGACCAAAATATACTCATTGGAAAACAATGATGGAAAAGGTCCAATAAAGTCAATTCCCCAACAATCAAACACTTCAATTTCTAACATGTTTTGTAAAGGCATTTCACGCCGCTTTGAAATTCCACCACTCCTTTGACACTTGTCACAACTTTGAGCATGCGCATGCGCATCTTTGAATAAAGAAGGCCAATAAAAGCCCGATTGAAGGGCTTTCGTTTCCGTTCTTATTCCGTTAAAATTTCCTCCATAAGGAGAGTTGTGACAATGCCAAAGTATGCTAGTGGGTTCATCTATTGACACACATCTTCTCAAAAGGTTATCGACACCAAGCTTAAACAAATATGGTTCATCCTAAACAAAAGACTTGGCGTCCGATAAAAATTTCTTTTTCTGATGCTGAGTTAGACCATCCGGTATTAATCCGGCGGCTTTGTGATTAGCCATGTCGGTGAACCATGGTCTAACTTGCACCATATACAACTTTTCGTCCGGAAATTCCTCCTTGACCTCTAATTCCTTTTTGGTCACTTCAACATTTACAAGGCGGGATAAGTGATCCGCCACCAAATTCTCAGATCCTTTCTTGTCACGAATTTCCAAATCAAATTCTGGTAACAAGAGGATCTAACGAATAAGCCTTTGTTTAGAATCGGGCTTGGTAAGTAAATACTTAATCACTGTGTGATCCGTGTAAATGACTACTCGAGACCCAATTAAATAAGAACGAAATTTTTCCAATGCATACACTATCGCAAGCAACTCTTTTTCAGTTGTTGCATAGTTTATTTGAGCTTCATTTAAAACTTTGCTCACATAGTGTATAGCATGAAAAAATTTTGTTTTAGGTTGACCCAAAACTGCACCCACCGCATAATCGCTGGCGTCACACATGAGTTCAAAATCCATTTTCCAATTAGGCGCGATGATTATGGGTGAGGTATCCAAACGTTTCTTTAAAGAATTAAAAGCGAACGTGGAAGATTCATTAAAACCAAAGGACTTATCTTTGTTAAGCAAATTGCTCAAAGGCTTTGCTATCTTCGCGAAATCGTTGATGAACCTCCGATAAAATCCCGCATGTCCGAGAAAGCTCCTTATACCTTTTACATTCAGCGGTGGTGGCAATTTCTCAATAACATCAACCTTGGCTTGATCGACCTCAAGGCCCTTTGAAGAAAATTTGTGGCCAAGCACAATTCCTTCGGTCACCATGAAATTACATTTTTCCCAATTAAGTACCAAATTGGTTTCCACGCACCGTTCCAAAACTGCATCCAAATTTTTCAAACAAATATCAAACGATTGCCCAAAAACCGAGAAATCATCCATGAAAACCTCAATTTTCTTTTCGATCAAATCTAAGAATATCGCTTGCATACACCTTTGAAAAGTCGCTGGTGCATTACACAACCCAAACGACATCCTCCTATAAGCGAAGATTCCAAAAGGGCATGTAAAAGCAGTTTTTCATGGTCCTCCTGGTTCACGATAATTTGGTTGTAACCCAAATAACCATCTAAAAAATAGTAGAATTATTGACCGGAAAGTCGTTCAAGCATTTGATCCCTAAACGGGAGAGGGAAATGATCTTTCCTGGTAGCTTGGTTAAACATACGGTAATCTATGCACACTCTCCACCCGGTTACGGTTCTCGTTGGGATTAACTCATTTTTCTCATTTTGGATAACCGTCAATCCGCCTTTTTTTGGCACCACTTGTACCATACTAACGCTGGAGGAGTATTCTCATCTGATTGATCTACCCATTACTGATCAAACTCCCTTTTCTAGACTGGAAGAAATTCCAAAGGGTCAAATCATTGCAAGAGCAATCTATTTGGATGAGTCAGAAGTCAAGACTCATATGACCACCAAGGGAGGAATCCCAGGTTTACCAGCCAAGTTTCTAGTAAAGAAGGCTTTGTACTTTCCTAGTATACGGAACGTGACTGCTTTTGAAAGCATCTTCGTTTTACTCACCTACGGGTTATTTCTGTTTCCCAACATCGATAACTTTGTAGATATCAACGCCATTATGATTTTTCTGATTGGAAACCCTATACCAACCTTGCTCACAGATGCGTATCATTCTGTACACTTAAGGAATTTATACAGCGGAGGAATGATCACGTGCTGTGTACCCTTGCTATATAAATGGTTTATCTCCCATTTGCCTAAGTCTACCGCTTTTGGGGATCATAAGAGTGCCTTACGTTGGTCGCAGAAAATCATGTCTCTTACCAACTCTGACATAGATTGGTACAATAGGATTTATGACGGGATCAGGATCATTGACCATTGTGGAAACTTCCCCAACGTACCCCTCATAGGAACTAAGGGAGGAATCAATTATCATCCAGTCTTAGTTCATCGTCAGTTTGGATACCCGATGAGGCATGTTCCGCGTAATGCTCATCTGGAAGGTCTTTTCTTCAAGGAAGGAGAAAATGATAGGGCACTAAAGATGGAAATAGTGCATGCTTGGAAACATGTTCATAAGAAAGGGCGAGAGTCTCTAGGAAAACCGGACTGTGTCTCGGTGGAGCCTTATCTCCATTGGGTACAAACTAGAGCTCTCAAGCTAAAGATGCCTTATCCTCGTCACGGAGTTCTTCCGCCAAGGGAATCTGTCATGTACTTCATGACTGAAATGGAAAAACTTCAGGTTACTCTCAACAAAGTTCAACAGGAGAGGAGGTCTTGGAAGAACAAGTACCGCATTCTCAATGTGGAGTGTACCAAAATACATCAACTGCTGAAAGATAAGGATGCTCAAATTGAGATTTTGAAGCAACATGCTGTAGAAAATCAGGATGACCAAAGGAATTTGCTCGCTCCTTTTACTGGGCAAAGGAATGACAACCCGAAAACGGCCTAAGAGCCCCAGTCCAAGAAAAGGAAAGTACCAGAACCAGCACCCGAGTTCTCCTCAGAGAGGACTCAGGACCCATTAGCTTAGGTTTCTTTTTCCACACCTTGTAATTTACCGTATTTCCATTTCCGCAATCCTTTGAATTCAATAAAATGGGGGTGTCCCCACTGTTTGATATTTGCAATCTAATTGTCGAAGTTTATTTTGATTAAACCAAAAAAACAATTAATATAATCATTGCATTCATCATTCTCATGTCACGTATTCTTCTTACCTACGAATCTCACGTTTGTGTCTCGGTTCTAGAGTCAAACTGTCTCATTCGTACAATACTCGGGCCAATCGTCAGAAAAAGATGGATGATCTCGAGGAAGAGAACAGAGAGTTGAAAGAAGAGATCGACGCTCTGAGAGAAGTATGATCCTAGGTATCAAATGACAAAAGATCGTCCCTGGGGCATGCCTGTTAACTATATCCCGGAAGGATATGTTCCGCCGATCACTGAAGATCATGGAATCATAGCAGAAGCCGCTGGGCCTGAAGGTTACAAACTTCGGGAAGTATGATCCTAGGTATCAAATGCCGAAAGATCGTCCCTGGGGCATGCCTGTTAACTATATCCCGGAAGGATATGTTCCGCCGATCACTGAAGATCATGGAATCATAGCAGAAGCCGCTGGGCCTGAAGGTTACAAACTTCGGGAAAACGAGGATGCCAGAGGCATAATGAGGACTCCTGAAGGTTACAAACTTTGGGAATGGCCAAGATTCACTGCTGTAGTAACGGTACCACCCCCTGTGGTGCACACTGTCCCGGAAGGACAGATTCCACAAATACCTTCTGGTGGAAAGGAAAGTATGTTCGATAGAATGGATGAATTCCAGGAGCAGTTCCTGGAAATGCAGAAAGAACTGCAGACTATTCGCGATCAGGATTTATTTGGAAAGGACGCCGCAGACCTTTGTTTGGTCCCCAATGTAAAAGTCCCGCACAAGTTCCAAGTACCCGATTTTGAAAAGTACAAGGGTAACTCTTGCCCTCAAAGCCATTTGGTGATGTACGCTCGGCGAATGTCAGCTCAGACAGAGAACCAGGATCTACTGATTCACTACTTTCAGGATAGTTTAACCGGTGCCGCATTAAAATGGTACATGGGTTTAAACCGCACTACGATTAGCACTTTCAGGGATCTTGGCACTGCCTTCGTCCAACAATATAAATATAATTTGGACATGGCACCAGACAGAGATCAACTCAGATCAATGTCACAAAAGGACAAAGAAACCTTTAAGGAATACGCTCAGAGATGGCGTGAAATTGCCGCTCAAATTTGTCCACCTCTTGAGGAAAAAGAGATGACAAAGATTTTCTTAAAGACCTTGAGCTCATTTTACTACGAAAGAATGGTTGCCAGTGCGCCCAGTGACTTCACCGAGATGGTGGGCATGGGAGTTCGTCTTGAGGAAGCCGTCTGAGAAGGACGTTTAGTTAAAGACGCTAGATCGTCAAGTAGTACAAAATGATACGGTAGTGCTCTCCCTAAGAAAAAAGAGCAGGATATTGGGAATATCTCTCTCGGAAAGCAAAGGCGACGGCACCAACCAGTAGCGGCAGTAACTCCTGCTATCAACCCTGCACCTATTTCTACGTATCAACCTCAGGTAGCTCAAACCCAACCGTAGTCGCAGCAATTTCAGCAAAGGACACAACAGCTTCTCCAACAGGCTCGTCCTTAATACAAAAACAACCGTACAACGCGGCCACCAGGATTTGATCCTATACCCGTATCATACGCAGAACTATTTCCGTTACTACTGGCCAAGGGGCATGTCCAGACTAAGTCTCCCCTTACAGCACCGAAAAATAGGTGGATCAGACTTGCCCTTACCATCAAGGAGGACCAGGGATAACATAAAAAACTGTCTCAGTTTCAAATCCGACGTTCAAAAGCTTGTTAGGAGCGGGGGTCTTATCTTTCAAAGATATGAATCCGAATGTTCTCACGAACCCGCTGCCTCAACACGAGAAGGCTACAGTCAATTTGATAGAGGGAGAGTCTAACAACATCTATCAAATTCATGATGTACTCTTGTTAAGGGCCAACTTGGTCAAGATGCATTGTAGACAGAGTGGATATGGCCATGTGCCACCTCATAATTATCACCAGTGTGATATCCGCTCTAAAAGCAATCGAGGATGTTCTGTGGTGCAATCAGCTCTACAGGAACAGATGGATCTCAGATAGATCCAAGAGCACCGAGTTTGTGGAGTTAACATGGTTTACACGAATTCCAACATCATTCAAAACCACGATATCCGTGCGATGAATGTCAACTTGGTGGCCATGCACTCAAGGCAAAGCCAACATCATAATCTGCCGCGTAACGATTATAATTCCTGCCTGACTTGCTCGGTAAACAAACAGGGATGCTCTTTCATACAGGAGGCCCTCTAGTGTCAGATGGATCTTAGATGGATTCAAGACTACCATGATAGGAATCATTATCAAATCAACAAGATTCAAATCTTCGATATTCGCTTGATGAATACCAGCCTGGTGGAGTTACATGCTAAACAGGTCCGGCTCGGGTTCCTGGTATCACATGATTATCAGGGCTGTAAAGAGGGTTGCAAAGACAATCAGGGTTGTGCCCTTGTCCAGGAAACACTTCAGCACTTATTGAACCACTGGTGGTTTCCAATCTATATGGATGAAGACACCCAGCAAATTAGTATCACTAACAGGAATCCTACTAGATATCAAAGTCAGGATGTTCGGTCGATGGAAACAGATCTAGTAAGGTTACACTGCATTCAAAGCGGATGTGGCCAGGTGCCACTACACAACTATGAGCAGTGTGGAGTTTTCTCAGTGGATAATCAAGGATGCTACCTCGTGCGAGCAGCCCTTCAAAGTCAGTTGGACCGCAAAGAGATTCAACCATGGTCAAGTTCTGGATCAGTCAACTATTTCACTGATCAAATCGAGGACGTCGTCGTAATCTCTGATCATCAGAGGACTAGGGATGTTTGTACCATTATCCCTCTACTAGACGAATCGAGAGTTCCCAACCGGGAACGGATCAAAATTACTTACGATGGTCAGAAGAATTAGAAGGCTCACATAGTCATCTATCTACCGGGACCACTACCGTATGAATCAACTAAGGTTATCCCTTACAAATACGGTACAACAACAATTGAGAATGGAAAGGAAATTCCGTTACCCTCCGTTGTGAATATTGCAGACATCAGTCGAGTAACACGGAGTGGTAGAATCTTCAACAGAGGAGTTGGAGAACCCAGCAAAGAAAAGGAACCTCAGACAGAAGTTCCCAATCCACCAGTCGGTCAATCCAGTAATCCCGACCTTTCAAAAAACGATGATGAGATGTTGAAGCTCATCCAAAGGAGTGAATAAAACATTGTTGATCAGCTATTACAAACTCCTTCAAAGATCTCGGTATTATCACTGTTACTTAGTTCAGAAGCGCACAGGGAGGCTCTACAGAAAGTTTTGGAGCAAGCCTTTGTGGAACAGGATGTAACAATCAGACAGTTCGATAGTATTGTATCTAACATCACTTCCTGCAATAACTTGGGACTTAGTGATAAGGAATTACCTGAAGAAGGTCGCCGTCATAACATGGCGCTCAACATTACAGTCAACTACCAGGAAGATGCTTTAGCCAGCGTACTGGTAGACACAGGGTCAGCCCTGAATGTTATGCTGAAGTCCACTTTGATGCAATTATCATTCAAAGGACCTCCGATGAGAACCAGCGAGGTCGTCGTCAAAGCATTTGACAGATCCAGAAAAACGATTATCGGCGAAGTCGACCTTCCCATAACTATTGGTCTTCATACTTTCCAGGTCATGGACATTCGGGCAACATACAGTTGTTTATTAGGAAGACCTTAGATACATCAGGCCGGGGCGATCACTTCGACCCTCCACCAAAATCTAAAGTTCGTCCAAATCGGTCAACTTGTCACGGTTTGTGGAGAACATGCCTTGCTCGTAAGCAACTTGTCATTCTCTACTTGTGTAGAACCCGAGGAGGTTATTGGAACTCAATTCCAAGCACTTACGGTGAGCAATGAGAATCAATCAGAGAAAGGAACCTCAATATCCTCATACAAAAATGTTATCAAAGCGGTCGAGAATACCAATACAACAGGATGGGGACAGCTTGTCATTCCTACTGATAATAAAACAAAGAAAGGTCTTGGCTTTTCCTCAACCTGTACTCAGACGGCTGCGAACAATGAAAGTTTTCATCCCATTCAAAACTTCTTCTACAGTGGAGGCTTCCTTCAACCAGTGACTCAAGAAGTGCATACCATCAATAAAGATGATTCCTCCGATACGGAGGAAGAATGGAAGTCCTATCTCAACGAGGACGGTTATACGTCTCAGGGTGAAACGTAGACTCCCTTTTGCTATCCTGCACAAAGCCCGAGATTTATACCAAGGTCAGATATCGAAATGATGTACGGAGATTGTGATTCAGAAGGGTGCCGCGCTCCCCCAAACTCATTAGAGGAGGACACTCTGATGAAAGACAGCTTTGACCCCGACTACTATGGCCCGATGGATGGCCTGCCAATGTGGCAGCCTTACCCAGGAGACTTGGGGCAAGAAAGTCATCCGAACAATGAAAATCAGCTGAGCATCATTGAAAAGAATACCTGCGTCCCCACCATGTCATGGGATCAACACCCAGGTTATCCTGAAAATACCCAGCATGACAATGAATTCGCAACGTTTACAGGGCTAGAATTCATTAACTATGCTTTTCCCGAGGTCACCGTCATCGAGAGGGATGACTCCTCCAATTCCAAAGAAGTGTGGGACACCCAGGGACAGCCGAGTGGAAGATACGACTTCAAGGTCAAATACAGCGCTCCTGAAAGCTCTCGTATCAGGCTCGAAGACATCCAACCAACTGGATGGGGAGATACAACTGAGAGTACAAATACTACGCAAAATACAACTGAGGAATCCTCCTACGACAACTCTGCCTGGGAGACAGATTCCAATGATCCTGCTCCACCAGAAATCAACGTCATTTCTGAAGACAAATCAAGGAAGGTACCAGACTTTTTGATTCACCGAGGAGTTTGCCGCTAATGGGTCGCTGTCGATGTTCCGAAGATTGTTCATAAGTCTAAGTAATTGCCATCTTTACTTTAACCTTTCACCCTGCCCAGGTGAACCGAATGTTTTGATAAGGCTCACTTTCTGTTAATTTCCCTCTTTGCTTCGCCCAAAGCGACAGAGTTTTGTTTTATAGGGCTGTAGTTTCAAGATTCGACTTGTTCATTAATAAAATAACGTCGTTCTGTAATTTCCGCATTAATTGCTGTTTTCTCTTTTCGTTTTTCAGAAAATGGTAATCCTAAAAAACAACTCAATAATAAAAACAAGCAGTAAAAGAAATACACTGCACACACTTTTGCATTTTCCCTCTGTCTCTTCTAAACACAAATCATCACGTCATGCAGATTGCTTGTTTTAAACCCCGTTGAAACATACGATCCAATGCCTTCTCCCAACTTTGAGTTCCCGATATTTGAGGCTGAAGAAGAAAATGACGACGAAATTCCAGAGGAGATCTCCCGACTACTCAGACAAGAGAAAATGTCGATTGAGCCTCACAAAGAGTTGCTGGAAACAGTCAACTTAGGATCGGAAGAAGAGAGAAAAGAAGTCAAGATTGGGGCACTGCTCAGTCCAACTGTCAAAGAAAATTTGACAAAACTTCTTAAAGAGTTTCCCGATGTATTCGCTTGGTCCTATAAGGATATGCCAGGGTTGGATACCAGCATCGTGGAACACCATCTACCGTTAAGATCGGAATGTCCTCCAGTAAAACAGAGGTTGAGACAAACTCATCCAGACATGGCAGTCAAAATCAAAGAGGAGGTACAGAAACAGATTGACGCGGGTTTCCTCTCTACGTCATAATATCCTCAATGATTAGCCAACATCGTACCAGTTCCGAAAAAGGACGGAAAAGTCAGAATGTGTGTTGACTACTGAGATATAAACAAGGCAAGTCCAAAGGACGACTTTCCCTTACCACACGTTGACATGCTGGTAGACAGCACAACAAAGTTCAAGGTCTTCTCCTTCATGGATGGATTCTCAGGCTATAATCAGGTCAAAATGGCGTCGGAAAACATGGAGAAGACCTCCTTCATTACCCCATGGGGTACCTTTTGTTACAAGGTAATGCCATTCGGTTTGAAGAACGCTGGGGCAACCTATCAGAGGGCCATGACTACTCTGTTTCATGACATGATACATAAAGAAATCGAAGTGTATGTCGATGATATGATTGCAAAATCTAAAATAGAGGAGGAGCATGTGACCCACCTCTCAAAACTATTCGAGCGGTTGAGAAAGTACAAACTCCAATTGAATCCCAATAAGTGCACCTTCGGTGTCCTTTCAGGGAAACTATTAGGGTTCATTGTCAGCCAGAAAGGAATTGAGGTTGATCTCGACAAGGTCAAGGCCATTCAAGAAATGCCTTCTCCAAAGACTGAAAAACAAGTCAGGGGATTCCTGGGACGTTTGAACTACATTTCCAGATTCATATTCCTCATGACCGTGACATGTGCGCTGAATTTCAAATTACTCAAAAAGAATTAGGACTGCGTTTGGACAGAAGGCTGCCAAACCGCCTTCGACAGTATCAAGGAATACCTGTCGAACCTGCCGATTCTATCACCTCTAGTGGAAGGAAGACCGCTAATCATTTACTTAACAGTCTTGGAAGAATCCATGGGCTGTGTGCTTGGTCAACAAGACGAAACGAAAAAAAAAGAGTCTGCCATCTACTATTTGAGCAAGAAGTTTACAGACTGTGAGACTCGGTACACTATGCTCGAGAAAACTTGCTGCGCTCTGGCTTGGGCAGCCAAACGTCTTCGCCAGTACATGATTTGTCACACCACTTGGTTAATCTCTAAAATGGATCCAATCAAGTATGTTTTCGAAAAACCTGCTCTCACGGGAAGAATTTCCCGTTGGCAGATGTTGTTATCGGAATATGACATTGAGTACCACGCTCAGAAAGCCGTTAAGGGAAGTATTTTAGCCGATCATTTGGCTCATCAACCGATTGACGATCAGGAATAAATCGGGTTTGAATTCCCAGACGAAGATGTCATGTATCTAAAAATGAAAGATTGCGATGAACCGCTACCCAGTGAAGGGCCAGAACCAGATTCCCAATGGGGACTTATCTTTGACGGAGCTGTCAATCATTACCGAAACGGAATTGGGGCAATTATCATAACACCTCAGGGTACCCACATTCCTTTCACTGCCAGACTTACATTTAAATGCACAACCAACGAGGCCGAATACGAAGCTTGTATTATGGGTCTCGAAGAAGCGATTAATTTGAGAATCAAGAACTTGGATGTATATGGCGACTCAGCTTTGGTCGTCAATCAGATCAAAGGAGATTGGAACACATACCAATCAGGACTGATTCCTTACAAAGACTATGCAAGAAGGTTGTTACCCTTCTTCAACAGAGTCGAGTTTCATCACATCCCTCGTGATGAGAATTACATGGCTGATGCCTTAGCCACTCTTTCTTCCATGATTATTGTAGGTCAATGGAATGACTTACCTAAGATTGACATAATGCGCCTTGAACGGCCCGCTGACATCTTCACGATTGAAGCAGTCATAGACGACAAACCTTGGTATCACGATATCAAATGCTTCCTTCAGAAACAAGAGTACCCACCTGGGGCATCCAGGAAAGATAGAAAAACCCTCAGAAGGCTAGCAGGCAGTTTCTTCATGAGCGGTGATACACTCTATAAGAGAAACTTTGACATGGTCTTGCTCCGATGTGTAGACAGACCAGAAGCAGACATGTTGATAAAAGAAATTCATGAAGGATCCTTTGACACTCATGCCAACGGACACGCAATGGCCAGAAAAATTCTGGGAGCAGGGTACTATTGGTTGACCATGGAATCCGACTGCTACAAGTACATGAGGAGGTGTCACAAGTGTCAGATATACTCCGACAAAATCCATGTACCGCCTACGCATCTCAAAGTTCTTTCTTCCCCATGGCCTTTTTCCATATGGGGAATCGACATGATTGGCATGATCGAACCCAAGGCTTCAAACAGACATCGGTTTATCCTGGTAGCCATTGACTACTTCACCAAGTGGGTCGAAGCAGCGTCATACACCAATGTAACCCGACAAGTGGTAGTCCGATTTATCAAAAACAATCTCATATGCCGTTATGGGGTTCCAGGCCAGATTATTACTGACAATGGATCCAACTTGAACAATAAGATGATGAAAGACTTGTGCGCTGAGTTCAAGATCGAACACCATAACTCATCTCCCTACCGACCCAAGATGAACGGAACGGTAGAAGCGGCTAACAAGAACATCAAAAAGATTGTTCAAAAGATGGTCGTAACCTACAATGATTGGCACGAGATGCTACCCTTTGCTCTTCACGGTTATCGCACATCTGTCCGCACTTCAACAGGGGCTACCCCTTTCTCTCTAGTATATGGCATGGAAGCAGTGCTCCCCATCGAAGTAGAGATCCCATCAATCTGGGTATTGATGGAAGCTAAGCTTACAGAGGCTGAATGGTGTCGAAGTTGACACGACGAACTGAACCTGATCGAAGAAAAGCGAATCAGGGCAATATGCCATGGTCAGTTGTATCAGCAAAGAATGAAGAAGGCGTTCGACAAAAAGGTCCGACCTCGCGTCTTCAGGAAAGGAGACCTCGTTCTCAAGAAGATACAATCATTTTTCACTGATTCTCAGGGCAAGTGGACTCCGAATTATGACGGCCCCTATGTGGTCAAGAAAGCTTTCTCAGGCGGCGCCTTGAGACTTGCAACCATGGACGGAGAGAAATTTGCCTACCTCACAAATGTTGACGTAGTCAAGAAATACTTTGCCTAAATAAAAAAAAGCTTCTCGGTGGATTGAAAACCCGAAAGGGCGTTCCAAGAAAAAATTAGAGACATGATCAAAAATCATCCCGGTGGATTGGAAACCTCAAAGTACAATCCAGGAAAAATTTAGGGATAATGGCAAGTAACTACGTTCGACAAAGGGGCAAGTCCTTCAGCAGCAGTTACGTCGTCCATCAGAAAGACTCCAGTCAAGGTCATATTCGACAGAAGCTCAGGATGCCCCGAAATTAAAGTTGGTAGAAGGATAGTGGTCGTTATGATTCAATGTAGCCCTTTTCCCTTAAATTACCATTTTCTAAACTTTGTAAATACTCTATGGAATCACGCGTTTGGCTGATTTCCATCCTATCAATACAATTTGAGCCCTTGTGCTTTTGTTTGCAATTCTTATTTGTTTTAGCTTTACAGGACGACATTTTAACATGATCAACGGTTCTTGAAATAAAACAAAAATGAATTTACTTGTTAAAACTTTTCTGCTTTTAAAATAAAGATGGCAATTTCTTTTGACTGATGAACATCGAAAGAACATCAATCGCTTCTCCAAAAGTAATCGAGCTTCAAAGTGCAGAATCAAAGTACTCCTTCTAAGCCAGTGCGCCTGAATGAAGGATCAGTTGTATCATATGCGACTTTCCCATATGATACCCCCGACAGAGTTCTTATCTCCTAAGTCCGACCAACATAGCTCCCGAAAGGGACTATTTCTCCTAAGAAAGGCAGAATTGCTATCGTGAACCAGTGATACTTTTCATCCCCCGCAGTGGCCGAGTATCCAATCGTGTTCATCTACTAGTCTGTATGTCGCGTCAGTTTTGTCAGCATAAACATACATACATCATGCATTATTGATTTACATTCATATTCATATTGCATCACTATCACTCTAGTCGGTCTTATCCCCTATTGATAACAGTCCTCTCAATCGAGTTGTCAGTTCTTTCCTCGTCAGGAAATGTTACATATGAACTATCTCCCTCCTCCAGTTTATTTCTGGATTGGAGTCGGCCTTTAACCACTTTGATAACTTGAACCTCTGAAAATCTAGAGAACCCTCAGCCAACATCACTCTTCGCCATAGAAGATGATATCTTCGCTTTCCCGGATTAAGGAAAATCCCTAGAGAAAGCCTCTCAACTAAAGACTTTCAGCAACACATTGATTTTACTCTCCGGAGAGTCGATGTTAATGAAGTCATCAACACCTCAAAATTGGATCACATCATATGGCATTTCTCTGAAAAGATCTCCGAGAAAAGTATGATGCGATATCCCCAAACGAAAGCAGTCTCTCAAGAAGACTCATTTTCCCCAGTAGAGTCGACAAATGGCGTCTCCAAACAGAGAAGTTTGTACACCTCTACAATTCAGACATATGGGTTCCCCAGCAAGTCTGACATCAAAACTTTTTCCATCAAATGGCATCTCCCCAGGAAAATTCGGCGAGAAGTTTGAGGAAAACCGCTACGAATAGCGTCCCTTGTCAAGAAAGTTTATTGACAAAAGAAACTGAGACCAGTTCCTTGGTAGGAAACCGGTTTCGAGGGGAAGTTTATTTCAGAAACTGAGACCAGTTCCTTGGTAGGAAATCGGGATCGAGGGGAAGTTTATATCAGAAACTGAGACTAGTTCCTTGGTAGGAAACCAGGATCGAGGGGAAGTTTATTTCAAAAATTGAGACCAGTTCCTTGGTAGGAAACCAAGATCGAGGGGAAGTTTACAAAAGAAACTTAGACCAGTTCCTTGGTAGGAAACCAGGACCGAGGGGAGGTTTATATCAGAAACTTAGACCAGTTCCTTGGCTGAAAAACCAGGATCAAGGGGAAGTTTTTACCTTTTCTAAGCATCATTGCTTAGTAAAAGAAGAAGGATGCGTGAACTACCATTCCTAACCACCATCAAAATTTCGGGTATTCCGATATTTAATCCTCTTGTACCCCGAATGCCCGAATACCTTCGCCGTTCATACCTTCGGGTCCAAGAAGATTAAATAGGGGCATCTGTCATACCCCAAATTTTGACCACTAAGATTTCCCATCATTGTGCAAATCATCATCACAATATGGATGAACCATTAGTCTCCCCAAAGATCGGTGAGCATCCACTACAATCAGACTTAGGGTTTCAAGCCCTCTCGGAGCTCTTAGACAAAAGATCAATCAAGAAATGACATGATCTTCAACTTTTCTAGCCTCTCAAACATCCAAAAAGGATCAAGAGGACTCCCACTTTAAGGATTAAGCACAAGGCTTCTCCCTTCTAGGTTGATCAAGCCTTAAGATCGCCAGTGTCACCAAATTAGGGTTTGGTCGACCAAGGCCTCCATATGGGAATTTTCCTCTGGGCATGAGCCAATGCTTCAAAGCATAACCTATGATGCTCTAAGGGACATCATAAACCCAATCATCAAGTCAATTTAGCCTCAGGGGATGCATTCATAAAAAAAATCAGGAATTAGGGTTTCTTGACCTAATTCACCCCTAAGTTGACTTTTGGGACAAATCATGAGCCAAGACCTCAAGATATGATTTGAGGGTCCCTACCACACCACATTGGTCCATTTGTAACAATGGATTGAGCCAAGAAGCTTGAGCAACAAGTTTCAATTTCATATGAACCACAGTTAGGGTTTCGCGAGAAAAGTCAACTGTATCTTTGACTTTTGACCAGGACATGCTCCCAAACCCTAAGCCATGATTCAATATACCCTATAACACCTATGAAATCAATCTATCAAGTTTGATTTAGGTCAAGGACTTAATTTCATAGAGGATCGCACAGTTTGGAGTTCATCTGACAAAAAGTCAATTGTGCACAAAAGTCAAACTTTGACTTTTTGAGATTTTTCACACTTATGGTTCTTTGAACCCTAAATGATGTTAATGTGTGATTTGAATCATAATTCATCAAGAAAAATCAAGAAAAGTGGGATAACTTGTAAAAGGGGTAACCATAAAAACTTAGAAAATTTTATAAGTTATGGAACAAAGTGGCTAGGGTACCAACTTTGGAGGACCATAACTCCTAAACCACAAGGCCACTTTTCCCTATCCAAAGCTGGATTTGTAGCCCTCATGGCCCTCTACAAAAGCTTCAACTACACCTCATTCCAATTCATTATAGATTTTGAGTTATGGAATGATCAAAGTGGCTGAAAACATGAAATGCCACTTTTTCCAACACTTAGTGAAATTTTCACTAAGTCAGAATCTTCCTTCACTTTTTTCCAAATGTAGGGTCAGTTTTCACTCGGATCCAAAAAGTATCAAAACCAATTATGATCAAACAGTTATTGTATCATATGAGGGCTTTCTAAAATGGCCAAGAACTCCATCAAATTCCACTTGAGCCATGAGATATGACAATGGCAATATGCCTTGCTGAAAACTGCCAAGGCTAGGCAGAACTTTGTACTTTTACTCTATTTGGAAAAATCAGATAATTCTAAGCCTTGTCATCACTTTGGACACATCTGAGGATCAAATCTAAAGGGAACAAACACTGATCCAAGCCTCCAAAGTTTTTGGAATAAGAAGTAGCATGCCAAACCTAGAAATCCCTAAAAGAGGGACAAGACTCCAATTTTGTATTAGAGCATTTAATGGATGCACCAAGGTGGCATGGACTGACACATTTGCAACTGAATTCAGTCAAGAATGATCCAACAACAAGGGAACCACAACTCTATGCTCTAACCTCTAGTCAATGGCTAGAGGAGACTTGAGATTCCAAAGTGCAACCATTGGCCAAACCTCTGCAGCAGTTACCATTCAGTATTGCTTGCAAAACAAACCTGCTCTACTATAAATAGAGCTCATTTGTGCTCAGTTTGAGTACACCAAATCACTACAACACTTGCTTTCCTCAAAATCTCTTTCTCCTGGCCAAAATTCCTTCTTTAGCAAGGTAACTATGAGTTTTTGAGTTAGGGAGAAATTCCACCACAGCTCATGATCCAAACACATCCAATATGTCATATCTAAGCTGTCCAAACTCACACAAGTGACCTGTAATCCTTAAATCTCAAAGTCACCTCTCAAAACCTCAAAATAACCTTTTTGTGCATTTTTCAAGCCATGTCTTGATTCAGTCACTTTCCAAACCAGATAAAACCTCAAACACACTCCAAATATCATCCTTGAATTATCAAAAATTGTTCCCAACATCTGGAACACCATTTGAGGGAGTTGCTATTTTGGCCATTTTAACCCCTTTTGCAAGAAAGGGCCAATTTTTGTTTTTGCAGGTTCCAGCTGATTCCAATCATCCTAAAAGCTTCTAAGAGATCATTTGAGAGTGTCCAAAGCATCAAACCATTTCTGGAACAAGAAACTTGGCAGATTGCACAAAAAACTCCAAAAAGCTCAAAAAGAGGTAAGCATCATGGTCTATTTCAAAACCACTATCGGATTTTGAGGAGGGAGCATGATCTGGAAAAAATACCACCACCATTGGATTCCTTGTGAAATTCTAGGCCAGATGCATATAAATTTTGTCCACAACCATGGAGAAATGAGAAAGTTATGGACCTTCCCGTTTCTTGCCAAAACTTGCCTTGCCTTGCCTTGGCCAGGCCTAGAAAACAAGGCAAGCCTTGTGTATTTGTTGGTTTGTTTCAATCAACAGATATATCACCACCCCAGTGGTAAGGCGCGCGCCCTATAGCCTTAAGGTCGTGGGTTCAAACCCCACCCAGACCATTTTGTGTTTTCTCACATTTTTGCTATTTTTCCAATATTTTCATGTTTTATTAATTAATTGGAAAATTAATAACTCCTTCAATTTTAATTATTTTTTATTGGTTCTTTTTGGAAAAAATACAAAATGTTGAAATATTTTATTCCCCAAAAAAATTAGATTTATATTATTTATTTAATATAATTAGTATTTTTGTGAATAAATGTCTTTTATTTGTTTTTAAACCTTTTAAAAATAAATATCCATTTTGGAAAATCAAAACCAAGTAGGTTTTAATTGATCTTGTGATGAAAGCCTCATTTTTCAAACCTAAAACCAAAATCACAAGTTGTTTATTCAAACTTATTTGGAATTTTTATCATTTGTATTAATTTTCTTTGAATAATTACATTAAAAAATGATGAAATTAGGGTTTTATTGATTTTCACCCTAACAAACTTTTCCGAACACTCATGAACCTCTAATAGAGTGTAAGACCCAATCCTTTGTAAATACAAACCTATTTTGGGCCTCAAATTTTGTATAAGTCCCGTTGAATTTCAAAAGTTCGGCGCGATCATCGCCCGTTTAAAACAAACCATCTGGGCCTCTCCTCGAGCTATAAGACCCATTCAAAACCATTTTGGGCCTCTAATAGAGTGTAAGACCCAATCCCTCTTTGAAACCAAAATAGCTTGGGCCTCAGTCATTGTATAAGACCCACAGTGTTTTCAAAACCTCGGCGCGATCGTCGCCCTTTTCAAAATAAACCCTGGGCTTCTCCTTGAGCTATAAGACCCATCTTTGTTCACTTTCAATCATTTTGGGCCTCTTGAGAGAGTTTAAGACCCATCCCCTTGTACAGAAGACCTTTCTTGGGCCTCAGTCACTTGTATAAGTCACTGTACAAAACGACAGTGCGATCACTGATTAAACCCTGGGCCTCTCCTTGAGTTGTAAGCCCCAATTTTCCTTTCAAAAGCACTTTCTCCTTTGATTTTGAATATAATATTGTTATCAAAGCTTCCTTTGTTGAAAAACTAACAATACAGTATGGAAGCTCTACAACCGAGTAAGTGTTTACCCGCTTTCATTTACCACTTTCATATGTATATAACTGTACTGTGGGCCTGTTTCACTGTAAGTCTTCTTTCATAAACTCATATCGACTGTGTAATACTAGTATAGATATTTAGAGTTTCCCCGGCAACTACGTCTAGAACTAGACAAAACCTCGTCTCCTTACCTCCGACGTTCTCCCGGATAATTCAACATAACCTAAACCATGAGAATTTTCTTTTACAACAATTTTAGATAACTAGATCTAAGAAATCTCCCCCTTGAACAGTTCATATACAGAAGGCCAATGTTCCAAGTGAAGCCCCTTTTGGAACTGTTCATCAGCCTCCTCTTGGGCTTAGTGCAAGGACCCACAGGCTTCCTAAAAGCATCCCCGCCTCCTCTTGGGCATTGTACAAGGACCCGTCGGCTTCTTAAAAGTTTTCACGGCCTCCTCTTAGGCTTCGTATAATGATTCTTCCTCCGGGAAGATAGCCTCCTCTTGGGCTTCGTACAAATTATCCCTTCGGCTTCCTAAAAGTTTTTCTCGCTTCCTCTTGGGCTTCGTACAAATTGTCCCGACGACCTCTTAAAGGTATAGGAACAGAAATTAGTCATCTTAATAGAACAGTCTTTCAAAGAGTCTAGATCTTTCTACCGCGAACGTACTGTTTCTTGATCTCTCTTAAGCATAGTACAAAAGATAAAACTCTAGACTTGGACAGTCTAATCTCCTTGAGTCTCGAAGACATTCTCAAGTTCCTTTCAAAAATAGGAAAAAACACCCGTAGACTTGGGCAGTCTCAATACCCTTCGGATTCCCCGTTTCCTTAAAGAACAGGAAATAATCCCGGTCCTCAGATCGAATCCATGAGTACAACATTACCCATATAAGAACTGATTTTCTCTTTTAACCAATATACTGGACCTGTCACTCAACTGAAACAGTAACCCTAGCCTCCTATTGGGCTTTGTACAATGATTCTCCCCAGCAGAGCTAACCTTTGCAGCCTCCATCTCGGGCTTCGTACGAGATACAAAAACACTCTCTTGTTGAGTATAAAAGACTCTCTTATTGAGTCAAAAAATTTTATCCTCCATCTCGGGCTTCGTACGACATACACAATCACTCTCTTGTTGAGTATAAAAAGACTCTCTTGTTGAGTCGATCACCTTTAGCCTCCATCTCGGGCTTCGTACGATATACAAATCACTCTTTTGTTGAGTATAAAAGACTCTCTTGTTGAGTCAAAACCTTTTAGCCTCCGTCTTGGGCTTCGTACAAGACACATATAAAAACACTCTCTTGTTGAGTCAACCCTTTTAGCCTCTATATCGGGCTTCGTACAAGACACAAAAGCATCCTCTTGTTGGGTCAATAGCCTCCTTTTAGGCTTTGTATAAAGAAATCCCCGTTTGATTCAATAAACCTTTTAGCATCAAATCATGCTTTGATCACATCATACAAACATCAACAACTCATTTTCCCTCGTCTAATTGCTGTAAGCGGCAAGCCTCTGGATTATTTACATCCACGCCACTGTCCCTCTTTTTAGCATGGGAAATTCCTAAGGAAAGATGGCATTGCTCTAAACTGAGTTAAAGTCTTCTCCTTCAGGTTGAAAATCCCCTATAAAAGGAAATTATGGCATTGTTGGATTCGCATATCCCAGTTAAAGTAATTCTCCTTTATAATCAGTCACCCAACAGTTGTGCCAAACAAACCAAATATTCCCCTTTAAAGATGACAAATTCTTTCTAAAGTCAACACACTTTTAGCTTCACATCTTGGGCTTCGAACAAGATACAAATAGACCCTTCAGCTTCACATCTTGAGCTTTGAACAAGATATAAACCACCTTTAGATTCATGTCTTGGGCTTTGAACAAGACACCAAAACACCATTTCCTCCCATAGAATAGGAGGAACTACGATCGCTCTGATTTCCCTATCCCGGGAATACGTAGGCATAAGATTGTAAAAGAATCTTAGCGAGCACACTAATAAAAAAAACCCAAAGTCCCCTACCTCAAGCCAACCTAGCGCATTATCCCAACAAATTCCCCATGAACAGTCCCGATATTTCGTTCTGAACAAAATAAGCAGAGAGAGGCCTACGAACTAAAACCGCATCTGTAAACCAAACGTTTTGACTGTTTAACCTCAATTTGCAAGCAGGGTTAGTTGGAGACATCTATTTCCCTTCCTTCATCAGCTTCAATAGGATAAAAAATGAATCGACCTGTAGTGCCCCAGAGCGACGGTGCTTAAGAACCACGTCCAAAAATCGCTCGCTACAACTATCTTTCTTTGACGGAGCATGAGGATCTGACAAATGTTGGATCAGAATAGTACTCAACGGTTCCTTCCCCTTCCTAGTTTTTTTCAGTTTTTCTTCTTTCTTTTTTTTTCTTCTTCCTCACTTTTTTTCATTTCATTTTCAACTAAATCTCCCTCAACATTTTTTTCTACTTCAATCTCATCACTATCTTTTTAGTTTTCAACTACTTCCTCCTCCTCCACTACAACTTCACTTATGCCCATGTCAATCTCTCTTCCACTTCTTGTTAGAATAGCCTTACAAAGCTCTTTTGGATTTGGTAGAGTATTCGTCGTAAAAGTTCCTCTGTGTTGGTCGGCTAATTGTTTTGATAATTGTCCGACTTACGTCTCAAGATTCTTTATGGCCGCATCCGTATTCTTCTGATTTGACATCGACATTTACATAAATTGTGTGAGAGTGTCCTCCATTTTTGTATTTCTAATTGGAACTTGTGGAGGTTGAGTGTAATTTTGGTATTGTTGACGATTTGAAGGTCCGGCTTCTTGCGGTCTCCACGGTTGCTGATAACCTTAATTACCTCTAGGTTGGTAACCTTGGTTGCCTTGTTGGTAAGGAGGTCGAGGTTGGTATCCTTGATTTTGGTTTCCAGCATAATTTACCTCTTCCACTACCAGAGGACAATACCCGGTAGAGTGATCTCCTCTACAAAGCTCACAACTCGCTATTATTTAGTTTTTGTTGGGAACTTCATGCATCTATTTTATTTGTTGTGGGAGTTTTGCCATTTGTTGTGTCAACAACTCCACTTGTTGCGATAACAGTTTGTTTTGTGCAAGAATTGCATCATTAGTTCCCAACTCAAACAATCCTCATTTCTTTTGCGAAGGGCCACGGTTATGGTTCCCCTAATGGTCATTTAAAGCCATTTTGTCAATGATGGCAATGGCTTCTTCGGCACTTTTGCTCATTAAGGATCCACCCGCGGTGGCATCTAACAGTGTTTTATGCACTAATTGAAGACCGTTTCTAAAAATGTGAACTAAAGTAAGCTCATCGAAACCATGCCCTTTACACTTTCTCAACATGGATTTGAATCTCTTCCAAGCTTCGTTAAGAGATTCATTTCCACCTTGAGTGAAAACTGCTATTGTTGTCTTAGCCTCCATGAAATGATTGTGTGGAAAAAATCGTTCCAAAAACTTTTCCTCAAGTACATTCCAGTCCGTCATGATTGCCGTAGATTAATCAAGATACCATTCCTTGTCCTTTCCAATGAGGGAATGCAAGAATAGTCTCTTAAACAGTGATTCTTTTTCAGCTTCGGGTGCACCAGTTGGTCCCGCAATCTCATAGAACTTAGTCAAGTATGTAAAAGGATCCTCATGATACATACCAGTGAAAGGATTCTGATATATAAGCGAGACGATACCAGTTTTCATTTCTGAATGTCGACCGTTTTGAGCATTGCACGAAAATTATGCGGTGTGTCTCGGACTATTTGTACAAGGTCTTGAAGCAGGTGGTGGTGGTGGTGCAGTCATAGTTGGCAGTAACTGTGGTATTTGCGTAGAAGTTGAACTTCCGTCTCGCTCTCGTCTTTCTTTGGCAAGTTGCCTCCCCCGCCTTGTTCTGCTATTTAACCTACATGCAGTTCTTTCAATTTCAGGATAAAAAAGAAGTTCGTCTGCGGGTAACTTCCCTCGCATAAAACGGAGTCTGCACACTAAACCAAACAAATCAACAAGCACAAGAAAAAGTTAACAAGCTTAAAACAAAACAACTATTGCAATGCCTGTAATATCAAACAACAATCCCCGGCAACGGCGCCATTTTGTTGAAAGAGTATTTCGGGGGGTGTTTTTATCGTATCCGCAGGGATTGTGCGATATTTTGATGCTTGCCGTTCAATAGTTGAAACGTTTTAAAAAATGGGTTTTCAAATTGTTCTTTGTTTTGTAACATCAATTTTGGTAGCAAAGAAGTAAACTATAACAAAGATGTTGTAAATTTTATAAAAGCATGTCAAGATTAGATTTCGCTCATCCTTTTCATACATATCCGATTAATCAAGCATATGAACTTAGTTCCGACCAATACAATCGCGTATCCTCTCGAATAAGTTTATGTCTAAAGCAAATTCGTGAGTATCGTTGTTTAGACCGTTAGATGATGTCTCACGCTAACAATCTAAACAACAACCGTTAAGATCAATACAAAGTGAATATTAAACCCCAAATCTATGTCTAGAGTTTGGTTTTTAAGAGATGAAGATATTAGGTCATGATTTGGAAAATCTATGTCTAGAGTGATTCAAACCACAAATACATCATTTAGAACAAACAACTTCATCATATATTGATCATCAACCTTGTTCATATAAAAAATATCAAAAGAGATACATATAAGCAAGATCAACAATATCTAACCTTAACACAAGAGGTTTGGCTACACATTTCCATGGTAGCTTGTATCACAAGTTTCAAGAGGAGATGAAAGAACATCTTCGTCGAATAATCGAGATCGGATGTGACTTCAGCTTCTCTATGTGGAAAATTACTCTTGGATGATCAAAACTCAGAAAAGTATGTTTTGGTGTGAAAATGTCAAGTTATGATCCCAAGAAAACATAACTCTGAAAGTTAAACCGCCCCTGGCTGTTTTCGCGAGTTCGCAAAGCGAACACTTTATTCGTAAAGCAAACCACTCGCCAAAACATTCGCAAAGCGAATTTTGGGTCCTTTTCCCCCTGTTTTGTTTGCTGAGAGCTTCGCCAATGTTCGCAAAGCGAACATTTGCCAGGGTTCGCAAAGCGAACCTGCTGTTGTTTTCCACTTTCTTTGTAGCTTGCATCAATTCTTTTTGTCTTCTATCTTTGATGTTTTTAGTGCACTTTCCTGCACAATAGCACACAAATTACAAGCACCAACGGTATAAATATAATGCATGAAGAACAACAACAATTCAATACAAAAATCCACAATTAAGACATGAAAGTAATGAAAAATACCAAGTATTAAGTCTAAATATATAGTATGTTTGACATCTAACATGTGTCAAACCTGCTGCTCATCTCGCCTGACACAATTCAAGAATTCTCCCAACGTACCTTAACAAATATGGGGTACTTCTGAGATGAAGAACGTGAAGCGTATTACCTCAGATTGGGAAAACATGGACGCAATGTGTACAATTTTGATGATCTTACAGAATTTGTCGACTCCACTACTAAGCAACAAGTTAGGGACGATGAGCTTATACAAGATGTGGAGCATGTAGTTGTTCATAGAAATAATGATGCTCATGAAGATCAATCCTCCATCACTTCGCTTCTTAAAAATTTGCTGATCAAGCAAGATGCTAAAATGACTTAGCTTCGCAGTATGAAAGAACATATGAAGACCCAAGATGAAAACATTGAAGCCTTTGCATCTTTTGTCACAAAGAAACTGGTCTCCTTGAAGGATGAGATGGATGCCAACACAACATCAACCATTGCAAGGGTCAATCACATGATTGCCGCCCAAAAATAAAGATCATCATCACTATACACAATTCTATCAGGAAATGAGTGACATCTTAAACCGTCAGTTCGGAAGCGATTGTCAAGGCTGGTTCCGTGAAGTAAGGCCTAGAGGTCGCGCAAGACAGCGATGTGCAGAGTCTGAGCCGTCTTTGTCATGTCTTAGGATTCGTTTCGTGTTGGTCATGCATTTATTTTATTTTTTTGTTTCCATGTGAAGGAAAATCGCCATCCAAAACGCAGCGGGAATTAAAATTTTCGCTTTAGTGATCATTACGAATGGGCATGATCAGTGATAGAAATAGTTACCTCTTGTGGTGAATAACAATTTTGATGCAGACCCAGATGAATGATCATGAGCGTTGAATGAAGAACACCTCCTCTACTCAATCCACACGAACAGAGTGCCTTCAATCTCAGTGCTAGCTGCTATGAATGAAGACTTTGATTGATTGAGAGAGAGAGAGAGAGAGAGAGAGAGAGAGAGAGAGAGAGAGAGAGAGAAAGAGAGAGAGAGAGAGAGAGAGAGAGAGAGAGAGATAGAGAAATATGGCCAAGGTTTCACCAACTGAATTTCATCAAGTTCAGAAAGCTTCTACACAAGGGTTGTATTTATAGAACCACTTTTGTGGGGTGCAAGCTAAAAAACCCAACTTAAGTGCACCATATAATAATAACATTAATAATAATAATAATAATAATATTATTATTATTATTATTATAATAACCATTATTATAATAAACATATTTTATTATTATTATTATTATTATTATTATATTTAACAACTATTATAATAATAATATTAACTATTATTATTATATTAAATCATATTAAATCATATATTTAAAATAATAAGCAGTGAGGGGTATCTAGCAACACATCACTGCTACCCAAGTCATGAAAATTTTATGTGATCTGACAAAACATTTTCGTGATAATATTATTGTGTATAATTACCCTTTTGCCCTTATGTCTATATTAAACACAAGGCATATATCGTGTCATCGTTGTCTAGTTCAATATTGGTCCCTTAGACATTTATCCTGTTATGCAGGATGGGAAAATTCCATATAGGTCACTCATGTCCCTCAACATGCTTTGTGGAGTACCCATCAACTGTGTTTATAGTTATCCAGTTACAAATAATGTTTGATTAGAAATAAAGTACTCGACTCTACATCTAGGGTCCATAGTTGTTTCAAATCGAAGGGTGGTATACACCACTATCACCATGATAGTAACTTATAATGATGTGCATAACATTCTATGTAGTAATCTTATAGCAGGTCAATCCAGTATAAATATTACTCCTAATATTCATACCTATGTTAAGACTTGATAACTCCTTATCCATGATTCATGAGATGTGATCATCAGTCTATCTATGTAATAGTCTTAATGCTTTAAGGTTATCCCACTTCACGGTAAAGCTCAATTATGGATACTTTAAGAATAATGTCCTTATGTTTAATGATATCTCATGATTAAGTCACACTTAATATTTTATTAAACGGGCTAGCTATTCTAGGGACTTTATTATTTTTTTAAAACAAACATAATAAAGAAATGCTTTTTATTATTAATAAATCATTTGATACAAGTACCAAAAGTATTGGCCTCTAGGACTTACACCAACAATCTCCCACTAGCACTAGAGCCAATCAGGCATACCCTTAATACCCATAGATCTAGTATGGCCATCATGCTTCTGCTGTGCAAGAGGCTTTGTTAGTGGGTCAACAACAGTGTAAAGTGTAGGTACTCTGCATATCTTCACATCTCCTCTATCTATTATCTCTCAAATGAGGTGATATCACCTAAGTATGTGTTTGGATCGTTAGTGAGATCTAGGTTCCTTAGCTTGTGTGATAGCACCATTGTTATCATAATAGAGATCAATGTGATCCACAATGCTAGGAACTATACCAAGTTCACTAATGAACTTCTTGTTCCAAACATCTTTCTTTGCTGCATTTGAGACAACAATGTACTCGGCCTCGGTTGTAGAATCAACAGCTATATCTTTCTTGGAACTTTTCCAGCTCACAGCGCCACCATTTAAGCAAAACACATAACCAGATTGCGATCTAAAATCATCCTTATCTATTTGAAAGCTAGCATCGGTGTATCCAATTACAATGAGCTCTTCTTGACCTCCATATATCAAGAATAAGTCTTTAGTCCTTCTCAAGTACTTAAGGATATTCTTGACAGCAACCCAATGAACATCACCGGGATCAGATTAGTACCTACTTGTTTCACTTAGAGCATATGAGACATCTGGTTGAGTACATAACATGACATACCTGATAGATCCTATTGCATATGCATATGGAATCTTATTCATGCGATCCATTTCTTCCTTAATTGAAGAGGATTGTGTTTTTGATAGACACGGGCCATGTTGCATAGGTATGAATCGTTTCTTGGAATCATGCATATTAAAGCGTCTCAATACTTTGTTTATGTATGTACTATGACATAGGCCAAGCTGTTTTTGTGATAGATCTCTATAGATCCTAATTCCTAGTATATAGGCTGCTTCACCAGGTCCTTCATAGAAAAGCATTTCCCTATCCAAGTTTTCACTTGCTGCAAGGTAGGGACATCATTTCCAATGAGTAATATGTCATCTACATATAATATCAGGAAGATGATCATGCTCCCACTAAATTTATTATAGACATAAGGTTCACCTTCGTTTTTTATGAATCCATATTGTTTTACCGTTTCATCAAAATGAAGATTCCAACTTCTAGAAGCTTGCTTCAATCCATAGATTGATCGTTGTAACTTGCATACCTTTTGGGCTTCTTCTGGTATGCTAAATCCTTCAGGTTGTGTCATGTACACATCCTTAAGAAGATTCCCATTAAGGAAAACAATCTTGACATCCATCTACCATATTTCATAATCATGATATGCGGCGATAACAATTAAAATTCAAACAGATTTAAGCATTGTAATTGGTGAAAAGGTTTCATCATAGTCTACCCCATGAATTTGTTTATAGCCTTTAGCAACCAGTTTTGTCTTATAGGTATGTATCTTACCATCCATGTCAGTCTTCTTTTTGAAGACCCACTTGCATCCTATATGATTAAATCCTACAGGAGGCTCTACCGAGGTCCAAACCTGGTTTATGTACATGGAATCCATTTTAGATTTCATGGAT
The DNA here is from genome assembly GCA_022829125.1 of Lathyrus tuberosus. Lineage (NCBI taxonomy): Eukaryota > Viridiplantae > Streptophyta > Magnoliopsida > Fabales > Fabaceae > Lathyrus > Lathyrus tuberosus. The sequence goes on along the minus strand of JALAZF010000463.1, from coordinate 2,051,333 downwards.
TCTAGCCTCTTCTCAGACTCAGGACCATTTATAGCCTCTTGGTAGGTTACAGGCTCATCTTGATCCTTGAGTAATACATCACCTTGATCAGTTACGAGATATCTATATATCTCTTGTTGGTGACATATTCTGCTCGACCTACGCTGGTCTTGTTCTACTTGAGCAGGTTGCTCTTCCAAAACTACTTGTGATTCCTTCTCTAATTCCTCCATAGGTGTATCAATGCTTTGTGGTTCTTGAATTTCTTCAAGCTCTACTTTCCTTCCACTGATTCCTTTGGAAATAAAGTCCTTTTCCAAGAAACCTCTAGTTTGAGCGACAAACACTTTGCCCTCAAAAGGATTGTAGAAGTAATACCCTATTGTTCCTTTAGGATATCCCAAAAATAAGCATTTTTCAGATTTGGGCTCAAGCTTAGTTGAAATTTGTCGTTTCACATAAATTTCCCAACCCCAAATCTTCATGTAATACATATTTGGTTTCTTACCACTCCCTATCTCACATGGTGTCTTCTCAATCTTTTTGGATTTAACAAGGTTAAGTGTGTAAGTTGCTGTCAGTAGTGCATGTCCCCAAAATAAGTTTGGAAGATCGGCGTGACTTATCATGGATCAAACCATGTCTAACATGGTTCGATTTCTTCTCTCAGATACACCATTCCATTGTGGTTTTCCAAGAGGAGTGAGTTGGGATAGAATCCCACACTCTTTTAGACGGTCATCAAACTCTAGGCTTAAATATTCACTGTCTCGATCTGACCGAAGAGTTTTAATATTCTTACCTAGTTTGTTTTGTACTTAATTCTTGAATTCCTTGAACTTTTCAAAGGACTCAGATTTGTGTTTCAGTAAATACATATAACCATATCTACTAAAATCATCAGTAAATGTGACAAAGTATTGAAAACCTCCTCTGCCTGGTATGTTCACTGATCCACATACATCAGTATGTATGAGGGCCAAAATATAATTAGCCCTTTCACCTTTTCCTATGAATGTTATCTTTCCAATTAAACAAGATCTGCATCTCTTATATGATTCATAATCAAAAGAGTTTCAAGAGTCCATCTTTATGGAGTTTGGAAATGTGTTTCTCATTTATGTGGCCTAATCTATAATGCCAAAGGTAACTTAGATTTAACTCATTAGGTTTCATTGTTTTAGTATTAATGTTATAAGTAGGCATTTCAAGATCAAATACATATAGTCCATTGGTCATTTATGCAGTAGCATAGGAATATATCATTCAAATAAATTGAGCAACAAATGTTATTTATTATGAATGAAAAACCAAACTTGTCCAAACAAGAAACAAAAATAATATTCATGCTAATTGTAGGTGCATAATAACAGTTCTCTAAATGAATTATTAAACCACTAGGTAAAGTCAATACATAAGTTCCTACAGCTAAAGCAACAATCTTTGCTCCATTGCCAACTCGTAGATCAACTTCACCTTTTTCCCATTCTCTACTCCTTTTTAGCCCCTGCACATTCGTACAAATGTGAGAACCACATCCAGTATCTAAAACCCATGAGGTAAAAGTAGATAAATTTATTTATATAACAAAAATACCTGAAGTTGAAGTGTATACTTCATTCTTCTTATCTTCCAGGTATTTCGGGCAGTTTCTCTTCCAGTGTCCAGTCTTTCCATAATAAAAGAAAGTGCCCGCCTTTGATTTACCTCCACTATGCTTCAAGGCATGAACAATAGGTTTGGGTCTGGAAATTTCCTTGCCTTTCCCTTTACCACCCTGCTTGGTGGGCCTTTTGTTGTGCTTCTTTCCATTACTGACCATCAGATTGGACTTCCCTTTTGACTTTAGATTCTGCTCAGCAGTTCTGGAAGACTTTTGTCCATATCATTCATATTGAAATTAAGGACAAATTGACTAATGCTCTCCAACAACGATTGCAGGATCAAATCAGTTGCAAGCTCCTTTTTTAGGGGGAAACCTATCCTTTCAAGGTTCTCCACATACCCAATAATCATGAGTACATGGGGACCTACTAGGGATTCCTCATCTAGCTTGCCTTGAAAAAGGGCTTTTGAAACTTCAAATCTCCCATGCCTTTCCTGCTCTTGATAGAGCATCTTCAGGTGTTCAATCATATCGAACGCTACCATGTTTTCATGTTGCTTTTGCAATTCATAATTCATGGTAGCCAGCATGAGACAAGCAGTTTCATTGGTATCATCGACATGCTTCTTATAAGCATCTCTTTCAACCTTAGGAGAAGAACTAGGAGGCTCCTCTTCAGGAACAGGTGTCTTTAAGACATACAGCTTTTTATCATGTTCGAGGACAATCCTCAGGTTTCGATGCCAATCCAGAAAATTTGTCCCAGACAATTTTTCCTTATCAAGGATTGATCGCAAAATATTGTTATAGGTGTTTGTTGTCATGGTAACCTACATAAAAAATGTGAAAATTACAAGTATCATTAAAATAAACATATTCAATTAGGCCTTTAATTAAATATGCTCCCACTACTTTACTCATACCAAATGACCCTCACCATTTGATTCGGAAAATCCCGTTGGAAGATTTTCTAGTGGATCGAGATCCATATTTTACTTTGTTTTAAGCCAACATTAAGCTGATTACATAAAAATCGGTTATTTAGGTTGGAACTCTTTCCAATTGTATCTAATACAATTCTCGAATATTATCAGTTGGGTGAATAACTCCTTATTCAAATCCATCATATGGATTGTTCCCATCTCTTGCTTCTAAACATATATAATCTTATTATCTTTTATTTAGTTAAGTTTGACCCAATGTTTTAGCAATTGGATATTACATTTATCCCATCGCACCTTACTAATATAGAACATGCACCTCGCGTTAAACGAAACCTACATTATTCTATACTAGTCTTGATAGGTGCTAAAACTTGTAAAAAATAAACTTAATATTTCTTTTTTAGGGAATTTGTAATTAGTTTAATCTCACCGACTTATTTATCATATAAATCGTCTCTCACATGCACCAACATACATTCACATGCATCAATATACATACAAAATGAAACTGTTATGTGTAACGCCCCAGTTTTTGTTAGATTTATTTAATCGAGTCGATTTAATTATTTTTGTTTTTATATTATTTTATTCTTGACTTTTATTTGGAAATATATTATTTTTCATTGTTGTTATGTTTTATCGCGTTTTGGGAGCGTTTGCGAGATAATTGAGTGTAGGGGTATTTTGGTCATTTTACTTATTTTTCTTAAGTTAGTAACATAGAGAGAAAAATAGAGAAAGAAGGAAAAGAGAAAGAAAAGAATAGAAGAAAAAGAGGGAAAAACTTGGAGAGAAAGAAATTGAATCAACCGACTTTTGAAAACACGATTAATCGGGTAAGGGTGCGAAACTCGATTATCTTATACTTGTGTATGATTATGTATGTATGTAATTGTGTGATATTGGGTTGAAATTGGATATAGAACCAAAACCATTAATGTGTTGAGATTGTTAGAATTTGATTAAATTGTGTATGAAATCATGTTTTAATGTTCCTAATTGCTGAGACATGTTAGATAGATGTTGTCGTGCATTCAATTGGTAATTTTCTGGTGTTTAGATGAGATTTGGGAGAGAAATTGGATGAATTTCACAGCAGAAATTCTGCAGGAAAAATTCTGGGTTTTCTCTGCCCATACGCGTATCAGGCAAGGCAATACGCATATTGGGTTGGGCAATACGCGTATGGTAGGTGCAAATTGAGGCAATACGCGTATGGAAATCTATTTTTCTTGGCCATCTGCTGGAATGCATAATGATACGCGTATTTGGCAAGGCATTACGCGTATCAAGTAAGGCAATACGCGTACTAGGTTTTTAGTGGAATTTTTGGGGAGAAATTGGTCTCTGCTCATACGCGTATCACTTTGGGCAATACGCGTATGGATGGGCGAGTGAGCTGGGCAATACGCGTATGGCTCAGGGCAATATGCGTAGGACCAGAGAGGGTGCAGAATTTTCTCGATTTTGAGTCCGATGCCGTAACTTTTGATCCGTAACTAGGATTGAGGGATTCTTGGTACCATTGGAAAGCTAATAAAATTTTCTTTCTTATTAAAATGGTTTGGAGAATTGTGGCCGATTTAATTATGTCGAGAATTTGGAAATGTGTCGTTTTGTCGACTTTTACCATTTTAATGGTGTGTATTTGATGTGTTATCATGCAATATGCTTTATATATATATCGTAGGAATTGTGTGATGTTATATGATGTGAATGCATGTGATGAAATGTTGTGATGATGGTTTGTGGCCTAAGGGCAAGAAAATGCATTGTGTTGTGTTTGATTATATATGCATGATCATGGATGTGTATATGTGTGCATTTGAATGTCATGAGTCATTGTATGCCAAGCATCATGATATGCATTCTTGTGATATCGTGTGCCCTAGTGGGTGTGATCGACGAAACGATTCCAAAGGGAATCCGCTATAACATCGTGTGCCTTATACAAAGAGGTGTGAGCGATGATTATAGACGATCGTGTGCCTTATACAAAGAGGTGTGAGCGATCGGGTCGTGTGCCTTATACAAAGAGGTGTGAGCGATCCATAAACGTCGTGTGCCTTATACAAAGAGGTGTGAACGACGGGGAACATCGTTTTCCCGAAGGGGAGTTACACTAAGTAACAAGCGATGATTCCAATAGTTCCTGAGTGAACTAATGATGAGAATGATGGATGGAACGGTACCACATTGCATTGCATAGAGTCGTTGTGTCGGTCTCTGTGCATTTACATAAATCATGAATGGATTGATTTTGTGTGGAATTGTGAATGGAATTGATGAGTTGAGATACATATATATATATATGTTGGTGATAAATGCATTGAGCATGATTGATATGCCTTGGTGATGGATGTATGAGATATGCATTGTGTTGTTTTGTATTTGAATTCTGGTGTAAGTTGTGGTGAGAATATTTTACATGTGTATTTTTGTGTTATTATATAATTGTATGCAATTATATTATGATTGTGTTTCTCAGCCTTCTGCTATTTTGAATGCTCTATGAGGCATTGCAGATTAAATGCTGGAGGTCTTTTTGTGAAGCTTAGGTCTTCATTCTTTTGTCGGTCGGCTCTGATATGTAGCACCGGGTAGTCGGGGAGATCGTTTGTGATTATGTGTATACGTATATGTTCTTTTTGGATTGTATATGTATGACTCTGTGTATGACAGACAAATTTTTATGTTATATATATATATATATATGAGATTTCAGTTGCAGATTTTCCGCTTTTATTCTGTATCTGAATTGTGGGTGTTAGTAACTGAGTTCCTCTATTATGTGCTACCTGATTGTTGCATATCTATATGAGCAGGTTGTTGTATTTTGTTTTAATTGATGTGACACCTCCGTCTATGCCATGAATGTTTTAATTATACTCTAATTATTTGTTATCGCTTTAATTAATTGGGGGTATAGATTAGGGGTGTTACATTAAGTGGTATCAGAGCCAATCCGTGTCAGTTTGTGTCAGTTCGTGCCAGTGCATGTCGGTCTTTGTGTTTGGGTGAGCTGTTTGTTTAACCATAGTTGTTGTTATTGGATATGAACAGAATATGGCTGGTAGGAATGATGCTGCTCTTGCTGCTGCTATGCAAGCTATGAATCAGGCTGTGCGGGGTACACCTAATGCTGGTGGGAATGATGAGTTCAGGAAGAACAAACCGCCTGTCTTCAAAGGAAGGCATGATCCTGATGGTGCTCAAATTTGGCTTAAGGAGATTGAAAGAATCTTTCAAGTGATGGACTGTGCTGAGGAACATAAGGTGAGACTGGCTACTCACATGTTGCAGGAGGAGGCTGATGATTGGTGGGTTAGTAAGCGTCATGTTTGGGAAGCTACAGGTGAAGAGGTCACTTGGGCTTTGTTTAGCAGGGAGTTTTTAAGGAAGTATTTTCCTGAAGATGTCAGAGGAAAGAAGGAAATAGAGTTCTTGGGGTTAAAACAAGGTAACATGTTTGTTATTGATTACACTGCTAGGTTTGTGGAGCTTGTTCAGTTTTATCCACATTATGCCGAAGCAACTGCGGAGTTTTCCAAGTGTGTGAAGTTTGAGAACGGATTGCGTCCTGAGATCAAGCAGGCAATCGGTTATCAAAGGATTAGGAGATTTTCAGATTTGGTGGATTGTTGTAGAATTTATGAGGAGGATAGTAAAGCTCGTTCTACTCACTATAAGAGTGTGAACGAAAGGAAAGGGAAGCAACCGTTTCGTGGTGGTCCTTATGTGTCACCAGCTGATAAGGGTAAGCAAAGGGGTAGTTTTGATAAAAGGCCAAGTGGAGGAGGTATGTCTAATCCTCTGAGATGTTTTAGGTGTGGTGACTTAGGACATCGTCAGTTTGAATGTAGAAAGGATATAAGGAAGTGTTCCAATTGTGGAGGTATGGGACATGTCGCAGCTGATTGTAAGAAGAATGTGGTGAAGTGTTTCAACTGTGGTGAACCTGGTCATGTTAGTACTAAGTGTCCGAAACCAAAGCAAGCTCAGGCTGGAGGGAAAGTTTTGCATTGGCAGGAACTCAGACTACTAGTGCAGACCGTCTGATCAGAGGTACTTGTTTTATTAATAGTACGCCTTTAGTTGCTATTATTGATACCAGAGCGACTCATTCGTTTATTTCGTCTGAGTGCGCGAAGCGTTTGAATCTTTTGTTGTCTTCGATGGGTGGAGAGATGGTTATTGATACTCCAGCAATGGGGTCGGTAACTACTTCTTTGGTTTGTTTAAGTTGTCCTTTGACCATTTATGGTAAAGATTTTGAGATGGATTTGGTGTGTCTGCCGTTGGAGGGTTTAGACGTGGTTCTGGGAATGAACTGGTTGCAGTTCAATCGAGTGCATATTGATTGTTATCATAAGTTGGTAAGATTTCCTTCTCTTGAGGAAGACGAGGAATCGAGTTTCTTATCTACCAAAGAGTTGAAGAAACTTTTGGCGGATGAAGCTCAGTTGTTCAGGTTGTTTACATCGTTGACATTGGATAGTCAAGTTGCAATTGATGTTTTTCCAGTTGTGTGTGAATTTCCATAAGTGTTTCCAGAGGATATTTCAGATGTGCCGCCAGAAAGAGAAGTGGAGTTTTCTATAGATCTAGTTCCTGGTACTAGACCTGTATCTATGGCACCATATCGTATGCCGGCATCTGAGTTGGTTGAGTTAAAGAAGCAGTTGAATGAATTGTTAGAAAAGAGGTTTGTGAGGCCGAGTGTATCGCCTTGGGGTGCTCCAGTTTTGTTGGTGAAAAAGAAAGATGGAAGTATGTGATTGTGTATTGATTATCGCCAGCTGAATAAGGTGACGATTAAGAATAAGTATCCTCTTCCAAGAATTGATGATCTGATGGACCAGTTGGTAGGTGCGTGTGTGTTTAGTAAAATTGATTTGAGGTCGGGTTATCATCAGATTAGAGTGAAAGAGGAAGATATTCAGAAGACGGCTTTTAGGACACGCTATGGACATTACGAATATTCTGTGATGCCGTTCGGGGTTTCTAATGCGTCAGGTGTGTTTATGGAGTATATGAATCGTATTTTCCACGAGCATTTGGATCGATTTGTTGTTGTGTTTATTGATGACATCTTGATTTATTCTAAGTCCCGGGCGGAACATGCGGAACATTTGCATGTTGTGTTGCAAATTTTGAAGGAGAAAAGACTTTTTGCCAAGTTGTCCAAGTGTGAGTTCTGGTTGTCGGAAGTAATTTTTCTTGGGTATGTGATTTCAGGTAATGGTATTGTTGTGGATCCATCTAAAGTAGATGCAGTTCTACAGTGGGAGGCTCCTAGATCTGTTACTGAAATTAGAAGCTTTTTGGGTTTAGCTGGATATTATCGAAGATTCATTGAAGGTTTTTCCAAGTTAGCACTTCCTTTGACCCAGCTGACTTGTAAAGGTAAGGCGTTCATTTGGGATATTTAGTGTGAGGAAAGTTTTAGTGAGCTGAAGAGAAGATTGACTACAGCTCCGATTTTGGTCTTACCGAATCCTACTGAACCGTTTGTGGTGTATTGTGATGCATCTTTGATTGGTTTAGGTGGAGTATTGATGCAAGAAGGTAAGGTTGTGGCTTATGCTTCGAGGCAATTGCGGGTTCATGAGAAGAATTACCCTACTCATAATTTAGAATTAGCAGCTGTGGTGTTTGTGTTGAAAATTTGGAGGCATTATCTCTATTGTGCAAGATTCAAAGTCTTTAGTGATCATAAAAGTTTGAAATACTTGTTTGATCAGAAAGGGTTGAATATGAGGCAACGGAGATGGTTGGAATTTTTGAAGGATTACGATTTGGCTTGAATTACCATCCTGGTAAAGCTAATGTGGTAGCTGATGCGTTAAGCCGAAAATCTTTGCATATGTCTGCTTTGATGGTTAAAGAGTGGGAACTTTTGGAAGAATTTAGAGATTTGAGTTTGGTGTGTAAATTGACATCTGACAGCGTGAGGCTTGGTATGTTAAAGGTTACTAATGATTTTCTGATAACCGTTAGCGAGAAATAGAAGTTGGATGTGAAATTTGTTGATTTGATGACGGTTGGAGATCAAAGTGTGAATGGTGACTTTAAAGTGGATGATAAGGGTGTTTTGAGACTTTGTGGTAGGATTTGTATTCCTGATGATTCGGACTTGAAAAAGATGATTTTAGAGGAAGGACACCGGAGTAATTTGAGTATACATCTGGGAGCTAATAAGATGTATCAAGATTTGAAGAAGATCTTTTGGTGGTCCGGAATGAAGAGGGATGTGGCTCAGTTTGTTTATGCATGTTTGACGTGTCAGAAGTAAAAGGTAGAACATCAAAAGCCTAGTGGATTGTTGCAACCGTTGGATATTCCCGAGTGGAAATGGGACAACATTTCTATGGATTTTGTGACAGGGTTGCCGAATACACAGAGGGGACATAATGCCATTTGGGTCATTGTGGATAGGCTGACTAAATTGGCGCATTTCATTCCGATTGACATCCGTTTTTCTTTGGAGCGGTTGGCTGAGTTTTATATCCGTGTGATTGTGAAGCTACATGGTGTTCCGTTGTGTATTATTTTAGATCGAGATCCGAGGTTTACTTCCAGATTTTGGGAAAGTTTGCAAAAGGCGTTAGGTTCCAAGTTGAGATTGAGTTCTGCTTATCATCCTCAGACGGATGGTCAGACCAAGAGAATTATTCAGTCGTTGGAAGATTTGCTGAGAGCATGTGTTCTTGAGCAAGGTGGTGCTTGGGATAGTTATCTTGCGTTGGTGGAATTCACGTATAACAACAGTTTCCATTCGAGTATTGGAATGGCACCTTTTGAAGCGTTGTATGTAAGAAGATGTCGAACACCTTTGTGTTGGCATGAATCGGGTGAGAGTTCGGTGGTTGGACCGGAGTTAGTGCAACAGACTACGAAAAAGGTGAAACTTATTCGTGAGAAAATGAAGGCTTCTCAGAGTAGGCAGAAGAGCTATCATGATCGAAGGAGGAAAGATCTTGAGTTTCAAGAAGGCGATCATGTATTCTTGAGAGTTACACCGGTAACGGGTGTTGGTCGTGCATTGAAGTCGAAGAAGCTTACTTCTCGGTTTATTGGTCCTTACCAGATATCTGCGAGAGTGGGTGATGTGGCTTATCGGGTGGCATTGCCGCCGAATCTTTCGAATTTGCACGATGTGTTCCATGTTTCACAGCTTCGGAAGTATGTTCCGGATCCGTCGCATGTGATTCCGATGGATGAAGTTAAGGTAAGGGAGAACCTTACGGTTGAGGCATTACCAGTGAGAATTTTGGATCGCGAGTTGAAGCAGTTAAGAGGCAAGGATATTGCGCTTGTGAAAGTAGCGCGGGGAGGCGCTGCTGAGGGCAATTTGACTTGGGAGTTGGAGAGTCGGATGCGGGAGTCGTATCCGGAGTTGTTCGTCTCAGGTAATATTTTCGAGGACGAAAATCTCTAAGTGGGGGAGAGTTGTAACACCCCAGTTTTTGTTAGATTTATTTAATCGAGTCGATTTAATTATTTTTGTTTTTATATTATTTTATTCTTGACTTTTATTTGGCAATATATTATTTTTCATTGTTGTTATGTTTTATCGCGTTTGCGAGATAATTGAGTGTAGGGGTATTTTGGTCATTTTACTTATTTTTCTTAAGTTAGTAACATAGAGAGAAAAATAGAGAAAGAAGGAAAAGAGAGAAAAGAAGAGAAGAAAAAGAGGGAAAAACTTGGAGAGAAAGAAATTAAATCAACCGACTTTTGAAAACACGATTAATCGGGTAAGGGTGCGAAACTTGATTATCTTATACTTGTGTATGATTATGTATGTATGTAATTGTGTGATATTGGGTTGAAATTGGATATAGAACCAAAACCATTAATGTGTTGAGATTGTTAGAATTTGATTAAATTGTGTCTGAAATCATGTTTTAATGTTCCTAATTGCTGAGACATGTTAGATAGATGTTGTTGTGCATTCAATTGGTAATTTTCTGGTGTTTATATGAGATTTGGGAGAGAAATTGGATGAATTTCGCAGCAGAAATTCTGCAGGAAAAATTCTGGGTTTTCTCTGCCCATACGCATATCAGGTAAGGCAATAAACGTATAGGGTTGGGCAATACGCGTATGGCAGGTGCAAATTGAGGCAATACGCGTATGGAAATCTATTTTTCTTGGCCATCTGCTGGAATGCGTAATGGTACGCGTATTTGGCAAGGCATTACGCGTATCAAGTAAGGCAATACGCGTACTAGGTTTTTAGTGGAATTTTTGGGGATAAATTGGTCTCTGCTTATACGCGTATCACTTTGGGCAATACGCGTATGGATGGGCGAGTGAGCTGGGCAATACGCGTATGGCTCAGGGCAATACGCGTAGGACCAGAGAGGGTGTAGAATTTTCCCGATTTTGCGTCCGATGCCGTAACTTTTTATCCGTAACTCGGATTGAGGCATTTTTGGTACCGTTAGAAAGCTAATAAAATGTTCTTTCTTATTAAAATGGTTTGGAGAATTGTCGCCGATTTAATTATGTCGAGAATTTGGAAATGTGTCGTTTTGTCGACTTTTACCGTTTTAATGGTGTGTATTTGATGTGTTATCATGCAATATGCTTTATATATATATCGTAGGAATTGTGTGATGTTATATGATGTGAATGCATGTGATGAAATGTTGTGATGATGGTTTGTGGCCTAAGGGCAAGAATTGTATTGTGTTGTGTTTGATTATATATGCATGATTATGGATGTGTATATCTGTGCATTTGAATGTCATGAGTCATTGTATGCCAAGCATCATGATATGCATTCTTATGATGTTGTGTGCCCTAGTGGGTGTGAGCGACGAAACGATTCTAGAGGGAATCTGCTATAACATCGTATGCCTTATACAAAGAGGTGTGAGCGATGATTATAGACGATCGTTTGCCTTATACAAAGAGGTGTGAGCGATCGGGTCGTGTGCCTTATACAAAGAGGTGTGAGCGATCCATAAACGTCGTGTGCCTTATACAAAGAGGTGTGAGCGACGGGGAACATCGTTTGCCTGACGGGGAGTTACACTAAGTAACAAGCGATGATTCCAATAGTTCCTGAGTGAACTAATGATGAGAATGATGGATGGAACGGTACCGCATTGCATTGCATAGAGTCGTTGTATCGGTCTCTGTGCATTTGCATAAATCATGAATGGATTGATTTTGTGTGGAATTGTGAATGGAATTGATTAGTTGAGATACATATATATATATATATATATATATATATATATATATATATATATATATATATATATATATATATATATATATGTTGGTGATAAATGCATTGAGCATGATTGATATGCCTTGGTGATGGATGTATGAGATATGCATTGTGTTGTTTTGTATTTGAATTCTGGTGTAAGTTGTGGTGAGAATATTTTACATGTATATTTTTGTGTTATTATATAATTGTATGTAATTATATTATGATTGTGTTTCTCACCCTTCTGCTGTTTTGAATGCTCTATGAGGCATTGCAGATTAGATGCTGGAGGTCTTTTTGTGAAGCTTAGGTCTTCATTCTTTTGTGGTCGGCTCTGATATTTAGCACCGGGTAGTCGGGGAGATCGTTTGTGATTATGTGTATACGTATATGTTCTTTTTGGATTGTATATGTATGACTCTGTGTATGACAGACAAACTTTTATGTTATATATATATATATATATATATGAGATTTCAGTTGCAGATTTTCCGATTTTATTCTGTATTAGAATTGTGGGTGTTAGGAACTGAGTTCCTCTGTTATGTGCTACCTGATTGTTGCATATCTATATGAGCAGGTTGTTGTATTTTGTTTCAATTGATGTGACGCCTCCGTCTATGCCATGAATGTTTTAATTATACTCTGATTATTTGTTATCGCTTTAATTAATTGGGGGTATAGATTCGGGGTGTTACATTATGGCCCCTAGCGCAATTGTTCTCCCAAGCCAATGAGAGAACCTAAGCTAAACCAAATAACGATCCACACATCTCCAAGCAAGATCTCAAAGTTTGCCCTCCTTTGATCTTGTATTCTTCTTTTTCTTCATAACATTACATTACATCAAAGAATTATTCAAAACATAATTATGAGATAATGTAATTATAACAAAAATCCGACATAGGAGATAATATAATTCTCTAATAATTAAACACGCAATCGCCAACCCCCAGTGTTACACATCAAAGCAGACGCCGACTCTATAAAATAAAGAGGAAGACTTCATCTTCCACTCACATCAACTCATCTACCGTGAGTTATCTACAAGATGCCCATGTAAAGGCAACATTCAAACAGAAGGGGTGGGATATCATAATTATATAAAGGAAAACATGATAATAAGTAAGCAATAGATTATTTCAAGCACATCACCCATTCTACAACACACATCCAAACCATCAACACAACAACTATCCAAACACAACAACCAACCAACACAATGACAACACAACAAATATGCAATGCAAAGAGACTCAATAACTCGACTCAATGCATGTGGTACCAATACGTGAACACTCAGGTTCACCGCTCCGATCCTCACCTCCTAGGATCAAAGCTCACTGATTCATTACCATCACCTCCAATAACGTTTCAATGATCCCATGACCTCCGAAATTAGCTACATTGACCCTACTCCCCACCTTCTGGGATTATGGCTCCCAACAACGGACCATTGTCCAACAACATGAACTCATGCAACATATTATACATGCAACAACAACACCAAGCACAATGACCAACACCTCCATAGTCACTGTACTCCGCCAATACTGGCCAGCATGCACCAACACATGATACAACAGTTCAGCAACAACAATAATGCAGTATAGCACCCAACAAAAATGCATTTCAAATTATGTCACACCACTACATAAGTGTTACAATGTATTTAACAGCATCACATAGCATATTATTCAATTTCTGGTACATAAATCATTTTTAGAATAAAGTTTGTTGCGTCAGCTTCCCAACGCTTCGAACGGTACCCGAATCGAACACCCGGACCTAGAGTTATGAATTTTCAAAGATTTTCCAAAAAATTTCCCAATGTAACTGGTTACACCTGTTAGGTAACCAATTACACCCCTGTAACCATCCCCTATCACGCGTCTGCCACTCCAGACAAACTTGCCTAAACACACATTTTCAAAGCAGTGTAACCGGTTACCTAAATCCTGGTAACTGATTACACTGTTAGCATAAGCACTTTTCGGCTATTTTTCAAAATGAAAATCACTTTTCATTAACCCCAAAAACCCAATTTTCATATAACTTGTTTAACACATTATTTTACCCTAAAAGCCAGTTTACAAACACCAGAAACCAAATTCTTTCCACCCAAAAACAATCATAACTTGAGTTTCGACTCTAACTAGTAACTATCATTAACAGCACAACATCTACCTCATACAAATCCATCAATTGCATAATTCCAACAGCAACAACACAACAATTCAATGATAAATCACAATTACATCATCAATACACCACTCATAATTCATCAAAACAATTGTTCAATCAAACAATCACAAAATTGCAACAATTACCATAACATAGAGAGAAAAAAACACAACCTAAGCATGGTAAAATCTACCCACCATCATCTTACAATCTCTTAGATAATTATAACCCCACCCTTACCTTTGAGTTCTTGCAAAAACTTCTTAACAATGGTGATCTTCTCTTCCCCTTTGACTTTGCTCTCCTTCTTGCACTTTCTCTTGCTTTCAAGTTCTGACACTTTTATTTCTCAACTCTTCTTGTTTCTCTTATTATTATTATTATTTTTATTATTATTATTATTATTATTATTATTATTATTATTATTATTATTATTATTATTAATCCCCACTAATTAAAATAATAACACTAATAACAATAATAATATTAATTATTTAATCTAAATAGTATTTACCTTATATTATTTAAATAAATCATTACTAACTAATATACTCTAGTTAGTTTTACTCACCACACCACTCATCTCTACTCTATTGCTCACATACCCCCAACACCTTAAAGTATTATTAAGGACACTACTCCACACCAAGGGCAGCTCAAACACACCAATAACACAACACAATCAAAACAACACATAATTAAATTACAAAAAATAAATAAAATAAGTCGGGGTGTTACAACTTTCCCACACTTAGAATATTTTTGTCCTAAAAAATTACTTGATGCGAACAACTCCAGATATGACTCTCGCATCCTACTCTCCGACTCCCGAGTCATACTCCCACCGGCAGCTCCTCCCAAAACTACCTTCACAAGAGCAATTCCCTTGCCTCTCAACTGCTTCACCTCACGGTCTTCAATCCTCACAAGTAAAACCTTAACTGTAAAGTTATCCTTTACCTAAACATCATCCATCAGAATCACATACGACGGATCCGGAACATACTTCTGAAGCTGTGAAACATGGAACACATCATGCAAATTTTAAAAATTTGGTGGCAACGCCACTCTATAAGCAACAACTCCAACCCTCTCTAATATCTGATACGGACCAATAAACCGAGGAGTAAGCTTCCTAGACTTCAAGGCACGCCTAACACCAGTCACCAGAGTGATTCTCAAGAATACATGGTCTCCCTCTTGGAACTCAAGATCCTTCCTCCTCTTATCATGGTAACTCTTCTGTCTACTCTGTGAAACTTTCATCTTTTCCTGAATCAGCTTCACCTTGTCAGTAGTTTGTTGGACAATCTCAGGTCCAAGCACCACACTCTCACCAGATTCATGCTAACACAAAGGTGTCCTACACCTCCGGCCATACAATGCCTCAAATGACGCCATTCCAATACTAGAATGAAAACTGCTATTATAAGTAAACTCAATCAACGAAAATGACTATCCCAAACACCTCCTTGTCCAAGAACACAATCCATCAACAAATCCTCTAAAGACTGGATAACCCTCTCTGTCTGACCATCTGTCTATGGATGATATGTTGAACTAAACCTCAGCTTTGAACTCAAAATCTCCTACAAACTCTCCCAAAATCTGGAAGTAAACCTCAGATCCCTATCTGACACAGTACTCAACGGAACTCCATGCAGCTTCACAATCACACAAATGTAAATCTCGGCCAACTTCTGCAAAGAAAAACAAATATTAATTAGAATAAAATGTGTCGACTTTGTTAGTCTATCAAAAATCCACATTGCATTAACACACCACCTAAACCCATCAAAGACGCATCACAGTACACCACGAACGATTGATTCGGTTCAGGTAGAATAAAAAATGGAGTTGTAGTCAATCTCTTATTCAGCTCAATAAACCTCTTCACACAATGAATATTCCACACAAACAGTTTACCTTTACAAGTTAACTGAGTTAACAGAAGTGCTAACTTGGAAAAGCCTTCAATAAACCTGCGGTAATAACTAGCCAAGCCTAAAAAGCTTTTAATCTTTGTAACCAACTTTAGAGCCTTCCACTATAGAACTGCATCTACTTTGGACGGATCCACAAAAATAGTACCACCTGAAATAACATGACCAAGAAAATTCACCTCTTTCAACCAGAATTCACACTTTGACAACTTGGCATAAAGCTTCTTCTCTTTCAACAACTGCAACACAACTCGCAAATGCTCAACAAGCTCTTCCTTTGACTTAGAATATATCAGAATGTCATCAATGAAAACCGCTACAAACTGATCCAAATAAGTGTGAAAGATGCAATTCATATACTCCATAAACACTCCAGGTGCATTCGAAACGCCAAACGACATCACCAAATACTCATAATGTCCATACTGAGTCCTGAAAGTCGTCTTCTAAATATCTTCATCCTTCACTCGAATCTGATGATAACCCGACCTTAAGTCAATTTTGCTAACACGTGCACCCACCAGCTGGTCCATCAAGTCATTGTTAGATGTCAAACATGACTAATATTCTATTGTATACTTGGCATTTTTCAACACTTTCATGTTTTAATTGTGGAATTTAGTATTGAATTATTGTTGTTCTTCAAACATTGTTTATATGCCTTTGGTGCTTGTAATATGTGTGCTATGGTGCAGGAAAAGGCACAAATTGATCAAAGATGTAAGATACAAGAAATGATACAAGTTGCCAAAGAAAAGAGGAAAACATTAGCAAGTTCGCTTTGCGAACTTGCCAGCGAATGTTCGCTTTGCGAACAAACTGGCGAAGTTCCAGCGAATGGTTCCAGACTTAGACAGTAGGAAAAGGGACTAAAGTTCGCTTTGCAAACTCCCAGCGAATGTTCGCTAATTTACTCGCTTTACGAAGGACCTGGCGAAGAACCCTTGGCTGAGGCAGTAAGAAAAGGGCCCTAAATTCGCTTTGCGAACTTGTAGGCGAATAGTTCTCTTTGCGAACAAAAGTTCACATTGTGAACAAAAGTTCGCATTGCGAACTTATGCAGACAAACAAGGGTGGTTTAGCTTATCAGAAGGCACTTCAGGTGCCACTTTCATTATTCGCTAGGCGAACAAATCATTCGCAGTGCGAATGTGTCTAATTTCAAGTGTACTATAAATAGATTTTATGCATTTTCTTGGGAGAAGAACTTCACTTTTTCATACAAAAACCTAGTTTTCTAATATTTCTTCATCCAAGAGGGATTTTACACATTGAGAAGCTGAAGTCGCATCCGATCTCGATTATTCGACGCGAATGCTTTTTCATCTCCTCACGAAACTTGTGATACAAGCTACCATGAATATGTGTAGCTAAACACATCTTGTGTCAAGATTAGAGGTAGTTAATCTTGCTTGTATGTATTTCTTTTGATCTTTTGTATATGAACAAGGTTGATGATTAATATATGATGAAGTTGTTTGCTTTTAATGGTATATTTATGGTTTGAATCACTCTAGACATAGATTTTCCAAATCTTGACCTAATATCTTCCTCTCTTAAAAACCAAACTCTAGATATAGATTTGAGGTTTAATATTCGCTTTGTATTGATCTTAACGTGCGTTGTTTCGATTGTTAGCGTGAGACATCATCTAACGATTTAAACAACGATACTCACGAATTTTCTTTAGACATAAACTTATTCGCGAGGATACGCGATTGTATTGATTGAAACTAAGTTCATATGCTTGATTAATCGGATATGTATAAAAAGGATTAGCAAAATCTAGTCTTGACATTCTTTTCTCAAACTTACAACATCTTTGCTCTAATTTACTTCTTTGCTACAAACTTATGTTAAAAAAACCAAGAATCATTTGAAATCCCTTTACTTAAAACGGTAAAACTATTGAATGGCAAGCATTGATAACACACAATCCCTGTGGATACGATAAAACACCCCCTGAACTGCTCTTCAACAAAATGGTGACGTTGCTAGGGATTGTTGTTTGTTATTGCAAGCATCGCAATAGTTTTTAAGTTTTAAGCTTGTTTAACTTTTTCTTGTGCTTGTTAATTTGTTTGGCTAAGTGTGCAGACTTCGTTTTATACGAGGGAAGTTACCCATAGACCAACTTCTTTTTTATCCTAAGATTGAAAGAACTGTGCATAAGTTAAATAACAGAACAAGGCGGAGGAGGCAACTTGCTAAGGAAAGATGAGAACGAGACGAAAGTTCAACTTCGACACCAATACCACAGTTACCGCCAACCATGGATGCACCACCACCACCACCTGCTTCAACACCGTGTGTTAATAGTCCGAGACATACTACTCAATTCGCACGTAATACTCATAATGGTCGGCACTCTGAAATGAAAACAGGTATCCTCTCTCTTCTATACCAGAATCCATTCACCGATATGGATCACGAGGATCCCTTTACTCACTTGACCAAGTTCAATGAAATTACGGGTGCGACTGGTGCACCCGAAGCTGAAGAAGAGTCTTTGTTTAAGAGACTGTTCCCGCATTCCCTCATTGGGAAGGCTAAGGAAAGGTATCTTGACCAATCAACTGCTATAATGACGGACAGGAACATGTTAGAAGAGAAGTTCTTGGAACGAGTTTTTCCTCACAATCGTTTCATGGAACCTAAAATGGCGATGGCAGTTTTCACTCAAGGTGGTAATGAGTCTCTCAACGAAGCTTGGGAGAGATTCAAGTCCATGCTTAGAAAATTCAAAGGGCACAGTTTTGATGAGCTTACGCAAGTTCATATTTTTAGAAATGGTCTTCAAATGGTTCACAAAATGTTGTTAGATGCTACCGCGGGTGGATCTTTAATGATTAAAAGTGCCGAAGAAGCTATTTCTATCATTGAAAAGATGGCATTAAACGACCATCAAGGGAATCATAACCGTGGCTAATCTCAAAGGAAGTCGAGAGTGCTAGAGTTGGGTACAAATGACGCAATTCTTGCTCGGAACAAGTTGCTATCTCAACAGGTTGAGTTGCTCACGCAACAAATGTCAAAGCTACCTCAACAGATTAAAGAGATGCATGAGTTGCCGAACAAAAATGTGCAAATAGCGGTTTGTGAGCTTTGTAAAGGTGATCACCCAACCGACTATTGTCCTCCTTGTCCTCCGGTTGAAGAAAAAGTAAATTACATGAATAATCAAAATCAACAACAAGGTTATCAAAGGCAACAACAACCTTATCAGAATCAACAACGGTATCAAAATCAACAACCAAGAGGAAATGATCAAAATCAACAAGGATATCAACAAACTCGACAAAATCCTTATCAATCTCAAGGAGGGAGTTCCAAGCTTGAAGAAACTCTTAACCAATTTATTCAAATGTCCATGGCTAATCAAAAGACAAATGAAGCATCGATCAAAAATCTCGAGAGTTAAGTTGGGCAACTTTCAAAACAAATAGCCGAGCAACAAGCGGGGCCTTCTTTCTCCACCAATACTCAAAATAACCCAAAGGAGCATTGTAAAGCTATTGTTACTAGATGTGGGAGAGAGTTGGGAGAAGGAGAAAAAAATGAGAAAAATGTTGATGTAAGAATTAAGGAGGTTGTGAAGAAAGAAAAAGTTGATGATGTTGTAGTTGAAAATAATGATAAAGAAGAATTTGAAAATAAGAATGAGAAGTTAGTTGAAAAAGATAACCTTGAAAAAGAAAAGATAGAAGAAAAGAAGAGAAGAGTCAAAAAAAGGAAGAAGATAGTGAATCCAATTCGTATTCAAAACTTACCTTACCCTCATGCGCCCACAAAGAAAGACAACGAAAGGCATTACACTCGTTTCATGGACATATTCAAACAATTGCAAATCAACATTCCGTTTGCTGAAGCGCTTGAACAAATGCCAAAATATGCTAAGTTCATGAAATATATTCTTACAAAGAAGCAAAGATATTCGGAGCCAGAAACAATTATCCTTGATGCAAGTTGTAGCGCTATAATCCAAAGAACTCTACCAAGGAAAGAATTCGATCCGGGGCGTGTTACTTTACCGATAACTATTGGTGATGTCTATGTTGGGAAGGGCTTAATTGATTTGGGCTCAAGCATAAACTTAATTCCATTGTCCATTGTGAAGAGGCCTGGGAACATTGAAATGAAGGCAATTCAAATGACGTTATAATTGGCCGACAAATCCACAACTCATCCTCATGGATTGGCTCAAGATGTCTTGGTTAAAGTTGATAAGTTTTTCTTTCCGGTTGACTTTGTTGTTATTAATATGGAGGAAGACGAGGATGCTCCATTAATTCTTGGACGCCCTTTTATGAAAACTTCTCGAATGATGATTGATGTTGATGACGGTCTTATGAAAGTAAGAGTTCAAAATGAAGAAGTAAGTTTTAATCTCTTTGAAGCAATGAAGTATTCTCAAGATAAACATGATAGTTTCCGTATTGATGCAACAGAAGAAGCCATATTGGAAGTTTCAAAGCAAGTTCATATAGTATCTCCCTTGGAAAGGGCTCTTGATGACTCATTTGAAATATTTTCCGATGAAGAAGAAAGGGCACTTGAAGAGTGTTTGAAGGAACTTGAATCTTTAAAGGAGTTACAACCATGGGAATGTGAAGCGGAAGAGTTAAAGAAAGAGGTGAGTGATGAGAAGTCTCAACTTGAATTAAAGGTGTTGCCTTCTAATTTAAAATATGTGTTCCTTGATGACGGTTGTAACAAACCAGTTATCATTAGCAACATCTTGACCGACAAAGAGGAAGACCGTTTGATTCAAGTTTTGAAAAAGAATCAACTAGCTATAGGTTGGGTTATTTCCGATCTAAAGGGAATAAATCTAGCTTATTGCATGCACAAGATTTTAATGGAAGAGGATTTCAAGTCGGTCGCTCAACCGCAATGCCGCTTAAATCCTACCATGAAAGAGGTGGTTAGGAAGGAAGTGGTAAAAATGTTAGATGCCGGAATGACTTACCCCATTTTTGATAGCCCATGGGTTAGTCCGGTACAAGTGGTGCCGAAAAAAGGCGGATTGACGGTTATCCAAAACGAGAATAATGAGTTAATCCCAACAAGAACCGTGAACAGGTGGAGAATGTGTATTGATTACCATAGGCTAAACAAAGCTAAGAGGAAAGATCATTTCCCTTTCCCATTCATGGATCAAATGCTTAAGAGACTTTTCGGTCAATAATTCTACTGTCTTTTGGATGGTTATTCGGGTTACAATCAAATTGTTGTGAACCCGGAGGACCATGAAAAAACTGCTTTTACATGCCCTTTTGAAATCTTTGCGCATAACAGGATGCCTTTTGGGTTGTGTAATGCACTGGTGACTTTTCAAAGGTGTATGCAAGCAATATTCTCATATTTGATCGAAAAGACAATTGAGGTTTTTATGGATGACTTCTCGGTTTTTGGGCAATCGTTTGATATTTGTTTGAAAAACTTGGAAGCGGTTTTGGAATGGTGTGTGGAAACCAACTTGGTACTTAATTGGGAAAAATGTAACTTCATGGTGACCGAAGGAATTGTGCTCGGCCACAAAGTTTCTTCAAAGGGCCTTGAAGTCGATCAAGCCAAGGTGGATGTTATTGAGAAATTGCCACCACCGTTGAATGTAAAAGGTATAAGGAGCTTCCTTGGACATGCGGAATTTTATCGGAGGTTCATCAAGGATTTCGCAAAGATAGCAAAGCCTTTGAGCAATTTGCTCAACAAAGATAAGTCCTTTGATTTTGATGAGTCTTGCATGGTCGGTTTTAATTCTTTAAAACAAAGTTTGACTACCACACCCATAATCATCGCGCCCAATTGGAAAATGGATTTTAAACTCATGTGTGACGCGAGTGATTACGCGGTAGGTGCGGTATTGGGTCAACGGAGAACAAAAATTTTTCATGCTATACACTACGCGAGCAAAGTCTTGAACGAAGCTCAAGTAAACTATACAACAACCGAAAAAGAGTTGCTTACGATAGTGTAGGCATTGGAGAAATTTCGGTCTTATTTAATTGGGTCTCGAGTAGTGGTTTACACGGATCATGCGGCGATTAAGCATTTGCTTACCAAGCCAGACTCAAAACAAAGGCTAATTCGTTGGGTCCTGTTGTTACAAGAATTTGATCTGGAAATTCGTAACAAAAAGGGATTTGAGAATTTGGTTGCGGATCACTTATCCCGCCTAGCAAATGTTGAAGTGAACAAAAATGAATTAGAGGTCAATGAGGAATTTCTGGACGAAAAGTTGTATATGGTGCAAGTTAGACCATGGTTTGCAGACATGGCTAATCACAAAGCCGCCAGATTAATAAGGTAAGGTCTAACTCATCATCAGAAAAAGAAATTTTTATCTGACGCCAAGTCTTTTGTTTGGGACGAACCATATTTGTTTAGGCTTGGTGTCGATAACATTTTGAGAAGATGTGTGTCAAAAGAAGAGGCCACTAGCATACTTTGGCATTGTCACAACTCTCCTTATGGAGGGCATTTCAACGGATTAAGAACGGCAACGAAAGTCCTCCAATCGGGCTTTTATTGGTCTTCTTTATTCAAAGATGCACATGCGCATGCACAAAGTTGTGACAAGTGTCAAAGGAGTGGTGGAATTTCAAAATGGCATGAAATTCCGTTACAAAACATGTTGGAAGTTGAAGTGTTTGATTGTTGGGGAATAGACTTTGTTGGACCTTTTCCATCATCGTTTTCCGATGAGTATATTTTAGTCGTAGTTGACTATGTATCCAAATGGGTAGAGGCAATAACATGTGCTAAAGCGAAATGAAAAACTATGATAAAATTTTTAAAGAAAAACAATTTTTCTTGATTTGGTAATCCGAGGGTGTTGATAAGTGGCGGAGGATCCCACTTTTGCAACACTCAGCTAGAAAAACCCTTGGAGCAGTATGGTGTTAAGCATAAAGTTGCAACACCATATCATCCACAGGCCAATGGACAAGCGGAGGTATCAAGCCTTGAAATTAAAAGGATCTTAGAAAAAATGGTGTCGTCCTCGAGAAAAGACTGGTCAAATAAGCTTGACGATGCTTTATGGGCCTATCAGACAGCTTTTAAAGCTCTGATTGGTCTCACACCTTTCAAAATGGTTTATGGTAAGAGTTGTCATTTTCTGGTGGAGTTGGAACATAAGGCATTTTGGGCCTTGAAATTTCTGAATTTTGATCCAATTTTAAGCGGAGAACGAAGAAAGATACAATTGCATGAAATGGAGGAATTGCGCCTCCAAACGTATGACTCCAACAGGCTGTACAAAGATCGAGTGAAAACTTACCATGATAGAAAGATAGTGACCAAACAGTTTGAAGTAGGGCAGATGGTCTTACTTTTCAATTCTCGATTAAAACTGTTCCCTGGAAAATTGAAATCTAGGTAGTCTGGTCAGTTCCGGATTCGGGAGATCAAACAATATGGGGCAATAGTCATTGAAGACACAAAGTCAAATGAGAGTTGGACTAAAAATGGTCAGAGGTTGAAGGTTTATCTTGGTGGTGATTTCGAGCGGAATCCCTCCGTAGTGCCTTTTTGTAATCCTTGAGGTAGCATTGGATCGTCGAGCTCAACCGACGTTAAACAAGCGCTTGTTGGGAGGCACCCCAACATTGTAAGTATTTATGTTTTCTTTGTCGTTTTGATGATTTAAGTTGTTTAAGAATTGGTGTAGTGTGGTAGAAGCTGCAGAGAAAAAAAATTTCAAACAAAAACTGACGTGTTTGCTGGCTAGTTCGCTTTGCGAACCTGGAGCGAGTATATGCTAGCCAGTTCGCATTGCGAACTTAGCGAGACAGCCAAATGTTTTGTTCCTGCCACCTCATTAAAAAGGGATTTTTTATGGGTGTGCTAGACAATTGGGCCCATGACCCATCACATTTTCTGATTATTAAGAGGCAACCCTACTCCCTTTGTCATTCTCACTCTTGTCTCTCTCACAAAAACACTCACAAGTGAAACTCTCTCACGTGCTCGGTTCCTATCTTCTTTCACCAAAATTTTCCCAAGTACTAACAATTTCAGGTTTAAATTTCTAGTTCTCTCTATTGATTTCTGTTAGAACATTGTGGTTAGGACAGTTAGGAGAACATTAGAGACAAATTACTTCTAGGTTTTGAAAGTGTTTTCAATACCCTCTGTTTATAATGCTGTGTTGTTGCTGCATGTTTACATTTGATCAAGCATTATGAGGAGAGTTGTGTGTTGAAACTAGTCTGATGTTAGAAAATTGAGAGGCTGTCATTTTTGAAATTTTCGCTGGTTCGTTGACCAGTTCGCTTTGCGAACCTGGGCGAGCATTCGCCAGAACCTCGCTTTGCGAATCTGGGGTGAATGTTCGCCAGGCTTCGCTTTCCGAACTTCACGTGAACAATCCAAAATTTTGAATTTTTATTTATTTATCTCAGTTTGGGATTCTGTTTTGCTCCTATTCTAATGGACCGGTTTGCTGCTGGTTGTAGTTTTATTTGGTGATTTTTGCAGATGGCTCCAAAAATCAATCCGGCGAAAAAGAGAAAGGCCAGTACTTCACGTCAAGTTCCGATTCAGTTCGACAGTGATCGTTTTAGAGGAGAAAAACAGGACGCAAGGTACCTAACCTTGGAAAGGAGAACCATATTACCTGAGAAGAGATTTAATCTAAATCTACAGGGGAGATACCGTTCCGTTGCTCAACTCCTCGAAGAGAAAAAGTGAGCGATACTAATAACACCAGTGGATAGTTACAACGTTGAGATGGTTCGCGAATTTTATGCTAATGCCCTCCCAGATGATGGGGAGCCTTTTGGTTGGGCAACCTTTGTTGGGGGAAAAGTGGTGAGGTTTGATCGAGGAACCATTAACACTGTTCTTGAAAATCCATTACCATTGAGAGCAAGTTAGATTGATGATTTTCATAGAACGTTGCACCTCCACAGAGACATTGTGGCCATGACTAGAGACCTTTTGCGAGATGGTAAATCTGTAGAGATTAACCCATCTGGGGTTACCAAGAGATACCATCGTGAAGATATGCGACCTTTGGCCCAATTGATCTTACTTTTGGTTGTCACCAACATTAAGCCAAAGTCATATACATCGACCATTCCTATTTACCTTGCCCATCTGGTCCACAACATAATGACCAATGTCGAGATCGATGTAGCTAGAATTATAGCGGATGAGATAGGGCTATTGTTGAGAGTGGTCTTGGTTCCGCTTCAAGGTAGAACGCTCCTCTTGCCTTTCCCTGTCTCATTATGACTCTGTGTGTGCATGTTGGGGTTGATGTCCCACACGCCGTCAGATGACTATCCCGGCTGCTATCGATTACCGTAATGTGGATAAGTTTTGTAAACCAAAGGGGGGTGAGGGGTGAGACTTCTGGTGTCAGTGCTGATGCCGGCACAAAGGCTGGCAAAGGGTCTGGTAGTTCTGGGTCTCAAAATTTTTACCCGTATCAGCAGGAAATTTTCCAATATAATTAGGATTGGATTGCGGCTTCTCAATGCGCCATGATGGACTTACATGATTCTATGCAGGTTTTGCAGCTGCAGATCTGTGAACCCGCCGTGGATCACACTATGATGACAAGGGAGTAATTCCTTGCTTATGCTGGTTGGCCTGAGGCCAGACCAGTCTTCGAAGGGGGAACAGAGGCTGCTGGTTAGCCTGAAGATGCTGATGCAGAGGATGATGGCGATGGTGATGATGTGGAGGTTTTTTATTCTATATCTGGTTCAGAGGAGGAAGAGATAGAGGTGTCCGGTTCCGAGTCCGAAGAGGACTGATTTTGTTGTTATCATTTTGTACTTCCGTTGAGCATCAAAATGAAGTTTTCTTATGTTTTCTGTTATTATGCTTTTTGTATCAGTTTTTAGTGTTGTACTTTATCCTCTAGGTGAATTTTTGTTTTGAGATATTTTGATGTACTTGTACCCATAGAGGTACTAATGCCTTTTGTTGGTGTTTTCACACCAAAGCACTTTTATGATATTATTATTATGTTGTTGTTTTCAGTTAAATTTGTTTAGTTTCATTTTTTTAGTTTTTATTATTATTGTTGTTAAGAGTTGAATTCTTCAGTTAACGAATGTTCAACTCTTAAATTGTTGCTATGTTTTTTATCGTTTTATGTTGGTATGCTTGTGGAAGTTTAATGTTTCCATCTTTTGGATGTGGTTGTGGAAGAAACTTCTAGGTTGGTGACTGTGTTCATCAAAGAAGATTCCTCCAAGTTGGATGGCTATGATAGTATTTTAAGCATGCTATTGTTAGCAAGGTACATAGTTACCTAGTTCTAGAATTTAGAATGTGTTAGAACTTTTTGTCTTTGTACAAATGAAATTGTGTTTCTTGTTACAACTTTATTGATTGCTTATGTCATTTAGGTCCAAAAACTACAAAAGTGAGAAACCTCCTTGTTATACTAAATGCATAGGATTGATGATGAATTTTGTTTTATACTTTTAATTCATGCTTTATCTTGTGATTTGTGTGATATTGTGGAAGCATTAGAAATGATCATGACACTTGTTGATGTTGAGCACAACTATTTCCAAACAGTGATTTACCCGTGAGTAATGAGTATTTGTTAGCCCCTTGAGCCTAAACAGTTTAGATCTCGTTTAGTGATGAACTTTGTGTTGTACATAATTTGAAAATCAAGTTCATCATTGAATTTTGAGAGATTCTAAAAAATTTTCTTCTTGAACCTTGGAGCTTTGGTTTTTATTGATTTTCTTGCCTTAAAAAGCAAGGAGCATTCACTTAAGGTTTAGTTGAAAATAAGTTGGGGAGAATGAAAAAGAAGATTGGTAAATTGCTCAAACTTTTGAAAAATTTCAAGCAAGCATGAAAAGAAAAAGAGAATGTGAATATGAATGTGAAAACAAAAATAGAAAAGGATGCTTTCTTGAATTAGAAAAATAGAGACCAATAATTGTGCATAAGGAATTTTGAGAAGGTTGGTGATAAAGGAATGAAATTGGTGAATGAAGTTGAGATGTTTGTGAATACCTTGTATAGTGAATGTTCTTTTGCATCGGAATTTTCTATTCAATGGCCATTAGAAATGTCCCTTTATTGTTAACCCGACCAAGCTACAACCTTAAAAGGCCTTAGTGATCTTTTGCTTCCATGATTTCTTATGTGATCGATTAGATATTGTATGAATTGCTTTGTATTTGCATCATTTGTCATTTGAGCAAAATTTCCCCGCAGTTGCCAAAATGTTAATTTCCTTCAATCTTTTTTCGAAGAGGAGTGTTAGAGTGACATGAGCATGATGGTTTAGTTGTCTCTTGAAACATTGTCTGAGATTTGTTTAAGAATCAAGTTCTTTTGAATTGTTGATTCTAGGATTGTGTAAATGTTGCTTTGTTACAATTGTTGTTTATTTGAGCCGTTTATCTTTTCTTGGTTGAATTAAATGCTTGAGCAAATCCTCTTGTTTTCAATGAGAGGCATACTTTTCTTGAGGACAAGCAAAGAGCTAGTTGGGGTGAGTTTGTTAGATGTCAAACATGACTAATATTTCTATTGTATACTTGGCATTTTTCAACACTTTTATGTTTTAATTGTGGAATTTAGTATTGAATTGTTGTTGTTCTTCAAACATTCTTTATATACCTTTGGTGCTTGTAATATGTGTGCTATGGTGCAGGAAAATGCACAAATTGATCAAAGATGTAAGACACAAGAAAGGATACAAGTTGCCAAAGAAAAGAGGGAAACATTAGCAAGTTCGCTTTGCGAACTTACCAGCGAATGTTTGCTTTGTGAACAAATTGGCGAAGTCCCAGCGAATGGTCCCAGAATTGGACAGTAGGAAAAATGACTAAAGTTCACTTTGCGAACTCCCATCGAAAGTTCGCTGATTTACTCTCTTTGCGAAGGACCTGGTGAAGAACCCTTGGCTGAGGCAGTAAGAAAAGGGCCCTAAGTTCGCTTTGCGAACTTGTAGGCGAATAGTTCGCTTTGCGAACTTATGCAAACAAACAAGGGCGGTTTAGATTATCAGAAGGCACTTCAGGTGCTACTTTCATTATTCGCTAGGCGAACAAATCATTCGCAATGCGAATGTGTCTGATTTCAAGTGTACTATAAATAGATTTTATGCATTTTCTTGGGAGAAGAACTTCATTTTTTCATACAAAAACCTAGTTTTCTGATATTTCTTCATCCAAGTGGGATTTTACATATTGAGAAGCTGAAGTCGCATCCGATCTCGATTATTCGACGCGGATGCTTTTTCATCTCCTCACGAAACTTGTGATACAAGCTACCATGAATATGTGTAGCTAAACACATCTTGTGTCAAGATTAGAGGTAATTAATCTTTCCTGTATGTATTTCTTTTAATCTTTTGTATATGAACAAGGTTGATGATCAATATATGATGAAGTTGTTTGCTTTTAATGGTATATTTGTGGTTTGAATCACTCTAGACATAGATTTTCCAAATCTTGACTTAATATCTTCATCTCTTAAAAACCAAACTCTAGATATAGATTTGGAGTTTAATATTCGCTTTGTATTGATCTTAACGTTCGTTGTTTCGATTGTTAGCGTGAGACATCATCTAACGATTTAAACAATGATACTTATGAATTTGCTTTAGACATAAACTTATTCGCGTGGATACGCGATTGTATTGATCGAAACTAAGTTCATATGCTTGATTAATCAGATATGTATGAAAAGGATTAGCGAAATCTAGTCTTGACATGCTTTTCTCAAACTTACAACATCTTTGCTCTAATTTATTGTATTGCTACAAACTTATGTTAAAAAAAACAGGAATCATTTGAAATCCTTTTACTTAAAACGGTAAACCTATTGAACGGCAAGCATTGATAACACACAATCCTCGTGGATACGATAAAACACCCCCCGAATTGCTCTTCAACAGTCATCTATTCTTGGAAGTGGATAATTGTTCTTAATTGTCACCTTATTCAACTGTCGGTAATCCACACACAACCTCATACTACCATCCTTCTTCTTTGCCAACAACACTGGAGCTCTTCAAGGCAAAACACTTGGTCTCACCAATTTCTTCTCTAGCAACTCTTATAATTGCTTCTTCAACTCTGCTAACTTAACAGTGACATCCTGTATGGGGCCATAGAAACAGGTATGGTACCAAGGACAAGATCAATAGAGAACTCCACCTCTCTCTATAGGTACATCCAAAATATCATCTGGAAACACCTTTGGAAAATCACGCACGACCTACAATTCATCAATCACATCCTGACTCTTCACAGACAAAGACACAAACAATGAAAGCACTTGAGCTTCCTCTTCCAAAATCTCTCTCAACTCTCTAGTAGACAAGAAACCAACTTCTTCCTCATCACCAGGAGCAAGAAACCGCACCAAATTAACAATTAATATGAACATGATTGAACTCCAACCACTTCATTCCACAGATAACATCAAGATTCCCCAACGGCAAGCAAATAAGATCAACACCAAAATTCTATCAAAGATTGACAGAGGACAGTTCAAACAAACCATAGAAGTCATCATCGATCCCATAGCAGGAGTTTCGATAACCATTTCTCCTTTCATAGCAGACACAACAAGGCCTAGCCTTTTCACACAATCAGCAGCAATAAAAGAATGAGTAACACTGGTATCAATAATAACAATCAAAGGCGTATGATTAAAGTAACATATACCTCTGATCAACCTGTCGTCACTGGAAGTCCGAGTCCCTGACAGAGGAAATACCTTTCCTTCATCCGAAGCTTGTTTTGGCTTCTGGAAATTTGTACTGATATGTCTTGGTTCACCACAGTTGTAGCAATTCACCACATTTCTCTTGCAATCAGCAATCAGATATCTTGTCTTCCCACAGAAGTAACGCTTACCACATCTATAACCATCAGCAATCTTGAGCTTACCTTTCTCAGCCGGAGCACTATACGGCTTCCCACAGTTCACATTCTGTTTTCCCCTCTTCCCACTCAGACTCTTATAATGAGCTCGTCGAGCTTTACTATCCTCCTAAAAAATTCTACAGCTGTTCACCAACTCTGGAAACCTCCGAATCTGTTGGTATCCAATCGCCTGCTTAATATCAGGATGCAAACCATTCTCAAACTTGATACACTTTGAGAAATCATCAGTCACCTCACTGTAATGAGGATAAAACTTAGCAAGTTCCATAAATCTGGCAGCATACTCAGTAACAGTTAAGTTACCCAACTTCAGCTCCAAAAACTCAATCTCTTTCTTCCCACGAACATCTTTCGAAAATACTTCCTCAGAAACTCTCTACAGAACACAGCCCAGGTAGCAACATCACCTGAAGTCCCTAACATCTGACGAGTCTTGATCCGCCAGTCATTAGCCTCCTCAGCTAGCATATGAGTACCAAATTATACCTTCTGCTCTTCTGAATAATCCATCACACGGAAGATCCTCTCAATCTCTTTGAGCCAAGCCTACGCTCCATTAGGATCATACCTGCCCTTAAAAGTAGACGGGTTGTTCCTCTAGGACTTCCCCAAATGACGGAACTCATCATTCCCACCAACATTAGGATTTTTATGAACAACCTGCAAAGCAGCAGTAATCGTAACATCGTTTCTTCCATCCATTTCTGCTTTTCCACCACCAACAACAACAATGGTTAGAAGACAACATCGACAATATTCAACTGTCACACCACACTGACTCAACAACTTGGCCGGACAGACCGACCTGCTCTGATACCACTAATGTAACACCTTAAATCCCCCGCGTAATTTATAATAAAATATCAAAGTAAATTTAAACACAAAACATTTAGGATGTCACATTTTACAAAAAAAACGCTCATACTTTATGATATGTAACACATGCTATTTTTAAATATTATAAATAGTAATAATAAGAATAAAATATGTCTAAAATCAACTTTATATTTAAGAATCGGAAACATCAACATCAAATAATTATTCAAAACATAATTATGAAATAATGTAATTATAACAAAAATCCAACATAGGAGATAATATAAGTCTCCACCAAAAATTAAACACGCAAACACCAACCCTCAGTGTTACACATCAGAGCAGACACCGACTCTATAAAATAAAGAGGAAGACTTCATCATCCACTCACATCAACTCTTCTACTGTGAGTTATCTGCACAATGCCCATGTAAAGGCAACATTCAAACAGAAGGGGTGAGATATCATAATTATATAAAGGAAAACATGATAATAAGTAAGAAACAGATTATTACATGCACATAACCCATTCCAGAACACACATCCACACCATCAACACAACAACTATCCAAACACAACAACCAACCAACACAATGACAACACAACCAATATGCAATGCAATGAGACTCAACAACTCGACTCAATGCATGTGGTACTAATACGTGAACACTCAGGTTCACCGCTCCGATCCTCACCTCCTAGAATCAGAGTTCACCAATTTGTTACCATCACCTCCAATAATGCTTCACTGATCCAATCACCTCTGAAATCAGCTACTCGCCCCCAATCCCCACCTTCTGGGATTATGGCTCACAACAATGGACCATTGTCCAACAACATGAATGCATGCAACATATTATACATGCAACAACAACACCAAGCACAATGACCAACACCTCCATAGTCACTGTACTCTGCCAATACTGGCCACCATGCATCAACACATGCAAAACAGTTCAGCAACAACAATAAAGTAGTATAGCAACCAAGAACAATGCATTTCAGATTATGTCACACCACCACATAAACCTTACAATGCATTTAACACCATTACACATAAAATTATTTAATTTCTGGTACACAAATCATTTTTAGAATAAAGTTCGTCGCGTCAGCTTTCCAACACTTTGAACGACACCCGAATCGGACACCCAAAACTAGAGTTGTGAATTTTCAAAGATTTTCAAAAATGTTCCCGATGTAACCATTATAGCTTTTGAGGTAACCGGTTACACCCCTGTAACCAGCCCCCTATTACACCTCTGCCACTCAGAGTTACTGGTTACCACAATTAAGGTAACCGGTTACACCCACACAAACTTTCCCAAACACGCCTTTTCAAAGCAGTGTAACTGGTTACCCAAATCCTGGTAACTGATTACACTGTTAGCAGAAGCACTTTTCTTCTATTTTTCAAAACAAAAATCACTTTTCAATAACCCCAAAACCCCACTTTTCATATAACTCGTTTAACACATTATTTTACCCCAAAAACCAGTTTACAAACACCAAAACCTCAATTTTTTCCACCCAAAAACAATCATAACTTAAGTTCCGACTCTGACTCGTAAGTATCATCAATAGAACAATATCTACCTCATACAATTCCATCAATTGCATAATTCAAACAGCAACAACACAACAATTCAACGATAAATCACAATTTCAACATCAATACACCACTCATAATTCATCAAAACAATTATTCAATCCAACAATCACAAAATTGCAACAATTACCATACATATAGAGAAAAGAAACACAACCTAAGCATGACATAATCTACCCACCATCATCATACAATTCCTTGTTGAGTTGTAATTTCTTGTGTCGAAGCAGTGTAACTCGACAGAAACAAGGAGTAGTCAAATTGTTATAATGTGTGTGTGTCGAGTTGTAATAGTGTGTCAAAGTGCCAAAGCAGGTTGCTTCACACAGGATTTCGGCTTAGGCTTATTTTAGTAATGTTAGCTATTTTG
The DNA here is from genome assembly GCA_022829125.1 of Lathyrus tuberosus. Lineage (NCBI taxonomy): Eukaryota > Viridiplantae > Streptophyta > Magnoliopsida > Fabales > Fabaceae > Lathyrus > Lathyrus tuberosus. The sequence goes on along the minus strand of JALAZF010000463.1, from coordinate 2,018,764 downwards.
GGATTTTATATTTTTGGGCTTTGGCTTGGGGTCCAAGCTAACCCAAATCTATATATAGGGAGAAACCCTTATTTTGTAAGAACCAAAAACTCATAACAGAATTCACAGTTTGCAGTTGCAAGTGAATAGAGAAAATATTCCATAGTTTGTGGGCAGAGAGTTCTCTGCAGAAAATAGTTCATCTTCTTCTCCAACTTTTTTTTCTTTCTTTTCTTTATTAAACTTTTTTTCATTGCCATTGTGTGATTAATAACAATTTTGAGATCAAGATTGAATAGGAATTCTCCATAGGTTGTGGTGAATTTCCAACATCTGGTATCTAGGGCTCCGGTTACGATTCAAGGAAGAAAACTGTGATAGCGATGAATCATCCAACCGGGCACTTTCCGGCGAGCCTTCCGATTCTCAAGAAAGATAATTATGAGAATTGGTGCAACCAGATTAAGGTGGTTTTCTGTTATCAAGATCTTTGGGATTTTGTGAAGGAAGCAGTAGCACTGCTTGCAGAAGACACGACGGATCAACGAAAGGCTGCACATAAAGAATTGAAGAAGAAAGATTATAAATCTCTCTTTATAAACCATCAATGTGTTGATCTAGATAATTTTGAAAAGGTTAGTGATGTAGAATCAGCAAAAGAAGCTCGGGAGATTCTTGAAAAGTCGTTTGGAGGCACAGAGAAGGTGAAAGAGGTGAGGAGAGTATGTGTCGAAAGAGTTTGATGCATTATGTGAAAAAGAAGGGATTGTGCATGAGGTGGTGGAGAGTATGTGTCGAAAGAGTTTGATGCATTATGTGAAAAAGAAGGGATTGTGCATGAGGTGGTGCCACCCTACACTCCACAGCAAAATGGAATTGTAGAAAGAAAGAACATAACCATCGTGAACATGGTGAGAAGTATGTTGAATGGAAAGCATCTACCCAAAGAATTACGGGGAGAAGTGATTTCGACAGCAACATACATATTAAACAGATGTCCGACGAAGAAACTTGAAGGAATAACACCAGAATTATGTTGCTCTGGTGTCAAGCCTAGCCTCAGTCACTTGAGGGTGTTTGGATCTATAGCACATAGACATGTGCCAGATCAGTTGAGAAAAACGCTTGATGACAAGTCAAATCAGATGATCTTGATAGGATATCATTTGACTGGAGGTTACAAGTTGTTCGACCCAGTAAATAAGCAGGTAGTGATCAGCAGGGACGTGATCATAGATGAGCTTAAAGAATGGGATTGGACTGAGAATACCAAGAAGGATTCAATGAGAATCTCTTGTGAAGAACCAGCCACTGAAGTCGAAAGAGAAGTTCAACAAGAACAAGTCAGAGATGAAGCAGGCCCAAGCAAACCTCGACGAACAAGACACATGCCTGCAAGGTTACAAGAATATGTGATTGCATCAGATGGTGTGGTTGATGAAGAAGGTGAGCTGGTACATTATTATTTTTACACAGATGGAAAATCAGTCAATGCAGCTGAGGCATTGAAATATTCGAAGTGGGTGAAAGCAATGAATGAGGAGTTAGACTCCATCAAAGTCAGCAACACTTGGTCACTTATTGAATTGCCTCAAGGAAAAAAGGCAATTGATGTGAAATGGATTTACAAAGTGAAGATGAATCCTAAAGGAGAAGTAACTCAACACAAGGTGAGACTTGTGGTGAAAGGATTTCTACAGAAGGAAGGAACCAACTTCGACGAAGTGTTTGCACCTGTTGCTAGGATCGAAACAATCAGGTTGGTTGTTAGTCTAACAAATATAAACAATTGGCACACATGTCAGATGGATGTGAAATGTGCATTCCTTAATGGCCCCTTAGACGAAGAACGTTATGGTGTACAACCAGCCGGGTATATGAAATGAGGCGAAGAAAGAAAGGTGTATAGGTTGCATAAAGCCCTGTATGGACTTGAGCAAGCTCCAAGAGCTTGGAATAAGAAAATCGACAGCTTCTTAAGGGAGAAGGAATTTGTGAAGTGTACGACTGAGCATGGAGTGTATGTAAGAAGAAGCAGTAGTGAATTGCTTATACTATGCCTCTATGTCGATGACCTGTTGATAACAGGAAGGTGCAAGAAGGAGATCGAAGATTTCAAACATGACCTAAGTGAGGAGTTTGAAATGTCAGACTTGGGAAATCTCTCACATTTCCTTGGCATCGAATTCTACAAGACTAGTAGAGGTTTGATGATGCACCAAAGAGATATGCAGGAGAAATACTCAAGAGATTTGAGATGCAAGATTGCAATCCAACTTCAACTCCAGCTGAGACCAGATTGCAACTGTCGAAGCAGTTAGATGAAGATGATGTTGACCTAACCCAATATAGAAGCCTTATTGGGTCATTTTGATACCTTTTTCACACAAGGCCTGACTTAGCATACAGTGTGGGTATGGTAAGTAGATTCGTGCAGAAGTCAAAGGTATCACACCTAGTAGCAATGAAGAGGATACTGAGGTATCTGAAAGGGACTCTCGACTACGGCGTCTTGTTTCCTACAAATGATGAAGGAAAAGAATGCAAGTTAGTGGGATACACCGACTCTAGTTGGTATAGTGATGCTAGGGATAGAAAATCCTTAGCTGGCTATGTGTTTATGCTAGGTGGTGCACTAGTTGCTTGGAGTTCAAGAAAGGAGCCAGTAGTTGCATTGTCATCATGCGAAGTAGAGTACATAGTTGCGTCTCTTTATGCATGTCAAGCAACATGGATGGTGAACTTGGTTAAAGAGATTATAGGGAAAAGTAATGGAGCAATTACCATGAAGATCGACAACATGTCAGTTATCAACTTGGGGAAGAATCCAATAGCACACAGTCGAAGCAATCACATTGAAATGAGGTTCCATTATCTTCTAGATCAAGTAGCAGAAGGGAAGATGAACTTGGAACACTGCAGAACTAAGAACTAGATTGCAGATATCATGACGAAGAGAGTGCAGGTCAAAGTTTTCAGAAGACTAAGAGCCATGATGAATATAGACAACTTAGACACAATGAATTAAGTGGTGTATTGAGTTGTAATTCCTTGTGTCGAAACAGTGTAGCTCGACAGAAACAAGGAGTAGTCGAATTGTTATAATGTGTGTGTGTGTGGAGTTGTAATAGTATGTCGAAGTGACGAAGCAGGTTGCTTCACACAGGATTTCGACTTAGGCTTATTTTAGTAATGTTAGCTATTTTGGGCTTTTATAGTTTTGGTCTTTGGCTTGAGGTGCAAGCTAACCTAAATCTATAAATAGGGAGAAACCCTTATTTTGTAAGAACCAAGAACTCATAACAGAATTCACAGTTTGCAGTTGCAAGTGAATAGAGAAAATGTTCCACAGATTATGGGCAGAGAGTTCTCTGCAGAAAATTATTCATCTTTTTCTCCAATGTTTTTTTCTTTCTTTTCTTTCTCAACCTTTTTTCATTGCTATTGTGTGATTGATAACAATCTTGAGATCAAGATTGAATAGAAATTCTCCATAGGTTGTGGTGAATTTACAACATCCCTTAGATAATTATAACCTCACCTTTACCTTAGAGTTCTTGCAAAAGCTTCTCAACAATGGTGATCTTCTCTTCCCCTTTTCCCTAACTCTCCTTCTTACACTTTCTCTTGTTTTCACGTTCTGACACTTCTATTTCTCACTCCCCTTAGTTCTCTTATTATATTATTATTATTATTATTATTATTATTATTAATCCCCACTAATTAAAATAATAACAATAATAATAATACTAATTATTTAATCTAAATAATATTTACCTTATGTTATTTAAATAAATAATAACTAACTAATATACTCTAATTAGTTTTACTCGCCACACCACCCATCTCTACTCTATTGCTCACACGCCCTCAACACCTTAAATTCTATTATTAAGGTCACTACCCCACACCAAGGGTAGCTCAAACACACCAATAACACAACACAATCACAACAACACATAATTAAATTACGAAAAATAAATAAAATAAGTCAGGGCATTACACAACATGTGTATGTATTTTATAATGACAATAACAACCCTTGTTATTAAATTATAAAATAAAATTAAAATACTTATAATAATAATAATAACAATTATTATTATTATAATATAAAATTTTGCAAACCTTAAAATAACTCTTAATAACACAACTTTTGTGCCGTCAAAAACTCTAATGCAACTCAGTCATACTATCAAAATTATAACGATCAATTTTTCAAATCGATTGATTAAAATGTCATTGCTTCACCATATAAACGCTGGATTCCGAAGCAAAAGAACATTGACCAATCACATGAATTACAATCATCACACAAATTGAATTGATGAAATAAAAGATATATTGAATATATCTTCATTGCATCCGAATTATTCATATCTTATATGAAATTGATCAATCACTTTTGTGTAACTTATGGATGATCGATATATCACCGCTTCACCTTATAAAAGCCGAATTCCGAAGCATAGTCAACATCGAATCATCCAAATCATACACAACATGATGCTAAAAAATTAATTTTCTTAATTATTTAATTTATTATGTATTTTAATCGAATTAAATAAGAAAGTACAGAAAATAAACATCTACCCGATTCATGGTTTCGTAAGTGGCTCTAATACCACTGAAGGGAAATTGTGATCCAAAACGCAGTGAAAATTAAAATTTCCCCTTTAGTGATCCTTACGAATGGGCATGATCTGTGATAGAAAGAGTTACCTCTTGTGGTGATTAAATTTTTTGATGCAGATCTCGATGAATGATCACGAGCGTTGAATGAAGAAAAACACATCTACTCAGTCTACACAAACAGAGTGCCTTCAATCTCACTGCTAGCTGCTACGAATGAAGACTTTGAGTGAGAGAGATAAAGAGAGAAATATGGTCAGAGTTTCACCAAATGAATTTCATCAAGTTCATAAAGCTTCTGCACAAGGGTTGTACTTATAGAACTACAAGTGCACCATATAATAATAATAATAATAATAATAATAATAATAATAATAATAAACATTATCATAATAAACATATTTTATTATTATTATATTTAATCACTATAATAATAATAATAATAATAACTATTATTATTATATTATACGATGTTTCATATTTCTCTTAAGTACACAGTACCTTACGGTGGTGATATAGAATTCTCTCGAGTACACCGTACCTTAGAGTCTTCCTTATTTATTTTATCTCTCATCAATCTGTCTTTATGTGTGTGACCCTGTAGGTTCTCGTGACGTTGTCAACTATATTAAATTGTATATTTAAAATAATAAATAGTGAGCGGTATCTAGGAACACATCACTGCTACCCAAGTCACAAAAATTTCATGTGATCTAGCAAAAAAATTTTGTAATAATATTATTGTGTACAATTACCCTTTTACCCTATGTCTATATTAGACACAAGGCATATATCGTGTCATCCTTGTCCAGTTCAATATTAGGCCCTTAGACATTTATCATGTTATGCAGGATTGACAAATTCCATCTAGGTCACTCATGTCCCTCAACATGCTTTGTGGAGTACCTATCAACGAACTTTATGGTCATCTAGTTACAGACAATGTTTGATCAACAATAAAGTTCTCGACTCTACATCTAGGGTCCATAGTGCTTTCAGGTCGAAGGGTGGTATACACCACTATCACCATGAAAGTAACTTATGACATTTTGCATAACATTCTATGTAGTACTTTCATGGCGGATCAATCCAGTATAAATATTACTCCTAATATTTATAATTATGTTAAGACTTGATAACTCCTTATCCATGATCCATGAGATGTAATCATCAGTCTATCTACATAACAGTCTTAATGCTTTAAGGTTATCCCACTTCACAGTAAAGTTCGACTACGGATACTTTAAGAATATTGTCCTTATGTTTAATAGAATTTCATGATTAAGTCACACTTAATATTTCATTAAACTAACTAGCTATTCTAGGGACTTTATTATTTTGGATAAACAAACATAATAAAGAAAATATTTTTATTATTAATAAATAATTTGATACAAGTACCAAAAGTATTGACCTCTAGAGCTTACACAAACACCATGCATTTTCATTTAGTTTGTTTCGATGTTTCGCTATTTTTGGCTTATGAAATGATGCAATGCTTGTATTACAATTAATTAAAATCAATTAAAATGAGTATCGTTGTGTGATTTATTAAGCTTGTGTTCTTTACATACGTGTTTTATGTGAGTGCGCCTCTTATTCTTTATAATTGCCTCTGTGTAGTATAAATTATATGTGAATTGTGCATCTACATGATGCTTCTAACAGATTACTTCTTTTTCTCTTTTTGATGTTGTCAAAGGGGGAGATGATTATGAAAAGGATAATGCACAAATTCAAGGGGAGTTATTGAGGATTATACAACTGTAAGGGGAGTTATTCAGTGTACTGAAGAAAAATACAATGGCTATAAGATTCAAGTTTTTCCATCATAAAAAGGGGGAATATGTGAGTGCATTCTTCAACTTAGCCATGTTTTGAATGATGTCAAAACTAGGAGTATGACTTAGTGTTTTTGTATATTGGACGGTATCAACCAAAATTTAGATGTGCATTGAATCACTTTAGCCCTAGGATGCATACAAATGTTGCATAGGCCGACACATACGAGCTCAGGCTGACCTATAGAAGCTTTTGCTTTATTACAGGCCGACACATACGATTACATGTCGGCTCCACACTCCAATATTGAAGCAAGTGGATTCTGTCCATATGTCGTCTCCTTCAGGCCGACCTGAACACCTTGACAGACCGACCAATTGCTTTCATAGGCTGACTTTTAGCCTTCAAAAACTCAAATTTTATTTTGCATCTTATTTTTTCTTGCATCCTTTTTGCCTAATTCCACATTCACATATATATACTCATACATGTACCTTCATCTAGTAAGGTACTAGTGAATTACCTAAATGAAACCAGATTACAAAGCATTCTCATCATCTTCAACGTTTCATATATGCATACACACAATTGAACTACACATAATGATTTTCCGATTGGGTGACCATCTAGATTAGGGTTGATAACGTCCAATTAGATTGGTGTAACCAAGAATATTGGGTTGCGTTATTTGTGTGTTTTAAATAAGAAAATCAAGGCGGGGTTTTCCTTCAAGATCGGTGTGATTTGAGGTTCTGGACAAGATCACGTCAACACGGATTCGACCGAGTGAAGGCTTTGGGACAAGGTAGTTTCCTTGCAAGGGAGAAGCGCGAGACCGTGAATTGTGTTCGGGAATCCTGGGTTCAACAAGTGCATGCTCGGGATAATCGGAGGATTGTAGCCACATTGTTGGTGACTTGATCAAGCTTTGATCAAGGGTTTGGAGGTGGTTGAATCAACAATAAACTATAGGGTTTGTGGGGTCAGAGTTCTTCACCTCTTGTATAATTTTTTTTTAAATATAAAGTTAATTTCTAGTATCTCAATTCGATTTCAGATTGAGGGCAAACATACCCATAACAAGACCGATTGAGGAACTGCCTAAACAAATCTTTGTGTCTCTTTATCGATTGGAAATTGTTTTCAACTATTCTTTAAAAGTGTTTTTGTTGATATAATCACAATAACTTTGATTGTGATTAGCTTTTAATATCAACAAAACAAATAGAATTTCCAAGCGTGATCAATCACACACAAAGTGTTTGATAAATTGTCTTTGAGTATTTTTATCGCTTTGTGTTCATTGGAAATAAGTTTTACGAATAACTTTGCATTTGATTGATTCGTGAATTAATCGTTGTTGAATAATTTGTGATCATTATCATTCCATCGGTTTTCATTACGCATATCCGAGCTTTTTGATAGTAGGTTTCGTTAGACGATTCAATTCAGATTGTTTCCATTGTGCCATATTTTTTGAAAACAAATTTTTGCCAAGAGTTTTTGGTTTTAAATTTGTGATCTATTCACCCCCCTTTAGATCGAAGTCTAGCTTATTATCTAGTATCATCTAACATATGTGGCATGGGATGAAAATGGGATAAGTTCATCTTTAGATGAAGAAGCAAACATGACATTAATGGTTTCACAATATTCTGATGATGAATAAAATGAAGTCGGTGATTCTGAAATTAATGGTTTACCTTCTTACGAGGAATTACAAAAGATTTCCCATGAATTACTTGAGGAATGTTTGAAACTTTCTAGAAAATGTTCAAATCAAAAGAAATTAATTTTATCTTTAGAAAATGAGGCTAATGACATGAAAACGGAATTAGACCAAGTCAAAATTTCAGCATGTACTAAATTTCAATCTCTTGAACATAATATTGTTGAACTAAACCAAGTGATCAAAAAATATAAAAATGGTCAAATTGGTTTGGATAATGTGCTAAGTAAATAAATATATTCTAATGATAAATGTGGACTAGGATTTTCAAATTTTAATAAATCAAACACAAGTAAAGTCATATTTGTTAAAGGTAGTACAAAATTCAACGGAACTAAAGAAACTTCATGTTGTAATTTATCATAAAAGGTCTTATGATAGAAATCATTGTTGGTGTAAGCCCTAGAGGCCAATACTTTTGGTACTTGTATCAAATTATTTATTAATAATAAGAGGCATTTCTTTATTATGTTTGTTTTTCCAAAATGATAAAGTCCCTAGAATAGCTAGTTCGTTTAATGAAACATTAAGTATGACTTAATCATGAGATTCCATTAAACATAAGGACACTATTCTTAAAGCATCCATAGTCGAGCTTTAATGTGAAATGGGATAGCCTTAAAGCATTAAGACTATAATGTAGATAGACTGATGATCACATCTCATGGATCATGGATAAGGAGTTATCAAGTCTTGACATAGGTATGAATATTAGGAGTAATTTTATACTGGATTGACCCACTATGAGAGTACTACATAGAATGTTATGCAAAGTGTCATAAGTTACTCTCATGGTGATAGTGGTGTATACCACCCTTCGACCTGAAACTACTATGTACCCTAGATGTAGAGTCAAGTACTTTATTGCTGATCAAATATTGTCCGTAACTGGATGATCATAAAGACAGTTGATGGGTACTTCACAAAGCATGCTGAGGGACATGAGTAGCCTAGATGGAATTTGCCCATCCTGCATAACAGGATAAATGTCTAAGGGCCCAATATTGAACTGGACAAGGATGACACGGTATATGCCTTGTGTTCAATATAGACATAGGGGCAAAAGGGTAATTGTACACACAAGTACTATCACAAAAGGTTTTGTCAGATCACATGACAATTTTGTGACTTGGGTAGCAGTGATGTGTTGCTAGATACCGTTCACTATTTATTATGTTAAATACATGTGTTGTACCCCAAATTTTACCCTTAGATACATTGATCTCTTGCATGTCATATTAGGTCCATCATGCTGCATGGCTAACCATTTTTTCAGGTTTTGTTTGTGTTTGTTTCATTTTTATCAGGTATTATCTTAAGAGAATTCAAGAGGTGTTTAATCAAGATTTTAGATGGAGCATTGAATCAAGCAAGTCTATCTCTAAGAGACCCTCTCCATAACCCTTCCCATAACCAAATATCTATCCATTTTATTCACCCTCAATTGTCACCTTTAATTCCAAACCAATTTCAATAATCTTTTATTAACCATTTCTCATTTCCAATTATCCAAATTTCCTTTTATCCATATTCAAATATCCATTTCAACTTCTACCAATATCCATTCGATCACTCATTCAATTATCAAATTAACCAATTTCTCAATTTATCCATATCCATATTTTCAATTCAATTACCCTTTTTTTTAGAACCGTTTTCATTCTTAATCCACATCCATTCTATAAACTTGTCTTTTAATTTCCATTCAAATATCCATTTTAATTTATAATATCCATCGTTATCCGTTTAAAACCTATTTAGAAAACCATTTTATCATTTTTCAAACAATTTTCCATTTTAACCCATATTTATTCAAACCCATTATCATTTAAAACATCCCTACCAAGACAATCATTTAATAATGACACAAACCCAATTCTTTTTTTTTACACCAAGTCCATTACAAAGACATTCCAAAAGCCCAATGGCTTCAGCTCATTACATTACAACCTTTGATTCCAAACAAATAAAAATTCCACAAGTCATGCGTAGCCGTGTGCAACATGCCAAAACATTTGCAAGAGCTCTGCAACATCAAATGTAAACCTGCTGTACGACTTCTGCTACACCAAGGTAAACCAAGGTTTTGACCCTGCTATCATCCGCTGCTATCATCGGCAGCATGAATGGTACCAATTCTGCAAAAAAAACTGTCATTGACAACAACAACAACACCATACTAGGACAGAGGGACAAGTTTTAAAAGTGGATTCTTGATGAATACAAAAGGGGGGAGGGACCGAAAACTAAAGAGGAGAGAAAAAGAAATTCTGAAAAACACAACCTTTCATCAATCACCACACGCCCTTCTTCAACCTCCTTCTTGGCCGCACCATCTTTTTCTTCAATCCAAACAAAAAAACAACAACCAGAAGCAACAAACCTCAACCTCGACATCGTCAAACATCAACCTTATTCAACCAAAACCCCCTCGCCGGAACCCCATCTTCATCATTCACCTTCAACAAACCTTCATAATCAACAACAACCTCAACCTCCGCTCCTTTTCAAATCATCTGCAAACCCATCCGAAACAACAACTCAAACCTTCTCAAAAACAAAATCATGGAGAATCGGAAAGAGAAAAGAGATGAATAGGGAACAACGTTCAAACCAACCAAGCTTCAATCAACCCAAAATCGAATCAACCTAAACCCACAAATTTCATTTCGAACCCCAAAACCCGCTCACGAACCAAACATCACAAACCAAATAAACCTTCAAACTAGACCCCCTTCACCTCAAACTCTCTTTCTCATTTATCCTTCTTCTTCCAAACTTCAAAAACTCAACACCCTTCCTTCAACCCGTAACTCTCCATCCACCTTCAGAACCCCAAATCGTAGATTGAACCCAAAAAGAAGATTAAGATGAAGGATTGAGCGAAAGCAAATAAACCAAGCAAAATCAAACCGAGTACAAACTGCGAAATGATAGACGAAGAGAGAGCAAAAGAACTCGCGAACAAAACATAAACAGACCTGGAAAGCGAGATCGATACGACGCGAAGGTTGCAAACGTTTCCTTGATTTTGTTGATCGATATTAGCTTGCGCATTCTGATGGAAAATTGCGTTTTAGAAAGGAGAAAAGTTGGGAAGATGGGTTTTTGAACAGGAGTTCACGTTCTGATATTTTCATTTGTTTTGGACGAAAGCTCTCTGACTTTTTTTTTTTTAACTTTATTGCAAAATACTAATGGTGCATTTATTCCTCCTGACCATGCCATTTTGGAACGTGGGTGATGGATCGTTCCATATTGTCCCTTTTGTTGTCTAAACACTGATGGATTTACTTGTGGTAATGGGCTTAGACCCATGTGATCCTATGTTGATTTCTACACCCACTTTCAATCAGCACCCTCGTTTTCACTTGTCTTTTTTAAAAAAAAAATTATTTATTTTTTTTTTTTGTTATTAACTTTTCTTTAACAAGTGTTTTTGAGTTTTTAATCTTTAGTCTTTCTGTGTTTTTCCCTAATTTTATTCATGTTACTCCACTTAACTTAGTGGTTCATTGCATTTCATTTTCTATATTATTTTGGCCAATGATATCATATAAATTTTGACTTTGTCGATTATCTCAAAATCAGTAAAAGTCTAGATTTGTAGGAGGCCACTTTCTATTTTCTTTATTTTGGTCGATGAAAGTCAAAAAATCCAAGATTATCGATTTGTCGATTAAATCTTGATTTAGACGAGACTAGTTTTATTTTCATGCCGATTCTATTTTGGTCGATGAAAGTCAAATGTCAAGATTATCGATTTACCGATTTAAATCTTGATTAAGACGAGATCAACCTTATTTTTATTTCATAATCTTTATTTAGGCCGATGACGTTACACAAATCTTGACTTTGATCATTTCAAGTCAATAAAGTCTTGATAAATGTGAGGCCACCTTTTATTTATTTTTGTTGGTCAATGAAAATAAAAAATATAAGATTATCGATTTCTCGATTAAATCTTGATTTAGACGAGACCGATTTTATTCTTCATTTCGATTCCACTTTCTTTATTTTGGTCGATGACATAACAAACCTCATGGTTTGGTTGATTTCATTGAGTTGACAAAACTTTGATCAACATGAGACCACTTTCTTTTTATTTCAGTTTCTTTACTATTTAGTCGATGAAAGTCAAGAATCATTGATCATCGATTTCTCGATTAAATCATGATTAAGACGAGACTATTTCTATTTTGTTTCATCTCATCTTATTCATGTCTTTTACATCATCATATTTATATAATAACTTGTTATTTCTTAGTATCTTTACAACTATTATCTTCACCCCCATTCCAAAGGGAGACCCTCTTTAAATTGACTCTTGAAGTCATCTTACCTTATCCCTCTAGGTTTACCCTTATTTCTTGGCTATCATGAGCCAATGAAATCATAACTTAGAAGTAGGTTGGAGTTCCTAAACTCCATGTGATTCTCATCATCATGAGAACTCACTTTCCCCTATAACGTAGATTTAGAGAGTTATCGTGAACTCTAGAATGAGCTCATACTCATTTCCCCTTGGAACTTTGGCCATAGTCAATGGTTCCTATTCCTTCATCCTTAGATCGGTGAACTACGGATACTCTGATTCCACTCCCGTAAGGATACGTAGGCGCAAAGTGCGATGCTTTGTCGAGTATACTTAGAAACAAACCCCTAGGGTTTCAACCTTTAGCATAGCACCCTTAGCAAGCGAGTAAGATATAACAATTTAAAACAAGAGGTTCCCGTAGAGTACTACGGACGTTTAGGGTGCTAATACCTTCCCTAGGCGTAACCAACCCCCGAACCTTAGATCTCCCCCCTTTTAGGTTTTTCTCGATCTTGAACCTTTCCTTTGGATAAATCAAAGTCGGTTGTGAATTCAAAGTTTTGCGATGCAAGTTAATTAATAGCTTGTTATCCGATTCTCACCGCAACAACATGATTTAATATAATTACCAACATCGCGAAATCCTACAAGGTCACACACATAAGGACAGTTGGAGAAGAGATAGAGTAAATAAGGAACACCGTAAGGTACGGTGCACTTGAATGGAATACGGAATATGGTAAGGTACCATGTAATATAATAATAGTTATTATTAATTTTATAATAGTTATAAAATATAATAATAATAAAATTATATTAATTATAATAATAGTTATTATAATAATATAATAATATTATTATTGAGTTGGGCCTTTTAGCTTGTAGCCCACACAAGTAGTTCTATAAATAGAACCCTTGTGCAGAAGCTCAAAGTGGTTGTTGTTGAAACCCTGGCCGTATTCTATTTTTCATCTCCCTCACTCAAAACCTTCAATCGTAATCAGTTAGCACTGTGACTGAAGGAAGCTGTTCGTGTGGACTGAGTAGAGGTGTTGTTCATCGTACAACGCTCGTGATCATCCATAGATTTGGAATCAAAGGTTTCATCGCCACAAGAGGTAACATTTCTATCACAGATCATGATCTTTCGTAAGGATCTCTAAAGGGAAATTTTTGTTTTCCGCTGCGTTTAGATCGCAAATTCCCCTTCAATCATTCTCATGTCTATAAAAGGAATCACGTTCTTAAACCTACATGATTTTATTGTATAATGCAAAAGGTCATTCTCCTAATACTTGCTACATAAGAAAATATGGTGTTCCTTATGGTGAGTATGTATGTGTAAAGAAAGGAACTAATCCAAGAGGACCCAAAGAAAAATGGGTACCTAGAAAGTACTATTAATTGTTTTGTAGGTACTTGAAGACCATATGCTAGTATTGTTAAATCAAGATTGGTCTTTCAAGATACAATACCATATGATATGGTAGATCTAAAGTTTCATTTGATTAAATATGATTTGAGGAAACAACAACATTGATATCATCATCAAACCATTTTAAATAAGACAAGTATTTTTTATATCTAATGTATCATTTCCTTTATATTTTGATTCTTTGGATTTTACTCTTTTTTCCTTTTGATAATATCAAAAAGGAGTAGAAGAGAGATGGCTTTTTTCTTGTTTTTCAGGATACCAAAGACATAACATATATTGCAAGAAAAATGGGGAGATATGCAAGAAAAGGGGGAGCTAAACAAGATATGTGAGAAATCAAGTGACAAGCAAAAGCTTCCCATCAATTTGTTTTGTCATCATCGAAAAAAGGGGAGATTGTGTAGAAGATGTTCATCGTCTATCATCATTTAGTTTTGATTAAGACAAAAGTTTATCATAGAAGAAAGATCACATAATGAGAATATTGAAACCTAGTATAAAGTTTGCATAAGCTTTGGAAATCAAACGATTAAATCAAGAATATTGAGGTACCAATGGAATTTAATTTGTGTATATATGTTAAGTGATCAAACATTTTCATCTGAGTCATTCCTAACATTTTTGCATGCATTTTTTCAAATTTGAATCTTTAACTTAGGAAATTTTCAAAGATTTAAGAAGCTAAATCAATTTAACTCTTGAGTAAATTAATTTACATAGATTCTGTAAAACAAAATTTTCAAAAGCAAAAGAGGTTAATAAATTTACCTCTTGAATAAATCAATTTACCATTCCATTTTGGCCTATGTAAATCGATTTACCATTCTAATCAATCGATTTACCTATTTATTTTTCTCAAATTTTTGAATGTTGAGGATAAGTAAATTAATTTACCTTCATAGGTAAATCGGTTTACTTCTCTAACATATGGAAAAATTCTGAATCATTGTTATTCCTCTTCATCACAATTGATCATGATACCTTTCCAAAACATTGCAATTTCTCAAGATCATTTTCTCAAAGATTGTTAATAATTTCTAGAGGTGTCTTATAACTTATAAATAGGATCATTTTTCATTGTTCAAATCACATATTCCTATCTTATTTTTCAAACAATGCATCTACTGTTTGCATGTGTTCATAACTTTTTGACAAAATGTTTTTGTGCATAAATTTCATACATCATATAAAAATATCTTTAACATATTGAGCACTTAAGATACATATATATTCTTGAATTATTTTCAATTGGAAGAGAAGATAAAAAATTGTTATATCTTGGAATTCCATCCAAGTTGAAAATATTATTCAAAGTTGTTGTCATAATTTGTATTTGTTCACCAAATGTGTAGTGACATTGTCTGTAGGAAAAGTGGTTGTACTTTATACATGTATTTACAAATAGGAAGTGTTGTTCTTTATATTTGTTGAAAAAAAGACCTTTGAATCCGGGAGATTCAAATTACACCATAGGTTTGTGCTTGTGAAATCAAGGAAATGATGTGTTTCTTTGTTGTATTAGAAGATTGTAGCATAGATTTTGGTGTAAGGTTTGACACTCCCCCATCCCCCGTCGCTTAGGTTGCACACTCTATACTTTTATGCTTATGAAATTTGAAAAATCCTTGGTGATATCTAAGGGAGATTGGGTAACACTTCTAAACACCTTGGACTTGAGTGATTCATATATAAAGTTGGAGAGATTGAAAAACACTTGGGTAGAAAATAAGGTTTGTTTTTGGGAACTTGGGTGATTATTTATTTGTAACTCAGTTATAATCTTTTGTAACAACTCTTGGAAGTATAGTGAATCAGAGAGTTGTTTTCTCTCCTAGAATAGATTGTTTGATTGATTTGAGTAAACAAGTTATTTTCTTTTTTGTCTTTTATCTTCTTCTGCAAAATTAAGTTGATGTCTTATTCCATAGAGTTATTTTTGTTGAAGTCCATTTATTTTAGCTGTAATTTTTGTTTGTTCCCACACATCAAATTTCTTGTTGTGATTGAACAGTTCAATTTCAAAACAATGGTATTAACAATATCCTGTTGAATTGATGGAGAAATTATTTTTTTAGTTTTCAAAAGCATTTTCCAAAACAATGTGCCTTACCTTTTCCTGATAGCAATCCATCTAAGCATTTCTAGGAAGTTACCTTGATTTCCAAATTCTATTTATTCATCATCACCACAAAAAACTCAATCCATACTTTAATAGATGACAAATGCAATTAAGAAAGTTGTCAACTGCCTTTGGATACAAGTCACAAATGCTTTCAAATGGTTTGGATATCACAACTTCAATATTCCTTCCGAGAAATATTATGAGCACTACTTGAACCTTCAACATTTGATGAGAGTATATATATTTTTATTCCAAATAATGAATCCATATTACAAATGTATCGCCAGATTATTTCCTAGATTACCATTTTTCTTCTAAGCAATATTAATAATGAATTCATCTATTACAAATGAATCCATGAATTTATACTAATTAAAAAAAAATCCAAAGACACATATATAAATCACTTAATTGATACTTCGTCACACCTAAACAAAATTCTTAGACATGTATGTCATCACATTAATAATGTTGTAGTCAGAAAATGTTCAATAGCAATAACCAAAAGCACTAATTAATAAACATGATTGTAAACTAGCATGACCACAAATTAATAATGGCAAGAACAAAATTTAGTAGTAGACCAATGTAAAATAAAAATATATAAATATAATTTAATATTTAAAACAAAAATATATAATTATGACTTAATAATACAATCAAGGGAATTGACTAATTAATTACAAGTAAGGACCAAAATTTGGTGTACCAGCAACAAGCATAAAATTTGGCAGCAACAATTAAATATATGCTCAAAAGTCAAAAGTTTTGACTCCAAACTCATTATGCATATGAATAAAAAATGAAATTACTATAACAATTATCATTAGTCATTATGCATATGAATATAAAATTTAAGCTAAACTAATTATACATATGTGTAGAATATGAGATTACTTCTACTAATTACAATTTTCATTATGCATATAAATAAAGACCAACAAATGTAGTGCAAACTTCAAATTAATTATATTCTTATTATATATATATATATATATATATATATATATATATATATATATATATATATATATATATATATATATATATATATATATATATATATATATATATATATATATATATATATATATATATATATATATATATATAAAATAAAAATTTTTAATATTTAATATTTAATTTTATTTGAAACACGTCAATATATAAATGTATTTTTAATATTTAATTTGATCTTAATTTAAATTATTTATTTAATAATTTTTGTTATTTTTATTTGGGTATAGTAATTTAATTTTGCATTAAATATAATAACCATGACAATTAATTTATAAAACGGGCACTCCTGTGTCCGTTTGTCCGCTTTTTTTTATTTGAAACACGTCAATATATAAATGTATTTTTAATATTTAATTTTGATCTTAATTTAAATTATTTATTTAATAATTTTTGTTATTTTTATTTAGGTATAGTAATTTAATTTTGTATTAAATATAATAACCATGACAATTAATTTACAAACCGTGCTTAAGGAAAGTACCCATATTATATCAACCTTCTTTGCTAAAATAAAAAATCAATTATTTCTACATAACTGCTGCAATTTGTGATGCAGTTATTAATAAGCAAGACGTGTGAAATTTATGCAGAGGTTAAAGGGTATAATGGGAATAAAAAATAGGTCAGTCCAAAAGAGTCTATCCCCTTTATATATACTATCGTCCAAACGGGTACTCCCGTGTCCGTTTGTCCGCTTTTTTTATATACGCACGAGCGTCAAACTATAAACGGATATTTTTTTATAAACTTTGTGATATCCTCTCTCTCACTCTCTCTCTATCTCTCTCACATAATAAAGCAAAAATGATTTGCCATAATCTTTACATTCTGTTTTAATATTTATAGTTTTCTATTTAATTATAAATCTATGAATTTAATTGTGATATCACGAAGGAGAATGATTATAGACTAAGACAAAGATAATAGAAAATCATTTTTGCTTTATTATGTGAGAGAGATACAGAGAGAGGGGATATCACAAATTTTATAAAAAATAAACAAAGGAGAATGATTATAGATTTAATTATAAATTTAATTGGTCCCAAGTCAAGATAATTAAAAGTGGATTGAGGAATTTCACCTATTACCTCCACTTCCAAACTAAAAACGTAATTATCTCACACTTAGTATTATCATTTCTCGTCTTTCAAATACATCAAACAACCGCCAACCAAATACTATTGAGATTTCCTTTTTTAGACAACCTATAAAAGAAAGAACTTCACCCACTGAAAAATTTGCAAGAAAATTCCCATTTGAAAAATATGATTTTCTCTATTTTAATCAAGAAAAAAAATGGAATGTAAGTCTATTGAAAAAATCAGAAAAAAATTGATCAAATTAAAAAAATCATTCCAACAAATTAAAATGAAAACTACAACATAGGAAAAACTTATTAAAATCCACACCATAGAAATAGAAATAAGAATACCATTACTTTCTACAAAATTTCCGTCAAATTATCTTTATCATTTGTCTACAATATTTAATTTGGTTTGAGAAGAAAATTGAAATTTGAAAAGAAAAGTAAATGCAAAACGTATGCAATTATATATCCCTCATTGATGTAATTTTGATGTAATTTTAGCTGATGCAATATTTGTAAGTTATAAATCACAATAAAAAAACTAAACTTCTTATTTTTATAAAAGTGTAACTAAGTTAATCTCATATAAAACACAATTTAAAAGGTAGTATGAACCAATAAAATAGAGTATGTCTTAAAATCAGTATATTTATTGTTATAAGTAAATTAAAAGATATAAATGATGTGAAAATTAGGCAATTAAAAATAGGAGATGACCATTTCACTTTAATGCAAAGAAGTGTGAGAAGTATAAGAGGACGATAGAAGATCATTGCAGAAATCCAAATAAAAATCATTGTTCAACACGTAATTCTTGTAGTAACAATGGGAATGAAACTAATATGATTCTCTCCATAAAATATCAAGCCCAAGCAAGAGTTATTGTATGACTACTGGGAGCCTACAAGGCTTTTGACTGGTTATTAAATACATGAATTGGAAATTGATTCTTATTATAACTTCAACATTTCATACGTACAATTATTTTAAAAAAATTTAATTGTAATAACTGCTCCACTACTGGCATGAAATATTCACACACTATGGGTGACAGTTTTTTTTTTTTTAATTTTTTATTAATTAATTATAAAACTTTACGGGAACTATTTTTTAGAGATATTATTAGTATCAAAATAGGTAAGTCCAAAACACCCAATCTCTTTTATATATAGTTATAAATAATGTCAGTTACCAAACAAAAAGATGCATTACAATTGGCTTGTTTCTTTAGAAATATTACAACCGAAAAATATTAACTAACATAACCAAATTAAAACAATAAATTCACCACACAAAAAAAGATGCGTTAAAAATCACCACACAAAAATAATATTCACTAACGCCTAAATAATTATTCACCTATCCAAGTAATTTCATTGACATAATTTTTACCATACAATTAAAAACATTATAAAATAATTAAATAAATATAAATTAAAAGTTAGAAGAAATAGAAAATAGTCAACTTACAATCCTTTAATCTTTCTTTATGGAGAACAATTTTCTAACAACCTCTCATCGCTCATTCAATACTCCATCGCGCAATCAATACTCTCTCTCATGTGTGATACGACAAAGAAACTGAATTTTTGTAATTTATAAATAGACGCGGGAGCTGTTGTTTTTTTGGTAAAAATAGGAGAATGAGAAATTTTAAAATAAAATTTTAAAAAATATACCAAATCAACCCATATCTTTAAGCATTATTATAGATCAAATCAACATTAGAACATACAAAAAAATATAAACAATCACAAACAACAACAAAAAAAAAAATTAAAAATTAAAAACATGGAAGAAAGAACTAACTAAAAGAGAGGGAGAGAAATTAACATGAAGGTGAAATAGTGTAACCAAATAACAAAGAAGAAGAAGAAGGTGATGAACACCGTTGAAACTTTTTCCATTTTTAACATACACGTGTAGCACAATCTTTTCCATTCTACCACTCTAAAGTTTGTAGATTTGTTAAAATGGAATAAAAAGTGTGAACAAAACATTACAATTGAGATATTTGGCCAGAAAAATGTATATATAAAAAAACAACGATTGAGATATTTGGCCAGAAAAATGTATATATAAAAAAACAACGATGTGTGTAATTTAAATCACAACTATAAATAAAGACCATTTCTTAATACACCACCCAAGTTTCTTATACACCACGTGAAATTTCTATTTTGCCCCCAGATTTCGGATGTGCACATCCGGACGCACCAAATTTTTAAAAAACGCTGATGCATTCCGGATGTGCACATTCGAAAACATATTATAGCATTATTTTTTTAAATTCCGAATCTGCAGATCCGAAAAAAAAACGTAATTTTTTTTTACAAATTTGTTTTGTCGGCTAGTCGCAAATGTCATCAGAAGTTATAACCCTAGAGTTTGTTATAACTTCTGATGACATTATGCGACTGGTGCACCAGCCACATTACTTATTGAAATGTCGAAGACAACCATTAATTTAACGGAGAGACTCCAACCCTAGGGTTTGTTATAACTTCTGATGACATTACTGCTACTGGTGCACCAGCCACATTACTTTTTGAAATGCCGAAGACAACCATTATGTTGACTGAGAGACTCCAACCCTAGAGTTTGTTATAACTTCTGATGACATTACTGCTATGTATGCACACTTGCTAGCTTTCTGCGCTCGATACTACATAAGTGAAGTAGAAAATTCTGATTCTGCTTCTCCAAGTGGTAATAGGAGTACCACCAACTTTGTGTCGACTATGCTGCCATTTATCTTGGAAAAGGTAAAGCATGCTTTAGGTTTAATAACACCACTTAATCATGAATACAAAACAAAAGAGGGTAAGTTTTGACAACACTTAATCATGAATACGAATTAACATTTCAAAGCATGGATAAGTTATTTCAACAATTAAAAATGGTAAGAACAAAGTTTTCTATTGTACAGATACGGAGAACAAAGTTTTATATTGTACAGATACGGAGAACAAAGTTTTCTATTGTACAAATACGGAGAATAAAGTTTTCTATTGTAGAGATACAGAGAACAAAGTTTTCTATTGTACAGATACGGAGAACAAAGTTTTATATTGTAGAGATACAGAGAACAAAGTTTTCTATTGTACAGATACGGAGAACAAAGTTTTCTATTGTACAGATACGGAGAACAAAGTTTTCTATTGTACAGATACGGAGAACAGAGTTTTCTATTCAAATGTATATTGACTTGCGTTGATATATTAACGTTTGCGACCGACCGACAAAACCGATTTTTAAGAAAAAAAATTAAGTTACACTTTTTTCCGGATCTGCAGATCCGGTATTTGTTAAAAATAAAGCTATTTCATGCTTCCGGATGTGCACATCCGGAACACATCAGCGTTTTTTGAAAAAACGGTGCGTCCGAATGTGCACATCCGGAATCTGGGGGCAAAATGGAAATTTCACGTGGTGTATAAGAAACATGGGTGGTGTGTTAAGAAATCCTCAAAAACCAAGACTCCTATATGTGTTCATTTAAGTTATACTCTGCACTCTCTAGTTTCATGCATCTACCCTAAATAAGGAAAGATAGTAGAAAATTAACATTAGAAAAGAAGAGTGTGTAAATAAGAAAGAATAACTGAAAAATCAAATAACATTTAACATCAATATTTATCATCAGCCTTCATATCCATGGTCCTCCATGAAACCTATACAAATAAAAATAAAAGAATAAAATATTACAAAAAGAATAAAAATAGGCATAGATATAAGAGATGTTTAGGAGAGAAAGAAAAACTGAAGTAGCAAAGTAAAGTGAATTTTAAAAAAAATTCTCATAGAAAGATCCCATTTTCTAACACCATTGTTTCATAACCCTCTCTTTTCTTATTTGCACTGTTTATGGCTTGCAGACATGTTTTAATGCATCATGGTAGCCCGTTATAAATTATTAAGCATGTATATCTGGTTGTGCAATGAGAGAGGTAGGGAAGGCAATCTTCCTTCCTTCTAGTTTTCTACAGTTGAAAGAAGAAGAAACAATTTTTTTTTTATTTGAGTTTTCACGAAATAAACTTTGCCATAAAACGCATTTGTCTTATTATAGATATGGTAACCAATTTCAACTTCCATATATTATTATTATTATTACTTTTTTTAAATAATTGCAATAACGGCTACAAAATATATGCACTGACAGTTTTTTTTTTAATTTATTTATTAATGGCTATAAAGTTACATAACGGATTTCAACTTCCCTCTATATATATTTTTTAAATAATTATAATAACTGAATCATTGTTGAATCTGCGCCACATGTCTTTGACAATTTAATTAGTTTGTAGGAGTATTATTGGAACAAAAAGAGGTCAGTCCAAAATGGTGTATCCTCTTTATATATAGTTATAGATAATATAACATAAATATATATATATATATATATATATATATATATATATATATATAGTAAAAATAGTAAATAAAGTAATAGATATATATATATTATGAACACCACAAAGGAACTTCAAATAAAAAGCAATACATTTTCATTATGCATATAATTTATGAACACACAACAATGAACTTCTTCAAATGCAGCACATACTTCTAGAAGTTTCAAATGGATTATCAATTTGAACACAATCAAAGAAATTTATCTCAAATGCATTATACATCCAATTCGCAAGACCTGTTAAAAACAAGTAAAAAGGCAAAAAAAAAAAATCCGCAACAAGCAAAACAAAATCAATAATAATAATCCCAAAATTATTTCTATGTTAATTTAAAAAATATATTCAAAAATCCCAATTCTTAATTAAAAAAACCTATATTAACAAAACTCTAACAAGCATATGACTTTATTTAGATATTTTATAACAAATGGTGCAACAAAATATAGTGAAGCATAACATAATGGACGGGAATGGAACATGCAATTTGTTTCATTGTAAAAACAAAATCCCAACGACAGTAGTAAAGAAAGAGGACCATAAAATTTATTAATGGTACATCAGCAAGCTTTCACGCTTCTTCTCTGAGCGACGGTTCGTCTCTCTCCCTCCATTTCCAATAATTTCACAGCAATCATCTTTCTCCTTTGAACCATTAGGTAAGATCTCCAAGAAGGATCATGTGACTGGTTCAGAGGATTTGGTTTAAAGTCCTAATCTGAGGATTAGGGACCTTCCTTCCTCTGAGCTAGTTTCCCCTTTCTTGAGATCTTTTAGATTTGGTTCTTCGAGTGGCTGGAAATGGGATTTTGGATTGAAAAAGGAGCTAAAAAATCAAAGTCTAATAAGACGGAAAACATCTCAATCTGGAAGGCAAAAGGGGAAAAAGGTAATGGTGAAAACCCAGATACTATTACTAGCTTTTTCTTTACTGAGTTTCCGAATGACTACAATGCTAAGGAAATGTTCAATATCTTCAAAGATTATGGGATTGTTGAGGAAGTGTTTATCCCGTCTAGTAGAGATAGAAGGTGGAAACGATTTGGGTTTGTCAGATTTAGGGATGTAGAAAACCCTAGATTATTGGGGATTAAGCTAGACAACATTTTCATTTATGGGAGAAAAATCTTTGCAAACCTACCACGATTTCAGAGAAGTGTGACAAATGGTTTTGGAGGAAACAATAAGCAAGCGTGGGATAGGAGGATTGAAGGGGGGGATGTGAGACTCCATCAAAGAGGTAGGGTTTGGCATAAGGGTAGAGATAATCCGTCTTTTGCTCAGATGGTATCTGGAACAAAGAATGGTGGCAGTAAGACTAATTTCAAGGAATCAAGGGAATTCAAAGGATATAAAAAACCTAACTTTGCTCACTTACAAGTAAAAGTGATGGACAAAGATCTAGCCAAATTCAAGAAATGTTTTGTCGGGGTTGTTAATCAAAGTGGAAATACTTATAACATACAAGATGCCATGCACTCTAAAGGGTGCTTCAGAATCATAGTTATACCAATGGGGGAGAATTTGTGTTTACTAGAAATATTGATGAAGGTGAAGTTAGGGCGTTGATAGAGGAAGACAGGACTTGGGTAACTAAATGGTTCTCTGAGATTCATCCATGGTCTCCAAGTGACGTGGATAACGAGAGACTCACGTGGTTACGTTGTTACGGGCTGCCCTGTCATGCCTGGAGCCATGAATCCTTCAAGTTGATATTAGGAACGATTGGTGAATTCATCAGATGTGACGACCAAACTGAGAAGCTTGAGACTTTCGATGTGGCAAGATTCTTGGTCAAAACAAAATATGTGTCAAACTTGAATGAGTCCTTTAACATAAGAGTAAATGATGATATTTATAATATCAAACTCATTGAGGAATTTCATGGGCCTAAGAGGATTCTGGTGGAGGTGGGAGACAAAGTGGTTAGTGAATCGGTTAATGAAGAAGAAGAAGATGAGTACAACAGTGAGGCTGAAGATAGAGAGGGAGGAGAAGGATGGGACAATTCAGAAGAAGGAGATGATGGAGATATTGGTGAGGATACTCTCTCACAAGTTAATCCTGAGAAGCAAGATCAGATTAGCAGAAAAGAGTTTGACTCAAGTAAACTGGTGGATGACATCTTGATTGAGAAAGATGCTATAGGCAGTGGAGGAACTAATAAGGAGGATGTAGGATTAAAGGAGGTTACTATCTTAAGTGACACACAGAACAGATTGGAGATAATACCTGCTACTGATATGGAGTTGAATCAACCCATAGAGGTGGATAAACTGTCATCAGATAGAGTGATGGGATATCTAGGACATGATAATGGAGATTCTGAAATAAGAGAAAGCTTGATGGCTAATGAGTGTGATAAGGGAAGTTGTTTAGTTCTTCATAATGGCCCTGAGGATTTCAATAAAAATCCTACACAACTAAGATTGTGCCAAAGTCTAAATGAAGGTTTAAATGTAGGTGAAGAATTAAGGTTCTCAAAGAGCAGAAGGAAGAAATCCATTAAGGAGATTTATGCTAATATTCAAATACCATTCTCTCCTTCATACTTTGCAGCTCTGTTACATTTGGATATTCCTAATCACCTTGATCTACCTATGGATCATGGAATTCCTATTCAAGAGGCTGAAGAGTCTGCATCAATATTTTCTGGTGGAAGCATCTTATGTTGTGAATCAGTAAGTGATGGAGATGTTGTCCAAAGTAATTATCATATTAGAAAATCAGTTGATGATCTACCTTCAAAGTTATGGTCTGCTATGAAAAGTATGGGGATCGTTGGATTAGAGGGTGAAGACCATTTGGTGGGTAAGATCAGGACGATGGAAGAGAAAGACAGGTTACAGTATGAAGAAAAGAAGGTGTCAGCTAATGAGGTCAAATGAATTGTCTCTCATTCAATGTAAGAGGGTATGGTAGAAGCTTAAAATTAAGAAAAATCATAAGCATCATAATGAAAGGAAGTGCAGATATATGTTATTTACAAGAAACAAAGTGTAAATTAATGACTGATAAATTAGCTCACAAGTTATGGGGTGGTGATGACGTCGAGTGGTCAGCAAGTAACTCTGAAGGATTATCTGGGGGGCTGGTTACAATATAGAGGAAAGGTTTCATTGAACCTTGTGTAAGCTTTAGGGAACCAGGATATTTGTGCATTAACTCAACATGGAGAAATAAAAATATTTTCTTTATCAATATCTATTCTGGGTGCAACATTTCAGACAAAAGAAGACTTTGGGCAGCTCTAACTGATTTGAAATCTAAACATCAAGGGGCAAGTTGGGTGATTGGCGGAGATTTCGACGCCATTAAAAATTCAGGTGAAAGGATTGGTAGAGGGACTGAGTATAAATCTGAGATGAGGGAATTTAGAGATTTTCTTGACGTTATGGATTTGGAAGATTTGCCGGCAGTGGGTAATAAGTTTACATATTGTAATCATTCTGGTTCATGTATGAGCAGGCTGGATAGATTCATCATTTTGAGAGATATAACTAATATGTGGAACACGATAAATCAAAGTGTGGGGTTGAGAGATATTTCAGACCATCGTCCCGTTTGGCTTAAAGGGAGAAACATTAATTGGGGACCTAAGCCCTTCAAGGTATTTGAATCTTGGTTTGAACATCCAAACTTCTTGGAGTTCGTTAAAAAGGAATGAGAGTCATTCAAGATTGAGGGTACTGCTTCTTATATCCTTACTAAGAAGTTTCAGCTTCTCCGTGCAAGATTGCGTTGGTGGAACATCCATGTTTTTGGATGGATAGATTTACAAGTGGAGATGAATACAAGTATTATTAACAAGATTGAGGAGGAATTAGCTGATACTGCTGGGCATATTTCTGTGGAGTCACTTAGTGAAAGAGGAATGGCTCAGAGAGATCTATGGAAATCGTTACAATTGAAGGAGAGTCTTTTACATAAGAAATCTAGAGTCAGATGGATTCAACAGGGAGATAATAACTTAAAGTACTTTCATAGTCTGCTCAAAACTAGGCATAGGAAGAATAATATCAATTATGTGACAGTAGGGAATGCGACCTTCGAGGATGTCAGTCGAGTTAAGTCTGCTGTGCAGGAACATTTCAACCAAATGTTTCGTAAGGAGAATGTGACAAGACCATATCTCAAGTTTGATGGTTTGTCGAGACTTTCATTGGAGGATAGCGGAATGTTGGAAAGAAACTTTGAGAAGGACGAAATTTGGGAAGTTGTTCGTAGTTGTTTTCCGGATCGAAGCCCCGATCCTTATGGCTTCACATTGGGCTTTATTCAGAAATGTTGGGAGATCATTCAAGAAGACTTCATCAACTGTATTCAAGAGTTTTTCAATACTTAAAATATTTAATGAGCTCATCTTTCTTAACTTTGATTCCCAAAGTTGAGAACCCTCAGAGCCTGACGGATTATCGGCCAATATGCCTTATAGGCTGTGTATATAAAGTAGTGGCTAAACTGATGGCAGGAAGATTGAGGAAGGTGATTGGTAAGTTGATTTTGAAATCTCAGACAACCTTTATACCTGGTCGGCAGCTGCTAGATGGAGTTTTGGTACTAAATGAAGTTATTGATGTTGCAAAAAAGAAAAAACAAAGTTGCGTTCTGTTTAAGGCCGACTTTTCAAAAGCCTACGACTGTGTGGATTGGGTCTATTTGAGAAGCATATTAGTTGCGATGGGTTTCGACCATCGGTGGTTAAACTGGCTAGATGGTGGAGTATTTACGAGCTACATGTCTGTGTTAGTCAATGGTAGCCCTACCTCTGATTTTATAGTGCAACGTGGGCTATACGTCAAGGCGGCCCACTTTCTCCGTTTCTTTTTGCAATAGCAGTCGAGGGATTCACAACATTAGTCGATAGAGCAACTAATAATGGTTTGCTGTAGAGCTTTCATGTTAACAGTGATACAAAGTATAATCTTCTCCAGTTTGTCGACGACACGGTAATCGTGTGCAATGGTGCTTGGCATAATTTGTGAGCCATAAAGGCAATACTAAAAGGATTTGAACTCATTTCTGGTTTGACTATTAATATGAGCAAAAGTTGAGTTTTTGGAATTAATGTGGAGAACATTTTTATCAGCGCAGCAGAGCAGTTCTTGGCCTGCAAATCTGGTAAGGTCCTTTTCTTGTTTCTTGGTTTAAAAGTGGGTGATAATCATAAGAGATTATCATATTGGGAACCAATAATTAACTGCTTCAAGCGTCGGTTGGCTGGGTTGAGGAGAAGATTGCTCTCCATAGGTGGGAGAGTATCTCTGTTAAATTCTGTTATTACCAATTTGCCAATCCACTGTCTATCTTTCTTTAAGGCACCTACTAAAACTTTGAAAATCTTGACCAATATCCAAAGAAGGTTTCTATGGCAAGGTTGTGAAAACAAAAAGGGAATTACTTGGATAAGTTGGACGGATACGTGTAAAAGCAAAGAAGAGGGAGGATTGGGGGTGAAAAATCTCGGCTTATTCAACATCGCCCTCATATCTAAATGGAAGTGGAGAATTCTAACCGAGAAAGAGGCTATATGGAGTCCAATCATGAGAGAGCGATATGACGATCAATTCAAGTTTCTTGTGAGTAAACATTACCTTGACAGATGTTTAAAAGATTCAAAATGGTGGAGAGATGTTTTTCATAATAGGAATATTCCAAGTTCTGCTTTATTTGGTAAGTACATTTCTTGCAGGTTGAGGGACGGTAAATTGATACTGTTTTGGAAAGCAAGATGGATTGGGAATGTTCCTCTCCAAGATTGATTTCCTCTCGTTTTTCTTGCTGTAGAAAACCCAGATGAGGTTGTGGCTGACATGGAGAGGTGGGTGAATAATTATTAGAAATGGTGTTTTCAACCGGTAAATTCGTCGTCTGAAGTACTGATGGAATACAATGATATGCTGCAAATGCTTCATGATGTATCCATTAATTTAGACGTGGCTGATTCATTTGTGTGGTTCAAAAGTAGCTTTAATAATTATACGGTAAAATCTTATTATGAAGAGATGATTAAAGGGGGGATCGGAAATCATATCGAATCTGAAATTAAGATTTTACTAAAAGCGATGTGGGGCTGCCCTGTTGCATTGAAGGTGCAGATTTTTGGATGGCGAATGTTACTAGATAGACTACCAACAAGGTGCAACCTTCTTCGCCGTAACGTCATCTCAAATCCTCATGATACGGTATGTCCTTTTTGTTTCCAACATCTTGAGAATAACATGCATCTCTTCTTCTTTTGCCCCAAATCAATTCTTATTTGGCAAAAAATATGTGACTGGCTGGAAGTTAATTATTTCGTTGAGACATCTCCATCTAGACATCTTTCACATTGGCTGTTGGTTGTGAAAAATAAAAAATCGATGAAAATTGCGTTTAGCTTTTGGTTGTTGGTTTGTGAAGGAATTTGGTGGGCCAGAAATCATATTATTTTCAAGGATGGTATTTGCAACCCGGAAGAAATAATAAATAGGATTAAATTCCAATCTTGGTGGTGGCTTCTTTTGTTACATAGGGGAAATATGCCTTGTAATTTTTATCAATGGCATTTATATCCATTTGATTTTTTGTAAGGTTTGAATTAAACCTTATAGTTCTTTTGTAATTGGGTTTGGGATACCCCTAGTACCCCATTAATGTTAATAGTTTCTCTTGCTTATAAAAAAAAAAAGGAATGGAATGTGCGTTCCATTTCATTGTTTAAATATTGTGACATAAGAAATCAAAATTTCATTCCATTTTTTCGAAAAATTGACAAAAAGGTATGATTTACACAAATTATAATTTCATTTCTACTATAAATTAATCCAAGAAAATTACATAAATTAAATACAATATACAATATCATAGTATCAACTCATTAACCAAAAAAATAAATATCAAAATTTAAGCAATATTGCAAGACCTACATGTAATTAATTATGCAATAAAGAAGTAAAGAATACAATAAAATATAAATACAAATTCATGAAATAAAAAATAAAAAGCACAAGACAACAACATTTGAATCGCAACACAAACAATAAACTAGTGAATACAAAGTGATAAAAAATGACAAAACAAAAATAATTAGCACTAGAGTTTATTTTATTTTAAATTTAAACTATTAAGAAAAAGAAAATATCATAAATAAAATTAATAGAAAAATAAGAATATATCTATACTTTAATAATTGTACATATAAATTAAGTGTGGTTCCATCTGATTACATACAAATTGGAAGAGAAGCAAAATATGTAGAAGTAATGGAATGTGATGGAGTTCATTCCATTAAGTTCCATTCCATTACAACTTTTTAATGAGGACCCAAATAATGATTAAGTTATTTAATTATATTTAATATCATTTCATCAATCCAAACATGCCTTTAAAGTATATCTTTTAAAAAAAAATCTTGAAAGGGGAATACAACTATTACAAGATGTACGGTCATAAGAATATTTATTTTTATTTTCTAAAAAGAAAACTTTAGAAGAAAGGTATAGTCCTTGCTATAACTTTTTTTAATATAATTTGCTAGATGCTCTTTCTAATACTTGTGGTTAGACTCCAAGGATGTTCAGATTAATTGTTGCTAGAGAGGAAGCTCGAGTACCTGTAGTAAAAATGTAAGACCATTTTTTAATACACCATCCAAATTTTTTATATACCACGTAAAATTTCTATTTTGCCTTCAGATTTCGGATGTGCACATCCGGACGCACCAAATTTTTAAAAAAAGCTGATGCATTCCGGATGTGCACATCTAGAAACATATTATAGCATTATTTTTTTAAATTCCGAATCTGCAAATCCGGAAAAAAGCGTAATTTTTTTTTACAAATCTGTTTTGTCGGCTAGTCGTAAATGTCATCAGAAGTTATAACCCTAGAGTTTGTTATAACTTCTGATGACATTATGCGACTGGTGCACCAGCCACATTATTTATTGAAATGCCGAAGACAACCATTATGTTGACTGAGAGACTCCAACCCTAGAGTTTGTTATAACTTCTGATAACATTACTGCTACTGGTGCACCAGCCACATTACTTATTGAAATGCCGAAGACAACCATTATGCTGACTGAGAGACTCCAACCCTAGAGTTTGTTATAACTTCCGATGACATTACTGCTACAAGTGCACCAGCCACATTACTTATGGCACCAGAGTCGACACAAAGTTTTCTATTGTAGAGATACAGAGAACAAAGTTTTCTATTGTACAGATACGGAGAACAAAGTTTTCTATTGTACAGATACAGAGAACAAAGTTTTCTATTGTACAGATACGAAGAACAAAGTTTTCTATTGTACAGATACGGAGAACAGAGTTTTCTATTCAAATGTATATTGACTTGCGTTGATATATTAACGTTTGCGACCGACCGACAAAACCGAATTTTAAGAAAAAAAAATTAAGTTACACTTTTTTCCGGATCTGCAGATCCAGTATTTGTTAAAAATAAAGTTAATCCATGCTTCCGGATGTGCACATCCGGAACACATCAGCGTTTTTTGAAAAAATGGTGCGTCCGGATGTGCACATCCGGAATCTGAGGGCAAAATAGAAATTTCACGTGGTGTATAAAAAACATAGATGGTGTGTTAAGAAATCCTCAAATGTAACGTGTTCCTTTACTTTTGGCTTCTAAACACACTTTAGTTTTGAAAGATACAATTTATGTGTCTTCTATGTGAGTAGAAATTTTATTTATGTTTCACCAAGGGATATATGTGGTTCACTTCTGATTTTAGTAATGAAAAATCGTTAGTTTATTTTAATGTCGTTGGTTATGGAATTTTGTGTTACAAATTTTATATGTTGAATATGGATGAAATGTTAGTAAATTATGTTGTTGTGAAATTTCTTCTATGATATGATGTATATATGTTTGGGGAGCATTTCTAGGACATATCAAAAGACTAATTAAAGAACGTATTCTCCATGATCAACGGAATATTGCTTTCAAGTAATAGTATTATAAAAGCTAATATGTGTGAAGATATGTTGCACTTGATTCACACTGATATGTATTTTACTAAAACAGTTACTTCTATGGATAAATATAGGTATTTTATCATATTTATAGCTAACTTATCTATAGATTTGGTTGGATATATTTTTTGAAAGATAAGTACACTTTTTCAGATGCATTAAGATCCTTTAAAGTTTTGTTTTTTAAGAAATACGGAAATAGGAAAGAAGGTTAAATGTGTGAGGTATAACCTAAAAGGAAAATAGTTTAGTATATATGATGAAACCGGTAGAAATTTAGGGAAAACCAAAAACTCCTTAGCACATAATTCCACACATTTTAACACGTGAGGTGTATCACAAGTCATTATACATTTTCTTATTTTTTTAAGGGGGTTCTTTAAAGAGTATTGTCTAATTTATTGATAAATTGTTTAACAAGTATGTGCTGCAAATTCCTTGTGAGCGTAGAATTGATAGGAATCCATGTTTACATTTTTTTATGTGTGTTGTTGTAAATTAAAACTTATAACTTATAAAATTTAAATAAAATAAAATTGATGTAAATATTGTAAATGTATTCTTTCTAAGATATAATGTGGTCTCTAAAATTTTAAATTTATTACCATTCTCAAACTATGTGATTTTTTAAAGCTAACCAAAAAAATTTATTTGAGGATGACTTAGATAATGGTATTTACATGCCAAGAATAATTACTTTTAAATAAAATGTTCTTTAATTTTTATACTAGTTGTTTATCTCTCTAAAAATTATAGTTTCAATTATTAAGCACAATGATATTATTTTACAAGTGATTAAGTAGATCCACTGCAAAATGATGAATAAGAACATAAAGATATTACATAGTTCATTGTGTTACTTAACCAAGTGAGTTGCTAAAGTATTTCAATTGAGGCAATCTTAGAGAATATACAAATCTTCAATACCAAATGATTATGTTGTGTATCTTAAAGAGCGTGTGTTTGATCTCTATTATAATATCTCACATTCTCCTATTCTAATCAAAATATGTATCACGTTGTATATTTAATCGGGAAATTATTCCCAATGGATTGAAGGTGTTGAGTGTATTGAGAACCAAAGATGTGTTGAAGACTATGGAATTAGAAGATTGAGGAGTAAGATAGACATTTTACTCTAAAAGAAAATTTTATTCTATTCACAAAATGTTTATGGAACTTCAAGTCAAGTCAATTTTGTGAGAATTTTGCTTATATCTAATAACCGTCTGGTTTTAAGATGAATTTGGAATATATCATTTAACACTTTGATAGAAACAAGGGCGAAAAGGGATAAAATCTATGCTATGGACCAACAAGGATGGACAAAGGTGACAAGTAGACAAAAAAATGCTAGGAGATGGGATGAAGAAGGAAAAGGTAAAGGCAAGTTCAATAAGGAGGCCACTTCTTTTTTCATTACAGAGTTCCCGGATCACTTAAAGGCCAAAGATCTTTACAAGATTTTTGCGGAATTTGGAGATATTGACGAAGTGTTCATACCTTCGAAACGAGATAGAAGAAGAAGGAAGTATGGATTTGTAAGGTTTTTTGGAGTCAAAGACATTAGAAAGATGGATATGAATCTGGACAGCATATTCATAGAAGGAAAAAAATAATTTGCAAATGTTCCAAGGTTTGCTAAGCTCAGTAAGAAACAAGGGTTCCAAGATGAAGAAGCCAGTCGCGAGAGTAACGAAGGGATAGAAAAATTCTGGGAGGGCAAGTTCAAGACATTCAAAGATTGGAATGAAGACTCATCATTTCGTTAGAGAGGTAACAATTTCAATACTTTCAAACCATTTCACCAATCTTACGCGGAGACTGTCAGGGGAGGAGGTATGGAGAAACGGTGGGATCTGAAATTCGATGTAGAGGATGAAAAGTTGTCAAGATTCAATAAAGCTTACGTGGGTAGGGCGGTATCTCCCGGGATGACGTATAACATTCAAAGATGCTTCTATTCTGAAGGTTACTTTGGAGTAAAGATGACCCCTTTAGTGGCGAACCTGTGTTTATTGGAGGAGAGTGGAGAAGGGGAGATTGAGGAGCTTTTAAACAGCGCTCGAAGCTGGCTTGATCAATGGTTTATTGATGTAAGAAGATGGGAACCCGGTGACATAGATCAGGAAAGATTAACGTGGTTAAGGATTTACGGCATCCCTTGCCATGCGTGGTCGGTACCTTTCTTTGTTTTCCTTTCATCAAAGGTGGGCAAATATGTGAGCTGTGAGGAGAGTTCTGCAAGCTTCACTAGTATGGATGTAGCAAATGTAATGATTAGAACATCGTGTGGTATGACAATTAACGAGGTGTTGAAGGTCTCCATCAATGGCAAGATTTACAGGATTAGAATGGCAGAAGAAACTTTGGGGTCTGTTTGTAAAACCATAGTGAAGAGTGGGAACGAAGAGATGAAGTCAGATTTTGATGACTCTTAGTACAAGGACAACTCTAAGTGGTGGAGCTCAGGCGAAGAGGAAGATGATAACGGTGAAGATGTGAACAGTACTTGCCCTAACTCTACTAGACCTAGTCCTAAGTTAGTAGTAGAGTCTCCAAAAGGAATTAAATGATTTGGTGCATTGTCAGAGGCTGGAAAGGGGATATCAGTTAATGATGATTGTTTATTTATTGAGGGGCCCGAGAAAACAGGTACTAGGGTTCATGTTTTTCCTTCCTATGATGGGGAGGGGAAAGGTTTTTCAGAAAAGTCAGTAGGAGCTATGAATCAATTATCCCCTAGTCAGGCAAACAGTAAGATTATTTGTTTTGATGACTTGGTATTGGCCCAAGAAGGCATTAAGGCCCAACTAGTGAAGGGGGTTCGTTCTGAGCCTTTGGACTTAGTAAATTCTAAGGCCTGGCGTATTGCTAAACTCTCTTCGTTTCTTGAGAGAGGTATTGGAGGGAAGGAAACTGAAGACTCTATTAGTTGTGGGCTTTTGTCTCCTTGTAAAAGTGTTAAAAGAAAGGGTAAGTTATCCACAGTCCATGGCAAAGGAGATCTTTCAGAAGACCCTATAGAAGACACGCAGAATACTCTATCCCAGTCTCACAGAGGGAAGGGTAAGGGTTCTTGTTGTAGGGGAGACTCAAAAGAGATAGATCATCGGTGTCAATCAGTTACTGACTCAGAGGTTATGATAGGCAATAAAAGGTTTTGGGAAGACTTTGAGAGTAAGGTGTCTAGCAGAGTTAGAGAGATTGTTGCCTCCCTAGGGGTAAGAGGTAGGGGTGGAGAGAAGGAGATGGAGGCAGAATTTAAAGCCCTAGAGAAGAGAGATGAAAAGAGTAAGATTTTGAGGGAGGCTAAAGCCAAGGGTTCCTTATGAATATTATGTCCCTTAACTTGAGAGGGTGTGGTAAATTAGCTAAGAGAAGGAGAGTGGCTAAGTTAGTGAGGGATGTGGGAGTGGATGTTTGTTTCTTATAGAAACCTAAGAAGTCCAATCTTGACAGTGTTGTGGTTGCTTCTTTATGGGGTAATCCAGACGTGTTGTGGTTACTTCTCATGCATAATACTTGTCTCTTAGTTTGTTTACAATGTAATTTTGAGATTTAACTGCACTTTTACCTTGTTTCGCTATACATGCCATATCTCAGGATATGATTGTCTAATTAAAATTTTCAAGCATGTGACCCAAAGATGAGAAGCATGGCTAAAAAATTTATGTTGAACTTGAAGCCAATTTCAAATTATAGTGGTTAAATGTGAATATTATTGTAGCTAAACTATAAATTGTTGGACTTAATGGCTAATCTTATAATTGGTCATTTAGAACCTAATCTACTTAATATAAATCTAAAGAAGTCATGATGGCAACCCTAGCCACATGTCATCTTGGTAACAATCCTCGTCACATGTCATTTGGTAACAATTCTAAGTACAAACCCTAATTATACAAACCCTATATTAAAATAAATAATAATTATTATTATAATAATAATAGGCAAAATAATCTTTTTTGTCCTTTACCTTTACACCAGGGTCCAATTTGGTCCCTTAACTTTAAAAAATGGCGATTTCGTCCTTTAACTTTTTAAAACGTGCCAAGTTAGTCCTGCCGTTAGTTTGGTCAAACGTCCGTTTATATTTTGTTACGTGGCAGGTGACATGGACTATGTTTATCGTCTTCTTCCTTCATTGTGCATTCTGCAGACGCGTTTTCCCCATTTTTTGTTAGGGCAAACTCAAATCATCTTCAATCTTTACAATTTTCTCCAAAGTAAAAGTTAGGGTTTAGGGAAAATGAAATCGGGTAGTTCTTCTTCTTCTTTGAGCAAGAGAAATGCAGAAAATGGGGATTCAACAGGCAGTGGAAATCGTTGGAGGAAGCCCATGTGCTATTGTGGAGACATGGCTATACTTCAAAGGGCAAAAACAGTGAAGAACATGGGAAAGTTATTTTGGGGTTGTCCCAATTTTAAGCAAGATGGATGCAATTACTTTGGTTGGTACCATGAGGATGCATTTGATGAGAAAGAAGAGCTTTTAATGCATAGGATGGGGGTGGCTGTAAAGGGATTAGATGAAGCAAAAAAAGACATTGAAGAACTTGGGAAAAAGCTGATGAATATTGATGCTGAAATGAAGATGATCCTGAAGTGGAAAAAATATGGAATTTGTTGTTTCTAATTGTTATTGTTGTATTGTTTTTTAGGTTGAATTAGGTCGGTTATGTTGTGTATGTGAAAGTATGTTTTGTTGTTTTTAAATGTTTTCTAGGTTGAATGTTGTTTTTAAGGATGAATGTTGTTTTTAAATGTTTTATTAATGAAAAGATTTGCTGTTATATTGTATCAGTTGTAATATTTGGACATGACCTATAATATTTGGATATGACCTATAAGTATATGGAACATGACCTATAATTTGGAGTTGTAATATTTGGACATGACCTGTAATATTCGGACTGTTATTGCCCTATAATTGGGACTTATATTGTATCATTTGCTGTGACGGGTTTAGAACAGAAACATAATTAAAAACTGGTTCATAAAAGGTTCAGAACCGTAACAACATTCTTGTTCATTACATAACAGACCAGAAACATAACTAAAAACAGGTTCATAACATGTTCAGAACCAAAACAACATTCTTGTTCATTACATCACAACCTTAAAAGTACAAAACAAAAAACAGGTTCACTTCATAACAAAAAGCACAAAACCATAGTGACTAAAACACCTCATCCATAGTGACTCTATAGTATTCAGGGATGTAACTTTCTATCCTAAAATTCCTACTCTTCATAGCAGACAATGCATGGACACATGAGAGTCCTATAAGTTCCCATCTTCTGCATGAACACACGTGGTTTTTCAGGTTCGCAACATACTTATCAACCTGATTCTCCAAGTGCCTTACTTCAAACATATGCTCATCAGACATCCTAAAGAACTAAAGAAAACAGAACAAATGATTCACTTGCGTGCAATTGTTAATTCAACTGAATAAATACTAGTGTATTGAGCTGACATACCTTACAAGCCAATTGTTGGTGTAGGTGCTTGTGATATCAACTTTCTTTCTAATATTGGGCAATATGTCATTCTCATCCAAGGTACCAAACCTCATTCTGTTGATAGCCCATCTCTCCATCAAGTAGATTCTTATGTCTTCAAGCATAGTGATTAAAGGTTTTGCCCTTGTCTCAAGAATCACACTATTGAATGATTCAGATATGTTGTTGAGAACAACATCACATTTATTTGCAGTCCTAAAGTATGACCTACTCCAAAACCTTGGTGGGGTCTTAATCATATGCTTAAAAGCTTCCTTATTTATAGCCCTCATTCCCTTCATCTCTCTTTCCCATGCTTGTGGGTAAGTTGACTTGGCAGCCTTCCATATAATGTCCTTTAACATCTTGCCAGGAAACCTCTTCCTAAAGTTGTTGTACAGATGCCTAACACAAAACCTGTGCTCTACCCCAGGCAATAGCTCTTCCATAGTGGGTAACAACCCCTGCAATAGGAAAAAACATAAGAAAAAAGATAAGGAAAAAGATAAGAAAAACATAAGGAAAAAGATAAGAAAAACATAAGAAACTTGCCTTTTGTTGGTCTGATATGAAGGTGTAAGGCATGCATTGCTCTTTGCCTCCAAGGTCATCAATTAGGAGCTCTAAGAACCAAGTCCAGTTGTCCTTGTTTTCACCCTCCACAACTGCATATGCTATGGGGAGCATCTGATCATTAAGATCCCTCCCTATAGCATCCAGAATTTTCCCTCCACACAACCCCTTGAGAAAACATCCATCTAGACCTATTACATGCCTGCACAGCTTAAAGTTTTCTTTACATACAGCATAGCATACATATAGCCTTCTAAAGCATGGTCTATGATCCTCAACACCTTCTGGTACAACATAAGTTGTCATTCTTTACCCTAACTTTGTCATTCTTTACAAACCTAAGGTCTCTACCATTTTGCACAACATAAGTTGTTATTGCCTCCTTAAAGTCACCCTTTGAACTAAAATAGACTCCCACATCCCACTTGTAATCAGCCATATCTTTTGGTTGTCTAAAAATAGGATGTTTTTTTCTTGGAAGTCCAATACTTTCATCACTATCACAACCACTCTCCATGTCATCAGTATCATTGTCACTGCCTTTATCTTCACCAGACTTCCCATTGTGTTTATGAACTTTGCTACTACCTTCAATTTCATCATGAATTAGGGCATCAACTTCATCTTGCTCAACCTCATCAAACCCATCAGACTCATCATCAAAAGTCACATCTTGTGCACTATCATACTTGTAGTCCTCATCTTCACTATCATCAGTACTTAAACCGTCATCAACTCCAACTTCCACTTCTTCCTCAACATTCACTTGTTCCCCAACATTAACATTTTCCTCACCAGTCACATGTTCCTTAACATTCAGTGGTTCATCAACAGTCACATGTTCCTCAACATTCATAACTTGTTCCTCTGCATTATCTTGTTCCTCTACATTAACTTGTTTTTCTACATTAACCTGAACAAGGGTGGTATTTTCACCATTAACAACTTCATCAACCAGCTTACTAAGTAAATCCTCCACCTCATCCACAATTTCTTCAGGGCCCTCATCAACTATGTCATCCACATCAACTTTTTCACAGTAGTCAGGTTGAGACAACGTGTGTTGAATGTAAATATCAACACGTTTGTGAACCCTATAAAGGTCTTCTATTTCTAATGCACCCTGGTCATTAATTAGTGCATTCATACCAAACTGTGGATCCTTATAGTAGATTGTTTCAAACTCCCTATAACCCAAATCTTTTAACACACCCAATAGCTCAAAATAACTCCATCTGTCTACATCTACCCTCAAATCATCAACTACACCATTCGCATATACACTCAGACCTTCATCAGTAAATTCCCCACTGTGATGAATTTTGAGTTCAGTAATTTCATCCATGACACCTAACCAGACCAAAATATCTCCAAAATTAGGGTTTACCCTATCAAATTTACAAGAAGACTAAAACTGAATACGAACCCTAATTTTCGTAACTTTTAACCCTAACTAATATGAAAGACGAATTAACTAACCGTTTGATCAATGGCAGATGAAGATCTTCAATCCTTTTCGTGTGGAACCGTCTCGTCTGGAAGAAATCCTTCGTTTTGCACTTCGTCTCTCCAATTCGCTTGCCCTAGCAGAGTGCTACACCACTTAGAAAGAGTTTGAATGGACTTTTCATTTTCTGCAGATTAATTTAAGCCTTCAACGCTTCCACGTCACAGGTAAATCTCCCACCTGGACAATGTTATCAAAAAGGGACTAACGGAAGCTAATAGAAGGATAAACGTGACACGTTTTAAAAAGTTAAAGGATGAAATCGCCACTTTTTAAAGTTAAGGGACCAAATTGGACCCTGGTGTAACGTTAAGGGACGAAAAAGGTTATTTGCCCATAATAATATAATAATAATAATAATATTATTAAAATAATAATAATAATAACAAAAATAATAATATAATAACCAACCGCTACAATTAATAATAATAATAATAATAATAATATATTCAATTAACACTATTATATCTTATTATCCTAATTCTCATTTTTTATACAAAAAATCTTTAATTATCAAATAATAATAATAATACAATTTTTTTAATTAACACTATTATATCTTATAATCTTAATTCTCTTTTAATTATTTTTTTCATTATTCTCTTTTAATTATTCTGTTTAAAATTAAAATTATAATTTTTTATATAAATTTTGAATACTTATAATTTCTTTAATTTTTCGTTTGCTGAATTAAAAAAATTCATTGTATTAAAACTTATAAGTTAGATTTTTTATCATTCATATTCTAAATTCATAATTAAATGTTAAATAATATACTTTTATGTAATTTAGACAAATTTTTTATTTTCCATTCAATAGTAATTAATAAATAAGTTTTTTGATGGTAATTATTTAATGTTTAAAAGGAAGCCAATTATATATATATATATATATATATATATATATATATATATATATATATATATATATATATATATATATCAATTTTGAATGATATTGATTTTCATATTGTAACTTCTTTGATTTATAAAATTTCTTTGATTTATATAATTTCACGGGAAATATTATAGTATAAATTCATAATATTTATTATTATTAATATTATTATTATGAGTATACATTATGTAATTATATTTATTAAAATATATTTATTTATTTAAAATAATATTTGAGGTAAAAATTCAAATCAATCCCGTGTGGAGCACGGGTCGGCAGTCTAGTGATCCTAAATTTTATTTAGTATTAATAACCCTAATTAGATTTTGATATGTATTTTAGTATTCTATGTTTGAGACAGATTCACATTTACTCTCTTAAATCAAATTTTCTATCCAAAAATCACTAATAAGAAAAAACCTAAATTATACCCTCTATATTTCACACCAATAAATTCATTGACACCGTCATTGTTCTTCATCAATCTTTGACCATGGAAAACTCTCCCCTGATGAAATACATTAATCGTAACATGTATTTTATCAATAATGTTTTATTGGTAAGATTTTACCATTTTCTCATTGAATGTAAAATTCATGAGCAATACTCTCTTTTTAGTCTAAACATTATCTTTTATATTGGAAGTTTCTTAATGCACCACCCAAGTTTCTTAGGTACCATATGAAATTATTTTTTTGCCCCCTAATTCCGGATGTGCACATCCGGACGCACCGAATCCTTAAGAATTAAAATTTTTTTTCGGATGTGCATATCCGGAGTGTCTCCGGATCTGTATATCCGGAAGACATTCTGAAATATTTAAAGCTGCACGATCACTCCCCCCTTCCCATAATCAACCTTCTTCTTCCACACTCACTCTCACCAAGTCAAAAAACCCTACTTCATCAATCTCATTTCTCACTCAAAAAGTTCAAATTTTTGGTACAACAAATCAAAGGGAGCAAGGAAAGACTGAATTTTAGGTAAACATTCAACTTCATCCACTACATTGCTCACATTATCAATCTACATTTTTGGAAAAACAAGTTACGCTACTTCCGGATGTGCACATCCAGAACGAATTTAGCATGAACTTCTCCGGATGTGCACATCCGGAAAAATGCCTGAAGCTAATTAATTTAAGTTTTTAGCATTTTTGAATAAATCTTATTTATACATATTAATTGTTCTATTCTTGTTTATAAATAGAGATGGTGCATCCCGATAACATGGCAAAAGAATTAGTTGCGCCGATTTCCTCGAAAGATGAAGGTATGCTCGTAAAGTCGGTTGATGTCGGCGGTGACTTTAACAACAAGCAAGACTTTGATGATCGTGAAAGCATGATCGCATATATTCGTAGGACGGCTATTGAGCTCGGCTTCAGTGTAAATATCGGGAGATCGGATAATGGGTCGGATAGAAGAAAAGCTTTTGTAATTTTGGGGTGCGAAAGAAGCGGCAAATATCAAGCACCTCTACGGAAGTTAAAGAAAGATGAGACCGGTACTAGAAGATGTGAGTGCCTTTTTAAGATTGGTGGTTACATGTTAGTTTCCAAGAAATGGAGATTTACCGTTCGTTGTGGTATACATAACCACGAAATGTGCTCAAAGCTACAAGGTCATCCAAGGGTATGCCGGCTCAAGGCGAAAGAGAAGACATGTATAGCCGACATGACCTTGAACCTTGTCCAAATGAAGAATATACTTGCGACGTTGAAACGGAAAGAACCCGAAAATGTTGCAAACATAAAGCAAGTGTATAACATGCGGTATCAAATGAACAAGGCAATTAGGGGAGATAGGAATGAGATGCAACAACTGTTGAAAGTGTTGGAGGACAACGATTACGTGTCTCGGTACATATGTCGCGATGATGGAATTACGGTACGAGATATTTTTTGGACTCATCCAGATTCCATCAAGTTGTTCAACACGTTCTCGACAGTGCTCATTCTCGATAGCACCTACAAGACAAACAAGTATCGTCTTCCATTGTTTGAGATGGTTGGCGTTACGTCTACGGATAAGACATATGCCGTCGGCTTTGCCTTTTTGGAGTGTGAGAAAGAGGACAATTTCACGTGGGCGTTGGAGACGTGTCAGTCACTTTTGAAGAAACATGTTCAAATGTCAACAGTAGTTGTTACGGACCGCGACAACGCCTTGATGAATGCGGTTGCGAAAGTCTTTCCGTCTTCCAATGCACTACTTTGTCGATTTCACATAACAAAGAATGTGCGAAGTCGGGTTAAGACCGCGGTGGGTGCGAAGCAAGTGGATTCGGAAGACGGAAAAGTGGTCAAGTCGGGTGTCATTGTAGAGAAAATTATGGATGCATGGACTCATATTCTAAATTCTTCCACAACGGAATTATATGCCGATTCGGTCATTAAATTCTGGAAAGTGTGTGAACGGTACCCCGCTTTGTTGAAATATGTTGAATCCACCATTCTTGATCAAGTGAAAGAAAAAATTGTTTGTGCGTGGACCGATAACGTACGACATCTTGGAAACACTACCACCAATAGAGTTGAGTCGGCACATGCCACTTTGAAGAATTGGTTGGGAAATAGCAAGGGGGATTTATGTCGGAATTGGGACTCCGTGCATCTAATGATCAAAAACTAACACAATGAGATACAAACCACTTTCGGTCGGAGCATCACAGTTTTGGAACATCGGTTTAAAGGTAACTTCCTCTACTCTCAATTGATCGACAACATGTCTCGGGCGGGGTTGGGCTATGTTTTTCACGAGGCCAACCGAGCCGAAACGGTAGGTTCCGATAGTGCAAAGTGTGGTTGCACTATTGTGAAAACCTACGGTCTTCCTTGTGCTTGTGCCATTGCTAAAAAGTTGAAACTAGGTGACCCAATACAAATTGACGAAGTTTGCCCTCATTGGATGAGACTTAGTTTTGATGATGATGCTTGTAAGGAAGGAGATAAACCCGATATCTATATTTTGGCCGAACTGGAAGCGATTCAAAAGAGATTTTCGAAGGCCGACGACAATATGAAGCTACACATCAAAGAAGAGTTGAGGAAGATTGCCTTCCCCGAAACAACCGCAATGATACCTCCGTCTCAACCGGTTAAGACAAAGGGTGCTCCAAAGAAGTTGAAGCCTACGCCAAATGACAACTCAACAACTCGGTATCCTTCGTATTATGAGCACGTTGACCAAATCTTTCTGGACTCTCCGACTCCTAAATCTCTACAAAGTGTCGTGAAAGGAGCTCGCATTTCTAAACCGGCTCCGACACCGATTCCACGAGTTCCGACTCCGACTCCAACTACACGTATGATTTCCTTTATTGACGAGATGCCGGTTTTTATGCACAAGCATATCGACGGTATAATCGATGTTGTAGGGGATGGTAATTGCGGTTACCGAGCCGTGTCGGCTCTACTCGGTAAAGGAGAGGAAGGTCATGCACTTGTACGTCATCAACTTATCCTAGAGTTGGAGACGCATAAAGAAGCATACTTGCGTCTCTATGAAAATCAAGAAAATTACAACAAGGTTCACGAGTTACTTGTTCCGTGGTTGAGTGGTCCGGCACCGGTATCGAAATGGATGAGCTTCCCCGAGATGGGTCATCTTATAGCATGCGCCTACGATATGGTGTGTATCGACTTGACGAGATACGGATTTTCGGAAACCTTTTTTCCACTACACACCGCACCTCCGTCGAATCCAAATGATCGCATCATGTGTATCGGATGGCTTGCGAAATCAAGACATTTCGTACAAGTTATCTTGAAACCCGGATGCCTGATACCACCTAAATCACCGCAATGGGCGACGCATGCAACCGCAATTGCCGAGTCTTGGCCGGATAATTTTGTCGAAAGGATGCTTGAATTCGAAAGATTGCACGCAATTGAAAAGGCATCAAATGCGGAAAAATCGAAAGTTCTAGCTCCAATAGATTTAGACGGAGAATTTTTCTTTAACTCTTTTGTATAATCATATGACACAATGTACATTATTGAAGTGAAATATATTGTATTTTTATCCATATGTCTTTTTAATACACTTACGAATTTTATTGCACTGAAAGTATTCCAAGTGACTGCATAAGCTGTTCAATTCTGTTTTAAAATTGTATCAGTAAAATATTCTGATTTGCAGATCCGGACAATTTCCGGATGTGCACATCCGGAAATAATATTTGTAGGGTTTGTCCGGATCTGCACATCCGGAACGAACTTGGGCAGAAATAACTTTACCCTAATTTTTCTTTAAATTAGGGGTTTCATTTGATATCTTTCACAAAACCTCAAAATGTCTCAATTGTATCAAATCAAATTTCGTTGGTATGCCGCAAGTGTCTCCTTCACCGACGGCAAAACACGCGGTCAAAAGTTTACGATAATGAGGGACATCCCCCTCGACCAAATCATTGATGACATCGAACATCTCCTACCTTACGTAGACAAACGGAAGGTTGCGAAGCTTCAGTATCGTTCACCTTCGGTTGACAACGAAGGGAACGTTGCTTACATCCTTGTTGAGCTCAAGAATCAAGACGATGTTAGAGCGATGTGGCAAACTTATTTGGGTTACGAGGAACAATTTCCGTTCGAGTTCGAGGCGACCGTCAAAATCCGAAGAACGGTCGATGACATCTTAGAGATGTGCAAGCGTCCACCGGGCTATTGATCTTGTAATATTTAAATTTCTGTCGATGCCATGCAGATTTTCTCAATGTAATCCCGATTTTATTTTATGAATGTGAGAAACATTTTTGGTTTTGGTGTTCTGCTTCAGTATTTTTTCCGGATTTGCAAATACGAACTTTTACCGGATGTGCACATCCGGGAAAAATG
This sequence comes from Lathyrus tuberosus, assembly GCA_022829125.1. NCBI lineage: Eukaryota > Viridiplantae > Streptophyta > Magnoliopsida > Fabales > Fabaceae > Lathyrus > Lathyrus tuberosus. The sequence goes on along the minus strand of JALAZF010000463.1, from coordinate 1,973,941 downwards.
AAAATTTTAAAAAAAATGGTGCGTCCGGATGTGCACATCCAAAATCAAGGGGCAAAACCGAAAATTCACTTGGTGCCCAAAAAACAAGGGTGGTGTTATAAGAAATTTCCTTTATATTTAATATTACATCATGCATAAGGAAAGAAGTATGTTTAGGAAACTCAACCTATTCACCGAGACTCCTTTTTTCCATTGATGTTTTTTTTTTTCATTGATGTTATTTTCTTAGGTAAGGTTTTTTCTCCTTTTCATTAATCATAGTTAGTATTCTCTTCATTTTTAATTTTAGGTATTTTCCTTGAAAGATCTACCTTATGTTTTTTTTCAAAGAAGGGTTGGGAGAAAACAATATTTCTTTAATTTTACTTTTTTTCAACTGTTTTATCTTCCTTAAAAAATGTTAAATCATTTGTCTTAAATTTAATTAAAAAAATGTCTTTAGAAATAAATTAGTCATTACTTTTTTTTTTAAAAAAGCCAGAAACAATTCCACTAGAACAAACGAGTACAAGGGGTATTCGAACCCTTATAACAATTACAGACAAGATATACAAACAACAGGGTTCAAAATTCAATTGGCCAAATTATAAGAGTTAGAAAGATTGGAATCCTTTCTTAACCACTCCAAACAGACACTTTTATAGAGTTCACAGTACCTTCTATTGAAAATCTACCTTGGTTAAAAACAATATCATTACGACTTAATCAAATATGTCAAATAGTTGCAATCCACACAAACAAATCAAACAAGTTGCGACACCTACGGTTGAAAGCAGAAAGAGCAGCTGAGAAAGAAACAGTGCAAGTAGAACCAATAGCTGAGAAAGAATCATTACTCTTGATTCTAAGTAGTGTTCCTGGATGTGAAGTCAAAGCGCCATCATAAGAGGAACTAATTTGGTTATTATAGAGTTTCATGACCTAAACCAAAGAAACGGATAAGTTGACTCAAAGTTAAATCATAATTGTTGTGTATGTAGGATAAATGAGAATGCCTTAATTCCTTTTTTTTGTTTTTTGTTTTAGGAAGAACCAATTATTGAGTCCTAATGAGAGTGAATAAATGAATTAAATGTGTAATTGGTAAATTGAGTATAAAATGAGATATATGTACATTATTAAGACATTGCTTGATTTACTAGAAATCTATATGAACCATACGTGTATAACTATGACTAAATTGATTTGATTCCATGATCTTATGTTTCCATAACTGCTAAATGAATTTCAAGTGATATATTTATGTGTTTCTAGTCATCCATGAAATTTTTAGTAAATGTAATCATGATTATATGAGTTATTGTTGTGACCCTTATGAAAAGTGTTGAATTGATGTCGTCAAGAGTAAATTAAAATATGATAAATATTGAGTTTCTTAAACAAACACCAGAAATCTTATGAGAAAAAGAAAGAAGAAGAACTGGAATTGATTAAAGCTGATTTACTATTCACTTACTCAATAAGGATTCAAAGATTACAAGTGAATAATAACAATTAACATCTCTCAACAACATGAGAGAACTAGTCTATTTATAAACTACTAAGCTAACTTAACAATTTGGATTACATCAAGGCCCAATTTGACATGCTTTAAACAGAACATAATTCGTCTTCGACTACAACATGCATGTGAACGTACTTCGACTACAGCATGCATGACTTCTGTCAAACTAAGAAACCACCCTTGTCGACACCAGAGTTCGATCAAAAATATCATAATTCTCCACCTTAGAATAAACTCTACACTAACAAAGGAACAAACTAGCTTTCATCATGAAAATTTATCAACTACATACAGTGGAAGAAGTTGCAACTTGGTAATATCTTGGTGATCATATCAATAACATGTAATTCGTCGAAACCTTCAACACTTGGACTTCTCCATGCCCGATTATCTCTCTGATGAAGTGTAGCCTCACATCGATGTGTTTGGTTTGCTCATGATAGGCTGAATTCTTCGACAGGTGTATTGGACTTTGAATATCACATTTAACAGTGATAACTCGACCTTGAAGTTTCAGCTCCTTAGAAAAACCTTCAAACCATAATGCTTCTTTCACAACTTCAGTAAGGGCAATATACTCTGCTTCAGTGGTTAATAAGGCAACAACCTTCTGAAGTGTTGCTTTCCAACTGATTGATGTGCCAAACATAGTGAACACATATCCATAAATATATTTTCTGGAATCCATACATCCTACATAATCAAAGTCGATAAATCCTTTTATTTCGACTTTTCTATCGTCACCACAGGCTCCACCATAAATTAACACACTGCTTAGAGACCCATTTATGTACCTTAGAATCCACTTTAATGCTTACCAGTGCACCTTCCCAGGATTGGCCATGTACCTGATTAAAAGGCTCAATGCATATTTTACGTACGGCCTCATACAGACCATAGCATACATCAAAGAACCTATTATACTAGCATGATGAATGTTATTCATATAGGCTCTTTCAACTTCAATACTAGGACTTTGAGTCGTAATTAATATGTACTGAGGATTAGTCAGTCTTAGAACAAGCTTTGAATTTGACATACCAAACTTGTCGAGAAACTTCTTCAGGTATGTCTCTTAAGATATGCATACTCTCGACTACTTTCTATCTCTCCGGATGTCAATCCCAAGAATCTTGGAGGCAACACCCAGATCCTTCATGTCGAACTCCTTATCGAGTTGAACCTTCACCTTCCTAACATATTTGACAATGTTGCTTGCTATGAGGATGTCATCCACATAAAGCAACAAAATAAAAAGTGAATTTCCAGTTCTAAATCTGAAGTAAACACAGTGGTTGAACTGACTCCTTGTGAAACCTATGTGTTGAGGAGATTGTTTCAACCCATATAGCGATCTATTCAGCTTGCACACATAATCTTCCTTTCCCTTTCCTGCATACCCTTCAGGTTTCCTCATCAAGATTGTTCCATCTAAATCACCATACATGAAGGTTGTCTTCACATCCATCTGTTCAAGTTCTAGGTCGATCTTCGCCCCCATAGCAAGCAGCATTCGAATGGATATATGCTTTACAACAGGTGATAACACATCATTAAAGTCAACACCTTCTTTTTTAGTGAACCCCCTAGCAACCAACCTTGCCTTAAATCGCTTCGACATCATTCCTTAGATTCCTTCCTTAACTTTGAAAATCATTTTACAATTGACTAACCTGGCTCGGGCAGATTTCTCTATCAGCTCCCAAGTGTATTATCTTGAAGAGATTTCATCTCATCATCCATGGCTTTCAGCAATTCAGTCTTGTCTTGACTTCTCATAACTTCTTTATAGTCTTTAGGTTCTTCATCCAGAACCTCACATGTAGAGATTATAGCATAAGCTGTGAGATATGCATAACCAAGTCTCTAAGGTGGCTTGATAACTCTTCTAGATCTGTCTCTTTTCAGCAGGTAGTCATTATCAGTCTCCATATCTTCATCAGCAACTTATGCTTCTTCGTCGACTTCATATGGGTTATGCAATTCAGCATCACTATGCTCCACCTCAACGGGAATATCTTCTTGTTCCAACTCTTCATTAGAGATCTTCAAACTTTGACCAATGTCATCAATTTTCTTGAAATCCATCTCAGCTTCATTGAAAACTACATCTCGACTTGTGATACACCTCCTGTGACCTTGCTCTAAGTTCGACCTTGTCTTGCCTAATCTGAGCATATGCTAAAAACCAAATACTATAAGTCTGTCAATACTAAGTGGATGTCTGGGCCAGATTTCTTCAAGTGTCTTCATTTCCAAGGTAGTCAAAGAACACATATTTATCAGGTATGATGTAGTCACAACAACTTTTACTCAAAACACCTTCTTCAATCTTGCACTAACTAACATGCATATAACCCTTTCCAAAATGGTTCGATTAAACCTCTCAACCTAACCATTTTGTTATAGAGTACATGCAGTAGTTTTGTGCCTTGCAATACCGGACACAACACAATAGCTATCAAAAGTTTCATTGCAAAATTCAAGACCATTTTCGTTCCTCAACCTTTTAACCTTCCTGCTAGTTTGGTTTTCGACTAGAGTCTTCCAACTTTTTAAATTTCCAAAAGTTTCATCCTTATTCTTCTGCATGAATACCCATAACTTTCTAGAGTAATCATCAAGAATGGATAGGAAATACTTTGCACCTGAGTGTGAAGGATTCCTTGCAGACCCCCAAAGATCAGCATGAATATAAGCAATGGATCCATGTGTTCTTTATTTACCTTTCTTAAACTTCACCCTATAGGATTTACCAAATACATAAGGTTCACAAACTCTCGTTTTTTCAATCTTGTCATCATACAACAGATTTTGTTTTGATAATTCGACCAGACCTTTTTTACTGACATGGCCAAGTCTCTTGTTCCATTGCTCAGTCTTCGACATAGGTTTTGTGGATGCCACATCTGCTAAACCACTTACAACCTCAGCCTCAAGGGTATACACACCTTGTTTCTTCACGCCACTTAAGACTTCCTTAAACCCCTTCATTACCCTTAGGATACTTTTCCCTCCTTTGAAAACATATCCTTTATTGTCAAATTCACCATGATAAATCAAACCTCTCTTAAGATCAGGTACATACCTGACATCAGTCAATAGCCTTATTGACTCATCATGGAGCTTAAATTTAACAGATCCAATTCATGCAATCTTGCAAGCTTTATTATTTTCCAGTAGCACATATCCACCATCTTGATCACATAATTCCTCAAACACTTCCTTGTTTGGAGTCATGTGTTAACTACAACCTGAATCCATAATCTTGTCCTTATTAGAGTTGCTTCTTGAAACCACTAGGACAACAGATGATTCATAATCATCTTGCACAATGGTTGCATTACCATTATCTTTTCCATCATGATTATTCATACGTTTAGGGCACATCGTTTTTAAGTGACCCTCCTTCTTACAATGATAACAGCTAATAACATCAACATTACCACCATAAGAATTATGTAGAACTTAACCCTTCTTCTTCTCAAACCTACCATTTTTCTTCAAGAAATTACCCTTAATGGACAAACCTTCACCAATAGAATATGGCTTGTGCTCCTTTCGTTCTTTCAAATCCTTAGAGTTCAAGGCTCATTGAACTTCTTGAAAGGTCAATGAATCTCTTCCATACAAGAGAGTTATTTTGAAGTGAGCATGAGACTTAGGTAAAGCACACAATACCACCAATGTTTGATATTTATCATCAATCTTGACCTTGATATTTTCAAGATCTAGAATCAACTTGTTGAACATATTCGGCTGCTCAGCCAAGACTTTGCCTTCACTCATCTTGAATGAATTCGAGCCTTGCTTTAGGTAAAGACGATTTACCAATGATTTCGTCATGTATAAACCTTTGAGTTTCATCCACACATCCGCTGTTGTCTTCTCCTTCGAGACTTGTCGGTAAATCTCATCGGCAAGGCTCAATATAATGGAACTATGGGCTTTCTCGATCATCGTCTTCTTCTCCTTCTCCATTAGGGCATCATCCATCTTCTCTGATCCTTTCAACGCTTCTAACAAACACTGCTGAACCAATAGGGCTTGCATCTTCAATCGCCATAAACCAAAATCATTCACACTGATGAGTTACTCAAACTCATACTTTTTTGACAACATCTTCTCCTCCACTCACCACACCAATTTGTTGTGAACTGATGTTTTCAAGAAATCCTGTTAAGTTTTACGAAAGAGGGAAGAAGGAAGAAGCAGAACTAGAATTGGTTAAAACTGATTTACTATTCACTTACTCAATAATGGTTCAAAGATTACAAGTGAATAACATCAATTTATCTCTCTTAACTAACTGAGAGAACTAGTCTATTTATAGACTACTAAGCTAACTTAGGCAACAAGTTAACTTAACAATTGAGCTTACATGCAAGACCCAATTTGACATGCTTTAAACAGAACATAGCTCGTCTTCGACTACAACATGCATGTGAACAGACTTCAACTACAACATACATGGCTTCTGTCGAACTAAAAAACTACTCTTGTCAAAACCAGAGTTCGATCCAAAAATACCACTAAAAGAATATGTTTTGAATACATGTTCATTTTATAATAAAGTGAATTATGATAAGTGTTAAGTTACTATGAAATATCATATGTAGATTATGTGATATTCCAAAATGAGAGTTATGATCAAATGTATTAAGTCATGAATTTTTCATGAGGAAAGCCTCTAAGGTAAGTGGTAACTTGGGCCTACATGTGAAGAAAAACATTTTTAGGATCTATGATTCAAGTGTAAGTTTGTGGTAAGTCTTAATTCCCTTATGAAAATTGATGTCATTGGTAAAAAATAAATCGAGTCGACGAAAGAAGAATGATAATGATCTAGTATGCAATTCAATTGTAAATCATCTTCATATAGGTAAGGTGTGATGAGAACAATAACGAAGGGAGAATAATTATAATTGAGCCCCTAATTGTTGGGGATTTTCTTGTTAGATTAATGGAGATATAAAAAGTGAATTCCTAAGCGACTCGAGGAAGCATCTATTTTTTTTAATAGGCAATTTTATAAATAGCACCAGCAGTGCACTTAAACAACACAAAGGCCAAAACAATCCGGATCAGTCGTGGCTGAGGTAGACTAACGGGACCGTAAACCAATCATAGAATGTACATTTATAGTCAGAATTTCAACAGAAAATAAACCTCCAAGAACTAAACTTGATTTGATTAACGACGTCTCCCACCGAACTTGGGTTCCCTGAAAAAATAATATCGTTCCTTCTTTTCCACAGAAACCACGCCGATACAACCCAAATCACGGATCCCTTATTTCTGCAGTCCTTATTCTGAAACTTAGCAGTGAAAGCAGTAAAAGAGTCAAGACAATTACCTTCCAAAGTGAATTGGATCCTCAGCCATTTGCTTATTCTCTCCCACACCCCAACTGCGAACGAACACTGCAGAAAGAGATGAGGGATATTCTCTTCAAAACCCTGGCACGAAATGCAATACGGCGAAGCCCCCCCAATCTCTATATTCCTACGTCTCAATTGATCTATAGTCGCGATACGATCCTGAAATAATCTCCAAGAAAAAAACTTCAAATTCGACGGAAGATCCGCCTCCCAAACAGCTTTGAAACCTTCTAACAGATTCTCCTCGACATCACTTACCATATTCTCCTGAAAGATGTTCCTGTAACAAGAAGAAACCGAGAATACAACATTGTCCTCAAACCTCCACTCAAAACTATCTTCCTCTCCATCTATTAGTTTGTACCTAGTCAACACCTCCAACAAACCATCCTTTTCAATTCCCAGAACAGACCCTGCTTCAAAAGTCTGCAACTGCAGACGCCACTCCCAAACCGAGCCATACCAAGATCCAGCCTCTACAACCGACACGCTAGCGTCTTCACAACTCCGATACAGATTAGGAAACGCTACTCTCAACGGCTCCTCGATTTCCCAAATTCTATTACAAAAGGACAAACTCCTGCCATTACCCAACTTACCTTTGATACCATACACAAAATCATCAGAATTCGAAAGGATATTGAAACTGCTTCTCTTCAAATCGCGCCACCAAATAGATGCATTACTCTTGCCTTTCTTCTCTTCACAGTTCATCAGAGAAAGACTCAGACCCTTATTGGCATATCTAAACTCCAATAGCCCTCTCCATAATTCACCGCCGTCCTTGACACATCTCCACTTCCATTTCTATAATAAAGCCTTGTTGAAAGAGTCAACCTTTTTCACCCCCAAACCTCCTAACTCCTTCATAGCACTAACCTTTCCCCACTTAATCCAATGAACCTTGTTGATACCGTCACACCCGCCCCACAGAAAATTACTCTGGATTCTTTGAATCTCCTTCAACACATTAACGGGGGCATTGTAGAAAGAGAGAGAATATATAGGAATAGCATTTAGGACAGAGTTTATCAACACAACTCTTCCACCAATTGACATATTCCTCCCTTTCCAAACCGCCAGACGTCTTCTAATGTTATTAATAACATCCTTCCATAACGATGCTTTCCTCGGACTATCACCGATGTAAACTCCCAGGAACTTACAGGGCATTTTTAGCAAGTCGCAACAGAGAAAACCTGAAGCTGCTCCTTCAAAATCCTCACCCAAGTTCACTCCTCCCAAAGAACTTTTGAAAAGATTTACTTTCAAACCTGAAACCAGCTTGAAACCACGTAGAACCGCTTTTATGCACCACAAGTTATTCCAGTCAGCTTCTCCTATGATCATTGTATCGTCTGCAAACTGGATCACCTTAAAGGAAAGATCCTCACTAACCTTAAAACCCCTGAATCTTCCCACACTCTCAGCTTTGTTCATCAATTGGGTTAACCCCTCCATAACCAAGATGAAAATAATGGGGGACAGAGGATCTCCTTGAAGGAGACCTTTGCCAACCGAAAAATCCTTCGTCACCCCTCTATTCAATAACACCGACATAGTACCCCCAAAGGCCAACTTTTCTACCCATTTTCTCCACCTAACACCAAATTTCATTTTCTCCAACAAAAATCTGACGTAACTCCACGCCACACAGTCGTAAGCCCTCTCAAAATCTATCTTCATTAACATACACTTCCGTCTGTATCTCTTCGCCAAATCAATAAACTCATTAGCTACCACAACCCCATCCAAAATGCATCTGCCAGGAACGAGCGTCGTTTGCTCAGCGGAAACCAAACTGCCCACCACTTTCTTCAAACGCCCAGCCAGAATTTTCGACAAAATCTTCTGGAAACAACTCACAAGGCAAATAGGTCTGTAGTTGACTAGGAATTGAGGATTCTTAACTTTAGCTACAAGAGCTAAATGAGAAGCCGTAACAGCTTTAGTGAGAGACGGCTAGAACAGAAAATCCTTAACAAATTTCATAACATCGAATTTAACTATTTCCCAACATTTCTGAAAAAAGCCAAAAGTAAACCCGTCTGGCCCCGGGTTCTTGTTACCGCTACAAGACCAAACAACTTCTTTAATTTCTTCCTCCGAAACCTCTACTTCAAGACTATTCTTATCCTCCTCCGATAATGACTTGAAGCATAAATCATCAAGAACCGGACGGACCCCAGAACACTCCTTAAAATTATTCTCGAAGTAGCTTCTGACCTCAATCTTTATATCTTCCACTTCCTCCAACCTGCCCCTACTAGAGTTAACGAAAGAGATGTGATTCCTCCTTTGTCTTCCGTGCATTACTCTGTGAAAATATCCTGAGTTCCTATCCCCTTCCTTCAGCCACAAAGCCCTCGATTTCAATCTAAAAAGACTCTCCTTACGATTAAGACAATTCCAAACCTCTCTAGATGCTCCCTCTCTGTCAGCTGCCACCTCTTCAAAGTTGGAAAAGCCTATCTGTCTCGCTTCCTCGTCCAGCTCGTTGAGTTTGAACACTGCCTCATCGATCTTCAAATCAACCCACCCAAAAACCTCCACATTCCATTTCTTCAGACCCTTTTTGAGCGTGCCCAGCTTAGTCTTTAACACGTAATCACCTCTCCCATAAACTTCGAACGACCTCCATTCTGACTCGACGAATTTGAGAAAATCCTGATGATCTAACCAACCGTTGATGAACCTAAAAGGTTTAGGTCCCCAGTCCACCGCACTTACTTTAATCCATATCGGACAGTGGTCTGATATGTCTCTACTGCCAATACTTTGACCCACTACTTTCCAATCTTCAACCAAACTATCAGACATAATGAATCTGTCCAGTCTACTCATTGCAGACCCAGAAGCATTATACCACGTAAACAAACCTCCCACACAAGGCACGTTCACACAATTCAACTCACCAATAAACCTACGAAACTCCTCCATTTCACTCCTTCTACAAAGAACAGAAGAGCCCTTCCTTTCACTAGCCGAAGATACTGCATTAAAATCCCCTCCGATTATCCACTCTCCCCTACCATAACTATTCTTCACCTCGATCAACTCTCTCCACATCTTTCTTTTTCCTGCTAAACAGCAGGGAGAATAAACATTAACAAAGAATAAATCCTTGCATTTCCACTCTGCATTGAGACCCACAAAGCCATCCTTTCTGAAACTGCAAATAATCTTCATAGACCCCTTCCTCCAGATCGTAACTAAACCCCCGAAAAAACCTACAGCTCCCACTTCCGACCACTCAACATCAGTGTCACCCCACATAGACGAAACTACCTTATGATCTACCACATCCATCTTAGTTTCTTGCACAAAACAGATATCTACAAAGCCAGATTGAATCATACCTGTGAGTCTCCTCCTCTTTACCATATTGCCACATCCCCTTATGTTAAAGGATAGAATATTCATTAATCACTCAATTTAGAAGACACCCTATTAAGCTTTCCCCCTTTATCTCTATCTTCAATGTCGCTAATCTTCTTGAGCATATCCTCTTTACTTCCTCCTTTTACACCATTTGCGTGTCACCTAAAGGGGTCTTAAAATTCTCTAAGAAAGTATATGAGGGATTGAATATGCCCATCTCAATGAGATCAATGTACCACATTTGTCTCCTAGTGTTACATTGTAGATAGTATTAATATGGAGAAATGTTTCATGAAATGAAATTTCACTGTCCAAGTATCTTGGAAATCATTATAGAATACATAAGTGTCGAGTGTACGTAAGTGTATTGTGTATTCATGCTTCATAGTGTTCATTCTATGTGCGACTAAAGAGTCGTACACTTTCTTATGCAATCACATGATGAGGTAAAATGTCTCTAACTGCTGATTTGTGATAATATGCTCTAAATGTCTACCAGGTTAAATTTGTTATATGCTTAAAGTTGATAGGGTTAAATATACAAACTCCCCCTGCAATGTTAGCGAGTTCTCATTTTAGCCCCTGACAAAGTTTTTTTTTAAAAAACCCCCTCATCTTAATTAGATTCCCTCAATTAGGCCCCTGACTGCCACATTGCAGCAAAGATTCCTTTCTATTGCTTGCGTGGCAGTCCACGTGGCATTTTTAATATTATTTTATTATTTTATTATTATTTTTTATTTTTTTATTTTTTTTATTTTTTTTATTTTTTTTATTTTTCTTTATTTTTTTTTTATTTTTTTTAATTAATTAATTAATTTTTTAATTTTTTAATTTTTTAATTATAATTTTTATAATTTTTTTATTTTTTTCGTTTTTATTTATATATTTTTTATTTTTCGTTTTTGGACCTAATTTTTATTTTTAATTCTATTTTAAACAAATTGTTATTTTAAAAATTAGTTTCATTATACTAATCCATTTATTTCAATTTATTATCATACTAATCCATTTATTCTCATACTAATTTCAATTCAACAATACTTATGCGTGATTTCTTTATAAACACTAGTGGTGCCCCCTAACCAACCGATGTGGGACATTGAAAACACTTCAAACCTGTTGAAACCTTACCAGCAAAAACACTTCATATATGTTAATAATTTGAGAGGAGAACACAAACACCACATACTTTTTCGCTTATATTACAACACACAAAGTCTTTTCAGCAGCAAATTTTCTTCATGCTGCTCACCACCTACCTTCTCTTACACACCATGTAGAAATTACTACTACTGCACCATAAACACGACCACCTCATATCTTAATAACCTCTCTCCACTTCTTCTTTTTTTTTCGCTACAATATTGTTTCATTTCTTCTCCATTGTTTTCAATACTCATCAACCATCCAAAACTCGATACAAAGCATACTTACAACACAACAATACCACACACCCTAATAAACAAGAATCTCAAGCTCTCATCACTCTCCAAACCTCCATCACCATATTGTAACATCATATCTATACTATAACCATAATACAACCGTCCACATCCTCATGAAAATGGTAACTTGCTACTGCCATGTTCACACCATAAGTTATGTTCATACAATATAAAAAGTTATCACACTTCATTTTTAGTTCCTATAAAAAAATGAACATATTTTGATTATAAAAATATCTCACACTTCATTTTTAGTTCCTATAAAAAAATAAACATATTTTGATCCCTACAAAAATTTTATGCAAGCAGTTTTAGTCCTTGCTATTTTCTAAAATTTTGAAAACTACTTTATTATCCCTAAACTTTCAAATTTTTTAATAATTTTTTCATACGTGTTTAGATTACTATAAAATATTTATTTACCAAATTATATAATTTTTTAAAATGAGAAGAATTAAATATGAAATTTTTTAATTTCAAAAGATAATGATAAAAGTAATGAAGTTCTCGACTTATAAATCAAATTTTGAGTTCTTTTTTTATGAACTTTTTATAATGTTCTAAACATATCTGCAAAATAATTATTAAAAAATACACATTAGTTTAACAGTAGGGACTAAAACTACGTGGATAATTATTTTGTAGGGACTAAAAAACGCTATTTTTTTAATAGGGACCAAAAACAAAATTTAGTAATTTTATAGGAACCAAAAATATATTTAACTAAGTAAATAATACTGACAGTATTATGCGGCAATATGTCTCTAATGGTTATTCTACGATTGCTAGTTGATTCATTGCTACTTTCTAATGGTTATTCTAATGATTATATAAAGTACCTTATCTAATCATACATCTCAATTTTACTCGAATATTACATACATTATTTTTTCATTCTATTTCTTGTCCAAAACTTTTTCCTTCCCAAATTAGTATGACTGTTAGAGACATGTTTTGCAAGCTAAAATTATTTCCTTGTAGAAAATTGATACTTGGAAACTTGTTGAGCCTCCTCGTGATTTAAAACCTATTTCATACAAATGGAATTATAAGATCAAGCATCATATTTATTCATACATTTAACACTTCAAGGAAAGACTAGTTTCAAAGGGTTATAATTAAAAGCTTCGCTTAATTTGAAACATTTTTCAATATGGAAGACTCATTATAACTCAAATAATTATTGCCATAGCATATATTTATATATTTATAAGTGAAATTTATATCACCCTTAAACCAAACATGTCTTCCTTCATGAAGATCTGTAAGAGAGTGTATACATAATTGTTTCATAAGAAATTAGTTATACAAAATAGATAAAGTGTGTAAAGTCTTTAAATGATGCTATTCTAGCTATAGGAATTATCTCCATGAGTTCAAAGTCATGAAGAAAACAATTATTTTTAAATTAAGGAACTAGAAACAATCAAATATTTTTTTTTCTTTTAGTATATATTATTTTGCCAACAAAAATATTACATTGATTTTCTAGATTTTTTTTTTATAAGCAATGAGGCTATATTAGAAAAGCACAAAAAGTGCTGGAGAAAAGACAGATTACAACAAGCGGGAATGTTACTTCCGCTTCCAGCAAGCTAACGGGGCACTACACCAGTCAAGAAAGCTACATTTAGCAATAAACCCCCTAGAATAAGCCTCTTTCCAAGACATATACTTAATAGAGTAAATGATATCAGGGACATAAATAAACACATCCTTAAAAATCTTACTATTCCTACTACCCCAAATACACCACACGGCTGTACACCAAATTAACACCCCGAAAGTCTTCCACTTCTCCCTCGGCGACTCCGAGAAGTTCAAAAAGAAAGACCCTAAGCAAGATCCCTGAGTATATCAGCATAAACCAGTCCACTTCATGATCTCGTTCCAAATATCTACTGCAAACCTGCAAGAAAGAAATAAGTGGGAGCTACTTTCTTCGACTATGTTACATAACGGGCAGAGTAATGACACTCCAGGAGGAAGAATATTCCTCTTGACCAAATGATCCTTCGACGCAATCTGGTCTCTAAGCAACTTCCAGACGAAAACCTGCATTTTCAACGGCATACGCATGTTCCACAAGACCTTATAAGAAACAGTTAACTTATCTGAAACCACCCTATCACCCCCGTCAGAAAACAACTCAGAGCTGTCTAGCAAGTCGTAGCAGCCAGCCACGGAAAAGTCGTCCCTAACAAGGGTAACCCAATCCACATGATCCTCCCCACTCGCATCCGGCTTCACAGAATTCAGGAGGTACTGCAACTCATCTTTCTCTCTCTCAATAACAGAAGCGCTGTTATAGGGATGAAATTGCAGGTTTCAACACCATTCACTCCCACTCCAATAACCAGCTGAATAAACGGAACTAAAAGGAAACTTGGACACCAAAAACAAATTGGGAAATAACTCCTTGAAAGGAACCTCATAAGCCCATTTGCAGTGCCAAAATGGTAAATCCCTACCATCCCCAATACAACAGGCTAAACGATCAACGAAATAATCTTTCGAAACATCTACACCGACACCAACTGTCATAAGGTCCCTCCACCATATTGATGCAGACTTATTCCCTTTTCTATCAGAGCCACCCAACACAGCGAAACAAAGGCCTTCTTTCGCATACCTAAACTTCAGAATATCGTGCCAAATAACCTCCTTCTCCTTAATACACCTCCACTTCCATTTCATTAACATCGCATTATTAAATAACTCGATATCCTTGATACCAAGCCCTCCTTTATCTTTAGGAGAACACACCGTCTTCCAGTCAATCCTGTAAATTGGTCTCCGACTCGCTAAGCCCCCTAGAAGAATCTACTCATCAAACTCTGTAAGGACTTAATGACTCCCTTTGGTGCCTTGTAAAAAGAGAACGAATACAAAGGAAACGAATTGAGAACAGAGTTTATAAGAGTCACCCTACCACCTGCCGATAGGTTTCTACCCTTCCACGCCGCCAGCCTATTTTTCACAGAGTCCAAGATATCCCTCCACATCCTCAGCTTACGGGGACTGTCTCCAATGTATATGCCTAAGAACTTGAGCGAAAAATTACATATCTCGCAATTCAGAAACTCAGAGGCAGCCTGCAAAAACTCCTGACTCACCTTAACTCCACAAATTCTACTTTTAAAGAAATTAACTTTCATACCAGATAACAGCTCAAAGCCCCTTAAAACTGCCTTTATACACCATAAGTTCTTCCAACTTGCTTCAGCCATCACCAACGTGTCGTCTGCGAACTGAACAACGTTAAAAACCAAACCTTCGGCTACTCTGAACCCCGAAAACAGACCCTTGCTAGCAGCATCTCTGAACAACAAAGTAAGCACTTTCGTTACCAATATGAATAAGAATGGAGATAACGGGTCACCCTGACAGAGCCCCCTTCCCACTTCAAAGTCACGCGTTGCACTCCCGTTCACTAATATAGACATAGAGCCACTGAAGATCAGAGATTCCATCCATAACAACCACCTCCTACCAAAATTCATCTTATCCAGAACAAACCTAAGAAATCCCCAAGACACACAATCGTAGGCCCGTTCAAAATCTATTTTCATCAACATGCAGTCACGATTAGTACTCTTCGCAAGGTCCAGACATTCATTGACCACAACTACTCCATCGTGAATACATCTGCCCGGGACAAAGGCGGATTGCTCAACAGAAACTAAATAACTCACAACCTTCTTCAGAAGACTTGCCAACAACTTAGAAAGACTCTTTTGAAAGCAATTAATTAAGCAAATCGGTCTGTAGTTGACGAGATGTTGCGGATGCTTAACCTTAGGCACCAAAGTGATGAACGACGAAGTAGCCGCTTTGGACAAGGTAGGATTAACATAGAAATCTCTAACAAATTTGATAACATCCCATTTAATCGTTTCCCAACATTTCTGAAAAAAAGCAAAAGTAAATCCGTCCGGTCCTGGACTCTTTTCACCTTCGTAAGACCACACTGCTGACTTAATTTCTTCAACCGTAAACTCCTTTTCAATGCAATTTTTCTCCTCCTCTGTTAAGAGTTTCAGATCTAAGTTATGAAACAAAGGTCGGGTATACATATCCTCCTTAAAGATCTCCTCATAATAAGATGCTGCCACTTCTTTAATCTCAGCCACCTTTTCGCACCTAACACTGCCAAAATTTAGGAAAGCTATCTTGTTCCTTCTGCGCCTACCTCTCAAAACATTATGGAAATATCTAGAGTTGCTGTCCCCCTCTTTCATCCATAAAGCTCTAGCTTTAAGCCTAAGAAAACCTTCTTTACGATTCAAACTATCCCATACATCCCTACTAGCTTTCCGCCTGCTTTCCACTAAATCAACTAATTCTGCCGATTCACACGAGCCTGCCTGCTCATCCATCGAATTAAGATGACTCACCGCTTTCTCGATATGCAAATCCAACCAACCGAAAATCTCCCTGTTCCACCTTCTGAGACTCTTCTTTAGCATACCTAGTTTATATTTGAGCATAAAGTCTCCTCTGCCACTAATATCATACGACTTCCACTCCTTGTCTACAAAGCCAATGAAATCAGGATGATCTAACCAATAGTTATTGAAGACAAACGGTTTAGGACCCCAATCTACCACTTTCAGATTCAGCCAAATGGGGCAGTGGTCTGAAATATCTCTGTTACCAATATGTTGTCCCACTATACCCCATTCGTCTACCAACTTAGGCGAGACGAGAAATCTGTCCAGTCTACTTTTAGCAGACCCTGAGCTGTTAAACCACGTAAACGGCCCTCCCACGCAAGGAACATCTTCACACTAAATTTCACTGATAAAATTCTAAAATTCGTCAATCTCCCTTCTCCTACCTCCTTGGCTAACACCCTTTCTTTCACTACAATGGGAAATGGAATTAAAATCACCTCCAATAACGAATTCTACTCCATCAAATTTCCTCTTCAGCTTAATCAATTCTTTCCATAGATTCCGTTTACCTGCGAAAGAGCATGGAGAATAGACGTTGAGTAACATAACATCAGTATCCTTCGCTTCAACCATCACTCCCAGGAATCCTACACCTTTGACAGTTAGGATAATATTGAAATCGACGTTGTTCCATAAGATGAGCAAACCACCAGCAGTTCCTTCCGCGTCCGATACAGACCAATTCACATCCGAGGCACCCCAAAGCAAAGATGCCATCGACTCATCCACGCTCTGTAACTTAGATTCTTGGATGAAGCAGAAATCCGAGTTTCCTGCACGAATAAGGTCCGCCAGTCTCTTCCTTTTGACAATGTTGCCACATCCCCTGATATTAAGAGAGATGATATTCATTACACACCCTTTGGTTCAGACTCCCTCAAGACTTTTGCTTCCTTATCTCTATTCTCCAACGCTTGAATTACTTCAACAAGGTCTTCGTTTATGTCTCCTCCTTTGATTCCTAATGAGTTGATGATTTCTAACACCTTCTTAGAAACTTTCGACTCAAATTCAGCCCATAATCTATAATTACCTTTTTCCACTTCAGAGTCCGTCGCCGAAAAACATCGCGAGGTCGATTCATCAATGGAGGATAATACTGTATCTTTATTCTTGCCCCTTGCGACAGGAGTCTTTGGCTTCTTATCCTTTTCCACGATTCTTCTGCAAACCCTGCTAGATTGCGAGTAGGCATCCTTCAATGAACAAGAAGATGATGAGAAAGCATCGCAAAATGAAGAATCACAAAACCCTAATTTGTCCCCCTTTTCATTGCCCCCATTGCGAACCTTCTTTCCAATTTTCAGATTCTCTAAAACACCCTTCCCACCACACCCCTTACTGGACCCACTTCTCAATTGGGTTTTCAACAACCCATCAAAAGAGATAGAATTATCCTTCAGAATAATTTTTCCACCCTTTCTCTCCTTGTCACCTAAAGATGGTCCCACCTCACTTCTCTTTAAACTTTTAGACACATCAGTAACCAATGGAGATTCGACAACAACATATTTGGATGTGGGAATAGCAAGGGGCCCGTTGACCTCGAGACCATCACCAACCACCGAAAAGGTATTGTCAAGAGCCTTCTGCACGTCAACATTAATTGTTTTGAGATCCCCTTTAAGGTTATCACGTTGTTCCATATTGCCATGCAGAAAAAGCTGATTAATATCTTCCCCATCTTCAACAACGAAGCTGAATTCGTTTTCACGCTCAATGGCATCCCCTTCCCCAACACTATCTTTCACGAAAGAGGAAAAGGACTCAGAGTCCGACAAATCCACATCACCTCTAGCCTTGATACCTCTATCCACCGTCCTCGACAAAGGGCCTAGAGTTTCTTCAGCCAACCTAATCCTAAAAGGGACGCCATTGATGGAAACCTTGACCACTTCATCTATCAAAGACCCGACAGTAGTTCTGATCATGATGCTAGCGACGTCGAACTTGGATGCATCCAAGGAGCTTTCCTCGCTGCAAACATATTTACCAACCAAAGAAGAGAGAAATTAGAAGAACTCTATCGTCCATACAAGGCATGGGATACCATAGCACCGAAGTGTAGCGAGCGATTTTGGACGCGGTTCTTAAGCGCTGGTCGCTCTCTGCGGTTTGAGCTTACTACAGGTCGATTCATTTTTTATCCTATTGAAGCTGATGAAGGAAGGGAAATAGATGTCTCCAATTAACCCTGCTTTGCATACTGAGTTTAAACAGTGGTCTGTTAGGTTACGAATGCTATCAATATAGGGGGGCCTTTGTACTGGTTATTTGTATTTTCGCCAATACTGTTTTCTTTCTTTTCATTTTGACAGAAGGTTTCTGGCGGGGAACAAGGATTAGGATGTTAGGACTGATGCTTTTTGATATGAGAGTATGGGGTTTTGGGTTTTTGTTTAGTGTGCTCGCTAAGATTTTTCTTTCAATCTTATGCCTACGTATTCCCGTTTACCGAAACAGGGAAATCAGAGCGTTCGTAGTTCCTCCTAGTCTATGGGAGGAAATGGATGTTTTTGGTGTCTTGTTCAAAGCCCAAGACGTGAAGCGAAAAGTGATTTGTATCTTGTTCAAAGCCCAAGATGTGAAGCTAAAAAGTCTATTTGTGTCTTGTTCAAAGCCCAAGACGTGAAGCTGAAGGACCTCGACTTTAGAGAGAATTTGTCATCTCTAAAGAAGGGTTTGTCTGTCACAACTGTTGGGTGACTGGTTATAAAGGAGAATTACTTTAACCGGGATATGTGAATCCGGAAATGCCATAATTTCCTTTATAGGGGATTTTAACCTGAAGGAGAAGACTTTAACTCAGTGTAGAGCAATGCTATCTTTCCTTAGGAATTTCTCATGCTAAAAGAGGGACAGTGGCATGGATGTAGATGATCCAGAGGCTTGCCGCTTACAGCGATTAGATGAAGGGGAAGGAGTTGTTGATGTTTGTGTACTGTGAATGATGCACAACTTTGATGCTAAAAGGTTAATTGGACCAACCAGTGGTTTTCTTATACAAAGCCTACGAGGAGGCTATTATGTGTCTCGTACAAAGCCCGAGAGAGAGGCTAAAAGGTTTTGACTCAACGATGGAGTCTTTTGGTATCTTATATAAAGCCCGAGATAGAGGCTGTTGTTTGTTTGGCTCAATCAGAACCTTTTTGTATCTCGTATAAAGCCCGAGATGGAGGCGAAAGGGATGATTGACTCAATGAGGGAGTCTCTTATATGTCTTGTACAAAGCCCGAGAGAGAGGCTAAACGTTTGTTTGACTCCGCTGGGGAGAATCATTGTACAAAGCCCAAGATGATGCTAACTTCACTGGAGAAGGATCATTATACAAAGCCTAAGAGGAGGCTATGGTTACTGTTTCAGTTAAGTGACAGGTCCAGTATACTGATTTTAAAGAGAAAATCAGTTCTTATATGAGCAACATTGTACTCATGGAATTGATTCATGGATCCGGGTAATTCCTATTCTTTAAGGAAGCGGGAAATCCGAAGGGTATTGAGATTGTCCGAGTCTACGGGTTTCCTTCCTATTTTCGAAGGGTGCTTGAGAATGTCTTTGAGACTCAAGGATATTAGACTGTCCAAGTCTAGAGTTTCATCTTTTGTACCATGCTTTGAGAAACAGTAGTAGACTCTATGAAAGGACTGTTCTATGCAGATGACTAAGTTCTGTTCCTATACCTATAGGAGGTCGTCGGGACAATTTGTACGAAGCCCAAGAGGAGGCTGGAAACTTTTAAGAAGCCGACGGGTCCTTGTACGAAGCCCAAGAGGAGGCTATCATTCCCTGAGGAAGAGATCATTATACGAAGCCTAAGAGGAGGTTGTGAATACTTCTAAGAAGCCGTAGGGTCCTTGTACTAAGCCCAAGAGGAGGCGGGGTTGCTTTTAGGAAGCATGTGGGTCCTTGTACAATGCCCAAGAGGAGTCCGATGCTTTTAAGAAGCCGATGGGTCCCCAAACCCCGAGAAGTTCAAGACAGGCTATTCACAGAGAATAGATCAAGCCAGGAAAGTTCAAGAATTTGGAAGAAACTCAAGAGATGCCATTCACGGAGAAAAGATCATCTCTGGGGAATAGAGTTTCTTTGACAAGTGCTTTTAAGAAGCCTGTGGGTCCCCAAACCCCGAGAAGTTCAAGACAGGTTATTCACAGAGAATAGATCAAGCCAGGAAAGTCTGAGAATTTGGAAGAAACTCAAGAGATGCCATTCACGGAGAAAAGATCATCTCTGGGGAATAGAGTTTCTTTGACAACTTCTACGAGTGACAGTCTATGAAAGGGTTCACCGAGAATGCTGCCTTTCATGTCTCCATATTGTTTAACCCCAAGAGGATGGAAGACTGTGTCTGGTAATCCTATGGGGATCTAGTTTAGACTATTTCTAAGAGTGATCAATGGGCTTAATGCTAGAAGTAGTTGCCGGGGAAACTCTAAATATCTATACTATTATTACACAGTTGATATGAGTTTATGAAAGAAGACTTACAGCGAAACAGCCCCACAATACAGTTATATGTATATGAAAGCGGTAAATGAAAGCGTATAAACACTTACTCGGTTGTAGAGCTTCCATGTTGTTTGGTTAGTTGTTCAACAAAGAAAGATTGAAAACAACAGTATATTCAAAATCAAAGGAGAAAGTGCTTTGAAAAAGAAAGATTTGGGGCTTACAGCTCAAGGAGAGGCCCAGGGTTTTATCAGTGAGCGCACTGTTTGAATTTGTACAGATGGACTTATACAAGTGGCTGAGGCCCAAAAAATTTTCCTGTACAAGGGATGGGTCTTACACTCTCTCAAGAGGCCCAAAAGGTTTAAAGAAAATGAGTGGGGCTTATAACACGAGGGTAGGCCCAGATGATTTTTCCGTTTTTAAATGGCGATCGCGCCGAGGTTTTCTTTTAACGCAGAGGGACTTATACAATATCTGAGGCCCAAAGTGTTGTCTGTACAAAGTGGGTAGGGTCTTACACTCTATTAGAGGCCCAAATGAGTTTTAAGAAAAGAAATAGGTCTTACTACTCGAGGGTAGGCCCAGAGTTAATTTTGAAAAGGCGACGATCGCGCCGTTTGTTTTTTATGGTATTGGGACTTATACAATATACTGAGGCCCAAAAAATGATTTGGTAAAAAAAAGGATTGAGTCTTACACTCTATTAGAGGCCCAAAGTGTTTGAAAAAGTTTGATGAGGGTTGAATTAATCAAAAACCCTAATTTGTTTTAAAAAATGTGTCTTAATTGAATAAAAATTCAATTAAAATGATCAAAATTGTTTAACATAGGAAAAACAAATTGTGATCTTGGATTAATGTTTCAAAAATTAAGTATTGACCTACAAAATAATTAGAAAGCATTAAAAGTTGCAAAATCAAGGTGGAAAAAATATTTTAAATGTCAAAAACAATTAAAACATTAATTCTTTGCAAAAATATCAATCATACAAAATAAATAATATTTTTGGGATTTTTTGGGAAAATAAAATATTTTAACATTTTTGTGAATTATTAAAAAAAGAATCAACTCAAAATCATTAAAACTCAGAGAGAAATTAATTTTTGAATCAATTAAATAAAATCACAAAATTCAAATATTCAAATTTTTGAAAAATGGCGCCAAGAACACGCGCGTGTTCTGGGCTTGCCCAGATTTGCATTTTATCTCCAATCTCACTGAATACTTGATTATATCATGCAATCCACATGTCAATCAACTCGTTTCAACCTCACGATCATGTCTATGGTATTTAATTTCATTTAAATTAAACATATAACAAGAAGTCACGAAAAATCCTCAAGAACCCTAGTTTCTGCATGAAGGCTAGGATTTTTGATACACGATTCAAACAATGCAATTAATTGAGGAGAAACATTCCATGCATGATTATGAACATTTGGCAAAAGTATTGTGCGAGGAAATATGCATAGATTGAGAGATGACCAAGTTTAAGCTTACCTCTAGGTCGTGACAGCAAGAGCAAATTGATTTCTGAGTAGGAGGTGTTACAGATGAATTGTGATGATCTGAACAGCTTCCCTACACCCTATGGAGTGTGTTTGAATGCTTGGACTTGACTGAGAATGGCTGGATCACTTCATGGCATCTCAACTGCACTTTGGTTAAAACCTTGAGCAATTGACTGGTGATTCTAAGAAATCAGTGTTCCAGTTGTTGTTTAAGTGTTTGATCAGCTCACATATGATGTATATGAGGTGTGTGTGTGTGATTGGTTTGATTGGAAAATCTCTCAAACTCAAAACCCGATAGTGACTTGCCTTAGAAGGCAAAATTGGAGTGAAAGAAGAGATTTTGAGGAAAGCATCTGTTTGATGGCTTTTGGTGTACTCAAACTGATCACAATTGAGCTCTATTTATAGTAGAGCAAGTTTGTTTTGGGATCCACAGTGAATGGCAACTGCAGCAGGTGTTTGTTCAATGTTGGCCAATGGAAATGCAAGTCTTCTCTAGCCATTGACTAGAGGTTAGGGCACAGGGCTGTGGTTCCCTTGGTCTTGGATAAGCCTTGACTGAATTCAGTTGCAAATGGCTCAGTCCATGCCACCTTGATGCTTCCATTGAATGCTCCAATCCAAAATTGGAGTCTTGTCCCTATTTTGGCCATTCTAGGTTCAACATGTTATTTCTTGTTCCAAAGACTTTGGAGGCTTGGCTCAGTGATTGTCCCCTTTAGATTCAATCCTCAGAGGTGTCCAAGTGGATAGGAGCATTTGGATTTGGCTGATTTTGGCAAATCGAGCAAAAATGCAAATTCTGCCTTGCCTTGGCAGATTTCAGCAAGGCAACTTTCCAATGCCATATCTCATGACTCAAATTGAATTTGGTAATGTTCTTGGTCATTTTGGAAAGCCCTTACATGATACAACAACTGTTTGAACATATTTGGTTTTGATCTCTTTTGAATCCAAGTGAAAAATCCCCCTACATTTGGCAAAAAGTAGGGTAAAATCTGACTTAGTGAAATTTTCACTAAGTGTTGGAACAAAGTGACTTTTCTTGATTTTGATCACTCCATAACTCAAAATCCATGACGAATTGGAATTAGGTCTAGTTGAAGTTTTTGTAGAGGGCAATGAGATCTACAAATCAAGCCTTGTGTGGGAGAAAATGGCTTTGTGGTTTAGGAGTTATGACCCTCCAAAGTTGGTACCCTAGCCACTTTATTTTTAACTTAGAAATTTTTCTAAGTTTTTTATGGTTACCCCTTTTACAAGTTACCCAACTTTTCTTGATTTTTCTTGATGAATGATGATTCAAATCATACATTAACATCATTTTAGGGTTAAAAATTCATTTTGGTGAAAAATCTCAAAAAGTCAAAGTTAACTTTTGTGCACAGTTGACTTTTTATTAGATGAATTCCAAACTGTGCAATTCTTCATGAAATCATGTCCTTGACCTAAATCAAACTTGATGGACATGTTCCATGGGTGTCATAGGGTATATTGATGCATGTCATAGGGCTTGGGAGCATGTCCTGGTCAAAAGTCAAAGTTACAGTTGACTTTTTCCTTAAAACCCTAACTGTGGTGCAGATGAAATTGAGACTTGTTGCTCAAGCTTCTTGGAATAATCCATTGTTCCAAATGGATCAATATAGTTCATTAGAGACCCTCAAACCCTCTCTTGAGGTCTTGGCTCATGATTTGCCCTAAAAGTCAACTTAGGGGTGAATTAGGTCAAGAAACCCTAATTCCTGATTTTTTATGTATGCATCCCTTGAGGCCAAATTGACTTGATGATTGGGTCCATGAGGTTCCATGGAGTATATTAGGTTAGGTTTTGGATCATTGGCTTGTGCCCAGATGAATAATTTCCATCTGGAGGCCCTAGTCGACCAAAACCCTAATTTGGTGACACTGTCGATCTTGAGACCTAATCCACCTAGAAGGGAGCAGCCTTGTGCTTAATCCTTGAAGTGGGAGTCCTTTTGATCCATTGTGGATGTTTGAGAGGTTAGACAAGTTGAAGATCATGTCATTCCTCGATTGATCCTTTGTTTAAGAGCTCTGCGAGGGCTTGAAACCCTAAATCCTGTTTGTAGTGAATGCTCACCCACCTTTGAGGAGACTAATGAGGTATGATGGTCCATCCATATTGTGCTGATGATTTGCACAATGATGGGAAATCTTAGTGGTCAAAATTTGGGGTATGACACGAAGCCATGTCACTCTCTCCGGATCCACCATTTGAGGCTCCCAAGTGACTACCTCTGAGAACCATTGTTTCAGCCAGTTCTATCGCCATCCAATAGCTCACTTAAGTAGCCTGAGTTATTATCCTCCCAAAGACAGAGGTTGGTTCCAAGAGGAGTTACCTTCACACCAAACACACCTTCGAGATGGAAGTTACGACTCATATTATACGTTGCTCCAGGGTTGATAACCTTACCATCGTAGGCTCCCTTAAATCTCTTTAACGCATCCTCAGGGACCACATACCTCAAACCCCTATCTTCCTTAGACACATCTCTCCTAAGGATCTCAGAGTATAACTTATTTCCGTCCTTTCCCTGCTCACCATCCTTAGGCATGAAATCAGGTTTATCAACGACAAGCTTCCTAGGTTTTCTCTGAACACTAGACGAACCAGACTCGTCATCGGACCTTGCTGGTCTAACATCTTTCTTCTCTCCTTTCTTATCAAACCTAGGAACATTGGCGTAAAGTTTTCTCCCATCTATGAATAAATTGTCCAACTTCAAAACCAACCTTCTAACGTCCTTCACGTTGAAAAACCGGACAAAACCAAATCTTCTCCATCTCTTATCTCTTCTCGCAGGAATAAAGGCCTCATCCACCTCGCCGAACTCCCTCATCTGAAGAAACAAGTCCTTTGCTCTCAGCTTGTCTGAGAACTCAGTGATAAACATAGAAATCGATTCTTTTACTTTCTTCCCTTTGATTCTACCTTCGTCTTCCCAATGCACTTGTTTCCTTTTTCCTTTACCATGTTTAACCTGTTCCCAACGCTGTCCGTCATCACCTACTTCTCCGTAGCCCATAGCAGAATGCACAACAAAAGCTAGATAACCAAGAATAACTCCACAATAGCCAAGGCCCCTTGCCCTAAGGCAAGGAGTTTAAGCCGAAGACTAGAGCAGAGAAAGACTCAGATAACTAAAGCAGAGAAGCATACATCAACATTCATATGATTTTTAAAGAATCAATAATTCCATTTGTAATATAAAAATACAATATTATTCATATGTTTGACTCTTGAATATATGTACCAGAAAATGATTATATGTTGCCAAACTAAAAATTCTTTATATCCTCCCTTCAGTTAAACCTCGTTGATTTTCTAGATGATTCTTGATTACTAGCATCAAAACTAGGGAATGCATTATTTGATCCTTTTGTTTAGTTATATCATGATAACAAAAGACTATATGATGATATTCCTCCTACATTCGACTCAATGGATATTTTATACCTTTCTACCACACGTCTTGATATAACCTCTGGTTTTAAAAGTTAAGTCAATTTATCTCAAATCTTATTGTTGATTATGTTAATGCATACTATCGAGTCATGCATCACTTCAAGAATTTTCCTAGCCATGGATTGGTATTTTCACATGATTCCACATAAATTTTTGGATTTCTCTTATACTAATTTAGTTAGATGTTTAGATTTTCAAAACCAGTCTTTAGTATTTTTTTTCTCTAGGTCTATTCTTCATTTTATGGAGAAAAAAATGAAACAAAAGTGTCTCGATCATCTTTTGAATCAGAATTTACGATTTTGTCGATGCTTCTTGTAAGCTTCAATGAATTTTTTATTTACTTCGAAATTTATAAATTCAATATACCCGGACACTATTTTGTACTACGGAAATTATAGAGAAATTCACATTGCAACTAATAAGGTATTCTTCAAATGGACTAAATGCCTTGAAATTGATAACCACTTATTTTGAGACAAATTTCAAAACCTCTTTAGTCTTTTTTTCTCTAGGCCTATTCTTCATTTTATAGAGAAAAAAAAAAAGAAACAAAGGTGTCTCGATCATCTTTTAGATTGAAATTTAAGGCCTTTGTTGATGCTTCTTGTGAGCTTCAATGAATTTTTTATTTACTTCGAAATTTACACGTTCAATATACCCAAACACTATCTTTGAACTACGAAAATCATAGTGCAATTCACTTTGCAACTAATAAGGGATTCCTCGAGAGGACTAAATCCTTTGAAATTGATAGACACTTATTTTGAGACAAATTTAAAGCATGAATTATATGACTTCTTCCCATTTCCCCTCATGATTGGCTTGCAAACTCTTTTATATCGAAATATTATTGCAAAATCCTTTACCATTTTAGCATCCAAATTAGGCACAATAAATATTTATTAAGCTTGAACTTGTGGTGGACTATTACAAACTACTAATGATCAAGCAACTACCAATACCAACCTTTCCATAAGCTAGTGGTTAAAATATAGTTGAAATTATATTTTCAATTACATATATATTGTTATCTTATAGATTCTAGATTAGTTTAATAAGTTTACAATTGTATTCTCAATATACCTAATAATACGAAGTATTTTGTTAGAACATACACAAAAATAACTTGGTAAATTAATGGAGAAAGATGAATTAAAGAGGATGAAGATAAGAATTGAGAGAGATTAGAGAGAGAGATATTGAGGGTGAGTAAGAATTGGCATTAACAATAATAGGAGCATTACAAGGCCTTATATATGGCAAGTCCAACTAATGTGGGATATTACAAAACAACTTATTTCAATAAGCTGAAACTGAAACACAACTAAAACAGAAAAAACTTTGTGATCTGCTGTATCAGACCAAGATGTCATGACATCTTCTTTCGACATCATGTATGACAGCAAAACAACAACATAACTGAAATGCCAAAAATTGAATTTCAACACACCACCTCATTTCAGTTGTTCCAAGTCCCGCATGCTCAAGCTTTTCCTCAATCTCTTGAACACTTCATTGGTCACCCCCTTGGTCAACAAATCCGCTACTTGGTCTTGGCTCCGACAATATCCCAATCGCAATTTGCCTTCACTCACTAGCTCCCTCAAATAATGAAACTGCATCTCTATATGCTTGCTCCTTCTATGTGCAATCGGATTCTTCGCAAGATTAATAGCATAAACATTATCCACCAGAAGTGTAGTAGCCTCACCCTCATTGCTACCTAACTCCTTCAATAGATTCATAAGCCACATCGATTGACACACACACAACGAAGCCGCAATGTACTCGGCCTCACAAGACGAGAGTGCCATCACCGGTTCCTTCTTCGAACACCAAGAGATTGGTGTCCTACCGAACATAAAGATGTATCCAGCCATTGGCTTTCTATCATCCTTATCACCACACCAATTGGAATCGGTGAAACCAAGTAAATTGCATTTTTGCCCCGTATTCGATGCGGGAAAGAGAATTTCGCAGCCAAGAGTCCCTTTAACATAACAAAGGATTCTCTTAACTGCTGCCAAGTGAGATGCCTTTGGTTTCTCTATGAATCTACTAGCAATACCGACACTAAATTTCAAGTCTGGTCGCGTATTGCACAAATACCGCAATGATCCAATCAACCCCCTATATTGAGTTGGATCCACATCTTGCTCATCTTCACTTTTGGACAACTATAGTCTTGCTTCACATGGTGTAATGGCAGCATTACAATGCTTCATTCCACACTTCTTCAAGATCTCAAGAGCATATCTCCTTTGATGCATGAGCAGTCCCGTTTTTTACTTTTGGAACTCTATGCCAAGGAAATACGTCAGTATGGCGAGATCCTTCATCTCAAACTCAGCCATAAGTTCACTCTTGAACTTTGATATGCTCTTCTCACAGCTGTCGGTAATTAACAAATCATCCACATATAAGCAAAGAATGATCATACCATCATTTGTATCTGATCTCACATAAACACCATGTTGGGACACACACCGCTTGAAACCAATGTCAACAAGAAAGCCATCAATGCGTTTGTTCCAAGCTCTTGGAGCTTGTTTCAAACCATATAATGCTTTATGCAATTTGTAGTACTTCATTTCTTGGTTCTGCACTACAAATTCGGGGGGCTGCTCTACATAAACCTCTTCATCAAGTGGACCGTTCAAAAACGCAGATTTGACGTCCATTTGAAATATGTTCCAATCGTTGTTGTTTGCAATTGCAATAACCAATCAGATGGTTTCAAGCCTAGCCACAGGTGCAAACACTTATTCAAATTCTATTCCTTCACGTTGCAAAAATCTCTTCGCTACCAATCGAGCCTTATGCTTGATTACCTCGCCTTTGGGATTTGCCTTCACTTTATAGACCGCACACCTATTGCCTTTTTTCCAAGCGGTAAATCGACCAACTCCCAAGTACCATTCTTCTCAATAGATTCCAGCTCCTCCTTCATTGCACAAATCCACTTTGGATCGCTTAGAGCCTCTTCCGTCTTAACCGGTTCGGATTCAGCCATAAGCGCAAAGTGAACAAAATCACCATCATCGTTGATTTCGTTATCCCGGAATACTTCACAATCTTGAAGTCTTTGAGGCAAACCTCTTTGCCTTGTTGGTCGTCTACTACTTTCTCCGCTTTCGGTTCAAATATGCTGCTGTATTGCACTTTCAGGAGGCTAGAAATTCAAAATTTCTCCCAGGAAATCGATTTCTGCCTCTGCATTTTGACTTCCAGCAGCTCCAGGAGGCAAAAACTTATGTGGGAAATCAATTTCCTGAACTGATATGGCAGTTTTTCTGCTATCAAACTGCCGTATCTCATCCACGATCACATCTCGACTTATCACGATCTTCTTGCTACTCATATCAAAAAACTTGTAGCCTCCGGTAGGATGATAACCAACAAGCAACTACGTTTCACTCTTCTCATCTAGCTTCTTTCGAAGCTGTCCCGGAATGTGTCGAAACGCTATCGAACCGAAACCTTTAAATGATTCAAGCTTGGTTTAATTCCAGACCACACCTCTTCTGGAGTTACTCTATCAAGCCTTTTTGTAAGACATCTATTTAACAAATATGCAGTTGTAGAAACAGCTTCTCCCCAAAGTTCTTTCGGCAAATTTTTCCCTTTCAACATGCTACGCACCATGTTCATAATCGTTCGATTTTTCCTCTCGGAAATACCATTTTGTTATGGCGTATATGGTGGTACAATCTCACGCACTATACCCTCATCATCACTATAATTCCCGAATTCACTCGAAGTAAATTCACCTCCACCATCGGTTTTGAGAATTTTGAGCTTGTGACCGCATTGCCTCTCCACCATGGATTTAAATCGTTTGAACACTTCAAACACCTCATCCTTCCTCTTAACAAGGTAAATCCATAGTTTCCTACTAAAATCATGAATAAAAGTCACAAAGTACCTATTGCCACCATACGAGTTGACTTGCATTAGTCCGCGCACATCTGAGTACACCACCTCAAGATAAACCTTGGTCCTATGACCCGCATCCTTGCTGAAACTCTTCTTGTGCATCTTCCCTTGCACACACCCTTTACATATCTCAGCTGGAATATTGATGTGTGGCAGCTCGGTAACCATACCATTCCTTTGCAATGCGTTGAGATCTCGAAAATTTAGGTGACCAAGACGGTAGTGCCACAACCATTCTTCACGACTTGCCACTGTAGCTAAGCAGCCATAGGAGCTTTAAGGATCAAAATACTGTTTCGGTCCAAAACACGCAAAACCTTGTTTTCCATCCGAATCGAGTAATCCTTCTCAAGCAATTGGCCAATACTCAAGAGATTACACTTGATTCCTGGAATGTATAGCACATCCTTGATCAAGGAATGGCCATCATCCCTTCTCATGATCAAAACATCACCGACAGCGTCGGCCGCTAAAGTAGTGTCGTCCGCGAATTTAACTCTACTCCGCGTGGCTTGATTGATCTTCACGAACCAATCCTTTCTACCCATCATATGAGTTGAACAACCTGAATCCAAGTACCAATCATCACTCCCTTGGACTCCATCTCGAACGGTTACCATTGTGTTTTTCTCCGAATGCATTTTGTCAACTTTTTCTGCACTGCAGTAGCTGCTGTCCAGCAACTTTCTACTATCATAGTTGCTGTCCAACACCTCTCTAATGCCATGATTCTCTTCCATAATTACTACAAGCAGCGTGTTATCATCATCCGCGTCTTGCCTAGCAACCTTGGCCTCATCCGCATGATTTTCTCTTGGATTCGCGTAGCAATCTTTTGTGAAGTGCCCAAACTTTTGACAATTGTAACACTTCACAGTACTTTTGTCGAACAGCTTGTTGTAGTTGCCTTGACTACCTTCTTTGGAGCTTCCCTCACCTTTTTGCCCCATTGAACTCTTTGAATTTTGTGGATCTTTTCCACCAAAATTCTGAAAATTCTTCTTTCCTCTAGAAGACCATTTCCCTTTCGATCTCTTATTCTTCTCATTGAAACGCGCTTGTAAAACAACCTCCACTTTAGCCTTATCATTTCCTCTTTCGTCCATCCTTTGTTCATGAGCTTCTAGGAAGCTTTGAAGCTCATCTTTCGTCATCGTCTTGAGATCCTTCGATTCTTCAATCGCAACCACAATATTGTCGAATCTTGGCGTTAAAGAACGCAGTACTTTCGACACAATATTCTGCTCCGTAACAGTTTCACCACACGATTTCATTTGATAAACCAAGCGTTTCACACGCGTCACATAATCGTTAATCGTTTCTTTTTCTTCCATTTGAAGTAACTCGAACTGTCACTTGTGAGTTTGTAACCTCACCACCTTCGCCTTGTCAGCCCCTCCATAAGTTTTCTCAAGAATCTCCCATGCCTTCTTCGCTGAATCACAATCACCAACTTTCTCAAAATTGTCGCCGTCGACGCAAGAATGTATCAAGAAGAGAGCTTTGTAGTCTTTCTTCTTCTCTTCCTTGAAGGTAGCTTGTTGTGCAGTTGTAGCCTCTGCAACAAGTGGAGTAATGCCATCGGTAATCACATCAAGAACATCGTGATACCCAAACAAAACTTTCATTTGTTTGCACCACTTGTCATAGTTCTTCGAATCAAGAATCGGAAGGTTGGTAGGGATTTTATCATTGGAAACAGACATGTTTGCAGCGGAATTGGATCACAACCAAAGCTCTTGATGCCAAATGTTAGAACATACACAAAAATAACTTGGTGAATTAATGGAGAAAGGTGAATTAGAGAGGATAAAGATAAAAATTGAGAGAGATTAGAGAGAGAGAGAGATATTGAGGGTGAGTAAGAATTGACATTAACAATAATAGGAGCATTACAATGCCTTATATATGGCGAGTCTAATTAATGTGGGATATTACAAAACAGCTTATTTCAATAAGCTGAAACTGAAACACAACTAAAATAGAAAAAACTTTGTGATCTGCTGTATCAGACCAAAATATCATGACATCTTCTTTCGACATCATGTATGACAACAAAACAACAACACAACTGAAATGCCAAAAACAGAATTTCAACATATTTGAGATCCATATATATCCCCTTTTACCAACTTGTAAAGAAAAGATCTTTGAGAAGTCTTTCATTTCTCATATCTTATAGTTATGTTAAAAGAACAACTTTTAAATTCACGGTCACGTCAATTTCCCTCATTTTTACGAGTATGACTTATTATCCTAAATCTAGATGTTCGACTTAATGTTTTTCATAAGCATCATTTTAGAACCTATTTATAGTAAATTGTTAGGAATCTATTACTCGAGAACATACATATTTTTTAATATTTGAGAATAATTTTTAACTTCTATATGAATTCAAAAACACTTTTCATAAGAGCGCTTCAAAGTAATTCTATACAACGAGTAAGTCAAATAAATTCTAATTACGAAAACATACAAACTATTTTTATCAATATTAAATTATATTTAGCAAGGACTTTTATTAAAACATTTTCACTAGTTTATTATTTAAATCAATGAGTCTCAACATTAACTCAAAAAATCATAATTAAAAGATTTTCTAGTTAGAGGAGTATCTGTATTTCACATTGTTTAAAGACACTTGAGTTAATTCATTCAAAAGTTAAATTTTTTAGGTGGGACACTCTTTTCCTGTTAACCCCTTGAATTAGCTAGATGAATAATTCTTTACTTCTATGAACTTTTTAATCACATTGAATTCACCATGGTTAAGTCAAATCTTATAATTGACTATATAATACTTCGCTTTTTACACGTCACAAGAATTGAACAAAGGTGTCATGCTAAAGACATTCCACACACAAAAAATATTTTTTTTTTTGGGAGATATTGGATGGAACTCTAGTTAGCATGTCGTCGAAGTATGCTCACATGCTGTAGTCGAAGTGTGTTTTTGTGTGTAGCTGTCAGATTGGGCTTTGTGTTAAGGATCCAATTGTGTAAGTTAGCTTGTACCCTAAGTTAGCTTATAATGGGTAATTGTTAAAAAGTCCATTAGTTTAGTATGTTAAGTTTTATTATAAATAGCATACTTGTCTCTCATCTTAAGTGTGGTGTGACAAAACCTAATTAGGGTGAGAGAGTTATTTGTTATTCTTGAGTAATTGTAATCTGTTTTATAGAGAGAGTAAAGAATAACAGTTATAATCAATCCTTGTTGTTTTTCCTTTGTTTTTTTCCTTGTTAACCCTAACTCTTGTCTGTTTCTTACCTATAATGAAATCGAGTATATTTTGTTCAAAGACATCCTACTTCATAACAAATTGGTGCGGTGAGCGTGGAGAAGAGGACTTCAACAAAGTATGAGATTGAAAAGTTCACCAGAGTGAACGATTTTGGTCTGTGGAACTTGAAGATGAAAGCTCTACTGGTTCAGCAGGGTTGTTTGGAAGCGTTGAAGGGAGAAGCAGCCATGGATGTTGCGTTAACGGAAAAAGAAAAGACGACCATGATAGAGAAAGCCCACAACATGCTACAACATTTTTTACTTTAGGCAACGGAAGAATAGACAACGGTAAATAAACCGTAGCATAAAGTGTTATAGGCTACGCTTTTTACGCATTGTGAAATTTCAAGATTTTTGAAAAAAAAACTGTCCCTTATTCACTTTAAGCAACAGTTTTTGAAGCATAGGTAAAACATAACTGTTGTCTATTATGCACAAATAACAAGTTATAGACATAGATATTTAGACAACAATCTAAAAGTGTAGCCTTTTCTTATTCATTTACAAAGACTATGGTTTTCTAAAATGGGCCACAGGTAGATAAGCGTAGGCTATATATTTCAATTTTACGCTAAATAAGATACTTTAGAATCAGAACATTAATCAAATTTTAATATATAATATAAAGATGATTTTTATAATATAAAAATCATACAAGTCACTTTTTATTTAATATTTAATAAAAATTCATTCAAAGAGTTAAAATAAGATAATACAAATTTTAATTAAAATAATATACATCCTAATCAAATCAAGATAATCAAATCACAAGAATAAAGTATCCTTTTTATATACTAATTTTTAAAATATCTCACAAATATTTAAATGAGATGATTTAATTAATGAGATGATTTGTTTGGATATATATATATATATATATATATATATATATATATATATATATATATATTACACACTATTAGTATGCAGCTATTAATCTCATATAAAAATATTATAAATTTAATAATACTTTATTTAATTTAATTAAAATTATTTTTTTTTCAATAAAAGGATTTTGTGAAATGTTTTTGAAAAAATATTAACTTTTGTTTATACAATTTTTTTAGAGTATAATATTTAAATTACTCTTTTTAATTTAGAATAACAAGTGAATTAACATAGGCCACATGTTTACTGTTGTCGATATACATTTAAAAGCAAATCACAAAAAACAAGATTAAAAGATTAATTTTTTAAATGATGTTCAAAGCATTATTTTTAAAATAAAAATATAATATCTTATAATAAATGTTTTTATATACAATACTAATGAATATCAGTTAGTAAATGTCAAATGATTCTCTTAATTTATAATAAATGATTTTAATTAATTTTTTAATTTTTTTCATAAAAGTTATTTATAGAAATAAAATTATAGTCATTTTTTATGTGGAGAGACAATACGCTCATTTTCATCCATTTTTCTCTCTCTGAAACTAGATGAACATTCTTCTCTAACCTTAAACCCTAATTGTTGCCGCCGCCTTCATCGACTTCAATCTGGTTGGCCTATGACCCCATCATTAAATCAGAAGAAAGAACTTGCTGTCACCACCTTTACTGACCTCAATCCCGCTAATGCATAACAATTTCAGAAGAAATAATACTAACTATGAATTCCTTTCAAAGAGGTGTTTCATGTTATGTATCGATTGTAATTAGATTCCCCTTTCTACCAGTTTCGATCAACAAACTTCATTTCCCTGCTTTTTTTCAAGTTTCTTCTATCTAAGGAATTATTCTTTGTTTTCCTCTTTTAAAAAATGGGTATGCTTTTTAGTGAGATTTGTTATTCCTGTTCTATTTGATTAATATTAACTATATGTATTATTTATGTTCGGATTGTTTCTTCTATCTTTCTAATTCTCCAATTAATTGCAGTATGGGTGAGAATTGAAGAAAGTGATAATGACCTTTAGAAAACTAAACATTATTTTTACCAAATCTGGACTACAACAATGTGGCTTCAATTTTCAACAGGGATTAGAGGTATTAAATCTTATTTTTTGTGAACTACTGATTTAGATGTGGCCCACCGTTTGAGTTTAGACACTTATCCATATGCTTTGTTTTCTCTTAATTCAAAGGTTATGAACTTCTTAAGATTGTGAAGTATTGTTTCTTCTAGTCTAATATTTTTTGTTTACTTTCATATTGATATGGTTACTGAGAGTGTTTGGAGCTACATATATATATATATATATATATATATATATATATAAGCATAGTTTTAAAAACCGGACCGGACCGGCCGGTCGGACCGGTTGGACCGGGAACCGGCCAGGTAACCGGCCGGATTTGCTTGCTGGATCGGGCATGTCGTCGAACCGGTGAAAACCGGTGCGAACCGGGAAAACCGGCGGTTTTCGCAAACCGCCGGTTCAACTGCTTATTTTAAAATAAAAAAAAAAAATTTTATTTTTTTTAAAATTTTTTTTTTAAATTTATTTTACTCAAATACATAGGAACTTTTCTTCAAGAATAATAGTAATCACTCATTTAATTCAAGTGATACACAAATTAAGTTTTGTAATATCCACAAAAGTATTTTTACTATTTTGTATTTATATTGATTGAAAAACCATCATACAAATATTTGTATAGAAATTTAAGAACACAAATTAAGAAACTAAATATAATATAATTTTAGACTTAACTGATTTTCATTATATATATATATATATATATATATATATATATATATATATATATATATATATATATATATATATATATATATATAGACTTGGAAAATTTATTATTTAAAATAATGTTAATATTTGTATTGTTTTAATTATTAACATTAAAACTTATTTTTTATTAACATTAAAACTATGAATTTAAATTAGACTCTATTTAATTTAGACTCTGTTTAAAATTTATAATTAGACTCTTTTAAAATTTGAATTTAAATTATGAACCTGTGAATTTATGATATGATCTTTTCAAAAAATTTAAGTGCTAGTTATAGTTTTTAGAGACTGAATCATCCGGTTCGACCGGTTTTACCGGATTTATACCTATTATAATGACAGGTTTATTCAACCGAGTTATCCGGTTTAATCCGATTTGGTCATGTTGTTCGACCAATGACCCAGTGGTTCGACCGATAAACCAGTGAACTAGTACCCTCGCCGGTTTGATGACCGGTCCGGTTTTTAAAACACTGTATATAAGCATTTGGACCACATATCATGCCAATAAAGGTGCATTCTCATTTTCTTCTCCTCACTGCCTTTGGTAGTTACTTAATTTATATTTTTTGTTGTTTATATATATATATATATATATATATATATATATATATATATATATCTTGATTAATATATATATATTTTGTTAATTTTCCCTTTATTATAATGGGGGGAAGAGCAATATGAAAAGTTTGAACTTTCAACCAATGTCACATTTTAAAGATCAAGTTCATAATGATAATTTTGGTGATGAAGAGTCTGATAATAAGAAAATAAACTTAGAATGACAATTGATAATATGTTGCATTTTTATTATAACAATTTTCATCTTTTGTTATAATAATTTTATTTTATTTTTAATTAATATTTAAAAAAACTTTATCTTGAGTTCTTCTGTAATAATTTTGAATTTAAGATTTTATACCTTGTAAGTTTTTTGTTATATTTTTTTATTATTTCATTTTTTTTTTGTTTATTGCATATTATAGGCAACGTTTTTTGTGTGTTGCTTTTAAAAACCGTAGACTTTACTCTCTTTTAGGTACAGTTATGCGTGCGTTGTATAAAAAAATTATAGATTATGCTACGGTTTTCAATTGTTGCTTATTAATAACCGTTGCCTTTATACATGTTTTGGGGACGGTTATTTTATGTTGTTACTTGAAAACCGCGGCGTAAAACTTCAACTAAAACCGTGGTCTTTTGAAACTTAAGGCGACGGTGTGAAAAATCCGTGGTTAGAAATCAAAAACCCCCGCTCTAAGGTAAAAGGCAACGACTGTTTATTCCACGCCTGATAAACCGTCCCCTAAAGCCTTAGGCAACGGTTTTCTATCTTTAGGAGGCGGTTTTTCGTTGTTGTCTAAACCCATTTTCGTTGTGTACACAATATTGTTGAGCCTTGGTGATAAGGTTCTTCGACAAGTATCATAGGAGACTACAACATCGGGGTTATAGTTAAAACTTGAAAGTTTGTACATGAACAAATCTCTGGTGAATCGACTCTACCTGAAGCAAGCTTTGTATTCATTCAAGATGAGCGAAGACAAAGTGTTGGCTGAGTAGTTGGATATGTTCAACAAGCTAATTCTTGATCTTGAAAATATTGATGTGAAGATCGATGATGAAGATCAAGCATTATTGTTGTTGTGCGCTTTGTCCATAACACATGCTCACTTCAAAGAAACTCTCTTGTATGGAAGGGAGTCCCTGAACTTTGAAGAAGTTAAATCAGCCTTGTACTCTAAGGACTTGAATGAACGAAAGGAGCATAAACCTTCGACGGTTGGTGAAGGATTGGCCGTTAAAGGAAAAATTCTTGCGAAATGATGGTAAGTTCGACAAGAAGAAAGGTAAAAGTCAGTAGAAGTCTAATAGTGGTGAAGCATCTGGTATGCGATGCAATCATTGTAAGAAGGAGAGTCACACACGAAAGGTGTTCCCTGAACACCTGAAAGATCATGGAGGTAAGGATAATGGAAACGCATCCATTGTTCAAGATGACTTCGACTCATCTGATGTCCTTATGGTCTTAAGCAGCGACTCAAGAAAGGAATGGATTATGGATTCAAGCTGCACTTGGCACATGACTCCAAACAAAGACTTGTTCGAGGAGCTATGTGATCAAGATGGTGGATCAGTGCTGCTGGGAAACAAAAAAGCTTGCAAAATTGTAGGAATTGGATCTGTGAGATTCAAGCTCCATGATGAGTCAATAAGGTTATTGATTGAAGTCAGGTATGTACCTGATTTGAAGAGAAATTTGATTTTTCTTGGTGAATTCGACAAGAAGGGATATGTTTTCCAGGGAGAGAAAAATATCTTAAGAGTTATGAAGTGGTCGAAGGAAGTCTTGAGAGGCGTGAAGAAACAAGGGTTGTATACCCTTGAGGCTGAAGTTGTAAGTGGTTCGACAAATGTTGCATCCACGAAACCTTTGTCAAAGACAAAACTGTGGCACATGAGATTGGGTCATGTCAGTGAAAGGGGTCTGGTCGAATTAGGGAAACAAAATCTGCTTGAAGGAGACAAAGTCGAAAAGCTGAAATTTTGTGAACCCTGTGTATTTGGAAAATCTTGCAGAGTGAAGTTCAATAAAGGCAAACAAAGAACTCATGGATCCCTTGATTACATCCATGCTAATCTTTGGGGGCCTGCAAGGTGTCCATCACATTCAGGAGCAAGATATTTTCTATCCATAGTCAATGATTATTCACTACAACAAAAGTAAGTTATAACATCGCACCTTAGACAGCGCTTTAATACAAAAGCGCTGCTATAAGTTAAAAACAATGAAACTATTCATTTAAAAAAATAAAAGCGCAAAAAAATATAAGACCTTAGACAGCGCTTTGGTCAAAAGCGCTTTATAAGGTCTTATAAATTAAAAAAAAAAAATTAATGGAAAATATTAGACAGCGCTTTAGTTAAAAGCGCTTTCTAAGGTCTTATAAATTTAAAAAAAATATAAGACCTTAGACAGTGCTTCGGTAAAAAGCGCTTTCTAAAGTTTTATTAATTTTTTAAAAAAAATTAAAGGAAAATATTAGACAGCGCTTTCCTTAAAAGCGCTTTCTAAGGTCTTAAAAATTAAAAAAAAAATAAAATCAAAAGCGCTGTCTAAGGCCAACCTTATAAAGCGCTTTTAAAAGTGTTGTCTAAGGTCCACCTTAGAAAGCACTTTTATGAAAAGCGCTGTCTAAGGTCTAATTAAATTAAAATATATGAATAGTCAGTATTCATTTTCATATTTTCGCTCTTTCTTCTCCCCTTGCGAACTGAGCTCAAAACCCTTGCGAACTGAGCTCAAAACCCTTGCGAACTCAAACCTTCACCGTCAACCGTCCTCCACCGTGTCGTCGTTCGTTGTTGCCGTCGTTGCATTGTCGTCCGTCCGTTGCCGTCGTTGTATTGTCGTCCGTTGCAAACTCATTGTCGTCGTTCGTTTCTGCTCTTTGTAACTGATACATTTCGTTCTTGCATTGTCGTTGTTACCGTCGTTAAAGGTACGTCGTTGTTGTGAAGAATAGGGTTTTGTTGCTTTACATTGTTGTTGTAGGGTTTTGTTGCTTTACAATGTTGTAGTGAATGAGTATGTTTGATGAGTTTTGTTAATGAAGTTATGTTGGACTGTTTTATTAATGAAGTTTTGTAGTGAATGAGTATGACTTAATTTCAAAACAAACAGGATCGAAGATAGTACTTGATTCTGGATCCCGCACTCTAGGATGTGTTTTAGTATATTGGGGGATAGCTGCCAGTATGCTCAATTAGCGGTAATGTGCTTTATATTTATTACTCGGTTCTGAATTTTTGGTTGTTGTTGCTGTCAATTACTTCATATTGATTATCACATAAGTATTTTTCTGAATTGTAGAATTAAACAAAGTAAGATAAATTTAATACATTTGTCTTTATCTTTCTTAATACGAAAATTGAGAAGTCTGGAAGTTAATAACATGGAACTCGGCATCAATTGTTTTTATTAGCAAATTCAAAATGATACAGGAGGCGGTGGTGGTTTTATTTTGTTATGATGTTCTTAAAACTTTTTTTAGGATCCTTATTTATTTATTTATTTATTTATCTTGACAAAAGAATCTTTATGTTAATGATACTTTATTACAGTAGTACTTTATTTACACACCACCCCATCAAAAGTAGCATATATTAAGGTCAAAGAGCTATGTGTATTGTGTTAGAAATATGGTTACATGTTGAAAAATTGTGTCAATCATCAGATTTAAAGAATTTCCCATACTGGAATATTAGGCACTTCCATTTCCATGAAAAGAAGCTAGAATATTAGACATTTCCATTTCCATAAAGATGAAATAGAATACTTGTGATGCATGTTATAGTTTTAAAGTGGAATTTAGTTTATATAAATTCCCTATGTTATTAAATATGTTGTTTTTATACAGGAGATGATGATACAAACTATCATTTCTATAAGTATGCTGTTTTTGTGAGGCCTGGTGTGGTTCTGCTGTCTTGGACTGATAAAAGATCTAAATAAGCATATTTTTTCCTTTCAAGTTTAAGAAATTCTAATGGTAGAAATTTTGAAATCATTAAACTCCATTTCCTGATCCACTATACATGAAAGAGAAAGACGCTGCAGGGGTTTTCTAGGTAAACACCCAAATTTCGTTTCTTTCTTTTTCCACCTAACCA
The DNA here is from genome assembly GCA_022829125.1 of Lathyrus tuberosus. Classification (NCBI taxonomy): domain Eukaryota; kingdom Viridiplantae; phylum Streptophyta; class Magnoliopsida; order Fabales; family Fabaceae; genus Lathyrus; species Lathyrus tuberosus. The sequence continues at coordinate 1,933,716 of JALAZF010000463.1, read as the reverse complement.
TTTTTCTCTGTTTTGGTTGTGTTGCATTGCATTTTGCATAGTTTCCTTTCTAAAGGACCGAGTGTGGTGTTTCTTATATAATTATATTTGGGGATTTCTATGTATTGAGCAACAACTTTATGAAGGTTTGTTGTTGAATTTATTGTAGTCATATAGACCTCAACAGAAGTTAATTTTACAAGCCATGTCACTCATTATGTGGTGCAAATGCAACTAATAAGATCCGGTTTAAATATTGGTTTACAAGATTTAATTTACATGATTTTTCCGTGAGTATAGTCAATGAGAACAAACAATGGCGCATCAAATTACTCCCATCCTCTAGTCACCACTAACCATTCCAACAGTGGGAACTCCAAAAAAAAAATGATGGTATAAAATGACTACAGTGTCATGTTTTGTTCAGAAGGGTTGTATTACATGTGTGCATCCTGCTGGGCTTAGGGTTTTTTTCCTATAATTTATATCCTCACTGCATCCGGCTCTTGGATTTTTTTTTTATCTTCTCTCTTTTGTTACTTAAGAGCCAACAACCATGAATGAAGTTACCATTGAATATAAAATATCTATCTGTAATTTTTTTCTTCTTTTTATATCATTGGTTTCTTAATGTCTAAATGCTTTTGACCCCCATCTACCAGGACATTTGGGATCGTACAGTGAAAGAATTAGAGACATTAGATGTTTCAAGGTCTTTCGGCACTGTAAAACCCGATGATTTACCAATAGCCAATGAAGTAAAAGCAAGGTACGATTCAAGCAGGTTGAGTGAGTCTAATGTTCATATGTAGCAACGGATCTGATGAACATTGTCATTTGGACTTAGCTGAATAGGACTTAATTTTATGGAATGAATTACAAGTTACAACAAGTAATCATGTAATCTCCTCTAGGTTCTGATATCGTGTGTGTCTCTTAATCAATATATTTTCTTTCTAAAAGTTATACTAATGTCATTTTTAATAGACAATCTCGATATAAAGTTAAACGGTATTGAAAACTTTGTAAGTCGCTGTTCTGCAGGCTACTTTAAATTGCATTATCTTTCACTACACTTTTTTGCCCTTCCTAAACTAGCATTTAAGTAGGGTATTTGTACTTTGAAATTATTCATTCTTATTTCCTTTTATTTTTTTGAAGAATGATATACACTTGATAATTACCATATGGCTTCTCCTTAATATATTTTATTCAACATTATAACCTATCGTGTGATGTAGTTGCAATTGAATTTGTTGTAGATATTATTTTTAGTTGCTTAAAGGATAAGGAGTTCTATATGTATAAAGGACAACATGGGGATGTTTCCATCATTCATATCAGAAGGAAGCTGAACTCTGATCTACACAACCTTTTGGTTATGGGTACAAAATATATTTCCAAGTTTCAACCACTTTAGCATCTCTTTTCAAACACTTTTGTTAGCATCAATTTTTCTGACAATTTCAAAACTATGTACAGGTTTATGTTTGACTGTGTTGTCAAATTACTAACTTATACTATAAACCATGTTAATAGATAGAAACTACTAAGTAAACACAAGATAGAGGTTGTTCTTTGTTAAATTGAGTTCATGTATCTCTCCTCTTCTATAATAATGTTAACTGAGTGAATGTCAATGGAGACTGAATGAAGATTCGATTACTATATTTGTTCTTCTCTTTCTGAAGGTTGGGTTTTAAGAAGTTTTCAGTGAAGTCTGATTACCAATTTTTGATGATGGATGATTGGCAGCACTCAGTTGATATACCAATTTCTAAGACTCTTGTGGCATTGAGGAGAGTGAGGTCATTGTATTTGGCAGGAAGATATCGCAGGTATTGTATTTGAAGTTAATTTTATTTATTTCTTGCAATTATGTTCCTTTCTTGAACTTACTTATTCTGTTATTTATCTTCAGTCGATCACACTACAACAAAAGTAAGTTATAAAATCGCACCTTAGACAGCGCTTTAATACAAAAGCACTGCTATAAGTTAAAAACAAGGAAACTATTCATTTAAAAAAATAAAAGCGCAAAAAAATATAAGACCTTAGACAGCGCTTTAATTGAATTACAATCTTTGTGTTTTCAGGACCTATAATGTAGATTTGAAGCAATGCTTTGGTTGGATGCAAAAGTACTAGTATAAGTAATATGTGCATTTGTAGAGAAAATGTAATGATTTGTAATTATAAATAGGTGTATATATAATTTTGGTTTGTAATTTTAAAAATATATATATTGGTTTGAATTGCCAATTGTTTTGGATATATAATTTTGGTGTAAATTGGTACATTTAAATAAGATAAATTGGATTGATTTGAATCTCCAAATTGTGGTATTTTTCTGAAAAAAATTGCTGGTTGAAAAACAGGTCAAATTCTGGTTGAAAAAACCTGGTAAAAATTGTGGTTTAAAAAAATTTATATAAAATTTTTCGTATACCTTAGACAGCGCTTTTGGTGAAAGCGCTGTCTAAGGTGGGGATTAGAAAGCGCTTTTGACAAAAGCGCTGTCTAAGGTGGACCTTAGAAAGCGCTTTTACCAAAAGCGCTGTCTAAGGTATACCTAAAAAAGTTCAAAAAGGTTGACCTTAGACAGCGCTTTTGGAGAAAGCGCTGTCTAAGGTATACCAAAAAAATGTCAAAAAAGGTAGGGCTTAGACAGCGCTTTTGCTGAAAGCGCTGTCTAAGGTATAGCAAAAAAATGTCAAAAAAGGTAAGGTTTAGAAAGCGCTTTTCCCAAAAGCGCTGTCTAAGGTATACCTTATAATGTCAAAAAGCGCTGTCTAAAGGTACCATAGACAGCGCTTTTGGTATTACCCAAAGCGCTGTCTAAACCTATAGCAGCGCAGGTTTAGACAGCGCTTAAAAGCGCTGTCTAAGGGCAAAAAAAGCGCTGTCTAAGGTCTTATCTGTTGTAGTGATTCCAGAAAGTTATGGTTATTCATCCAGAAGACTAAGGATGAAACTTTTGAGAATTTCAAAGGTTGGAAGACTTTGGTCGAAAATCAGACTGGCAGAAAGGTCAAAAGGTTAAGAACCGACAATGGCCTTGAATTTTGCAATGAGGCATTCAACAGATTTTGTGTTGCCTCAAGTATTGCAAGGTACAAAACTACTGTAGGTACTCTATAACAAAATGGTTTGGCAGAAAGGTTTAATCGAACTATTTTGGAAAGAGTTAGATGCATGTTGACTAGTGCTGGATTAAAGAAGGCGTTTTGGGTTGAGGTTGTTTCAACAACAACATATCTGATAAACAGATGTCCTTCGACTGCGTTAGATATAAAGACACCTAAAGAAGTTTGGTCGGGACATCCACCTAGTCTTGACAGACTGAGAGTATTTGGCTGTGTGGCCTATGCTGACATTAGGCAAGACAAGGTCCAACCTAGAGCTATGAAATGCATGTTCATGGGATACCCTGAAGGAGTCAAAGCGTAGAGCCAGGTCACAAGAGGTGTATCACCAATCGAGATGTACTTTTCAATGAAGCTGAGATGGCTTTCAAGAAAACTGATGATGTTGACGAAGAGCTGGAACAGGGAGAGATTGCTGTTGAGGTGGAACATGTTAATGTAGAATTGTGTATCCCAGATGAAGTCGAAGAAGAAGCAGAAGCTGCTGTCGAAGATGAGGAGACTGATAATGACTACCCGCTAGAAAGAGATAGGTCATTGAGAGTCATCAAGCCACCTCAGAGACTTGGGTATGCAGATGTTATAGCTTATGCCTTAATCTCTGCAAGTGAGGTTCTCGACGAAGAACCTAGAGACTATAAGGAAGTTATGAGGAGTCGAAAGAAGACTGAATGGCTGAAGGTCATGGATGATGAGATGAAATCTCTTCATGATAACAACACATAGAAACTGATCAAGAAACCTGCTGGAGCCAAGTTAATCAGCTGTAAATGGATTTTCAAAGTTAAGGACGGAATCAATGGAGTGGCGTCGAAGAGATACAAGGCAAGATTAGTCGCTAGGGGGTTCACTCAGAAAGAAGGTGTCGACTTCAATGATGTGTTCTTTCCTGTTATGAAGCACAAGTCCATTCGAATGTTACTTGCCACGGTGGCACAGTTCGACCTTGAACTGGAACAGATGGATGTGAAGACTGTGTTCTTGTATGGTGATCTAGATGAAACAATCCTGATGAGGCAACCTGAAGGGTATGTCGAAAAAGTGAAGGAAGATTATGTGTGCAATGATAAGTGCGAAATGTACCTATTATTGTATATAAGTTTTATTGCACTTATCGATACTTTTTGTCTATATGGTTCAAATAAACCCCACTTTGTTTATAAATACGTTTTAGTGTATATATTGTGTATTGTTTAAATATTACTTAGTTTAATTGATTTTTATCTAAATTTTGTAGGTAGTTAATAAAGGCTATCTTGCCATATTCTTGAAGAGCATTGAATAAGCTTTCCAACGCTTCCGACCGTGCATAAATCGGAGTTTCGGTGAAGAAGTTGTGGCCAAAATAAGGACTGGTTTTCTGTCATGTTCGCACAGCGAACTGGCAGCTAGTGTTCGCATTGCGAAGGTCCAGCGAAGGTCCCAGCGAAGGCTGGAAGTGAGTTACAAAAGAGAAATAAGCCAAGGTTCGCACTGCGAACCAGTCAGCGAGCATTCGCACTACGAATGGTTCGTTCGCACTGCGAACCAACGAAGGAAAACAAAGGCGGTTTGGTAACCAGAGGCACTTAAAGTGCCACTTTTTGAGTCATTCGCACTGCGAATGATCGTTCACACTGCGAACCATGCAGAATTTGCAATGTATATAGTTCATTTTTCAGCATTTTTTAGGTTATGGTTTTGGGGTTCTTGCTCCAACTCCATCAAACTTCATTTTTTCAGTAGATTAGCTTAGAAAACAACATGGAAGCTTGCATGTGGATGATCCGAGGTGGATTTCTCATCGATCGACTCTGACAATCCGCGAGACGTTTGGTTCATTTCTCTTCTTCTTTTTGTTTTTTTCTTTATGGTTGGGTTTTGTATATGTATTGGCTGCAAACTCATGTATATTTGTCGCCCATGGCGTTGTATAAAACTTGCTTTACAAATCTTTATTGGTGATTGTCTATGATTTTTACTTTATGCGCAGGGTTTGGGTTGCGTTAGACATAACCTTCGTAAACTTCCATTAGGGACGATTGTTTGTTAGTTTCTGGACTCTAGAGATAGATTTAGAGCTAACAATCTTCAATAGGCGTCAAAGCTTAATGCCTTCCGTGTTTCGAGGCTTCGCTCGCGAGAGTGACGAAGAGAGTGACACGGTTGTTATCTCAACTGTGCGTTAGACATAACCTTTGTTGTGAGGGATGCTGGGTGATATTGAGGAGTATTGTAGGTGGAGTATAACTGGTCGGTAAGTTTAAGTTTGTGAGGAGTGATTTATATGCATTGTCGGACGAGTTTTTCTCTCTGAAGAATGAATTTGTTTTATGTTTTAATGTTTACTTTTCTGTTTTCTTGTTTGAAACCATTCAAAACCAAACTCATAAACGCGAGAGACTGTCGAACGACATTCTTTCCCTCGAACCGATCTCTGTGGACACGACATAAATCCCGGAGGGAATTCTTCCGAAAATAAATATTTTTGTTTGCTTGCCCTATTCTGCAACCAACATACAAGCTAAAGAGATCTTTATATGGACTGAAACAATCTCCTCGACAGTGGAATAGGAGATTCTACAAGTTCATGGCACGCATAAGTTTCATTAGAAGTCAGGTCGACCACTGTGTTTACTTCAGATTTCAAATTTGTAATTCATTTATTATTTTGTTGCTTTATGTGGATGATATTCTAATACCAAGCAACAATGTTGAAGACGTAATGAGGGTGAAGGTTGAACTCAATAAGGAGTTCGACATGAAGGATCTGGGAGCTGTGTCTAGGATTCTTGGGATTGACATTCGAAGAGATAGAAAGCAGTCGAAATTATGCTTATCTCAAGAGGCATTTCTACGGAAGATTCTCGAAAAGTATGGTATGTCGAATTCAAAGCCTGTTGTGACTTCGACAAACCCTTAATTCAAGCTGAGTATAAATCAGTGTCCCAGTACTGATGTCAAAAGAGCTTATATGAATAGCATTCCATATGCTAATATAGTGGGTTCGTTGATGTATGTTATGGTCTGTACTAGACCTGACATAGCATATGCAGTAAGTCTTGTAAGCAGGTACATGGCGAATATTGGAAAGGCTCACTGGCAAGCATTGAAGTGGATTCTAAGGTATATAAATAGGTCTCTGAATAGAGTCCAAATTTATGGTGGAGCCTTGGGTGAAGATAGTAAAGTAGAAATCGAAGGATATGTCGACTCTGATTATGCAGGTTGTATGGATTCCAGAAAATCTATTTCTGGAAAATGTGTTCACTAAACAATCAGTTGGAAAGCAACACTTCAGAAAGTTGTTTCCTTATCAACCACTGAAGCGGAATATATTTCCCTAACTGAAGCTGTGAAGGAAGCATTGTGGCTTGAAGGTTTTGCAAATGAGCTAAAACTTCAAGGTCAAAGTATCACTGTTAAATGTGATAGTCAATGTGCAATACACTTGTCGAAGAATTCAGCCTATCATGAGCGAACCAAACACATTGATGTGGGGCTGCATTTCGTCAGAAGGGTAATCGAGCGTGGAGAAGTCCAAGTGCTAAAGGTTTCGACAGATCATAATGCTGCTAATATGATCACCTAGATGTTGCCCAATTACTAATTTTTCCACTGTATGCAGTTGATAAAGCTGCATGAAGAAAGCTAGTTTGTTTCTTGATGTTATAGAGTTAGATCCAAGGTGGAGATTTGTGAGATATTGGATCGAACTCTAGTTAGCATGCCATCGAAGTCAGCTCACATGCTGTAGTCGAAGTGTGTTCTAGTGTGTAGCAGTCGGATTGGGCCTTGTGTTAACGATCCAATTGTTTAAGTTAGCTTGTACCCTAAGTTAGCTTGTAATGGGTAATTGTTAAAAAGCCCGTTAGTTTAGTATGTTAGGTTTTATTATAAATAACATACTAGTCTCTCATCTTAGGCGTGGTGTGACAAAACCTAATTAGGGTGAGAGGGTTATTTGTTATTCTTGAGTACTTGTAATCTGTTTTATAGAGAAAGTAAAGAATAGAGTTATAACCAATCCTTGTTGTTTTTGTTGGAAATTCACCACACCCTATGGAAATTCCACTTCAATCTTGATCTCAAGATTGTACACAAACCCACTACGCAATAGCAATGAAGAACAAAGAAAGAAGAAGAACAAACTAACAGCAAGAAAGAAAAGATAGAGAAGAGAAATATTTGGAGGAGAAGTGTTATACCCACTAACCGTGGGATTTATGTTACTATTGTATTTTCACTGCTAACCGCAACTGTGAATGCTATACAATGTTATTATTACAATGCAAGGATACTTCCTATTTATAGATATAGATTTGCAAAGACCCAAAATTAAAAGCCCAAAATATCAAATCTAATCTAAACAAGTCTGAATCCAATCAAATCAAATCTAACACGATTATGTCGAAACACCTTCGACGACACTATGAATGCTTTCGACTTCGACGCTATGAATTACATTTAACATTAAGGTTTTAGATGGACAAGTGGTGTGTCTCTCACAAAGGTGCCTAGTCATACACTATGTATCAATGTTCCCTAGTAAAAACTCCCCCCAACAAATGGTATCATGAGCCTTTGGTTCGAGAAAGGGACCGAGGTGTATCGAAAAGCCCAGGAAGTGGTGTCCCGTTGAAATTGAAATGCCCAAGAAAGAGGTGTATTTAATGTGTCAACGGCGGTACAAAGTATAAAAAAAATGGGGGGGGGGGGGGAACATTGTGGACTCACACTTGAGGGGGAGTGTTGGAATAATATAGCAAGTATGAGTAAGTGGGGAAATAGTCCCACATTGGATAGGAATGTGGTGACTTGAGCATTTATAAGTGGGAGAACCCACTCACCTATCACCTTAAGGTTTTAGGTGGACAAATGGTGTGTCTCTCACAAAGGTGCCTAGTCATACACTATGTATCAATGTTCCCTAGTAAAAATTCCCCCCAACAAATGGATTGTTAGCGGAACAATCGAGGGGGTTAACGAGGGAGCATTTCTTATTTGGGACACGCCTTTGTGAGAGACACACCACATACTCACCTAAAACCTTAAGGTGATAGGTGTGTGGGTTCTCTCACTTATATAGTGTTCAATCTTCCCTTTTTCTAATCAATGTGGGACTTCTTCCTCACACTTGATTCTTAACACTCCCCCTCAAGTGTGAGTTTATGCACAATGCTCCCCCTCATGTGGAATCTCTCTCTTCCACATACACATGTATCACCGTTGAACTCAGCGGAACACCTTCTACCCACACCTGCGGGAAGTGTTTCGATACAAGTAAGTCGATCCCTTTCTCAAACCAAAGGCTCATGATACCATTGTTAGCGGAACAATGAAGGGGGTCAACGAGGGAGCATTTCTTATTTGGGACACACCTTTGTGAGAGACACACCACATATCCACCTAAAACCTTAAGGTTTTAGGTGAGTATGTGGTGTGTCTCTCACAAAGGTGTGTCCCAAATAAGAAATGCTCCCTCGTTTACCCCCTCGATTGTTCCGCTAACAATGGTATCATGAGCCTTTGGTTCGAGAAAGGGACCGACTTACTTGTATCGAAACACTTCCCGCAGGTGTAGGTAGAAGGTGTTCAGTTGAGTTCAACGGTGATACAAGTGTATATGGAAGAGAGAGCTTCCACTTAAGGCGGAGCATTGTGTATAAACTCACACTTGAGGGGGAGTGTTGAGAATCATGTGTGAGGAAGAAGTCCCACGTTGATTAGAAAAAGGAAGATTGAACACTATATAAGTGAGAGAACCCACACACCAATCACCTTAAGGTTTTAGGTGAGTATGTGGTGTTTCTCTCACAAAGGTGTGTCCTAAATAAGAAATGCTTCATCGTTGACCCCCTCGATTGTTCCGCTAACAATGGTATCATGAGCCTTTGGTTCGAGAAAGGGACCGGCTTACTTGTATCGAAACACTTCCCGCAGGTGTGGGTAGAAGGTGTTCCGTTGAGTTCAACGGTGATACAAGTGTATGTGGAAGAGAGAGCTTCCACTTAAGGGGGAACATTGTGTATAAACTCATACTTAAGGGGGAGTGTTGAGAATCATGTGTGAGGAAGAAGTCCCACATTGATTAGAAAAGGAAAGATTAAACACTTTATAAGTGAGAGAACCCACACACCAATCACCTTAAGGTTTTAGGTGAGTATGTGGTATGTCTCTCACAAAGGTGTGTCCCAAATAAGAAATGCTCCCTCGTTGACCCCCTCGATTGTTCTGCTAACAATGGTATCATGAGCCTTTGGTTCGAGAAAGGGACCGGCTTATTTGTATCGAAACACTTCCCGTAGGTGTGGGTAGAAGGTGTTCCGTTGAGTTCAACGGTGATACAAGTGTATGTGGAAGAGAGAGCTTTCACATGAGGGGGAGCAATGTGTATAAACTCACTTGAGGGGGAGTGTTGAGAATCAAGTGTGAGGAAGAAGTCCCGCATTGATTAGAAAAGGGAAGATTAAACACTATATAAGTGAGAGAACCCACACACCTATCACTTTAAGGTTTTAGGTGAGTATGTAGTGTGTCTCTCACAAAGGTGTGTCCCAAATAAGAAATGCTCCCTCGTTGACCCCCTCGATTGTTCCGCTAACAGTTTTTCCTTTGTTTTTTCCTTGTTAACTCTAACCCTTGCGTATTTCTTGCCTATAAAGAAACCGAGTATATTTTGTTCAAAGACATCCTAATTCACAACACTTTGACTTTTTATAGTTGTAGTAGAATATATGATTTGAAATGTTTAAAAGAAACAAACATATTTGAAGTATCAATGAGAAAAAACATATTTAAGATAAAAAAAATTAACATCAAAATTGTTTGATATTTTTCACCCATCTAATTTGAATTTAGATATATTTATACAAATCAGACATAAAATACAAATGAATATATTTTTCAACAAACTCAATACATTTGTCTTTTTATTAAACTGAGTTTCGATTAAACCTAATTCAACTCGACTAATGTTCAATTATACTCAAATCAAACCAAGTGATGACAATTAAAAAAAAAACTTTAGAAGAATGTAAAGTCCTGGCAATAAATTTTTTTGAATATAATATGCTAGATGTTCTTTATAATACTTGGTGGTTAGATTCTAGGGATGTTTAGACGATAGTTGTTGTCAAAGATGAAGCTAGAGTTTCTGTAGTAAAAATAGAAGTTGTCCTTTTACTTTTCGCTTTCAAACACACTTTAGTTTTGAAAGATATAATTTATGTACCTTCTTCTATGAGTAGGAATTTTATTTATGTTTCACCAAGGGATATATGTGCTTCATTTCTGATTTTAGTAGTGAAAAATTGTTATTTTTCTTTTAATGTTGTTGGTTATGGAATTTTGTGTTTGAGATTTTATATGTTGAATATGGATGAAATGTTTGTAAATTATGTGATTTGGTCTAAGCATGATAGGAATGATGAAATTTCTTATATGTTATGATATATATGATTGGGGCACATTTCTAGGAGATCAAAAAGACTAATTAAAGAACATATTCCCTATAATCAAAGAAATATTGGTTTCAAATATTAGTATTTTAAAAGCTAATAGGTGTGATGATATGTTGCACTTGATTCACACTGATATGTATTTTCTTAAAAAAAAAGATACTTCTATCTGTAGATATAGGTATATTATCATCTTTATAGTTTATTTATCTAGATTTCGTTGGCTATATTTTTTGAAAGATAAGTGCACTTTTTCAGATGCAATGTGTGAGGTATGACCCAAAAGGAAAAAAGGAAAATATCTACCATATAAGAAAGGTAGATGCTCTGGAAAAGACGCATCTACCCTTCTACTTCATTATGCCAACACGTGGTGCATCTGCCTGAAGCACACACCACTTTCAACTTTCTTTCACGCTGCTTTTTCAACTTCTCCTTTTTTTTCCTCTTCCAAATTAATATATTATTTCATATTCTTACCTTCTCATTTATCACTTCTGTTTCTCTCTCTTCACCACCCCTTTCTTCTACGTTTTTTTCCTCTGCCTTCTCTCTTTCTCCACTTCTTGATTCTTCTTCTTCTTCCATATAAACACCTCACTCTTTGTTTTTTTCCTCTGTTAAAAAGTAAAAAACCCATTATCTTCCTCTTCATCACAACATCACCACCATAATTGCTCTCTCCTGTCTTTATCATTTTTTTTAGACACCCAAACCCTAAAAAGGTTTTATTTTTATGCAATTTCTTTGACCTTCACTTTGATATGTACTTGATCTGGTTTTCTATTTTTGTTAACTTTCTTTATTGTTTTTCTCTTCATGCAGATGAGATCGAAAACGGGTGGTGAAACAATATCAACAAATTTATATTAGATTTGTTTTTTTTTCAGATCTGTTATTTTTATGTTGATTTTTTGTTGTTGTTGCAGGTTTCGAGATATTTGATCTATAAACTGACAGAAAAATCATGATGCTTCGAGCCTTTCTCCGCAAAGGGATGAAAAAATTTGATTAAACGGTGTTGTTTTCTTTAGTGTTCAATTTTAATTTGATTTTTTTAGATTTTTTGGTTTATCGTTGATGGTGCTTTGTTGTGTGTTTTATGTTCTTCATAATGTTTATCATTGATGTTGTTTTATTTTGTGATATAGATCTGACATGATACTTTGCTGTGTGTTTTATGTTCTACAGTTTTGGAGAGAAGAGGTTTGAAGAAAATAAATCTTTTCTTTACTTTCTAACTTTATTTTTACTCTCATCTATCTTTTTTGGTTTTTTATATTTCGTTTTTATATTGTTTGTTGTTACTTACACATTGCTAAAAATTATTTACATTAATGATGGTAACAAAGAGGACCATAGATAGCCTTTACATTTTGATACATGTTGAATGTAGTGAAAATCTGCCAGAAAAGTACAAAGAGGACCACAGGCAGCCTTTACATTTTGATGGTAAGAATTCTGATATCATAAATATCATATATGTTTTCTATATTTTTAGTAAACTTTATGTTGTATTCTCTTAAACCATTTTACGGTTTTTATATATACCACTCATATTTACCTTCCTGTAGGATTCAACTCTTTATTTTTGTATCGGAGATTATACCAGTGTCATACCGCATTGGACACATTTTATACAGAAGGTGAAAATTTATCAAATGGTTCCATCCTTAATAGTTTTGATGTTAGATCTAAATTTTTATCTTAGAGTTGTCTGATATATGAATTCTTTGGTTACAAATTTTCCTTTGAGTTTACTCTTGATTCCTACTGCTATAATATTGTGAGAAGTGTGGAGTTCTTTGCAGCTGAGGCAGACTATATATCCTGCAGAGTTAAAAAAAATAAGTGTTGTTGTTGTTGTTACAGGCTGAAGGAAGAAGATGAGGAAGAGAAACAAAATTTGTTTTTTACGGCGGTCTGCGGCTTCGCGGTGGTAGATTTACTTAATGAGGGCTTTTAATGACATTGTTATTTGCAGCTTCATTGAAAAGCTTCACTCATTGGTATGTTGTGTAAATGCAACTCTCTTTTAAGTTGTATTAGAATAGTTTTTTTTTTGTTTTTGAAAATTGTTGTTCTGTATTCTAACTCTCGATTTTTTTATTTATGTCATTTGTTAAAGTGATTTGCTGGGAACTTTTTTAAATTCATAAGTCAAATATTGTTGTTATAATTATAATATTGAGTGTCATGTAGCTATTACAAATTTGATGATTAATCCGAAACTAACATCGACAATGATTTGGATATAGTTTTGAGCGACGAATCATGGTTGTGATAAGGACGTTCTTGGAGGTTCGGACAACAACGACAGCATGGAGGGCTTTGAGCAGTTGAAGATTCGCACATAGTTTTTGCTTCTGATGGTGTGAAAGGTGAATACTGTGCACTTTTTTTTTCCTTCTGAAAATCCTTTTTTCTTAGTTTTTTTTTACTTTTGATTTCATGGATTTGACAATTGATTAATAACTAAATGCAATTGATTCAATAATTAATTTTTAAGATCGCCACTTTTATATTTAGATTTAAATTTTTTAAATACATACTGATTTTTAAAATTCTTACATTTGAAATTTCAGCATCTATCTTTCTTGCTAATTCACTTGATTCTCATTATTAGTTTGTACACTTTTTTTTTTCAAGAAGTTAAAGTTCTTAGTCATCTGAAACATCCAAACATTGTGTAGTATTAAGGTAGTGAAATAGTAAGCACTCTAATTGATGATTAGGTGTCATGTGTCCATGATAAATATTTTTCTTATAGAACTGCAACAGAGCCTAATAATAAGTTATAATATATTTGTGTTTGTGTTCTCAGGTTGAAATTTAAATCTGGTGTGAAGGATGAACATGTTGTTTTGTTCTTTAAGCATATTCTCATTCTGAAAATGGAAGTCATCTTTTATCAGCAAGGAACTGCACGGAAAATTCGTCACCAAAACTGCTCAGCGAATGATTGTGGATGGATTTCAAATTTGGAGGCAATAATGTTTGCTGTTGTAACCGACCTATTTACATTTAGTTACATTTGAAAGCTTTGTCATTACAATATTAAATTTAAGTTACTGTTATTTTGTGTCGTACTCAATAATATTAAATTTTAAGTCATAACAATATTAATAATTTTATTACACTTTATTAGAAACAAAATCATAATCAATAGTATAAAATTTTAAATTTAAATTACTATTATTTGTGTCAATTATACCATTGAACTATCATTACAATATTAATAAATTTTATTACACTTTATGAAAAATTATCTATTTCTTTTAATATCATTTATTATTTAAAATGTAATTATACTCATTTAATTCAAATCATAAAATAATAATTATTTAAACACAAACAAAAATAATTATTATTACTTCATTATACTCTAAGGTTGATAAATTATTTTGTTAGAATTATTAATGTTTTTAATATTTATGTTACTTTTATAAAATTGAACCATTCAAATATGTATTGTAAGTTTGAATGTGAACTATTTAACAGTTTGAATTGTTAGATTTGTTTCACCATTTACTCTTAAAATATAAGGATTAATAATAATAATAATAATAATAATAATAATAATAATAATAATAATATCTTATGATTTGACAGAAAGTAGGGGCTTGAAAAAAAAAACTGCAATTGATGCAATTGATTACAATTTCAATATTGTAATCAATGTTGATTTTATGTCCTACTCAATAATACTAAATTTCAAATCATAATAATATCAATAAATTTTATTATACTTTATTATAAACAAAATCTTAATCAATAATATTAAATTATAAATTTAAATTACTATTATTTCAATAGAATTATAATTACAATATTATTAAATTTTATTAAATTTAAGTTACTATTTCTTTTAATTTGTAGATGAATCCAACACTTACTAAAATGCAAACATACACTACTAAAGAAAAATTAAGCCACCTTCACTTTTTTTAAAAAACATGACACATGTTCAATATATATATATATATATATATATATATATATATATATATATATATATATATATATATATATATATATATATATATATATATATATATATATATATATTGTTAATTATTATAGGTTATTTAAAATATTATAACAATAATAAAAAAATAATAACGATAATAATATGTTGGATTAGATTAGTGGGTTCACGAGTTTAGAAACTAAAATCAATATCACAGGGAAAAGTTTATTATTGATCCAAATTTTTTTATAAACAACAATTCTTTAAAATATTAATCTATTTTTTAAATTCTATGTCACATATATTTTTTCATTTAAATGGGTTTTTAAAGTCTATATCATTACATTTACTTTTTTAGATTTTTCACTAATTTAGTTTGAGTTAATATATATATATATATATATATATATATATATAAATGGATACTTCTTATTTATAATTACATTTTAAAAATTTAAATATTAGTTATTTAGTAGTGTCGATCAATTTATTAAAGTTATTTAGATTTATTTATATAAATTTAAATATTTTAATATATTTTAATTATTTTAAAATTTTAAAATTTTAAAAATTTGTTTCAAAATAATTAGATGATTTTTTTATCGAAAATATTCTCTTCACATGACTGATTCATTTAATAAAACATTAAATATTTTTTATTTTTGAATTTCAAGGATCATGTGCATAAATAAAAAGTCATTATAGATATAGGTCACTATAAATAAAGGTCTACTATATTGTAATATCAATATTTTTCATTAGTTTAACATATTAATAGTAAAAGTATCACATCAATTTATTTTCATATCTTTATTCAACATACTTTTTTGTTATATTATTTTTTTAATTATTTTTTCTGAAAAAATATTTTTTTTTTAATATTTATCAATTTTAGAGTTTAATGTAACAATAATTATTTTCTAAATGATACTCTTAATTATTTATTGAAGAAGAAGAAATGAATGTAATTAAATTATAAATATATTTTAAAAATAATTAATGTTTTAAAGAACAATAAATTTTATTAATATTGCAATAATAATTCAATCTATGGTATATATGACACTAAATAATTGTTTCTTTTATAGTTAGAAGATACTAAATATATTTAATTTTTTAATTTATTGTTATTAAATCAAAAATTTAAATTAAAAAGAAAATTATTATATGTGATATATGCATAAAAATATTGTATAAAATTTTACATGAATGTGAAAATACCGGGAAAAGATTTTATTAATTTTCATATAACATTATTTCCAATTTATCAATAATACTCTTAATTAAATATTTTATATGATCTAACAAAGAAAAACATGGGAAAATCGGGAAAACCATATTTTATGGTTGATTAATACCATTTAATGTGGACACCAATGAAAAACTCGGTTGGCTAATCGTTGCCAGCTTTCAATTTGTTTTCTTTCTTTTTTTTCAAATTCTAAACATGTATTTTAACTTGCCATTTAAAAAAAGTATTAAATTAAAAAAAAATTATATATAAGAAAACCGTGCCTTATGACACAATACAAGTTATTAGAATATTTAAAGCCAATAACAATATACAATAAAAAATTTTATATACGGTCGATCCAAATATATATATATATATATATATATATATATATATATATATATATATATATATATATATATATATATATATATATATATATATATATATATATATATATATATATATATATATTTACCCTCCAAATATAGGGTACGGGTATGGGTACTGCTTTGATACAGACCTCTTTTATGCTCCAAATATACGGTTGATTCAAATATTTATAAACACATTCTTATTTAAATTTTTATCACATTTTAAAAATAAAAGTGTGCATACCACACCAGTATCCGGACGAACACACGGGTACTGATTTGGACATGCATATGATAATGATATTAAGCTATTGATTTCAATATTACAGAAAATAT
The DNA here is from genome assembly GCA_022829125.1 of Lathyrus tuberosus. Taxonomy (NCBI): domain Eukaryota; kingdom Viridiplantae; phylum Streptophyta; class Magnoliopsida; order Fabales; family Fabaceae; genus Lathyrus; species Lathyrus tuberosus. The sequence goes on along the minus strand of JALAZF010000463.1, from coordinate 1,917,238 downwards.
ACGATTGATTCAAATGGTATTGATATTATTTGATATTTATAAAACTAAATCATTGCATAAATGTTTTTATAAAAAAATACCAACTGATACCCGCGGGTATTGATTCTATTTTTTTAAAATATAAATTATATTTTTTATATTTACAAATTTTTATTAATTCTATTTTTTCCCTAATTTTAAATGAAAACAAATGCCCGTCACTTCGCACGGGTATTCCGCTAGTTTTAGTATATATGATGAAACTCGTAGAAATCTAGGATTGTTTTCCAATTTTTTTAAATGAAAGTAATATTGGGACTCAAAACATTATTCCAAAAACTCCTTAGCATATAATTCCACACTTATTTTTTTTTGATAAGCAAAATGGATTAAAAAGAAGCACTAGGGGTGCTTAACCCAAAGATACAACAAAATATAAAAGAGGAACAAACCCCCAAAAAACACAACCAACCAACCCACTAGCCCGGAATTAAACAAAACAAAGTCTAGGATTAATACACCAATCCTCCCAAGTGACTCTCATGTCCGTTCTAAAGAACACCAAGAACCACTCCCAAGAAAGCTTTTTAATTAACCCCAAACCATCAAAATTTGCTAAAAGGAGATCGTTGAAGAGAATATCATTCCTACAATACCAAATAACCCAACAAATAACCAATCCAAAGAACCACCCCACTTCCTTACACCAAAGCAAATGACAAGAATTATCCAACAAAAGAAGACACTCCAAAGTAGTGGATGCCAAAGAAGCATCATCCACACTAAGCCAACGGCACGCCGATTTCCACCACAAATTAGAAATTGGACAACCAAGAAAGAGGTGGTCCAAATCCTCATCAACCCCAAAACAAAGCGGGCAAACCAAGGAATGACTACCCACCAAAATACCACGCTTTGATAACTCCATTTTCGTGGGAAGCCTATTCCAAATCAACCTCCAACCAAAAACTAAAATTCTACTAGGCACTTTAGTTTTCCATAACCGAGAAAAAGCCAAAGACATACCTTCATTCAAATGCGAAGAAGAAGCCTCAGAAGAAGAGATAACATCATAAGCATTAGAAACCGAAAACCCCTGCGGATTCTTCCACCAAACAATTTTGTCGACCACTAAGCGTTGGGGCTGCACTTGCGCCAGTAAAAGCCGCAAATCAGTGAGCTGGACAGCGGCGAAGTTGTCGAGAAAAGTGCCAGGAAACAAGTCGAACCAATCCCAACGGTCATCAATCCAAGCACCCATGTCCGCCACCTTAACGTGACTATCGACCACCAACGCAAACAGAGCTGGAAAAAGGAGATAGAAAGGAGTGGGACATAGCCAACAATCATTCCAAAACTCCAAAAAATGACCCGAGCCAAGTTTAAAGGATATCGATGAAGAGAACCAATTAAGATCATGGCTCAAATTTCCACCACCAATAGTGCAAAGATCCCTCCACCAAAGGGAAACACGACTCCTGGAGCTAAAAGTCGGAGCAATAAGCATAGCCCTTTTTATGTCACCGTACCTGCAAGAAAGAAGGTTAGTCCATAAAGAATTCTCATCATTCAAAATCCGCCACTTCCACTTGCAAAGAAGCGCAAGATTGAACTTCCAACAATGCTTCACACCAAGACCCCCCTCTTTTTTCGGACGGCAAACAATATCCCAACTAATCCAATTCACCTTCTTCTTAGCTTCATCCCCTCCCAATAAAAAAACTCGTTGAAGCATAATAATCTCCTTAATAATTGCCTTAGGAGCCTTATAAAAAGAGAAGAAGAAGATCGGAATATTCGATAAAACAGAATTCAAAAGAACCACCCTACCACCAAAAGAAAGATGTCTATTATGCCACCCTCCAAGTTTTCTTCTAAGCTTCGAAACAATAGGCCGCCATATGTCGCATCTTCTTGGATTAATTCCCACCAGAATTCCAAGGAACAAAAAAGAAGAAGAACCAATCACACAATTAAGAAAAGCGGAAGCCGCTTGGCAAAACTCCGGGGACAAATTAACACCAATAAGATTGCTCTTGTTCAAATTAACTCGCAAACCGGACACAATCTCAAAACCACGGAGGATAGCCTTCCACGCCCATAAATTATTCCAAGAGTCGTCACCAATAAAAATAGTGTCATCCGCGAATTGAAGAAGTTCAAAGTGAGTCTGCTCATTCAAGTAAAAACCCTTGAACTCCCCCAAATCGGAAGCCTTTCTAACCATACCCGACAAACCTTCCGCCACCAACAAGAAAAGGAACGGAGAAAGCGGATCCCCTTGCCGTAAACCTCTAGAAACCGAGAAATCACACGTCGGACTACCATTCACAAGAATAGACATAGAACTATTGAAAACCATCGCCTCTATCCAACTCCTCCACTTCACCCCAAAACCCATTCTACGTAACAAATATCTTAAGTAATCCCACGAAACACAATCATAAGCCTTCTCAAAATCCACCTTCATCACCATACAACTCTTCTTAAACCTCTTGGCATAATCCAGAAGTTCATTCACCACAAGCACACCATCCAACATATTTCTATTAGGAATGAAAGCGGATTGGCAGTCCGACACTAAATTGCCCACCACCAACTTCAATCGATTAGCAAGCAATTTAGCCAAAATCCTATACATGTTATTTATGAGGCAAATAGGTCTATAGTCATCCAAGGAAAGTGGATTATCAATCTTAGGAATCAAGGTCAAGAAAGAGGCCGTAACCGCCTTAGGCAAGATAGCAAAGGAATGAAATTCATTAACGAAGTCCAACACCTCAGATTTCAAGAAATCCCAACCAACCTTGTAAAATTTCATAGTAAAACCATCTGGGCCCGGACTCTTGTCATCGACACAACTCCAAATGACCTCCTTGACTTCCTCCTCAGAGAAAGGAGCCTCCAAGGATAAGGAAGCCTCACACGAGAGAGAATTGAACGAAATCCCATCCAACAAAGGGCGCGAGACCATATCTTCCGAAAACCTCTTCTTAAAATGAGAACGGATTTCTTCTTTAACCAACTCAACTTTATCGATCCAACCCAGAGAGGTATTTAAACCCATAATAGCATTTCTTCTAAGACGGAAATTGATGGATTTATGAAAAAATTTAGAATTCGCATCTCCTTCCGCGAGCCACAAACACCTAGCCTTTTGACGAAGGACACTCTCCTTGAACCTTAAAGAATTCCACACTCTAGAAGAAGCCAACATGGTGAGGTGTATGTCAAGTTATTATACATTTTCTTATTTTCTTTAGGGAGATTCTTTAAAGAGTATTATCTAAGTACTTGATAAAATGCTTAAAAAGTATGTGCTGAAAACTCCTTATGAGCTTAGAATGGATAGAAATCCAAACTTAAAATATTTTTTATGTGTTGTTGTAAAGTAAAAGTTATACCTTATTAAATTTTAATAAAATAAAATTGATATGAATATTGTAAACGTATTATATCTAAGATATAATATGGGCTCTAAAAGTTGTAAATTTATTTTCATTCTCAAACTATGTAACTTTTTAAGGCTACCCAAAAAAATGTATTTAAGGATGACTTAGTTATTGAAGTTTATATGCAAGACAAATTACTCTTAAATAAGATTGTTCTTTAATTTTTATACTAGTTGTTTATCTCCCCACAAAAATTGTGGTTCTAGTTATTAAAAACAATGATATTATTTTGCAAAGTGATTAAGTAGATTCACCACAGATGATGAATAAAAATATAAAGATATTTCATGGCTCATTTTGTTACCTAACCAATTGAGTTGCTAAACTAGTTCAATTGAGGTGATATTAGAGAATACATAAATCGTCAATACCAAATAATTATGTTGTGTATCTTAAAGGGTGTGTGTTTGATATCCCTATTATAACATCCCACATTCACCTATGTTAAGTGTATTGAGAACCAAAGATGTGTGGAATTAGAAGATTGAGGAGTAAGATAGACATTTTACCCTAAAAGAATATTTTAGTCTATTAAAAAATGTTTATGGAAATTCGAGTCAAGTCAATGCTAAATAGGATTTAAAGAAAGATGTCTTATACCTTTAGCTGTAATTAGAAATCTATGATGGATTAGGGATTAATTACTTGAGTGGAGGTACGTATTATGTAACTTCGTGTCATTAAGAAGAACATTTTGGTAATTTCATGATATAACATGTCACCTAAAGATAAACCAAGATTTATTGAAGTTTAGGAAAGATAATTAAGTCACTAAGTTACTATTAAGATGAAAAGGTATTTTAGAAATTTGGTTTTTAGATGAAGGGTGTAATAGATACTTCACATTCTTTTAATGAGTGACAATACAGTCTTTTTCTAGAATCATATAGAAGTAAGGTTTTGGAAGAAATCATATTTATTCTTCTTTTCTTCTTCATTATCATCCTTCCACCACTTGGAATAGAGAGCGAAAACATGGAAGATGAGCTTGTATGTGAGCTTCCTTATCTTGCATGCAATGTTTATCACCATAATCATAATATCGTATATAAATCAATGACGAATTAGGAGATCAAACATGGAAGGAGTGTTGTTCTTTTTAGATTGGTTACATTATGCAAAACAATATGATGTGTACAAGATGCTTTGGCAAAGAAAGGACACATGGGACATAATGTTCCACTAGGTGTGGCATATCTAGCTCCTACTGTAGTTCAAGCTTTGGCGCATTTTTTTTGTGATTTCTGAGTGTGCTTCTGGATTTGTGTGTGATTGATTTGTTGTTATCTTTCAGCAATCTAATTAGTTAGATTTGTTTGATAATTTAATAAGATCAAATTTAAATTATGAAGATTTAAATTTGAATTCAAATCAAATCAAATCTTTTAGTGGAGATGTTTTGAAAAAAAATTCTTAACCAAATCTCCACCATATCTGGTGATTAAAATTTAAACGCCCATTGGAGAAAAGCCCAACTATATATTGCAATTTAAAAAGACTCATTCTAACATTGAACACAACGAGCTTGATTAATGATTCTCTGTGTTAGGGTTTTATTTGAGTCATTTATTTGTGTTGCTTATACACCATGCTAGTGCCTAGATTCAGATCATAAGGCATAATGTTGGTTTGTTTAGTTGAGTTGTAATTCAATATTCTTTAAGTTGTTTAATAAAGTTGATCATCAGGGTTAGTTATTGAGAGAAAGTGAGAAGGGTTATCATATTTAGGGGGAGTACTAAATAGAAAGTCATTGGCTAGTATTAGGAAGAGGTTGTGAATAAGGTGTGTTCATGTAAGACTAAGTGTACTAATACTATTAATAGTAAATTTCCTTTCTTGGGTTGAATGCCCTCCAGACGTAGGTGATATTGTACCGAAATGGGTTACCAAATCTATTGTGTTATTTATTGCTTTTATGATTCATCATCTTGTATAAGTTAATTTGTATTAACTTCGTTATACACATTGTGTCAAACATTGTGTCCAACATATGTCCTCAAGAATTAAATTTCAATTGGCATCAGAGCAGGCACCCTGTTATGTTTTGGTGAAGCTTCGGGGAAGATAAATTTTGTTCAGATGGACAACACTAAAGATAGAGGATTGGTCAATAGACCACCTATATTGGATGGCACCAACTATGATTATTGGAAAGCTAAAATGATTATCTTTCTTAAATTCATGAATAAAAAAACATGGAAGGATGTGGTAAAAGGTTGGAAACACCCTGTGATTATTTCTCAAGATGGTACATTAAGCTTAAATCTAGAAGGTGAGTTGACTAATGTAGAAGATAATGAAGCTCTTGGAAACTCCAAAGCTTTGAAAGATATTTTCAATGGTTTGGACAACAACATGTTTATGTTAATCAACACATGTATTGAAGCCAAATATGCTTAGGAGATTCTCAAAACTGCTTATAAAGGCACATCCAAGGTTAGAATGTCAAGATGAAACGCCTCACTACAAAGTTTGAGAATATGAGAATTAATGAAGATGAATCTATATCTGACTTCAACATCAGACTATGTGACGTTGCCAACAATTCTTTTGCATTATAAGAGAAAATATCAAAAGAAAAGCTGGCCAGAAAAATACTAAAATCTCTTCCTAATAAGTGTGATTTGAAGGTTACAACTATTGATGAAACACAAGACCTAAGTAGCACCAAAGAAGATGAACTCATTGGTTCCTTACAAACATTTGAGATGACTTAAGTGATAGGTCTAAAAAAAGAACAAAAGTATAGCCTTTGCGTCCAACGCTGAAGAGGATGAAGATCAAGGTAAAGAAATTTTATCAGAGGCTATTCTCTTATTGGTAGAGAGTTTAACAGATCCTTGAAGAAATGGGACAAAAAATGGAGGAAAAATGTCTCAGACAAGGTGTCGGACATTAGTCCCCCGAACAAGAGCAAGGATGTAGACAAACGTAACAGAGCTAAAAAAGCACGATGTTATGAATGTGAAGGGTTTGGTCACATTAAATCTGAATGTCCCATTTTTCTAAAGAAACAAAAAAAAAGGTATTGACAATCACTTGGTGTGATTCTGATGATGAAAGTGAAGGAGAAATAACCAATAAGGTGATGGCCTTCATTGGAAAATATGACTCTTCTAGTGAGTTCAATGATGAAGATATCTCAGAAGAAGAGTTAGTTGAAACATATAGACAGATTCTCACTCAGTGAACAGAATATTGCTTAAGATCAGAGAAACAAAAGAAGACATTACGTGCCCTAATTATGGAAAAAGAGAAGCTTGGTTCAACCATTGCAGGTCTGAAATACGAAGTCACATTATTAAAGTCCAAATTTGACAATATGACAAAATATGTATGTAAGTGTCATACCCCAAATTTGTCCTACCCTCTCATTTTTTCTTATACCAAGCATATGTGTTGCTTCATGATCGCTCTCAATATAATTGTCTGGCCTTTAGCCTTGATCCTCCGAAATTCAGGTTATGGACATTTTGTTGGTGATTTTTGTCTCTTGCAAGGTGTGGAATTCATATGGAGATATAAAAAAGATATGTCCTCATTATCATGGGTAATTAGTCAAGACTTGGTTAATTAACATCAAATTGATTTCATGATTTGATGCTATGATTAGAAGTTATTTTCTCAATCCATGCCTAAGGTTGTTTCAAGTTTCAAGACCAATCTATGATAAGCTTTGATAAATCAAGTCATGTGATCCAAGTCCATTTGCAAGCCAATGCATAAGCAAGATCAAGTCCTATGATTAACTCACGCAGTATTTGGGTTATTTTTTCAAGCCACGCCATGAGTTTGTGGCTAATCAAATGTTATTTCAAATTAGTGCAAGATGTGACCGATTAACTTTCAAGCCGTGTTTTGAATTTATGTTTGAATTTATCTTCAAGGATATGATTGGAATTCTTCTTAAGCCATGTTACAAGTTTCAAGCCCTGATTATATTATGACCAAGGGTGAGCCAAGCTGATGGAGTTGGTTGTTTATTTTCCAAGTCATGAAATACTTATGGACAGGTCACGAAATACTTATTTTCCAATGTTCCAAAAGTACCAACATCATACCATAATTCATCCTACAGTTCCTAAGTTTCAACATAAGCAATATCACACTACAAAGTTTGGAATTACAAATTCAATTGAGTTCAAATGTTACATTTTCTACGTGAATTCAAACTTGGTCACAAGAATGATACAAATGGCCCTACAAAATTACAAAGCCTAGGACTAAAACGTGAAATTGTATGCTTCAATCCTGCACCAAAGCATCAAACGACAACCTGCTACTCCAAGACAAAAGGCTTCACAGAGCAGCTGCCATACCAACAACGACAACTCACTGCGCAAAACCAACAACAACATCAGAACCTGCAATTGAAAGTAACCACTCAATCAATACAAGACAAGAATTTCGTACTAATAAACTTAATGGAGAAGTTTGAATTGTTTTAAAAAGGGAGGAAATTAAGAACAGAAAAGGGGGGAGGGGGGACATAACAAAGAATTCTGAAAAATAGAGGAAAAAAAATTAACACACAAACCTTTGAACCAACATTCGTAAACCACGATCTTTGCTCGTCCCAAACACACAGCCACATCGTCTTCTAATTTTCCCAATAAACCACAACCTTCACATCACCACTGCCGTGAACCTTCAACAATGTTAACCTCAATCCAACAACCCAGACAGTACCCACTCAACAACATCAAATGCCTCACCATTCGCCGTGAATCACCACTTTCAGCCGCTCACTCTAGAAATCCACATCAACAATAACAGAGGAAAAAAGATGCCGCCGTGAGCTTATGAGAGGTTGAGAGAACCTGAGAGGGAAACAGAGGAGAGAACGAAAAAATTCAGAACAAGAAAAAAACTCTTTAGGAGAGAAAACAAAAAACCATCACCTGCTAAAATCTCAGAACTTTATCTTCCCCCCGCAACAACTTCATCGATCTCCTTCCGCACACCAGACAAGCCCTGATACGATAACTCGCGGCCACGCCCCATAACCAATCGTCGCGCCGTCGTGATTGAGAAAGAGGAGAGTTAAAGAGTTTTACTATCGCCGGAAAAGCTTCAGGACGGATTCGTTCCGATTTAGGTACTATCAGTCTCTTTTGAGCTCTCTATTGTTTGATCTAAACTTTTCATTGTATTTCGTATCCCTTTTGCAATTTGTTTGTATAGTTAGGGTTTGTTGAGGAATATGGTCGTTTTGAGAGTTTGAAGAGGTTTTGTGAGAAATCGATTCCAGATTTGAGTAGAGGGTGGAAAATAATGTAGGGTTTGTGTTGTTCGTTTGTTGTTTGGTGGTGGTGTCGCTAGAGAAGACGGTGGCGGCCAACGCTCGCCGCCGCTTCTCCGGCCCTTATCTTAGGTTTCCGGTGAGATTAGTTTGTGCGAGAGAGAGAGTGAGAGATAATGTTCAGAGAGGGAGAGTTGGAGACAATGAGAGAAGTATATTGTTACTGCTTACATCGTTTTTTATTTTTCCTTCATTATGCCTTGCCTTTGATAATTGGTTGTTGTTGTGGCTCGTTAGGATCGTGAAACGTGTATCCATCGTAGACACTTGTCCATAGATAAATCACCCAGTCTTTATTCTCACGTGCGGCCGTCTATGACGGTACCATGCTCCCTGCGTTTAAGGCCTTGGATCAAGAGTCAAAGGATTGACTCTGGTTGATCAACGCTCAGGATTCAGTCACTGAACTTTCAGATGAGTTGACTGAAGTCTATGGTAGACTCTCTTACCCAGCGAAATGGGCTTTTGACTTGGGCTTGGGACTAATTTTCTAAACGCACCCCCAACTTGCTTGCTGTTCCGGGCCCATTGTTTTTTCTTTTTAGTTTCTTTTCTATTCACTTAATGTATTTAAAAAAATCTAAAAAACTATTAACTATTTTTTTTTTAATCTTTAAAATCTATTTATTGAATTATTTCTATTAATTTTATTAAAATTACTTATTAAATATTAACTAATTATTTTAATGATTAGTTTTTTTATTAAACACTTGATTTTAATTTAATTAATCTTATTAATTCAATTTCCTTAATCCTAAAATCCAAAATACTTTTAATTAATTTCTAAAATCCTTTTCAATAATCAAATTTTAATTAATTTTATTAAATTATTTTATTTCATACTAACTAACTTTAATAGTTAATTTTATTAAATATTTTAGTTTAATTTAATTAATTGCTAGAACTTTCTTTTTCTTTAAAAAATTCCTAATACAATTAATTTAAAATTTCCCTCCTTAGTTTAACTTTAAAATTAGGTTGCTAACTAAACTAACATGCTTGATTATTTATTCCCCCATTTTATTTATGTTTGTTATGTGTGGTGCATGATGTTTACCTTGTGGATTTTCTTATGCCTTGATTATATGTATGTTATTCATATTGCACTTGTCCAAACCAAAAATCTTTTCCAAACTAATACTTTGACTCAATGTCAAGCCATTTTCATACCTTGTAAGTCGATCGTTTTCACGATCGCAATCGACCTCACAATGCCTCCTCTTGGGCCTTATGCAACAATTACCCATTCTATTTTGATTTGTATGCATGTATGTGATTGGAATATTTTAATCGTGGCTTAATTAACTCCATAAGATTAAAATCACCCTTTTTATAAGAACAAAAGCAAACTTGATCCAACGTCAAGTATTTTCCAAATAAACTTAATTAACTCGATCTCAAGCATTTTTACTTGGTCCACATATCAAGCATTTCCAACCTTCACTTTAAACCATAAGACATCCTTATTTCTTAATCTTCTCATAAATCAAAACCTCGATCCAACGTCGAGTACTTTTCTCAAATCAAATCAACATACGTAATAATACTTAAACATTTTCATAAAGGTGAAAAAGAGGGGGACTAAGTCTTTGGTCTTTCTCTTCAATTGCTTGGGTGCGAGTTTTCTTACTCGTGTGTGGGCAATTGACGCCTTTAAAATACATATAATCCGATAAGACTCGAACTCCTTTTCTTAATCAATCATTAATACATTTAATCATACTTAAGGATCATTTATTAAAAGGTGATGTGAGGGGGATCAAGTCTTTGGTCTTTCTCCTCAATTGTTTAGGTGCGAGTTCTCTTACTCGTGTGTGGACAATTGACGCCTTTAAAACTCACGAACTCGACAAACATTCAAACCTTTGCAAAATCAAATTATCAAAACACTTAATCATATATTTAAACAATTTCCTAAAAGGTGATGTGAGGGGGATCAAGTCTTTGGTCTTTCTCCTCAATTGTTTAGGTGTGAGTTCTCTTACTCGTGTGTGAACAATTGACACTTCTAAAAGATGTAAACCGTAATTCGTCGATGGCTTGTGTGCAAGTTTTCTTACTCGTGTATGAGCCATCGTAAGTCATTGCTTGGGTGCGAGTTCTCTTACTCGTGTGTGAGCAATTGTCCCCTCTAAAACGTCTAATACGACCAAATTTATCCTTTCCTCGCCTCCGTGCGACCGAAACCCTAAAACACGTCCAAATTCAACTCTTTTTTCTCAATCAAATCTTAACATACTTAATTCATACTCAAACAACTTTCACAAAAAGAACATTGTTTAAACCATTCTTCCGCGCATATGAACTAGTGCTTCAGCCTCCCATGACGAGCCGACAAGCCTATGTTTAGCAGTTAGAATGCGAATTAAACACTCGTTCGCTTAAAAAACACAAACCTACTGTAGTCCCGCGAACTACGAATGCTCTGACTTTCCCATTGCACGAGGGAATACGTAGGCCCAAGGATTTTAATCTTCGCCGAGCACAATAATAAAAAACCACCCATTTTCCCTTTAAAAAGCAAACCCTTAAGAAGAAAACAAACCAAGCTAACATTTCTCCCGAATCGAATCAAGAGGTTCCTGTTGAATACAACGGACGTAGAGGGTGCTAACACCTTCCCTTTGCGTAACCACTCCCGAACCCGAATTTGGTTGCGATGACTAGTTTCTTATCCCTTTCAAAGGTTTTATCGATATTTTCCTATTCCTTCCTTGGAATGAATAAAATTCGGTGGCGACTCTGTTTCGAACAGTTTTTTCCGCGTCCATCGCGAGGATCGTATTTTTCGAGGTACGACAGATGGCGACTCTGTTGGGGATTTGCATTGCCCTATGCTAGAGAGAGTCAAGCCTAACTTGACTCGATTTGTGAGTGTTAGATCCGCTTATTTGTTTATCTTCTCTTGTTTGTTTGCTTGCTTGTCTGATTATCTGTTATCTACTTGCTTGCTTATTTTTATTATATCCTATTATTATCTCTTACGACACTGTGGGGATCCTCTGATCATTGGTGTTTTGTGAGACGGCTCTACACCCGAGTTTGAGTATAACCCTAGAATTGAATTGGTGGTTGTGTAGCGGAGGCTTGCGTGGTTTCTTCCGCGTGAGTCAAAGCAAAGACCCCCTTGGAGTAGGTTCCCTTGGAGATATTATTGTTGTGGTGAAACTTTGCCATGGCGGTAATGTTTTCGAGCCTGAATTGTCGATCCCAAGGACCATTAACCCGTTTATCCATGGTGGTTGGTAGTGTTAATTCTATGTGAGTTAATGTGAACGCCTCAATCAGATGAGATCCCTCGAACGTATTACTTCCTGACAGTAATATTTTCGACCTCGATCTAAGATTCTGAGAACTCTAAACCCGTGTGTTGATGGTTGTGTAGTAGGCGCCTCCGAGGAGTCTTTCTCGTGGGGAAGAAACGAAGACCTCACCTAGACGAGATCCTTTCAAGGATATCATCGTCTAATGTTCCTTCGTCATGGCTATAATGTCTTTGAAAGGTATCCACAACTCTAGGCACCTACCCTTTTAGAGCCTACCTGTGGGGGATTCGATGATCAGAGATATCCTGTGTGTAACTCCTTCCTCAGAATTAGATGTTGTTTTGATCCTGGAACCGTGCATAAGCATTGCATACTCATCAGCATTGTATATCATTTTCCTAAACCACAAACTCAATCAGCCTTTGTCCATAACCCGCAGTTGATTTCCCGACACTCGTATCCAAGTTGAAGCCGCTTTTGGAAGAATCATGAACTCAGGAGAGCAGAATCAGTTCGCGTCAAGAGCAGATGTTGACTTGATGAAGAACCAGCTAGACCAACTTGTGGAAGCTATGGCAAGGAAAGAGGATAACATTCAAAGGCCTACAGTCATTAAGAACGTCATTCTGCCTCAAGTGAATAATCTTGCCCAATTTCAGCCTGTGCGGATTCCTGTTGGGGACCAGGTTATACAAGAATGTCATACTATTCAAGATGAACATGCCTCGTCTCATGATGCAATTGAGTACCATAGCTTTGCATTCACTACACCGAATTCCCGAGGGACAAGCCTGGTGGTGAATACTGAACGACCTCAAGATGTTGAGTTTGCTGAAAGATGTCGTGTGTTGGAAGAGAAGCTTGAAACCATGAAGGGGCGTAATGCTTTTAATCTGAATGCTTTGAACATGTGTTTGGTACCTGGACTTGTGATACCTCCAAAGTTCAAGATGCCAAAATTTGAGAAATATAAAGGAGATAGTTGTCCAAAGCAGCATTAGGTAAGGTTTTGCAGAAAGATGACCTCCAATGCTCTCAATGATAAACTTATGATCCACTGTTTCCAAGACAGTCTGAGTGGGGCATCACTGAGTTGGTACATGCAGCTAGAGAGTAGCCACATCCAATCATGGTTAGATCTAGTCGGTGCATTTGTGAAGCAATACCAATATAATCTTGACATGGCTCCCAACCGCATACAGTTGCAAGGCTTATCTCAAGAGGAGAACGAATCCTTCAGAGGGTATGCTCAGAGATGGAGAGAGGTAGCCGCTCGCGTTCAACCACCACTTTTAGATATAGAATTGGTTGACCTGTTCATAGGTTCTTTGCAAGGCCCATACCTAGAAAAAATGATGAGCAATGAGACATCAAACTTCTCTGACTTGGTTTTAGTAGGAGAACGCATTGAGAGTCATATCAAGAGTGGAAAGATCCTATACGCCTCGAGTATCCATGCTAGTGAGACTGGATCCATTGTCAGTTCTCAAGAGGAAGAGGAGGATGAAATCAATGCAACCTGGGACACTTTACAAGCTCCGTCTCTGGATCCTTCTCCTCAATACCCAAGCATCTCAAATGTTCAAAGTCAGCAATCCCATGGTCAATATACTCCTGACAATAGAGGTTCCCCTCGTCAATAACAGATTGCACAACAATACTCTTCACAACCCCGACGCTACTATAATCAAAGACCAAAAAGGCATTTTGATCATTTGCCAGTGCCATTCAGTCATATATTGCCACGTTTGATTAGTAGTGGGTTAATAGTGCCAAAGGGCTTGGATCCTGTTATTCCTCCATACCCACCAGGCTTTGACGTGAATGCACGATGTGGATACTATGCTGGTGCCATGGGGCATTCAACTGAGGATTGCAAACAACTCAAAAACAAGATCCAAGATCTGATTGAGTCCAACCTAATCTCATTTATGCCTCGAGGTCTTCAAATCAATGTCAATCCTTCACTTGATCAGGTGGGTCCATCCGCCCATGTTATGGAAGAAGTTATTGAGAGTAGGTGTGAAGAAGGCTATCATAGTGGTCTCGATGAACAAGAATGCTAGTCCAACAGTGGGTCAAGAAAGAAAAGCCCAGTCCCCAATGCTGGCAATTTTTAGATCATGTCATTTCTCTGCATTTGTAGTTTCTTTATGTTATGCGCTATTTGCTTTTAGACATTGTTGTTTATTAATGGTAATATTAATGAAGTGATCATGCATTTTTTGAACTAATCACGTCGCATTCGCTCACATTTTCTTCACTTATAAAAAAAAACAAAAAAAATGATCATTTGTATACCTCTTATTCACTTTCTTTACCAAATTGTTGTTTAGCAAAGATTTGAGGGAGGAAGACGAAAACGAGATACCCATAATTGCTGATGGTGTGCTTTTGGATAGAATCCTGCCAAGGATGTACAGGCATTGTTTCAAATCCCCAAACACTGGAGAGATAAGGAGTTAGTCCCTAGTTAACCACTTTGAGCCTAGAAGTAGAAGTTTCCTTCGGATTTCCAAAACCTTACACTCAACCCGGGGCAGGGTAGTGTTCAGTTAACCTAATTACACACTAGAATCATCCAGAAGTTATGATGGTTGTTCTTCAATGACTACTGACTTGGCAGTCACAAGCCTTACTCAAAAAAAAAAAAAAGGAGCCCGCTAAGTCAAGCACCTTAAAAAGGAGACTTAGGCAAAAATTAGGGCAATCCCGATGGACTCGTAAAACAAAATCAGTCCAGGCAGAAGTTAGGGATCGAAATAAAAATCAAAAGCAAAAGAGCAATGCAAGATTCAGTGACCACCATATCAAAAATCAAAAGGTCACTGACGTCTGTCAAAAACAAAATAAGATGACTGCCATCTCAAGCGAATCTTGAACCTTCATCTTCATTCTTACACCGTCAAAATCTGAGTACGTGTGTCGATTTAACTGAACGTATGGCTGAAGATCATCACGAAGAAGGGATGGGTACAAATCAAAATTTGAGCCTTATATCCTTTGTTTCTATAACCGTGAACCAGACCACGTTACAACCCTCAAAAGACCTAATTGAGGCAGAGTTTATTCTGAAAGCATACTACAGCAAGGTTGCGTAAACTGACTCCTACATATTTGCTAATCTTCTAAGTTGGTGTCATATTCTTGCTATATCTGTCACACACCAGTAAATCAGCACCGCGTTTGGACTAATGGTTCACTCGTCACACACTTTCACACCATTCCAATAAATGATTTTTCAAAATGTGCATGAATGTCGCATTAAAATTACCATTTCTGAATGAACAATTTTAACTGTAAATCAGCATTTGATATTTTAGAAATTCCAATAAAGTGCAATCAGAGAGAAACTTGAGTGTTTGTCGGTACTGACCTGAATCGAGACCTTCTCACAACCTTGTGAATCTGGGGCAAGTCCTTCAAAGCAATACTTAGTGAATCTGAGGCAAGTCTTTCAAAAGCCAAGACTGGGGCAGACCACTGCAAAATCCAGACACAGGGGCATAACACTGATTCAGACACTGGGTCAGACCATCTCAATACCCTCCAGACAGGGGCAGATTCCCTTCATACATTCAAGTTGGTCAAGTTGGCCATGTCATGCACTAAGTGACCTGTTGAGTTCAACAAGTGTTAAAAGCCTTGGGGCAGAGCAAATGCACAATCAGACTACCTTGGTTATGTCGCTACGCTCATACAATTAACATGCATCGGTTATGTCGCTGCGCTCATACAAGCCATCAGGGCATATCAGCTGGAAGTGAGGTTCTCTCATGAACCAAGCACGCAATTTCTGCAAAGGATCAAACTTGGGGCACCAAGAGCATCCACAGTTGTCCTCTGATAATGGCACTATCAGATACTAAGTGTCGGGAAATCAAATCGCTCACACCATAAAGTCCAACCCTGCTTGGCACCCCCAAAAGTCCAACCCTGCTTGGCACCTCCTAAAATCCAATTCATATTGGCAACCACCAAAAGTCCACCCTGCTGGCATCTTCATAAAACCAATAACCTGCTTGCATCCACATATGCATCGCATCCAACATACGCATACCATATGCATACATATCATAACCTATTTCCCTCCTCAACCCCCGCGTTGATATATTTTGATTTGTTCTTGACCTCTGAGTCATTGTTGTCATTTCCTTTCTCGACCTCCGAGTCGTTATTTACCTTTCTTTCAACCCCCGAGTTGATGATATTTTGTCTTTATTTTCTCGACCCCCGAGTCGATATTGCCTTAGTTTCTCGACCCCCGAGTCGATATCATTATTACATCTTCAACCCCCGAGTTGACATCTTATTGCTTGTACTGACCCCCGAGTCATTGTTATCTTTATCTTCTTCGACCCCCGAGTCGATATTGTCTTTATTTCCTCGACCCCCAAGTCGATATTGCCTTTATCTCTGCCCTCGACCCCCGAGTCGATATTTGCTTTTACCTTCAACCCCCGAGTTGATATTTTGTTATTTCCTTCAACCCCCGAGTTGATAGATTACCTTGCCTTTATTTTCTCGACCCCCGAGTCGATATTGTCTTTATTTCCTCGACCCCCGAGTCGATATTACCTTTACCTTTCTTTCAACCCCCGAGTTGACGACAGTTTATCTTAATGTTTCTCGACCCCCGAGTCGATATTGTATTTCCTTTTCTCAACCCCCAAGTTGATATGCCAGTATTCCCAGTGAGTCTTTCACCTTGCTCCATCTAATCCCTATTGATCCTTCTTTGGAAACCAGAGATGAAGCCTTGCTCATTTGCATTCCCATATGCATTTCATAAAAAAACAAGTTCATTTGCATTCCTGTATGCATGGTATATCCATCCCCAACATAGCATAACAGGATCCAGGATCAGTTCGCAAGCACCTTGGCCAGTCCTCCATCAAAGTCGGCAGTATTCTTTAAAAGAGAAGTTGATACCCCGCACGTACTCAAAGAATTCTATTCCCCAGCAAGTCATTCTCCAACCATGCAGTTGATAATGACAATCCACAGCAGCTGTTGCTATTTTTACTCCCCAAGCAGAGGATATCCTAGAAAGTTCTTGTGAGTTTTTCCCTGCAAGACCAGCACATTTCCTCCGACGGGAATCTTGCTCAACTACCTCCCGGCAAATTTACTTCAGAGATACTGTTTTGGTATCATCGAGGAACCTTAACAGATAAGGAACTGCTTCGACGACCCAAAGAATCCTCTTCCTTTTCAAACATATAACTTTGGTATCATCGAGGAACCTTAATAGATAAGGGACTGCTTCGACCACCCAAAGGATCTCAAGTTATGTTGTTCAGTTTGAACCCCGCTACTTCATTCTGTCAACTCTTACTCTACAACACTTTGCCTTTTGTGAGACAAATTTTGGGGCATTCTTATATCTAATTGACTTCTACCCTTAGAATGAACGCCGTAGTCGTTCACTCTCTCAATTTAAGCCAATTAGATAGGGGCATCTGTCATACCCCAAATTTGTCCTACCCTCTCATTTTTTCTTATACCAAGCATATGTGTTGCTTCATGATCGCTCTCAAGATAATCGTCTGGCCTTTAGCCTTGATCCTCTGAAATTCAGGTTATGGACATTTTGTTGGTGATTTTTGTCTCTTGCAAGGTGTGAAATTCATATGGAGATATAAAAAAGATATGTCCTCATTATCATGGGTAATTAGTCAAGACTTAGTTAATCAACATCAAATTGATTTCATGATTTGATGCTATGATTAGAAGTTATTTTCTTAATCCATGCCTAAGGTTGTTTCAAGTTTCAAGACCAATCTATGATAAGCTTTGATAAATCAAGTCATGTGATCCAAGTCCATTTGCAAGCCAATGCATAAGCAAGATCAAGTCCTATGATTAACTCACGCAGTATTTGGGTTATTTTTTCAAGCCACGCCATGAGTTTGTGGCTAATCAAATGTTATTTCAAATTAGTACAAGATGTGACCGATTAACTTTCAAGCCGTGTTTTGAATTTATGTTTGAATTTATCTTCAAGGATATGATTGGAATTCTTCTTAAGCCATGTTACAAGTTTCAAGCCCTGATTATATTATGACCAAGGGTGAGCCAAGCTGATGGAGTTGGTTGTTTATTTTCCAAGTCATGAAATACTTATGGACAAGTCACAAAATACTTATTTTCCAATGTTCCAAAAGTACCAACATCATACCATAATTCATCCTACAGTTCCTAAGTTTCAACATAAGCAATATCACACTACAAAGTTTGGAATTACAAATTCAATTGAGTTCAAATGTTACATTTTCTACGTGAATTCAAACTTGGTCACAAGAATGATACAAATGGCCCTATAAAATTACAAAGCCTAGGACTAAAAGGTGAAATTGTACGCTTCAATCCTGCACCAAAGCATCAAACGACAGCCTGCTACTCCAAGACAAAAGCCTTCACAGAGCAGCTTCCATACCAACAACGACAACTCACTGCGCAAAACCAACAACAACATCAGAACCTGCAATTGAAAGTAACCACTCAATCAATACAAGACAAGAATTTCGTACTGATAAACTTAATGGAGAAGTTTGAATTGTTTTTAAAAGGGAGGAAATTAAGAACATGAAGGGGGGGAACATAACAAAGAATTCTGAAAAATAGAGGAAAAAAAATTAACACACAAACCTATGAACCAACATTCGTAAACCACGATCTTTGCTCTTCCCAAACACACAGCCACATCGTCTTCTAATTTTCCCAATAAACCACAACCTTCACATCACCACTGCCGTGAACCGTCAACAACGTTAACCTCAATCCAACAACCCAGACAATACCCACTCAACAACATCGAATGCCTCACCATCCGCCGTGAATCACCACTTTCAGCCGCTCACTCTAGAAATCCACATCAACAATAACAGAAGAAAAAAGATGTCGTCGTGAGCTTATGAGAGGTTGAGAGAACCTGAGAGGGAAACGGAGGAGAGAACGAAAAAATTCAGAACAAGAAAAAAACTCTTTAGGAGAGAAAACAAAAAACCATCACCTGCTAAAATCTCAGAACTTTATCTTCCCCCCGCAACAACTTCATCGATCTCCTTCCGCACACCAGACAAGCCCTGATACGACAACTCGCGGCCACGCCCCATAACCAATCGTCGCGCCGTCGTGATTGAGAAAGAGGAGAGTTAAAGAGTTTTACTATAGCCGGAAAAGCTTCAGGACAGATTCGTTCCGATTTAGGTACTATCAGTCTCTTTTGAGCTCTCTATTGTTTAATCTGAACTTTTCATTGTATTTCGTATCCCTTTTGCAATTTGTTTGTAGAGTTAGGGTTTGTTTAGGAATAGGGTCATTTTAAGAGTTTGAAGAGGTTTTGTGAGAAATCGATTCCAGATTCGAGTAAAGGGTGGAAAATAATGTAGGGTTTGTGTTGTTCGTTTGTGGTTTGGTGGTGGTGTCACCGGAGAAGACGGTGGCGGCCGCCGCTCGCCGCCGCTTCTCCGGCCCTTATCTTAGGTTTTCGGTGAGGTTAGTTTGTGCGAGAGAGAGATAATGTTCAGAGAGGGAGAGTTGGAGACAATGAGAGAAGTATATTGTTACTGCTTACATCGTTTATTAATTTTCCTTCATTATGCCTTGCCTTTGATAATTGGTTGTTGTTGTGGCTCGTTAGGATGGTGAAATGTGTATCCATCGTAGACACTTGTCCATAGATAAATCCCCCCAGTCTTTATTCTCACGCACGGCCGTCTATGACGGTACCATGCTCCCTGCGTTTAAGGCCTTGGATCAAGAGTCAAAGGATTGACTCTGGTTGATCAACGCTCAGGATTCAGTCACTGAACTTTCAGATGAGTTGACTGAAGTCTATGGTAGACTCTCTTACCCAGCGAAATGGGCTTTTGACTTGGGCTTGGGACTGATTTTCTAAACGCACCCCCAACTTGCTTGCTGTTCCGGGCCCATTGTTTTTTCTTTTTAGTTTCTTTTCTATTCACTTAATGTATTTAAAAAAATCTAAAAAACTATTAACTATTTTTTTTTTAAATCTTTAAAATCTATTTATTGAATTATTTCTATTAATTTTATTAAAATTACTTATTAAATATTAACTAATTATTTTAATGATTAGTTTTTTTTATTAAACACTTGATTTTAATTTAATTAATCTTATTAATTCAATTTCCTTAATCCTAAAATCCAAAATACTTTTAATTAATTTCTAAAATCCTTTTCAATAATCAAATTTTAATTAATTTTATTAAATTATTTTATTTCATACTAACTAACTTTAATAGTTAATTTTATTAAATATTTTAGTTTAATTTAATTAATTGCTAGAACTTTCTTTTTCTTTAAAAAATTCCTAATACAATTAATTTAGAATTTCCCTCCTTAGTTTAACTTTAAAATTAGGTTGCTAACTAAACTAACATGCTTGATTATTTATTCCCCCATTTTATTTATGCTTGTTATGTGTGGTGCATGATGTTTACCTTGTGGATTTTCTTATGCCTCGATTATATGTATGCTATTCATATTGCACTTGTCCAAACCAAAAATCTTTTTCAAACTAATACTTTGACTCAATGTCAAGCCATTTTCATACCTTGTAAGTCGATCGTTTTCACGATCGCAATCGACCTCACAATGCCTCCTCTTGGGCCTTATGCAACGATTACCCATTCTATTTTGATTTGTATGCATGTATGTGATTGGAATATTTTAATCGTGGCTTAATTAACTCCATAAGATTAAAATCACCCTTTTTATAAGAACAAAAGCAAACTTGATCCAACGTCAAGTATTTTCCAAATAAACTTAATTAACTCGATCTCAAGCATTTTTACTTGGTCCACATATCAAGTATTTCCAACCTTCACTTTAAACCATAAGACATCCTTATTTCTTAATCTTCTCATAAATCAAAACCTCGATCCAACGTCGAGTACTTTTCTCAAATCAAATCAACATACGTAATAATACTTAAACATTTTCATAAAGGTGAAAAAGAGGGGGACTAAGTCTTTGGTCTTTCTCTTCAATTGCTTGGGTGCGAGTTTCCTTACTCGTGTGTGGGCAATTGACGCCTTTAAAATACATATAATCCGATAAGACTCGAACTCCTTCTCTTAATCAATCATTAATACATTTAATCATACTTAAGGATCATTTATTAAAAGGTGATGTGAGGGGGATCAAGTCTTTGGTCTTTCTCCTCAATTGTTTAGGTGCGAGTTCTCTTACTCGTGTGTGGACAATTGACGCCTTTAAAACTCAAGAACTCGACAAACATTCAAACCTTTGCAAAATCAAATTATCAAAACACTTAATCATATATTTAAACAATTTCCTAAAAGGTGATGTGAGGGGGATCAAGTATTTGGTCTTTCTCCTCAATTGTTTAGGTGCGAGTTCTCTTACTCGTGTGTGAACAATTGACACTTCTAAAAGACGTAAACCGTAATTCGTCGATGGCTTGTGTGCAAGTTCTCTTGCTCGTGTATGAGCCATCGTCAGCCATTGCTTGGGTGCGAGTTCTCTTACTCGTGTGTGAGCAATTGTCCCCTCTAAAACGTCTAATACGACCAAATTTATCCTTTCCTCGCCTCCGTGCAACCGAAACCCTAAAACACGTCCAAATTCAACTCTTTTTTCTCAATCAAATCTTAACATACTTAATTCATACTCAAACAACTTTCACAAAAAGAACATTGTTTAAACCATTCTTCCGCGCATATGAACTAGTGCTTCAGCCTCCCATGACGAGCCGACAAGCCAATGTTTAGCAGTTAAAATGCGAATTAAACACTCGTTCGCTTAAAAAACACAAACCTACCGTAGTCCCGCGAACTACGAATGCTCTGACTTTCCCATTGTACGAGGGAATACGTAGGCCCGAGGATTTTAATCTTCGCCGAGCACGATAATAAAAAAACCACCCATTTTCCCTTTAAAAAGCAAACCCTTAAGAAGAAAACAAACCAAGCTAACATTTCTCCCGAATCGAATCAAGAGGTTCCCGTTGAATACAACGGACGTAGAGGGTGCTAACACCTTCCCTTTGCGTAACCGACTCCCGAACCCAAATTTGGTTGCGATGACCATTTTCTTATCCCTTTCAAAGGTTTTATCGATATTTTCCTATTCCTTCCTTGGAATGAATAAAATTCGGTGGCGACTCTGTTTCGAACAGTTTTTTCCGCGTCCATCGCGAGGATCGTATTTTTCGAGGTACGACAGATGGCGACTCTGCTGGGGATTTGCATTGCCCTATGCTAGAGAGAGTCAAGCCTAACTTGACTCGATTTGTGAGTGTTAGATCCGCTTGTTTGTTTATCTTCTCTTGTTTGTTTGCTTGCTTGTCTGATTATCTGTTATCTACTTGCTTGCTTATTTTTATTATATCCAATTATTATGTCTTACGACACTGTGGGGATCCTCTGATCATTGGTGTTTTGTGAGACGGCTCTACACCCGAGTCTGAGTATAACCCTAGAATTGAATTGGTGGTTGTGTAGCGGAGGCTTGCGTGGTTTCTTCCGCATGATTCAAAGCAAAGACCCCGCTTGGAGTAGGTTCCCTTGGAGATATTATTGTTGTGGTGAAACTTTGCCATGGCGGTAATGTTTTCGAGCCTGAATTGTCGATCCCAAGGACCATTAACCCGTTTATCCATGGTGGTTGGTAGTGTTAATTATATGTGAGTTAATGCGAACGCCTCAATCAGATGAGATCCCTCGAACGTATTACTTCCTGACAGTATTATTTTTGACCTCGATCTAAGATTCTGAGAACCCTAAACCCGTGTGTTGATGGTTATGTAGTAGGCGCCTCCGAGGAGTCTTTCTCGTGGGGAAGAAACGAAGACCTCACCTATACGAGATCCTTTCAAGGATATCGTCATGGCTATAATGTCTTTGAAAGGTATCCACAACTCTAGGCACCTACCCGTTTAGAGCCTACCTGTAGGGGATTCCATGATCAGAGATATCCTGTGTGTAACTCCTTCCTCAGAATCAGATGTTGTTTTGATCCTGGAACCGTGCATAAGCATTGCATACTCATCAGCATTGCATATCATTTTCCTAAACCACAAACTCAATCAGCCTTTGTCCATAACCCGCAGTTGATTTCCCGACACTCGTATCGGAGTTGAAGCCGCTTTTGGAAGAATCATGAACTCAGGAGAGCAGAATCAGTTCGCGTCAAGAGCAGATGTTGACTTGATGAAGAACCAGCTAGTCCAACTTGTGGAAGCTATGGCAAGGAAAGAGGACAACATTCAAAGGCCTACAGTCACTAAGAACGTCATTCTGCCTCAAGTGAATAATCTTGCCCAATTTCAGCCTGTGCGGATTCCTGTTGGGGACCAGGTTATACAAGAATGTCACACTATTCAAGATGAACATGCCTCATCTCATGATGCAATTGAGTACCATAGCTTTGCATTCACTACACCGAATTCCCGAGGGACAAGCCTGGTGGTGAATACTGAACGACCTCAAGATGTTGAGTTTGCTGAAAGATGTCGTGTGTTGGAAGAGAAGCTTGAAACCATGAAGGGGCGTGATCCTTTTGATCTGAATGCTTTGAACATGTGTTTGGTACCTGGACTTGTGATACCTCCAAAGTTCAAGATGCCAAAATTTAAGAAATACAAAGGAGATAGTTGTCCAAAGCAGCATTTGGTAAGGTTTTGCAGAAAGATGACCTCCAATGCTCTCAATGATAAACTTATGATCCACTGTTTCTAAGACAGTATGAGTGGGGCATCACTGAGTTGGTACATGCAACTAGAGAGTAGCCACATCCAATCATGGTTAGATCTAGCCGGTGCATTTGTGAAGCAATACCAATACAATCTTGACATGGCTCCCAACCGCATACAGTTGTAAGGCTTATCTCAAGAGGAGAACGAATCCTTCAGAGGGTATGCTCAGAGATGGAGAGAGGTAGCCGCTCGCGTTCAACCACCACTTTTAGATATAGAATTGGTTGACCTGTTCATAGGTTCTTTGCAAGGCCCATACCTAGAAAAAATGATGAGCAATGGGACATCAAACTTCTCTGACTTGGTTTTAGTAGGAGAACGCATTAAGAGTCATATCAAGAGTGGAAAGATCCTATACGCCTCGAGTATCCATGCTAGTGAGACTGGATCCATTGTCAGTTCTCAAGAGGAAGAGGAGGATGAAATCAATGCAACCTGGGACACTTTACAAGCTCCGTCTCCGGTACCTTCTCCTCAATACCCAAGCATATCAAATGTTCAAAGTCAGCAATCCCATGGTCAATATACTCCTGACAATAGAGGTTCCCCTCGTCAACAACAGATTACACAACAACACTCTTCACAACCCCGACGCTACTATAATCAAAGACCAAAAAGGCATGTTGATCATTTGCCAGTGCCATTCAGTCATATATTGCCACGTTTGATTAGTAGTGGGTTAATAGTGACAAAGGGCTTGGATCCTGTTATTCCTCCATACCCACCAGGCTTTGACGTGAATGCACGATGTGGATACCATGCTGGCGCCATGGGGCATTCAACTGAGGATTGCAAACAGCTCAAAAACAAGATCCAAGATCTGATTGAGTCCAAGCTAATCTCATTTACGCCTCGAGGTCTTCAAATCAATGTCAATCCTTCACTTGATCAGGTGGGTCCATCCGCCCATGTTATGGAAGAAGTTACTGAGAGTAGGTGTGAAGAAGGCTATCATAGTGGTCTCGATGAACAAGAATGCTAGTCGAACAGTGGGTCAAGAAAGAAAAGCCCAGTCCCCAATGCTGGCAATTTTTAGATCATGTCATTTCTCTGCATTTGTAGTTTCTTTATGTTATGCGCTATTTGCTTTTAGACATTGTTGTTTATTAATGGTAATATTAATGAAGTGATCATGCATTTTTTGAACTAATCACGTCGCATTCGCTCACATTTTCTTCACTTATAAAAAAAACAAAAAAATGATCATCTGTATACCTCTTATTCACTTTCTTTACCAAATTGTTGTTTAGCAAAGATTTGAGGGAGGATGACGAAAACGAGATACCCATAATTGTTGATGGTGTGCTTTCGGATAGAATCCTGCCAAGGATGTACAGGCATTGTTTCAAATCCCCAAACACTGGAGAGATAAGGAGTTAGTCCCTAGTTAACCACTTCGAGCCTAGAAGTAGAAGTTTCCTTCGGATTTCCAAAACCTTACACTCAACCCGGGGCAGGGTAGTGTTCAGTTAACCTGATTACACACTAGAATCATCCAGAAGTTATGATGGTTATTCTTCAATGACTACTGACTTGGCAGTCACAAGCCTTACTCAAAAAAAAAAAAAAAAGGAGCCCGCTAAGTCAAGCACCTTAAAAAGGAGACTTAGGCAAAAATTAGGGCAATCACGATGGACTCGTAAAACAAAATCAGTCCAGGCAGAAGTTAGGGATCGAAATAAAAATCAAAAGCAAAAGAGCAATGCAAGATTCAGTGACCACCATATCAAAAATCAAAAGGTCACTGACGTCTGTCAAAAACAAAATAAGTTGACTGTCATCTCAAGCGAATCTTGAACCTTCATCTTCATTCTTACACCGTCAAAATCTGAGTACGTGTGTCGATTTAACTGAACGTAAGGCTGAAGATCATCACGAAGAAGGGATGGGTACAAATCAAAATTTGAGCCTTATATCCTTTGTTTTTATAACCGTGAACCAGACCACGTTACAACCCTCAAAAGACCTAATTGAGGCGGAGTTTATTCTGAAAGCATACTACAGCAAGGTTGCGTAAACTGACTCCTACATATTTGCTAATCTTCTAAGTTGGTGTCATATTCTTGCTATATCTGTCACACACCAGTAAATCAGCACCGCGTTTGGACTAATGGTTCACTCATCACACACTTTCACACCATTCCAATAAATGATTTTTCAAAACGTGCATGAATGTCGCATTAAAATTACCATTTCTGAATGAACAATTTTAACTGTAAATCAGCATTTGATATTTTAGAAATTCTAATAAAGTGCAATCAGAGAGAAACTTGAGTGTTTGTCGGCACTAACCTGAATCGAGACCTTCTCACAACCTTGTGAATCTGGGGCAAGTCCTTCAAAGCAATACTTAGTGAATCTGAGGCAAGTCTTTCAAAAGCCAAGACTGGGGCAGACCACTGCAAAATCCAGACACAGGGGCATAACACTGATTCAGACACTGGGGCAGACCATCTCATTACCCTCCAGACAGGGGCAGATTCCCTTCATACATTCAAGTTGGTCAAGCTGGCCATGTCATGCACTAAGTGACCTGTTGAGTTCAACAAGTGTTAAAAGCCTTGGGGCAGAGCAAATGCACAATCAGACTACCTTGGTTATGTCGCTACGCTCATACAATTAACATGCATCTGTTACGTCGCTGCGCTCATGCAAGCCATCAGGGCATATCAGCTGGAAGTGAGGTTCTCTCACGAGCATCCACAGTTGTCCTCTGATAATGGCACTATCAGATACTAAGTGTCGGGAAATCAAATCGCTCACACCATAAAGTCCAACCCTTCTTGGCACCTACCTAAAGTCCAACCCTGCTTGGCACCCCCAAAAGTCCAACCCTGCTTGGCACCTCCTAAAATCCAATTCATATTGGCAACCACCAAAAGTCCACCCTGATGGCATCTTCATAAAACCAATAACCTGCTTGCATCCACATATGCATCGCATCCAACATACGCATACCATATGCATACATATCATAACCTATTTCCCTCCTCAACCCCCGCGTTGATATATTTTGATTTGTTCTTGACCTCTGAGTCAATGTTGTCATTTCCTTTCTCGACCTCCGAGTCGTTATTTACCTTTCTTTCAACCCCCGAGTTGATGATATTTTGTATTTATTTTCTCGACCCCCGAGTCGATATTGCCTTAGTTTCTCGACCCCCGAGTCAATATCATTATTACATCTTCAACCCCCGAGTTGACATCTTATTGCATATCAGTTAGAATGTTAATTAAACACTCGTTCGCTTAAAAAACACAAACCTACCGTAGTCCCGCGAACTATAAATGCTCTGACTTTCCCATTGCACGAGGGAATACGTAGGCCCGAGGATTTTAATCTTCGCCGAGCACAATAATAAAAAACCACCCATTTTCCTTATAAAAAGCAAACCCTTAAGAAGAAAACAAACCAAGCTAACATTTCTCCCGAATCGAATCAAGAGGTTCCCGTTGAATACAACGGACGTAGAGGGTGTTAACACCTTCCCTTTGCGTAACCGACTCCCGAACCCGAATTTGGTTGCGATGACCATTTTCTTATCCCTTTCAAAGGTTTTATCGATATTTTCCTATTCCTTCCTTGGAATGAATAAAATTCGGTGGTGACTCTGTTTCGAACAGTTTTTTCCGCGTCCATCGCGAGGATCGTATTTTTCGAGGTACGACAGTAAGTTGATCAATGGTTCTTATATGTGAGATAAGATCTTGGAAGTTTGGGAGAAATCCAAGAATATGAAGGCTATAGGCTTTGATTATAGTTCCATGAGGAAAAATGTTAAAATTCCCACTAAGAAGTTTGTTTCTCCTTAGAAGAAAATTGAGTTCCTGATGAAGGACCACATGTCCTAGCATCCTGTTCAACATCTTTACCCTCATAACAGAGGTGACAAAAAATCATCTTGGAGGTGTCACCACTGCGGTAGATATGGTCATATAAGACCCTTTTGCAATATACTGTATGGTTATCCTCAGTCCTATGGTTAGCCAAGGCTCAACAAAAGAAAAGGGAAGAAAACTCAAGCTAAGAAATAGTGGAAACCCGATGAAATTGTCAGTTGTCTCATTTCACATACCTCTTTCAGATTTTCATCAAGAGAAGATTGGTATTTTGATAGTGGATGTTCAAGACATATGACTGGTGAAAAAGCTATCTTGAAGAGTTAAAACCCTGTTCTAATAGCTATGTAACTTTTGGTGATTGAGCAAGAAGAAAAATTAAGGGTATAAGAAAATTGGTTTATCTAGGTCTCCCTAGCCTTGATGATATGTTGCTTGTGTTGCCAGCTGTCGCAGCGCGAAAAACAACCGGCCGGAAAGACAGAAGAGTCGCCACCGAACGTTATTTATCCCGACGCATGGAAAGGAAACGATCAAAGAAAACCTGAAGAAGGGAAAGACATGGTCATCGCAACCATAGTCTAGGTTTAGGAGTCGGTTACGCTAGAGGAAGGTATTAGCACCCCCTCGCGTCCATCGTACTCGAGGGGATTCATGCTTGTTGTTCTGACCAAAGGGTGTGAGTATATGAAGCTCCACTGCTACTAGAAAGGAATAGAACGAGAAATGGAGAAACGGGGAAAGAAAAGAAAAGGTGACTCGATAGGACATCGTCGTTCTAGGCCTACGTATTCCCTCGGGAATGGGAAAGTCAGAGTCAATGTAGTTCAAAGGACTACGGAAAAGTTGGGGAAAGGTTGCTCGCCAAGACATCGCCATCTTGTGCCTACGTATCCTCAATCGGACGAGAGAGAGGAAATCAGAGCAGTTGTAGTTCGACCTACGGGTGGCCGTGTGTGGTGTTTTTAGGTGGACAATGCTAACGTTCACGTTCTAGTAGTTTAGGTGTTGTCACTCGTTGTGTGGAGACTTACGCGTTTACCTGTTTGCGGTAGAACGGAAATAGCGTATCCTTACGATTAGAGGGAGTGAGATGAGAAAAGAATCCCGAAGGGAGACAATTGATTTATTTATGTCTTTTAGAAGAAGTGTTTTGATTTTCTTTGTTTGCTGTTGATTAGTAATTCGGGGGTGTTTTTATCGTATCCACAGGGATTGTGTGATATTTTGATGCTTGTCGTTCAATAGTCGAAACATTTTAAGTAAGGGGTTTTCAAATTGTTCTTGGTTTTGTAACATCAATTTTGGTAGCAAAGAAGTAAACGATAACAAAGATGTTGTAAGTTTTATAAAAGCATGTCAAGATTAGATTTCGCTAATCCTTTTCATACATATCTGATTAATCAAGCATATGAACTTAGTTCTGACCAATACAATCGCGTATCCTCTCGAATAAGTTTATGTCTAAAGAAAATTCGTGAGTATCATTGTTTAGACCGTTAGATGATGTCTCACGCTAACAATCAAAACAACAACCGTTAAGATCAATACACAACAAATATTAAACCTCAAATCTATGTCTAGAGTTTGGTTTTTAAGAGATGAAGATATTAGGTCAAGATTTGGAAAATCTATGTCTAGAGTGATTCTAACCACAAATACATCATTAAGAACAAACAACTTCATCATATATTGATCATCAACCTTGTTCATATTCAAAAGATCAAAAGAAATACATATAAGCAAGATTAACTACCTCTAATCTTAACACAAGAGGTGTTTAGCAACACATTTTCATGGTAGCTTGGATAACAAGTTTCAAGAGGAGATGAAAGAACATCTGTGTCGAATAATTGAGAACGGATGTGACTTCAGCTTCTCTATGTGAAAATTCACTCTTGGATGATCAAAACTCAGAAAAATATGTTTTGGTGTGAAAATATCAAGTTATGATCCCAAGAAAATGTAAAAAACACTTTATAGTATACTTGGGATCTGATGCATTCGCACTGTGAATGATCCATTCGCCTAGCGAATGAAGAAAATGGCACCTTAAGTGCCTTCTGAAAGTTAAACCGCCCTTGGCTGTTATCGTGAGTTTGCAAAGTGAACAATTCATTCGCAAAGCGAACCACTCGCCAAAACATTTGCAAAGCGAATTTTGGGTCCTTCTGCCACTGCCTTACTCGCTGAGAGCTTCGCCAGAGTTCGCAAAGCGAACTTTCGCTGGGGGCTTCGTCATGGTTCACAAAGCGAACCAGCTGTTGTTTTCCTCTTTCTTTGGCAGCTTGCATCAATTCTTTGTGTCTTCTTTCTTTGATCAATTAGTGCATTTTCCTGCATAATAGCACACAAATTACAAGCACCAAAGGTATAAATATAATGCATGAAGAACAACAACAATTCACTACAAAAATCCACCATTAAGACATGAAAGTAATGAAAAATGCCAAGTATCAAATACAAATATATAGCATGTTTGACATCTAACATTTGCGATGTGTATTGTGCTAAAGACTATGACATGGGGGTGAATACTTTGCAAGGTCGCTCCCAACGAAACGTTCGCAAAGCACCCTATAAGAGTAAAGGAGATATTCACTAATCATTCCTCATGTGCTTAAAGGCTTGTGGCGCACTCCACATACAATATTTGTTAAGTGTTTTTGCTTTTCTTTTTAGAGAGAAGAGAGAGACTCAAATGATTAAAAGAAAAACTCTAAGGGAATCTCCATCCTAGAAGTTGTCATGCAATGATTGATCCTATAGTTGAAGTTAAGAAAGGGATTCTCTACCTATGTTAGCATGCTTGGATTGGAAACCTAATGTCTCTCCTACTTTGAACCTAATCCAAAATTAGATTCAAGCTAGGAATCCTAAGGGAACATGTGATCATACACAAGTAAAAATTAGATGATTCAATCACAATTCAAAGAAGTAAAGAAGAAGAAATGAGATGAAAGAGGAGTCACATAAGTGTGGACAATGTAAAATGATACAAGTGTTCATGTATGTCAACCAAGCTCAACTATTAGATAGTTGAAAGAAATATGCAAAACTATGCACTTATGCTCATGCAAATGTCCTAAGACTACACTAGAAGTAATGCCAATCAATTAACACAAGGAAATGAGTCCTAAAGGGGTGAGACCCAAGATAGGGAAGCAGCTATGTCATGTTATGTCTCATTCATGTTAATGTCCCAAGAAAGCTTTAAAAGATTCAAATCATGTACCATATCCTAACTCAAACAAATGTCATCACAATGTTCATGTAAGATACACTTTAAAAGCTCAAACATGTAAACTTGAAGGAAGAAACCACATGGGGCAGTAGCACTACACATCATAATCAATGCAAAGTGAGGTTTGGGAAGCCAAGAAATGATCATTAAAACCACACCAAATCATGTTCAAAATATTGGGCAATCCTACACAAAGATGTCACACTTAGAACACACCAACCACTTATGGCACAATAATGAACAAGCAAGCTTGAAATTGACTTGTAAATGACCTAAGTCAGAAGTTAAAACATGTATTCAATGCTTAAAAGTAACCTCAAGTGGTCACAAAGTTGTCATGGCAAAGCATTCTCAAAAGTTAGAACAATCAATGATCAATTTCAACCTTAATCATCCTCTAAAAGCATGTGAACTTTCAATCATGTAAAAGAATGAACAAAGTCATGTTAAGTGAGTACCAAACCATACAAGTCAGAAGCAAATGACCTATAATATCTCATGTTTATGCCCCACAAGCATTGAGGTGGCACACAAAGGCTCAAGCAAAAGTTGTCAAAATGGGCAAATGAGCATGTACAAGTTCACACTAAAGTTACATCAATTAGAGGCATTAAAAAGGACCTATAAAATGAGATGAGAAGGCTATACCTCATGCTATATCAAGTGTGAATCAATGATCAAAAGATCCCAAACGGATTGCATAAATGCATCATCAAAATCCAAGCACTTAGGTAAACATTGAACAAGCATCGAGTATGCATTTAGGGTTCAAGATAAGTACATAGTTCATGATCAATACTCAATATCAAAACATCACAATAGTGTACAAAATATCATCATGAATGTGTCCAAACATGTCAAGGAAAATGTCTCAAGAGAGGTCACACATAGTCATCAAGTTTACCTAATTCTAGGCATACATCAAAACACTAGCCATGAAATGAAATATTCGTGAAAAATAGTTAGAAGCCTTGAAAAATTATGGGAATTTAACCATGGTGTGATGAAGTCAGAAGCTCAATATGTCCAAAAAATAGGCTCAAGATTATGTGCACAAGATGATCAAACAATGTCACACATAGGGTAAGGTATCAATCAAAGGCCATTCAAAATTTGTCACAAAAAGGCATACAAAATGAACCAAAAAATTGTTGTAAAAATTCCAAATGAACATCAACATATCACACAATCAAGTAACTAAATGTGTACAAAAATTGGGATCCAAACAATTAAGGGAAGATCTATTTCAAACCCTAATATGTAAACTATGTCAAATTAAACACATTTATTCCTAAAATCCCAAACAATTACCAAAAAAATATTCAAAAATGAAATTAAAATTTATATAAAATTAGTTAATACCCTAAGGAACATTCATGATTTTTCTTGGAATTTTCTGATGTCTACAAGTATTTTTAATGGATCAAAATGAAATGAGCACAAAAAATAAAATGAAAAAGAATTAAAAGGCAATGGGGGTGTAGCGTTAGTAATTATCCAGTTCAAGATATCATATTGGGCCAGCCATGGGGTGGGGATAGCAGTATACGCGTAAGCCCATTCAGTTACACAAAAACCATTTTTATTATCTGATTTTATTATTAAAAAAAAAAAGGAATGGAAATATGCACGTGTTATCCATGGTGGCCTCATTAATGTGTTGGCTGTGTCTTACTGGTGGGATCAGAAGGGAATTACACGCTGGACATCTTTGTGCATGTGGATTAAGACGTACTAAATGGGCCAATGGGAATAAACACACACGCGTCGACCTTTCTTCGCCTGACAACGGGGACGCCGGAGCTAGGACTCCGGTCGTCTTCCCCGATCGAACCTCACCGGAGTTTAACCAAGACCTCACCAAAAATGAAAATTATTGACATCATTTTGCACGTAATTTCACACTAATCAAGAATATAGCCTTGGTTTTAAAAAATAAATACTCTAAGGCCATGAAATTAGGGCACGAAATCTTGACCTACATCTTGAAACTTGTTCAAATCAACACAAATAAGATACCAACATTGCCTACAATGGTGTAGGACTTCAGATGCGACTACCTACATGCCTCTAAGCCCCATTCTTGTTCTAAAATGATGCAAGAAAATCTAATATTTCTGACCTGGATATAGCTTCAAATCACGTACATAGAAACCCAAAAACTTCACTGCTCTATCTTGAAATCAACACCAAGCAAAATAAATGCTTAAACACCCTTGATTCTGATTGAAATTTCCAAGTTGATGATGGAGATTGATGAAATCGGATATGGTGATGTAGTGATTCCAGGTGATGATAGTTGCAAACAAAAGCAAGATTGAGGTGTAGGGATGAAGATTATGGAAGAATCTTGAAGAAAACTCTCCCAATGAACCAGTTTTGAAAGCTTGGAGATGAGAGAAAATGAGAGGTGATTTTGGATCTGTTTATGCTAATGTGATCTAACTAACTTGTTAAGGGTTGTTAGAAGGCTTTTATATGATGGTTAGAGTATTAATCATGGTTAGTTAAACAGTTAGAGCTTGGTTAAGAAAAATGAAAAATGAGAGTGTGGTGTGGCTTGGCACGGGTTTGGCTCATGTGTATGATGTATCATTGTTGTTATGGTGTACACTACATGATAAGGATGATATTGATTTGTGAACATTGGCTGGTGCAGTTACAAAACTTGCTGGTTAAGTTTTTACTTTCTCTTTCTCATGGCTATGTTAAGTAAATGTTGGAATATGCATGATGTGTTAAGACTTTGCATGGTTCAAAAGGGTAATGTTAAGGACATGAAGTTATGTGCATGGCAAGGGATAGTGCAAGATGCAGCATTTCATTTTGGATGAGTTATGACATGGTTGAGAACAATGACATGAGGGTGACTTTGAGGTGGTGTAACTTGGTGAATATATGACCAATTTGTGAAGTCTTGATATCAAGAGAAAGAGGACATTTGATAGAGTAAGTTTCATGTTAGAATCAAATTGAAAGAAGGTCTTGAACATAATGAAAAGTGTCCATGAAATTGGTATGACACAAACTGGTTTTTACACTTAGAAAAAATTCTAAGTCTTTCATGTTGAACAACTTTGAAACCATGATTTTGAGTGAGCATAACTTGGAGGATGTGGAACCAATTGGCATGGTTTGATATCATTAGACAGCCCTCATGGCAAAGTGAAATTCTTGTGTTGGAAAGAAGTTGAAATGAGTTTTAGATCAGCAAGATAATTGGCCATGAAGGTTGCATGATATAAGCTGCCATGACATGCTGAAATTCTAAGTCTTTTCCAAATTGAACAACTTACATGATCATGACTTTGGATGATCATAACTTTTGATCCAAAAATCCAAATGATGCATTCTTTATATGGTTGGAAAGCTTGAAATACATACTACAACTTTCATCTTTGACAAAAATTGAAATGAAGCTTTGATCATTGAGAAAAATGGACATGAAAATGGTTGCATGGCATGAAAAACTTTCCAAAAATGGAAAGTTTCTAAAACCCTAATTTGCCAAAAAGAGAAACCTTCCATAATTCTTGATTTTTCATGATTCCTTTGGCATTTGTTGATCAAATTCCATCCATTGGTCATATTTGACATGACAAACACCAAGTTGACCTCAAAAAGTCAGGAGTTGACTTTTTCACTGCTCAGTTGACTTTGTTCCCAATTTATCTGATTCTCAATCATTTGGCCAATTGAAACCTTTCTGAATGAAATTGATGGTCCATACTCCACTCATAGATACTTGAGAACATGTAGAAAGCCATGAAATTAGGTTTTGCCCAAAGAATCAGAAATAAATTGATTTTACACAAAACCCTAGTTTTGATCCCAAAAGTTATGAGATGTTGACTAATGGTCAAAACCCTAATTCCTCTGAATAACATTGAGAATCCCTTGAACCAAGATGTTTTACATGATATGAGGATGTTGAGGCTTCAAAATCCTTGCTCATGAGGGTGCCACATACACAGATAATCAAAACCCTAATCTGAGGATCAAAGATAGGAGAGAGTGGTCCTCTTCAAGTTTCTTGCAAATCCCAATCACCTGATGAAATGATGAACCAAACATGATGAAATGGTGAACCAAACATGATGTCTTGAGGCATGAGAAGCCTTTGTAGCTTGAGTGCTTGAGTATATCCCATTCTCTTTGCTTTGAACAATCAATGACATAGAAGCCTCTGATCACATGCCTTGGGAAGACCAATGATGCAGGTATGATGTTTATGACCTAAATGCACATGAAATGTGAAGCATAAGCCACTTATTGATGGTGAAATAATGAGGGCAAATTTTGGGGTGTTACACTGCTGGTAAAAGGATTCTCTTTAAACTTGATTAGTATAAGTCAATTGTGTGATCAAAGTCTGAACGTGAACTTCAATAAGTCTGAATGTATTATCTCTAACAAAGTCCATGAATTGTTAATGAAGAGTTCAAGATCCAAAGGCAACTTCTATATATGGATTTCTCAACCATATTCATGTTTGATATCTAAAATTGATGAGACTGGACTATTGCGCCAAAATCTTGGTCATCCCAATGTCAAGAGCGTGGAGAATATCATATCTGAAGATGATGTCAAGGGATTGTCAATGCTGAAAAGTGAAGAAGGCAAAATCGGCGGAGATTGCCAAATAGGCAAGATATCTCACAATATGCTCCGGTATCCTACCTCCTACAAAGCTCTAGAATTACTTCTTATGAACCTTATGGAATCCACACAAGTGAAAGGCATATGTGGAAGAAATGACACCCTATGTGTGAAGAATAATAAAGGAAAACTCCTTTATGATTTTGGGTGTGGTATGTCAGACAAGATGTTGGAACATTATGTCCAACAAATGATATCAGAATGTGAGATGAGTCTTATAGGAAAAGTCACTCATTTTTTTAGTCTTCAAGTAAAACAAATAAGAGAAAGTATCTTTGCATCTCAAATCAAGTTTGAGCTTGAAAATAAAAGGGATACTATTGGAAATTGCTTGAATGAAAACGTATTGTTGTTATTGCTAAAGAAACGTGCAAATGGAAACTTTCTCTCTTGTGATCATTACTACACAAAAAATGAGGCTCATTTTCTCTCTCTTAATACTACACCAAGTATATGGAAAAATGTATGTTTAGGAAACTCAACCTGTTCCCCAAGACTCCTTTTTTCCATTGATGTTATTTTCCTATGTAAGGTTTTTTCTCTTTTTCATGAATCATAGTTAGTATTCTTGTCATTTTTAATTTTGATATTTTCCTTGAAAGATCTACCTTTTGTTTTGTCGGAGAAGGGTTGGAGAAAACAATATTTCTCTAATTTTACTTTATTTTCAATTGTTTTAACGTCCTTAAAAATATTAAATCATTTTTCTTCGAAATTTAATTAAAAAAATATCCTTAGAAATAAATTAGCCAATACTCTTTATTCCAAGGAGTATTCCTAGATGTGAAATCAAAGAGCCATCTTAATAAAAACATTCCACACTCAAGAAATATTCTTTTGACTTTTTTTTTTAATTATTGTAGTAGAATATATAATTTGGAATATTTAAAAAAAAAACATATTTAAAGTGTTAAGGAAAAAAAACACACTTAAGACAAAGAAAATACATCAAAATTGTTTGATGTTTTCCAAGCACCAGACCTATCTAATTTGAATTTAAATAAATTTATACAAATTAACTTAAAATACAAATAAATATATTTTTCATCAAATACGATAGATTTGTCTTTTATTAAGTTGAGTTTCAATTAAACCTAATTCAACTCGACTCATATTTAAATAAACTCAAACTGAATGAAGCGATGACACCTCATAACTCTCATTTGTCAAAAGCTTTTTCTTATCTTGATCAATTGCCATTGTTCAAAGATTATGATTAAGGTGTAGGCAATAAAATCAACTAAAGAAAAAAAAAGGTTTTGAGTCAAATTGAGAAGCTAAGACTTGAAGCAAACTTGACCACTAGTATAGGATTGAAAGAAAGAGTTGAAAAGAGTAATATGCAAAAAGGCAAAAAAAAATTGAAAGTGCTGACAGGGAGGAAAAAGGGATGTGACAGAATAGCACTATCTTTACAAACGATGTGAGGGAATCCAACTGCATTCCAAGATCTCATAGGCCACAACAACTTGTGGCTCACAATTTTCTCCCTTTTGCTGAAGTGGCACCATATTTTCTCTCACCAACCTTAGTTAATAAAACAACAATAAATAAAACCTTCAAACTCAAACCACTTCACACAACAAAATTTCTATCTTCCCTCCTCTTCTCTTTCTCTCTCTTTGATCCATCAATCACTATATAATATCCCATTTTTTCATAACAATTAACTCAACAAAAGAGATAAAATTAAAGTTACTGAAAAAAAACAACACTTCTATATATTCATTTTTCCTCATTTTTTCTAAAAAGATACAGTTTTTTCAGATCATCATACAGAAATGTCAGAGGTTAAAGACCCTGCGATAAAGCTATTTGGAAGGACAATTCCTCTTCCACTCATCATCTCTAATGACTCTTCATCTTCCTCTCCACCTTCTTCTCCGCCAGAATTCATCTCTGCAGTACAGCAAGAAACTGAGGTATGCGTTTCTGAATAAGTTTCTGTGATGAAAATTGAAAAAAATCATGTTTTTCGAAAATCTAATCCAAACCCTTTTTTCTGAAGCTAATAATAATTAATGGGTTGGTTCAAATTTTTTATTTTTCTGTAAATTGAATTTAGAAATTAAGCTTGAAGCAATTCTCAATGGCTATCATGAGTTTTTTTTTTCTTAGTTTTTATTTTATTTTATTTATCTTTAAGTTTTTGAATCTTTTAATTAACTTGTGGCAGAAATTCATTCTGTGGTTACTATCAGAGTAATTGGATCGAATCTATTCTAGAATATAATTTTGAGCATATAATAATGAATATATTATGTGGTTTATCTTCCTTTGGTTTTATCAATTATATCAATTTTTCTAGTTTTTAAGTCAATGATTTTGCTTTATTAACAAGTTTCATAAAAAAATAAAAGTCCTCTTTATTTTGCATTTTTTCTTATTTTGTAACATCATAGAAGTTCTATGGATGTTTCGTTGCGTTGAAGTTTTTGTTTTTTTGGATTTCATATTTCTCAAAATTCCTATCAAGTTGCTTTTCAGCCTATGGGCTTTAATTGTAGCTTAACTAATTTGGTTAGACACTTTTTGTCCATATTCAAGTACTTATTCTGTATCAAAATAACAGTTGTCTAAATTATTTGTGACCTTGTTACAACAGAGAAGAATTATTTGTTCAAATTGTTCTTAGTAGATATTATTGGTATACTATTTACAAATACGGTTAAGAGTCTCACGTTAGATGATAAGAGATTGTCAGACGCGAGATTGTATGAACATGTTTATAAGAAGGGGCTATTTTCAACTCTTAGAAGTTGGTTTTATACGATTTAGTTAGACTCAACTAAAATTTTAGTAAATACTATTGATTAGTTTTTCGATCAAACCGGTGTTTAAATGATAATACTTTTGTTTTTTGGTTATACTTAGAGTTTACTAGTTCACTCATTTGTAAAATTTTCTTGTGTGTTTAGTAAATTAGTATTTCTCATCTTAATCATGTCCATTATTTTAGGAACCGTCGAGGAAACAACTCACCACGGCACAAGATGATGATGCCTTGCTACAAACCGGGGAGGATTTAAAATCTCTGGCAGATTCTTCGGTCAGGCTTGAGAATTCTCCTAAGACTCCCTCAGCCGAAACCGAGAATTCATTACCGAAAGTTTCTACAAATGGAGAACAAAGTGAGACTAGTGTTTCTGAAGATAAAACCCTAAAGAAACCCGACAAAATAATCCCGTGTCCGCGATGCAATAGCATGGACACCAAGTTCTGTTACTTCAACAATTACAATGTTAACCAGCCGCGTCATTTTTGCAAAAAATGTCAAAGATACTGGACTGCAGGAGGAACAATGAGAAACGTTCCGGTTGGTGCTGGGCGCCGCAAGAACAAGACCTCACCTACCGCGCATTATAGACACCTGATGATTCCGGAAGGAGTTAAGGTTCATTCCCCAAACGGATTACATGGTTCTGTATTGGCCTTCGATTCAGATTCGCCTCTTTGTAATACCATGAGTTCTGTATTGAAAATTGGCGAGAGGACACCAAATTGTGTACCTAATGGTTTTCATCATGCAACTGGACCAAATACTTTGGTTTCCTATAATGGGGAAGATGATCACTCGATTGGAGTTTCTGTTACAACTTCAACTTCATCCGAGAGGAAAGGTCAGACCGACGCAAACGGATCAATGGATAAAAGAGTTGAAGGTTTCCCTCCTCAATTGCAATATATTCCAAGTCCCCTTTTACCTTATCCATGGAATTCTGGAATTCCTCCTACATTTTGTCCACCAAACTATCCATTGGCATTCTATCCGCCACCGGCCTATTGGGGTTGTGTGCCGCCTCCATGGAATATACCATGTATCTCACCAAATAGTCCTTCTGTTAACCAAACTGACTCTCCCCAATATTCACCTACTTTGGGAAAACACTCGAGGGACGGAAACATCATTACCTCAGCAAACTCACATACAGAAAAGCCTGATAAAGAACACAATTGTACCGAAAGCAGCGTTCTGATCCCGAAAACACTTAGATTTGATGACCCAAACGAAGCCGCAAAGAGTTCCTTATGGTCAAAGCTTGGGATCAGTAATGACAAAACCAATTCTCTCAACGGAGGAAGCATGTTCAATGCATTTCAATCTAAGGGAAAAGACAATAATCACTCGACTGAAGCTTCGCCGCTGATGTATGCCAACCCTGCAGCTTTATCGCGGTCTCGTACCTTCCATGAGGGAACCTAATTGTCAATTGCATTGAAATTCATCAGATATACCAGTTCTACCTCATTCTGCTGACAAGGCCTCAACTTTTATTATTCTCAAAAGGAAGTATAGTTTACCAACAGTGTTGTACTTTAGCAGTTTAGCCTCAGTAGCTGCTATCTTGAGCCTGTGTAACTGAACAGGTGTTTCTGCTGCAGATTTAGATAAGGTGTTGAGAAAATATCTTCATGTACATATATATCTATATATATGAGAGACAAGGAAAACAAGTTGAAAAGAGAAAAGAAAGGAGATTCTTAAGCTAAAATCCAATTGTTTAGAATAAATTTGTTAAGCCTTCATTGGAAAGCCTATTGTTTTGTTGCCTCTTTTTGGGAGATTCTCTACTACAATAATGTTAGTCTCGAATGGATTATGTTATTTATGTGATTTTTTTTTTCAATTTCTCTGTTCCCTTATTCAAAAAGGAAAATTATATATTTTTGCAAAAATAGTACTTTATAATATACATCAATTTCATCGAATCAACTTGCATGTGTATTATGTCCACCATTATCTGTTTATAGCTTGTTTCATCATGTTCCTGAGTGTGTTCTTTGGTCATGTGCAAGATTCACATACTTATGAAAAAAAAATCTAGAGTTTGATATTATATGTATCAAGGGAGTAGTTAAACACACGCCTAGAGTATGATTGTGGTCTTGTAAGTATAATTCAATTAGAGCCATGAGAGTGTGTAAGATGCACTACCGCATAAGGCTTAACACTTGTCACAATTAAACCATGAATAAATATAATCTCATAAAATATTGTTACAGTTAAATCATAATTAAATAAAAATTTTATTTTTTATTATTACGAATAAACCATAACTAAATATAATCTCATAAAATATTATTACAGTTAATTTTTGGTTAAATAAATTTTTTTATTTTTTTATGGTTAGAGATTGAGTCAGATCAAACTCCAATTATAATAAAACAGTACGATTGTTGTTTTATAAATATAACTCAATCAAGATTGTATTTAAGGGTGTGTAAGCTGAATTATTGCTCTAATCCTATCATTTGTCATGGTTAAACTATGGATAGATTGAGTCTGATAACAAATAAGTCTTTTATTTATCTTTTTATGGTTAAATTGTTACTGATCTATACATAATCTCAAAAAACTTAAGATAGAGACTCACCGTGAAAAATTGGAAAATAAATTATTCAAATATATCAATTCCTTTCACCTACTATATTAGATATTTGATATTTAAGAGGAAAAAGAAGGGCCAATAGACTGTTGACAGACTTTGTAAATAGAGAAAATGGAAATTTGATGGATATACTTTTGATCCTTTATTTAAGATAACTTGATATATTCTTTTTTTTACATGAGTATAACTATCAAGGTCATTTTCTGTCTTTGTAGACACAGCAACAAAAAAGTTAGGTCTTGATGTTTTAATATGCCAACCTTTAGTTAGTGGGATACCCCCATTCATGGTGTTATATTACTATAACTTCACTTTCTTTCCTGCTTTTCAGTTGGAGATAATAAGAGAAAATCATCAAGAATAAACAAAACAACTTGCCCTGCCCTCAATCTCATGGACATATATTAAACCAAGTTAGAGGAGGGTAGGACGCTTGGACCACTAAAGATTTTAGTTTTGTGAAGATAAATTAGAGTTAATATAAAAATTATATCAAACTTATTATGTGCTTTTCATTTGGGAGAAGCCATGTTTTAAAGGACAAAGAGAATCAAACAAGACTCAACTTGCAATATACTAAATACAATAGAAAAGAATAGTGGTCCAAAGTGATCTAAAATTCTGGTACACATCAAAATATGTAATGTAAGGTACAATTATTGATTAGATTTTTTAAAGATAATTTCTCTACATTTATGATGCTTGTCTATGACTAAAAATCTATCACCAAATGTTTTCTTTTTATGATATTTGTATTGCAATGTCAATTTATTTAGAGAAATGTTATAGGAACACTTTTTAGAAAAATCTATCATTTTTTTCATATCAACAATTATGAATGATATTGTATCTGTTTTAGGTCCGGTGTAGGTGGAATATCACGTGTATGAAGCACCTCACACCAGATTTACTCTCATTATGTGTGTAGAGGTGTGGAGTTATATGCAGGCCTCCCACTTTGTTTGAAAATTGCTTTGTCCGTAAAAGAAGAGATACGTTGAATCTTGTGTGACTGTTGTAATGATTCAGATACACCATAGGCACACTCTTTGACGTTTCTGGCCTTATTTTCGGCATTGCTTTCCTCACCCTAGATTTATCATTCGACGTGAGCCATGATTTCATTCATGAAGACGGCAACCTTTTGAGCGAGTTACTCGTTAAAATATTGGCACTTAAACTCTTTTAGAATGCTCTCATGAATATCTTCTAGTTTGGGTGAATGACCTTGATGGTCGCCTCATTGAAACAAGCGAGATACTCCCTCAGTGGTTTGGCCTATCCCTAACCAACATTGAATAAACGGGAGGTAGACACCTTTTGGTGTTTAATTGTCGAGAATTTGTGGACCAGCTTTCTAGAGAGAACATGGTAACTGGTAATTGAGCGGCAGAGGAGATTCATGAACCACCTCAAAGTTGCCACCTTGAAAGTCTTGGACTTGAATTTTCACTTCAAAGAATCAGATGCGCCAACGATCTCCATCTAAGTGTTGATGGCGGCTATATGCTCTTGGGGTCTCTTTTTCTATCGAACTTTACAAATAATGACAGTTTGAAGTTCTCTGGTACTTGAGCTCCTCAGATCTCATCTTAGAGAAGTTATGGGTCATATACATCGTCTTCTATTAGGAATCTTCATGGTATCGCTCCTAGAGGTTCAAGGCGTTTGTCTCTAGAGTTTGATTGGAACAACATACCTCTTCCATGTTAGCACATGTCTTTGCTAAGATTTCTTGGTTGAAGAATGTGATTTAAGAGACGGGGATAATATGTGAGAGTATGGTTTAGGTTAGTTTTACTGAGGCCCCACTATGAACGCTAATTGTATTGGCAAAACATATAATAGAGTATAAAGTGAGACAATTCACGTGCAGATAGTAAGAGGCTCTTAAAATGTATAGTGGGGTTTTATGGAATATTTGAAAGAACCCTTCGGGCCTTAGGGTTTGAGTTTTATGGGGTTCCTTTGGGCCATATCAAGAGGAGAGAAATGGTTTTCTCCTAATTTCTTGGTGAAGGCTTAGAAATAAAAAAGACCGGTTATTCCTCGATCGTGGAGTAAACTATCCCCCCTTGATTGTAAGCTTTCAAGACGTTATCCCCGGGATACCTCACTAGTCGTGTGCTGGTACTAGATGAGGCACTGATCCTTAACTGGATGGGGCGACCAAGTCCCAGTCAGACGACCCGGTACGCGTCCGCCTAATGTTGTTACACTTGATTTGAACTTCCTTGTCATGTGTTTTCCTCTTTTATACAATGTTGGAATACCATGTTAAGTATACTACTCTTATTTTTATGAATAATTATTAGTCAATTTTTTCTCAAAAACATGTCTTATCTTTCGTTAAACAAGTGTTTGTTTGATTTATCATCTAACAACCTAAAACATTGCACATATAATTAGTCACAATGAATTTATAAATTTTACTTTTCATTGCATTATTATTGATATAAAAAAATATCAAGCGTAGCTTCTTGCCCAAATATTGTTCACAATGTAACATTTTTAAATTCAAACATTTAATATGATATTTTTATCATATGAATTGAATATTATTTGCATGTAATTATAAAGACTTATTTTTTGAATCAAATTCAATAGCTCATAAGGGATTTCTCTAAATAAAGAATAGATCCGTTTGTTTTGCCTTTTTTTAAAAATGATTTTTATAGTGGAATATAATTTTGTGAAAAAAAAATTTACAGAAGAAACTTTTTATAAAAGTTTCAAATGAAAATTTAGTTTGAATAGTTATTCTTAAAATGTTATTTTAGGTATTTCATCATTTTATCAAAATTTTTTTTGAATATCAAAATTTCAAAAAATCACTTAATTTTGAAGCTATTTCAAATAGATTTTTGTAAA
The DNA here is from genome assembly GCA_022829125.1 of Lathyrus tuberosus. NCBI lineage: Eukaryota > Viridiplantae > Streptophyta > Magnoliopsida > Fabales > Fabaceae > Lathyrus > Lathyrus tuberosus. The sequence continues at coordinate 1,873,486 of JALAZF010000463.1, read as the reverse complement.
AATCATTTTTGAAATATAACTTTTTGAAAAAAATTGTGATTTTACCTATGTTTTGATCTTTAATATGTATATTTATATTATAAAATATCAAAATTAGTCTTTTAATTTATAAAAAACAAATTTAAAAAAACTTGTAATATTTTAAAAAACATTTTTGTAGAAATCATTTTCAAAAATACAAAGACAAAATATATATTTTTAAAGATAAAATAAACTGGCCCAATATATATGAGTAATATTTGCAGATGGGTGAGAGGTGAACAATGATTGTTAGAGGTGGAGACGTCGTTTCCTTGCATGGAAGGATAACTTACTCTTAAATTATTGTACTTTGTTAGAATATTTTTTTCCAAGACATCAAAGCAGGCAAATGATTTTAGAGACTTGACTCTAATGGTAAGTATCATGTGAAATATATTTATCAAATGGTTATCTATGGATTAGGAGGCTTATTCAAGAGTTTCTTTTGGAAAGAGTTTGTTCCGAAGGCTCATTTGAAATAGACCTTCGACTAAAGACAACTTGAAATGGTGTGGTATCATAAATAACGATTTTTTGAGCTATTTAAAAGGTTGTGGAAATGATGGAAATTTAACTCATTTATATTTGAAAGTATCTTGTTTAAGGAAATATGATCCAACATTCTCATGTGGTTGAACACTCGAAGTACCTATTCTAATAACACAAAGCATCACCCTTCTTTATTTTGTGGTCTTATCTTTGATAGAAGGGAAATTCGCAAGAATCTCTACGTCATTTGGTTGACAAATGTTCGATAAAAAAGAATTATCATCTTTGTAGATTTTTAGATCAAAACAAAACTACGGTTTGAGTAGTTTGAGGGTGTTGCAAGTCCAAATTTTGTTAGTATTTGTTAAATTACAGATGATTCAATCCACGATATTATTTTAGAATTGATATCGGTTGATGTATTTTCTTATTTAATTAAATTTAGTCGATGATTTTTGTTATTTGTAAGATGATTTGTGCTGAGTTTTTATCTTTACTCTTGTTATGTTGACATAGTCTCTTTCATTAGTTAATATTTTTTTGACTTTTTCAAAAAGATTTAAAATAAATACATACTAAGATTTTTACTAGTATAATTAAACATTAATCGATTATCTAATTATCAAATATAAAAGAATGTTGGCCCATTGGTAACTTTATGCGGATAAAGTCGAATAAACAAGTGCCACAAAAGTCCAAACACATTCAATAGAATCCAAAATTAGAAAGACAAAATAAAGCTATCCAACTTTATCTTTTTCTTATTTTATTTATTCTTCTTAGCTTTTCCTCTTTTCTTTTAGTTCACCATGCCAGCACTAACCAATTGTTTATCTTATTAAAGCGACTTTTATTAAAAAATAAATAGGTAATTGTCAAGTTCAATTGGTCTACAAGTGTCTCTCAAATAAGAGTCATGGGATCTTTCATAGTTTCTATCAAGGGTAGAAGGCCACACATTTTTCATATCTAAATATAATAAACCTAAGCCACAAATTTTTTTGGACATGTTTTTATTGAGAGGGACCAGTTCATGTGATGCAATTACTTAGTCTAATGGCCTTTCTGTCTCTTGTACCTGGCACTTGCACCTTTTTGGCAAACCTTTGCTATGCATTTTTGTGCTTTTATAAGCAATGGCCTATTTTTATGTGTGATCTCTAGATTTGCAGCATATCCTTATTTTTTTTGGCTTTCTTTAAATTTTGGTAAACATGGTATGAAAATATTATATATGTATACCTAAACCTTCATATGGGTCATCCATTCAAAAAAAATCTTGTGTGAAAATCATTAATTAATGTGTTCTCTTCATGGTATTTTGAAAAGAGTATATGTAATATAAGTTAATTTTAGGCCTAAGCATGGAATCATGATTAATCAAATTAAATGAAAATAATGTTAAAAATATTTTTGATTAAAAATAAACCAAAATATAAAATATATAAAAATGCTATATATTAAATGAGTATGTGTAGTTATAAAATAAATAAGTATATGTTTGGATCTAAGTTGAAACTATGCTAATAATCGTGAGTTTTGATTTAGTAAAGATGTTTGGATTACAAAAATCAAAATAATTCTACCTCTAAAATTCTTTAAAATCGTTTTTGGATATAGCATGCATGAATTTCTAGCTTCTACATCCTTTAAAATCGATTTAATTAGAAACATGAATTTCTAGCTTCTATGTCCACTTTGATTTTTTTAGTTAATTTAATAGATAAAAGTATATTTATATAAGAATGGACGTATCTTTCCTCATGGTTGGGAAATAGAATCTATCACGGTTGGTGGTCCGCGGTAACAAAGGATATAATAGAAAATATGCTACTTTTCATCATTGGCTAATAATCACAGTGAGAAATTAAGTGGCGCGCCATATTTTTTCACGATTAAGATTATCAATCGTAGTGAAATGTTGTTAGGTTATGGGTTCGATTCTCAACCAAACAATGGTAAGAAGCTAAGTAGCGCGTCACATTCACTACGGTTGGCTGATGTTAGTGCGTGAAACACTTTTAGTAAGAAAAGAATAGAGAGAGAATAAGGAAATAAGGATTTGTATTATTGAATTGTGTAAATAATTATACAAACTAGAACTATTTATATACAACCCTAATTGGGTTTGGGTTAACACAACTTGAATTATATTTAAATATTAAATCTAATCAAATCTAATCTAATATTTCAACACACCCTCATAATCCAAGTTGTCGAGCATACGCTAGTCATAGTCGATCTAAACTATTCCTAATTTCTTTCTCAAATTTAGGAATCTGTCGATCTTCAATCGTTTGGTGAAAATGTCGGCCAACTGTGCTTCATTTTAGCAATGCCTAACTTCAAGTTCACCTCGATTTACCTTTTCCCTCAAGAAGTGAAATCTGACTTCGATATGCTTACTCCTTCCATGCAGAACTGGATTCTTCGCCAGATTTATGGCTGACTTGTTGTCGATTTGCAACACAAGAGGTTTCTTCACTTCGACCTCAATTTCTTCAGGTACTGATCTGATCCAAATTGCTTGACATGTAGCATAAGATCCTGTTATATATTCTGCTTCGCACGATGACAATGCCACCACAGGTTGCTTCTTCGAACACCATGAGATTAGGGCACCAAATATTTGAAAGAAATAGCCAGTTGTACTTCTTCGATCTTCCTTATCTCCACACCAATCGGCATCTGAAAAGCAATTAACTATTGCTCCTTTGCCTTCAGAATCTCGTCGAAATAGAATTCCAAAATCTGTTGTTCCTTTTAAGTATCTCAGAATTCTTCTTGCAGCTTTCATGTGTGACACTCTTAGTTCACCCATGAATCTTCTCACTAATCCGACTGCGAAACCTATATCTGGTCGACTGTTGCACACATATCTCAGAGATCCAACTATTTGTTTGAACAAAGTTACATCAACTTTGTCCTTCCTCTCCATGCTTCTCCAACTTCAAGTTTGGTTCGACAGGTGAGGATGCAGGATTTGAATCATCCATTCTGAATCTCTTGAGTATCTCTTTGACATACTTTCTTTGATGTAGCACCATACCTTGCTTCACCATTTGAAATTCCATGCCTAGGAAATAAGACAATTTTCCCAAATCTGACATTTCAAATTTCTTCATCATCAGCTCTTTGAACTTCGACAAGTTTTTCAAGCTATTTCCAGTTACCAACAAGTCATCGACATATAAGCAGATGATTGTTATATCTTGTGCTACAACCTGAACATAGACACCATACTCAGACTTGCATTTGACAAATCCCAATTCGACTAAGTATGAGTCGATCTTCTTGTTCCATGCCCTAGGTGTCTGCTTGAGGCCATAAAGCGCTTTTTGCAACTTATATACTTTACTCGCTTCCTTCTGAATCACAAATCCAGGAGGTTGTGTGACATAGACCTCTTCGTCTAACGGACCATTCAAAAATGCGGACTTCACATCTAAATGAAATGTCGACCAGCCTTGGTTACATGCCAATGCTACCACTAGTCGAACAGTCTCCAGTCTTGCTACTGGAGCAAATACTTCAGAATAGTCAAGTCCTTCTCGTTGAAGAAACCCTCAAGCTACTAATCTTTCTTTATGTCTTGTTATCAACCCATCATCATTGTGTTTCAACTTGAACACCCACTTTACTTCGATAGCTTTTGTATGTGCTGGCAATTCGACTAACTCCCATGTGTTGTTTCTTTCGACTTCCTGTAACTCTTCGACCATAGCTAACTTCCACTGTTGAATTTTTAAAGCTTCGTTATGGTTAATTGGTTCATCACTTGCAAGTAAAGAAAAACGAACTAATTCTCCGTCTGGTGTGATTTCATCATCATCATCCACTTCATAATCATGAAGTCTTATTGGAGGAACTTTATTTCGTCGAGGTCATTGGCTTGTTTCAGCCACAACCTCTATGTCGGGAATGTCAGCAACTGCTTCTACTTCTACTTCGACTGGATTCTCAGCAATTCCTTCAACTTCGACTTCATTAGTTTCTTCGTCGAAATCAGAGCTCATCAATGACTTGTTAATTGAATTACTAGAATTCCAATCCCAGGCAGAATTTTCATCAATCACAATATCTCGACTCAACACAATCTTCTCATTAATTGGATTTAATAGCCTATATGCACCAGTCTTATGATATCCTACTAGAATCATAGGTTCACTCTTGTCATCAAGTTTCCTTCTTCTTGCATCAGGAACATGCTTGTAACACATAGAGCCAAACACCTTCAGATGACTCATTGATAGTCATTTGCCACTCCACACTTCTTTAGGAACCTTGTTCTTCAATTTCTTAGTAGGGCACCTGTTCAGGATATAAACTGCAGTCGAAACAGCTTCACCCCATAAAGATTTTGGCAAATTCTTCTGCTTGAGCATACATATCGCCATATCCAATATGCTTCTGTTTATTCTTTCATCAATTCCATTATGTTGAGGAGTATAAGGAGCAGTTACCTCATGATCAACGCCATGTTATGCACATAATTTTTCAAACATCTTCGAAGTGTATTTGCCTCCTCCATCGGTTCACAGGACTTTAATCCTCTTCTCAATCTGGTTTTCGAAAAGCATCTTGAATCTCTTAAAGATTTCAAATATTTCATCCTTTCTCTTGATTACATAGATCCACAACTTTCGACTAAACTCATCGACAAACGAAACAAAATATATGTTTCCACCAATGGTATGTTCTTCGAACAGACCACATATATTTGAATGTACAACTTCAAGTATGCAAGATGATCTCATTGGCATAGTCGAAAAGAAAGAATTTCTGGATTGCTTTCCGACTAAACAACCTTCACAGAGTTTGTCAGGCATCTCAAGGCTTAGAATACTAGATACCATATCTTGAGTAATCAGCTGATTGAGTGATCGAAAGTTCAAATGTCCAAACCTTAAATGCCACAACCAAGTATCCTTGTGGTCGACAACAATTTTTAGACATTGTACTTCAGTCAAACCGATCATGGTCTTAAACATCCTGTTCTTCGACAACGGAGATTTCAAGACCAAATTGTTCTGGGTGTCGAACAATTTCAAAACTTCATCTTTCAAGATAAATGAGAAGCCTTTTTCGACCAGTTGTCCAACACTTAACAAGTTGCACTTCATTCCAGGTACATAGAACACATCTCTGATCATAGCTTTCGCTTCATTACTCAGTTGAAAAACTATGTTGCCAACCACTCCTTTCGACCAGTCATGTGATTTGAGCAGCCGAAGTCGAGGAATCAGATCATGGATTCGACATGGTTATCTGCCACTGCAGCCATAACCACCATACCACCTTCAGAATCATCTGAATCTTGGTGTGCAAGGTTCGCTCATTCGTCCTTGCCTTTTTTCGATCCATTTTCTTTCTTGTACCAATAATGTTTGGCCAAATGACCCCACTTTTCACAGTTATAATACTGCATACCTTTCTTATCTTCTTTGTCATTTCGATAGTTTCCTCCTCCTTTTTTTGAGGATTCAGAAGTTCTATCTTCGACCTGATTCTTGTGAGGGTTCGACCAAGACTTCTTTCCTTGAGTCTTGTCGACTTTGCCTTTGAATTTGTTGGAACCACCATTCCTTTTCCATGACTGAGCCTGTAGTGCTTGTATCAAATCCTGAACTCCCTTTCTTTCGACAATCCTCGTCTCATGCGCCTCTAACGAACCAACCAAATCTTTTACTTTTAGGGTTTCAAGATTGTTGGATTCCTGAATAGCTACTATAACGTGATCAAAGTGAGAGGTCAACGTTCTCATTACCTTCTCAACTATCATCTTATCAGTTATGGTTTCGCCACAACCCTTCATGAGATGGACGAGTTTCTGAACCTTCGACACATATTCTGCAACTTTTTCGTCTTCTCCCATCGACAACAACTCATATTGTCAACGCAAGGTTTACAACTTGACAACCTTGACTTTCTCACCTCCTTCATAATAATTCACCAGAATATCCCATGCATCCTTCGCCGTTTCAGCATGAGAGATTCTGTCGAAGTTAGCAGCATTGACCACCATCTGAATGCAATAAGCAGCCTTGCAATCTTTCTTCTTGACTTCGTTGTGGGCTTTTTTCTGTTCTTCGATTGCATTTTCAGCCAACACAGGAACGCCGCCGGTAACCACTTCTAGGGTATCATGGAATCCAAATAAGGATTGCATCTGTTTTTTCTATCGGATCCAATTCTTGTTGTCAAACATTTAAAGGGAATTCGGAATGCTCTTATCACCAGTCATCTTCGCAACGGTTGATTCACTTGCCCTGGAAACACGATCTCTGACGTGAAGTTCTTGAAAACTCGATCAAGAACAATAACCGGAAGCTCTGGATACTAATTTGTTGGGGGGAGTTTACTAGGGAGCATTGATGCATAGTGTAGGACTAGACACCTTTGTGAGAGACACACCACTGGTCCACCTAAAACCTTAAGATGATAGGTGAGTGGGTTCTCCCACTTATAAATGCTCAAGTCACCACATTTTTATCCAATGTAGGACTATTTCCCCACTTACTCACACTTGCTTATATTATTTCAATACTCCCCCTCAAGTGTGAGTCCACAATGTTCCCCCCTTTTATACTTGTACCGCCGTTGACACCTTTTTCAAGGGCCTTTCAAGGGCATTTCGACACACCTCTTCCTGGGCGTCGATTTCAACGGAACACCACTTCATGGGCATTTCGATACAAGTAAGCTGGTCCCTTTCTCGAACCAAAGGCTCATGATACCAATTTGATAGTGCGTGAAGCACTTTTAGTGAGGAGAGAATATAGAGAGAATAAGGAAATAAGAATTTGTATTATTGAATTGTGTAAATAATGATACAAACTAGGACTATTTATATACAACCCTAATTGGGCTTGGGCTAACACAACTTAGATTATATTTAAATATTAAATCAAATCAAATCAAATCAAATCTAATCTAATATTTCAATAGCTGACTGTGGTAAATTCCTTTAATATTTTTTAAATATTGATTTTTAACTTTCCATATGCACATTATTTTTAATTCATGTATTTTATACACATTTTCTACCATTACAGAATATATATATATATATATATATATATATATATATATTTCTGGGTGTTAGACGATAAGCTTTGATCCAAAGGGGGGGGTGAACAAATCACAAATTTAAAAACAGAACTTTTAGCAAAAATAGATTTTCAAAAGTTTTATGGCATAGCGGGAACAACCCGAATCAAATCGTCTAATCGAACCTACTATCGAAAAGCTCATATATGCCTAATGTAAACCTATGGAATGATAATAAACACAAATTGTTTAACAATTATTAACTCACGAATCAATAAAATGCAAAGCTATTCGTAAAACTTATTTCCAATGAACACAGAGCAATAAAAATACTCAAAGGCAATTTATCAAACACTTTGTGTGCGATCGATAACGTTTGGAAATTCAATTTGTCTTGTTGATGTTAAAAGCCAATCACAATCAAAGTGATTATGATTATATCAACAACAACAACACTTTGAAAGATAGTTAAAATAAAATTTCCAATTGAATTAATCGAAACAACAACGAAATCGATAATTTGCAAGAAAAACAATTAAAGAGATAGATAGATAGATAGATAGATAGATAGAGAGAGAGAGAGAGAGAGAGAGAGAGAGAGAGAAGAGAGAGAGAGAGAGAGAGAGAGAGAGAGAGAGAGAGAGATTTGTTTAGGTAGTTCTCCAATCGGCCTCGCTATGGATATGTCTGCCCTCAATCTGAAATCTAATTGAGATACTTGCAATTAACCTTATCTTTGCAAAAATGTTTATACAAGAGCTGAAGAACTCTAACCCCATAAACCCTATGGTTTGTTGTTGATTCAACCACCCCCAAACCCTTGATAAAAGCTTGATCAAGTCACCATTAATTCTGCTACAATCCACCTGTTCTTGACTACTTGCTTGCAAGACCTCCTCGTCTTCAAGGTTGTCGCTCTGGCGGATTATCCCTAGCACGCATTTGTTGAACCAAAGATTCCCAAACACGATTCACCGTCTCACGCTACTCTATTGCAAGGAAACCACCTTGTCCCAAGGCCTTCACTCGGTCAAATTTGTGTTAACGTGACCTTGTCCCATATTCTCGGTTACACCAACCTAATTAGAAGTTATCAACCCTAATCTAGCTGGTTACCCAATCAAAAAATGATTATGTGTAGTTTGATTATGTGTATGCATAGAAGCAAGGTTGAAGATGATGGGAAATCTTTGTAATTCTGGTTTTGTTTAGGTTTTACAGCAGTACCTTGCTAGAAAGAGGTACGTGTATGAGTATATATAGGCATGGGAAATAATGAGCAAAAGGAATGCAATTTGGTGGAGCAAAAATGAAATTTTTGAAGTGGGATACCGTATGTGCCAGCCGATAAAAGCAATAAGTCGGCCTATCAAGGTACTCAGGTCGGCTTATGAAGGTCTCATGTCGGCCTATGAAGGTTTCGTGTTGCCCATGTGTCGACCTAAGAGAGACGGCCTATGAATAGTGGTTACAGGCTTTAATATTGATCCATGGGAGCCGACCTGAAATTCTATGTGTCGACCTATACTGAATCTGAAACTTGTATAGGTGACTTACTTACGCATGTGTCGACCTGAAATGACTTGACCACCCAAAAACATGTTTTTCAATGCTTTTATGATGTAAGCTCCTTTTCCAACTCATTTAAATGCTTCCTAATACTAAGATGCTCATCTAGAATGGGAGGATACCGTCCAATATACATAACTTTACACTATCCTAGTTTTGACATCAATCAAAATCCAAAAGCACTCACACACTCCCCCTTTTTTATGATAGCAAAACATGAGACGATGTGTTTCGCGACATTGCTATCTTTATGAAGACTCCCCCTGAATATGTGGATCCGGCTTTAACTTTTGTAAACTTCTCCCTTTTTGAGAACATCAAAAAGAGAACAAGCAAACTATGAGAAGTTGCATTAACCACATACAAATCAAAATACTACACAGAGGAAATTTGCAAAGAAAAGACTATCAATATGATAGCACTCACATAGAATGATATTCACATTGACTAAGAATACTTAAGCATAAATACAAGCAAATCAAGTAACAAGAGAACACAATTGCTACGCATAATACCAAATAACATAACAAGGACATGAACAATGAAGGATACAATGCAATCACAAACTCTTGAATTGCTACAAAAGCGACACGATTACGTAGTATATGCTTTTTGGTGCTCACGAAATGATGCACACACATGTGCTTTAGCAAGGCAATACACGAAATTATCACCACTCAAACCAAAAATAGAGATGTTATCATAACAATGACACACAACAAGAATTCATTTAACATCATAACATGTTCAACCATGGTTCATGTAAGAATACATAACAAACCAAATGCACCAAGAGTATAGTTTAAGCATTAGAAGGAATAACACAATATCACTATAAACATATAATTGACACAAATTAATAGAGATTTTTGGAAGTGAATATTGATGAACTACTTCATGCATCAAAAATATTAGTCATTTTGGAACACTGGCACCAAGTAAAGTTAAAAGACTTACTAAGCAAGAGAAAGAAAAGGAACAATATTACCTCTCATGTAGATTGATGGACAATTCACTCTCATATGATGAAACTTCGAATGAAATTTAGAGCAAAAGTATATAAAGTGCATGGAAAAAATCATGCTAGGTAAGATTAGAGATATCATGTATCCCCAATTCCCTTCGGATGTTGAAAAATGTTTCGGTCGCAAGTGGTTTTCTGAAAATATCGGCAAATTGATGTTTGTTAGCAACATGCTCAAATACGACATCACCTTTTTCAACATGGTCACATTGGAAATGGTGACGAATCTCAATATGTTTAGTGCGAGAATGTAGCACCTGATTTTTGGTTAGATTGATAGCGCTAGTGTTGTCGCACATAATGGAAATACGTTGCAAGTTTATATCAAAATCAAGTAATTGTTGCTTAAGCCACAATATTTTGGCACAACAACTACGGACCGCAACATTTTCTACCTCGGCGGTTGACAAAACAACAGAAACTTGTTTCTTGCTATGCCAACTTACTAAAGCATTTGAAAACATGTGGCAAGTTCCACTAGTGCTTTTCCTATTCGATTTTCCACTGGCAAAATCGGAGTCGGTGTATCCAACCAAAGTGCAATTACATCCCTTAGAATACCAAATACCATATTGAGAGGTACCATGAAGATACCTAAGAATACATTTTACGACTTTTAAGTGAGACTCTTTAGGAGCTGATTGATAATGGGCACGCATGCACACGCTAAACATGACATCCGACCTAGATGCAGTAAGATATAGAAGAGAACCGATCATACCTCTATATTTCTTCACATTTACATCATTACCATTTGCATCCTTTTCCAAATTACCATTTGAGGCCATAGTGTATCGATAGACTTTGCATCTTCCATGCAAAAATGCTTTATCAACTCTTTGCAATATTTGGTTTGACACACCAATGTACCTTTTTTAAGTTGTTTGATTTGAAGACCAAGGAAGTAATTCAACTCCCCCATAAGGCTCATCTCAAACTCTCCTTGCATAATCTTAGAAAACTCTTCTACAAGTTACATATTAGTTGATCCAAAGATAATATCATAGACATAAACTTGAACTAGAAAGGTGTGTTTCCCTTGGCACTTAATGAATAAAGTAGTATTTACTTTTCCCCTTGAGTATCCTTGATCAATTAAAAATTTGCTTAATTGCTCATATCAATCCCTAGGGGCTTGTTTGAAACCATACCAAGCTCTTTTGAACTTGTACACATAATTTGGATACTCATGACTTTCAAAACCGGGGGGTTAAGCTACATACACTTCTTCATTAATAAAACCATTTAGAAATGTACTTTTCACGTCCATTTAAAACAACTTGAAATTTTTAGCGTAAGCATAGGCTAGTAGAAGACGTATTGCCTCAAGGCGAGCTACCGGAGCATAAGTCTCCTCATCATTGATGCCTTCCTCTTGGTTATAGCCTTGCACCACTAGCTAGACTTTATTGTTAGTTATCACCCTGTTTTCGTCAAGCTTGTTCCTAAAAACCCATCGGGTGCCAATTACTTGATGATCTTTAGGATGAGGGACAAGGTCCTAAACTTCGTTTCTTTTAAATTGATTTAGTTCATCTTCCATGGCCATAAGCCAATGCTCATCAAGAAATGCATCTTTAGCATTTTTAGGCTCTACTTGAGAAACGAAAGCAATATGATAACAGAAATCACTTATCATAGAGTGTTCAGTCACGCCTTTTGTGATATCCCCAAGTATGTTGTCAATAGGGTGATACTTTGATGTCTTCCAAGTCAAAGTTAGATCTTCTACTGCAGCTGGACTTTCGACCTTCTCCTCTTCATGATCGTCATCTTCTTTCTTCTCACCGTTTACCGCTTTAGGTTGATCAATTTCTTGTTCGGTTCCATTGAGAATTTCTTGCAAAGATACACCTACATCCTGAAAAACAACACCTTTACTAATATCTTTTGGGTAGGACTCATCAAACATAATATGTACAAACTCCTCAACTATAAGTAATCTTTTGTTATAAACCCTATATGCCTTACTAGATTGTGAGTATCCGAGGACGATACCCTCATCGGCTTTTGCATTGAATTTACCAAGATTATCTCTACCATGATTCAAACTATAACATTTACATCCAAAGACACGTAAGTGAGAAACATTAGGTTTTTTTACCTCTAAGTAGTTCATATAGGGGTCTTATCTAGAATAGGACGTATGAGTACCCTATTCATGACATAATAAGCTATGTTAATGGCGTCCGCCCTAAAATACTTAGGCAAATTACCTTCATTGAGCGTAGTCCTCACTAACTCCTCTAAAATTCTATTTTTACGTTCCACAACACCATTTTGTTGTGGAGTTCTAAGAGCCAAAAAATTATGCTCAATGCCATGTTTGTCACAAAACTTCTCAAAGAGGTGGTTTTAGAATTCTCCTCCATGATCACTTCGAATGGAAATGATTTTCAAATTCATTTTATTTTGGAATAATCTAGTAAATTGTTTAAAATCCGGGTAGGTCTCATCCTTACTAGACAAAAACAAGACCCAACAAAATCTAGAGTAATCTTCTACAATAACAAAGCCATAATAATTTCCACCTATGCTTTTGGTCATAGAGGGGCAAAAAAGGTCCATATGGAGAAGCTCCAGATTCTTCAATTTAAAATAGATTCTTGTTTGCTTTCCCATTTGACAAGCTTCACATAGATGACCTTTGGTGAACTTTATTTTAGGCAGGCCAATTACTAAATCTTTTAAGGATACTTTGTTCAATAGGTCAAAGTTAAGATGAGCTAGGCGTCTATGACATAACCAAGAGTTTTCACTCATGGTGGCTAGACACTTAGTTTTGTTTAAGGATAACTCATCTAAGTTTAGCATATAAGTATTATTAACCCTCAAGCCCTTAAACACACATTCTTTCTTTTCATCATGCACAAACAAGCAACAAGCTTTTGTAAATGTAACTTTAAAACCCTTGTCAGAAAGTTGGCTTATGCTTAGAAGATTTTGTTTAAGGCCATTAACTACCATACCATCAGAGATAGTAGTAAATGAGGGATTACCTACACTACCTTTTCCAAGTATAAAACCTTTGTTATTGTCTCCATATGTGACGAACCCCTTTCTCTTTGGCACAAAGTCAATGAATATGGATATGTCACCCGTCATGTGCCTTGAACATCCACTATCAAGATACCAAATCTTTTTAGTAGAGTCAAAACACTCAACCTGAAAATTTAAATAAAGGATATATGTACCCAATTTTCATTGGGTCCTTGATAGTGAGTGAGATCAAAGTTGCACTTAGGCAATCATTGAACAACTCCTTTAGGAACAAATAATTTCCTAAATTTGCACCTTTCAATGGTATGACCCATTTTGCAACAATAATGACAAGATAGGTTCTTATACTGAGTCAGATATTGAACTCATAGCCCTCCCAGATAGAACTCCCTAAACCTACTATGTTCAAACACTCTCTCAAACCAACATCCGTCATACTCTCGTAGATGAATTGTTTGCACAGTTTAAAGAAGAAGTTGCTTGCAAACTCGATGCTCTCATTGAGGCTTGCAAGGATAACACAAACCTCTCTAAAGTATATGCTCTGACCAACAATTTCAGAAGTTGGTTAGAGGTCAGTTATGAAGAGTTGGGGTTTGCTTGGCTAAAGAAAACCAAGAGGAACTTCCATGCCATACTTTCTGGTATTATGGAACATATCATTCAAAAGGTTCCTCCCACTCTTCTGCTTCCTGCTCCAGAAGTGATTCCTCCTCCGTCCCCAGTTCAAACTACCTTGGTTGCTTTTGAGACTTCTCTTGAAGCTGCAGGTGACTCTGGCATCAAGAAGATTTTTTATTCTGAGGAATACATTATGAAGAAATTGGAGCATCTGGCTACTGAGAATTCTAAAGTGAAGGAAAGAACATCAAAGATTGAAGGGATGCTTGAAGAGATCTTATCAAGACTACCTAAACCATCTTAAACCTTAGTTTTTTTTAAAACTTTGTGTTATCTTTGCTTTGTCTTTCTCTTTCATTCCTATATCTACATGATTATCCTTAATGAAATGAAGTTTGCCTTAGTTTACTTTGTCTTTTTATTTCTTTTTTAATGATGACAAAAGGGGATAAAGAGTGATTGATTTTGATATATATATATATATATATAATTCCATTATGAAACCCAAACATAGTTCTAAATGTTTTCTAACTCAGTAATATTTCTAAGAACTTTGTGAAAGTTCATAATTCTAACCAAGTGTTTCAAGTTCTAAGAAAACATGTCTGTTTAACCTAAAGAGAACCAGGCACATAGAAACCATGCATACACAAGTTCTGAACAAGACATAATTCTGAAACCAATGCTTTGAACTAGTTCTGATTAAAACCAGACTTGAGTTATACAACCTGGCATCTGAGAGCTCTGACAAATCATGGCTCAGTGACGAGACTGATAACCATACTTTCTGACACTCAAGCAAGGATTATGAATGAAATACTTCTGCACCTAAGTTGTTGCATTCTAGGTAATTACTTCAACCATTACAACCAGGCTTTTGTCTTATGAGAAGTTATTTCTTTCATGTTGTTTACATTATTATATGTGTTAAGATTATTTTAAGTCTTAAATTAAGGGAGAGCTTGCAAACATAAATCTGATATTCTAAGCTGAAATTTTTTTTTACAGTGTAAAATTCAGGGGGAGCTTACAAACCTCACTTTGATATTTTTATACAATTTGAACCAAGTAAAAATTGTTCATCAAAATACATGGTTTTGTTATCATAAAAAAGGGGGAGAGTGTTAGAACATGATTGGTTATGCATCTGACATTTAGTTTTGATGATAACAATGCATTATTTCTCAGAGAACAATTTTGTAAACTAATGATTTTTGTCTAGTGCATAGTTTTTGCTAAAACAGGTTCTGACTCTGAAGCTTTTACGTGTGATATCATCAGACTCTGGAATCAACATACTCTGGCTCTGAAGAGATATATGTGCTTTACGAGATACTGTCAAGTTCTATAAATCTCTTAGACAACCGTTTTAAAGAATGTTTGTGCTAAAGCTTCTGACCATGACTCTGATTGAAGAGCCTCTGAAGGATTGTCTACTTTCAAGATTCTACGATCAAGTTCTGAAGATTCTGAAGAACAAGATATGAAGAATCTGAAGACTAGGTTCTAAGGAACTCTATCAAGACTGTGAAGATTGTAGGTTCTGGAGATTCTCTCAGTTGTCTCTTTATCTTTCTAAGCATGCTTCAACTTCATTTTATCAGAAGCCTCTGAAGATTAGAAGATAAGATCAAAAAGGTTTTGCGTTAGGAAAATAGTACACAGTACAAGAACATCCTCCCCCCCCCCCACTACCCTGACTTTGTGGGCTAAGAACAATACTATTGTACCATTTTGCCTCCTATATGCAAACCGTTGTGAAAGTGACAACTGCTATTTGCTATTCCAATATTACCCTCCAACGGATCTTTTGTCTACCTATATAAAGAAGACTTGGACGATTGGAAGAAATGTTAATGCTTATTGCTCATGCATGTTATATGCTCACGTTGTTGAACATACACACTTCGCTGAAGTAAATATTATTTTATATGTATATTCTTTGTAAACACACAAAAAGTTTTTGCTCGTTATTTGTGTGAGATTTTCATTGTATTAACTTGTGTTAATATGCTTTCTAAGAAGCATTATTCGTAAACACACCTTGAAAATCTCAATATTGTTTTAATGGTTTCCTTGAGCGACCCGGGTTTAGTCAGATAGACTAAAAAAGACAAAGATGGTTTGTCTTTGTGGTGTTTGTAAATAGTTTCGGTTATACTGAATTAAGTCCTTATTGAGAAGGCAAAATCACTTTGGTAGGGTGGACTGGAGGTAGCTTCGTTAACAACGAACCACTATAAAAATAACTTGTTATTTTTATTGTTCGTGTTTTGCTTGATTGAGTTGGTTTTGAAACAACTTTTGTTTTTAGAAACCCAATTCAAACCCCTCTTTCTTGTGTTTCTCACCACCTTCATAAACTGGTGTCATGTCAATAAAAATTACGCCATCAAAGTTATAATGGTTGTCATGGTTTCCTGACAACAATCACATTGCGCCTATTAATAGGTCATCACCCTATGAGTCATAAATTACACATGGTGAAAATTAAAGCTGATAGAGCCCTAATATTCCCAACATATTCAGACAAAATAAAAGGCAAAATACCAGAAGATTAAGTGTAACAAGGCAGTTTTTGAGGAATAAAATATTCACCAAAAATCTAAGGCCACAAAGATTGATATGAAGCAGAGGGTTTGACCTATATTGCAAGTCACATTTCGACTTCGTCAAACCAAGCTTGGATTAGTGTTGTTCTCGTCGGGCTGACGAGTCCATTCAATGACCTAATTAGATCGTTGGTCAATAATAAAAAAGATCAGAAATGACCTCTGAAGATCAAAGAATGTTGGATTAAGGCTAAATATAAACATATATGAACATATGAAGACATGTGTTAAAAGATTTCGTGGATCTAAAACCTTAGAATTCCACTATAAAGTTTAATGTAGGTCTCAAAATTTAGATACACACTTTCTAACTCTAAAATATTTCGATAGTCATACATCAAAAACATTTACATGTACATTAGTTACATTGATGTGAAATATATTGAAATATATTAACTTGAAAATGAGAAAAGAAATATTATTATTTTTGGTATGAATAAAGTATTCTTTGAGAGCAATAACATAAACTAATTATTGAAAGTCAAGAAGAACTATAATTGAAAATCAATTTTTTTTCAAAAGACTTAACACTATTATATTTCTATAGTCAGGTCCGATCCTGTGTCTTTGCAACCTGCTCTACAACACAGTACCTTACATAGTTGAAGGGGCATAAATATTTATCTATATAAAGAAAACTTGTGACAATAATAAAAAAGTAGCATAGCATAGAGTTAATTGGATTTTTACAAACAGAGGAGGATTCGATCCTTCCATTTTCATTTTATAATTGGATTTTTGTATTCACCAAAAGTGTTGTTATTGAATCCAAGAATATTTGGATGAGATGGTGAGGATCTCTTATAACTTAACCAGAGATTTTGGGGTCGAATTCGATTGTTGACACGCAACAGTGTTAAATTTTATTGAGAGAGTTTTGTCACTTTTTGAAGTTCTATTCAGTTCGAAAGATTAGTCTCTACAGTTGCGTGTCCAATTTCTAAATAAAAAATGGTATTATTGAAGTTTATACACATTTGTAGCGGCAAAATCGTGAGTGTAAGCTATTGATTAACTCAACTCGAAAAGCAAGAGTCGCCACCGCACTTTTATTTTATCCAAAAAGGAAAGGAAAAAGAGCGAACAAAACCTACACAAGCTTTACAACAAGAACAAGTGAAGAGAGACTGGATAAGGGGGGTTGGTTACGCAATGGGAAGGTGTTAGAACCCAAAACGTCTATAGTACTCTATAGGAGCCCTTTGAAATATCTACCGCTTTTGGTCTGAAAATGTTTGCTTGAAAAGAGATTGAGGAGATGAGAAGAGAAAATTGTTTTTAATATTTTTGTGTTTGGAGAGACTCGTCGTCTCATGCCTACGTACCCACAATGTGCAATGTAGGATCAAAACCCCGTAGTTCGTGGTACAAAGAATGAAAACTTGTTTGTTTTGGTTGTTTTTAAATGTAAAGACAAGTCATCATTTCTAAGCGAATAATTCCGCTTAATGAAATGAATCATGTCTAAACTTATGAAAAAGTTAAAGGAAAAAGTGCACGAGGGCACAAAAAGAGAGTGATGAGTTTGATGTTTTTTAAGTCTTTTGAAAAAGGTGTTGTCGCTCCCAGGATTTTCATCCAAGTACAAACGCGAAAGTGGCGCAGAAACAGAGTCGCCAGCAATGTGTATTTATCCCAAGAGAGGAAAAGGAAACACTGCGTAAACCCGAGGGAAAGGAAAAGCATGGTCTCGCGACCAAGAGAAACGGGTAAGGGAGTCGGTTACGCGAGGGGAAGGTATTAACACCCCCTCACATCCATCGTACTCGATGGGATCCACGCTTACTGTTATCGATCAAAGGGTGTAGGGTATCTGAAACTCAACTACTACTGAAAATGAGAATGAACGGGAACGAAAAAGAACGAAGAAACGAGGAAGAAAAGAAAAAGAAGTGACTCGATAAGACGTCACATCCTAGGCCTACGTATTCCCTCGTGCAATGGGAAAGTTAGAGTCAACGTAGTTCGGACTACGGTTTCGGGGGGAGAAGAGAAGGATGGTGCTCGGAGAGATCTCGCACGATCTCCTACCTACGTATCTCGCTCGCACACGAGAATCAGAGTGACGTAGTTCCCCTCACTAGGGATAGCTTTGCTTGGTTTATGTTTTTTTTAACAGAAGACGCAAAGGTTCGCGTTCCTGCAGTTAGGTGTCGCAGCTCGTTGTACGGAGTCTTAGGAATTTACCTGTTTGCGGTAGAACGGAAATAACGCATCCTTTATGAACGGAGTGAGGAAGATAAGAAGAGAATTATTTGTTTTTGTCTTTTAAGAAGAAGTATTTTGATTATTTTGTGTTTGTAACACGTATTGCACTAAAGTCTATGACATAGGATCGAATGCGTTGCAAATCGACCCAAGACGGGACGTATGCTAAACACTCTAGGAAAGTGAAAGAAAATCCCTCACTCTCTACTTCCCACATGCAAGGCTCATGTGCAATACATGTTATACTTTATTAAGTGTTTTGAAGAAGTTACGAGATGAGAAGAGAAGACTCAAAGGGTTGGAAAACACTAAGGGGAATTCTATCCTAATGTTGTCATGCAAAGGTGGCCGTATAGTTGAGTTAAAGGGGAAAGACTACCTAACATTATCATATAATGAATAGTCCTATGTTATAGTTTCTAACCTATCTAACTTGAATAAGTTAGAATAGGTGTCCTAAGGAAGAAGAAAGCTAAGCTAACAAAAAACAATGCAATGATATGAGATATCAAATCAGATGAAGAAAGAAAAGAAGAGGGATGTGATGAAGATCACATGAGCGTCAACATCGGCCGATGCGAGCTAATGACAATGTGTGGGGATTCGATTGCAGAACCCTATTCCACTTGGACCGACTCGATAACAAGAGTGATAAGGTTCAAAGCTTCAATCATGTAATGAGAGCTAAGAACGACACACTGGAATAACGAGGGTCGATTGCGAACCCTATTCCGTCAATGGCCTTCTTTGCGGTCTTACAAGGGGATATGTGAATGAGATGCCTCTTTAGAGGTCTTTAGGCACAATATTAAACAAGCACAATCATGGCCTCACTTGAGGGATTTCCATACAATCCTACTTGTCATGGCATCGACTATTCCTACTTCTCATGGCATTTGAAAGCATTAAAGAGAAGTGAAGATATAAAAGGGAAACAAAATACTACCGTACGAATATAGATCCAAATTACAAGCAACTAACAGTAAAGAAACCCATAGAGCCGCTCGAACAAGCTAGCATCCACAAAGAAGTCAAGTTAGCAATTGCACGTCCAATATAAGCTCAAGTCGTCGGTGTGAAAATAAATCACACGTAATGTGTAAGTCGGATGCGACTACACAAATGCCCTGCACAAAATACAATCCGGACAAACAAACAAGACGAAGCATAACAAATGCGTCACAAGCAAAGCGGCGTCTCACAAATAAAATGGAACACCGAGTGCATACTCGTCGTCGGGATCTCCACGAAAACCTTGCAAAAATACTCAATAAACACATTAGAAACCACAAAGAGGTGCAACCGGAAGTTGCACCTATGCATCATAACTCCAAATCATGCATAACGATGAGCACACAAGTCGCAAACATGCACCGGAACACAAAGTTTCAAAATGGGGCAGCACCGCCACAACATCATAAAATGCACACAAAGTCGATCCGGAAAAGAACGAAACCAATCACAATGATAATGTATGAGCAAGTAAGCATAAGTGTACATCAAATACAAGTCGACATGCAAAGTTCGCACGAAGCGGAGCTTAAAAGTGTCAAATCGGAAAAAACGCGTCCAAAATCGCCGACTCGGAATTAAACAAAAATCGCATGGTTGATCGCAAATGCGCCAACGGACTCAAAAACAAACTCGGTTTGAATTAATTCCGCTTGGAAGTGGGACTTTTAGACCGATTTCGTCGGCTGGCAGTAGCGAAACAGTAAAAAATGTTGTCCGAAATCGGCTAAAAAGTCCACCAACAGCTCCAGAATCATCAACAAAGTCAAGTTACATTATTCACATTCGCAAAAACACGCTACGGTTAGGAAGTTATGACCAAAACACATAATCTCGACACGTGGCACATGAACACAACAATTCAACAATTAAGCACAACGCGAGGTTCTCGACACGCGGCATAATTCACAACAACAATTAATCACCAACCTATCCTATTTCAGATTTTCACATTGTAACAAGCATGAATTCAAGAGTCGAGTAATTCAATGGATGTCAAATCACAACAATTAACTCTCCTAGGATTTTTGTCAAACACTTAGCATGCACCAATTATCATGACACAATTCCAACAAGAATTCACAATTTAATGCACCATAACAATCATTAGAATCACTTTATCACAATAAATGTTATATCAACTTTAATATTCAACAAGATCAATTAAACAATATTCAAGTATGTTCAACAATTCTTCACAAAATCAATTCAATGCAAAGTTCAAGAATCGATTAATCAAATATTCAAGAATTAAAGGATTAAAGTTCAAGAAACTAACCGAATGAAGAATCAACGAAGAAATTGCAAAGACGGGGGGAGGGAGAATGAAGCGTGCGATTGCGAAGAGGAGAGGGGGAGGAGGCCGCGTGGCTGGCCGGTGGGAGGTCAGAGTTCGGTCGGAAGTTTATCGGAGAAAGAGAATTGATCAAGTTATTGTTGAGTTCTTGAACTTGTTCATGATGTTCTTGAATTTCTTGATGAATAAGTTGAAAACCCTCACTTTGATCCTGGAGAGAATTGGAGTTTGATTTTAGAGTGTTTGTAGTGAATTGTGAAGTTGGAGGGAAAACACTTAGAATTGAATATATAGTGCAAGGGGAATTCGGTTGTGCCTGAAAATAACCTGCTCAATTAAAAACTAACTCTTGGCTCGGTGCTAATCTCTGACTCTATGTCTCACGTGAAAACGTCCGTGACGGACTCACGGTCATAACGCTTCGAGAATGGACGCAATCGGATAAAAATTGAGTGAGTTGCGAGTTTTTGAATGGCGAGACGGTACTGAGTAAATAATCCTTTTTCCGCTTTTCGACTGTCTGCTACTCAAAAATGTGACAAGGTCATGCGCTCGGGAGCAAAATCTCGACTTAACTTTATCAGAAAAGTTGTAAATCTACGAGTCAGTGACCTCGTGTCTGAAAATGAGCTCAATCGGACAAACGACGGGTGAGATATGAATTTTCTCGTGAAACAACTTTCAGCCATTTTCTTCGGTTCGACACGTCAATTTTGCGAAATAAACCAAAACGACCATCTTCAGAGTACCGTTCGAACTCGAGCTTGTCTTTAATCTTGAAGAGCACAAAATTTGTGAACCGTAGCTTCGAGAACGGACGTAACCCGATAAAAATTGACCGAGTTATGAATTTTCCAATATCTGGCAGACAGTGAACTGTGCCAAAGAATTCTTCCAGTAATTCGCACTTTTGGGGTTCTTCCGTTTAGACCTGACTCATACTGAACTTACGGCAAGAAGATGGCATCGAAACGGAATTTTAGGCACCGGAACGGCATCAATTCGATAAACGAGCTGAGAGTTATGAATTTTTTTAGTGACCGAAACATGACGGTTCAGCACTATTTTCCACTGTTTTTGCACTGTATCGACTCTGAAAACTCGTGTATTCGGAGATCTTACTCAAAGAATCAGCCCTCGGTCCGAACACGAAAGTTGCAGATAATTCCAATATGGAACTTTTTGGCATAGGAATAGCTCAGAACTGATGATCCAATCAGAAGTTAAGCCCTTTTGAATACCACTGACGCAATTATCCAGCGAAACCGAAATTTCAGAAACAAATAATTCCCACCACTTTCCTTGATGAATTGACTTCCAAGCCGAACTTAAAAATTATAGAGAATACCAAGACGGTTCTAACTGTTGAATATCCAGCCAAAACGAGTTCCAGAGCAAGAGTTATGAATTTTGCAAGTTTGCACAACAAACTGATTTTCTGCTCAAACTGTTCTGAATCGGCTGAAAACTTCAACTTCCTCTGAGATTCTTGACATGAAAAATTATGTTGGATAAGAGCTTTGCTGACCCGGTGATTACGTAACCCATAGAAATACTTTGTGCATGTGACGAGTGACGAAATAAACGTCTGTTGCAACCTGACGATGCTTGAACAGAGAACCTTGATCCCATAAACACAGAGCCAAATGATATGCATGTATGTGCCCGATGACCTAGCTAAAATGCAAATGAAGCATAAGCCACTGTTATAAGGTAATAAATAATAGGGAAAATTTTGAGGTATTACAGCTGCCCCTATTCAATCAACTTGGACCTGAAGGGATGATAGCAACAACTTTCAGACATTCAAGGTAGAAGGTGATTGAATAAAAAAAGAACCGCAAAATTTGCTAACTGCGAGGAGAAACCATACAAACTAGAGCCCAGTCCCACTTTGCAAAGGAATCTGATAGAAATACAACATGCCCAGCGAACCACATCGTCAAAGGGATTTGACGGAAAGAAAAATGGAACCCCACCGAAAGGGCACATCATCAAAGTAATTTGACGGCAGGAAGACTCAACTGAAGAAACACATTGTCATAGGGATGACAGAAAGAAGACTCGACCAAAGGAAACACATTGTCATGGGGATGATAGAAAGAAGACTCGACCGAGGGAGCACATTGTCATAGGGATGACAGAAAGAAAACCCGACCGAGGAAACACATCGTCATGGGGATGACAGAAAGAAAACCTGGCCGAGGGACCACATTGTCATGGGGATGACAGAAAGAATACCCGACCGAAGGAAACACATTGTCATAGGAATGACAGAAGAAAGACCTGACCGAGGGTAACACATTGTCATAGGGATGACAGAACGAAAAATCTGACTTAGGGAGCACATTGTCATAGGGATGACAGAAAGAGGACCTGACTTAGGGAGCACATTGTCATAGGGATGACAGAAAGAAAAATTTGACTTAGGTAGCACATTGTCATAGGGATGACAGAACGAAGACTTGGCTTAGGGAGCACATTGTCATAGGGATGACAGAAAGAAAAATCTGACTTAGGGAGCACATTGTCATAGGGATAACAGAAAGAAAAATATGACTTAGGGAGCACATCGTCATGGGGATGACGAAAAGAAAATCTGACCACAGTTAACACATTGTCATAGGGATGACAGAAAGAAAACTCCACTGTAGGGGCACATCGTCATGGGGATGACGGAAAGAAAATCTGACCACAGATAACACATCGTCATAGAAATGACGGAAAGGAAACCATACTAAGAAACACATCATCAAAGAGGTTTAATGGAAAGGAAACCTGACCGAAATGTCGTCATCAAGGGGTTGATGGACAATGACTGGTCGAGGGTAAGATCGACGTATGATATACGACCCAAAAGAAAGGTAAGCAGAGGGGTTGTTAGTAATGCCTGCTGGGGATAAGTCACCGTCCTGACTAAAAATTGATTTGGGCTTTCGCGCAAGGTACCAAATCTGGCTTATGCTTCGCATGCATATGTTTGAATTTTCTTTCCATGGCGTAATGCTCCACACAAAATGAAAATACTAGGCATTTTGAGGATGCTATGATTGCTATATGCAAAATTCCGACGTATGCTCGGGCTACCGGGAAAAGAAGAGTGTGCCAAGTACAATTGGACTTTGCTGGCTATGACAGGTAAAACCTGATGGTGACTGTTTTTTCAAAGGAGAAATCTTTTTGGGTACCAATGGGGATTGGATTTTGCAGGAAGCGCCAATAGGGATTGGGCTTCAGGTTTTTGAAAGATGCCAGCAAAGTGGGCTGTTGAAGGTGTCGGGCAAGGTTGGGCTATGGATTTTCTGTTCGGTTTTACAAGGCTTCATGCAATGCTATGCGAATGATATCTGTGGTAATGATTATGCTATGATGTTTATGATATGCAATAGGAGCACTCCAGCAAAATAAATGCTAAAGAGACGAGGCTAACTCCGCTGGGGATAACAAACTGAATCGCCTTCAGTGTCATAACTGCTCGAGATCCCGACTAAACCTCCATTCTGCAGGAAAGTACGAACAACAAACGTCTACTGGAGAAACATCCCAGGAATCTGCTGAAGAAAAGTACCAATGACGATCGACCTTTGACTTGCTAGGGAAAGCTAACCACCACCCAAAAATATGCTTGGGGACAATGGTTGATGATATCAGCTCTGCTAGGGAACAAGATCAGACTTGGTCCTCTGTTGGGAATCTACCTTCTACCCTTACTCCGTTGGGGAGACGGAAACAACTTTACCACAAACTGGTGAAGCATAAACCCAACACTATGTACAGGAATATGAACTCTTGTTGAAGAGCAATAAACTTCGCCAAGCTGGCTAGGGGAGAGCGAACCCCTGAATTCTTGCTAGGGAGAATGATTCACAATCTTCATAATGCTTTGCTGAATGATAAAACTTATGCCATCTCTGCCGAGGCGAGAAACTCTATTGGGGACGTCACATGTTAACTATCAACGTGAACCCTGCAGATGTGATATGACCAAAAGAGATGCCCCGATGCAGCATAACCTGTAAATGAACATGTCTTCAGGATGTCTCGTAAAGATCCGACATATATTGCCCCATGGCTTTTGATTAACCGTCCTCCGGAGAGAATAACCTCCTGGTGTTTGGGGTGGCCTGCCCCAGCTTTGAAGTGATTTTGCCCCTGACTGATTGATCTATGAAGGAATACCTTTAACTGACCTTCGAGAGATTTGTTGAATCTTGACTTGATTGCCCCAGATTGGCTGAATCTTGGAATGTATTACCCATTTGATATGCCCTTCCCCTGGCTCAACGGAGTACTCGGGCACTTTGCACCTTAGATTATTCAATTTTTCCATTGTAGAAACTTTCCTGATGTCAAGTATTAACTCGCAAGTAAAATAATTCGTTTTGAAAAGATAATTTTGATGCAATGCATATGACAGTTTTGAAATCCAAGTTTGTTCACTGGAAAAATTTTGTGGCCTGTAGTGAACGAATCACTTATTAGAATGTCACATCGACACCAACATGAATGGTAAGAAAGTCCTTTTGGGAGTCAGAACTGACGCGATTTTAACCGAAGTATGCTTTCGAAACAACCTTGCTTCAATTAGGTCTTTTGAAGGTTGTAACGTGGCCTGGTTCGCGGTTTAAGAAAGAAAGGATATAAGGCTCAACGTTTTGTTTTAACCCACCCATTCTCCTTGATGTTCTCCAGTCCTAAGTTCAGCTAACTTGACACAGGCGCTCACCTTTCAAAATAGTTAGTGAATGGTATGAGGATGGAAGGAACCCGCATAATTTTCAGAATGACAGTCACCCCTTTTGTCCTTGGTGTCTGTATTCACACGATTTGTTCTTTATTCGAGGATTTTTCTTTTGTAATCCTTTTCGCTTTTTGTTTTTTTTTGTTTTTCAAAATCCCTGATTTTTTCCTGGACTGATTCTTTTGAATCTTTCAATTTTGAAGTCCAGCGGGATGCCCTAACTTTTGCCTAAGTCACTTGTTTTCCAGTTTTGACTTAGCGGACTTTCTTTTTTTTCTTTTGATTCTTTTTTTTTTTGAACAAATCGTGTGACACTGGCTTGTCTTGACTTGTAAAGGGTTGCGGCTGTCTCACTCTTCGGTTGGTGAGGGATAATCGTAGATGTAATTGATCCTCAAACGGAACACTCCTTTTGAAATTTGAATGCGTGGTCAAATTAACTGACACCTACCCTGCCCCAGGTTAATATTGAGGGTTTTTTATTTTCAGAAATAAACTCCTACGACTAGGCTCAACAGGTTTAAAATGGATTATCTTCCTTATGTCTCCGGAGTTTAGGAATTTGAATCAATGTCTGTACATCATCAACAGGGTTTTTGTTCAAAAGCATACAATCGAAAGTTTTGCGCCTTTCAATTTCGTCATCCTCCCTAGGATCCTGCTTAAACAAGCATATGATATCGATAACAAGTATGAGTGAACACGACTGGATTTAATCAAAACATGCATATTCATTTCATTATCATTATCAATCGAAAACAACAAGTTTTACAAATGAGTTTGTACATTTTAACAGAAAAGAAACTACAAATGCAAAGAAATGACATAATCTAAATGATTGCCAGCTTCGAGGAACTGGGCTTTCCAAGCTTGATCGCTAATGATCTAGCCATCTTCAGTATTGCTCGTCAAAGTCAGTCTGATAATCATTTGCACCACTGCTCTCGGTGATTTCTTCCATAACCTGGACTGATGAACCCATTTGACTGGATGAAAGAGGATTGTTGATTCGAATACCCTGAGGCATGAATGAGAACATATTGGAGTTAAGAAGTGTTGGAATCTTGCTCTTGAGCACCTTACAGTCTTCAGTTGAATGCCCCTGTGCCCCAGCATGGTAATCACAACGGGCGTTGACATCAAAACCTGGTGGGTACGGAGGAATCACTGGACCTATCTCTTTTGGCACTATAAGTCCACCTCTGATTAAATTTGGAAACATCTGATTGTACAACATTGGCAACTGAGTGAAACACCTCTCTGGCTTTCTTGGCCTTTGTCGGGCATGCTGACGCGGCTGACGGCGATATGACCGTTGATTTTGGGGAGGTCCTTAATTTGAAGAAGAATATTGTCCTTGATACAGAGACTCAAAAGATTGCTGACTTTGAACAGTTGATATGCGTGAATGCTGAGAATGAGGTGGTGAAGATTCCTGGATGGAACTATTTTCTTCCTCGAATTCTTCCTGAGAACTGACAACTGATTCATTCTCATTAGCTTGGAAGTTCGAGACGCCTTGGAGCTTTCGACACTTGATCAGGCTCTCGATGCGTTCTCCCACCATTACCAGGTCAGAAAATTTGGCTGCCCCATTGACAATCATCTTTTCCAGGTATGGACCTTGCAAGGTATCCATGAACAAATCAACTAATTCTCTATTCGAAAGTGGCGGTTGAACATGAGCAGCTAACTCTCTCCATCTCTGAGCATACTCTCGGAATGATTCGTTATCTGCTTGAGACAAGTCTTGCAAATGCATTCGGCTGGGAGCCATGTCAAGATTATAACTGTACTGCTTTACAAAGGCGTTAGCTAGGTCTGTCCATAATCGGATGCTACCACTTTCTAACTGCATATACCAACTCAGTGATGCCCCACTCAGACTGTCTTGGAAACAGTGGATCATGAGCTTGTCATTGTGGGTATGTGAAGTCATTTTTCGACAAAACATCACCAAATGTAGCTTCAGACAGCTATCCCCTTTGTACTTTTTGAATTTTGGAATCTTAAACTTTGGAGGCATTACCAGGCCTGGTACAAAACACATGCTCGAAGCATTCAAATCAAGAGTATCACGCCTCTCCAAGGCTTTAAGCTTCTCCTCCAACACACGATATCTTTCATCATCAATAGATCGTGGATCCCTAGGCTTCATCTTTGGAACTACCCCCAGGACATCTGGCACAGAGAATGCAAAGCTCTGATAGTCTGTGGCATCAAGAGAAGAAGAATGTCCATCTCGGACGATGGTACGCTCGTGTATAGCAGGATCCTCAACAGGGACTCCCACAGGTTGAGCTTGAGTAACATTGTTCACCAGAGGTGGAAAGACATTCCCCATAACTGAAGTCCTCTGAACATTGGCCTCTCCCCTAGTCATGGCTCTCATAGCTTCTACCAGTTGGTCCAACTGACTCTTCATCAATTCAACATCGGCCCGAGTCACAATCTGATTCTGGTCCCCTGAGTTCATCATTCTTCCAGAAGCTGATTCAAGTCTAATACAAAAGTCGGGAAATCAACTGCAGGTCGAGGCAAAGGATGGATGAGCTCACTGGTCTGGACTGGAGAAAGATATACAAAATGATGCAAGATGCAAATGCAATGCAATAATATGAATGCAATAAGACATGGGATCAAAGCTTCCATATAGTCTGAATAAGTGTTGTGCTGATGATTGAATAAGTTCAAAGGTCTGCTCTGAAGAGAATACCAGGATTCCAGAATATCCGAATAATCAGAATACCAGGATGTCGGAATATCGGCATAATCATAATACTAGAATGTCAGAATATCGGCATAATCAGAATACCAAAATGCCAGAATATCGGCATAATCAGAGTACCGACTTAATCAGAATACCGGGATGGTCAGAATGTCAGAATAGAATAATACCAGGCTGATGAGTCCACACTGATAGGAAAACCAGAATACCGAGTAGGTTGAAGGTTATGGTTACTTGCAAACCTGTAAACAACCCGCCCCTCTCACATGTGGGTACTAGAAAACGAAAGGTCCTCAACTTCTGGCACTGAGGTCGAGAAACAATAGTATATTCATCCCTCAGAGTACAACACTATCGCTAATCGAGGAGTTCCTCCACTGATTCTCTTTCAAAAAGGATATCCTATAGCAAGTTCCCAACATTGGGTCCTCGGATCGAGAATGTGTAATGGGTTTGCCATATCTGGTATGCCATTATCATAACTCGGGAGGAGTGCCGTTACTGAGTCCTCGAGAATGGTCACCAGAGTCGACAATTCCTCCAGAGAATATCTACTGGCATGTATCAAACATACAGTAGTAGATAGCTCAGGATAGAACCTCGTCTGGCAGTAGGTCTCGTGAACACCCACACGTGGCCAAACACCACGGGAGCGACACGCCTGCCCACACTAATACCTATGTGTATTCTCAAGCCTGGGTAGTGGGCTTATCTCTCAGAAATCCCAACCTGCCAAACAGAAAATCCAGTACAGCACAACACAGTCCAGAACAGTATAATATATGGCAATAGTAAATGCAAAGCATGTAAATACAATAAAACAGTAAACATGCAACAATGCCATAAATAAAGCGAGTAAAGTAAACAGATAAACACCCTAAAATCGCAAACAAACAGGCGATAAGATTGACTCGCTTAGGGATGGACCAGCAAGAGGTCAATCTGTCCCCAGCAGAGTCGCCAGCTGTCGCTCCCAGGATTTTCATCCAAGTACAAACGCGAAAGTGGCGCGGAAACAGAGTCGCCAGCAATGTGTATTTATCCCAAGAGAGGGAAAGGAAACACTGCGTAAACCTGAGGGAAAGGAAAAGCATGGTCTCGCGACCAAGAGAAACGGGTAAGGGAGTCGGTTACGCGAGGGAAAGGTATTAGCACCCCTCGCGTCCATCGTACTCGATAGGATCCACGCTTGCTATTATCGATCAAAGGGTGTAGGGTATCTGAAACTCAACTGCTATTGGAAAGGAGAAGGAACGGGAACGGAAAAGAACGAAGAAACGAGGAAGAAAAGAAAAAGAAGTGACTCGATAGGACATCGCGTCCTAGGCCTACGTATTCCCTCGTGCAATGGGAAAGTCAGAGTCAACGTAGTTCGGACTACGATTTTGGGGGGGAGATGAGAAGGATGGTGCTCAGAGAGATCTTGCACGATCTTTTGCCTACTTATCTCGCTCGCACGCGAGAATCAGAGCGACGTAGTTCCCCTCACTAGGGATGGCTTTGCTTGGTTTATGTTTTTTTTAACAGAAGACGCCAAGGTTCGCGTTCGAGCAGTTAGGTGTCGCAACTCGTTTTACGGAGTCTTAGGAATTTACCTGTTTGCGGTAGAACAAAAATGACGCATCCTTTATGAACGGAGTGAGGAAGATAAGAAGAGAATTGTTTGTTTTTGTCTTTTAAGAAGAAGTGTTTTGATTATTTTGTGTTTGTAACACATATTGCACTAAAGTCTATGACATAGGATCGAATGCGTCGCAAATCAACCCAAGACGGGACGTATGCTAAACACTCTAGGAAAGTGAAAGAAAATCCCTCACTCTCCACTTCCCACATGCAAGGCTCATGTGCAATACATGTTATACTTTATTAAGTGTTTTAAAGAAGTTACGAGATGAGAAGAGAAGACTCAAAGGGTTGGAAAACACTAAGGGGAATTATATCCTAATGTTGTCATACAAAGGTGGCCCTATAGTTAAGTTAAAGGGGAAAGACTACCTAACGCTATCATACAATGAATAGTCCTATGTTATAGTTTCTAACCTATCTAACTTGAATAAGTTAGAATAGGTGTCCTAAGGAAGAAGAAAGCTAAGCTAAAAACAAACAATGCAATGATATGAGATATCAAATCAGATGAAGAAAGAAAAGAAGAGGGATGTGATGAAGATCACATGAGCGTCAACATCGGCCGATGCGAGCTAATGACAATGTGTGGAGATTCAATTGGGGAACCCTATTCCAGTTGGACTGACTTGATAACAAGAGTGATAAGGTTCAAAGCTTCAATCATGTAATGAGAGGTTAGAATGACACACTGGAATAACGAGGGTCGATTGCGAACCCTATTCCGTCAATTGCCTTCTTTACGGTCTTACAAGGGGATATGTGAATGGGATGCCTCTTTAGAGGTCTTTAGGCACAATATTAAACAAGCACAATCATGGCCTCACTTGAGGGCTTTCCATACAATCCTACTTGTCATGGCATCGACTATTCCTACTTCTCATGGCATTTGAAAGCATTAAAGAGAAGTGAAGATATAAAAGGGAAACAAAATACTACCGCACGGATATATATCCGAATTACAAGCAACTAACAGTAAATAAACCTAGAGATCCGCTCGAACAAGCTAGCATCCACAAAGAAGTCAAGTTAGCAATTGCACGTCCAATATAAGCTCAAGTCGTCGGTGTGAAAATAAATCACATGTAATGTGTAAGTCGGATGCGACTACACAAATGCCCTGCACAAAATACAATCCAGACAAACAAACAAGACAAAGCATAACAAATGCGTCGCAAGCAAAGCGGCATCCCACAAATAAAATGGAACACCGAGTGCATACTCGTCGTCGGGATCTCCACGAAAACCTTGCAAAGATACTCAACAAACACATTAGAAACCACAAAGAGGTGCAACCGGAAGTTGCACCTATGCATCATAACTCCAAATCATGCATAACGATGAGCACACAAGTCGCAAACAAGCACCGGAACACAAAGTTTCAAAATGGGGCAGCACCGCCACAACATCATAAAATGCACACAAAGTCGATCCAGAAAAGAACGAAACCAATTACAATTATAATGTATGAGCAAGTAAGCACAAGTGTACATCAAATACAAGTCGACATGCAAAGTTCGCACGAAGCGGAGCTTAAAAGTGTCAAATCGGAAAAAAACGCGTCCAAAATCACCGACTCGGAATTGAACAAAAATCGCATGGTTGACCGCAAACGTGCCAACGGACTCAAAAACGAACTAGGTTTGAATTAATTCCGCTCAGAAGTGGGACTTTTAGGCCGATTTCTTCGGCTGGAAGTAGCGAAATAGTAGAAAAAAGTTGTCCGAAATCGGCTAAAAAATCCACCAACAGCTCCAGAATCATCAACAAAGTCAAGTTACATTATTCACATTCGCAAAAACACGCCACAGTTAGGAAGTTATGACCAAAACACATAATCTCGACACGTGGCACATGAACACAACAATTCAATAATTAAGCACAACGCGAGGTTCTCGACATGCGACATAATTCACAACAACAATTAATCACCAACCTATCCTATTTCGGATTTGCACATTGTAACAAGAATGAATTCAAGAGTCGAGCAATTCAATGGATGTCAAATCACAACAATTAACTCTCCTAGGATTTTTGTCAAACACTTAGCATGCACCAATTATCATGACACAATTCCAACAAGAATTCACAATTTAATGCACCATTACAATCATTAGAATCACTTTATCACAATAAATATTATATCAACCTTAATATTCAACAAGATCAATTAAACAATATTCAAGTATGGTCAACAATTCTTCACAAAATCAATTCAATGCAAAGTTCAAGAATCGATTAATCAATTATTCAAGAATTAAAGGATTAAAGTTCAAGAAACTAACCGAATGAAGAATCGACAAAGAAATTGCAAAGACGGAGGGAGGGAGAATGAAGCGCGCGATTGCAAAGAGGAGAGGGAGAGGAGGCCGCGTGGCTGGCCGGTGGGAGGTCGGAGTTCGGTCGGAAGTTGATCGGAGAAAGAGAATTGATCAAGTTGTTGTTGAGTTCTTGAACTTGTTCATGATGTTCTTGTATTTCTTGATGAATAAGTTGAAAAACCTCACTTTGATCTTGGAGAGAATTGGAGTTTGATTTTAGAGTGTTTGTAATGAATTGTGAAGTTGGAGGGAAAACACTTAGACTTGAATATATAGTGCAAGGACAATTCGGTTGCGCCTGAAAATAACCTGCTCAATTAAAAAATAACTCTTGCCTCGGTGCGAATCTCTGACTCTACGTCTCACGTGAAAACATCTGTGACGGACTCACGGTCGTAACGCTTCGAGAATGGACGCAATCAGATAAAAATTGAGTGAGTTGCGAGTTTTTGAATGGCGAGACGGTACTGAGTAAATCATCCTTTTTCAGCTTTTCGACTGTTTGCTACTCAAAAATGTGACAAGGTCATGCGCTCGGGAGCAAAATCTCGACTTGACTTTGTCAGAAAAGTTGTAAATCTACGAGTCAGTGACCTCGTGTCCGAAAATCAGCTCAATCGGACAAACGACGGGTGAGATATGAATTTTCTCGTGAAACAACTTTCAGCCATTTTCTTCGGTTCGACACGTCAGTTTTGCAAAATAAACCAAAACGACCATCTTCAGAGTACAGTTCGAACTCGAGCTTGTCTTCAATCTTGAAGAGCACAAAATTTGTGAACCGTAGCTTCGAGAACGGATGTAACCCGATAAAAATTGACCGAGTTATGAATTTTCCAATATCTGGCAGACAGTGAACTGTGCCAAAGAATTCTTCTAGTAATTCGCACTTTCGGGGTTCTTCCGTTTAGACCTGACTCATACTGAACTTACGGCAAGAAGATGGCATCGAAACGGAATTTTAGGCACCAGAACGGCATCAATCCGATAAACGAGCTAAAAGTTATGAATTTTTTAGTGACCGAAACATGACGGTTCAACACTATTTTCCACTGTTTTTGCACTGTATCGACTCTGAAAACTCGCGTATTCGGAGATCTTACTCAAAGAATCAGCCCTCGGTCCGAACACGAAAGTTGCAGATAATTCCAATATGGAACTTTTTGGCATAGGAATAGCTCAGAACTGATGATCCAATTAGAAGTTAAGTCCTTTTGAATACCACTGACGCAATTATCCAGCGAAACCGAAATTTCAGAAACAAATAATTCCCACCACTTTCCTTGATGAATTGACTTCCGAACCGAACTTAAAAGTTGTAGAGAATACCAAGACGGTTCTAACTGTTGAATATCCAGCCAAAACGAGTTCCAGAGCAAGAGTTATGAATTTTGCAAGTTTGCACAGCAAACTGATTTTCTGCTCAAACTGTTCTGAATCGGCTGAAAACTTCAACTTCCTATGAGATTCTTGACATTAAAAATTATGTTTGATAAGAGCTTTGCTGACCCGGTGATTACGTAACCCGGAGAAATACTTTGTGCATGTGTCGAGTGACGAAATAAACGTCTGTTGCAACCTAACGATGCTTGAACAGAGAACCTTGATCCCATAACCACAAAGCCAAATGATATGCATGTATGTGCCCGATGACCTAGCTAAAATGCAAATGAAGCATAAGCCATTGTTATAAGGTAATAAATAAGAGGGCAAATTTTGAAGTATTACAGGTGTTAATATGCTTATGTAGTTTAGCATTTATTAAGAAATGAAAAGAAAAGAGTAAAATCACTTGACAAAGTCAAGGTTTGATTATGAAAGAGGTGAAAGTTTGAAATCAAGAATGTTTTGAAAAAGAGAGAGAGTTTTGAAAATTGAAGAATGGGGAGGAGAAGAAGTGACTATCCTAGAGCATAAAGTAAAAGCTAAGGATAAGAATAACCTAACCACACAAGTAAGCTCCATAGTCTTCGAACCACAATTCCAAAGCAAAGGGAGAAAGGTCCTAAGTTCTAAGTCCAAGGTTCCAAATGCATTGGATGTCCAAGGTCTAAGTTCAAGGATTTAAGAATAGCATTGAAGTCCAAGGTCTAGGTGCAAAATTCCATGTCCATTGCAAAGGGTCATAACCATAGTCCAAGATTAGAAGCACAAGTTTTTTAGAGGTTTTAGCCTTTATTAATGTTTTTGGTCCAAGTGGACAAAGAGAAAAAGGCGGAAGCATAAACATGTGTCCAACGGATAAAGGGCAAATTGCGGAAGCATAAACGTGATATAAAATGATAAAAATGAAGCATAAAAGTAAAAGAGATAAAGAGCGAGAATGAATTGTAAAGGATTAGTACAATAGTAATGTTAGTAAGTTAGTAATTAGTTGTTAGAGTTAGTGATCAATAATAATTAAATAATTGCACTTAGGTCAAGGTTAATGAGAACTCATTAGAGGATTGATAAGACCAGAGCCTCCTAACAACAAGTTTCATAAGTTTTGAACCAAAAGACAAATAATCAACTATTCTTGATAGTTTTCCGATGCGGGACAAATATTGCGCTATGTTAAGCAATCGCCGAGTAATTTACGGAGTAATTACCCTACAATGAGGCCGGTCAATAGATCTATGTGCTAATGTATGCTAGATGAACGATATGTAAATCGTCATCCGAAAGCAATACCGCACGAAAGGAAAAATGGTAACGATCTAGTCTTGATCGAAATTCAACAAAGGAATTCCAAGATCTCTTAGACTTTCATCGATCAAAAAGAAAAAGAATTAAGATGAAGAGAAGTGGATCTAACATTTATGATCCACCAACAACCAACAAAGAGAATCCAAAGAATTCATAAAATAAAATGCCATAAGAAAATACAAATCAATTACTAAAGATTTTTAAAATATTTTTTCAAGATATTTTTTCTTAAACAAAAAAAAATAATATCTAAAAAAAAAATACTAATTTTGAAATAAAAGAAAATAGAAGATTTTAAGGAAAAAAAAAAAAGAAAATGAGAGGGAGGTGTGAAAATAATGGTGGAGGAGAAAAAAGGAAAATAGGCCCACACGGCCCAGTTTATTTTA
Organism: Lathyrus tuberosus; assembly: GCA_022829125.1. Taxonomy (NCBI): domain Eukaryota; kingdom Viridiplantae; phylum Streptophyta; class Magnoliopsida; order Fabales; family Fabaceae; genus Lathyrus; species Lathyrus tuberosus. Next base: position 1,838,094 of record JALAZF010000463.1, on the reverse strand, counting down.
ATAAAAACAAAATAAAAAAATAAAAAATAAAATGGAAATTAAATCAACATTAAAATGAAAAGAGGAATCAGAAACAAGATTTCATCATCTTCCTCTTTCCCTTACCACGCCGCGGGTTACTATTCACTCCATGCTAGCAATTTGCAGCTCCACCGAATCGACGCGACGGGATACGAAATCATGACGGAAACGGAATCGAGCGAGGAACACAATGATGTATTCAATTTCAAGAATCGTAGCAAACGGTAACGGATCGAAACACCGGAAATATTTCGAACTACCTTCGAAGCTTCGAGTAAGTGTTCAAATCTTCTTCTTCTTATCTTCGGAGCTTGAATTGGTGATGAATGTTGTCGAGGCGTTGCGAATAGTTGTTGTTGATTTGATATTGATGCGAATGAAATTTGTGGCGAGATGTTGTTGTGTGATGATTTGTTGAGTTTGTTTATGAAAGTTGAAGAAGATTAAAGAACCGAAGTGATTGAATGTTGAAGAAATTGAAGGTGAATTGTGGAATTTTATTGTTGTTTTTTTTTTAAGCTTGACTGGAAATTTTGCAGGGTATTTTTGGCTAATCAAAGCTTGAAAAAATGGAAGAGAAGAAGAGGCTATTTATAGAAGAGATTGAATTGAATTTGAGGAATTTGAAATTGGATCAATTTTGGTGTTGCTGCCGTTTCATTCGCGTTTTGCATTGTTAGCTTTGCGTTGCGTTTTGGAATTGATTTTGGAATGGTTGTGTTTTGTGTGCAGGTCGCGTGAGCAGATTGTTTGCAGCGGTTTGTGCGTTTGAATTGGATTGCTGCGTTTTACTTGAAACTCCGTTGCCGTTTGATACATGATTTGCAGCTTGGAAATTAGCCGTGTTGTGGCTGAAGCTTGGATGGCTTTGGAATTTTCATTTGCACACGGCTTGTGGTTTGATAGCAGTTGAAGACTTGGCTTGTTTTTTCTATGTGGGTTGCAGACTTGCAGTGTATCAGCGGCTTGGCTCTCCTTGCGTGGAGCAGCTTGAAGCTTCACATGGTGGCTATTGGTTAATCTTGGTATAGCATGTGGCTGGAAAAAAATTCAACACGGCTGGAAAAAGTTGCTCACATGAAGGTTTGTATTGTTAACTGTGGGAGTGATGGTGGGCCATGCGCTGAAGATTTGAGAAAAATGGGCCGTGTGATGCTATTCTCTTTTTTTCAATTTTTTTTTTTTGTAATGGACTTTTTTAATGATATAATGTCATGGGCCTTTGTAACTCATTTGTTTTTTTTTTGGGAAATTTGAAATGGAATTAGAAAAAAAAATTGGGTATGGATAATGAAATATTTGGATAATTTGTTATTTAAAAAATGGATATTGGATAATGGTTGTGAATTTGGTTTAGACAAGTGGATATTAAAAATGATAATTGGAAATGAAATGACTAATGGATTTGAGAAATGGATTGAATGGATAGCCAAAATAGAAATGAATATGGATCATAGATAGCAAATCTTTATTTTTAGCCTAAAACCAATCTCGATTTTTTTTTCACAAGCCTCTGATAAATTGAACTCAGTCGATGAAACCAATCCTGAACCACTGAATGCCTCGCAACTTAAGTAACGGCCAAATGAATCATCTGATCAAATTAATCTTGAACCAATTTGACTTTGATTGAATCAATCTTTAGGAAAATAAATCCACAGACGAATCCAATCTGGACTAAAGCTCTCAGATGAATTTGATAGATATCACCACACAACGACTTGACAGTCACTGCTTGAGAAATAGCCCACTAAAACAGATAACTTTCTCTTGAAGCAATCTCTTGATAGTTTGACCAAGATTAGGTCAAATATCCATCTGAACTGGATCAAGAACAAACAACCACATTTGACTTGAAGTTACTTCATTGTCTTTGACAAACCTGCAAACCTTGGATGCACACAGAGAGAAAAGAACAGACAAACTGCAACATATTTTTGGTATTTTAGTCAGAGGTTAGTAAACATAAACAAATGATAAAGCAAGTGAGAAATACACAGATACTTGGGAGAAACACAAATTGTGATCTTACTTGTAGTATGAGATGCAAAATGAAATGTACAAAATTTTAGGGGTAAAAATTAGGGTCAACAACATTATTGAGGTTTAAACACGTATACTTTTAAACATAAAAATATATACACATGCTTCTAATCTTAAAATATATACACGTAAACCATCCCACCAATAAACATTTCATATAATTTAAATTTAAACATGAAGTAATACTTTGGTTATTAAATAATATAAATATTTTATGTTAAAATATTATATATAATATAGTTTGCCGACTTATTTTCTTCTTCTTTTTTTATAGAAATATGTTATATATTTGAAGATATATTTTGTTTTATTTTATTATATAATAATATATTTATAAGTTTACAATTTCATCATTATTGTAAATTGTTATAATAAATTAATAAATTAAAATATTAATAAATTAAAATATTTTTGAATAGTTTATTTTAAGGTAGTATTTATAAGATTTTATAACTTGTTCACTAGTTTAGCATGTTATTGGTGTAATATTTTTTTTATCTCATATCACTACAAAAAACGCGCTTGATTGCGGCGGTTTTTTTGAGGCGGGTTTCAAAAATCCCTTCAAAGTAGAATAAAAATTGATGTTCTCTATTTAATGGGGAAAATATTTGAGCAATTTGTGGGGGTTTGAAACCCCCGTAATCTTGGCGCATATTTTACTCCAACTTATGCTCGCTGTGCACTTTTTTAATTAAGATTGATTAAATTAAATCTTTTCGCGGCAGAAATATTTTCTAAAATTTGGCGGGACTTGTTTTTAACTTATATTAATTATTAATTATTATAATGTATAATATAATTATAAACTTAATTATAAAACAAATAAAATATTACTTTTTAAATTAAAAGAGATTAAGAGTCAAAAATACTTCAGTTCCAGGTGCTCTTCTCACAACATCACCTTCCTCCCACAACGGCTTCTCACAACACCACCTTCCTCCCACAACGGCTTCTTACGAGACTAACAACGATTCTGCTCCCATTCCATTTTCGTCAGCAGCTAACAAAGTCATCTACTCTCCGGTCGTCTTCCTCACTAAGGTTAACTTATCCTTCTTTATCTTTTCTTTGTTATAGTTAGGGTTTCTCTCAATCTTTAACATTTTGTTTGCAAAACCCTCATACGAATATGATATTGTCTTTCCCCAATTTCAATTAAAACATTACAGAACAGTAAAAGGGTTTAATTTCAACGAGATATATATAAGAGGTTTGATTTAGGAATTTAGGGTTATTAGTTATGCGAGCTCGATTAAGTTTTGATTTTAATTTCGTTTAGAAATAAACCATCCATTAGTTATTTCTAATTACATTAATGGTTAGTTTCTGGCCGCCAGATTGACAATGGGTTGAGATGGTACATATAAAATAGAAATCACCAGTTCTGTTAAGAGGGAGTCTTGCTGGTGATGTTGTTACTATGGCATTTTGATTCACATTGCAGTTGTCAAAGTCTGCCTTGTTAGTTTCAGCAACAGTGTGCGCACCCGCAAAGAAATTGAAAACTGAAATAATAACAATAGCAGAAGTAAGAGACTATTTGATTGAATTAAATTAATATATGATAGTCTATTCAATTTCGAAAAGAAGAAAAAAAAACTGACCTAGAACATCGTTTTGTTTGAATGTGTTATTGGAGGCCCAGTCGGAGTAAAACTTTGCGCCAGCCATATTTGACCAACCTGTTGAGCCTCCAACTGTATGATCCGCTGCTTCTGTTCTTTCCACTTTCTATGATAATTCATCTTATAAAGCATTCAAAAATATTTTGAAACTCTCTTCAGACCCAATTATATTATAGAGATTTTTTGTCCAGTAGTTTCTGCAATTTTAGAATCTTAATGAAGTTTCTGCAATTCTGGTAGTTTCTGTTGTGTTGTAGTGGCTTTCCCTCCAGTTTTTTGCAGTTTGAGTTGCAGTTGTGGTAGCAGGACAGTTGGTCCTGTTTTGTAGTTTTTTAGTTTTTTAGTTGGTAGTCTCTTTTCTGTGTTATGGTTGTATTGGCATTGCTTATGAAAAATGTAGCGCAGGAATTTAATTTAGGCAATTAATCTGTTCATTTCTCTGTAACTAACTGTAGATTGATGAATTCATTAATACTTATAGCGCAGGAATTTAATTTAGGCAATGAAAAATGTATATAGAGGTAGTCCTGTAGCGCATGGAATTTGTTAGAATAGTAATAGGGAACCTTAATATTTTTTTTTTCTCATTAACTCCCTTGAATGACTATACTTGCGTGATCTACTTCTAGTGCATATACTACCATCATTATGTATAACTATTGCTGTATCTAAAAATGACCTTTTTTACACATTTGCTTATTTAATTATTAACCTTTTGTATGGTACCATCATTATGTCTAGATAAGTTAATTAGTTTGAAACTATGATCCTTCCTTTAATAAGGTGACATGTTTCTAGTGTATGGTTTCTAACTCTTATTCTGCGTGGCTTTTAGTCTAAAGCCTTTATTTAGTACTGTTTGGCCTACTATTAATGAAGTGCCTATATAGAATTAATTGGAAATGGAGGTGCCAATTTCCCCTTTCATTTGATATATATAATAGCACATTGAAATTAGTAGGCCTGGAGACATTTCTTTCTCTGTTTCCTGTGGCATTATGTATATATTAAATAGACAAATGTATATATTATTTCTTTTGGTTGTATTGGCATTGCTTATGCCTTTTTTCTTTTGATCATTAATTCATTGCCTTTTTAACTTACTGTAACAGTTTCTAAATTATAGTTTTGTAAATGAAGTTTGAGTCTACTGTAACAGTATTGCAAATTATAGTTTGATACTAAATTAGAGTTTGTAAGTTAGAGGTTTAATAGTTCATGAATCTACTGTAATGAATTAGGAGTAATGATTTATTCATGAGTCTATTGTAACATCCATTTTCATTATTCATGAGCTTAATTTTTATTATTGTAAGGTTGCATTTTTGGATCTTTTTTATACTATAGTTTTTAACATGGCTGTCTTGTATACTGATAGGAACAAATTGAAGTGGGTTTGGCACAGAGCAGTGTTGATGAATCTCTAATTTCTCCTAATGATGTTGTCGGTAGAGTCTTTGGGCCCGAGCATTCTGGTAGAGTGAGAAGCATGGGTATCGGAGCAGCTCCTACCAATACATTTAGAAATAATGGAGTTAGACTTTCAAACTTGAGTAATTCTTCAACAAGTGGTGCTACATCATCATCTAACTTTTGGCAAGAGAAATACATGAATTTGGAATCTCAAGTTCAAAACAATATGGCAGCATTTAAAGCATATATTATGATGAAAGAGGGAAAGATTCCTGATCAAGTGGCTGACATCTTGGGTTTGTCAAATGTAAGTTTTGTTTCTTATCTTTCAATTTCACTATTTCATTAATAACAAAATTCTGCAGATTTATTTTACATAATTATTTTAAAAAGTATACATTTTGATAACAATGTTTAATGCCTAAATTATTAGTTAAATATTTTATCTAATTGATTGTTTCGTTTATAATTTCAGCCAAGTGATGTTGCAAGTGAGCCTAATTCGCCGTTGATTCCAAGAGGATCTTGTGATGGTAGCAACATTTGATGTGTGTTTTATCAAGGAGATTGAACAAGATCGATATTAATGTTATGTTTTCTTTATGTTGACTCTTTAGATGAAAACATATGTTAGACTATTTTGAATTTGTGTTGGATTAGATGAAAAATCATGTTAGACTTTTTTGAATTAGTGTTGGATTAGATGAAAAATTTTGTTAGACTATTTTGAATTTGTGTTGAATTGTCACATTTAATATAACATTGGATGTTTTGAATTACACATTATTATCATCTTAAAATTGAAGATGATATCATGAATTTGGATTGTATGGTTCCATTTTAACTAGATTTATGTTATATTACTTATTTATTTTTAAAATTATTTAGTATAACGATTATATTTAATAGTTAATAACAAATACTATAATTTAAAAATGCAGGGTAAAAAAAAATTCAAACAAAACATAAAGACGCATATAAATTTTTTAATATAATTATTTAAAAGTAATTGATTGACAAAAAAAATCAATAAAAAATAAAATCTGTCATTTATTGTGGAGGTTTCAAACTCCCATAGAATAATTTAAAAAATAAATAAAAACTTTTATTAATATGGTGTTAAAGGAGGTTGAAGACTGCCTCAAATTAAACTCTATATATTGAGGGGGTTTAAAAACCCCGAAAAATAACCCCTGCAGTTTAGTACCAGCGGTTAGTCAAAACCCCCGCATATATATTGTGGGAATCGTATCTCCGGGGGTTTTAATAAATCCCGCAAAATATTCTGCGGAGGTCAGAAACCCCCTCAAAACGGGTATAAAACCCCCACAAATCAAGCGCGTTTTTTGTAGTGTATGTTTGTATGAGTTCATTTTAATTTAAAAGATGTCCATATTGATATTTTAATTATTTTAAACATATTATGTTAAGTTCTTTTCATCTAATTAATGATAAATTTAACGAACGATTTTTAATTTTTTTGTCGTTAATTAGACAAAATAAACTTACATAATATAGTTTGAAGAGTTAAGGGATTACGAGTCTTTTTAAGTTAAGAATCCAAAATGAACTTTAAAGTTAACATATGAAACAAAAAAAAATATTAAGACAAAAATATTTTAAGTTTTATTCTAAAAAATATATATTATTTCCTCCGTTCCACATTGAATGACGATTTGAAATAAAAGAGTGTCGTAAAATAAATGACCTAATTTAATTTTTTATGTATCTTTTTCAATTTTACCTTTTAATTAATGTTACTTTCATTATTCTCAATACATGATAAAAATACTTTGGTAAAAATATTATTCTCTCTTTTAATTGTTAATTTTTCTTAATATATATGAAATGATCAATCAGAAACTCATTGTAAAACGGATGGAGTACATTAGTATATTAAAATTTGTCACATACATGATTGTTGTATGAGTTAAGACAATTCTAAATAATAAAAACAGAGAAATTTTACTAACATAAAAGATATAAAAATTATTATTGCATTTGTTGAAATAAGCCTGTTGTTAGACCCTATTGTTAAAATAAAAAGGTCTCTAATCAGTTTGGATCGGTCTGTCTATAATTATATTTGATTTAAGATCTCTAATTAAAAATTAAAGAGTCTTTTATCCTTCCATCTAAATATGTTTATAGATAAAAAGTAATATTAATTAAGGTAACAGTTAAAAATATAACCAATATTATATTAAATAATATTAAAAATTGAAATAGTGACTTATTTTGAGGTAATATTTTTGTTACTATTTATTGGAGGACAAATAGAGTTTAATATATTTGAGTTGATGACAATAAACTAAATTACAAATGAGTTTTGTTTATTAAAATACCTAGCAATGGACGCGTTTCATAAACAAAGATAAGTATTTAAATTTAAACACGAAGCGTCAATGGCTTAAAGTCTTGCATAATTTTGTGGACAAGCTTATCGGCGGGGCAATGGTCATTGCCTAATTTCGTGGGAGTTTCTGGGTCAATGCCCCTTCTGGCAAGAGACCCTTTTAAAAGAAAAAGGAAATTGGGGGACCTTCCATTTCGTGCGACACAAACAAGGGTAGGAAAATATAGTACGGATGTATTTTTTTCACAATAAATGATTCACTTAATTATTTCATATATATTAAAAGAAGAGATAAATAAAATAGAAATAATGATATTTTTACTAAACTACTCTTATTATATTTTACGAATGATAAAAATAATATTAATTATAAGAAAAAATTGCATTAAAAATTAAAATGAATCATTCATTTTAAAATACTTTTTTATTATAAATGAGTCACTTTTTATAAAACGGAGGAATAACAATCCTTTATTATCGTGTATGTAAGGCGACAAAGTCCAGTATTTCGATCCTGCAAGACATATCCGTTTTACATATATTTTTTAAAGATGGATCAAGATTTCAAGATTTCAGTTCTGCAATTTTTAATTTATCTATTCTATCTAGTCTATTTATTTTTAGTCTTATGTCAACCAATATAAAATTTTGGTAAATTCTTAGGTATTCATGAATCTAAATTGGTACCAGTACTTTAGTGTAAATTGTAATAAAATTGTAATTTATTTTTAAATAAAATAAAATAAAAAAATATTATCTCCAGTCCTTTTTATAAGGAACATTTCACTTTTTTTATATTCATTAATTAATTAATGTATCTGGTCTATAATGCAGACCAGATACATTAATTATTCAATGAATTTAAAAATGTGAAGTATTTCTTATAAAAAAGACCGGAGAGAATAATATAATATTGAATCATGATATTTGATTGATTACTGATACCGATATCCAATTAAATTGAAAAGTAGGGAAGTGTTCACCTAAAATTTTAGATCCACATTTTTGAATACTGTCAATTCTGTTCTACTCCATGTTTTTTTTTTCAATCTTTTGAAGGAAAAATTTAAACGGACATGGTGGTTTTGGACATTTGATGTATGTGTTTCTTTTGACAATGAAAAACATCGACCTATACATACACATGAGTCCGGATCACCTCCAGTTTTGAATTTGTCCAGTTATCCAGTTGCTTTTATGGATGTTTGACACGTGACATATAAATTGATTAGTTGCTCAGATTAAAAATTAATAAAATATGATTTTTTTAACATGAAACCTAATTTGCCTCAATTTCTTTAACATAAAATCCAGATTTTCCCCCAACATCTTCTACATGAAACCCAGATTTTGGCTTTGTCGTCACTACCATATTGTCTCACTGTTGAACGATACCTCTACCATTGGAGTTACAAATATCTTTATTGCAACCACAATTGTGTCATTTACTTGTAGTCACCTCCACCGTTCATTTGTCATATCTTGGTTATAGTTGTCGCCACCGCTATCCCGGAGTGTCTGTATCTTCCTCGCTGCCAAGAGTGTGTCCTCCACTCACTATCACCGCCACCATCTTTGATTCACTGTCTGGATTTTACTCTGTCACCATCACAATGTCTCCTTTGCAACAATTTGAAGTATGAAATTGAAGATTATTTGGTCGTACTTAATTTTTAGACAGTAATTTTAGGATTTAAATTTAGAATTTTTAATTTCAATTTTAGTGATAAGATGTTATTTTTAAAATTCCATTCAATTTTAGGGATTTTAAGCTTCAAAAATTGAAGATTATATGGTTATAATCAAATTGCAGATTAATTCAAAATAGATATTTTTTCTTTGTCATTGAGAGATGGAGTCTTGCATATGAGAAAAATTAGAGAGAAGAAGATGTTACCGTGCGAAAGAAAAGAAAAAAAACTAAGGAAATTGACTTTTTTAATTTGTTTTTAATCTAAACCGTTTATTTGTTTTTTCCACGTTTCAAGCATCCGTGAAACAAACGGGATAACTGGAGGAGATGGGAACTGGAGCAGATCCTAACTCACATACACATGGACATACACGTTACTTTTTCAACAGAAAAGACATTGATGCATACACATGATTTATACACAAATTCAGATTTTCATTATGATTTCGGGTTTTTTTTTCACTTTTCAGAAAAGTAAATAATATATATATAATTTTAAGGATGTATAATAGATTTTTTTTCACTTTGGGAATATTTGTTTTAAGATTTCAAATCATATTCATTAGAATTATGGTCCTAGGATTATTATTTTCAGGAATATTATTCCTATTTATGTGTTTGGTAAAAATTAAAGTATTTTAGAAATAATTGTAAAATTATCTAATTTAAAATAATAAAAAAAATAAAAATTAAAATAAATATGATTGGTAGTGGAAAGTTATGGTTGGTTTAACTTATTTCCATGAAAATATTATATTTCCACCATTTAAACCTTAGAATAAAAATAGAAGAATCATGTGTAAATATGATTCCCATAATCATATTTCTGGGAATATTTTTTCTAACCTTGAAACAAACACACCCTTAAATTAATTTTATTTAAAAATGATACGTGTGATATTTGAATTTAAATATAACTTTTTTTTTGTTGAAATTATCTATTCAACTCATTTTTAGATAAATACATCTAAATATAAATTATTTTATTTTTAATTCAATTTTAAGCAAAATTAATTTTATAAAATTAATTTTTATCACTGCATATTTAAATAGATCATTTTATACTCTTTCTTGTATTGAAGAAACCGTCGTTCATTTTAAAACTTAAAATTGTAAATATTTTAGATTCTAAAATTCAAAATTACAAAATATCAGATTAATTTTATAAATTGTTTAATATCAATTAAAATATTTTTTATATCTTGGTCTAACCTATTTTTCTACCTATATTACCCTTTAAGTGCTTTATATTTACTAAGAAACCACGTTACTAATATATAACTATATATAAAGGAGCTATAATTATTTGGACTGATCTATTTTTCTATCAATATTACCCTTTAAGTATTTTATATTTACCAAGAAATCACGTTAATAATCAATAATAACTGCTGAGAAGTTACAAATACAAATTACAAAAAGAGAAACCAATTCATATTGATGGAGGAGCAATAACTACCCCATATTCTTCGCTAGAGTGAAATTAAAATAAATTGAAGAAAAAGGGCGGCTTTTCATGATTCAATAGATTTTTATTGTATAAACTTGAATAACTACACACGGGCAAGGTTGTCTTTTTTTTTTTTTTCCAGGTTTCATTAGTCAACATCCATGTCAAATGTTCATTGAAGTTCATATTTACATACTTATACTTATTGATTTTTCTCTATAGATATGTCTTTCTTTTGTATTTTACTCTATATAATTTGCATAAATATTGTTGAAAAATGACGATAGATAATATTTAATTTTTGAAATAAGTTAGTGTAAATTCTATTAGAAACATTGTTGAAAAATAATGATGGGTGCTTTTTAATTTTTGGTACAAGATATTGTGAATTCTACCACAAGAATATATTTGCTTGCATCAAATCAATGAAGGTAATTTTCATTTGGTGAATTATAGTAATTCTGTTTTTTAAATTTCATATTAAAAATATCTATCATTCACTTATCTATAATTTATAACATAACAGTTGAAGTAAGGAATATATAAAAGGGGATGTTGTGTTTGCATTAAAAATTGAGTAAAGGAGAAAAAAATGAGAAAGATCCTATCAAAAAAGAAGAAAAGAATGATAGTTTTCATATTCCATATCAAAGACTCTTTATTTTTTTTTTCTGTTTTATCACTCGATTTCTTCATGGTGACATCATATTTTTACTGGCAATTGTGAAACACTTCAAACATGAACAAAGAAATAGAGATATCTGAATAGGAAAAGAAGAAAAAAAAAGATGGCTTCCATAATCCACTTCATGGACCTTTTATTAGTCTTATTCTTCCTCTTCTCTCACTTTTTCATTTCTTCTTTCACTATCCTAATTTATTTTTGGTTCTTCTTCTTTTTTATTTGTCTTTTATTCAATTTTTTTTGTCAGTCTAAAAGAAATTCACCCAAATTTTAAACATATTTTTTACTTATTTAAGTAAATATTAAAAGCAGTTGGAGTAAAAACATAAGAGATATATCAGGCTCTGTTTGGGAAAATATTTTTTGAACTTATAGCTTATGTCTTATAGCTTTTAAACTCATATAACAATAAAAGACCTGTTTGGTAACGATCTTTTCATCACGAGCTTATAGCTTATTTTATTAGCTTATAGCTTATTTTCCAGACGCTATTTTAAATAGCGTTTTAGCTTATAGCTTATAGCTTATCATTTTTTCTTCCACTTTTACCCTTATAATTTTAACTAAAATCCACTACTATCCTTTATAATTTATTATAATTTAAAATAAAATAATAATTATTAAATATCTTTTCTGACATTTTATTTAATCACCTAATTAAACCGCTAATTTTACCAAACACTTCAATTAGCTTATCAGCTATAAGTCATCAGTCATCAGCTATAAGCTATAAGCTATCAGTCACCAACTATCAGTCATAAGCTATGAACTATCAGCTCACTTATCAGTCAACCGCTATTTTTACCAAACAGAGCCTGAATATTTGTGCAACAATTATTATTGTTTTAATATCTTTTTGATTAATCGCATTGCAAAACATTGTGATTGCGATTAAATATGAAAACAAATATTCACTTTTATGAAGAATTATTTATTTGAGTTAATGCATTTAATTGCTATGAAAATAAATTATTATATTTTTCTTTAATGAATAATTAATTTTTGAGTCAATGCATTCGATTTGAATGCAATTTATATATTTGGCCAATGGGTCTCTATTAAAGGTAGGGGTGGACAAATTTGAACCGACCGATTGAAACCGACCGATCTGTTGTCTATTTTGTGCAAATGGGTCGGGTCGGGTCGGTGTCGGGTTGATTCGGTTGCTTAATTTGGATATTATAGGGTTGCTTCGGTCAGTCTCGGATGCTAATTTTGAATCCGACAAAAACCAAAACCGACCGAACTTAATTAATATATTTTTTTTTTATTTTTATTACTATATAAATGACTCACTATAAAAATGAGATTCATAATGTTGCAGGATACTATCATTTTTATAAATTGATGATTGCATTGTATACTCTCAAAAATACAAGATATCTAATATAAAATTTTGTATATTATTTAGTTTATCGGTTAAAGTATGATAATGATCAAAATTAATGTCAAATAATATTAAAAATATTATTCTGTAATAATAATTTTTATTAAAAAAATAGTTTTATTCTAAAAATTTAATATTTTTTATACAAAAATTTAAAAAGTCATTTTTATAAATTTTTTCTAATAAATATTAAACCGACTAAATCGATCTGACTTAACCGATAAACCGACTTAACCGAATCCGACGAAAACCGAAATTTTATCGGTCGAAATTGGGCCATAAAAATGAAACCGTGGTTTACGTCGGATTTAAGTTTTGGGCCCGAAACCGACCGTAACCGACCGATTGTCCACCCCTAATTAAAGGCAACTGACTCCTTCTTTCTAATTTTTCCCTATGACAATTTGTGTTCATTATCATACATTTGTGTATCTTTACGCATATCCGATCTTTTTGATAGAGGTTCAGTTATTCGACTCAATTCGGGTTGTTTCCGATGTGTCATAAAACATTTCAAAGTTATTCACCCCTCTAGATCGAAGCGTGTCGTCTAACAAGTAATATCAAGAGCTTCAATTAATTTTGTACTTAAGATTTGCTTATTAGAATAATGACTACCGAACATAAGGGAGCGTACAATAGAGCACCAACTTTCACCGGCAAAAAATATGGCTATTGGAAAGCTTGTATGCATATTCATGTCAACTCTGTTGACAAAGGTATATGGGATGCCATAAAAAATGGTCCTAATGAAATTATCGTGACCAATGTTGAAGGTGTTACCGTACCTAAACCGGAAGCTTAATGGAATGATAATGATTGGAAACTGTGGTCACATGATTGGAAGGCGAAAAATATTCCCACATCCGCATTAGGTGTTGATGAATATTATCATGTTTCTCATTGTGATACTGCCAAAGCTATGTGGGACGCATTAGAAGTTGCCCATGAGGGTACTAATGAGGTCGAACAAGCTAGAATCAACACATTAAATCAAAATTTTGAACTATTTCGCATGGAGCATGGTGAAACCATTGCAGAAATACGAAAATGGTTCACACAGCTTATCAATCGATTGAATGCACTAGGTAAGTCTACTTCCAATGATATTGCTACTAATAAGGTGTTTAAATGTTTAAATAGGGAATGACAACCCAAGCCCATCGCTATTAAAGAGGCAAATGATCTTAAAGAACTTGATCTCACTACCTTGTTTGAAAAATTGGAAGAGCGTGAGCAAGAACTCACTTGCTCACAAAAGCATGAAAAAGAGTATGAAAAGAACGTGAAGAAGTAAAAAGGAAAAGACAAGGAAGGAGAGAAGAAGTCCATTGCTCTAAAGACTTCAAGCTCAAGGTCCTCACACAAAGAGCAAAATGACTGTGAAACCAATGATGACAGAGTTTGTGGTTGTTGTTGAATGTGTATATGATAATAGATGAAAGAGTTTGTGGTTGTTGTTAAATGTGTATATGATAATAGATGAAAGAGTTTGTTGTTGTTGTTGTTGTCGTGGTTGTTGTTGTTGTGGTTGTTGTTGAGGTTGTTTTTGTTTTTTGAAAATAGATGTCGACTTCGTCGTATTCTTCATCTAGTGGCGAGGAAACTATGATAAGTGATACTCAAATAAAAAACAAAAAATCACAAAGAGGTGCCACTATGCTTACCAAAATAACAAAAGTCCACAAATCTGGTATCAAATTGCCTATCGCGTTTGATTCGTATAATAACGTAGTTGATGGTGAATACTTTTCTCTTTTTAAAAGTTAAGTTGTGTTCCTTGGACGTAGCAAAGTTAGCATATTGGTAGATGATTGGAAACAAGCCCCAGCTGAGGTCAAAGATAGCATATGGACAGATGTTAAGGTATTAGTTTTGATTTTCATCATTTCGATATAAGTTTCTATAATTTCTAATACATTCTTATTGACTTAAATTTAGTTGACGTTTGAGTTTACGGATGGTGATAAGAACTTAAAGAAAAGTGGTTAACTCATGCTAGTACGTGTTGGAGAGACTTTAAGTCACGGCTCACGCCTGACTACATTAGGAAACTTAAGATTGGTCTTGAGAGTCCATGGATGAGGTATAGTTTTCTCTCGAAGAGGGTTTGGAAAAAGTTTGCAAAGGGTCGTCATTATGAGAAATTCCTGGTTAGTAATAGTCTTATTTATATTGATAATTTGATGGTAATGATTTATAAATACTAATCATATTTTCACTATGTTTATAACAGACTAAAAGTTAAGCATGAATTCAAAATAAAGCGAAAAAAATTTACCCCCATAGATTATCTCGTGGGGGGTTACAGAAAACTGGAGAAAAAATGATAGAGGAAAATAGACAACAAATGGGAGATGGGGACTCCATTAGTCGTGATCACAATCTATCTCCACCGTCAAGGCATGAGAAGTGGAAGAGGGCTCGATTAAGACCAAATGGAGAGTACACCTCAGATGCTTCAAGAGCAGTTGCTGAGAAAATTGTAAGTATGATTTGTTGTTCGTATGGTATGTTTTATTGAAATGTTGTGGTAATTACAATATTAATATTACCATGAATGTTGTGTAGGATGTGTTGGTTGAGGAGGCCTGTGGAGGCTCATTTGTTCTAGAATCGCCACATGATATACTAGTCGAGGGTATTGGAACAGATGAGCATGGTGGGCGCGTTTGTGGTGTTGGAGAATGCGTCGGCATTAGATTATTCTTTGGTCCAACCAGAAAAAGCGTCTACAATGCCGAATTATAAGAGCATAGACAAAAGTTTGCTCTTGTTGAGAAGGAGTTAGAAGAGCAGAGGAAGATGTTAGAAGTCGAGCGGGAAAGTCAGAAGAAAGACATAGAAAAGTTAGAAGAGTTATATGCGGTAAATGTTTTATTTGAAATGCTAGTGTTTTATATGAAATATGTGATATATTGTGCTTAATCTAAAAAGTTAGAAAAGATAGAAATGTGTTTATTATGTATTGATATATTCTCGCAGAGAATAAATGGATCCTTACCACAACGCACAAATGAAAATGATACTAATAATGTTGATGATCAAATTCCCCAAACACAAGGTATACGTCATGCTAGCACCAAAGGAAGCAATTGTTCAGCACCCCCGCTAAAGAGGTTAATGAGTTATTGGATGCTTCCGCAAATGAAATCTCCATATTATACGTTTTGGTTGTAAAACATAATGATTCGTATCCTCTTTCTCTAGAGCATTGTTCATTTGTGGAGCTCTATTATGTTCGTTCTAGTGACATTCGAGATTTTCTTTATGGTGGTAATTGGCAGGACGTAGGAATATTACAACTTTGGTGCACATAAGTATATACTTAAATACGCATGCCATTATAGTACATTATCATTTTTGTATTTCCTTTACTTATTTTTTGAATTTTGTTTAACCATTTAGGTACATTCATCGTGTATGTATAGAGTTAAATAATTCCTATATTTATGGCATCTTGGATCCACTACTACAAAAAAACTATTTAATAGTGTTTTTTTTTTCTTTTTGATAGCGCTTAAAAGCGCTATTAACCAGCCTGCTATTGTAAATATTTTTTTATAGCACTTTATAAGCCAAAAGATATTGAGACATACATTTCGGGACGGTTAAGTCAATGGGGAAAAGAATGTTACTTCGCACAATTTCTTAATGCGTAGTAATTTTTAAATTGTGGTTTATCATTTATAGTTAGTTTTGCTTAGAGAATACTAATTATATATATATATATATATATATATATATATATATATATATATATATATATATATATATATATGCTTGTGTTTATGCAGTGATCATTGACAATTGATCATCATATCGCTTAAGACGAATACGATAATGACATTATGTTCATTACATCAACCACTCGATCTTAAAATGAGGTAAATTATTAATAAGTAAGTTTATGTTTATATGAAATTTTCATGTATACATATTTTCTTTGACTTTGTAATTGGTTTAACCCTAAAATTTTTTCAAATGTACAGTGTTGTGCAGCGATACAATATGTTGAACAATGTTAGGAAAAAGCCAACATTTATCTTGCCTAAAGTAAGTGGCTATATTACTTTGTGACATTCATTTATATATATTGTTACATGCATGTCTATTTATAACATTCGTGAAATTAATGTTTATTTTTGTAGACGAGGAAACAACCAAAGGGGTTCGAGTGTGGTTATTATTAATGAAACACATGTTAAACATTGTCTTTGATGGAATTGCTGATAACTGGGATCAGGTATATATTACATATGTAATGAATTGTTTACAATGCGCTTATGGGTCCTCAATAATGAGCTTAATCTGGTATATTTTATGCAGACTTTTAATGACGAAACACCATTCTCATGCGAAGGCTTTGTAGAGATTCGTAAACGTTGAGCGTATATGCTCAATGTGATTAATGAATCTCAAACACGAGATATATATATATATATATATATATATATATATATATATATATATATATATATATATATATATATATATATATATATATATATATATATATATATATGTTTGATGTATATTTGAGTTTGATTGTTGTAAATAACATTTTTGATTTGATGAAATAAATAAGTATTTGAGTTTGAGTGTTGGTAATATATATTTTTAGTTGTTGTTTCTGTTATGTTACAGTTTGATGTACATTTAAGTTTGAGTGTTGTAAATAACATTTTTGATTTGATGAAATAAATAAGTATTTGAGATTGAGTGTTTTAATATGCATCTTAAATTGATGTTTCTGCATAAAATTTAACGACAGTTTTTTTATTATGACCGTGGTTGTATAACAACGGCAGGTCACGCGTGATGTTATCCCTTTTCCAACCATTGTTGTATTTTTTTTCTGTAGTAGTGGCTGGAGTGTCCCATAATCAAGAAAGACAGAAAAACGCCAACATAAGAGATCTAGCAAGTCTAGAAGAGCTTATGCCGCTTGGGAGAGCGAAAGTGATTCTTCAAGTGATGAAAGCTCCAACTCAAGTGTTGAATCGGCCAAGCTTTGCTACATGGAAAACAAAAGGAAGAAAAAGGTTGTAATTCACTCTAAACTTAAATCTTCTCATGAATTATCTTTTTCGCAATTACAAGAATATTTTGAAAATCTACAAAGACAAGGCATAGATGCTTTCAAAAGATTATCTTCAAACATAAGAATTATTTCTCACTTAGAAGCTAAAATTTTGGAAAATGATAAGAATACGGAAGATTTAAGGAAGTGTATGCTATGTATTATAAAAGATAAGAGTGAAGATAACAAACCTTCATGGTTTGGTTGTGAAACTTGTCAAATTTGGAAAAAAGAGTCAAGGACTCTTAAAGCCAAGTTGTATAAAGATTTGCATCCTAAGGTTACTTTTGCAATAGATACTTCCAAATATGATATTCCTTCTCATAATCCTTATAGAAGGTATAACTTTGGCAAAAAGGAACCAAATAGAAAAAGCTTATCTTCTCATAATTTGTATTGCCATTATTGTTGCAAAAAAGATCATACTATTGCAAAGTGTAAGTTTAGGAAACTCTTTATTCCTAAAGGTGCTTTTCGATGGTTTCCTAAATGCAACTAAGGTTTCATTAATCTTCAAGGACCCAATGAAGAATGGGTACCTAACACTATTCGTTAATCTTGCAGGAAAATTTTCTTGGCTCTATGAAGACAGTATGGGATCTCGTTTATGGAGGCTCTAGGCATAATAAGGGTTACATCTCCTTATTACTTCGACTATGTGGCAAGCAAGGTCGATTGTGTTACCAAGAAGGTCTATCTTTAACAAGACATACTGAAGTACATCAAATTTGGATTGATCAACCTAATATGATAAAACATGAGGAGGAGCAAGATAATCATCATAATTGAACAAGAGTGAAAGTCCAACAACAAAGGATGATCATCAAGTCAATTACTTCATTGGATACATTATTAATCGTACTTTAAACTACTTGTACAAAGAGAAAAGTGGTAAGAGAGTTTTGGTTTCGTTTGTGTTTATGGCACAATTTTCATTTATTTCAACTTTCGTTCGAGAGTTCCTTGTGGAATGCAAGTGCATCCTCCTTCATTTGTATGATGAGGTAATATCATTTCAATCCTTTTCTTGTTTTGTAAGTAAGTATTTCTTTTACGTGTTTATTTCTCAAAGGTATGAGATGCATTATGTGTATGATGTTTGTTATATGATTTCACTTCCAAAAATTTCAAATGTTTCCATTCTGTGTTTTCATTTTACATGTTTATAGTTGATCTATTATAAATGTCTTCACATTTGATCTATATCTTTTACCATTTCATGCCTACATTTACATGTTTGCAAGATATTATCTAACAAACCATGAGAAATTATTATATACATGTGTCTCTCATTAATTAATCATGCATGGGTCAAATAAAGTCTTCCAAAATCATTCAAAATTCCCATGTGTCAAATTTTCCATGTTTTGTATGTTATGTGTCTGTAGCGGTAGAAATTGTGAGTATAAGCTATTGATTAACTTAACTCATAAAGTAAGAGTCACCATCCCGCTTTTATTATTTCCAAAGGAAAGAGAAAAAAAACGAAGAAAACCCTAAGAATTTCCAAAACAAGAACAAATAAACAGAGAGAGGATAAGGAGGTTGGTTACGCAAAGGAAAGGTGTTAGCACCCAAAACATCTATAGTACTCTATAGGAACCTCTTTGAAATATCTACGCTTTTTGGTTTGAAAATGGTTTGCTTGTAAAAGATTAGGGAGGTGAGAAAAGAAGTATTTTTTTATTAGTTTTGTGTTTGACAAGACTTCCCGAGTCTCGTTCCTACGTACCCACAAAGTGCAATGGAGGATCAAAACCTCGTAGTTCGTGGTAAAAATAACAAAATGGTTTGTTTGGTTCATTTTAAATGAAAAGATAAGTTGTCATTTTAAGGAGAATACTACAACTAATCACCACAAGTAATGAGAACTTTGCATCACAAGGAGAAGGGCTCCAAATTGGACAAAAATCAACAAGTATGCCACTAACTCTCATGAGTGGAAAATAATTATCATCAATACTATGGGGATAGGAAAATTACGTCTCAACTATGGAAATGACTCATGTCTAAACTTTATGAAAAGTTTTAAAAGCAAAAAGTGCACAAAGGCAAAAAATGATTTGAATGGATTAAGTGTTTTTTTAAGTCTTTTGAAAATGGTCAAAGTATGCTTAAGATTGATTAGCATTTATTAAAAAAAGATTTTGAAAATGCACTTGACAAAGTCAAGGTTTATTATGAAAGTGGTTCTAGTTTGAAATAAGACAATTTTTGAAATAGAGAGAAGATTTTTAAAATTTAAGAATGGGGAAGAGATGAAGAGACTATCCTATATCATAAAGTAAAAGATAGGACAAAGAAATATCTAACCAAGAGAAGATAGCAAGCCCATGACATAAGTCAATCAAGAGCATAATATTTTAAGAGTTTTGATATTTATTAATATTTTAAGAGAAAGTCCAAATGGACAAAATAAAAAGAGCATAAGCATAAACACAAATTCAGGTGGACAAAGAAAAAGCAATATGATAATACGATATGAAGTGCTTAAGTAAAAGCATAAAGTAAATTGCAATTAGGAAAAAGCATAAAATAAATGACTTTAAAGAAAACTAGCGTCCAAACGGGCACTCTCGTGCCCGTTTGTCCGCTTTTTTAATGCGCACAGCAGAAAAAAATAAATGTGTGTATATTATATATGAGGTGTTTATTGTACTTTACATTAAAAATAATATTTTTTTAGACAACATATACATATGTATATCAATGTATTTATTGAATACAAATATATTTATTATTGGTGTATTTATTAAGATAAATATTAAGTATTGATTCTAATATGTAATATTCATGTATTAAATTTTGTTTGAATTCAGAAAATCGCATTGTGACGTGACTTTATTTAACCAGTTTTTTCACGCATTAAGTTTTGTATTTATATATTGTTATAGTCCGTCTCAAAACCATAAGAAGATTTAGATAGAATAAGAACATAAATCTTTCTCACATTTTTTTAAGCAAATAAATATAAACATTAACAGAGATATTAAGTTACATTGTTTCTTAATAGGAATGTCAACCATGGAATTAAAATCAGAAATATCTCTCGTTTCACTGCAAAACAAATGAAGTAAATTTTAGTAGTCAACGATATATTGTAATCTAATACGTACACGCCCAGTGTGACCTTGCAAATGAGTATAATTGCATTGATAACACATGCCTAGCGTTCAACTAAGAAAAATAAACATATGTAAATATTTTTATGAGTTTCTTTAATGTATGTTTCATAAAAAATAATATTATTTAAATACCTTCATTCCATCTTCTAATATCTTTTGCTGTTAATCATGGTATTTTATGAGTTTCTTTAATGTATGTTTCTTTAATGTCCGTTTCATTTAATGAAAGGGCATAAACACTACTCAAGAAACCAATAGTTTTTGTATTGAGTAAACCACCCAATTGTTCCTTAACTTTCTTTGTAGGATTCTTACCATCAATTCAATATATTATTTTTGAAATACTTATAATATCATCTAAGCAAGAGATAAATTTAAAATACTTACGTGTCAACCATATATACTAACATACTAACATAGATTTATCTCTCTTAGAGCATTTGAATAATCTCGAAATCAAAAACTCCAATAAGAAATTGTTAGTGGGATCAAGTTGTTAATATATATATATATATATATATATATATATATATATATATATATATATATATATATATATATATATATATATAAATCATCACTTTCCCCAAATAGTTTTTCATGGTAAAACTAAAATAAGAATCATCACTTATAGCAAATATAAAAATATCACTTAAATAGTAACCTAATTAATTCTTTTTTTGTTACACAAATAGTTAATTCTTGTAATATTCAGAAGTCTCGTAATATTATGCAATTAATATTGGAAGATAAATTTTGTTTCATCTTATAGGCAATGTGCTTCATCAAAAGGTAATAATTAAATCCAATGTATTGTTTAATTTAAGTCTATTTTTCATCCAATTCTTTTAACGGTTTAACTCCAATTTATTAATGTGAGACATTTTTTTTCCTTAATTGCTCAATAATTGCTTTAAGTGCTTTATAAATTTAATTTAGTAAAATCAATCAGCCAAAACTTATATATAATTTGAATCACTGTATTTTTCCTGCATACGTTCTAAAAAAAACTAAGATAATTCTTATCAAAAAACTAAAATATAATTTAAAAAACATAAATTGATGATATAATAGAAACAAACATGCACTAAGAAATTGATTATTCCCCTAAAATTAAAATTAAAAGAAAAAACATGCAATGAAGAGTCATTGTCTCCTTTTAAATTCTTATTCATTTAATAATTGCTTTCCATGGTAAATTTTTCATTTTTATCTTTTAGTTTGCAAAATTAAAAGCACATATGAGACAAATTGAAAATTGCATTCAGGACCATATGAAACAGTGTTGGAGGCAAAATCATTTCTTACTTTCTTTTAATTTTTCTCCTTATGTTCTTTACGCAAGCACCATGAGCGCAACTCCCTCTCATTTATCTTTCTTCTTTTGTGTCTTAACCTTGTAATTGTAATTAAATAAAAGGGAAAAAGTGAAGTACAATATAATTTATAAATTAGAAATGTGTTCAATCACTATAAAAAATTTAATTTTAAAAAAGAATGACAACAATATTGTCTCAAACAAAATGTATTCATCGAATCAAATGAAACTATTTAGACGCTGATGTGAATTACACACCTCTTACACATAACGGTGAAAACTCAGTCTCCATGCACCCACCACGAACATTTAATTTGCTGTCGCACAATGTCATCACAACGATTTAGCGTGTCCCCTCTTGGCCTTTTTTAAACATTTCTTCATCCTGTAATTATCATTATCTCACTATTTTCTACTTTTGTTGTTGTTGGATATCTCTCACAAAATCTATGCATCATTGTATGTTTTTATGCATCATTGTAATGGAATTGATATGTCTGAAGAAAAGAAAACTATGTGGAAGTTATATAGTATGTCTCTATTATGGAATTGCAATATTTAAAGAAAAGAAAACTGATAGGGAAGTTATATAGTCTCTCACTATTATGGAGTTGCAATATTTAAAGAAAAGAAAATTGTATGGAAGTTATACAATTTGTAACTATTATGATATTATGAAATTGCAATGTTTAAAAAAACTGCATGGAAGTTATGAGTCTCATCTATTTAGTTGGATTTTATTAAATTGGGAGAAATCTTTTTTTTAAACCATTCGGTAACTTTTACATATAAAATAACCGCCTGAATTATAATTTATAATTTTTATTTTAATAATTTATTATTAAATTGAGGATAAAATTGTATATTTTTATGAATGAATTGAGGGTAAAATGGAGAAAAAAATAGGCTACACCAAAATAGTGTTTTGCCTTTATATATTGTTATAGATAAATAAAACAAAAAGTTAGTAAGTTAGTGATTAGAAAAGAAAGGTCAATTTGCCATTTTTTGGAGAACATTCAACTAAACATCTATAAGCATGAAAACATGGTCTTATACATTACCAAGAGAAGGGACCAAACTTAGATAAAATCAACAAGTATGCCACTAACTCTCTTAGGTAACAAAAGATCCAATCTATTTTACATAATACCATGGAGAATAGGAGGCTGGCAATCTCACTTACAAAAATGACTTAATTTCCAATTCGGGACAAATTTAGCGCTATGTTCAGCAATCGTAATTGGACTTATATAGAAGTCACAACTATCTGAGGCCAGCCAATAACAATTTATGTGTTAATACATGCTAGAGAAATGATATGTAGATCATTCTCCTAAAGCATGCCACACAAAAAGAAAATAGGAATGATCTCATCTTAATCAAGAACTTCAAAAGTTCTATGATGTTAAAGATTTTCATCAATCAAAAGAAAAAAAAAAGAAGGGAGATGAAGAAGAGGCAACAAGGAAACAAAAACAACAAGTTGAATCTAAGGATTGATCAAGCTATCATCAAGATCAATCATCTATTTTGGTGGATTAAGGTTTTCACCCCATCAACACCCAAGATCCATTGACCTTGATGAAACTTGACCAAATTAACCAAGATCCAAGTCAAACAGAAGTCAACATAGGTCAACAAACACAAAAATGCAATAATATGAATTAATATGCATCAAAATGATTTTTAAAATGAAAACAAACATGAAAATGCAAAAGATGCATCAAACAAGATCACCAATGACCAAGAAAAATCCAGAAAGTCAGAAACAACACAAGAATGCTATGTAAAAATTTTGAGAATTTTTAAATGCATAAAAATATTTTTTAAATATTTTAAATGAAAGGAAAAAGAGAAAAAACTATGAAAAATATCAAATGATGGAAAAAATGTAAAAAAAAAAGATAATTAGAAAGAGGAGAAAATAAAAAAAGTTTAGAAATTGGTTTGGCATATTTTGGATAAAAAATGAATTAGTTATAAAAGAGTATGATATCGTCAGAGCAAATTGGTAACTTGTTTGAAGCAAATTGAAGCTTCTAACTACCTTGTTGAGATGATGGTCGGAGGTTGAAGAAGCTTGATATGGTCAGAGCACTTCAGAGGGTCTGGGAGCTTCAGACTAGATGTAAAAGCTTCAGAGGAGGACAATGAAGGTGTTAGAACAAAGAAAATGGATTGAAACTGGCTAGAATTTAAAACCCAGTGGTGAAAATTCTGGAGAAAATTTGAAGTTCAAGCAAGGGTTCAATGGCTCTCAAAAGCTTGGAAATGAATGGAGGGAGACCCTCCATTTATAGATAAAGAGAATGGGATGCTGAGAGGGGTGGAATGATCAAAGAATTGGAGAATTCTTGCACACCCTCATCATGCCAAAAATGTGACTCTCAAGTCATCAAAACTCAACCAAAACTTGTGTTTCAAGTGCTAAACAACTTCTGGATACATGCTAAACTTGATTAGGCACGGAATTGAACTTTAATTTGGCCTCTAATTGGAATTAGAATGAATAAAAAATCTGATCATGGAGCTTTCTTCAGTTTTAAGTTACCATGTTCACCATGATGGGGCATGCTACTCAAGAGGCTTTTTGCTACCATTCTTCCTGCAATGTGTAGTCCTCATGGCCTAGTTTATAATGTGCCAAGAAAGTATTCATTTGGACATATAAGGAGAAAGTTATGAGGTGTTGAAGTTGGCACGAAAAACTGGTCATCATACTTAGAAAAATTCTAACTCTTTGAGGAAAAAAATGACCTATAATGTTCCATCAAATTCTAAAGCCTTCCAAGTATAATTTGATCTTGATCATTGAAGCAAACTTGTAGAGGGCGTCGTAAATGATATTGTGCAAAAAGAATCAGCCTAAAAGGATAAAAATTGAAGAAATTGTGATCCTTGAAAGTTGAGAAAAATTCACTTGAAAATAAGTCAAATTTCACTAACTCCACAAATGACCTATAATGTCTTCAAACTTTTGATGGTCCTCCAAGCACAATTGGCACTTGTCATGTAAAGAGAAGTTACTGAGGATGTTGAGAAGAGTCATATGCAAAATGAAGCACTAAAAAATATGGAGAATTGAAGGAGTTGTAGCCCTTGGAACTTTGATTTGAAAATTTTGACTTTTTAGTCAAACCTTCTTGAACCAACTTGTATACTTGAGATTTTCTTGCACTTCAAGGTACGTGGATGACCATATGAACCCAAAATAATATTTCCTTGAATGTCCTTTGATTAATTTGACCTAGGCTTGAGATAACTTGTTGAAGAGGGTAAGGAAATAAACACATGAACCTTTGACTTTCTTGAGAAACAAGCTACACAACCTTGAGGTACTCTTGCTTAAAATGATATAGGATGATGCTTGAGAACATAGGCCTTGATATTAGAAGCCATATCTTGAAAAAATAAGTACTTGGGAGTCAATGGATGTTCACACTTTGACTTGAGGGATCAAAACCCTAGCTGAGGAACCAAGCATGGTGCTCTTGATGAAATGTTTTACCTTGCACAATGAGCTTAAAGAAACAAGACATATTTTTGCATTTTGATTAGTGGTTAGTTAAACAATAAGCATATAAACACACAAAAGGGTGCTTGGTGATCTTAAAATAAAAACCCTAAAAGATGCGAGGGAAGAACCAAATGTGATCTTGTTTATGTAAAGATGCAAATAATAAGTGAGATCTTTGGGTTAAAAATTAGGGTATGATAGTGTCGACACGAAAATCATATAGGTCGATACATAAAGTTAAATTTTTGAATTTTTCAAAGTTCTTTCAGTATGTGTCGACACATAAAACATTTTTATTTTTTAAATTCTTGGGATTTTCCTTCAGTAAGTGCCGACCTGAGACCTTAATAGGTCGACATATGTGCTCACAGGTCGACTCTTAAGTGCAAAATTGAGCCATTTGTCTTTGTTTTCTTCACTCTCTAGCATACTAAAAAACTCTTAACTTCATAAACTTCATCTTGCACTTTGAAAATCATTTAGTCTACATTAAATCCTTCTTGTTTCATCCATCCCATATCATTAACATTCTCATCACCACCAAATTTATTGTGATTTTCATCAATTTCTCTCTCTTTTTCATTTCAAAAACCCTCTTTCACCATAACACACAAGAGCTCTAAATTTTCACTTGTTTGTGGTATATTGTTGCGGTGAGAATCGGATATCAATCTATTGTTTAACTTGAATCACAAATCTTTAAATATTCACCACCGAACTTTGTTTTATCCAAGCGAAAGGGAAAAGATTGTATAAAACCCTAAGTTGCAATGTAACAACAATGCTAAGATATTGTAAGGTTCGGGGTTGGTTATACCTAGGGAAGGTGTTAGCATCCTAAGCATCTATAGTACTCTATAGGAACCTCTTGCTAGTATTTGTGTTATTGTTTGCTATTGTTTTTGTGTCTTGGGTTTTGTGGGTGAGGATAGGAACCTAAGGGTTTATCACTAAGTATGCTCGCCAAAACTTCGCGGTCTTGTGCGTACATATCCTTACAAGGATGGAATCAGAGCATTTGTTGTTCACCTCACTAGGGATGAATGAACACTTTGATTATGATCAAGGTTCAAAGGAGGAAGGTAAGTGTTATAGCCTTAAGACTTACATGACTTAACAAAGTCAAAAAAGTTGTAAATTCTAGCCTAAGTCTAAGTTGTAAGACTTAATGACTCTAACAAGGTCACGGGAATTGGGTATTGCTAAGCTACTTATGACATTAAGTCAATGAAGTATTCTTTCCCTTAGATTTGGAAACAAAAAGCAACAAAGGAAGATAAAATCTAACAAGCTAGCATCACTTGGGGAATAACTTGGCAAAGTTGAAAGAGTATGAACAATATGGATGAGATGAATAAGTATGATATGAAGGTGTGAGAAAAACACAAGAAAGGGAGGGGGGGTTAAATTGGGTTTTCCATTTTGAAAGCTTTTTATGAAACTCAAACAAAGATCATAAATAAACTAACAATAAAAAAGACACACGATATATCCTGGTTCACTTGAAAACTATCAAGTTAATCCAGTCCACCCACCAAGGTGATACTGCCTTAGACAAGGACTTAATCCACTATAACCAAACTTATTACAATCGCACGAGCAAACTGCCGGTGACTAACAACCTCTAAGACACACTAGTCCTAGACTTCTTAAGAATTCTGACCCAACTGGTCTCTTAAGGAATACAATGCATAAGCCAACTGCAAGTGACTAACACCACCAAGACACACTGTCTTAGTCTTCCTAAAAATTCTGACCCAACTGGTCCTTTAGGGAATACAACGCACAAGCCAACTGCAAGTGACTAACAACACTAAGACACACTATCTTAGTCTCCTTAAAAATTCTGACCTAACTGGTCCTTTAGGGAAAGCAAACAACTGTCTACTACAAGGTTTGTTTACAATAATAATGCTTCTACACAAGCAGGGTAAACATACATTTTAAGCTCAATCTAACTTAGAGAGAATATACAGTAATAACATTCTTCTTCTTTGTATTGTGGTGCTTTACTTTTCACTCATAAGTTTCTTCATTTCTTGATTTCTTTCTTTATATACATCAGTGTTTCTGATACTACTTCTTTTACACTGAGTATTACATCATTTTTTTTCTCACTTCATTTAATCATGCTTGCACGCATGCATCTGCTCTCTTACGCACATGCTCATCAACATCAGATTCGTTGAATGAACAAGTCTATATATAGCCAGAAAAAGATCCGTTGAAGGGAAGATCGGTAATATGATAAGAGTACCGGCGACATGAAATAGAGCCGTTATGCTGGGTTGAAAATCATACACTGAAGTTGTCCTTTGTACCACCAAATCAGGGTAGTGGAAAGGAACGTGCTTTGTCTGTACTATGTACTATTTTCCCACGCAAACGTTTCATCTTCTTCTATTCATCAGAGGCTTCTAAATTGATTTGATTGAAGAATGATCAGAAGAATGAATAATTGGGTCTTTGGAGTCTTGAGTCTTCAGAGTCTTCAGAACTTGTTCAGCCGAACCTTATCTTCAGAGTCTTCAGCACTTCTAGTTCAGAACCCTTGGCAATCAGAATATTTAAGTCTTCAGAGTCTTCAGAACCTCGTTCAGCAGAACCTTCTCTTCAGAATCTTAAGCACTTAGTCTTTAGAACCTTTAATCTTCAGAATCCTTAAGTCTTCAGAATCTTCAAAACTTTGTTCAACTGAACCTTGTCTTTAGAATCTTCAGCACTTAGTCTTCAGAAGTTAATGACCTCAGAAGCTATACAGGCTTCAGCAATAGAACATCAGAGTCACGATCAGAGATTAGATCCAAGAGACGTTACAACAGCAATATAGTGTCTTCTCAGAATCTTTCTGACGCATAGTAGATTAGAACCAATTCTTGCTTCTTCACACAGGAGTGACCATAGAGAATATTAGAGTGACGTAGCACCTGGTCTTTATTAGAGTTAGAACATGTTTGTTAAAACCATCAGAATGACAAACGTTAGAGCACCATAATTGTTCTTACACAAATACTTCATTATTATCATCAAAACGCAGAGACAAGATGCAGAACCAAATCTTGTTCTTACAATCTCCCCCTTTTTTATGATGACAAAACCATGTATTTTGATAGAACAATTTATACAGGGTAATCACCATAACCAACAAATTCAGAGTTTTAAGCTCTCAGCTCCTTCTGAATCTGTTAATCCCAAAATTTCATTTATGCTTGTTCAGAGTCTCCCCCTGATCCCAAGACTCACAAAATAAAATTTGAGTTCTTTAGAGCATGACAATAGAGAAGGTATACTTCCCTATAACAACTCATCAGAGTCTGACTAGAACACTAGGTCTTCATCTCAGAACCTGGTTACTATCAGAACTTTGATGAAAAATCAAAACTTAATTTTGAATCTGATTGGATGATGCCACGCATCTCGTATCAGAACTTCTTATCAGATCTTGAAGAAGAATCACAACTTCTTTAAATATCAAAGTTTGATTGGAAGCGACTTCTCATTTGTCAATCTTTTCTTAGATTCACCCATCTTGTCAGATTCAGAGCCTGCTTGTTTTAATCAGAATATCATCATTGCATAGCGTATCTTCTGAATGGTATCATTGAATCAGAGAATTCACTTGACTTGCTTTCAAGGAGATTTCTGCTCTAACGCATTAAGTCTAAATTTCATACTTTCAGAAAGTTTACAACCTCTAAACATTATGATATCAAACAAGATTTCTTGACTTTCAGAAAGTTCATAACTTCTGAACAGTATTGGAACATCTGTTTGAATAATCATATATTCTCAAAGGGTACAACTTCTTAATCATGAATTATTAGAGTTGAAATCATCCATAAGATTTTCCATCTTCAGAGATTAGGATCTTTACGTTCAACCTGTCTAGAATGCTAAGTGAACTTTTTCAGAGTTCCTTAATTGAAACATCAAACAAACTGTTAGTTACAAAAAGTATTATATAAGCATTATGTAATGTTTGAGTTCGAGATTATGAGAATAAGTAATATCAAAATCATTTTACTTCCTCCCCCTTTTTGTCATAATAAAAAAGATAATGCAATAATCAGTGCAATAGAATGATAAATATGTGAGAAAGAAATTTCTAAGATAGGCCATAACACTCATAAACAAAGACAATTTCATTAATAATGGATTGAAATACATTGGCATGACTCGAATAAAAAGCATCCTAAAGACAAGATAGAAAACTCAAGATACGACATGCTACAGATTAACCATCAAAGACTTCACAATGTGTCTTCAACAGACCATTTTCTAGACCATCTGACTTGACAAGATCAACAATTCCTTCTTTAAAGAAGATTTCAGATAGAACTCTTCCAAAAGGTATGTAGGGCTTGATGAAATCGCCATTTCTGGAATCAGTAATGATTTTTCCAAAAAATTGAAGATAGTCTGAGGTAGATTAATTCGCATCTGAGCCATCAGGAGAAAAATGAAGACTCGATCATCGTGAACCAGGATATTTTTGTTTTCTTCCCGAGGACGAAAATTAGTCAGCAAAAGCTTAAACCAAGCTTTGGGAATGGGAAGAAGGTTTTCAGGATTGAGAGGTTCATATTTGGATGATGTGTTGTGAAGAGAGGCTAGTTCCTCAGAAATAAGATACCTAGACTTAACATGTTCGACAGTAAAGCCAATGTTCTCACAGCCAATTGCTAGAGCAATGGTGAATGGAGTGATGATTATGGGGACACCAGAAACACGAGAAGAAATTGAGCGACCTTCATCATTAATATAGACATGTTTCCAAAAATCCTTTACAAGATTTAAGTAGACTGGTTTATCTAGAATCATGAAGTATTTTGCCCATTCTTGATAGTGCATGATTGAGGTGATACTGCTAGCAATTTCTCTGTTTCCAAGATGCAGAAGATTGATTTGCTCTTCTGATATGACCTCAAGAATGTTTTCATCTCCTTGGAAAGTAGTTAGAGACATGATAAGAAGATTTAGACAGTCAGGGTAATTTTGAAGTAATAAGTTCAAATACTTCAAATCATGAGAGGAGGAATGAAATGTATATATTTATATGTGAAATGAGAGATGTGACTTACTAAGAAAATGACATAGGTCAAGATGCGTATCACACATAAGATATGCTAAGGACACAGTGGCAAAGTAAGAGACAAGAATATAAAGGAATAGGAAAGGAGTGTAGCAATCTCTTAAAACTGAATATTCAAAGGTCACAAATATAGATACATTATTTAAGTTCTGACAGGAGTCAATAACTATGAATAAATGTATACTTGAAAATTGGCACATAGTAAAGACAGAAGAGAGTATAGCTTATTTTCAAGAAAATCTTAACTCACATAAGTCTTATCGTTTATGCATGCACAGACATGGGGGAATGAGTAAAGATTTTAGCCTATTCTCGAGAAGTTCACGTTACTCAATGTGTCAAACAGCTATTATCATTATTATTCACACATTATCAAGATCTTAACTTAATCGTTTTTATTTGAAGAATTTAGATAAGTTAAATTTAGTCATATTCTTCCTTTTTATGGTGATCATTATGTAATGCAGTAAGACAAGATAAAGGAATAATAAAGAAAGTACTTCATTGACAAACCAATAAAGCGCCAAAGCGCGTTACAGAATTAGAAGCATAGAGCATAAAAACAAACTATAACACGGACAACAGACAAAAACAACAATGAGGAAAAGAGAGACCAAGCAACCAAGAGACAAAGAGAAACACCCATCAACCAGCTATCGCATTCCCTCAGGATGGTTTCAGAATAGTTCATGGGAGAACACCATTCTTTATCAAGTTTCTCATTCATTCCGATTTCTTTTAAGTGAGCAACATCTCCTTAGAGATCAAGAATGTGAGAAATAACTCTGCTGTATGGAATCTGAAACGATAACTCCGTTCGTGATGAAATAATTTCTTCTTTCAAGAAATTAAATATGGATTGAGGCAGATTAATCTTAATCTTCGAGATTACGAAGAAAATGAAGAGCCTATCCATAGCAGAGAGCCATCATGTTCCCTTTTCCCTGGGTCTAAGATTCGTTCCCATGATTTGGTACCAGATTTTAGCCTTAGGAGAGAGAAAAGAGGGACTGGCAGCGGGTCCTTCTCGACGATAGATGATGTGAATGCGTTTAGCAAACAAGTTATTTCCTCTGTAATTTTCAATATATTCACCATCTTCTTTGCATTCAATAGCTTGAGAGATGATTGAGGAGTTGACCATGATGGGAAATCCATATACAGTAGACAGAATGCAACAAGTATCAGATTCATATGCAAGGATGCGAGCATTGGCCCAAAATTCTTTTACAAGAGGTGGATAGATAGGTCCGTTGAGAATTCCAAGATATCTGTCCCAGTCTTGGTAGATGATGTCTGTGAGAATGTTGGTATGGCCATTTTCAACAAGATCATTTAGATCAATAGAGTGTTCTTTTAAGAGATCCAAATCAGTGATTTCTCCCCTTATGGTTTTAGAAGACATCTTGACAGTAAGAAGGATAGGATCAAGAAACAAGTTTAGAAATGGATAACTAGTTATGTGGTATATAAAGACAACAAAGGAGTGATAGCCATAAATAGAAATGAGGACTTGGATGAATTGAGATGAGAAATTCATCATTTTCAATACAAGGAATACAAACAGGAATATGAATGATGAAGACGTGTATCAGTTTCCAAAAGATTATGGACTAGTATGCGTTATTGATATTATGACATCAGTAAAAAAATATGAATAAATGTATACTCGAAGATGAGAGGGCATAGTCTGACACAAAATAAAGGAGGGAAGACAAGTGTTAAGTTCCTAGAAGTCTTTGTCTTACATGCATATTTATGAATGCCTAAGGGTGAAGGAAGACGTAAAGATTTACACACTTATCAAATAACTTTTCAAATCCATTGTTAAACATAATATTAATGCGTAATAGATGATAGTTACTGAAACCCTAGTCACAAAATCCCAACGCTCGAGGTGACTAATGGACACACTTTGATATCCTCAGAGTCTGGAAAACCAAAAGGTTTCCATCTGATCAGAGACACTTCTGACAAAGCATCTTCTGATGATTGAGATTAAAAACAAATGCTTCTAAGTTTAAATGAGAATCTGATATCTTCAGACTCTGACTAAACACATCTGATTCTGATGAAATCTTACTCTGGACAATAGTCCATTTTAAGATGCTTCAGAATAAATAGAAATCTAACTTCAGCCAAGGGTTTGGCAAACATATCAACCCATTGATGGTCTGAATCTATAAATTTTAAACATAAAATTCGCTTCTGAATAAAATGATTTCTATGTGCTTAGTCCTAGAACTTAAGATTGGATTCTTACTAAAAACGAACAACAACAATATTATTAAAAAGGATAGAAATGTTACTCTCATTTATCTGATGATCTTCTAGCTGATTCTTCATCCATAACATCTTCATAAGGCACAGAGGTTTAGATATGAACTCTGCTTCTGCTGTTGAGAGAGAAATTGTTGATTGCCTCTTGCTTGATCATGAAATCAGAGTATTCCTTTTCCAGAATACATGTTGGATGCATTTGATTCTTTAGCTGGTGTACAGTCCATCATGCTGAGTTTCTTCAAAAGTTCTTTTGCATACTTGCTCTGATGAATGTACGTTCCTTCTGATCTTTAATCGAATTGAATTCCTAGAAAGAATCCGAGTTCTTCTATCAGATTCATTTAGAATTCAGCCTTTCTCATCTAGCTTGTTTCTGAACACCCATTTAGTTTCAACGACGAGGACACCTTTGGGTTTCTGAACAAGAGCCCAGACTTCATTTCTGCTGAATTGATTAATTTCTTCTTGCATGGCCAGAACTACTCATTTTCTCTTGAAGCTACATCAACTGTTGTTGACTCAATCAGAGACACTAGACCCAGAAGAGTTTCTTCAGAGAGTCTGAAGGATGAGCAAGTTCTGACTGGATCAGCTTTATCTTCCAGAATTAATTCTTCAGAATGAGAGTTCTTTAATCTATTATTCTTCTGTTGAAATGGGTTGTTCCCAGCTTCTGATAAGGTTGTGTCTGGATCTGGAGAATTTTCATCTTTGTCTGCTTCTCTTGAATCTTCTACTTCTTAGATTCTGATGACATAATATTCAGATATGCAACCTTTCAACTAGCTTTGACTTTTCAGAGTCAATCTTATCATTGAGTCTAACATGAATTGATTCGTCTATAATTCTTGTTACTGTGTTATGGATTCTGTAGCCTTTAGAGTGTTCAGAATATCCTAACAATAAACACTATGAGAAACGAATCCAGAGCCAATGATTTCTTCTTTCTGGGTTCCTCAGAAATTGACGAAGCTTCCAGGCTTAAGTTCCAGACTTTGAAACACATGCCTTCTTCTCGTCATGAGTCGCGAGCAACTACTGTTCAGTTACCATTCCTGGTGTTTCAACTGAGTTGCTAAGGATATCTCTGAGCAAGAGTTTGATTCTGAGTCTGATTCAGGTTCTGATGATATTTAGTCTTCTGGTTCTCCAGAAACTTCATCTTCAGTTGTTGCTACTAACGCAACATTTTCTTTGCTCTTCATCATATTCATCTTCTTCAGAGTCAGAGTCGTCCCAAGTTGCCATTAGACCTTCCTTTTCTTTGGAGAAGTTATTCTTAGACTTCTTGTCCTTCTTGACCTTTGGACACTCGTTCTTGTAATGACCCGGCTCATTACACTCGTAGCAGATAACTTCCTTTCCAGAGTTATGCTTCTTCTATTCAGATGACAACTCTAAGCGACCTTTGATTCTTTTGAAGTTTCCTTGCCTATGCTTCCAGAGTTTGCTGATTTTTCTGATGTCATCTTCTGATCTTCCATTAGAATCTTCTGATTCTTCCTCAGCTTGATGAGCCTTTGCCTTTCTAGGTTCAGACATAAGAATAATGGATTTACTCTTCTTCTTCTTCCAGCTCTATCTCATGATTTCTCAAGGAACTAACACGTTCTTCAAGACTTATGCTGTTGAGATCTTTTGATAGCTTTAGAGCTCTTGCCATAAGTATCCATTTCTTAGGAGGACTTCTGATGATCTTTTTCATATGTCCATCAGTTGAGTAGCCTTTGTCCAGAACTTTGAGTTCCGCGATTAGCATTTGAAGCTTTGAAGACATGGTCTCAATTGTCTCATTATCCTCCATACTGAATGCCTCATAGTTTTGGATTAAGGCAAGCGTCTTTTGTCTTTTTAACTTGAGCATTTCCTTCATTAGTCATCCTAAGAGAATCAAGAATAGATTTGGCATCATCTTCTCATACTTAGTATAAGAGATAACATTTAGCAATATGATTCTTGCCTTATGATGACTCTTACAATCTTTCTTCTGTTGGTTAATTATATCACTTTAAGATATTTTAGCACATGTAGCATCAACTAGGTGATTGTAGCCATCAACTACCAGATCCCAAAGATCTATATCAAAACCAAGAATGAATCTTTTCTATTTTGTCTTTCAGTAGTCAAACTTTTCACCATCAAAGACTGGTGGTTTGATACTGTATTAACCTTTCTCTTCAGTAGTGGATTTAGCAGGAACTGCCATGTTATCTCAAACAAATGATGGATCGGTACTGAACACTATTAAGTGCTGATAAGATATTTATCACAATCAGAACCGGAGCTCTGATACCAATTGAAGGTGTGAGAAAAACACAAGAAAGGGGGGGGGGGGGTTGAATTGGGATTTCCATTTTGAAAGCTTTTTATGAAACTCAAACAAATATCATAAATAAACTAACAATAAGAAAGATACACGATATATCCTGGTTCACTTGAAAACTATCAAGCTAATCCAGTCCACCCGCCAAGGTGATTTTTCCTTAGACAAGGACTTAATCCCCTATAACCAAACTGATTACAATCGCACGAGCAAATTGCTGGTGACTAACAACCTATAAGACACACTAGTCCTAGACTTCTTAAGAATTCTGACCCAACTGGTCTCTTAAGGAAAACAACGTACAACCCAACTGCAAGTGACTAACACCACCAAGACACACTGTCTTAGTCTTCCTAAAAATTCGGACTCAACTGGTCCTTTAGGGAATACAACGCACAAGCCAACTGCAAGTGACTAACAACACTAAGACACACTGTCTTAGTCTCCCTAAAAATTCTGACCCAACTGGTCCTTTAGGGAATGCAAACAACTGTCTGCTACAAGGTTTGTTTACAATAATAATGCTTCTACACAAGCAGGGTAAACATACATTTTAAGCTCAATCTAACTTAGAGAGAATCTACAGTAATAACATTCTTCTTCTTTGTATTGTGGTGCTTTACTGTTCACTCATAAGTTTCTTCATTTCTTGATTTCTTTCTTCATATACATCAGTGTTTCTGATACTTCTTCTTTTACACTGAGTATTACATCGTTTGTTGCTCACTTCAATTAATCATGCTTGCACGCATGCATATGCTCTCTTACGCTCATGCTCATCAACATCAGATTCGTTGAATGATCAAGTCTATATATAGCCAGAAAAAGATCCGTTGAAGGGCAGACCGGTAATATGATAAGAGTACTGGCGACTTGAAATAGAGCCGTTATGCTGGGTTGAAAATCGTACACTGAAGTTATCCTTTGTACCACCAAATCAGGGTAGTGGAAAGGAACGTGAGTTATCTGTACTATGTACTATTTTCCCATGCAAACGTTTCATCTTCTTCTATTCATCAGAGACTTCTAAATTGATTTGATTAAATCATGATCAGAAGAATGAATCATTGGGTCTTTGGAGTCTTGAGTCTTCAGAGTCTTCAGAACTTGTTCAGCCGAACCTTGTCTTCAGAGTCTTCAGCACTTCTAGTTCAGAACCCTTGGTTATCAGAATACTTAAGTCTTCAGAGTCTTCAGAACCTCGTTCAACAGAACCTTGTCTTCAAAATCTTCAGCACTTAGTCTTCAGAACCTTTAATCTTCAGAATCCTTAAGTCTTCAGAATCTTCAGAACTTCGTTCAACAGAACCTTGTCTTTAGAATCTTCAACACTTAGTCTTCAGAAGTTAACGACCTCAGAGGCTATACAGGCTTCAGCAATAGAACATCAGAGTCACGATCAGAGATTAGATCCAAGAGATGTTACAACAGCAACATAGTGTCTTCTCAGAATCTTTCTAACGCACAGTAGATTAGAACCAATTCTTGATTCTTCACACAGAAGTGACCATAGAGAATATTAGAGTGACGTAGCACCTGGTCTTTATCAGAGTTAGAACCTGTTTGTTAAAACCATCAGAATAACAAACGTTAGAGCACTATAATTTTTCTTACACAAATACTTCATTGTTATCATCAAAACATAGAGACAAGATGCATAACCAAATCTTGTTCTTACATGATATTCAAACATGATATCAAATGAAAGTATTCAAAGTAACATTCAAACATGATGTTAAATGTAATATAACAAAGATAAAGCACATGGTTACAACCAAAGCATAAGAGTGGATATGACAACATCTAAAACAAATACTTGACAAAGTCATAAAAGAACAAGGTAACAACCAAGAACATGTTCAAAGCTTAATGAAGTTACAAATCAAGATGGTGACAACCAAAGTAAGTTCATGCAAGCAAAGATGTTACAACATTTAAGCATACAAGAGGTATAGTTCTAACAAGACTAAATCATCATGGATAATAAGCCAAAGTACATAATTAGGGCAAGCATGCATTAGAGTTTACTAACACCACTTAATCATTAATAAGACAAGTATGGGCAAGTTATATCAACACTTAATCATGAATACAATTTAAACACTTCAACATGGATAAGTTATCACAAAACTCAAGCATGGTAAGATTAAAGGTTCAAGTATGACATGTATAAGTTATAACAACACTTAAACATGCATGAAAGCAAAGCTCAAGTTAACATGCATAAGTCAAGACATCACTTAACATGAAAAAGATTCAAAGATGAAATAAGGCATGTATAAGTCAAGGCATTACTTAACACAGTAACCATCAAGATTCAAGGTAAACATGTATAAGTTAAAACGTCACTTAATCATGAATACAATTTAACATGGACAAGTAAAGGTAACAACCAAAGCATACTTAAACAAAGAGACATGTTTATGACAATGACATGTGGATGGAAGATGCTAACACATAAGAGATGACATGTGAGCGTGCTTATAGATGATAAGTTAAAGTTCAAACATCAAATGGAAAAATTAAGACATTACTTGAACATTTAATCATTCATACAAGTTTAACATGTTTAAGGCAAGTAGGTAACAACCAAACATACATATTAGGGTTCAAACATGGTCTTGAACAAGGTAGAAACATCACAAAGATTTAGATATACAAACATGTATACAAAGTCACATTTAATACAAAAACAAGTGTTTAAGAACACTTAAACATGGTAAGATCAACACAAAGCATACATGTACATCAAGGTTCATATAAACAAGGAAAAACATCACTTATCAAAGGCAAACGACCAAAAAAAAGTCTCATGGTTTGATTAAAGTTTCAACATACATTTACATGTAAACATACACTTAAAAATGTAACAAAATCAAGTTAAAACAAAGATGCATAGGGTCACAACATCATACAAGTCTATATAAGATGCACAAGGTTCATACAAGTCATTATGAGCAAGGAAAAGTAAAGGATCAATCATAGAAATCAAAATGAACCTTAAGAAAACCCTAAAAAGTCACACACTTTGAACATACATAAATGCAAGAAAAATAAATATTTTTGGGAATTTATTTTCACAAACAGAAACTAGACATGTTCATGAGCATTTAGCAAAAAGAGTGGACCAAAAATCATTTAGGATGAGAAAGTTATGGAAGTTTGCATTTATGAAGAAAAATAAGAAAAATAGGTGCCAAAAAAGAAAGAGTGGCCTTGGTGGGTGTTGAACCCATTCTGCCTGGCCTGCATCTCAAAACACTAACCAAACCAAACAGCGCGTGCATGTGACAAACATATGGAGGCATGGATATATATATGTGAAACCTACTTAAAAACTCAGAAAATAAAAAGAACTGGGGCGATGGGGATTCGAACCCCAGTTCTCTTGCTCAAACATACACACTCGCGTAGGCCTCTAACACCTAGGGTGGTGATACATCCATTGTATCACCCCCACCAAAATGAATATATGCTACACATTAACCTAAAACCTGCCCTAATTCACCATGGCTGCAGCATCATCAACCTCAACAATTTGATTTTGCAAAACCTAACCTATATTTCTGAATACTTCATGAAATTCAAAGATGTAAAAATCAAACTTGTCTATTTTTTCACAAGGAACACAGTGGTGTAATTGGTTTTATCTAAAAATGTTTCTATTTTAAAACACAATAGCAACACTCAAAATATCACAAACTTGCAAGTTCAATGGCACATGCTTATTCAAACATGATAAGCAACAATTAATGGTTCAAAAACATCACATACATCATAACAAACAAGTCCATGATCAATGTACATCAAAATAGGGCATGGTTTGAAAAGTTCAAGTTCAAAGTGAACTTACCTCTTGGAGAAAACTTAAAATCTTCTAGAGAGTTGCTACAGAAGTACTTTGTTGATTTGAACAACTCCAATATACCTTTAGGGACCTTTATGAATGCTTGGAACAAGTTGGAAACACTTGGAACAGAATATCATTTCATTCTTGCAAAATGTGAAAAGTGACCAAAATGAAACTTCAAGTAAATGAAGTTACAGCAGCAAAACAAGGTTTTGAACAATTTAAGGGTGTTTTATGGAGTGTGTTGGAAGTGTTAGAGTGATTGAAACTGGTCAGAATCAAGTTTTGGCTTGAAAAATGCAAAAAGTCAACAAAACTTGGTTTTGAAGGTTGGCTTTCTGTTTTAGCAGGTTTGGGGTGAAGATGAAGGTTTGGACACCTTCAAGGGATGATTTGTGATGTTCTTGAACAGTTGGATTGGTGGTTTGGTGTTTGGAAAAGGCAGATGGTATGTTTTTGCAAGATGAGGTTTCTTAGCACAAAAGGGAAGCTATGCAAGATGCTGGAATGCAGAGGTTTTTGGAGGAGTTTCTATGGTTTTTGTTGTATGTTAGAGGCTTAAAATGAGCCTCTATTTATAGGGAAAGAGTGAGGATCAAGGGCTCTGCAGAATTGCAACTTGAACTTAACTTGGTTTGGTTGAAATTCAAAGTGTAGTTTCATGGATTTTGATTTTCAATGCACAATACCAACTCTCTTAGAGTTGTTGAGTGATTTAGAGGCTTTGCTTCTGTGAAAAGAAAGTGATTTCTGTAGAAGCAACATGTGAGAGACTCAAGACAATTTGACTTTGTGATTAAAGTCACTTTTCCAAAATAACATTGTGAACTTTCTTCCAAAAATGGCATAATCACTTGGATAATGCCTTAATTCAATGTATAATGCTTCTAATGCTTGTACAACCTTCTAATTATCGATAGATTTACAAGTCTCAAGGCCTGTAATCAAGGGATTTGCATATTTGGTTTGAATTTGCAAATTGCATTTGGCATGAAAATGGCCAAAACTTCAAGTGTGGAGGCCCAACTTCTCTTCTTTGAAACTCCTAGCTCAAAAATGCTATGGATGAGTTCTTGTACTTTTTGAAAAACCCCAAACATGCTCTACAACTTTCATGTTTGATGAATTTCTTGAATCTCAATGGATCATAGTGAAAACTGGCTCTAAAGTTAGGTACTTTTTGTGAACAAAAACTGCCTTGAAAATATTTCTAAGTGTTGACAGATTTTCACAAACTTGATGGCCTCATAACTCAAATTCTATGCACTTTTTGGAGATTGACCATAACTGACAAAGTTGAAGTATGTTGTAAGGGATTCAATTTGATCTTTGGAACACAAAAAATGGTGGTCTAGATTGAAAGTTATGACCTTTCAAAGTTGGCACAAAATTAGGGTTTTCTTCCTTACTTAGAAAAATTTTAACTTCTTCCACTTTGCCCTTTTTGCAAGAAACCTCTAAATTCTTGATTTTTAATGCTCAAACTCATTAATCAAACATGTTTCCATGAAATTTAGCTTGAGGACTTCAATTTTGACCAAAAATCTCAAAAGTCAAAGAGGTGACTTTGCAGTTAAAAGCTTGTGTATCAGATGAATCCAACTATGTGATCTTCAATAGTCTTGCATTCTTGAACCTTTCAAACATCATATATGGACTCCAAGGTTGTATTTTAGTGTCTTGAATCATGTCCCTAGGCTTGGAATCATGCTTTGATCAAAATTCAAAGGCACAGTTGACTTTTTCTGACAAAAAACCCTAATTTGGGGTTAGATGAAATTGAGCTTCAATGAACTTGTAACAAGACCAATTTGCACTTGATTTTTGATGGAAAGAGGCCTCTTGAGTGTATGCAAACTTGGTATGTTGATTATCAATCCAAGACATTGACTGATCAAATAAAGATCCTCTTGATTCTCTTGATTCAAAACCCTAATTCATATGAAACAAAACAAAAACAAACTTGTTCGAGGTTAGGGTTAGCAATGCAATGTATGATGCTCCTAGAATGATGATGGAATCTAGGGTCAAAATTTGGGGTATGACATGTATCTTCACTTCTCTGTGTGTTTCTGTCATTGTTTTTCTTGGTTGAGTGCGTGGGCATCCATAAGTCTCTCACACTCATTCATTTTTCATTCAAACATTTCATCAAACACCTTCTGTGCACTCTTTATTTCGCAATTTCCATGGCTCCAAAGACCAAAGCTGATGTTAAAGGAAAGGGAAAGGCTACTACTTCCACTATTGCTACTAAGAATCTAATTACTTTGGTGTCAAAGTATGTCAAGGATTTGGAGCTAAAGCATCAAACCCGACTTGTGGAGAAATAATATATGTGGAAGCCGATTATGGTTGGTTGTTTGAATATACCATATGTTGTTAGACTTGTTGAGCATCAACAGATTGACTATTTTCTACAGCTTGCTCAGGATTATAATGAGTATCTTATTTGCGTATTCTACTCAGGGCTACACAACATGCAAGGTTTCTGCTTCAAGTTTTCGATAGGTAACAAGGTTTATCATTTTACTAATGAATTAAAGAAAACACTATTTGGTGTTACTGTGGTTGATGCTGATGAGGATGACGAGTCGGATCCGTTAGTAACTGATTCTAGCACTCATGTTACTTTTGATTGGGATATCCATGTGAATGAGCTACTCAAAACTCCCCGTGCCAAGGATTGTTATGGTCATATTTCTACTGGCCAAATGAAGATGGTAACAAGAATTCTGCTTTGGTTGGTGTCTCGTATCGTGCGGCCAAAGAATGGTGGATACTCGAGATAGACTTTGCTTAGATTCACTTGGTCTATATTCTCTTGCACAAGATCAGAATAAATTGGCCTCACTATTTTGTATATCAAATGTTCTCTGTCAAAACATGCAACAGAGGAACATCATTCTGATATCCCTCTATGATTGCTAAGATTTTGAACTACATTGACATTTATATGCCGAATCTTATCTATAAATCTCCTGGCTCATCTAAAGAATTTTCTCAACGAATCTTGACAAACATGAATTACTTCTGGGATATCAAACGTAGGGCGTACTATCTTCGCTTAGGCAAGTAAGGCAAGAAGATTTACAAATATGATGATCCCGCTGAATTTGGTGATGATGCATGTGAGGATCATATGGATGATCAGAAACCTATGGAGGTTCCTCATGATGTTCCTGAGGGAGATGCTACAATGCATGATGCTCCTCATGTAGATAACCATGGTAACAATGTTGGTGGTGGTTTTATTGACTCTTCCGCTATCATGACGATGCTTCAAAATATGCAAATGAATCAAGACGAGAGGTATGCAGAGGATTATAGAAGATGAGATTTGTTTGAAGTTGCTCAAGAAGAAAGGTTTCGTCTGATGCAACAACATATGTCCACTCCGGATTCTAACTTTGATGCTTTTGTTGCGTATATGACAAAGAGTATTTTGACTATACGGAATGATATGAATGCTAATCATGATATTGTTCTTGCTAGGATTAATCACATGATTGCTGCTCAAGAAGATGATTTTGGCCATTATGATCAACTTTACCGTGGGATGTGCGATTTCTTCGATTCTCACTATCAGAATGAGGGACAAGGATGGTATATGGGAGAAAGACCAGTGCCTAGGGGCCGTGGAAGACGATGAAGAGTTGTGATGTAGTGATGTCGTGTTGTTGGGTCTTGAGTCTTGAAGTGCATTTTCCTTTGAGTCCTCATGCATTTTTAATTCTGCTTGGTTTGTTTTTGCTTTTGGTTATGTATGAACAATATTGCTGACATGCTTGAATGGTTGTCTCATGTGTTTTGAATTGGATAGCTAGTATGAATATTGTTGTGTTTATTAATCTTGTGTGTTTTCATATATGATGAATATATGTGAGTGCACTTCTTATATTTTCAATTGCCTCTATATAGTATATTGTAAATGTATGTGATACTTCTAATAACGTGTCTTATCTCTTTTTGATGTTGTCAAAGGGGGAGAAGTATATGAAGCTATGATGCACACATTCTGGGGGAGATTTTCATGAACAAGAAATGCATCGTCTCAAGTTTTTCCATCATAAAAAATGGGGAGTATGTAAGTGCAACTTCTGTCTAGATATGTTTTGTATGATATCAAAACTAGAAGAAGACTTAACACGTTTTTGTACATCGGACAGTATCAACCGATTCTAGGTGTACATTATGCATTTTAGCATTAGGTTGCATGTCAACATGATTGGAAATGATTTAGAAAGGATTCATCCATTCAAAAATGGTCTTGAAAGGTTTCATGCATAAAAAAATAAGTTTTTGTGGGAAAAACACTACATAGGTTGACACATACTGATGCTCTGCAAATGCACGGATTTATCGAAGTAATATAAAAGATTGCCGAACCCACAGAGACTAATGTCAACCTACTGTAATCTATCGTTGCGATGTAAAGCTAAGGCTAATGATTAAAATGGCACGAACGGAAATATAAATGCTAATTACTAATGGTTTGAAAATAATACTAAAACGAGCCCGAAATATGGATTCCGTGTTCCTAAGGGACTTGTAGAATACGGGTACTAATTATGACTATATGCCTATTCTATAGAATATACCGACTTAAAGGCTCTGCCTCACGCTCTCGCGGTCTTAACTAAAGCCATATCTCTTAATCCCAAGATTTTTCTCTCGCTCTCCCAGTAAATAAGAAACACTGTTTGAAAGCCAATAATATCCTAATCAACATCTAAAGCGCTCTCCCTGTATTTAGATATGATGCCTAATTTCTACTATCCGGTTCGCTCCTCACGCTCTCGCGAATCTCGGCTCAAACCTTTATATGCTTCTCACTCTCATGACAAAGCAATGTTAAATAACTTCTCACTCTCATGACAAAGCTACTTAAATTACGCATAGAAATTATAACCAAAATGACATACAATAATAATTTCGTACCTATTATTTTCTACGGAGTCCCGTCGGTAATGACGATTCTCATACGCCGGACTCAGACAGAATTAGCCTAACATATTAACTCCTAAAACTAACATATTAACAATGCTGGAAATTAAATCATACATACTGATTGATTTTAACAGGAACACAAATTTAAGTTTTTATCTTGAAATCAAGTTATGTTGCAAGCAAGTAAACTAAACAATGCAGTAAAGACGGAAAAGTAAATAACCTGAAATAAACTGAAATGAAAACAAGTTCTATTGAATGACAAATCGATTGAAGCGTACAATCGGCAATAATGTAAGAGATTACAACACTGTAACAACTACTAAGTGTGAGCAATTGCTGCTTTGGAAAGTAAATCTGTAGTTAGGCTAAAGAATTCGGCAGCACTTCCGCACAACTCGGATCCCTCAAAACACACACCAGAGGGGTCTATTTATGGATAATTTTGGCTCCAAAAAGGTTGGGATCGAATTTGAATTCAAACAAGCAAAACTGTCAAACTGTCACTGAAAAACTGCTCCCGCGCATAATGGCGACCGCCGTATGCCTAATGGCGACCGTCATTGCTTCAAAACTT
Organism: Lathyrus tuberosus; assembly: GCA_022829125.1. Lineage (NCBI taxonomy): Eukaryota > Viridiplantae > Streptophyta > Magnoliopsida > Fabales > Fabaceae > Lathyrus > Lathyrus tuberosus. The sequence continues at coordinate 1,793,297 of JALAZF010000463.1, read as the reverse complement.
GATTTCCCTCCTTTTTTGGGACATGGCGAACGCCTTTCTCCTCTGTAGGGGCAAATGGTGAGCGCCATTCAGCTGGGAAGGCCAAAACTTGCATTTTTGCTGTTTTTCTTCACTCTTCAGCTCTGTTTTTGCTCTTTTTTCCATACTTGCCGATTAAACACCTGTCGACATAAAAACAAAGGAAAACATAATAAATCAAAGCAAATAGTATGGAAGACTCGATAAAACGGTACTAAAAGTGCGCGTAATGAGTCGAAAAATACGATACGAAATCGAGTTATCAACACCTCACACTTAAACCATTGCTTGTCCTCAAGCAATCAACCAACACAGTAAAAAGAAAATAAGGACGGTTCAAAACATAGGCACAATGAGACTCTAATCATACATGGTTGCTAGGCTAATGTTTGATCGATAGGTACTAAATAGTGAAAACAAGAATATCGTAACGACACATTTCCATATTTGCGGACAAAGACTCCCTTCCTATGCAATACCAATTCAAATCATGACATTATAACTCGACCTACATCCTTCATCATATTTCACCTCTTTTTCATTCTCGCGCAATCACATTAAACTCGTTATCGTTTGTACTTACATGGTAAGCGAACCTGTTTGTGTTATATGATCTCTTATTCAACACTTTTTTTTTTTCTTTTTTTCACATTATGTTTTCTTTTGCTTATGAATTTCAAGAGTCCGAACCTTTAGGATAAATGGTCGGGTGAGGACCACCTAACTTAGTGGGAACATGTCTTTCATTCGTTTTTTTTCTTTTTTTCTATAAAAATCACATTATTCAAATTTTTGAGATCAACACATATTTGCATCGGTTCGTTACTTAGTTTGTACATAAGGATGGTGCTGATTGCTAGTATAAACTAATCAAGAGGCTACTTCTAAGAAGCTAGGCATAAGGTCTTGGCATAATATCTATTTAAATTAATATCACATACTTAGGGAATCTAAGTTGTAGGAACGGTACCGATATTTACAAAACTTTCCCAAGTCTATCTAACACAGCCTAAACAACCTATATACTTTTAGAGTGTCGTGCCGTGAATCGAAACAAAAATAGTTGGAGGTTAAATTTTTTAAAATTTTGGGGAAATTGAATAACAAGTGAAAACCACGCATAAAGACTCGACAGCATATGCAAAGACTCGACAAAACATTAAAAACAAATAAAATTCCTAAAAGCAAGAAATAAACTAGAAAATTATAAACCTAACTAGAAAGCGTTAAAGTTAAAGCGTTAGAGTTCCTCCCCCACACTTAAACCAAACATTGTCCTCAATGTTTTGATAAAAGGTGGAAAAAGGAAAGATAGAACCTTTATGAATGCTACTGCTTGCCACCATGGCTAAATCTACTCTGATCCTGCTCTTTTTGTCCCTGTCTTCACTGACCACTTCCACTTTGGCGTTTGGCATTTTATGACATCTTTAATTACGCAATTCTGAATCAGCTCATCATATTCGCCCGCTTCCGGAAGAAGTACCTGCAAAAAGTGTTAGAAAATATGGTGCGGTGTGTGCAGGTGGAACATGACTAAGAGAAGAACGATGAAGAGGTGAGTTATGAACGGGAGATACATGCTCTCTCCTATCATACTCATCATCGGTGTCACCACCAGCAGCGACATTCATAAGAATGTCCGTGGGCACCAGATCATCTTTAGGATCGAGAATTTTTGCCTAGATGTAGCTAAGACATGACAAGCAATACATTTCTTTATTATCTGCAAATTCAAACAAACAAACATAACAACTTAAAATAAAAAACCTCGTGGGTTGCCTCCCATGCAGCTCTTTATTTAACGTCAATAGCTCGACGACTAATAATCTTCGGTTTCCATGGCCACTTATCAAGCCATCTCACATATCCCTCACCTTTTCTTTTCTTCCTTCTGTGGGGTGGTTCATTCTTTTGAACTTGTGGCGGTGGTTCTGGATCTATCCTAAGTATCGACTTTTCAAGTTTGGGCTTAGTTCTTTCATCCACCACCTCAAAGTTTAACCTTACCCTCTTAACAGTAATGATATCCCTAGTTTCATGGTCCTCAAGTTTTCTCTTTTTATGCAGGACCTCAGACAAAGGTGTATCGGTGTGAATATTTTCCAATTCCTCCACATACTTCTTGGATTGGGAGTCTACCTTAACTTCTACAAACCTTTGCGGGAAAGAAATTGGTGGGGTATAGGGAGGTGGAACAATAATAGGTGCTTCTTGAAGGTGTGAAAAACACAAGAAAGGGGAGTTTGAATTGGTTTTTCAAAATAAAATTGTTTCTTTTAGGAAAACTTGTTTTTATAAGACTCTTTTGTTTATCAATAAAAACCTTTCTGAATCACAACACGATAACACGTTATGTTTATACTAGTTCACTTGAGAAACACTCAAGTTAGTCTACTCCACCCGCCAAGGTGATTTCGCCTCTCTCAACGAGGTCTTAATCCACTATTCAATCAAAACAGTACAATGCACTAGCCAAAATGCTGGTGACTAACACAACCTCTAAAACTCTCAAGTTTTAGACTTCTCAAGTAATACAACCTCACAGGTCTTACTCAAGGAACAACCTCTAAGACTACACGTCCTAGACTTCTCAAGAAATACAACCACACGGTCTTTCTCAAGGAACACAAACCTAAGTTTGAATAAATTTTGTTTACAAACAAGTGCTTCTATACAAGCTGATAATGTAAACAAATTTCGACCAGAATGACTAAAGAAAGATTTCAGTTAGAACGAGTATTGCAGTAGCGTTCGCGTATCTTTCTTCAAGTCTTTTGCTTCCTTTTATAGCCGTGTAGAAAGAGCTGTTGAAATGTAATCATGATAGCTTAACTAGGCTGGCGGCTAGAAGCATGAGGACAGATAAAAACTTTTGCGTGCTGCGCGTCCTGTTTTTGTCAGAATATCTTTGATTGTACCGTTGCACTCTTACCAAGATATTTTCACTTTGTACTGAGGTACAGCTGTACTATGTAGCTTTGTCTTCTTGGCTTCTTAACTTCATAGGATTTTTACGAGCATGAGTAAGAAGGGAAAACATCGCTCGGTTTCTGATATTTTTAAGTCTTCGAATCTTCAGCGCAACGTCTTCAGAGTCTTTAGCACTTGATCTTCAGAACCTTATTCGCTTGGTGCGTTGTCTTCATATCTTCAGAGGCTTCTGATAGTATTTGGTTGAAGCATGAGTAGAGACTTGATTTAGGTCTTCAGAACCTTAACAGAGGGCTTAAGTCTTCAGCATCTGGACTTCGTTCGATCAGAACCAATGTCTTCAGATCTTCATAACTCGTTCTCTTTTCCTTTTGTATCAGAGTCTTGAGAGCTTCTTGTTATCTTAAAATGAGTTTTGCATTTCAAGAGTATAGGCGAAGTATTTTCCTTTAAGCATTGTGTTTGTGCCAATTTACGGAAGCATAACCTGTTTGTTAAGTTCTCACAAATAACAAACATTAGTTGTACAAAATTGTTCATACACAAATACTTATTTGATATCATCAAAACTTAGAGATAAAATTACAGAACCAAATCTTGTTCTCACAATCTCCCCCTTTTTGATGATTACAAAACTATGTATTTTGATGACACAATTTTGATATATATAAGATGCAGGGAAAATAATAGATTCTAAAGATAGCTTATCCTTCATATGAAGTGCTCCCCCTGAGTCTTAGACTTGATGAATTTCTGTGCTTGGGCTCCCCCTGACTTTAATAAGTCATGAGATCTTAGTCTTGATTCTCTTTTCAGCAGAGTTCTGATTTTCTTAATGAATCTTGATTTGGATCAGAATTCCTGAAAAAGAAAAACACTCTAATAGAGATAGCAATTTATCTGTTAGCATGTAAACAGCGTTGTTTTTCAGAGATTGACTATGGAATCAAAATATCACATTCATATTACTTCTCCCCCTTTTTGTCATTGATAAAAAAGATTAGTGGTGCAAGGGTGAAAAACAAAGAGCTAAAGTCTTAAGGACAACAAAGACATAAGAATTAGGTGCTTCCAGAGGTCATCTTATCCCATATTTTCTGAAGCATGCCCTGAAGATTAGCATTGACAGTCTTTTATTCCTCAAAGTTATCTCTGAATTTCTGTTGTTCTTGTCTGATTTCTCCAATTGCGTCTTCCAAACGCTCTACAGCAGGATCAAATATAGAAACAACTGCAGCAGCTTGCTTGGCCTTTTCCATGGCTTCAGCTTCTTGTGCTATTCTGGCTTCTTCAGCAGCCTTTTCTGCAAGAAGTCTTGCTTCCTCAGCAACCTATTCTTCAACTTCTTTTTGCTTTGCAGCCAAAAACTTAAGTATCCGGATCCGCTCTTCAGCTTCTGCTCTCTCCTTTGACCGTTGAATTCCAGCAGAGATGGTTGCGTCTGAGAAGCTTACAATTCTTGCAAGTTTACTATCCAACCATTTCTGGAAGTTTTGACAAGAGCTTTTAAGTTCCATAGGCTTGGTACTTGTGCTAAATTCTGCTCTTAGGTTCGTAAACTTCCTTAATGCCTTGTCATAAAATTGACTTGTGCATTCTTCAAAAGATGTTGGAGGTGGTTCAGAATAGATGACCAAAGCAAGGCCAGGCTTGGCAGAATTTGTTTCAGGTGGTGCTTGCTGAAATGAAACAATCTCAGTAGACGGATGTTGATTGGTTGGTTGCTCAGCAGGAGATGATACTTCTATAGTGTTTGAGTCTATGAGTGATTCAGGGGTGATGATCTCTAGAGATTTAGAGGTTGTATCCTCATAGATAGACTCAATACTGAGCACTTGAGATTCAGATATTAGGTTCATGGAACTTTGTTCATTTGGCTGAATGATTGACGAGGTTATTGACGAGGTGTAGGTAAGAATGGCTTCAGACGAGATAGCGGTACTAATTGATGAGTTGGGTGAAGATTGGATAGTGGTAGCTGAAGGAGGAATTGAAAAGGATGGTGGTTTAAACTTCACTTGTGGATTGGAGATAGGAATAAAGGTGGTTTGAGATAATGATGGTGCAGTAACAGTCTTAGTGACATTCATGGACCCAGAAGAATTGATAGTCGATTTATTGATTTTCTCAAGAAGATGAGATTCCAGTCTAGAAGTTTTGGAGGTTTCAGTTTCATCTTTTTTCTTCTTCTTAGGCTCAGCGTCCTCTTCAGTTTGCTTCCTCTTACTCCTCGTGATGTATTTAGATTTGGGAGCGACCTCTTCAACTCTGGATTTTGGCATGTCATGCCCTTCTTCTCTCATTATAGCCACAAACGAAGCAATTGTTGTTGGATTATCTTCTTTGCGATAGTAGGGGTAGTTCGTTACTGGACGTCTGTTTTTGATCACAGTCTCTTGAGGAAAGGATGTGGGTTTCACATCAACACTTGTAATCATTTTCATATGCTTAAGGTTCACAGCATTGAAGGCTTCTCCTACTTTGCCAGTCAGATAATCTGTGTACTTAGCTTCCTTGACTAGATACTCCACTAGGCCGCTTTCAACAAAGGTATCAGAGATAAGTCTTCCAAATGGAATGTAGTTTACAATCTTCCTATCTGGTGAAGCTGTTGTTCTTGTCTTGCGCACCATATCTCTCAGGTAGTAGAATAGAATGGATGAAAGACACATTTTCTCATTCTTGTGCAAGTAGTACAACATGTACTTTTGATTTGTGTTGAAGAAATCTGCAGCACTCTTTGGAGGTCTTGGATTGATACATCCAAGAATAATTTTATGCCAGATTCTCAGATTGTCACGCAGATTCTTGCTTTTGTACTCTAAAGTCCCAGGCTAACATTTTTTGAAAATTGCTTTGTTGATGATGGAGACAGATATTTCAGTTTTTCTATAAACTCTTTTTCCTTCCAAGAGTTGCATCCCTAGTAGGTCTGAACTAGATTTTTCAGTGATAATAATCTTTTGATCCATAACAAAAGATACAACATGAAGATCATCTGTTTCAGCGTGCCTCCAGAATTCCTTTACTAGGTCATCAAAGGTTGGACCTCTAAGTCTTTCAAAGTAAATTTTCCATCCTTGAGTATTAAGTTGATCAATTAGGTTAAACCCATTATTGCGAAGATTGTAGAAGTCGACAAACAGATCTTTCAAAACAATTAGTTCATTTGCATGCACAACACAAGTTACAGAGGAATTTCTCTGTGTTACATGGGTTGCATCGATCTTGGGAAGAGATAATGGAGTTGAACCGATCGTCGCGGTGGTTGTGGAGGTGGTAGAAGGTGTGATAGATGAAGATGGTAGCTCTTGAGAGGGATTCAATGATGCTTCAAAATCTTTGGAGAGGGGAGCGTTTTCTTGTTGAATGATGTTCATCTTGATGATAGTTGTTAGTTCTAGTATTGGCTGGAATTTTGGTAAAACAAAGTTGAACAATGTTGATGTCATATGTCTGATGTCATAACAATGGTTCTTAACATTAGCTGTTGCAGGGTTGAAGTTTTATATGCTGATGTTATAATTGATGTCTTGACATCAGTTTATCAGAACATCAGAACATCAGGTTGTGATGTTTTAGGGTTGCGCGTGTTAGTGTGTTTTGAGGAGATCTGTTAGAGAGATTGGATACGAATATCTTGGAGAAGATATTTTCAATCAGATAAATTGCAGATCATGGAGCAGATCATGTAACTAACATTAGGGCTGATTTGAAGAGATTTAAAAAGATTTGAAGATCAAATCTGTTTTAAATTATGGTTTTAAAACAAATCAAATCAGGTATTTTTGGAAGAGGTCCAAGCCCAAGTCAGAATTCTATAAAAGCAACCTCAACCCTTGTTGGAAAAGAACGAAGAAAGAGAGCAAAAGACTGAGTGTTATTTATGTCTTCGTGTGTGTTTTGTAAACCATTCGTGTTTGAATTGGTGTTACTATTTTTGAGTTGTTAATTGTTCTTGATCAAAGCTGTTAAGCAGAATCAAGTTGTGTGATTAGTTTGTAATCATTGGATTGTATCACTGAGGTGATTTAGGGAGTGAGCGGTTTCTCTTACCTAAGTGGTTTCTTAGGTAGAAGTATCATTGGGTAGTGATTAAGTTAGGTAGATGTCAACTGGGATTGTTGAGTCTGTAATTTGATCATACTATTAGTGAATTTCCTCCCTGGCTTGGTAGCCCCCAGACGTAGGTAGTTAGACCGAACTGGGTGAACAATTCATTGTGTTATTTACTATTTTTTTACCTTGTTCATATAGCAGATTGTGTTGTTGTGACATCACACTTAACATCACACATCTGATACTGGAATTTCAATTGGTATCAGAGCAGGCATCCTGCTCTGCATCTGGGTGAGATCTAGGGCTGATACTTTCTGGTGCAATGGACAAGGAGACTGGTGAATTTGTGAATAGACCCCCTATTCTAGATGGCTCTAATTATGACTATTGGAAACCACGAATGGTTACCTTCTTGAAGTCATTAGACAACAGGGCTTGGAAGGTTGTCTTAAAAGAATGGAAAGCACCTGTTATTATTGAAAAGGATGGTACAACTAAGCTAAATCCCGAGGAAGATTGGACAAAGGAAGAATATGAGCTTGCACTTGGAAATTCAAAAGCCTTGAATGCCATCTTTAATGGTATTGACAAAAACATCTTTAGACTGGTAAATACTTGTGAAGTAGCTAAGGAAGCTTGGGATGTCTTGAAAACTACTCATGAAGGAACCTCCAAGGTCAAGATGTCAAGACTTCAACTACTGACTACAAAGTTTGAAAATCTGAAGATGAAGGAGGATGAAACCATTCATGATTTTCACATGAATATTCTTGAGTTGTCCAATGCTTCTAGTGCTTTAGGAGAAAGAATGACTGAAGAGAAGCGGGTAAGGAAGATTCTTAGATCCCTTCCCAAGAGATATAAAACGAAGGTGAATGCTATTGAAGAAGCTCAAGACATCAGCAAGATGAGGGTTGATGAGTTGATTGGTTCTCTTCAAACCTTTGAGTTGGGATTAAATGAGGAGCCTGAAAAGAAGACCAAAAGCATAGCTTTGGTGTCCACTACTGAAGATGGTAAGAAGGAGTGTAATTTTGAAACTCAGGAGGAACTGTCAAATGCTGTTGTGATGCTTAGGAGACAGTTTAATAAGGTGTTAAAGAGAATGGATAGAAACTATAGACCTAATGTTAAGAACATCACATCTGACAACAACAGGTCTAATGATCAAGTGAAGAAAATAAGAGATGAAGAAAAGTCCAATCATGACAAAGGAGTTCAATGCTATGAGTGTGAAGGTTATGGTCATGTCAAGAAAGAATGCCCTACATACCTCAAAAAGCAGAAAAAGGGGTTATCTATTTCCTGGTCTGATACAGATAGTGAAAGTGAAGAAGAGAATGCCAAGCATGTTAAGGCATTGATTGGACTATGTGCCTCTGATGGAGAGTCCAGTGATGGTGAATTGACCTTTGAAGAGTTGGCATCCTCTTATCATGAGTTGTGTCTGAAAAGTGAAGAGGTCCTTTAAGAAAGGGAGAAGCAGAAGAAGATTATTGTACAGCTTGAGACTGAGAAAGCTGAACTTAAGAATGAAGTTTTGTTGTTAAAATCCCAGCTTGATCAAATGTCAAAATCCATCAGAATGTTAAATAGTGGAACTGACACTTTGGATAAAATACTTGAAGCTGGAAAAGGTGCAAGTGATAAGACTGGTCTAGGATATGAGGGTGAGAAGAAGATATTTGCAGAGGCTAGTTCTTCTTGGGTTAAACAAAACATTCCTCATTAGCATGAAAAAGGACATGGTTCTGGAATTAAGAAGGTTGTCCCTCACCTTGGGCCACAAAATAATGGAAAGGGCTATGGTCCTGTTCCTAAGAAGTTTTTGTCTCAACCTCAAGGAAAGCCTCAGGTTTCTGGAGCTAGACAGTATATGCCTCCCCAATACCATAGGAGTATGCAGGCTTATAATCTCAAACATAACATGTTCCATCCGATGTCTCAACATCAAGGGAAAATGTATGGGTTTGGACCTAATAATGCTGTGCCTCATGGTTATGGCAGAAGAAGGCCACATCATCATGGTAAAAGACAACATAAGCACTACAGAAGACAACCTAATTATGGGAGAAGACAACATCAATATTTTGACAGATGGCAGCCTCAGCATTATGACATAAATCATCATCAAGGTGGGAGACATTTCAATCACTTCAGAGAAGAGATTCATAGAGTAAGATGTTACTATTGTGGAAGATTTAGCCATATACAATCTTCTTGCTTTAAACTGCATGGTTATCCCAAGCCTGTTCCTCAACCTAGACAGAAGCAGGACAGGCCTCCGACTGTTAAACAATGGGTTCCTAAAGCTGCTGTCACATGTCTATTAGCTCACTCATATGTTAGAACCCCAGCTATGGATGGTTGGTATTTTGACAGTGGTTGCTCAATGCATATGACTGGTTTCAAGAATCTGTTGGTGGATATCAGGACTTACTCCACAAATGATGTAACTTTTGGTAATGGAGAAAAAGGGGAAGTTAAAGGAATTGGAAAATTAAATTGTGAGGCTGGACCTTATCTTGAAAGTGTACTTCTGGTCAAAGGATTGACTGCTAATTTGATTAACATCAGTCAGTTATGTGATGAAGGATTCAAGGTTAGCTACACTAAAGATGAATGTTTAGTGACTAATGAGAAGAGTGAAGTCGTTATGAGGGGAGTTAGATCCATAGATAACTGTTATTTATGGGTTCCTCAAGAGTCCAGCTTATCATGTAATGTCAAGGATGATGTTATGACATCTGAATGTGACATTAGAAGGATCACCAAACAACCTAGTGTTATGCAACTATTCAGAGGAAATATTAAAGAAACCAAGGTAGTAGAGGTTGATCATTCAGGTATGAAGGGTAATGACGATTACCCTAAAGATATGTGTGCTGAAATGTGTGAAGTGTTAAGTAGAAATTTGGGCATGTGGAAAAGGATTCAAAGGTTAGTGAATTATGGTGTGCATTTATTAAATTTAAAAAATTTAAAAGGAAATTTGTTTTGGTGGGGAAAATACATTTATTGGCCTTTAAGTGACCAACAAAAGAAGTCCCCTTACCTTAGGCTATCATTCCCTATTATTACTTTCACACGCTACTTCAATCTCCACACTCCAAGTCCGTTCATCTTCCCCCCTAAGAACAGAAATTACAAAACACCTTTGGTCATCAGTTGTTACACAGGAACGATGTCTAAACAAGTGTCATCTCCATCCAAGAAGGCTGCGTCCAAAAGTTCCACTCATGCAAATTCTAGGGTTTCGACAGAAGAGGTATCTGTGGATGAAGCTATAGACATTGCTCCTATCTCTATGATTCCAGCCTCAGAAAAGACAAGACCTGAGAAGTATCAACCTAAGAGGCCTTCAAAAGGTAATACTTCTAATCAATCTACGGGTAAGAAATTTGATGATAGCAAGAGTAGAACGTTTGTCACTAGTGTTTTGTTTGGAGACAAACCTACTCCTAAGACTACCACCCCTCTTCCTCAAGTTGTTGAAGAAAGGGTAGATGTGGACAAAAGCATTGATCAGATTGTCACAAAAATATTTGAGAAAGGGATTTCTGTGAAGGGAATATCTAGACCTCTGAGTCAACTGCCTGCTGATCAATCAGTTAGAGAAAAGGGTGACATTGAAACTTCTGAAACAAATCTTCACAGATTAGCTGTTTCAGTCATTGAAGATGCTGAGATTGAAGATGAAGTTGAAGCTGAAGCTGAAAGAGAAAGGGATACTCATGTTGAAGATGAGGTTGATGTTGAACATGATGTTGGAACATCACCTGCTAGGGATGTTACTCCTAGTCCCAGAGGGAAGAAGAATGCTGAAGTGGTGGATGTTGTTGACTTATCTGATAATGAAGTAATTGGTAATGCTGTTCCTGGTATTGCCAATAGATTGAAGACTAGAAAAGGAAAGACTGTGGAATCTTCTCCTAAGATAACAACTAAAGGCAAGAAGAAAAAGACATCTGTTGTTGGCCCAACTAAATCTTGGAGCAAGGTTGCTGTGACTTCCAAAAGGAGAAAGATTAGAGAAGAATCTGGATCTGAGTATGATGTTGAGGAAGATGTTCAAGACATCACCCCTGTTAGAAAGTCCATTTTGAAGAGAATTTCTGATAAGGTTCTTGAAGTGCCAGTGGACAACATATCCTTTCATTATGCTAACAGTGCTCCAATGTGGAAATTTGTGTGTCAAAGGAGATTAGCTCTGGAAAGAGAGTTGGGCAAAGATGCATTGGAGATGAAAGAAATTATGGAGCTCATTCATGCTGCTGGCCTATTGAAGACTGTGACAAAATTCTCTAAGTGCTATGGTGGACTTGTTAAGGAATTTGTTGTTAACATTCCTATAGACATTTCTGATAAAAGAAGTGTGGACTTCATGAAGGTGTTTGTTAGGGGTAAGTGTATTAATTTCTCTCCTAGTACCATCAATAAGTATCTGGGAAGAGATGATCAAGAAGGTTGTGAACTGGAAGTGACTGATAATGATGTGTGTAAAGAGATCACAGCCACTCAAGTGAAGGTTTGGCCACTGAAAGGTAAATTGACAGCTAGCAAACTCAGTATCAAGTATGTTATTTTGCACAGAATTGGACCTGCTAACTGGGTACCTACTAATCACAAAACCACCATAGCTGTGGGATTAGGAAGGTTTATTTATGCTGTTGGGAAAAAGGTCAAGTTCAATTATGGAAATTACATATTTGATCAAGTTGTGAAGCATGGTGTGACTAATGCTATCAAGATGCCTATAACATTCCCTTCCCTTGTCTGTGGAATGATCTTAGATCAACATCCTGGAATTCTAACCAGTTCAGATGTAGCATGTAAGAGGGAGTCAGCTTTATCCTTGCATCCCAAGCTGTTTGTTGGGAATCATGTTCCAGACATTGTTGTAACATCAAGTTCTGGTGTTAAGAAGGCCAGTACTAAAACTGAGTTGATTGAAGAATTGAAGGCTGCCTGCAAGGATCTTGATATGGTTATCAGTACTAGCACTGCTAGGAAGATGAAACTTGAGCAGATGATCAAATCCTTGGAACAAAGTGAAGATGATGAGAATGTCAATACTGAATATTCAGGTTCAGAGGAAGGTGATAAGGATGCTGCAGATGGTTCTGATGCTAATGAAGATTGAAGTGCTATTTTTGCTGTTTATTGCGTTTGTAGTTTGTAGTTTTTTTTTGTTTCTGCACATTGTGTGCATGGTGTGTAACTTGGATAAAAGTACTTTTATGCTTATCTTGGTTTTGTTCTATGATTTGTCTTGTCTTATGGTGCTGACTATTGACTGACAAGGAGAGCTAATAGGACTAACTGTAGTAAAGTGGTAGGGTAGAACTTGTTGGTAGTTGTCCAATTGTGACTAAAAAGGGGGAGAGTTAGCCTTTGTGCCTCTAGGCTTGAGGGGGAGTGTGCATGTTTGAACAGCTGGTATGCTGGTTCTTGTTTTGAGGGGGAGTTTAGCTGTGTGCATTTTGGATGTGATTGCTGCTGAGTATGAAGTTTTTTCGCTGCAGGTACCTCTGATGATGGCAGAGATTGTTTTAGCCAAAATTAGCCAAAGAGGGAGATTGTTAGTTCTAGTATTGGCTGGAATTTTGGTAAAACAAAGTTGAACAATGTTGATGTCATATGTCTGATGTCATAACATTGGTTCCTAACATTAGTTATTGCAGGGTTAAAGTTTTATATGCTGATGTTATAATTGATGTCTTGACATCAGTTTATCATAACATCAGAACATCAGGTTGTGATGTTTTAGGGCTGCGCGTGTTAGTGTGTTTTGAGGAGATCTGTTAGAGAGATTGGATGCGAATATTTTGGAGAAGATATTTTCAATCAGATAAATTGCAGATCATGGAGCAGATCATGTAACTAACATTAGGGCTGATTTGAAGAGATTTAAAAAGATTTGAAGATCAAATCTGTTTTAAATTCTGGTTTTAAAACAAATCAAATCAGATATTTTTGGAAGAGGTCCAATCCCAAGTCAGAATTCTATAAAAGCAGCCTCAACCCTTGTTGGAAAAGAATGAAGAAAGAGAGCAAAAGACTGAGTGTTATTTGTGTCTTCGTGTGTGTTTTGTAAACCATTCGTGTTTGAATTGGTGTTACTATTTTTGAGTTGTTAATTGTTCTTGATCAAAGCTGTTAAGTAGAATCAAGTTGTGTGATTAGTTTGTAATCATTGGATTGTATCACTGAGGTGATTTAGGGAGTGAGTGGTTTCTCTTACCTAAGTGGTTTCTTAGGTAGAAGTATCATTGGGTAGTGGTTAAGTTAGGTAGATGTCAACTGGGATTGTTGAGTCTGTAATTTGATCCTACTTTTAGTGAATTTCCTCCCTGGCTTGGTAGCCCCCAGACGTAGGTAGTTAGACCGAACTGGGTGAACAATTCATTGTGTTATTTACTGTTGTTTTTACCTTGTTCATATAGCAGATTGTGTTGTTGTGACATCACACTTAACATCACACATCTGATACCAGAATTTCAATAGTTAAGACCGGAGAGGATGAGAACAGGGATTGAGTTGGTTCGATAGAGAGATTTAGAGATTTAGGGTTTTAGAATTTCCTTTTGAGTGAGAGTGGGAAGAGGAATGGTTTTTGAGAATTTAAAGAAATAGACACCGTACAGGGGATAGGTGATTAAATGTAATAAAGTTTTGAGTCAATCCCAAGAAAATTACTGTTCATTTGATTTGAATAGATATAGTGAGTTAGATATAATCTAATCACATGCAAAAATTATTTTCTAATGACACGTCAGAACTGACAAAAATTTATCAGAACTGAGACACGTCTCACAAAAGTGATTCTGATGATTTAAAAATACTTAAACACATTGGGTTCTGAAATAATCTCATTCTGAACAGTACTCCATTTTCAGATGTTTTGAAATCTATCTTCAGCTAAGGGTTTTGTAAAAATATCAGCCCATTGATGGTCTGTATCAATAAATTTTAAGCATAAAGTTCCCTTCTGAACATAGTCTCTGATAAAATGGTGTTTTATTTCAATGTGTTTAGCCCTAGAATGTAAAATTGGATTTTTACTTAAACAAAGAGCAGCAGTATTATCACAAAAGATAAGAATGTTACTCTCATATATCTGATAATCTTCCAGCTGATTTTTCATCCAAAGCATTTGTGTACTGCATAGAGAGGCGGAGATGTATTCAGCTTCTGCTGTAGAGAGAGCAATTGTAGATTGCCTCTTACTTGACCATGAGATTAGATTGTTCCCTAGAAACTGACAGTTTCCAGATGTGCTCTTTCATTCCAATCTGTCTCCAGCATAATTTGCATCGCAGTAACCAAAAAGAGTATACTCTGATGTTTTCTCATACATCAAGCCAAGGTTAGTTGTTTCTTTCAGATACCTTATAATTCGTTTAACAGCAGTTAAATGAGATTCTCTTGGATCTGATTGGAATCTAGCACATAAATGTACACTAAATAGTATATCAGGTCTAGAAGCAGTTAGATATAAGAGAGAGGCTATCATACCACGATAGAGCTTCTGATAAACCTTAACTTCCGTTTCTTCTTTTCTCGTGACACATGTTGGATGCATTAGTGTTTTAGCTGTATTACAATCCATCATGTTGAATTTCTTCAGAAGTTCTTTTGTGTACTTACTTTGTTGAATGTAAGTGGCTTCTGGTTTCTGATCTATTTGAATTCCCAGGAAGAACTTTAACTCACCCATCAGACTCATTTCAAATTCTGCTTGCATTAACTTTGAAAATTCGTCACATAAAGAGGAGTTAGCAGAACCAAAAATGATATCATCAACGTAGATTTGAACTATAAGAATATCATTCTTATATGTTTTACAGAAGAGAGTTGTGTCAACCTTTCCTCTGGTGAACTGGTTTTCTAAAAGAAATTTGCTCAATCTATCATACCAAGCTCTGAGAGCTTGCTTTAAGCCATAGAGTGACTTTTTGAGTTTAAAAACAAAATCTGGTTTTTCTGAATTTTCAAAACCAGGAGGTTGTTTGACATAGACTTCTTCTGATATATAACCATTTAAGAATGCACTCTTAACATCCATCTGATATAGGGTGATGTTATGGTTTACTGAGAATGAAATTAGTAACAGTATTGCTTCAAGTCTGGTGACTGGAGCAAAGGTTTCGTTGTAATCAATTCCTTCTTGTTGAATGTATCCTTGAGCAACAAGTCGTGCCTTGTTTATGACAACTTCTCCCTTCTCATTTAGCGTGTTCTTGAATACCCAATTGGTTCTAATAACATGAGCATTCTTAGGTTTTGGAACTAGATCCCAAACATCATTCTTTGAGAATTGATTCAGTTCTTCTTCCATAGCCAGAACCTAGTCCTTGTCCATAAGAGCTTCTTCAACTATAGCTGGTTCGATCAACGACACCAGTTCCAAGAGTGTTTCTTCTGATGGTCTGAAAGTTGATCTGGTTCTGATTGGAGCATCCTTGCTACCCAGAATGAGTTCCTCAGGGTGAGATGTAGACATTCTTCTATTCTTTTGCTGTGGAGTATTCGAAGTTACATCAGAGGTATCTGGCGTAGTATCTTGCTGGTCTTTGTCTTCATCTGCCTTTTCTTTAGGTTCTGAGAAGCTAATTTCCAAACCTGCAAGTTTTTCAGCTAGCTCTGACTTTTTAGGGTCAGGCTTGTCATCGAATCTAACATGAATTGATTCTTCCACAATCTATGATTCAGTGTTGTAAACACTGTAGCCTTTTGAGCATTCAGAGTATCCTAACAGCAAACATTTCTGTGCTTCGGAGTCAAACTTGCTAAGATTCTCTTTAGTGTTAAGCATAAAACAAGTACATCCAAATGGATGAAAGTAAGAAACATTGGGAATCTTATTCTTCCACAATTCATAGGGAGTTTTATTCAAGATAGGTCTAATAGAGATTTTATTTTGAATATAACATGCTGTGTTAATTGCTTCTGTCCAAAAGTGCTTAGCCATGTCAGTTTCTTGGATCATGGTGCGAGCCATTTCTTGTAAAGTTCTGTTCTTTCTTTCTACAACTTCATTTTGTTGTGGAGTTCTAGGACAAGAAAAATCATGGGATATCCCATGTGAATCAAAAAGGTTTTCAAAGTCTTTGTTTTCAAATTCTCCACCATGATCACTTCTGACTTTGATGATTTTGCAATTTTTCTCATTTTGAACTCGAGTGCAGAAGGAAGCAAACACAGAATGTGACTCATCCATGTGTTTTAAGAATTTCACCCATGTCCAACGACTGTAATCATTAACGATGACTAGTCCGTATTTCTTACCATTGATAGAAGCAGTTTTCACTGGTCCAAAAAGATCAATGTGAAGAAGTTCTAACGGTCTGGAGGTGGAAACAATATTCTTTGCTTTAAAAGAGGTTTTTGAAAACTTGCCTTTCTAACATGCTTCACAAAGAGCATCTGAAGAGTACTTCAGATTTGGCAAGCCTCTGACAAGTCCAAGCTTGTTCAGCTGAGAAATTCTTCTCAAGCTAACATGACCAAGACGTCTGTGCCAGACCCATTGCTCTTCATTTAAAGAAAGGAGACATTTTACATTTTGATGTTTTAAATCTGATAATTTAATTTTATAAGTATTGTTCTTCCTCTTTCCGTTGAACAGGACAGATCCATCCTTTTGACTTACAACTTTACAGGATGTCTGATTAAAAATAACGTCATAACCATTGTCACTAAGTTGACTAATTGACAATAGATTATGCATTAGACCTTCAACTAGTAGAACATTATTAGTAGAAGGAAGCTTACCATTTCCAATAGTTCCGAAGCCAATAATTCTTCCTTTCTGATTTCCTCCGAAACCAACGACACCTCCAGGCTTAAGTTTCAGATCTTGGAACATATGCCTTTCTCCCGTCATGTGTCGCGAGCATCCACTGTCCAGGTACCATGACTGGTGTTTCAATGGTGCCGTTAAGGATGTCTGCAACATAAATTATCTTATTCTTAGGTACCCATTTTGTGGGTCCTTTCACATTAGCTTTTCCAGAGGTTCTGACACCTTTGGACTTCCTTATATTGGAATAATAGTGTGGAATTTGTGCATAGTGTTTAAGTTTGGGAGTTTTCTTTAGTGTCTGTGGTTGTGTAGTGATAGATTTTGAACCTTTTTGTTCAGAACATTTCAAGATAGTGCCAGAGGGCACAAAATGTTTGGACAGAGGTATTATCTTGATACTCTTGGTCTCATCATATGGATGTGATGGTCCTGAATATCCCAGACCTCTGTTACCATTTCTGCTGACTCCATAGATTATTGAAGCCATTTTGCTTCTGTCTATGCTCTTAGCGAGAAAATGTTGGAAAGCTTTATCATACTTGGCTACTTCATTAATATTGGTTATGTTAGAGGTGATTTCTTCTTCTAACCTAGAGATTTTACTTTTTAATGCAGTATTTGAATTTTCTTGAGAAAGTAGTTTTTCATTTAATTCAAAGATGGTTTGTTTGCTTTCAGTAAGATCTTCTGAAGGAACCACAAGAGTCTTTTTCAGAGTTTTGTGTTTTCTTCGAAGAGTTTGATATCTTTCCATAAGTTCATATAATCCTATTTCAAGTTCAAAGCGAGATAGGGAAGAAAGTACCTCTCTTTCGTCGTTGAAATTTGAAGGTTCTCCTTTTGATAGAGCATCAGTGGTTTTAGCCATGAATACTACGTTAGCACATTCTCCATCAGAATCATCTTCGGACTCTGAATCATCCCAAGTTGCCATAAGACCCTTTTTAGTTTTCTTGGGTCTTTCATCTTTCTTAACCTTTGGACAGTCATTTTTGATATGTCCAGGTTCCTTGCATTCAAAGCACGTAACGTCTCTTCCATAAGTTCTCTTTTGACCATATGTAGACTCAGATCTTCTTTTTGGTCCTCTGAACTTATTTCTTCTGTATTTCCATAGTTGACTGATTTTTCTTGATATGAGAGATATGTCATCTTCGTCTGATTCTTCTTCAGATTCTTCCACTTCCTCCTTTGCTTGATACGCCTTTTTCTTTTCAGATTTAGCTTTTAGAGCAATGGATTTGCTTTTCTTTTGGGGTTCATCTTCTTGGAGCTCTATTTCATGACTTCTTAAAGAACTGATTAGTTCCTCAAGACTTATACTGTTCAGATCCTTTGTTAGTTTCAAGGCAGTCACCATTGGTCTCCATTTGACAGGTAGACTTCTGATAATTTTCTTGACATGATCAGCAGTAGAATAGCCTTTGTCCAGAACTCTGAGTCCTGCAACGAGCATCTGAAATCTTGAGAACATGGTTTCCACAGATTCATCATCATCCATCTTGAAGACTTCATATTTTTGAATTAATGCAAAAGCCTTCGTCTCCTTGACTTGAGCATTGCCTTCGTGAGTCATACGAAGAGATTCAAAGATGGACTCTGTAGTTTCTTTTTTTGTAATTTTCTCATATTCTGTATAAGAAATTGCGTTTAACAGAATCGTTCTTGCTCTGTGATGATTTTTGTAAATTTTCTTCTGCGCGTCTGTAAATGCACTTCTATCAATATTTTTGCCTGCAGAATCTACAGGGTGACTGTAGCCATCAACTACCAGATCCTATAGAACTAAGTCAAATGACAAAAAGTAACTTTCAATTCTATCTTTCCAATAGTCAAATTTTTCTCCATCAAAGATAGGAGGTTTTGCACTATAAGAATCTCTTTCATTTACAATAACACTTGTCTCAGCATTTGGTATAGACATTGTTTTTCACACTTGGATCGGTACTGAACACTGTTAAGTGCTTGATAAAAATTTAACCTTTTTATCACCTCAGAACCGGAGCTCTGAAGCCAATTGAAGGTGTGAAAAACACAAGAAAGGGGGGTTTGAATTGGTTTTTTAAAATAAAATTGTTTCTTTTAGGAAAACTTGTTTTTATAAGACTCTTTTGTTTATCAATAAAAACCTTTCTGAATCACAACACGATAACATGTTATGTTTATACTAGTTCACTTGAGAAACACTCAAGTTAGTCTAGTCCACCCGCCAAGGTGATTTCGCCTCTCTCAACAAGGTTTTAATCCACTATTCAATCAAAACAGTACAATGCATTAGCCAAAATGCTGGTGACTAACACAACCTCTAAAACTCTCAAGTAATACAACCTCACAGGTCTTACTTAAGGAACAACCTCTAAGACTACACGTCCTAGACTTCTCAAGAAATACAACCACACGGTTTTTCTCAAAGAACACAAACCTAAGTTTGAATAAATTTCGTTTACAAACAAGTGCTTCTATACAGGCTGATAATGTAAACAAGTTTCGACTAGAATGACTAAAGAAAGATTTCAGTTAGAGAGAGTATTGCAGTAGCGTTCGTGTATCTTTCTTCAAGTCTTTTGCTTCCTTTTATAGCCGTGTAGAAAGAGCCGTTGAAATGTAATCATGATAGCTTAACTAGGCTGGCGACTAGAAGCGTGAGGACAGATAAAAACTTTTGCGTGCTGCGCGTCCTGTTTTTGTCAGAATATCTTTGATTGTACCGTTGCACTGTTACCAAGATATTTTCGCTTTGTATTGAGGTACACCTGTACTATGTAGCTTTGTCTTCTTGGCTTCTTAACTTCAGAGGATTTTTACGAGCATGAGTAAGAAGGGAAAACATCGCTCGGTTTCTGAGATTTTCAAGTCTTCGAATCTTCAGAGCAGCATCTTCAGAGTCTTTAGCACTTGATCTTCAGAACCTTGTTCGCTTGGTGCGTTGTCTTCATATCTTCAGAGGCTTCTGATAGTATTTGGTTGAAGCATGAGTAGAGACTTGATTTAGGTCTTCAGAACCTTGATCAGAGGGCTTAAGTCTTCAGCATCTGGACTTCATTCGATCAGAACCTATGTCTTCAGATCTTCAGAACTTGTTCTCTTTTCCTTTTGTATCAGAGTCTTGAGAGCTTCTTATTATCTTAAAATAAGTTCTGCTTTTCAAGAGTATAGGCGAAGTATTTTCCTTTAAGCATTGTGTTCGCACTAATTTACAGAAGCATAACCTATTTATTAAGTTCTCACAAATAACAAACATTAGTTGTACAAAATTGTTCATACACAAATACTCATTTGATATCATCAAAACATAGAGATAAAATTGCAGAACCAAATCTTGTTCTCACACTTCTTTCTCTACCTTTTCGACAACCTCCCTTTCGGGTGGCAACGGTGGATTTTTCTCAATCTCTACGCTTTTCTCACCATAACTCTCCTCAACCTCATCATCATTCTCCCAAGGATTTTATATTTGTTCTTCACTACCAGTTGTTACAACACCCACATGTCTCTCAGGGTAGGGTCCTATAGGTGTCTGGGCAAGCAGAGAGATTTGAGTCTCCAATGCCTCATGGTGAGTCGCGAGGGACTCGACCACAGTGCTCATCTGCCTAAAGGTTTCATAAGTTTGGAGATGTTTGAAATTCTGGTACCAGATATGTGATGTCACACTTAATGTCACAACAACACACTCTACTATGGACAAAGTAAAACAACAGAAAAGGCACATAATTGTTTACCCAGTTCAGTTCAACAACTTAATCCGGGGGCTACCAAGCCAGGGATGAAATTCACTACTAGTAGAATTAATTTACAGACTCAACAACCTAGTTGACAATCTCCTAAACTTAATTTCTACTAATGAACTTTCTACCTAAGAGCCCACTTAGGTATGAGAACACTACTCAATCCCTAAAACCTCACAAAGATCAAACACTTTGAGAAACACCTTGATCCTGCTTCACAGCTTTGATCAAGTTACAAAACTCTCTTGCTTCACAGCTCTAGAGAGGACAGATTACACTCACCAATTCACACTTGAATGGTTAACACAATACTCGTACAAAGACAATGCTTAACCTCCAGTCAAAGCTCTCTATCTTCTGTCTACTTTCTGTGTTTTCTTCCTTTGGTTGATGCGCTTTATATAGCCATCTGAATTGGGCTTGGATCCTTTGCAACATCTGACCTGATTTGTTATTTAAAACTGAATCTTCAAAACAGATTTTATCCCCAAAATCATTTTAAATCTCAGTCTTTAAACCTCCCTACAAATCTGCATCAAATCTCTATGCAACAGAGAATATCTATCCCAAGATATCCGCATCTAATGAGACTAACAGCTCTCCCAATATCCATCTAAAACGCAAACCCTAACAACATCACTAAACCTGATGTTATTAATCTTCTGCAGACCTGATGTCACAACATTGCATGTGACATCAGACATCCAACTTAAACACTTATTATTATCCAATGTTAAGACTCAATGTCATGACATCAACCATCAGACATTGAACAACTTTGTTTTACCGAAATTCCAGCCAATCCAATTACCAACAATCTCCCCCTTTGGCTAATTTTGGCTAAAACAATCTCTGCACCATCAGAGACTTCAGCAGCGGATAAACATGAATATTTTACCAACCTTTGCAGCAGCATAACAGCTTCACAATGCTTTCAGCATGCTGCACACACTCCAATACTCTGCTATATACTTTAGCACTAACTAGTAGCAGCATTTCTTCAAATAGCTGCACAGACTTCAAACACTAATCAGTAGCATAGGGCAAGCTCCCCCTCAAAGCAAGAATCAGCATACCAGCAACTGTTCAACAACTCTCCCCCTCAATATCTGCATTTCAGCATCACACTAGCTGCATTCCTTAGCATTGCACAATGACTAATTCTTCTTCTTGGCACCTTGACTAACTCTTGGCTAACTCTCCCCCTTTTTAGCCACAATTGGACATACCTCAACATGTAAGTCCTACTCACTACAGTTAGTCCTAAACAAGCTCTCATTGTCAGTCTAAAGTCAGCATGCAAGACAAGACAAATCATAGAACATAAAAACATAAATAGTGCATAAACAGGCACAATATTCAAATTACATATTAGGCACAGCAAAAAAATAAAACTAAACTACTATCTAGAAAAAGCAGCAAGGAAACTAGTCTTCATCAGAGCTGGCCCCATCTCCACCATCTTCAGTTTCTGAATTTTCAATATTAACATTAGCACCTTTATCACCATCACCTTGTTCCAAGGATTTTATCAGCAGTTCTATCTTCATCTTTCTTGCTGTACTGGTACTAATGACCTCATCAAGATCTTTGCAAGTGGCCTTCAGTTCTTCAAGTAATTCAGCCTTGGTACTCTTTTAGCCACCAGCATCTGATGTTACAACATTGTCTGGAACATGATGTCCAGCAAACAACTTAGGATGCAAGGACAAGGCTGACTCCCTCTTGCAAGCTATATCTGAACTTGTTAAAGTTTCAGGATGTTGCTCCAAGATGATTCCACAAACAAGGGATGGGAATGCTATAGGTAACTTGATAGCATTTGTTTCAGCATGTTTCACCATTTGCTCAAAGATGTAGCTTCCAAAGTCAAACTTGATCTTCTTCCCAACAACATAGATAAACCTACCCAATCCAACAGCTATTATTGTCTTGTGGTTTATTGGAACCCAGTTGGCTGCTCCAATTCTGTGAAGAATGGCATACTTGATGCTAAGTTTACTAGCCTTCAACTTCCCTTTCAATGGCCAAACCTTTACCTGACCAGCTGTAATCTCCTTGCAGACATCATTATTAGTGACTTCAAGCTCTGTAAACTCTTATTCTTTTCTTCCTAGGTAATTATTGATAACCTCAGGAGAAAATCTAATACATTTCCTCTCACAAACACCTTCATGAACTCTCCACTCCTTTTGTCAGAGATATTTATAGGAATGTTGACCATGAATTCCTTAACCAGACTGTCATAACACTTGGAGAACCCACACACTGTCTTCATCAGTCCAGCAACCTTTATTACCTCTATGACTTCTTTAATTTCCATATCCTCTTTGCCAATTTCTCTTTCAAGAGCAAGTCTTCTTTGACAAACAAATTTCCACATGGAAGCACTGCTTGCATAATGGAAAGAAATGTTGTCAACTGGAACATCAGGTATCTTGTCAGCAATTCTCTTCAAGATTGACTTTCTCACAGGAGTGATGTCTTGAACATCATCCTCAACATCAAAGTCAGAATCAGAATCTTCCCTGATCTTCCTCTTTTTGGAGGATGTAGCAACCTTGCTCCAAGGTTTTGTAGGACCAACAACAGCAGTTTTCTTCTTGCCTTCAGAAGACTTCTTTGGAGAGGATTCAACAATCTTTCCTTTCCTTGTCTTCAGTCTCTTAGCAATACTTGGAACATCATTTATAATGACTTCATCATCAGATAAATCAACCACATTGATAACATCCTCATTCTTTTCTTCACCAGGAGTAGTTTCAACAAGTGATGTTCTAACATCTGCCTTAACATTAGTTTCCTCATGCACATCATCTTCTTCCACTCCCACTTCAGAATCTTCAATAACAGTCATAGCAAGTCTATGAAGATCTGAATCAACTCCTTGCATGTCTACCTTTTCTGCAGGCATCTGATTCAAAGGTACAGAAATTCCTTTCACAGGTATACCTTTGTCCAGGATTTTGGTAGCTAGATTACCCATTCTCTTGTCAACATCAAACTTTTCTTCAACAGTTCGAGAAGTGGATGACCTAGGTGTTGTTTTATCACTAAATAGAACACTAGTAACAAGCTTCTTTGTTTCATTATCTCTAAAGGTAGTCGCAGCCCTTTTTGAAACTAGTATAGAAGGTCTAGATTTACCTAACTCTGGGAGCATCATGGAAATAGGCTCTATGTTCATAGCATCAGCTGCAGAACCTTCGTCTGAAGAAACCCTAACTTTTTCCCGCGAAGAGCTTTGAGAAGCAGATTTCTTTGATGGAGAAGACATCTGTTTTGACATGGTTCCCTTGAAGCAGTATAGGTTCAGAGACAGTTGATTCTTCTTGTTGAAGGAGATGAACAGTTAGGAGATATGAGCTTTGATGAAGCGTGATATTGCTACAATAGGGAATGATGGTCTAAGGTATGGCGCCTGATTTTGTGTATCCCTTAAAGACCAATCAATGAGTTTCTCCCTCCAAATTAACTTTCCTGTTAAAAATTTAAAAGGATTCACATTAAGAGTAATTAACCCTAATTGACCTTTTAGCAAACTTTCACACTTGTTGTCACAATCTGATGTTACAACATCAACCTTAACATCACCAGATAAGCTGTCCACTTGAGGTACCCATTGATAGCAATTATCTCTGGATCTGACTCCTTTCATAACTACCTCATTTTCCTCATTAGTTATCAAACACTCATCCTTAGTGTAGCTGACCTTATATCCATCAACACAAAGCTGACTTATGCTAATCAAATTAGCACTCAAACCTTTGACAAGAAGCACGTTGTCAAGATCAGGTCCATCATGACACTTCACTTTTCCAACACCTTTTACCACCCCTTTCTCTCTATTTCCAAAAGTAACATCAATTGAGGAGCAAGAATTGACATCCACCAATTGGTATTTGAATCCAGTCATGGGCTTTGAACATCCACTGTCAAAGTACCATCCATCCTTAGTAAAATATCCATCTGAGGTGTGAGCCAATAGACATTTGGCCTGAGGTTTAGGAACACACTGTTTAACAACCTTGGGCCTGTTCACCTTCTGTCTGGGTTGAGGGTTAGACTTGGGATAACCATGTAGCTTGAAACAAGAAAACTGCATGTGTCCAAATCTGCCACAGTAAAAGCACCTAACTCTGTCTTCTCTGAAGTGGTTAAACCTTCTGCCACCTTGATGATGATACTACTGTGGCTGCCACCCATAATGTTGTCTTCTTCTCCTATAGTTTGACTGTCTTCTATGGTAAGGATGCTGTCCTTTTGGCTGTCTTCTATGGTGATGAGGCTTCCTTCTTCCATAATAATAAGGCACAACATTATTATATCCATAGCCATACATGTTTCCCTGATGTTGAGACATCTGATGGAACATGTTCTGTTTGAACCTAGAAGCCTGCATTCTCTTATGATATTGTGGAGGCATATACTGCCTAGCTCTAGAAACATGTGCCTTCCTTTGATGAGGACCATGAGCATGCCTCTTCCCAACATTTTGAGGTTGTGGATGAACAACCTGCTTAGGTTTAGGATCCTGTCTCTTTGTGTGGTGTTGAGACATCTCCTTCTTGGTTCCTGAAGTGCTTGCTTCAGCAGATACCTTTTCCTCAACCACAAATCCTATGCCTGACTTATCTCCAGCAACCTTTTCTGCCTGAAGGATCTTATCAAGTGTGTCTGTACCACTGTTCAGCATCCTAACAGATTTGGTCATATGATCAAGACGAGCTTTGACCAATAAGACTTCATTTTCCAAATCAGCTTTAGCAGTCTCAAGCTAAACAATCTGTTTCTTCTGTTTTTCACTTTCTTGACAGATTTCTGCACTCTTCAGACAAATCTCTTGATAAGTGGATACTAACTCCTCAAAAGTCAGTTCCTCATCACTTGAATCACCATAAAAAACAACTGTTCCAGTTAAAGCTTTGACATGTTTGGCTGACTCTCCTTCACTTTCACTGTTAGAGTCTGACCAAGAAACTGTCATGCCTTTCTTCTGCTTCTTCAGAAATGTGGGACATTCTTTCTTAACATGTCCATAACCTTCACACTCAAAGCATTGAACACCCTTGTCTTGAGCAGTCTTCTCTTCATCCTTCTCCTTAGACTTGCTGATGTCAGAAGCGATGTTCTTGACATTAGGCTTGAAGTTCTTGTTCATTCTTTTGAACACCTTGTTGAACTGCCTTCCCAACATAGCAATGGCCTGAGATAGATCCTCTTGGGATTCAGCACTATTCCCTTTCTCTTCTTGAGCATTTGAAACCAAGGCTATACTCTTTGGCTTCTTTTCAGGTTCTTCCTCATTCAACCCAAGCTCAAAAGTTTAAAGAGATCCAATGAGCTCATCAGCCCTCATCTGGCTGATGTCTTGTGCTTCTTTAATGGCAGTCACCTTCATCTTGTACCTCTTAGGAAGGGACCTAAGGATTTTCCATACACGCTTTTCTTCTGACATCTTTTCTCCAAGAGCACTAGATGCATTGGACAACTCAAGAATACTCATGTGGAAGTCATGGATAGTCTCATCTTCCTTCATCTTCAGACTTTCAAACTTTGATGTTAGAAGCTGAAGTCTTGACATCTTAACTCTAGATGATCCTTCATGTGTAGCCTTCAAAATATCCCATGCTTCCTTAGCAACTTCACATGAGTTGATCAACCTGAAGATGTTCTTATCAACTCCATTGAAGATAGCATTTAGGACTTTAGAGTTACCAAGGGCAAGCTCATCTTCTTCCTTGGTCCATTCTTCTTCAGGCTTCAGCTTTGAGGTGCCCTATTTATCTTTCCCTCAAACACAACAGGTGCTTTCCATTCTTTTATGATAGCCTTCCAAGCCCTGCTGTCCAAGGATTTCAAAAAGGTGATCATCCTTGGTTTCCAATAATCATAATTAGAGCCATCCAAAATAGGGGGTCTATTCACAAATCCACCAACTTCCTTGTCCATCTTTACCAGAAAGTATCAGCCCTAGATCTCACCCAGATGCAGAGCAGGATGCCTGCTTTGATACCAATTGAAATTCTGGTACCAGATATGTGATGTCACACTTAATGTCACAACAACACACTCTGTTATGGACAAAGTAAAACAACAAAAAAGGCACAGAATTGTTTACCCAGTTCAGTTCAACAACTTAATCTGGGGGCTACCAAGCCAGGGATGAAATTCACTACTAGTAGAATTAATTTACAGACTCAACAACCTAGTTGATAATCTCCTAAACTTAATTTCTACTAATGAACTTTCTACCTAAGAGCCCACTTAGGTATGAGAACACTACTCAATCCCTAAAACCTCTCAAAGATCAAACACTTTGAGAAACACCTTGATCCTGTTTCACAGCTTTGATCAAGTTACAAAACTCCCTGGCTTCACAGCTCTAGAGAGGACAGATTACACTCACCAATTCACACTTGAATGGTTAACACAATACTCGTACAAAGACAATGCTTAACCTCCAGTCAAAGCTCTCTATCTTCTGTCTACTTTCTGTGTTTTCTTCCTTTGGTTGATGCGCTTTATATAGCCATCTGAATTGGGCTTGGATCCTTTGCAACATCTGACCTGATTTGTTATTTAAAACTGAATCTTCAAAACAGATTTTATCCCCAAAATCTTTTTAAATCTCAGTCTTTAAACCTCCCTACAAATCTGCATCAAATCTCTATGCAACAGAGAATATCTATCCCAAGATATCCGCATCCAATGAGACTAACAGCTCTCCCAATATCCAGCTAAAACGTAAACCCTAACAACATCACTAAACCTGATGTTATTAATCTTCTGCAGACCTGATGTCACAACATCGCATGTGACATCAGACATCCAACTTAAACACTTATTATTATCCAATGTTAAGACTCAATGTCATGACATCAACCATCAGACATTGAACAACTTTGTTTTACCGAAATTCCAGCCAATCCAAGAACCAACAATGTTGTTTTCTAAACTCTTCATTCTGGAGAATTTGTGTCTCCACAAAATGCTCCATCATAGATTCTAGCCTAGAATTAGTTGTTGTTTCAATGAAATCCTCCATTAATGTTTCGAGGTTGGAATTATGGGATTGTTGCAGATCCTCAAAATACTGGCAAGGGTAATCGTAGAGGGAATTTGGGTGAGAGTAAGTTATTGTCGCATTGAAATCCTCCATCAATAATTCAAGGTTGGGATTATAGGATTCTTGTGGTTCCTCAAAATATTGGGACTGGTAATTGTAAAGGAAATCTGGGTGATACATAGTTTTTTTTCAAACAAGAGTGCCTTAGTCTATACGATACAACAACGGAATCACAATATTGACCGTTGGTCCCCGGCAACGGTGCCAAAAACTTGATGCTTCGCAAGTGCATGGATTTATCGAAGTAATATAAAAGATTATCGAACCCATAGAGACCAATGTCAACCTACTGTAATCTATCGTTGCGATGTAAAGCTAAGGCTAATGATTAAAATGGCACGAACGGAAATATAAATGCTAATTACTAAAGGTTTGAAAATAATACTAAAACGAGCCCGAAATATGGATTCCGTGTTCCTAAGGGATTTGTAGAATACGGGTACTAATTATGACTATATGCCTATTCTGTAGAATATACCGACTTAAAGGCTCCGCCTCACGCTCTCGCGGTCTTAACTAAAGCCATATCTCTTAATCCCAAGATTTTGCTCTTGCTCGCATTCGACTATATATATGCTATCGCGGTGTGTCTTAACTATAAGCCTTATCACATACGACTTTAGGTCGACCTATATAAGTTTTTCTTTTCAGCATAGGTCGACACATAACATACTTAGGTTGACACCCATGCCTCAATATTGAAGCTTGTAGCCACTGCCTATGTGTCGCCTCTAATAGGTCGACCTGAGACCTTTATAGGTCGACACATTTTCTTTCATAGGTCAACTTATAGGCATAAAATCTTGATTTTTTTTCTTTTTATTTCCTCTTGCATTCCCTTTCCTTCATACTTACATACATATATATACTTGATACATGCATAATTTCTAGTAAGGTTCTAGAGCAAACCTATACGAAATCGGGATTTCAAAGCATTCTCGTCATCTTCAACCTCTCTTTTATGCACACACACAATCAAACCTCACATAATCATTTTTTGATTGGGTTACCATCTAGATTAGGATTGATAACATCCAATTAAGTTGTTGTACCAATAATATTGGGTTAAGAACTTTGAGGATTTCAAATAAGAAAACCGAGTTGGGGTTTTCCTTCAAGATCGTTGAGGATTTGAAGATTTTAGACAAGATTACGCAATTCGGATCCGATCAAGTGAAAGCCTTCGGATAAGGGGTACCTTGCAAGGGAGTAGTGTGTGACGGTGGATTGTGTTGGTAAATTTTGAGTTTCAACAACTGTGCGCTTGGGATTAATTCAGCCGAGTGAATGCCTTGGGACAAAAGGTGCCTTGCTAGGAAGTATCAAGAACAGGTTAATTGAAACGACATTGTTGGTTACTTGATCAATCTTTGATCAAGAGTTTTTGAGGTGGTAGAATAAACAACAAACCTAGGGTTTGTAGGGTTAGAGTTCTTCATCTCTTATATATACACTTTTTGCATACTAAGGTTAATTGCAAGTATTTCAATTAAAATTCGAATTAAGGACAGACGTACCCATAGCGAGGCCGATTGGGGAACTGCCTAAACAAATCCTTATCTCTCTCTCTCTGTCTATCTGTCTGTCAATCTCTCTCTCTCTCTCTCTCTCTAATTTTGTGTTAGCAAAATATTGAATTAATTGTTCGTTTGATCAATTCGTTTGGGAATTATTTTTTATCACATTTTTGAATTAGGTTTTGTTGATATAATTATAATCTGCGTGATTGTGTTGGTTTTAAGATCAACAAAACAAAGCAAATTTCCAAACGATATCGATTGCACACAATGTGTTCGATAAATTGCTTTATTGTATTTTTGTGTGTTATAAGCTCTACGTATAGCTTATCATTCAATTGTTTGTGATTAATCATTGTTGTACAATTTGTGCTCATTACCATATGTTTGTGTATCTTTACGCATATCCGAGCTTTTCGATAGAGGTTCGGTTAGACGATTCGATTCGGGTTATTTCCGGTGTGCCATAAAACATTTCAAAGTTATTTTTGCCAAAAGTTTTTATGTGTGATCTATTCACCTCCTCTAGATCGAAATTTATCGTCTAACAAAGATTTGGAGACATTATTTGTTTGGTTCAGAAAGAGTTGAATATGTGACGGAGATGATGACTTGAATTTCTGAAGAATTATGAATTTGGTTTGAGTTATAATCCTAGTAAAGCCAATGTCGTAGCTGATGCATTGAGTCGTAAGATTTTGCATATGTCGACATTGATGGCTAGGGAGTTGGATCATTATCGAATGTCTGCTTCAGAGTTGAGTGAGTTGAAGAAGCAATTGAAAGAGTTACTTGAGAAATTTTATAAAATTAAACTATCAGAAATTTCACATTGGTTGAAATTTCTGATATAACAGAATATTTTTTTTGAAAATACTAGTAAAGTTTCAAGCGTATTGAAAATATTTAAAAATTCTGATATTAATTTAAACAAAAAATTATGAATACACTACCGAAAATTTTGATTATATCAAAAATTTTAAATTATCTATCAAAAATTTTGTACGCATATTTAAATTCAATTTTGAACGGTGGTACTTTTGGAATTATAAAATAAAATGGGGTGTCAGGGGTTGCAGGTTATGAATTGAAATTTGAAGAGGCCTAGCAATACATTAATTTTGTCTATACATTTACAGATTCCATCAAATTGCTGAATCTTATATGAATTCCATTTCTAAAAAAATATGATAGAGAATGTACTTTTAATCATTAATTCAATTTTTTTTTACTCGCACACTTCCAAATGGAATCTTAAAGCATTTAATTGTTTCCCGGAAACATAGCAGAAACATAGCAGCAATGTTTACGTAAGTGGAGTACTTATCCGTTGACGCTTCTAGTTGAAGCTAAAGAAGGGTCATTTCTATTTATTAATTTACATAGTATATATATACCTATGAACCCCAAACGTCAATATTCAACAATAAGTTTAGACACAGTCTTACTCTCTCTATCTGATCTTACTAATATCAATAGACCAAATACCTTGTAACAAAAAAATGTTCCAATCATCTTTGTTTCCTAGAGTTCTTCTATTTTACATTAGAATTAAATGTTTCGTCTCAATTTTATGGAGCTATGTTTGCCATTTTATTAAATGTTGCATCATCACTCTTGCAAGTTATTATTACTCTAATGCTGAACATGCAGTGAAGCAGGATTTGGACAACAGCATTCAAAGTGGTGTGAGATTGTGCAAAGAAGAAATCATTGATGTGATGGAAAAGCTAGGATTACGAGGGGAACTCGATGGGGTTGCTTTAGAGGAATTTGACGACGAGGAAGAAATTAGTAATATGTTTGAAAATGGGGTTAGTTTGGAAGAGGTGGAGGAAGCTTTCAATGTGTTTGATGAAAACAAAGATGGGTTCATAGAGGCTGTTGAGTTGCAAAGGGTGTTGTGTTGTTTGGGATTTCAGAGAGACTTTGTGGAATGTCAGAAAATGATTAATGCTGTTGATCAAAATGGAGATGAATTAATTGATCACTATGAGTTTATGAAGTTGATGGAACAGAGTTTCTCTTAATTCAATTAACGGTGTATTCGTTACATTGATTCAAGTAATAATAATTTGTATTTCTAAGACTATTTCTATGATGTTTTTATTAGTCTCATTAGTGTTTCAAAGTCCAATTCATGTATTGTATAAATCATCATTGTGATTATAAATGGAGAGGTTATCAAATTAACTAGTATAATTTGTTGTTAGTTATAAAGTTGATTAGTTACACCTATATTAAATATAGGTACATAACCTGTATATAAGTCTTTTTCACTTCTCACTTGTATTATTGAGAAATAGAAATTATTCATTAATGGATAAAGCATCTTCTTTTCAATTCTCTGTTACAATCTCAACATCAACATGATATCAAAGTTCAATGAGTTCTGGTGACCACTTTCTTCTGTTCATTTGTTTGAACATTTTTTTATCTTCTTCGAGTTTTCTTTTCATTTATTTTCCCGATTCAATCATGGATCACTAGAGCTATGCCGATTTCACCACATACTTTGCAAACTCTTACTATATGCATCTGAATGAGAGCCCTGCTTTGATTCTTAATGCTCCACCTCTGAACAACAAGAACTATCACACGTGGTCGTGTTCGCTGCACATCGCCACAATTTCAAATAATTAAGATAAGTTCGTTGATGATTCGTTTCCCAAACCTCCTGCTTCTGATCCACTTTATGCTTAATGGAATTGTTGCAATACCATAGTGCTTTCTTGGATTCAAAGACCGATTTCGGTTTCAATCGCGAAATTTGTATTATGGATTGACACTGCAACAGGCATTTAGAAGAATCTTCGAATTAGGTTTTCGTAGAGTGACATCTTTCACATCTCCAATATTCAAGAAGATCTCTATCATTTTTGTCAAGGCACTCTTGATGTTTCTAAATATTTCATTCAATTGAAGGTTTTATTGGGATGAGTTATCAAATTATTGCCTAATTCCTTATTGCACATGTTCATTTGCATGTACTTGTGGTGTTGTAGATACTGCTAGAACCTAACATGGATAAGATTATGTAATTCGTTTCTTAAAAGGATTAAACAAATGATTTGCAAATTTCAAATTACAGATCATGATGGTGAACCCCTTTCGGACATTGATAAACCCTTTTTTCTTGTCATTCAACAAGAACGTGAAATGGCGTTAACTGTTGTAATGGATTCTACTCAGCCTGCACCCATTACACTTCATATCAACTCTCAAAACCCTCATAATGGAAAAGTAGTTAAGTCAACAAATGGAAAGGGTTTAATCCTCATTAAAGAGGCCATAACAGAGTTTGCACACATTGTGGAAGGACAAACCATATAGTGGACACATGCTTCCTAAAGCATTGTTTTCCACCAGGCTATAAACCAAAAGGAAAAGCTCAAAACTATGGTCAACCTCCTTCAACCCTTAAGCAAACATTGCCGCAAATGCTCCTGTTGTGTCTGAAGATTCCACTTCATCCTCTTTTGATTTCACTCGAGAAGAGTTTCAAAGATCCAGTGCTTTTCTTCAAAATCCAAACCTACATCAATGGCCAAATCCATCACCATTTCTCATTTTTCCATGAAGTCTCACGCTTCCACAGGCACTCGTAAGAACCTTAGCCTTTGGATTTTAGATACATGTGCAACTGACCATATCACCTTTAATCTTGACCTGTTTACTTCTTATCATAACATCATTACTGTGTCTGTGGCTTTTTACCCAATGGTACTCATATTACTTCTTATATTTCTATTTCCCATTCATTAACATTGTAGAATATATTATACATCCCAACCTTCCATGTCAATTTAATTTCAGTTACAAAATTGAACTATAGAAATTATTATTTCCTAAATTTTTTTCTTACAACATATGCCATATTTTAAAGAACCATTTGAAGCAAACGTTTGGTATAACTAGTGTAGCGAGCGATTTTGGACGCGGTTCATAAGCGCTGGTTGCTCTCACTGCGGTTGAGTTTACTACAGGTCGATTCATTTTTTATCCTATTAAAGCTGACGAAGGAAGGGAAATAGATGTCTCCAATTAACCCTGCTTGCATACTGAGTTTAAACAGCGGTCTGTTAGGTTACGGATGCGATCAATGTGGTGGGGCCTTTGTATCGGTTATTTATGTTTTCGCCAATACTGATTTCTCTCTGGGGTTTTGTTAGGATACTGCTTCAGATTATGATATGTAGGATTTAGGATTTTTGTTTAGTGTGCTCGCTAAGATCTTTTTCTTTCAATCTTATGCCTACGTATTCCCGTTTAACGAAACAGGGAAATTAGAGCGTTCGTAGTTCCTCCTATTCTAGAAATGGTATTTGGTGTCTTATTCAAAGCCCAAGACGTGAAGCAAAAGGTGGTTTGTATCTTGTTCAAAGCCCAAGATGTGAAGCTAAAGGTGTTGACCTTAAAGAGAATTTGTCATCTCTAAAGGGGTCTGTTTGTCACAACTGTTGGGTGACCGACTGTAAAGGAGGATTACTTTAACCGGGATTTGTGAATCCGGCAATGCCATAATTTCCTTTATAGGGGATTTCCAGCCTGAAGGGGAATACTTTAACTCAGTGTAGAGCAATGCTATCTTTCCTTAGGAATTTCTCATGCTAAAAGAGGGACAGTGGCATGGATGTAGATGATCCAGAGGCTTGCCACTTACAGCAATTAGATGAAGGGAGTTATTGATGTTTGTGTACTGTGAACGAGGCACAACTTTGCTGCTAAAAGGTTGATTGGATCAACCAATGGTTTTCTTATACAAAGCCTAAGAGGAGGCTAATATGTGTCTCGTACAAAGCCCGAGAGAAAGGCTAAAAGGTTTTGACTTGACGATGGAGTCTTTTGGTATCTCGTATAAAGCCCGAGACGGAGGCTATTGTCTGTTTGGCTCAATAAGAACCTTTTTGTATCTCGTATAAAGCCCGAGATGGAGGCGAAAGGGGTGATTGACTCAACGAGGGAGTCTCTTATGTGTCTCGTACAAAGCTCGAGAGAGAGGCTAAACGTTGTTTGACTCCGCTGGGGAGAATCTCTTATGTGTCTCTTACTGTTTCAGTTAAGTGACAGGTCCAGTATACTGATTTTGAAAGAGAAAATCAGTTCTTATATGAGCAACACTGTACTTAAGGATTTGATTCAAGGATCCGGGTTATTCCTGTTCTTTAAGGAAGTGGGAAATCCGAAGGGTATTGAGACTGTCCGAGTCTATGGGGTTCCTTCCTATTCTTGAAGGGTGCTTGAGAATGTCTTTGAGACTCAAGGAAATTAGACTGTCCTTGTACGAAGCCCAAGAGGAGGCTATCATTCCCGGAGGAAGAGATCATTATACGAAGCCTAAGAGGAGGCTGTGAATACTTCTAAGAAGCCGTAGGGTCCTTGTACTAAGCCCAAGAGGAGGCGGGGTTGCTTTTAGGAAGCCCGTGGGTCCTTGTATGATGCCCAAGAGGAGGCCAATGCTTTTAAGAAGCCCGTGGGTCCCCAAACCCCGAGAAATTCAAGGCAAGTTATTCACAAGGAATAGATCAAGTCAGGAAAGTTTGAGAATTTGGAAGAAACTCAAAGATGCCATTCACGGAGAATACATTCATCTCTAGGAGTAGAATTTCTTGACAATTCCTAATGAGGACAGCCGAAGAGAAGACTGTATCTGGTAATCCTATTGGGGATCTAGTTGTCTATTTCTACGAATAAACGAAATGGCATCACCTAGTTCTAGACGTAGTTGCCGGGGAAACTCTAAATATTTATACTATTATTACACAGTTGATATGAGTTTATGAGAGAAGACTTATAGTGAAACAGCCCCACAATACAGTTATATGTATATGAAAGCGGTAAATGAAAGCAATAACCACTTACTCGGTTGTAGAGTTTCCACATTGTTTGGTTAGTTGTTCAACAAAGAAAGATTGAAAATAACAGTATATTCAAAATCAAAGGAGAAAGTGCTTTGAAAAAGAAAGGTTTGGGGCTTACAGCTCAAGGAGAGGCCCAGGGTTTTATCAGTGAGCACACTGTTTGAATTTGTACAGAGGGACTTATACAAGTGACTGTGGCCCAAAAGGATTTTCTGTACAAAGGGGGTTGGGTCTTACACTCTCTCAAGAGGCCCAAAAAGTTTAAAGAAAAAGAGTGGGGCTTATAACACGAGGGTAGGCCCAATTGTTTTTTTTCGTTTGAAATGGTGATCGCGCCGAGATTTTCTTTTAACGCGAAGGGACTTATACAATAAGTGAGGCCCAAAGTTTTGGTTAAAAGGGGGTTGGGTCTTACACTCTATTAGAGGCCCAAAAAGTTTTGAATGGGTCTTATAGCTCAAGGAGAGGCCCAGTTGGTTAATTTTAAACTGGCGAGTGTGCCGAGGTTTTTGAAAATACAGTGGGTCTTATACAATAAGTGAGACCCAAAATGTTTTGTATTTTACAAAAAAAAAGGGTTGGGTCTTACAATCTAATAGAGGCCCAAGTGTAATTGTTTGATGAAGGTGAAAATCAAAGAAACCCTAATTTTAATCTTTAAATAATAAATATTTAAAGAAAATCAATGAAAAATACCAAATAGATTTGAATAAATCACTTGTGATTTTGGTTTAAGGTTTGAAAAATGAGGTATAAATCACAAGAGATATTAAAACTCATTTGGTCTTGATTTTTCAAGATGGATGTTCATTTTAAAATGTTTAAAAACAAATAAAAATGAATTTATTCACAAAAATACTAATTATATTAAATACATAATATAAATCTAATTTTTGTGTGGAATAAAATATTTCAACATTTTTATGATTTTTTGCAAAAAGAATCAGCCAAAAATAATTAAAATTGAGTGAGTTATTAATTTTTCAAATCATTAACAAAATAATATGAAAAATAGGAAAATGGTAAAAAGTGATAAAAAAAAGGTCTGGGGCGAGGGGGATTCGAACCCCAGACCTTTCGCTTGCCAATACATACAAACCAGCTGATCAACCACTGGGGCGCAATGCCAATTCATTAATAACATGGCAAGTGAAAAATATATATCAAACTAGTTGGATTTTCTGAAAATGGCGCCATGGCCATCTTCTTCCTCTAGCTCGTGCATGAAGCCCTCCATCTCTCTCGTTTCTCAACCATTTGACATGATTCAAACACCAAACTCATGCGTTTTTTCACAAGGAAGAAGATGGCAATACCCAATTTCATTCATTTTCAGTGTATAGCAAATTATATCATTGTGGCCGTATGAACCCTAATTTTACAAAAGCAATTGAGTAGGCATGATTATGAGTGCTATGATAAATTTTTTTGAGGGAAAACAATCAACATATGATGGCAAGCAATTGGCAAAAATATCATGCGAGGAAATATGCATGGATCATGGAGTTGGAGTTTTGAGGCTTACCTTGATGCAAGCTGAAATGGAACTCTGCATAAACCTTGTTCCAATTGTGAATTAATGATCCCTACAGCTTCAATGGATGTTATGGAGTGTGTTGCAAGCTTTGGAACACTTTGAAACTCTTTGGATCAAGCTGGAGACCTCCACCTGCATAATTGAGGCATAATGGCTTGGTTGAAGGGTGATTTTGAGCCTGAGGTGTTACAGTCAGTGTTTTAGTGTTTGGACACCTCAAATACATCATACGTGATGTGTTTGAGCAATTGGAATTGATTGCTTAAGGCTGCAACTCAAAACCCGATAGTGGTTACTCAAAAACTAAGAAACTTGAGGTTTAAGGAAGAATGAGAGAAAGCAGTGCTGTAACTGGCTTTGGTGTGAGTTGAATGATCCATTGGAACCTCTATTTATAGGTGATCAACTTTGGTCTTGGAGGAATAGTGAATGGCTGCTGGATCAGATCACATTTGCATGGATTGGCTTGGAGGATTTCTTCTCAAGCAAGGCAAACTAGCCATTCCCAAGAGCAGGGCTATGCCTTGACCAAAATCACATTCTTCAGATGTTTTTATTGTTGTTTAATCAGAGAACTTGACTGAGTAGAGTGGCTTTGTTGAAAATGCACTATTCCACATTAATTCCCCTTTGAATTCAAGGCAAAATGTGCCAAAGTGGATGAATTTCAAGTTGGAAGATTCCTTGGCTTTTCGACTCAGCCTTATCAGTTGGATCAGATGCATTGTGATTGGTTTGAGTACATGTGACATGCTGATCCTCAGTTTTTGGTTCAAAATCGTGTGTGGCAAGCAAACATGCAAACTGATTTTTCCAAAACAGCTTGCAGCAGCATGGCTTTGGGCATGGATTTCTCTTGGCTCAAGTTGAATCAATTCATGCTGTTAAGCTCTTTGAATTCTTGGCAACATTTGCAACAACATTGATGTTTATCTTTGGACTTAATTCAGCTTGCAACTATGTGAAAAGATCTCACAAGTTTTGGTGTTTCAACACAAAATCTGCCTTGCCCAGAATTTTTCTAAGTGTTGAAAAAGTTGTACTTTCGTGTTTTAGTGACTTTGATCACTCCATAACTCAAAATCCCCAATGAATTGGAATTAGGTCTAGTTGAAGTTTTTGTAGAGGGCAATGAGATCTACAAATCGAGCCTTGGATGGGAGAAAATGGCTTTGTGGTTTAGGAGTTATGACCCTCCAAAGTTGGTACCCTAGCCACTTTATTTTTAACTTAGAAAATTTTCTAAGTTTTTATGGTTACCCTTTTACAAGTTATCCAACTTTTCTTGATTTTTCTTGATGAATGATGATTCAAATCATACATTAACATCATTTTAGGGTTAAAAATCCATTTTTGTGAAAAATCTCAAAAAGTTAAAGTTGACTTTTGTGCACAGTTGACTTTTTATCAGATGAATTCCAAACTGTGCAATTCTTCAGGAAATCATGTCCTTAACCTAAATCAAACTTGACGGACATGTTCCATGGGTGGTATAGAGTATATTGATGCATGTCATAGGGCTTGGGAGCATGTCCTGGTCAAAAGTCAAAGTTACAGTTGACTTTTTCCTTAAAACCCTAACTGTGGTGCAGATGAAATTGAAACTTGTTGCTCAAGCTTCTTGGATCAATCCATTATTGCAAATGGACCAATGTAGTGTATTAGAGACCCTCAAATCATGTCTTGAGGTCTTGGCTCATGATTTGTCCCAAAAGTCAACTTAGGGGTGAATTAGGTCAAGAAACCCTAATTCCTGATTTTTGATGAATGCATCCTCTGAGGCAAAATTGATTGGATGATTGGGTTCATGAGGTTCCATGGAGTATATTAGGTTATGTTTTGGATCATTGAGTTGTGCCCAGAGGAAAATTTCCACCTGGAGGCCCTGGTCGACCAAAACCCTAATTTGGTGACACTGTCGATCTTGAGACTTGACCCACCTAGAAGGGAGCAACCTTGTGCTTAATCCTTGAAGTGGGAGTCCTCTTGATCCATTGTGGGTGTTTAAGAGGTTAGACAAGTTGAAGATCATGTCATTCCTTGATTGATCCTTTGTCTAAGCACTCAGAGAGGGCTTGAAACCCTAATTTTGACTGTAGTAAGTGCTCAACAATCCCTGAGGAGATTGATGAGGTATGATGGTTCATCCATATTGTGATTATGATTTCCACGATGATGGGAATCTTAGTGGTCAAAATTTGGGGTATGACAGATGCCCCTATTTAATCTTCTTGGACCCGAAGGTGTGAATGACGAAGGTATTCGGGCATTCGGGGTGCAAGAGGATTAAATATCGGAATACCCGAAATTTTGATGGTGGTTATGAATGGTAGCTTACACATTCATCTTCTTTAGCTAAGCGATGATTCTTAGAAAAGGTAAACTTCCCCTCGATCCTGGTCTTCAGCCAAGGAGCTGGTCTCAGTTTTCTTTTGAAATAAACCTCCCCTCGATCCTGGTCTCCTACCAATTAACTGGTCTTAGTTTCTGATTTAAACTTCCCCTCGATCCTGGTTTCCTACCGAGGAACTGGTCTATGTTTCTTTTGTCAATAAACTTTATTGACAAGGGACGTTATTCGTAGCGGTTTTCCTCAAACTTCTCGCCGAATTTTCCTTGGGAGATGCCATTTGACGGAAAAAGTTGATGTCATACTTACTGGGGAACCCAGTCGTCTGAGTTGTAG
The DNA here is from genome assembly GCA_022829125.1 of Lathyrus tuberosus. Lineage (NCBI taxonomy): Eukaryota > Viridiplantae > Streptophyta > Magnoliopsida > Fabales > Fabaceae > Lathyrus > Lathyrus tuberosus. The sequence goes on along the minus strand of JALAZF010000463.1, from coordinate 1,754,020 downwards.
AGTTGCACAAACTTCTTTGTTGGAGACGCCATTTGTTTCTACTGGGGAAAACGAGTCTCTTGAGAGGCTGCTTCTGCGTGGGATCTTACATCATACTTTTCTCGGAATCTTTTCGGAGAAATGCCATATGATGGGGTCCAATTTTGAGGTGCCGATGACCTTTTCATCAGCGGTCCTTTCGGAGCGAAACTGGCATGCTGCCGAATCTGTAATACCCCGTAAATTTATAAACGCTCTGGTTAATATTATTATGATCAACTGGGTTCCAGAGTACTCTGAACAATTATTTGATAAAATAATTAGAGTAAACTGACGAACTCAGAGTTGATTAAATTAATAGTATTTAACGTTGAGTTTTATTCTTTCGTGCATTTGAGATAATTTGGATAATTAGTAGTATGATCAATTAATATCACTTTGGATATTTTCTTTTCATTTTACTTATTTGGTCAAAGATAGAAACTTAGAGAAAAAGAAAAGAAAGAAAAGAAAGGAAAAAGGGAAGAAAGGAAAGGAGAAGGGAGGAAGAAGAGAGGAAAATTTCCCAAAAGCTCAAGATCATCATCAATTCATCTGTTTTTCGTTCAATCGTCTCCGCATCAACCTCCTCGTCTAGTAATCCAGGTGGGTTCTAGTTAGACTCTTTAGGGTAGAGTTTTATTGAGTTAGAGTTAGATTGGTATTATGGAAATTGATTAATTTTGCATGAAATTCATGAATCTAGCTGCTAAATGCAATGTGTGATTGTATGTTTATACCGATTGTTATGTTATAACATGTTTTGATGAATTTTAGATTGGAAAAATGGGATTTTGGGGTTGAATTGAATCAACCCGTAGCAGACAGATTCTGCAGGAAAATTTCTGGGTTCAAACTGCCCATACGCGTATCACGCAGGGCCATACGCGTATTGACTTGGGCAATACGCGTATGGATGTGAAGAAAATTGGGCGTTACGCGTATGGACAAGGCAATGCGCGTATGAGACATGGTGGTACGCGTATTGGACTTTTACAAGTGAATTTTGAAGGCAAATAGCCTTGCCCATACGCGTATGGCCTTGGGCAATACGCGTATGGCTGGGCGAGATTGTTGGGCAATACGCGTATGGGATGTACCAATACGCGTATGGCCAGGGGACTTGCAGAATTCTGCTGTTGTGATATTTTATTTCCGATCGTTTGTTTCCAATGCCGTAACTTTTTATCCGTAACTCGGAATGGAACAATTTTGGTATCGTTGGAAAGGTAATAAAATGTACTTTCTTATTACATGGGTTTTAAGATTGACGGCCGATTTAATTATATCGGAATTGTTGGAATTGTGTCGTTTTGTTGATTTTGGTGTGTAATGGTTGTTGAAAATGTAAGCATGATTAAAATATGGAATAAGTAGAGTGAGGACAATTACCCTAAGCAGTGTCGGAAAAATATAAATGATTAAACACTAGTATGGAACATGTGTGTTAACCGTTTGGTTGTGATAAGGCATAATGGCCTTGAGATTGTCGAATACAATCAAGTCTTTGTGAGATCACGTAATCGTAACCGGTTATTATTGTTTTTGCGAGTGCGTTTCATGGGTCTCGAGCTCCTCTGAAACATGTGCACCACTACTTGGCAGGTTTGATTCCCGCATTTCATTTTAGTACGAATGGCGCCCATGGAGCGTAGGCTTGTGACGGTTAATGGCCCGTGAGAAGTGACGGTTCATAACGGTTAATGGCCCGTAGAACCCGAATCCATTCGTATGTCAAGTAGGTTGCAAGGATCCATGACCCGGGTCGACTTCTAGACGTAGAAGAGGACGGGAATAGGGGATACCTTGGCATGGTTATCGATTAGTGATATTGTGAGTTGATGAACTCATAACATGTTTCCATATAGTGTGTGTGTACTCATGGTCACTCCCTTTTCCCCTTTTGACTTGAGTTAGGTTTGTTAGAACCTTGTAGAGCCGAGAGGACTTTAAGATAGGGAACTCACTGAGATTTGATGTATCTCACCCCACTGTTGTTGTTTACATCACAGGTTCTGCAGGTTTGGCGAAGGGTAAGGACAAGGTTATTTGACTTTCCTTACGGATCGTGGTTTTGTGATGGCATGGCTTCCGCTATGGCGTTATGTTTTGAGATCATTGTTTTGATCTAGTTCTTAGTTTTTATCATTTTGGAACATCTTGTATATGTAATGCCTTAGACTTTTAGTTCTTTTGTATTAGAGGCATTTATATATATAATGTGTTAACTAGGAACTTATTATGTTTCAGTACCAAGAAAGTGGGATTCATGTATAATATATGATTTGAGGCATGTATTGTATATGGTCTTTACAGTTGGTATCAGAGCAGGTCGTATCCTCGACCTAGCCATGAAATAGTATAAGTGTTTCTTTCCGTTTCATATGTGTTGTGTCGCTATGGGTCTTAAGTGTTATATTTATGGTATTGAGCCTGATCAACTTAATTCTATCTATATGACATTTAGGAACATGGTTGGCGGACGCAGAAACAATCGTGGTAGACCCACAAATCCTCCAGCTGGGACGAATCCGCCAGGCGGCGATACGAATGCTTCTTTGTATCAGTTTGTGCAACAGATGCAGCAGCAGCAAAACCAGTTCATGCAACATGTGGTGCAACGGATGAATGTAGGTCTTCATCCTCGAGTGGTTGTCCCAGAGATTGTAGGTGGGAGTTTTCGGGATTTCCTCCGCATGAATCCTCCATAATTTCATGGCGGAATGGATCCTGTGAGAGCTCATGACTGGATTGCTGGCATGGAGAGAATTTTTCTGATAATTTGCTGTAGTGAGGAGAACAAGGTAGTGTTTGCTTCTCACTCACTGAGGGGTCCTGCTGAGAGATGGTGGGAGGTTGCTTCAGCTTTTATGACTATGCAAGGTGTACCTAAAGTGTGGGAGCAATTCAGGCCTATTTTTATTGAAAAGTATCTTCCTAGTTCTTTGAGGATTCGAAGAGAGCCTGAAACCCAGCAGTTGAGGCAATATGATATGATAGAGGATAGCTTGAGGGAAGTTCAGACAGAAGGGGATTTGCGTAGGCCGAATCAGAACAAGTGTGGAAGGTCAGGCCAACAGTTTCGGTCTAAGCAGCAGGCTTTCAAAAGGAAACAGATCCAGAAATCTCGAACGGGTGCATCTCCTGTGTGTTGCACATGTGGTAAGATGCATTCTGGTATATGTAGCTTCAAAGGGGTGAAGTGTTATCAATGTCAGAAGGTGGGACACATTGCGAGGGATTGTCCTCAGAATAGGAATCAGACGCAAAGGGAGGAAGCAAAAGGCGATGACTTTGGAATTTCGGGTACGTGCTTCGTTAACGGATATCCTTGTTTTGTTTTATTGGATTGTGGTGCAACATATTCTTTTGTGTCCAGGTGTGTGTGAAAATTTTGTTTTGTCTATGAATAATAGAGTTTTCCAGATCGACCTTATTAGTATACCGCTTAAGAAAGTGGATGTTGTTCTGGGAATGGTTTGGCTTTCAGTTAATTCGGTTTTTATCGGTTGTGAAGAGAAGTTAATCATTATTCCATCTGCTGAGACTACTCTGAAAGATGTTTTATCAACGAGTTTAGAAGGTACGGTGAGAATGGTAAATTTCTTGTTTGAATTAAGAGAAATCTGTTTTGTTGGTTCCTACTAAGGAGGGAAGTAGTGAACAACAAGTTCTGAGTATTCCAGTTGTATGTGAATTTTCCGAAGTGTTTCCAGAGAATGTTACTACTCTTTCCTCCGGAGAGAGGAGTTGAGTTCTCTATTGACCTGATACCAGGAACGGCTCCTGTATCCGTTCTCCGTATCAGATGGCGCCGCTTGGGTTAAGAGAATTAGAGGACCAGTTGGAAGACTTGATGTCTAAGCACCTTGTTAGATCTAGTGTTTCACCTTGGGGAGCTCCAGTGTTATTGGTAAAGAAGGAAAGATGGGGGAATGCGTTTATGCATCGATTATCGTAAGTTGAATAAAGTGACTATTAAGAACAAGTATCCCTTACCAAGGATAGACGACTTGTTAGATCAGTTGAAAGGAGCCTGTGTGTTCTCGAAGATTGATTTACGGTCGGGTTATCATCAGATTCGAGTGAAGAGTCCGATGTGCCAAAGACTGCATTTAGAACCCGTTACGGTCATTACGACTTCCTAGTGATGCCTTTCGGTGTGACTAATGCTCCAGTGGTTTTTGTGGATTGCACGAATCGAATAGTTCAGGCTTACTTGGACCAATTTATGATAATCTTTATTGATGACATTCTTATTTATTCTCGTACTCCACAAAAGTGCGAAGAACATCTGAGGATTGTCTTATCGGTATTGCAAGAGAAGCAATTGCTTTCTAAGTTAAGCAAGTGTGAGTTTTGGATGTCGGAAGTTAATTTTCTTGGACATGTGATATCTCGAGGTGGTGTGGCAGTGGATCCATCGAAAGTAGAAGCAGTGATTAATTGGGAGAGACCGAGAAATGTTACAGAAGTTAGAAGTTTCGTGGGATGGACAGGTTACTATGGAAGATTTATTGACAGCTTTTCTCAATTGGCCTTACCAATGACGAAACTTACTCGGAAGAATGTTGCTTTGGAGTGGGATTCGGGTTGTGAACAGAGTTTTATGAAATTGAAGGAGAGTTTGACGAGTGCTCCAGTATTAATCATTCCTGATCCTAATAGCTCTTATGAAGTGTTCTGTGATGCTTCTAAGAGGGGATTAGGGGGTGTTCTGATGCAAGGTGGTCAAGTGGTAGCTTATGCTTCTCGACAGTTAAAAGTTCATGAGAAGAATTATCCGACTCATGATTTGGAACTAGCTGCAGTGGTTTTTGCACTGAAGGTGTGGCGTCATTATTTATATGGTGTACGTTTTGAAATGTTCAGTGACCACAAAAGTTTGAAGTATTTGTTTGATCAAAAAGAGTTGAATATGCAACAAAGAAGATGGATGGAATACTTGAAAGATTATGACTTAGAATTGAAGTATCATCCGGGAAAGGTGAATAAAGTAGCGGACGCCTTAAGTCGAAAAATGGTTCATAGTGCAAAATTGATGATTTTTGGGATATTCGTTGTTGGAAAAGTTTAGAGATCTTAATCCCCGGTTTGTGTGGACTCCGAATGGTGTAATCATGGGAATTGGAATGTCAATTCTACTTTAAGAATGGAGATTCAACAAGAGCAAATGTTAGAGGAGGAGTTACAAGATGGGATTGTTCTGTTTAATCAAAGGAATTGTGTTCCTAAAGATGAAGCGTTAAAAAGGAAGATTCTAGACGAAGCTCATAAAGGTACTGTTACGATACATCCTGGTTCTTCGAAGGTGTATCAGGATTTAAAGAAGGATTATTGGTGGTCTGGGATGAAAAAGGATATAGCGGAATATGCGTCAGAATGTGCAGTATGTCAACAGGTGAAGATTGAACACCAAAGACCGGGCGGTCTGTTACGACCTTTGGATATTCCAGTTTGGAAGTGGAGTAGTATCTCTATGGATTTTGCAGTAGGTTTACCTCGTGCACTAGGAGGTTATGATTCTAATTGAGTAATTGTGGATCGACTAACGAAATCTGCACACTTCTTAGCTGTAAAGACTACTTATAAGGCAAGTCATCTTGCAAGGTTGTTTATTGCTGAGATTGTGAGATTGCATGGTATTCCTTCTAGTATTGTGTCCGATAGAGATCCGAAGTTTACTTCGAGATTTTGGAAAGTGTTCCAACAAGCGATGGGTACGAATTTGTGTTTGAGCACGTCGAATCATCCTCAAACGGATGGTCAGACTGAACGAACAATACAAACGATGGAGGATATGTTAAGAGCTTGTGTGTTAGAGAGTAGAGGGAATTGGAAAGAACTTTTGCCGTTAATTGAGTTTTCATATAACAATAGTTACCATGCGAGCATCGGTATGGCTCCTTATGAAGCGTTGTATGGGAGAAAGTGTAGGACATCTTTGTGTTGGGCTGAAATTGGCGAAGATAGAATTTTGGGACCCGAGATTATTCAAGAGACTACGGAAAAGATTCGAATGATCCGCGAGAAGGTTAAACAAGCACAAGATCGCCAAAAGAGTTATGCGGATAATCGTAGGAGACCTTTGGAATTTGAGGAAGGTGACCATGTATTTCTGAAAGTTACTCCGAGATTGAGATTGAAAGGACCGTTTAAGTCACGTAAGTTAAGTCCGAGATACGTGGGACCGTATCAGATTTTAGAAAGGATTGGTGAAGTTGCTTATAGATTAGCCTTACCACCCTCTCTATTCGAGATGCATGACGTTTTTCACGTATCTCAGCTCCGTAAGTTTATTCCTGATCCTCTTCAGCCAATTCTACCCGAATCAGTGGAAATTGAAGCGGATTTGACTTTTAGACCACAACCGAGTTGTGTTGTGGGAAGGGAAACAAAAGTGTTAAGGAACAAAGATATTCCACTTGTTAAGGTGCAATGGGATATGACGCATCCGGGCGATGCTACTTGGGAACTAGAATCGGAAATGCGAGAATCTTATCCACATCTGTTCAGGTAATCTTCTAAATTCGAGGACGAATTTCTATTTAAGGGGGGGAGGATGTAATACCCCGTAAATTTATAAACGCTCTGGTTAATATTATTATGATCAACTGGGTTCCGGAGTACTCTGAACAATTATTTGATAAAATAATTAGAGTAAACTGACGAACTCAGAGTTGATTAAATTAATAGTATTTAACGTTGAGTTTTATTCTTTCGTGCATTTGAGATAATTTGGATAATTAGTAGTATGATCAATTAATATCACTTTGGATATTTTCTTTTCATTTTACTTATTTGGTCAAAGATAGAAACTTAGAGAAAAAGAAAAGAAAGAAAAGAAAGGAAAAAGGGAAGAAAGGAAAGGAGAAGGGAGGAAGAAGAGAGGAAAATTTCCCAAAAGCTCAAGATCATCATCAATTCATCTGTTTTTCGTTCAATCGTCTCCGCATCAACCTCCTCGTCTAGTAATCCAGGTGGGTTCTAGTTAGACTCTTTAGGGTAGAGTTTTATTGAGTTAGAGTTAGATTGGTATTATGGAAATTGATTAATTTTGCATGAAATTCATGAATCTAGCTGCTAAATGCAATGTGTGATTGTATGTTTATACCGATTGTTATGTTATAACATGTTTTGATGAATTTTAGATTGGAAAAATGGGATTTTGGGGTTGAATTGAATCAACCCGTAGCAGACAGATTCTGCAGGAAAATTTCTGGGTTCAAACTGCCCATACGCGTATCACGCAGGGCCATACGCGTATTGACTTGGGCAATACGCGTATGGATGTGAAGAAAATTGGGCGTTACGCGTATGGACAAGGCAATGCGCGTATGAGACATGGTGGTACGCGTATTGGACTTTTACAAGTGAATTTTGAAGGAAAATAGCCTTGCCCATACGCGTATGGCCTTGGGCAATACGCGTATGGCTGGGCGAGATTGTTGGGCAATACGCGTATGGGATGTACCAATACGCGTATGGCCAGGGGACTTGCAGAATTCTGCTGTTGTGATATTTTATTTCCGATCGTTTGTTTCCAATGCCGTAACTTTTTATCCGTAACTCGGAATGGAACAATTTTGGTATCGTTGGAAAGGTAATAAAATGTACTTTCTTATTACATGGGTTTTAAGATTGACGGCCGATTTAATTATATCGGAATTGTTGGAATTGTGTCGTTTTGTTGATTTTGGTGTGTAATGGTTGTTGAAAATGTAAGCATGATTAAAATATGGAATAAGTAGAGTGAGGACAATTACCCTAAGCAGTGTCGGAAAAATATAAATGATTAAACACTAGTATGGAACATGTGTGTTAACCGTTTGGTTGTGATAAGGCATAATGGCCTTGAGATTGTCGAATACAATCAAGTCTTTGTGAGATCACGTAATCGTAACCGGTTATTATTGTTTTTGCGAGTGCGTTTCATGGGTCTCGAGCTCCTCTGAAACATGTGCACCACTACTTGGCAGGTTTGATTCCCGCATTTCATTTTAGTACGAATGGCGCCCATGGAGCGTAGGCTTGTGACGGTTAATGGCCCGTGAGAAGTGACGGTTCATAACGGTTAATGGCCCGTAGAACCCGAATCCATTCGTATGTCAAGTAGGTTGCAAGGATCCATGACCCGGGTCGACTTCTAGACGTAGAAGAGGACGGGAATAGGGGATACCTTGGCATGGTTATCGATTAGTGATATTGTGAGTTGATGAACTCATAACATGTTTCCATATAGTGTGTGTGTACTCATGGTCACTCCCTTTTCCCCTTTTGACTTGAGTTAGGTTTGTTAGAACCTTGTAGAGCCGAGAGGACTTTAAGATAGGGAACTCACTGAGATTTGATGTATCTCACCCCACTGTTGTTGTTTACATCACAGGTTCTGCAGGTTTGGCGAAGGGTAAGGACAAGGTTATTTGACTTTCCTTACGGATCGTGGTTTTGTGATGGCATGGCTTCCGCTATGGCGTTATGTTTTGAGATCATTGTTTTGATCTAGTTCTTAGTTTTTATCATTTTGGAACATCTTGTATATGTAATGCCTTAGACTTTTAGTTCTTTTGTATTAGAGGCATTTATATATATAATGTGTTAACTAGGAACTTATTATGTTTCAGTACCAAGAAAGTGGGATTCATGTATAATATATGATTTGAGGCATGTATTGTATATGGTCTTTACAGAATCTCTGATTACGAGGCTTTCTCTGTGGATTTTCCCTAATCTGGGAAAGCAAGGATATCATCTTCAATGGCGAAGAGTGATGCTGACTGAAAGTTCCTCTGGTTTTACAGAGGTTCAAGTTATCAAAGTGGTCAAGGGCCAACTTCCTTCCAAAAATAAACTGGAGGCTAGGCTGTTCAGACACAGCGTTTCCTGACGAGGCAAGAACTGACAACTCGATTGAGAGAACTTCTATCACTAGGGGACAAGACCGACTAGAGTGATTGTGATGCAATATGAAATGTGAATGAAAATCAATAATGCATGATGTGTGTATGTATATGCTGACAAAACTGACGCGACACACAACTAAAAGATGAATACGAATGGATACTCGGCCATCGCGGGGCGTGTAGAAATATCGCGATTTCAAGATAGCAATTCCACCTTGCTTAGGAAAAGTAGTCCTCGCGGGGAACTATGTTGGTCGGGCTTAGGAGATAAGAACTCGGCCGTGGCGTGTCAGACGAAACAAGGTCTCTGACATAGTTGATCCCTTCATTCAGGCGTACTGGGTTAGAAGGAGTACTTTGATTCTGCACTTTGAAGTTCGCTTACTTCCGGAGAAGCAGTTGATGCTCTTTTGATGTTCAACAGTCAAAAGAAATTGCCATCTTTATTTTAAAGCAGAAAAAAGTTTTAACAAGTAAATTCATTTTTGTTTTATTTCAAGAATCGTTGATCATGTTAAAATGTTGTTCTGTAAAGCTAAAACAAATAAGAATTACAAACAAAAGCACAAGGGCTCAAATTTTATTGATAAGATGGGGATCAGCCAAACGCGTGATTCCAAAGAGTATTTACAAAGTTAGAAAATGGTAATTTACAGGGAAAAGGGCTACGTTGAAACATAACGACCACTATCCTTCTACCAACTTTGAATTTGGGGCACCCTGAGCTTCTGTCGAAGATGACCTTGACTGGAGTTTTCTGACAGATGATTTAACTGCTGCTGCTGAGGAATTTGCCTCTGTTGAAGATAGTTACTTGCCATTATCCCTAATTTTCTCCTGGATTGTACTGTGATGTTTCCAATCCACCAGGATGATTTTTTTTTATGCCTCTAACTTTTGCCTGGACCGCCCTTTCGGGTTTTCAATCCACCGAGACATTTTTTTTAGTTTAGGCGAAGTATTTCTTGACTACATCAACATTTGTGGGGTAGGTAAATTCCTCTTCGTCCATGGTTGCAAGTCTCAAGGCGCCGCTTGAGAAAACTTTCGTGACCACATAGGGGCCATCATAATTCGGAGTCCACTTGCCCTGGGAGTCAGTGAGAAATGATTGTATCTTCTTGAGCATGAGGTCTCCTTTCCTGAAGACGCGAGGTCGGACCTTTTTGTCGAACGCCTTCTTCATTCTCTGTTGATACACCTGACCATGACATAGTTCCGTGATTCACTTCTCCTCGATCAGATTCAATTCGTCGTGTCTACTTTGACACCATTCAACTTCTGTAAGCTTAGCTTCTATCAATACTCGGATTGACGGGATCTCTACTTCTATGGGGAGCACTGCTTCCATGCCATATACTAGAGAGAAAGGGGTTACCCCTGTTGAAGTGCGGACAGATGTGCGATAACCGTGAAGAGCAAAGGGTAGCATTTCGTGCCAGTCTTTGTAGGTTACAAGATGTTCTTATTGGCCGCTTCTACCGCTCCGTTCATCTTGGGTCGGTAGGGAGATGAGTTATGGTGTTCGATCTTGAACTCCGCGCACAACTCTTTCATCATCTTATTGTTCAAGTTAGATCCATTATCAGTAATGATCTGGCTCGGAACACCATAACGGCAGATGATATTGTTTTTGATAAATCGGACCACCACTTGTCGGGTTACATTGGCGAATGAAGCTGCTTCGACCCACTTGGTGAAGTAGTCAATGGCTACCAGGATGAACCGATGTCCTTTTAAAGCCTTAGGTTCGATCAAGCCAATCATGTCGATTCCCCATATCGAAAAAGGCCACGGGGAAGAAAGAACTTTGAGATGTGATGGTGGTACATGAATTTTGTCGGAGTATATCTGACACTTGTGACACCTCCTCATGTACTTGTAGCAGTCGGATTCCATTGTCAACCAATAGTACCCTGCTTTTAGAATTTTTCTCGCCGTTGTATGTCCATTGGCATGAGGGCCAAAGGATCCTTCATGAATTTCTTTCATAAGCATGCCTGCTTCTGGTCTGTCTACGCATCGGAGCAAGACCATGTCAAAATTTCTCTTATAGAGAGTGTCACCGCTCAGGAAGGAGTTTCCAGCCAATCTTCTGAGGGTCTTTCTGTCTTTTCTGAGTGCCCCAGGTGGGTACTCTTGTTTCTGAAGGAAGCATTTGGTATCATGATACCAAGGTTTGTCGTCTATGACTGCTTCAATCGTGAAGATGTAAGCGGGCCTTTCAAGGTGCATTATGTCGATCTTAGGTAAGTCGTTCCATTGACCTACACTAATCATGGAAGAGAGAGTGGCTAATGCATCAGCCATGTGATTCTCCTCACGAGGGATATGATGAAACTCAACTCTGTCGAAGAAAGGTAACAACCTTCTTGCATAGTCTTTGTAAGGGATCAGTCCTGATTGGTATGTGTTCCAATCTCCTTTTATCTGATTGATAACCAAGGCTGAATCGCCGTATACGTCCAAGTTTTTGATCCTTAAATCAATCGCTTCTTCGAGACCCATGATACAAGCTTCGTATTCGGCCTCGTTGTTCGTACATTTGAACGTAAGTCTGGCGGTGAAAGGAATGTGGGTACACTGAGGGGTAACAATGATTGCCCCAATTCTGTTTCCATAATGATTAACTGCTCCGTCAAAGACAAGTCCCCATTGGGAACCTGGTTCTGGCCCTTCACTGGGTAGCGGTTCATCGCAATCTTTCATTTTTAGATACATGACATCTTCGTCTGGGAAGTCAAACCCGATTGATTCTTGATCGTCAATCGGTTAATGAGCCAAATGATCGGCTAAAATACTTCCCTTAACGGCTTTCTGAGCGTGGTACTCTATGTCATATTCTGATAACAGAATCTGCCAACGGGCAACTCTTCCCGTGAGAGAAAGCTTCTCGAAGACATACTTGATTGGATCCATTTCGGAGATTAACCAAGTAGTATGATGAATCATGTATTGACGTAGACGTTTGGCTACCCAAGCCAAAGCACAACAAGTTTTCTCGAGCATCGTGTACCGAGTTTCGCAGTCGGTGAATTTCTTGCTCAAATAGTAAATGGCAGACTCTTTCCGTTTTGTTTCGTCTTGTTGGCCAAGTACACTTCCCATTGAGTCCTCTAAGACTGTGAGGTAAATGATCAGTGGCCTTCCTTCCACTGGAGGTGATAGAATCGGCAGATTCAACAGGTATTCCTTGATACAGTCGAAGGCGGTTTGGCAATCTTCTGTCCAAAAGCAGTCCTGGTTCTTTTTGAGTAATTTGAAAATCGGCGCACACGTCGCGGTCATGAGGAATATGAATCTGGAGATGTAGTTCAAACGTCCCAGGAATCCTCTGACATGTTTTTCAGTTTTTGGAGAAGGCATTTCTTGAATGGCCTTGACCTTGTCAGGATCAACCTCAATTCCTTTCTGGCTGATGATGAACCCTAGTAGTTTCCCTGAACGGACACCGAAGGTGCATTTGTTGGGATTCAAGTGGAGTTTGTACTTTCGCAAACGCTCGAATAGTTTTGACAGATGGGTCACATGCTCCTCTTTTGTCTTAGATTTTGCAATCATATCATCGACATATACCTCGATCTCTTTGTGTATCATGTCATGAAAAAGAGTTGTCATGGCCCTTTGATAGGTTGCCCCGGCGTTCTTCAAACCGAACGGAATTACCTTGTAACAAAAGGTACCCCATGGGGTAATGAACGAAGTTTTCTCCATGTCTTTCGGCACCATTTTGATCTGGTTATAGCCCGAGAATCCATCCATGAAGGAGAAGACTTTGAACTTTGATGTACTGTCTACCAGCATGTCAATGTGTGGTAAAGGAAAGTCGTCCTTTGGACTAGCCTTGTTCAGATCCCTGTAATCGACACACATTCTGACTTTTCCGTCCTTTTTGGGAACGGATATTCTGATGTGGCGAGGAAACCTGCCTCAATCTGTTTATGTACTTCCTCTTTGATTTTGATGGCCATGTCCGGGTGAGTGCGTCTCAACCTTTGCTTTACTGGCGGACATTCCAATATTAATGGTAAGTGATGTTCCACGATGCTGGTATCCAACCCTGGCATATCCTGATAGGACCAAGCGAATACATCGGGGAATTCTTTGAGAAGCTTTATCAAACTCTCTCTGGCAGTTGGACTGAGCAGTGCACCAATCCTAATTTCTTTTCTCTCTTTTTCTGAACCTAAGTTTACCGTTTCCAACGGCTCTTTGTGAGGTTCAATGGACCTTTCCTCTTGTCTGAGTAGTCGGGAGATCTCTTCTAGAATTTCGTTGTCAACTTCTTCTTCAGCCCCAAATACCGGGAACTCAAAGTTGGGAGAAGGCATCGGATCGTATGTTTCAACGGGGTTTAAAACAAGCAATCTGCATGACGTGAAGATTCGTGTTTAGAAGAGATAAAGAAGAATGCAAGTGTGTGCAGTGTATTTATTTTACTGCTTGTTTTTATTTTTAATTGTTTTTTAGGATTACAATTTTCTGAAAAAGCAAAAAGAGAAAACATCAATTAATGCGGAAATTACAGAACGACATTATTTTATTAATGAACAAGTCGATTCTTGAAACTACAACCCTATAAAACAAAACTCTGTCGCTTTGGGCTAAGCGAAGAGGGAAAATTTACAGAAAGCGAGCCCTATCAAAACATCCATTTCACCTGGGCAGGGTGAAAGGTTAAAGATGGCAATTACTTTGACTGACGAACGACCTTCGGAACCTCGACGGCAACCCATTGGCGGCAAACTCCTAGGTGAATCACAAAGTCTGGCACCTTCCTTGATTTGTCTTCAGAAATGACGCTGATTTCTAGTGGAGCAGGATCATTGGAATCTGTCTCCCAGGCAGAATTGTCGTAGGAGGATTCCTCAGTTGCATTTTGCATAGTATTTGTGCTCTCAGCTCTATCTCCCCATCCAGTTGGCTGAATGTCTTCGAGCCTGATACGAGAGCTTTCGGGAGCGGTGTACTTAACCATGAAGTCGTACTTTCCACTTGGTTGTCCCAGGGTGTCCCACACTTCTTTCGAACTGGAGGAGTCATCTCTCTCAATGACGTTGACCTCGGGAAAAGCATAGTTGATGAATTCAAGTCCTGCAAACATTGCGAATTCATCTTCATGTTGAGTAGTTTCTGAATGACCTGAGTGTTGATCCCATGACATGGTGGGGACACAGGTATTCTGTTCAATGACGATCAACTGATTTTTGTTATTCGGTTGACTTTCTTGCCCCAAATCTCCTGGATAAGGTTGCCACATTGGCAGACCATCCATTGGGCCATAGTAGTTGTGGTCAAAGTTGTCTTTCATCAGAGTGTCCTCCTCTAATGAATTTGGCGGAGCACGACATCCTTTCGGATCACAATCTCTGTATATCATTTCGACGTCTGACCTTGGTATAAATCTCGGACTCTCTGTAGGAAAACAAAAGGGAGTTTGCGTTTCGTCCTGAGACATATAACCGTCCTCGTTAAGGTAGGACTTCCATTCTTCATCTGTGTCAGAGGGATCTTCCTCATTGATAGCATGTACTGCTTGAGACACTAGGTGAAGGAAACCTCCACTGTGGAAGAAGTTTTGAAGGGGATGAAGACTTTCATCGCTGGCAGCTGTCCGGGTACAGGTTGCAGAAAAACCAAGACCCTTCTTTGTTTTATTGTCACTAGGAATGACAAGCTGTCCCCATCCGGTTGTATCGGTACTCTCGACCGCTTTGATAGCATCTTTGTATGAAGAAATGGAAGTTCCTTCTTTGAACTGATTGTTCTTGCTCACCTACAGTGCTTGGAACTGCGTCCCAATAACCTCCTCGGGTTTTATATCAGCAGATGATGACAAGTTACTCACCAGCAAGGCCTGCTCCCCGCAGACTGTGACAAGTTGATCGTTCTGAACGAACTTTAGCTTTTGGTGGAGGGTTGAAGTAACCGCTCCAGCCTGATGTATCCAAGGTCTTCCTAATAAACAACTGTATGTTTCCCGGATGTCCATGACCTGGAAAGTGACTTGGAAAGTGTGAGGACCAATAGTTATGGGAAGATCAACTTCGCCGATAACTGTTTTTCTGGATCCGTCAAATGCTTTGACGACAACCTCGCTGATTCTCAACGGAGGGCCTTTGAATAATAATTGCATCAAAGTGGACTTCGGCATAACATTCAGGGCTGACCCTGTGTCTACCAGTACGCTGACTAAAGCATCGTCCTGGCAGTTAACTGTGATATTGAGCGCCATGTTATGACGGCGACCCTCTTCGGGTAACTCCTCATCATTAAATCCCAAATTGTTGCAGGAAGTGATGTTAGAGACAATGCTATCGAACTGTCTGATTGTTACATCCTGTTCCACAAAGGCTTGCTCCAAGACTTTCTGTAGAGCCTCCCTATGCGCTTCCGAACTGAGTAACAGTGATAATACCGAGATCTTTGAAGGAGTCTGTAACAGTTGATCGACAAAGTTGTATTCACTCCTTTGGATGAGCTTCAGCATCTCATCATTATTTTTTGAAAGGTCGGGATTACTGGATTGACCGACTGGTGGATCAAGAGCTTCTGTCTAAAGTTCGTTTTCCTTGTTAGGTTCTCCAACTCCTCGGTTGAAGATTCGACCACTCCGTGTTACATGACTGATGTCTGCAATATTCACGACGGAGGGTAATGGAATTTCCTTTCCATTTTCAATTATCGTTGCACCGTATTTGTAAGGGATCTCCTTAGCTGATTCATACGGTAGTGGTCCCGGCAGATAGATGACTATGGGAGCCTTCTGATTTTTCTGACCATCATAAGTAATCTCGATCCATTCCCGGTTGGGAACTTTAGATTCGTCAAGTAGAGGGATAATGGCAAAAACATCCCTGGTCCTGTAATGACCAGAGATCGTGACAACATCCTCAACTTGATCGGTAAGGTAGTTCGGCGTCCAGTTGATGGGTCCAGAACCCGGATATGGACGAATTTCTCCACGATCCACCTGACCCTGAAGAGCTGCTCTCACAAGGTAACACCCTTGGTTACTTTCCGAACAGACGCTACAATGGTCGTAATTATGTGGTGGCACCTGGCCACGCCCACTTTGAATACAATGTAACCTCAATAGGTTAGCTTCCATTGATCAGGCATCCTGAGTCTGACGCCGAGTAGGATTCCTGTTGCTGATACTAATTTGCTGAGTATCTTCATCCATATAAATTGGCATCCACTAATGATTTAACAAGTGCTGAAGTGCCTCCTGAACAAGGGCACAACCTCGATCGTTTTCGCAACCCGCTTTACAGCTGTGATAATTATGTGACACCAAGAATCCGAGTCGGACCTGTTCAGCATGTAACTCTACCAGGCTGGTATTCATCAAGCGAATGTCAAAGATCTGAACCATGTTGATTTGATAGGAATTCCTATCATGATAGTCTTGGATCCATCCAAGATCCATCTGACGCTAGAGGGCCTCCTGTATGAAAGAGCATCCCTGTTTGTTTACCGAGCAAGTCAAACAGGAACTGTAATCGTGTCGCGGCAGATTATGATACTGGCTTTGCCTTGAGTGCATTGCCACCAAGTTAACATTCATCGCACGGATGTCGTGGTTCTGAATGACGTTGGAATTCGTATAGACCATGTTAACTCCACGAACTCGGTGCTCTTGGATCCATCCGAGATCCATCTGTTCCTGTAGAGCTGTTTGCACCACAGAACATCCTTGGTTGTCTTTAGAGCAGATATCACACTGATGATAGTTATGAGGTGGCACATGGCCATATCCACTATGTCTACAATGTATCTTGACCAGATTGGTTTTCAACAGGAGTACATCGTGAATTTGATAGACATCGTTAGTCTCTCCTTCTATCAAATTGACTGCAGCCTTCTCATGTTGAGGCAGCGGGTTTGTGAGAACATTAGGATTTGTATCCTTGAAGGATAAGACCCCGCTCCTAACAAGTTTTTGCACGTCGGACTTGAAATTGAGACAAGTCTCGATGTTATGCCCTGGACCTCCTTGATGATAAGGGCAAGTTTGATCCACCTTAAACCAGAAAGGCGGATTTTCCGGTACTGTAAGAGGAGGTTTAGTCTGAATGTGCCCCTTAGCCAGTAGTAATGGAAACAGCTCTGCGTACGACACGGGTATAGGATCAAATCCTGGTGGCCGTGTTGTACGGTTGTTGTTATATGGAGGACGAGCCTGCTGATGAGGCTGTTGTGTCCTTTGCTAATCAGGTTGGCTCTGCGCAACCTGAGGTTGATACATAGGAATAGACGCAGGGTTGATAGCAGGAGTCACAGCTTAAGGTTTTCGAGAGATATATTCCCAATATCTTGCTCTTTTTTCTTAGGGAGAGCACTACCATATTTTTTAGTACCGCTCGTCGATCCAGTGTCTTTTACTAAACGTCCTTCTCGGGCGGCTTCCTCAAGACGTACACCCATGCCCACCATTTCGGTGAAATCACTGGGTGCACTGGCAACCATTCGGTCATAGTAAAATGAACTTAAGGTTTTTAAGAAGATCTTTGTCATCTCTTTTTCCTCAAGAGGTGGACAAATTTGATCGGAAATTTCACGCCACCTTTGAGCATACTCCTTAAAGGTTTCCTTGTCCTTTTGCGACATCGATCTGAGTTGATCTCTGTCCGGTGCCATGTCCAAATTGTATTTGTATTGTTGGACGAAGGTAGTGCCAAGATCTCTGAATGTACTGATCGTAGTACGGTTTAAACCCATGTACCATTTGAGTACGGCATCCGTTAAACTATCCTGAAAGTAATGAATCAGTAGGTCCTGATTCTCCGTCTGAGCTGACATCCGCCGAGCGTACATCACCAGATGGCTTTGAGGGCAAGAGTTACCCTTGTACTTTTCAAAGTCGGGCACTTGGAACTTGTGCGGGACTTTCACATTGGGGACCAAGCAGAGATTTGCGGCGTCCTTTCCAAATAAATCCTGACCGCGAATGGCTTGCAGCTCCTTCTGCATTTCCAGAAACTGCTCCTGGAATTCCTCCATTCGGTCAAACATAGTTTCCTTTTTACCAGCAGGTATCTGTGGAATCTGTCCTTCCGGGACAGTGTGCACCACAGGGGGTGGGACCGTAACTACGGCAGCGAATCTTGGCGTCTCCCGAAGTTTGTAACCTTCAGGAGTCTTCAGTATGCCCCTGACATCTTTGCTTTCCCGAAGTTTGTAACCTTCAGGCCCAACGGCTTCTGTTGTGATTCCCTGATCTTCAGTGATCGGCGGAACATATCCTTCCAGGATATAGTTAACAGGCATGCCCCAAGGACGATCTTTCGGCATTTGATTCCTAGGATCATACTTCTCCACTATGGGCATTGAGGTGATCTCTGAGATCATAATCCTTTGTAGCTGAGCTTCTGCCATGGCTTGCATGTCGTTACGAAGCTTTCTCATATCCTCTATCAGAGCGTCGATCTCTTCTTTCAACTCTCTGTTCTCTTCCTCAAGATCATCCATCTTTTTCTGACGATTGGCCCGAGTATTATACGAATGAGACAGTTTGACTCTAGAATCAAGACACAAACGTGAGATTCGTAGGTAAGAAGAATACGTGATGTGAGAATGATGAATGCAATGATTATATTAATTGTTTTTTTTTTGTTTAATCAAAATAAACTTCGACAATTAGATTGCAAATATCAAACAGTGGGGAAACCCCTTTTTATTGAAATTCAAAGGATTACTGAAATGGAAATACAGTAGATTACAAAGTACAGAAATAGAAACCTAAGCTAATGGGTCCCGAGTCCTCTCTGAAGAGAAATCGGGTGCTGACTCTGGTACTTTCCTTTTCTTTTACCGAGGCTCTTGGGCCGTTGTCGGGTTGTCATTCCTTTGCCAGGTGAAAGGAGCGAGCAAATTCCTTTGGTCATCCTGATTCTCTACAGCATGTTGCTCCAAAATTTCAATCAGAGCATCTTTCTTTTTTAGTAATTGCTATATTTTGATGCACTCTACGTCGAGGGTGCGGTACTTGTTCTTCCAATACCTTCTCTCCTTTTGAACTTTGTTGAGAGTAACCTAAAGCTTTTCAGTTTCCGTCATGAAGTACATGACAGATTCTCTCGGCGGAAGAATTCCGTAACGAGGATAAGGCATTTTTAGTTTGAGAGCTCTAGTTTGTACCCAATGGAGATAAGGTTCCACCGAGACACAATCTCGTTTTCCCAGAGACTCTCGTCCTTTCTTATGAACATGCTTCCAAGCGTGCACTATTTCCGTCTTTAGTGCTCTGTCATTTTCTCCTTCTTTGAAGAAAAGACCTTCCAGATGAGCATTTTGTGGGATGTGTCTCATCAGGTATCCAAATTGACAATGAACGAGAACTGGATGGTAATTGATTCCTCCCTTAGTTTCTATAAGGGGTACGTTGGGGAAGTTTCCACAACGATCAATGATCCTGATTCCATCATAAATCCTATTACACCAATCTATATCAGAGTTGGTAAGAGACAGATCTTCTGCGACCAACGTAAGGCACTCTTGCAATCCCAAAAAGCAGCAGACTTGGGCAAGTGAGAGATAAACCATTTGTAAAGCAGAGGTACACAGCATGTGATCTCCCCTCCGCTGTACAAATTTCCCAAGTGTACAGAATGATACGCATCTGCGAGCAAAGTCGGCACAGGGTTTCCAATGAGAAAAATCTTAATGGAGTTAATATCGACGAAGTTATTGATGTTGGGAAACAAAAATAACCCGTAGGTGAGCAAGACAAAGACGCTTTTAAAAGCAGTCACGTTTCCTAAACTGGAAAAATACAGGGCCTTCTTTGTCAAGAACTGGGCTAGCAAACCTTGGATGCCACCCTTAGTGGTTAGGTGAGTCCTGACCTCAGACTCGTCTATAAATGAATTGCTCTTGCAATGGTCTGATTCTTTGGAATTTATTCCAGTCCAGAAAATGGAGCTCGATCAGTAATGTGTAGATCAATCAGATGATAATACTCCTCCAGCGTTGGTGCGAGCTGGTAATCCGGGAATGTGAAACAGTGATAAACCGGATCATAAAACTAAATGAGTGCATCCATGATTCCCTCAATCACATGGACTCTTAACAGTGGTAGCAGACCTCCGTGTTTGGCTCTGAAAGCCTCTGGGTTAGTGATCATTCCTGCTAACCTTCTTAAATCCTCTAGCTTTGGAACCTTGAAGGTATACCTATGGGTTCTCCTTCTACCGAAATCCATTAGCGCAATCCTTTTCTCTGATATTTGCAATCACAGTCTTAGTTTAATTTGAAAAACAGAGAGACTAGAAGAGAAATTTTTTGAATGTTTTAATGTTTTTTTTAAATGAATGCATGAATGCAGCACACAAAAACATAGAAAAAACATGGGGTCAAAGGGTCGTTGTCATGAAGTCAAGGCTCTACCCATCCCCAAAGGTTTATACTAAGGTGATTTTTGTACCTGTACTCATTATCATCAGCTCCTCCCAGGAAAGAAAAAAAACAAGTGGATCGCCAGCGAGTTGTGGAGTAATCTTAGAGTAAGTGCCATTCACCGAGAATAGATCACCAGCCTCAAATGAGGGTAGTATCGCGTAACAACTATTCCCGATAGTTTCCGCACTACAAAAGGGTTTGGCTCCTCAGCTTCTCAGACATCACAATCGGCCCATTGTCTAGGTGAGAGAATGGGTTGCATTGGTCAGCCTCCACTGAGGTTGATGGTCGACCTCGTCGCCATCACTTATCTTAAGTGTATACTCAATCTTTCCACATGCGACATCACACGCATTCCCATTAGCAGAAAAAATAAACACATATAGCAATTAGGAAAAGCAATATATATATTTGTCCTAATCATCCTAGACCTTTAAAGCGATGAATCCTAAGTTCCTGACAGAAAATGGGTTCCCCGGCGGAAGCCCCAATCTGTGGTTTTCACATAAGTGAAGAGAAAAAAGGTTTAGAAAACGGCCCCACGGTAGGCGCCACTTTTCTGTAGCGAGCGATTTTGGACGCGGTTCTTAAGCGCTGGTCGCTCTCACTGCGGTTGAGTTTACTACAGGTCGATTCATTTTTTATCCTATTAAAGCTGACGAAGGAAGGGAAATAGATGTCTCCAATTAACCCTGCTGGCATACTGAGTTTAAACAGCGGTCTGTTAGGTTACGGATACGATCAATGTGGTGGGGCCTTTGTATCGGTTATTTATGTTTTTGCCAATACTGATTTCTCTCTGGGGTTTTGTTAGGATACTGCTTCAGATTATGATATGTGGGATTTAGGGTTTTTGTTTAGTGTGCTCGCTAAGATCTTTTTCTTTCAATCTTATGCCTACGTATTCCCGTTTACCGAAACAGGGAAATCAGAGCATTCGTAGTTCCTCCTATAGAAATGGTATTTGGTGTCTTGTTCAAAGCCCAAGACGTGAAGCGAAAGGTGGTTTGTATCTTGTTCAAAGCCCAAGATGTGAAGCTAAAGGTGTTGACCTTAAAAAGAATTTGTCATCTCTAAAGGGGTCTGTTTGTCACAACTGTTGGGTGACCGACTGTAAAGGAGGATTACTTTAACCGGGATTTGTGAATCCGGCAATGCCATAATTTCCTTTATAGGGGATTTCCAACCTGAAGGGGAAGACTTTAACTCAGTGTAGAGCAATGCTATCTTTCCTTAGGAATTTCTCATGCTAAAAGAGGGACAGTGGCATGGATGTAGATGATCCAGAGGCTTGCCGCTTACAGCAATTAGATGAAGGGAGTTGTTGATGTTTATGTACTGTAAACGAGGCAAAACTTTGATGCTAAAAGGTTGATTGGATCAACCAGTGGTTTTCTTATACAAAGCCTAAGAGGAGGCTAATATGTGTCTCGTGCAAAGCCCGAGAGAGAGGCTAAAAGGTTTTGACTTGACGATGGAGTCTTTTGGTATCTCGTATAAAGCCCGAGACAGAGGCTATTATCTGTTTGGCTCAATAAGAACCTTTTTGTATCTCGTATAAAGCCCGAGATGGAGGCGAAAGGGGTGATTGACTCAACGAGGGAGTCTCTTATGTGTCTCGTACAAAGCCCGAGAGAGAGGCTAAACGTTGTTTGACTCCGCTGGGGAGAATCATTGTACAAAGCCCAAGTGGAGGCTATGGTTACTATTTCAGTTAAGTGACAAGTCCAGTATACTGATTTTGAAAGAGAAAATCAGTTCTTATATGAGCAACACTGTACTCAAGGATTTGATTCAGGGATCCGGGTTATTCATGTTCTTTAAGGAAGTTGGAAATCCGAAGGGTATTGAGACTGTCCGAGTCTACGGGGTTCCTTCCTATTCTTGAAGGGTGCTTGAGAATGTCTTTGAGACTCAAGGAAATTAGACTGCCCAAGTCTAGAGTTTTATCTTTTGTACTATGCTTTGAGAAACAGTATTAGACTCTATCAAAGGGCTGCTCTATGCAGATGACTAATATCTATTCCTATACCTCTAGGAGGTCGTCGGGACAATTTGTACGAAGCCCAAGAGGAGGCTGGAAACTTTTAAAAGGCCGAGAGGTCCTTGTACGAATCCCAAGAGGAGGTTATCATTCTCGGAGGAAGAGATCATTATACGAAGCCTAAGAGGAGGCTGTGAATACTTCTAAGAAGTCGTAGGGTCCTTGTACTAAGCCCAAGAGGAGGCGGGGTTGCTTTTAGGAAGCCTGTGGGTCCTTGTATGATGCCCAAGAGGAGGCCGATGCTTTTAAGAAGCCCGTGGGTCCCCAAACCCCGAGAAATTCAAGGCAAGCTATTCACAAGGAATAGATCAAGTCAGGAAAGTTCGAGAATTTGGAAGAAACTCAAAGATGCCATTCACGGAGTATACATTCATCTCTGGGAGTAGAATTTATTGACAATTCCTAATGAGGACAGCCGAAGAGAAGACTGTATCTGGTAATCCTATTGGGGATCTAGTTGTCTATTTCTACGAATAAACGAAACGGCGTCACCTAGTTCTAGACGTAGTTGCCGGGGAAACTCTAAATATCTATACTATTATTACACAGTTGATATAAGTTTATGAAAGAAGACTTATAGTGAAACAGCCCCACAATACAGTTATATGTATATGAAAGCGGTAAATGAAAGCAATAACCACTTACTCGGTTGTAGAGCTTCTATGCTGTTTGGTTAGTTGTTCAACAAAGAAAGATTGAAAATAACAGTATATTCAAAATCAAAGGAGAAAGTGCTTTGAAAAAGAAAGGTTTGGGGCTTACAGCTCAAGGAGAGGCCCAGGGTTTTATTAGTGAGCGCACTGTTTGAATTTGTACAGAGGGACTTATACAAGTGACTGTGGCCCAAAAGGATTTTCTGTACAAAGGGGGTTGGGTCTTACAATCTCTCAAGAGACCCAAAAAGTTTAAAGAAAAAGAGTGGGGCTTATAACACGAGGGTAGGCCCAATTGTTTTTTTTCGTTTGAAATGGCGATCGCGCCGAGATTTTCTTTTAACGCGAAGGGACTTATACAATAAGTGAGGTCCAAAGTTTTGGTTAAAAGGGGGTTGGGTCTTACACTCTATTAGAGGCCCAAAAAGTTTTGAATGGGTCTTATAGCTCAAGGAGAGGCCCAATTGGTTAATTTTAAACTGGCGAGTGTGCCGAGGTTTTTGAAAATACAGGGGGTCTTATACAATAAGTGAGGCCCAAAATGTTTTGTATTTTACAAAAAAAGGGTTGGGTCTTACACTCTAATAGAGGCCCAAGTGTAATTGTTTGATGAAGGTGAAAATCAAAGAAACCCTAATTTTAATCTTTAATAATAAATATTTAAAGAAAATCAATGAAAAATACCAAATAGATTTGAATAAATCACTTGTGATTTTGGTTTAAGGTTTGAAAAATGAGGTATAAATCACAAGAGATATTAAAACTCATTTGGTCTTGATTTTTCAAGATGGATGTTCATTTTAAAATGTTTAAAAACAAATAAAAATGAATTTATTCACAAAAATACTAATTATATTAAATACATAATATAAATCTAATTTTTTTGTGGAATAAAATATTTCAACATTTTTATGATTTTTTGCAAAAAGAATCAGTCAAAAATAATTAAAATTGAGTGAGTTATTAATTTTTCAAATCATTAACAAAATAATATGAAAAATAGGAAAATGGTAAAAAGTGATAAAAAAAAAAGGTCTGGGGCGAGGGGGATTCGAACCCCAGACCTTTCGCTTGCCAATACATACAAACCAGCTGATCAACCACTGGGGCGCAATGCCAATTCATTAATAACATGGCAAGTGAAAAATATATATCTAACTAGTTGGATTTTATGAAAATGGCGCCATGGCCATCTTCTTCCTCTAGCTCGTGCATGAAGCCCTCAATCTCTCTCGTTTCTCAACCATTTGACATGATTCAAACACCAAACTCATGCATTTTTTCATAAGGAAGAAGATGGCAATACCCAATTTCATTCATTTTCAGTGTATAGCAAATTATATCATTGTGGCCGTATGAACCCTAATTTTGCAAAAGCAACCGAGTAGGCATGATTATGAGTGCTATGATCAAATTTTTTGAGGGAAAACAATCAACATATGATGGCAAGCAATTGGCAAAAATATCATGCGAGGAAATATGCATGGATCATGGAGTTGGAGTTTTGAGGCTTACCTTGATGCAAGCTGAAATGGAACTCTGCACAAACCTTGTTCCAGTTGTGAATTAATGATCCCTACAGCTTCAATGGATGTTATGGAGTGTGTTGCAAGCTTTGGAACACTTTGAAACTCTTTGGATCAAGCTGGAGACCTCCACCTGCATAATTGAGGCATAATGGCTTGGTTGAAGGGTGATTTTGAGCCTGAGGTGTTACAGTCAGTGTTTAAGTGTTTGGACACCTCAAATACATCATATGTGATGTGTTTGAGTAATTGGAATTGATTGCTTAAGGCTGCAACTCAAAACCCGATAGTGGTTACTCAAAAACCAAGAAACTTGAGGTTTAAGGAAGAATGAGAGAAAACAGTGTTGTAACTGGCTTTGGTGTGAGTTGAATGATCCATTGGAACCTCTATTTATAGGTGATCAACTTTTGTCTTGGAGGAATAGTGAATGGCTGTTGGATCAGATCACATTTGCATGGATTGGCTTGGAGGATTTCTTCTCAAGCAAGGCAAACTAGCCATTCCCAAGAGCAGGGCTATGCCTTGACCAAAATCACATTCTTAAGATGTTTTTATTGTTGTTTAATCAGAGAACTTGACTGAGTAGAGTGGATTTGTTGAAAATGCACGATTCCACATTAATACCCGTTTGAATTCAAGGCAAAATGTGCCAAAGTGGATGAATTTCAAGTTGGAAGATTCCTTGGCTTTTTGACTCAACCTTATCAGTTGGATCAGATGCATTGTGATTGGTTTGAGTACATGTGACATGCTGATCCTCAGTTTTTGGTTCAAAATCGTGTGTGGCAAGCAAACATGCAAACTGATTTTTCCAAAACAGCTTGCAGCAGCTTGGCTTTGGGCATGGATTTCTGTTGGCTCAAGTTGAATCAATTCATGCTGTTAAGCTCTTTGAATTCTTGGCAACATTTGCAACAACATTGATGTTTATCTTTGCACTTGATTCAGCTTGCAACTATGTGAAAATATCTCACAAGTTTTGGTGTTTCAACACAAAATCTGCCTTGCCCAGAATTTTTCTAAGTGTTGAAAAAGTTGTACTTTCATGTTTTTAGTGACTTTGATCACTCCATAACTCAAAATCCCCAATGAATTGGAATTAGGTCTAGTTGAAGTTTTTGTAGAGGGCAATAAGATCTACAAATCGAGTCTTGAATGGGAGAAAATGGCTTTTTGGTTTAGGAGTTATGACCCTCCAAAGTTAGTACCCTAGCCACTTTATTTTTAACTTAGAAAATTTTCTAAGTTTTTATGGTTACCCCTTTTACAAGTTATCCAACTTTTCTTGATTTTTCTTGATTAATGATGATTCAAATCATACATTAACATCATTTTAGGGTTAAAAATCCATTTTTGTGAAAAATCTCAAAAAGTCAAAGTTGACTTTTGTGCACAGTTGACTTTTTATCAGATGAATTCCAAACTGTGCAATTCTTCAGGAAATCATGTCCTTAACCTGAATCAAACTTGATGGACATGTTCCATGGGTGGTATAGAGTATATTGATGCATGTCATAGGGCTTGGGAGCATGTCCTAGTCAAAAGTCAAAGTTACAGTTGACTTTTTCCTTAAAACCCTAACTGTGGTGCAAATGAAATTGAAACTTGTTGCTCAAGCTTCTTGGATCAATCTATTGGTACAAATGGATCAATATAGTGTATTAGAGACCCTCAAATCATGTCTTGAGGTCTTGGCTCATGATTTGTCCCAAAAGTCAACTTAGGGGTGAATTAGGTCAAGAAACCCTAATTCCTGATTTTTGATGAATGCATCCTCTGAGGCAAAATTGACTGGATGATTGGGTTCATGAGGTTCCATGGAGTATATTAGGTTATGTTTTGGATCATTGGCTTGTGCCTAGAGGAAAATTTCCATCTGGAGGCCATGGTCGACCAAAACCCTAATTTGGTGACATTGTCAATCTTGAGACTTGACCCACCTAGAAGGGAGCAACCTTGTGCTTAATCCTTGAAGTGGGAGTCCTCTTGATCCATTGTGGGTGTTTGAGAGGTTAGACAAGTTAAAGATCATGTCATTCCTTGATTGACCCTTTGTCTAAGCACTCAGAGAGGGCTTGAAACCCTAATTTTGACTGTAGTAAGTGCTCAACAATCCCTGAGGAGATTGATGAGGTATGATGGTGCATCCATATTGTGATGATGATTTCCACAATTATGGGAATCTTAGTGGTCAAAATTTGGGGTATGATAGCTAGGTAGCAAAGAGGCCTCTATGTCATGGATAATAGTAATTTTGTCTCTCATTGTAATTCTATCATTTCAAATTCTTTTGAACTTTGGCATCTAAAATTAGGTCATATTTCTAAACTTGGTATGCAAACTATAGCTAAACAATTTCCTCGCATTCATTGTAAGATTAATATGCAACCTTGTGATTCATGCCACTTTGCAAAACAAAAGAAATTGCCATTTCGTACTAGGTTTTCCACTACTTATGCTCCTTTTGAACTTTTACATGGTGACTTATCGGGCCCATTTTCCCAAATGTCTATTTTGGAACATACTACTTATATCTCAAAATAAAAGTCTGAAATTATGGCATAGCAAATAGAAGATGTCTTAACACATGTCACGATATTGTTCTCTGCATAACTTTAAAACAAAGGCAGAATAAACAAACTGATACATTGAATATCAGCAACAGATTCATAACAGATGTTTCAACATCTGTTACGACATGTTAATCAATACTAAACTATAAATTGCATAATGATAAACAACACAGAATATGATGACCCAGTTTGGTGTAAATCACCTACATCTGGGGGCTACCGAGCCAGGAAGAAGAATCCACTATCAATAGTATAGTTATATGTAAACAACCTCTGGTTTACAGTAAACAACCTCTGGTTTACCTATCACTACCCAATGAAAAATTTATCATTAGAAGTCACATCTAATTGATAAGAGAAACCCATCTCACTCCCTAAATCACAACGTGTGATATGTAACAGTTACAATCGATAGCAACTGCAACATCCTACTTGAAAAAATCCTCTTTCAATGCAAAGTTCAGCCAAGCATTCTCGACTAACAAGACAACCTTAATTTGCTTCAAAGATTCATCCAAGAACAATATACAATTCATTTCCTAAAGATTTCTGAATCTATATAAATATCTATGCCTACCACAGTGTATCAAACCGATACAAAGGGAGACTTACAACACAAGAAAGTCTACGATTCTCAAAACCCTAAACCCTTATTTCCCTTTACAAAAGTGTTACATAAGGATTAGTTGTTCAGCCCTAGGTCTAAGTCTTCCTTTTATAAGCTTCTATCTTGGGCTTCGAGATATCTGTTTATTTCTTCCTTGATATCCATGTTCTGATTGCTCCATAAATCTTGGCCCAGATTAGCAACAACCTGCTATATCAGGTCAAGATGTCGAGACACACGTTAGGACATTCTGTCTGACAAGTCTTCTTCCACCAGACTTCTTCATGTTGGAACATCTTGCACAACATCATGTTTTACCAAAAATTTACTCAAATTTGCAAAGCCTTCAATCTCCCCCTTTTGACAAAATTTTAGTTAAAACTTCTTAGGTAGAAAAATAAAGTCCGAACATCATTTAATTTCATCCAGAGAGTGGTGGTTATGATTGGCACACTTTTGAGCCTCCCACTTTCCCCTGAAATTCCTAGCTGTCTGTTGGTGTACATGAGGAAGAGTATATAACACACTCCCCCTAAAACCTATACTTGCCACGGAGGGATAAATATTCCTCTTAAGGGGCATAAGAGAACCCATAAGAAGATCCAGAATTAACTTAAGAAGAAACAGATGTATCATACGTAACACAGAGTCCATAGAGTATGTAACTCAGGTCATAAGACACAACCTGCATCATAACTCAGATCACAAGGTACAAGGGAAAGACTCAAGGATGTTAGAATATCTCATCCAACATCCTTGTAAAATAATTGCAAGAATGAACTCCTCACCAAGAAGAATATCAGTTATGTGTTGTAAGAACCAACACACAACCGAGATGAATACACACCCATTCTCCCGATTTTTAGCCAAAAATTGGCAAAAGTAGCCAACACAGTTCCATACCCACATGGCACTTACCCAAACCCGGAAAAAAAACATGACGACGTAACCCAGAACAAGAACCTCAACCTGAGAATCCAGAAGCAGACACTCCCTTTAAATACCCAAGCAGTTTCTCTAGAAATTTACGGTCCATAAAAGTTACAGCTGAACAATTCAATGGAGAAATAAATTTAGGATGGTCAATTCAACATAAATGACCGTGCACCGCCTAACTAAGATTTGACTGTTTCAACCTTAGGATAAACCGTCCAAAGAATGCACTAGTATCAAGACACATGTTTAACACACCGTCTCTAAGGCACACAATCCACCGTCCAAGACAATCAATTAGGAAATAGCCACATGTCTTAAACAATGTCCTTACCCCTTGTCAGACTTTCTTTAGTCCCTCTTGTAAACTTTGAAGCATAGTCACAATGCTTTTTCAATGAGCCCCAAGAATAATCCTGTCAACCAGAAGAAAATAAAACTGACCAAGATGTTAAGACATTTCTTCAAACATCTCCCAGTTAGCAACAAAGACTCCCAAGAGGCTTTATCTGCTTCTGCAGAGAAAAATAAATTCTCCCAGAAACAAGCAATGACTCGCATGACACTCCTAAGAAGCTTGTACAACTTTGATTCAATCCATTGACATCCCAATGACAGAACCAAAATCAACCAGTCAAGTCAACCCAGAACTAAACCAGCAACACAATGTCATGATATCTCGTCTGACATTACATCCTCACCATTGGTATTCTATCACAGACTGCTTGAAACCAAAAACAATCTTGATAAACAACTGCACTACTGCAGCAATAGATCCAAAACAGAAGTCCAACTCCCCCTATGAAGGATAACCAATGTTCCTTTGCAAGAACAACACCTTAAAATGAATGGAAAACATAAGACTCATCTTCATTCTTCAAGAGCACACTCCCTGTTCAACACACCTGCTGAATGCATTCACTTACTGCTTGTTCCACAAGTAATCTATGTACCACACTAGTACACTTAAAATACAAAAGTTCTCCCCTATCTTTCAGAAATGATGCTCCTTCCCACAAGAAACACCCAAAATCACCACATGATAACACATGACCAACTTCATGTTCATATAGTGAGAGATTACCAGGATCACATCCTTGTACCATAACCAACAAACTCTTGGATTGAGACCAAAATCACCTTTGATCCCTCTCATCCAGAAACCATGCATACCCTGTACAAATCCATCTTGAATTTTACAGCCATAACCATCCTTGTTCCTTGAGAATAAATCCAATTGAATCTGGAATGCTTCACATTTATCAAAGAGACATACAAAATCTCTTAGTTCATTAGCTAGCCCAGATGTCATTCACACTTGAAAAACATCAAATACATGCTCAAGAAGTCCTCAGCTTACATGCTTCGCAAGCAACAAACTAACCCACTTTTCTCTAGCATGACTTATAGCAGAAGAAACCACTTCTCCACAAGCATTCTGACCTCAACAAGAGTCATACTTCCAGATAAACACCCCATGATCCAAGACAGTCTTCACTTCATCATTCTCCCGTATGACAAGTTAGAACACTTCTGATTCAACTGGTGAATATCAGCTTCCACAATTTGAACTCCAAGTTCGGAAAATATGATGATGTTCTAACATCAGTTAGGACATCCCGATCATGTCACAGACACCATACACTATGGTTCTTGATATGCCCACCACTTGACTTACCAATACCTAGTAGTTCAATTGAAGATCTTCAGAGAACGCAACTGAATAAGAACTGCAGACAACCAAAGAAAGAAATAAACTCTCATACATCTCCCGAAAGAAGGTAATCTTCCATAAGCAACTTAGGGTTTCTACCACAAGCTCCAATATATGAACAGAACCAGAACCTCCTTCGATTTTCAACCAACTATCGTTCTGCAAAAGAGAAATTAGTTCCAAGCACACTGCTTGAATTCATAATAAAGATCAACCAAATATCACTGTTTCGTTAATCTCAACTTTCTTCAGGGCTCTAGAAAATATTCTGATCCACCAATGAAACCTAATCTTCAAGTTACATATCCTACTTGCTCCATAGCAAGGCATATTAGATACACCAATCCTTGGACCTGTAACATCTACTCCTTCTCGCAGCTCCCGCAAACTGCATGAGATAGACCTTTTTGAAGCATTAATTCCATTTATTTTTTAGAAGATCAACTTATATTACGATGATGCGCCACAACATCAACTAAGACCCTGAAATTCAGGTTGATGTCAGAACATATGATAAGACATCCAACTGGAGAGTTCAGTCCTCCATTCTGCCACTTAGAAGAACCTCGTCCCTATAACAGAACAAGAGTTCCATGTTCTCATAAACTTGATTAACATATCAAGTTTGAGTAGAAAACCTCCATCCTGCTTTACTGTACTACAACAACCACCTCATCTTCATAGAAACTAAACATGCCAAAGCTTGATTCTTCAGAAGAGATTAGTCACACAAGATCTTTACAAAAGGAATCCCGTTTCCTTAAGTAGAGACTTCTTCAGAACATCAGAGATAACTGCCACTTATCCTTGACCTCCAAGATGAGAAAGATCACATGCTCCTAGAGTAGAGACAGGAACACACCTGCTACACTTTAATGCACCTACATCAGAAATAAACTGATCTAAAAAAAATCTTCATCTTCACATCCATCAGCACTACATTCTAGCCAAGTTTCTTGCCAGGAAACTTTCTAGTCAGATTATGTGCATTTGCAACACCAGAATAAAGACAGATCCTACCACACACGTGTATTGTACCAAGATCATCAACTACACACTACTACAAAAACCCCATTTAACAACGGTTGGAAATGCCATATAATGACGCAGGCGAAGGCGTTGTTATGTAAAGTGTTGTTGTATATACGGTATGTACAATGACGGTCCAGTAACCGTTGTAATAAAATGGAAAACGCGCTACCTATAATGACGGTTATTTTAAATACCTGTTGTTGTATGTCTATTAATAAAATAAAAAAAATACAGCATTAGAACTACCTATAATGACGGTTATTTTAAAAAAACCGTTGTTGTATGTCTTTTAATAAAATAAAAAAAATTGCAGTATTAGAACAAGAACAACAGCAAGAACATCAAGAACAACAATAAGAACAAGAACAACAGTAAGAACATCAAGAACAACAATAAGAACAACAACAACAACAACAACAACAACAACAACAAGAACTAGAACAAGAACAAGAACAAGAACAAGAACAAGAACAAGAACAAGAACAAGAACAAGAACAAGAACAAGAACAAGAATAAGAACAAGAAGAAGAAGAAGAAGAAGAAGAAGAAGAAGAAGAAGAACAACAACAACAACAATAATAACAATAATAACAACAACATCAACAACATCATCAACAACAACAACAACAATAATAACAATGATAACAATAATAACAACAAGAACAACAATAATAAAAAAGAACAACAAGAACAACAATAATTAAAAAAGAACACCAACAACTAACATTGCTAACTCGAGTTCTGAAATTTGTTCTGAAATTTGGTTTAGTGGAGAAATAGAGTATCGTAACTGAAAGATGATGTTTGGAGGTAGAAGATGTAGTTCGTCTAAGTTTTAGGTTTCACGCGGATCACTAATAGTAGTGTCTTGGCCGTTGATAATCACTAAATGGACGACCAAGATTTGTTTAAGGATAGTGAATAAACTTAATATGCGCGCCACCTATAATGTTGGTAATGAGAATTGAAAAAATAAGTAAAAAACCAAAAATGTTGGTGTTGGGACTTGAACCCATGACAAGACGCTACCTATAAGGACGGTTGGTTTAAATTACCCGTGGTGAAAGGTCTGTCATCATTTTGAAAAAATAAGTAAAAAAAGCTACCTATTACAACGGTTGGTTTAAATACCCGTTGTGAAAGGGTCTGTCAGCATTTTGAAAAAATAGGAAAAAATGATTAAAATAAATTTAGAAAAATCTAAAAACACGAAATTTAATCTAATTAGATAAAATAAGAATTTTGAGAATTTTTTGAGACTATGAAAACAGTAAAAAATTCATTAAAAATAGGAAAAAGATGAATTTGGGGTTTTGAGGGTGAAGTTCTGTAACTCTTTTAGAGTAAGGGACTAATTACCGCACGATTTTTTTGCTTCAGATGCACGAAACAGATCTTAAAAAGGAGACGATTTTCCCTAAAACCAATTTTTTGAAGTGCAAGACCTAAAACTAAATTATTGGCTATAATGACGGTTGAAAACATACCAGTGGTGAAAGGTTGTGGGTATTTTGAAAAAATATGTAAAAAAACCATAAATGTTTGTGCTGGGACTTGGACCCATGACCATGCGCTACCTATAATGACGGTTGAAAACATACCTGTGGTGAAAGGTTGTGGGTATTTTGAAAAAATATGTAAAAAACCATAAATGTTGGTGCTGGGACTTGAACTCATAACCATGCGCTGCCTATAATGACGGTTGAAAACATACCCGTGGTGAAAGGCCTCACATTTCACCATCGTTTGAATATTAACCGTCATTAAAAGCCTTTTAAAGAGATTAAAAAAACGCGCATCTATTACAACAGTGTATAGGCAATCCGTTGTAAGCCTGGCGTTGTTGTTTGCGCGTTTTGTAGTAGTGACATCTCCTTTGCTCCAGAGATTCACTCCTTGAATCAACAAGATCCTCCACATACTCCATTGTCAAGATGTTTCAACATCTGATAGAACATCAGTTCCTTATCTTGAGTGTATCCAATCTCCAAAGAACATATCCTTGAGCAGATGCAACTAGAGATGTTGCACTTCCTGATGTACCAACTTGTCACCAGTAATCTTGTACTCCAAAATGCAAGGATAATAAATTAAATAGTTGTGAATTCCACAAATAGAAATTGATCTTAAATCCTTGTCCATAAAACCATACTCCTTGTAGGATATATGATCTACCAGATATCAACCCAAATCAAGAATTTTTGTGTCAACATTTTTCTAGTCAAACAGCATGTTGAGACATCAAGTCTGTTACCCATGACTCAACCTGCCTTTGACTTTCCTTTGCTAATAGAATTCTTGAAAATCATGAATGGTGAAAATAAATCACCTCCCATTATCTCCAAGTTGAATAACATCCATCAGCACCAGAGATCTTCAGAAATCCATCTTCAGCATGAGAACCAGATTATCCTTCTGAAAGACCTCTTAAACACGACCAAAGATGCCTTTATGAGTGGACTTGAGTGAAAACTCAAGTATCTTTGGCAAATTTTTTGAAAAGAATATTACCAAATTAATAGATCATGAATTTGATAAACACGATCTCAACTCACCTTCTCTTCAAACTGACTTCAAGATACAAGATGGAACCAAACTTCCAAGCACCAAGTCAACATGACAGACATCAATCAACAACTCTATTCATTCCACTGCTCCTGACTTTGGAACGACTAGAGCTTTCATAGATGCTGATATCTTCAAGAATATAAGCCAACAATAAAGATCTTCCACCATCTTTCTTCTATCACAACTCCAGAATCACATAAATACCAGAGTCATTCCATCAAAAACATATGCAGCGAAACCACTAAATAAAATCTTCAACATGCCCAATAAGATATCAAAACATCTTATAAGACACCATACAAGAGA
Organism: Lathyrus tuberosus; assembly: GCA_022829125.1. Classification (NCBI taxonomy): domain Eukaryota; kingdom Viridiplantae; phylum Streptophyta; class Magnoliopsida; order Fabales; family Fabaceae; genus Lathyrus; species Lathyrus tuberosus. The sequence continues at coordinate 1,719,737 of JALAZF010000463.1, read as the reverse complement.
ATTAGCCACTCCTCATGCAGTTGTTGTAGAAACTCCTCAGAAAACTTGAACAACCATCAGTAGTTGTTATCTTGATCCAATACCAATTATTATATATATCCAATGAATGGTCTGATCGCACATACACCTTGTTTAAAAACCAGAAAGTATCTCCCAAGATCTCATCTAGAAATAGACAGGATGCCTACTCTGATACCAATTGAAATTCTGGCGTAGCAGATAGCAAATGTTCTAACACATGTCATGACATTGTTCTCTGCATAACTTTAAAACAAGGGAAGAACAAACAAACTGATACATTGAATATTAGCAACAGATTCATAATAGATGTTTCAACATCTGTTACGACATGTTAATCAATACTGAACTTTAAATTGCAGAATGATAAACAACACAGAATATGATGACCCTGATCGGTGCAAATCACCAACATCTGGGGGCTACCAAGCCAAGAAGAAGAATCCACAACCAGTAGTATAGTTTTATGTAAACAACCTCTAGTTTACAATTAACAACCTCTGGTTTACCTATCACTACCCAATGAAAAAGTTATCATTAGAAGTCACATCTAATTGATAATAGAAACCCATCTCACTCCCTAAATCACAACCTGTGACATGTAACAGTTACAATCGACAGCAACTGCATCATCCTACTTGAAAGAATCTTCTTTCAATGCAAAGTTCAACCTAGCATTCTCGACTAACAACACAACTTGAATTTGCTTCAAAGCTTCATCCAAGAACAATATATAATTTATTACCTAAAGGTTTCTGAATATGTATAAACTTCTATGTCTACAACAGTGTATCAAACCGATACAAAGGGAGACTTACAACACAAGAAAGCCTATGACTCTCAAAACCCTAAAACCTTATTTCTCTTTACAAAAGTGTTACATAAGGATTAGTTGTTCAACCCTAGGTCTAAGTCTTCCTTTTATAAGCTTTTATCTTGGGCTTCGAGATATCTGTTTATTTCTTCCTTGATCCATGTTTTGATTCCTCCTTATATCTTGGACCAAATTAGCAACAACCTGCTATATCAGGTCAAGATGTCGAGACACACGTTAGGATATCATGTCTGAAAAGTCTTCTTCCACCAGGCTTCTTCATGTTGGAACATCTTGCACAACATCATGTTTTACCAAAAATTTGCTCAAATCTGCAGAGCCTTCAATCTCTCCCTTTTGGCAAATTTTTAGTTAAAACTTCTTAGGTAGAAAAAGAAAGTCTGAACGCCATTGAACTTCATCCAGAGAGTGGTGGTTAAGATTGGCACACTTCTGAGAGTCCCACTTTCTCCTGAAATTCCTAGCTGTCTGTTGGTGTACATGAGGAAGAGTATATAACACACTCCCCCTCAAACCTATAATTGCCACGGAGGGATAAATCTTCCTCTTAAGGGGCATAAGAGAACCCATAAGAACATCTAGAATGAGCTTAAGAAGAAGCAGATGCATCGTACATAACACAGAGTCCATAGAGTATGTAACTCAGGTCATAAGACACGACCAGCTTCATAACTTAGATCACAAGGTACAAGGGAAAGACTCAAGGATGTTAGAATATCTCATCCAACATCCTTGTAAAACAATTGCAAGAATGAACTCCTCACCAAGAATAATATCAGTTATGTGTTGTAAGAACCAACACACAATTGATATGAATAGACACCCATTCTCCCCCACTTTAGCCAAAAATTGGCAAAAGTAGCCAACACAGTTCCATACCCACATGGAACTTATCCAAACCCGGACAAAAGACATGACGATGCAACCCAGAACAAGAACCTCAACCTGAGAATCCAGAAGCAGACACCCTCCTTTAAATACCCAAGAAGTTTCTCTAGAAATTTACGGTCCATAGAAGTTACCGCTGAACAATTCAATGGAGAAATAAATTTAGGTAGGTCAATTCAATATAAATGACTGTGCACCGCCCAACTAAGATTTGACTATTTCAACGTTAGGATAAACCGTCCAAAGAATGCACTAGTATCAAGACACATGTTTAACACGCCGTCTCTAAGGCACACAATCCACCGTCTAAGACAATCAATTAGGAAATAGCCACATGTCTTAAACAATGTCCTTACCCCTTGTCAGACTTTGTTTAGTCCCTCTTGTAAACTCTGAAGCATAGTCACAATGCTTTTTCAATGAGCCCCAAGAATAATCCTGTCAACCAGAAGAAAATAAAACTGATCAAGATGTTAAGACATTTCTTCAAACATCTCCCAGTTAGCAACAAAGACTCCCAAGAGGCTTTATCTTCTTCTGCAGAAAAAAATAAATTCTCCCAGAAACAAGCAATGACTCTCATGACACTCCTAAGAAGCTTGTACAACTTTGATTCAATCCATTGACATCCTAATGACAGGCCCAAAATCAACCAGTTAAGTCCACTCAAAACTAAACCAGTAACACAATGTCATGACATCTCGTCTGACATTACATCCTCACCATAGGTATTCTATCACAGACTACTTGAAACCAAAAACAATCTTGATAAACAACTGCACTACTGCAGTAATAGATCCAAGACAGAAGACTAATCTTCATGTCTTCAAGAGCGCACTCCCTGTTCAACACACCTGCTGAACGTATTCACTTACTACTTGTTCCACAAGCAATCTATGTACCACACTAGTACACCTAAAAGACAAAAGTTTTCCCCCTATCTTTCAGAAATGATGCTCCTTCCAACAAGAAACACCCAAAATCACCACATGATAACACATGACCAACTTCATGTTCATATAGTGAGAGAGTACCAGGATCACATCCTTGTACCATAACCAACAAACTCTTGGATTGAGACCAAAATCACCTTTGATCCCTCTCATCCAGAAACCAAGCATACCTTGTACAAATCCACCTTATATTTTACAGCTATAGCTATCCTTGTTCCTTGAGAATAAATCCAATTGAATTTGGAATGCTTCACATTTCTCAAAGAGGCATACAAAATCTCTTAGTTCGTTAGCTAGCCCAGATGTCATTCACACTTGAAAAACATCAAATACATGCTCCAGAAATCCTTAGCTTACTTGCTTCGCAAGCACCAAACTGACCCACTTTTCTCTAGCATGACTTATAGCAGAAGAAACCACCTCTCCACAAGCATTCTGACCTCAACAAGAGTTAGACATCCAGATAAACACCCCATGATCCAAGACAATCTTTACTTCATCATTCTCCCGTATGACAAGTTAGAACATTTCTGATTCAACTGGTGAATATCAGCTTCCACAATCTGAACTCCAAGTTCAGAAAACACGATGATGTTCTAACATCAGTTAGGACATCTCGATCATATCACAGACACCATACACTATGGTTCTTGATATGCCCACCACTGGACTTACTACTTCCTAGTAATTCAACTGAAGATCTTCAAAGAACACAACTCAATAAGAACTGCAGACAACCAAAGAAAGAAATAAACTCTCACACATCTCCCAAAAGAAGGCAATCTTCCATAAGCAACTTAGGGCTTCTACCACAAGCTCCAAGATATAAACAGAACCAGAACTTCCTTTGATTTTCAACCAACTACCGTTCTGCAAAAGAGAAATTAGTTCCAAGAACGCTGCTTGAATTCACAATAAAGATCAACCAAATGCCACTGTTTCGTTAATTTCAACTTTCTTCGGGGCTGCAGAAAATATTTTGTTCCACCAATGAAACCTAATCTTCAAGTTACATATCCTACTCGCTCCATAGCAAGGCATCTTAGATACACCAATACTTGGACCTGTAACATCTACTCCTTCTCGCAGCTCCCGCAAACTGCATGAAATAGACCTTTTTGAAGCATTGATTCCATTTATTTTTGAGAAGATCAACTTATATTACGATGATGCGCCACAATATCACCTAAGACCCTGAAGTTCAGGTTGATGTCAGAACATATGATAAGACATCCAACTGGAGGGCTCAGTCCTTCATTCTTCCACTTAGAAGAACCTCGTCCCTATAACAGAACAAGAGTTCCATGTTCTCATAGACTTGATTAACATATCAAGATTGGGTAGACAACCTCCATCCTGCTTTACTGTACTACAACAACCACCTCATCTTCATAGAAACCAAACATGCCAAAGCTTGATTCTTCAGAAGAGATTAGTCACACAAGATCTTTACAAAAGGAATATCGTTTTCCTTAAGTAGAGACTTCTTCAGAAGATCAGAGATAACTGCCACTTATACTTGACCTCCAAGATGAGAAAGATCATATGCTCCTAAAGTAGAGACAAGAACACGCCTGCTACACTTTATTGCACCTAGATCAGAAATAAACTGATCTAAAAAAAATCTTCATCTTCACTTCCATCAGCACTACATTCTAGCCAAGTTTCTTGCCAGGAAACTTTCTAGTCAGATTATGTGCCTTTGGAACACCAGAATAAAGACAGATCCTACTACACACGTGTATTGTACCAAGATCATCAGCTACATCTCCTTTGCTCCAGAGATTCACTCCTTGAATCAGCAAGATTCTGCATATACTGCATTGTCAAGATGTTTCAACATCTGATAGAACATCGGTTCCTTATCTTGACTGTATCCATTCTCCAAGGAACATATCCTTGAGCAGATGCAACTAGAGATGTTGCACTTCCTGGTGTACCAACTTGTCACCAGTAATCTTGTACTCTAAAATACAAGGATAATCAATTAAATAGTTATGAATTCCACAAATAGCAATTGATCTTAAATCCTTGTTCAGAAAACCATACATCCTGTAGGATATATGATCTACCAGATATCAACCCAAATTAAGAATTTTTGTGTCAACATTTTTCTAGTTAAACAGCATGTTGAGACATCAAGTTTGTCACCCATGGCTCAACCTGCCTTTGACTTTCCTTTTCTAATAGAATTCTTGCAAATCCTGAATGGTGAAAATAAGTCACCTCCCATTATCTCCAAGTTGAATAACATCCATCAGCACCAGAGATCTTCAGAAATCCATCTTCAGCATGAGAACCAGATTATCCTTCTGAAAACCTCTTAAGCACGACCAGAGATGCCTTTATGAGTGGACTTGAGTGAAAACTCAAGTATCTTTGGCAACTTCGTCGAAAAGAATATTTACCAAATTCATAGATCATGAATTTGATAAACACGATCTCAACTCACATTCTCTTCAAACTGACTTCAAGATACAAGATGGAACCAAACTTCCAAGTACCAAGTCAACATGACATACATCAACCAACAACTCTCTCCATTCCACTGCTCCCGACTTTGGAACGACTAGAGCTTTCATAGATGCTGATATCTTCAAGAATATAAGCCAATAATCAAGATCTTCCACCATCTTTCTTCTATCACAACTCCAGAATCACATAAATAGCAGAGTTCTTCCATCATAAACATATGCAGTGAAACCAAAAAAGAAAATCTTCAACATGCCCAATAAGATGTCAAAACATATTATAAGACACCTTACAAGAGAACTAGCCATTCCTCATGCAGTTGCTGTAGAAACTCCTCAGAAAACTTGAACAACCATCAATAGTTGTTACCTTGATCCAATACCAATTATTTCAGATATCCAATGAATGGTTTGATCGCACACACACCTTGTTTAAAAACCAAAAAGTATCTCTCAAGATCTCATCCAGAAACAGACAGGATGCCTGCTCTGATACCAATTGAAATTCTGGCATAGCAGATAGCAAATGTCCTAACACATCTCATGACATTGTTCTCTACATAACTTTAAAACAAGGGCAGAACAAACAAACTGATACATTGAATATCAACAACAGATTCATAACAGATGTTTCAACATCTGTTATGATATGTTAATCAATACTAAACTGTAAATTGCAGAATGATAAAAAAAATACAGAATATGATGACCCAGTTCAGTGCAAATCACCTACATCTGGGGCTACCAAGCCAAGAAGAAGAATCCACTATCACTAGTATAGTTTTATATAAACAACCTCTGGTTTACAGTAAACAACCTCTGGTTTACCTATCACTACCCAATGAAAACTTTATCATTAGAAGTCACATCTAATTGATAAGAGAAGCCCATCTCACTCCCTAAATCACAACCTGTGATATGTAACAGTTACAATAGGCAACAACTGCATCATCCTACTTGAAATAATCCTCTTTCAATGCAAAGTTCAACCTAGCATTCTCGACTAACAACACTGTTAGTTCTTGGATTGGCTGGAATTTTGGTAAAATAAAGTATGTTCAATGTTGATGTCAAGGTGGTGATGTTGCAACATTGAGTCTTAACACTGGGTTGTGTTAAGTATTTAAATTGCTGAAGTTCGATGTCTGATGTCGCACTGCGATGTTGTGACATTAGATCTGCAGAATTAATAACATCAGGTTGTGATGTTGTTAGGGTTCGTGTGTTAGCTAGAATTGTGGAGAGCAAGCTGTCTCATTGGATGCGAATATCTTGGGATAGATATTCTTCGCTGCATAGGAGATTTGATGCAGATTTGTAGGAGATTTAAAAGGGTGAAGATTTGAAAAGATTTTAGGAGAAAATCTGTTTTGAATATTCAGTTTTAAATAACAAATCAGGTCAGATATTGTAGGAAGTCCAAGTCCAATTCAAAGAGCTATTTAAAGCGCACAAGACCAAAGGAAAAGGTACAGAAATATAGAGAGAAGATCAAGAGCATAGGCTGAGTGTCTTGAGTATTTTGTACGAGTTTTATATATAGAATTCTAGGTTGAATTGCTGAGTCATTTTCTGTCCTATCTTAGAAGCTGTGAAGCAATAGAGAGTTATTACTTGATCAAAGCTGTGAAGTAAGATCAAGGTTGCTCAAAGAGGTTGTTCCTTGAGTATTGTTGTAGGGATTGAGTAGTGTTCTCATATCTAAGTGGTTTCTTAGGTAGAAAGTCACTAGTAGGAATTAAGTTTAGGAGATTGTCAACTGGGTTGTTGAGTCTGTAAATTAATTCTACAAGTAGTGAAATTCATCACTACCTTGGTAGCCCCCAGACGTAGGTAGTTAGACCGAACTGGGTGAACAATTCTTTGTTTTGATTTGTTACTGTTATTGTTGTCCATTGTGCAGAGTGTGTTGTTGTGACATCACACCTTAACATCACACGTCTGATACCAGAATTTCAATTGGTATCAGAGCAGGCATCCTGTCTGTCTCTGGGTGAGATCTAGGGAAGTTACTTTCTGGTGTAAAGATGGACAAAGAAGTTGGTGGATTCGTCAACAGACCCTCTATTTTGGATGGATCCAATTATGACTATTGGAAGCCAAGGATGACTACTTTCTTAAAATCCTTGGACAGCAGGGCATGGAAGGCTATTATTAAAGAGTGGAAAGCACCTGTTGTGTGTGAGAAAGATGATGCTGGCAAAGATAAAGAGGGCACCTCAAAGCCAAAGCCTGAAGAAGAATGGACCAAGGAAGAAGATGAGCTTGCCCTTGGTAATTCCAAAGCTCTAAATGCAATTTTCAATGGAGTGGATAAGAATATTTTCAGGTTAATCAATACCTGTGAAGTTGCTAAGGAAGCGTGGGATATTTTGAAGGCCACTCATGAAGGTACATCTAGAGTTAAAATGTCAAGACTTCAGATTCTAACATCAAAATTTGAAAGCCTGAAGATGAAGGAAGATGAGACTATTCATGACTTCCACATGAATGTTCTGGAGCTGGCTAATGAATCCAGTGCTCTTGGTGAAAAAATATCAGATGAAAAGCTTGTAAGGAAGATCCTTAGGTCCCTTCCTAAGAAGTATAAGATGAAGGTAACTGCCATTGAAGAATCACAAGACATCAGCAAGATGAGAGTTGATGAGCTCATTGGATCTCTTCAAACTTTTGAGCTTTGGTTGAATGAGGAAGAACCAGAAAAGAAGCCAAAGAGTATAGCCTTGGTGTCAAATGATCAAGAAGAAAAAGGAAAGAGTTATGAATCCAGGAGGATATATCTCAGGCCATAGTTATGTTGGGAAGACAGTTCAACAAAGTGTTCAAGAGAATGAATAATAACTCCAGGCCTAATGTCAAGAACATATCTTCTGACACCAGCAAGTCAAAAGAGAAGGATAAAGAGAAAACTGCCCAAGATAAAGGAGTTCAGTGCTTTGAGTGTGAAGGGTATGGACATGTCAAGAAAGAGTGTCCCACCTTCTTGAAAAAGTAGAAGAAGGGCATGACAGTTTCCTAGTCTGACTCTGATTGTGAAAGTGAAGGTGAGTCAGCAAAGCATGTTAGAGCTTTAACAGGAACTGTTGTTTTTGATGATGATTCTAGTGATGGAGAAATAATGTATAAGGAGTTGGCGTCTACTTATCAAGAGCTGTGTTTAAAAAGTGCTGAGATTTGTCAAGAAAACAAGTGCCACAAGCAACAGATTGCTCAGCTTGAGAATGAAAAAGCTGATCTGGAAAATGAAGTTGTACTAGTTAAAGCTCACCTTGATCATATGACCAAGTCTGTTAGGATGCTGAGCTGTGGTACAGACACACTTGATAAGATCCTTCAGACAGAAAAGGTTGCTGGTGATAAGTCTGGTATAGGATTTGTGGCTGAGAGAAAGGTTTCTGCTAAAGCAAGCACCTCAGGAACAAAGGAGGAGGTGTCCCAACCAATGTCTCAAACAAAGAGACAGGATTCTACCCCTAAGAAGGTTGTTCAGCCTCATAATGTTGAGAAAAAGAATGGTCCCCATCAGAGGAAGATGCAGCCTCGAGGAGCTAGTCAGTATATGCCTCCCCAATATCACAAGAGCATGCAAGCTGCAAGGTTGAAATAGAACATGTCACATCAGATGTCTCAACATAAGGAAAACTGGTATGGATATGAGTACAACAATGCTGTGCCTCATCACTATGGAAGAAGGAAGCCTCATCACCATAGGAGACAGCCTAGAAGACAGCATCCTCAGTTCAGGAGACAGTCTACCTATGGTAAAAGACAACAACACCATAGAAGACAGACCAACTCTGGAAGTAGAAGACAACACTATGGGTGGAAGCCACAGCAATATCATAATGGTAGAAGATATAACCAATTCAGAGATGACAGAGTTAGATGCTTCTATTGTGGAAGGTTTGGACATATGCAGTACTCTTGTTTTAAATTGCACCGTTATCCACAATCTGCTCCTCAAAGCAAACCAAAGGAGGTCAGACCTAAAGTTGCTAAACAATGGGTTCCTAAGGAGAAGGTGAAATGTCTTTTAGCCCACACCTCAGATAACCAGGTTGATAAGGATACGTGGTACTTCGACATTGGATGTTCAAAGCATATGACTGGATTCAGAACTCTGATAGTTGAAGTCAGTCATTGTCCCTCTCATGAGGTTATGTTTGGCAATGGCGAGAAAGGTGTAGTTGCAGGAGTTGGAAAAGTGAAAGGTGATGGTAGACCTGAACTTGACAATGTTCTGTTTGTCAATGGTTTAAATGCAAATTTGATCAGCATAAGTCAATTGTATGATGAAGGGTACAAAGTTAACTACACCAAAGATGAGTGTGTGGTATCTGGTGAGCATAATCAAGTTGTTATGAAGGGTGCCAGAACCAAAGATAACTGCTATCAGTGGATTTCCCTTGAAGGTAATTCAACTAATGAAGCTCAAGTTGATGTTATAACATCAGACTATGACGTCAAGATGCTGAAAGGTCACTCAGAGTTAGTGAGTTCTGATGTGAATCCTTTCAAATTTTTAAAAGGAAAGTATTTATGGAGGGAGAAAATTAGTAATTGGTCTTTAAGAGGTACTCAAAATCAGGCGCCTTACCATATTGATTCTATATCAATATTTATCAAAGGGTTCTCGTCTCAATGGTTCATCTCCCTCAACAGAATAGAAAAATCTTCTCTAAACCTAGTCTGTTACAAAGAAACAATGTCTTCTCCATCCAAGAACTCTGATTCTCAAAGACTTGCGCATGTACGAACTAGGGTTTCTTCGGAAAAAGAACTTGGTGACAAAGAACACATTCCTATGGCACTTCTAGACTCAGGTAACTCTAAACATTCAATCAAGCTGAATAAAACTGAAACTAGGTCATCATCCTATCAAGCTATTGAGGAGAAGTATGATGTGGACATGCATTTGGACCAGATTGCCACCAAAATTCTTGAGAAGGGAATACGGGTGAAAGGGATTTCTGTCCCATTAAGGCAAATGCCTGCTGACCAGGTGGACTCTCAAAGTGAGGACACAAATCTTCAAAGACTGGCCTTGACGGTGATTCGAGACGCTGAAAGTGGTAATAAAGAAGAAGATCTTGAAGATACTGATGTCTTCTTTGATGTCAGAACATCGTCCCCTAGGAATGAAAGTCACAGGTGTAAAGGGAAGGATCAGGTTGAGGTTATAAATGTTGAGGACTCATCTGATAGTGAGGATAGGAAAGGGAAAGGAGTGGATTCCCTTCCTAATGAAGATATGGTCAAGGATAAGAAAAGGACTTCAGTTGCAGACTCTCCCAAGTCGTGGAGCAAAGTTGCCAGGTCTGGCAAGAAGAGAAGAATCAGGGAAGAATCAGATTCAGAGTGTGATGTTCAAGACATCAACCCTGTGATGAAAGGAGCTACTGATCAAGTACCTGATAACATCTCATTTCACTGTGCCATAAGTGCATCCATGTGGAACTGTGTGAGCCAACGAAGGATAGCTCTGGAAAGAGAGCTAGTAGGTGATGACTTAGAGTCTACTGGAATTGTAGATCTAATTAAGTTTGCTGGTCTTATAAGGACTGTGTCAGGATTGTCTAGTTGCTATGATAGACTGGTCAGAGAATTTATAGTGAATATCCCTGAGTCTATTGATAACAGCAAAAGCCAAACCTCCAGAAGAGTTACCGTCAGGGGTAAGTGTGTCTGGTTCTCTCCTAAGGTGATCAATGCCTACTTAGGAAGAAGTGAGGAAGATGATGGAGAATTAGAAGTTTCTAATAATGGTATCTGCAAAGAGATCACAGCTGGTCAGGTAGAAGTTTGGCCTTCAAGAGGAAAGTTATCAGCAAGTTTATTAAGTGTGAAATATGCTCTTCTTCATAGAATAGGTGCGGTTAACTGGGTTCCTACTAACCACAAGACCTCTGTTTCTACTGGACTGAGAAAATTTGTTTATGCCATTGGAACAAAGAAACTAATTGATTATGGCTCTTACATCTATAATCAGACTATCAAGCACGCTGCAACAAGAGCTGTGAAATTGCCTATTGCATTTCCATCCCTCATTTGTGGGATAATTCTGTCTTAGCATCCTGGGATTCTTAACCAGGATGATAGTGTGTGTAGAAGGAAGCCTGGATTGTCGTTTCATCAGAAGCTGTTTAAAGGAAAACATGTTGCTGATAATGTCAAAGCATCTGCCTCAACATCTACTAATCATACTCATGTCAAGACTGATATGATTTCTGAACTGGAGGAAGCCTGTAAAGAACTAGATGAAGTCATCAGAGTAAACATTGAAAGGAGGGACAAGTTTAAAAAATTACTTATGACTCTGAAGATGAAGGAAAAAGAAAGTGAGAAAGTAGTTGCTGATAAGGAAGATGAGTCTGATAATGACAGTCCAGAAGGTGATGAAGAAGATGATGATCTCAGCTCAGATGATTAAAGCTTTTAATGTTTTTCTTAGTTAGTAGTTTTATTTTTGATTCTGTTGTTTTTGTTTCTGCACTGTTGTGCATGGTTTGTATCATGAATATTGTGCTGTATATGCACCCATTATATTGTTTTTCTGTTCTATGATTTGTTTTGCCTGGTTACTAACTGTGAGGCTAACAATGAGAGCTAGGGTAGTACTAATTGTAGTTAATAGGGCTGCTGCTTGAAGATTGTCTAATTGTGGCTAAAAAGGGGGAGAAGTAGCCAAGAGAGCCTAGAGTATCAAAGAGTACAAAGGTCAGTGCCAAGAGTTGATTGTTGCTGCTAAGGAATGAAGTCAAGAAATATGCAGCTGATTACTGATGTTATAGTTAAGAAGTGCAAAAATTAAGGGGGAGTAATTGCTGAACAGCTGCTATGCTGGTTGTTGCATTGAGGGGGAGTGCTAGTTGCTGCTAATGTTGAAATATGTGCAGCTGTTTGATTGTTGTAGCTGTTTTGTTGTTGCTGCTTGGAGTTTCAAAATCATTGAAGTTTTTTTCCGCTGCTGAAGTCTCTGAAGGTGCAGAGATTGTTTTAGCCAAAGTTAGCCAAAGGGGGAGATTGTTAGTTCTTGGATTGGCTGGAATTTTGGTAAAACAAAGTATGTTCAATGTTGATGTCAAGGTGGTGATGTTGCAACATTGAATCTTAACACTGGGCTGTGTTAAGTATTTAAATTGCTGAAGTTAGATGTCTGATGTCATACTGCGATGTTGTGACATTAGAACTACAGAATTAATAACATCAGGTTGTGATGTTGTTAGGGTTCGCGTGTTAGCTAGAATTGTGGAGAGCAAGTTATCTCATTGGATGTGAATATCTTGGGATAGATATTCTTCGCTACATAGGAGATTTGATGCAGATTTGTAGGAGATTTAAAAGGGTGAATATTTGAAAAGATTTTAGGAGAAAATTTGTTTTGAATATTCAGTTTTAAATAACAAATCAGGTCAGATATTGTAGGAAGTCCAAGTCCAATTCAAAGAGCTATTTAAAGCGCACAAGACCAAAGGAAAAGGTACAGAAATACAGAGAGAAGATCAAGAGCATAGGCTGAGTGTCTTGAGTATTTTGTACGAGTTTTATATACAGAATTCTAGGTTGAATTGCTGAGTCATTTTCTATCCTCTCTTAGAAGCTGTGAAGCAATAGAGAGTTATTACTTGATCAAAGCTGTGAAGTAAGATAAAGGTTGCTCAAAGAGGTTATTCCTTGAGTATTGTTGTAGGGATTGAGTAGTGTTCTCATATCTAAGTGGTTTCTTAGGTAGAAAGTCACTAGTAGGAATTAAGTTTAGGAGATTGTCAACTGGGTTGTTGAGTCTGTAAATTAATTCTACAAGTAATGAAATTCATCCTTGGCTTGGTAGCCCCCAGACGTAGTAGTTAGACCGAACTGGGTGAACAATTCTTTGTTTTGATTTGTTACTGTTATTGATGTCCATTGTGCAGAGTGTGTTGTTGTGACATCGCACCTTAACATCACACGTCTGATACCAGAATTTCAAACACAACTTGAATTTGCTTCAAAGCTTCATCCAAGAACAATATACAATTCATTACCTAAAGGTTTCTAAATATGTATAAACTTCTATGTCTACCACAGTGTATCAAACCGATACAAAGCGAGACTTACAACATAAGAAAGCCTACGACTCTCAAAACCCTAAACCCTTATTTCCCTTTACAAAAGTGTTACATAAGGATTAGATGTTCAGCCCTAGGTCTAAGTCTTCCTTTTATAAGCTTCTATCTTGGGCTTCGAGATATCTGTTTATTTCTTCCTTGATCCATGTTCTAAATGCTCCTTAAATCTTGGACCAAATTAGCAACAACCAGCTATATCAGGTCAAGATGTCGAGACACACGTTAGCACACCATGTCTGACAAGTCTTCTTCCACCAGACTTCTTCATGTTGGAACATCTTGCACAACATCCTGTTTTACCAAAAATTTGCTCAAATCTGCAGAGCCTTCAAAGTTTTTTAAGATTGTTACACATAGATTAAGAAAAGTAATGATTGAATATTTAAATGTAACAATTTTACAAAATTGCCCTTAATTACTATAGGTTGTCATAAATGTATAGTGTGATGTAATATCTTGAAAGTTGTAGACAATATTTATTAGGGGTAAAGTTGGTAAAAATTAATTATTGTTGCATTGAAAACATAAAAAGACTCTTATTTTGGGACAATTTTTTTGGCTAGAAAGACTCTTATTTTGGGATAGAGGGAGTAAATATTTTCCCACTCTTGTAGATGACTATTCTAGGTTCACTTGGGTTATATTTCTTTAAAAAAAGCCTGAAACCAAACAAAGCACTATTCACTTTGTAGTTTTACTAGAAAACCAATTCAACACCACACTCAAAGGCTTCAGATCTCATAATGGTTTAAAGTTTTTGACCTTAATTGAGTTTTTCTTTTTAAAGGTATCTTTATTCAAAACTCTTGTGTATAAACCCCCTTCCCCATAAAATGGGGTGTAAGAGAGAAAAAACCAACATATATTGAAAGTATCTAGAGGCCTCACTTTTCATTCCAATATTCCACAAAACTTGTGGAATTTTAGTACACAACTTGCTTTCCATTTAATAAACATAATACTAATTCCCTTACTCAAGTCCAAATGTCCTTATGAAATGTTGTTTAAAAATTTCCCTGTCCTCATTCATTTGAAAACTTTTGGTTGTCTATGTTTCGCCACAAGCTTACTAGCTCATAAAACTAATTTTGGTGCTAGAGCTAGAAAGACTATTTTTCTTGGCTTTAAAAATGGTACAAAAGGCTACAATCTATATGATTTAAAATCTCATGCTTTGTTTATCTCTAGACATGTGACTTTTTATGAAAATGTATTTCCGTTCAAACTTTGAGTCCAAATCACCTTCTAACTTAACATATAAACCAATGGACAATACCCCTACTACACCTAAGGCTAGTCCTAGTTCCTCAGTTACACTCCCTGGTTTTAACCTCTGAAGTCCTCATCCTACAGATAAAATAAATGACAACCTATTTTTTCTTGATAATAATCCTACTCACACTACTATCCAAGACGACTACCCCAACAACACAAATTAAATTCCTCCTCAATACTATCCACACACGCAACCAGTCCAACTAGTCTAGATTTCTCGACCCAATATCCCTAGTTCACATAAAAAATTAACACAAACTTAACACGCTCCTACTTACTTTATGGATTATAATTGTAGCCTCCTTCCAAAATCATCTAATAAAGTTATCACCAAACCATCTAATCTTGCTGCTTATCCTATTTCAGCCTTCCTGTCATATGATCAGTGCTTTCCAAATTACAAAACATTCTGTTGTTCCATTTCATCCTGCGCAGAAACTAAAACCAATAACCAAGCTTCACAACATGAATGTTGGAGAAAGGCCATAAATGTTAAGATACTTGCTCTTAAGAAAAATAGAACTTGGGATATAATGGTGTGAAGACAAGCTTTTCCAAATGATAGTTTTGATGAA
Source organism: Lathyrus tuberosus (assembly GCA_022829125.1). Taxonomy (NCBI): domain Eukaryota; kingdom Viridiplantae; phylum Streptophyta; class Magnoliopsida; order Fabales; family Fabaceae; genus Lathyrus; species Lathyrus tuberosus. The sequence goes on along the minus strand of JALAZF010000463.1, from coordinate 1,704,614 downwards.
GACAAACTACAAGAATGTGTTCATATCAAAAGGAATGGATCAAGACTCATGTCAAGGGCTAGTGCAATAAAGTTCAGTTTTCAAGTTTAAAAGATCAAGCTTTAGATTCTTTTAAGGAATGATCATGACATTTTAAGAAGTACACACTCTCTTTATGTTAAATATAATTGCTCAAAATATCATGCAAAAACATAGCATGTTGCATTACTAATTTTTCTAGCATCAACTTGGCCAAACCTCATTTTTCCAAGGTATCTTTCTGCCTCATAGCAGTGGTAACTGGTTACCACAATTCTTGTAACCGGTTACATGAATCTAACATTAACATTTTTGGCCTTTTTCAGTTAGTGTAACCGGTTACCATATTTCATGTAACCGGTTACATGCGCGTAAATTTCAAATTTTTTATAACAATTCAGGTGTAACCGACTACACAGTTATCACTGAAGTAGTGTCAGTGGTTCACTCATTTTCTGATGCAAACGAATTTTTGAAATGCTTTTTGAACCATGGCATCATTTCATGCATTTGTACTCTTTTGGAAAGGTGTTAAGGCACTATACAAACCATACTTTTCAGATTTGGAAACTCACCTCTTTCATTTGCAATTCAAAAACTTATATTCTCTCATTTTCAAAATCAAGTGTTCTTGACATAACTTTTTGTTGAAACTTCTGCACATAAATTTCATTTCACTTTCAAATAGTTTCAACTACATAAAATCATTGAGCATTTGTACTACATATTGAGAATTATTTACTTGAAGGAGAAGATCAATCCAAGTGATTGATACATTACTATACAACTTCTAAATACTTGTAAAAATACAAATTAATGTTGATAAAGATGATAAGAAAAAAGTTCTTAATGAAAAGAAAGCAATCAACGTACTTCAAAGTGCACTTAGCATGTATGAATTCTTTCGTGTCTCTCAATGTACAACGACAAAGCAAATTTGGGATACATTAGTGGAAACTCATGAAGGATCAACTGAAGTAAAGAGAATTAGATTGAATACTTTAAGTCAAGAGTACGAGATGTTCAGAATGCAGCTCGAAAAATATATCTTCATGTTGCAAAAGAGATTTGTACACTTGAAGTGCTTAGGTCTTTAACTAGAGAATGACAACCAAAAGTGAAGGCAATATCAGAAAAGAAAATTCTTTCTACCATGACATCCACATCGTTGTTTGGAAAACTCCAAGAACATGAATTTGAACTTGGAAAACTTGAAAAGCAAGAGAATCAAGAGAAGAAATCCAAAGGAATTGTTTTGAAAGTCGATTCAAAAGAAGAAAAACATGATGATGCTCCGGAAGAAGATGAAAACTTTATGCTTCTTGTGAAAAGCATTGGTAAGATTCTTGGTAAAAATGATAAATCCTTTAATTATGAAAAAATAAAGAAATATTTCAGGAAAAAGGAGGCTTCCACTTCAATACAAGTTATCACATGTTATGAATGTGATAAGCAAGACCATATAAAGACAGATTTTCTGAAACTCTCCATGAAAGGTGGTTTCAAAAGTAGATAAAATAATAAGAATAAAAGAGCCTACATTGCATGAGAAGATAATGAGATAAGTTCATCATCCAATTCGGAAAAAGATGAATGTGCAAATTTTTGATGAGATAAGTTCTTAATGAATGCAAAATTCTGTACAAAACCGTGTCAAATCAAAAGAAACAAATTTCATCTCTTGAAAAAAATATTACGCTATAGAAAAAGATTTTGAAGTTGAAAAAAAAATTATTAGTGAACAAAAACATAATTTTTATGCAAAGAAAGTGAATCACTTTCCTTCCAAATTGTCAAATTAAAAAGAGTTCTTGAAAAATATGAAAAAGAACAAATTGGATTAGAGGGCGTCCTTAGTCAACAAAGATATTCCAATGATAAAAGTGGTCTTGGTTATTCAAAGTTTAGTAACCTAAGTTCTAGCAAAACTATCTTTGTAAAGGCTAGTGACCAATCCACCAAAGAGAGAGTAAACAAGGCAAAGGTTGTTCATCATTATCCAAAGAGAAAAAGATTTGTTAAGAAGAAATCTTATGTTCCTAGATATAGAAGTAACTTTGTTCCTACTTCTTTTATTGTGGTATAATTGGCCACACACCTAATGCTTGTTGTGTTAGAAACTTTAGTGTGGCTAGTGGGCATTATGTGTGGGTCAAGAAAGGGACTAATCATGAAGGACCCAAGGCAATTTGGGTACCTAAAAAAACTTAATCTGTTTTTTAGGTTTGCGTGAAGACCACATCAAATCTAGGGTATCTCGATAGTGGTTGTTCTAAGCATATGACAGGAGATATTAACAAAATTTCAAATCTAGTGCTTAAGGCCAAGGGATATGTCATTTATGGAGACAACAACAAAGGAAAAATTCTTGGCAAAGGCAAAGTTGGAGCACCACCATTCACATCCATTTAAGATGTTCTTTATGTTGAAGGACTAAAGCACAATCTTCTAAGTATTAGCCAACTTTGTGACAAAGGCTTCAAGATCAAGTTCACTAAGTATGAATGCTTGATTGAAGATGAAGTCTCTCATTATGTAAAAATCAAAGGTAAAAGAACTAATAATATATTTATGATTTCCTTAGATGAATTATCTTTGAAAGTAAAATGTATCATGGTAAAAAACAATGACTCATGGATTTGGCATAAAATAGTTTCTCATATTCATATGGAACATTTTAATAAATTAGTTAAGCATGCTCTTGTAATTGGTTTACCTAAGATAAAGTTTTTCAAAGATAAATTATGTGATGTTTGTCAAAAGAAAAAAAAAACTAAATCAACTTTCAAACCTAAGAATATGGTGTCCACTTCAAGGCCACTGCAATTGTTGCATATGGACTTATTTGGTCCGTCAAGAACAAGAAGTTTCAGAGGTAATGTATATGTTTTAGTTATTGTTGATGATTTTTCTATATATTCTTGGACATTCTTTTTAGTGCAGAGAAGTGATGCATTTAAGGAGTTCAAAAAGTATGCAAAGCAAATTCAAAATGAAAAATATCTACAAATTGCCTCCATAAGAAGTGATCATGGTGGAGAGTTCCAAAATGTTCTTTTCGAAGAGTTTAATGAAGAACATGGAATCCTTCATAATTTTTTAGCACCAAGGAATCCTTAACAAAATGGAGTGGTGGAGAGAAAGAATAGGTCTCTAGTAGAACTTACAAGAACGATACTTAGTGATTCAAATCTACCAAAATAATTTTGGGCAGATGCGGTAAGCACGACATGCTATGTAAGTAATCGTGTTATTATTAAACCTATTTTGCAAAAGCCCCCTATGAACTCTTCAAGGGAAGAAAACCAAATATTGCTCATCGTCACATATTTTGATGCTTTGTCCTAAACAACGACAAAGACAATCTCGGTAAGTTTGATGAAAAATTCGATGAAGGTATTTTTCTTGGCTATTCACTTTCTAGTAAAGCATATAGGATATATAATAAATGAACTTTAACAATTGAAGAATCTATGCATGTTTATTTTGATGAATCTAACCCCTCAAAGGAGGATATTGTTGTGTGTGATGATGATGATGATATTGTAGAAGTTCCTAAAGAAGATTCTTCCAAAATCAACATTGATAATCAACTAGAACACCATGAAGAACCAATTCAACAAGAAACAAATGATAGTGATGTACCTAAGAAATGGAGAACCCATCGGGATCATCCAATTGCTAAATTCATTGATGATATAAGTCAAGGTGTTGCAACATGATTAAATCTCAACGATGCATGCTTGAATATAGCGTTTGTCTCTCAAATTAAACTTTCCAAAGTTGATGAAACCTTAGGTGATGACCAACGGATACTTGCAATGCAAGACGAATTAAATTAATTTGAAAGGAATCAAGTTTGGGAACTTGTTCCTAGTCCAAGTGGTAAACACATCATAGGTACCAAGTAAAAGGGATTGACTTTGAAGAAACTTTCGCTCCGGTTGCAAGCTTAGAAGCTATTTGTGTATTACTTGCTTATGCATGTTCATTAAATTTTCAGTTATTCCAAATGAACGTTAAGAGCTCATTCTTGAAGGGTTACATTAATGAAGAAGTCTATGTCAAACAACCTCCCAGTTTTGAAGACTTCAAGAATCCTTCACACGTCTTCAAGTTGAAGAAAGCCTTTTATGGCTTAAAGCAAGCACCAAGAGCATGGTATGATCGACTTAGAAACTTTCTATGTGAAAGAGGATTTGAAAAAGGTAAAGCTGACAAGACTTTGTTTACTAAGAAAATAAAAGGTAACACTTTATTGGTTCAAGTATATGTTTATGGCATCATATTCGACTCAACAAACATAGATCTTTGTGAAGAATTTTCATTGATGATGCAAGGAGAATTCGAGATGTCTATGATGGGTTAGATGAACTATTTTATTAGACTCCAAATTAAGAAACTAAAGAATGACATCTTCATCAACCAATCCAAGTAGTGCAAAGAGTTGTTGAAAAGATTTGACATGGACAATTTCAAAGCAATGGCTACTCCAATGGGATCTGGAACTTATATTAATCAAGATGAATCTGGTGTTTCTATTGATGTCTCATAATACCGAGGTATGATTGGTTCATTATTATATTAGATGACAGGCCGTCCTGACATAATGTTTAGTGTTTGTCTTTGTGCGCGGTTTCAAGCTAATCCAAAGGAGTCACATCTTGCCTCTGTGAAGAGAATCATGAAGTATCTCAAAGGAACAATGAACATCGGATTATGGAATCCTAAAGGTAGTATATGTGACTTGATTGGTTATTCTGACTCAAAGTATGTAGGCTGTAAAACAGATCGAAAAAGCACAAGCGACATATGTCATATTCTAGGAAAAACTCTTTTATCGTGGTCTTGCAAAAGGCAAGCATGCGTGTCTCTTAGTACGGATGAAGCTGAATACATTGCTGCTGGAGGTTGTTGTGCTCAAATACTTTGGTTAAAACAACAACTGAGTGACTACGGCGTGAACCTTGGATGTATTCTTCTAAAGTGTGACAATACAAGTACCATAAACATAACTAAAAATCCAGTCATGCACTCAAGGACAAAACATATCGACATTCGACATTATTTACTCCGTGATCACGTGCTTAAAGGTGATGCTGAAGTTACATTCTATGATACTCATAATCAACTCGCTGATATATTCACAAAGCCACTTGAAAAAGAATAGTTCTACAAGATTCGAAGGGAACTTGGCATGTTGGATGAGTTCAATGTATGATTCTTCAAAGTATTTACTCAATAATCGGTTAAACTTACTAAGCTTCTTCCATAGAACCCTCAAGAAAAGATAGAGGAAAGGGAAAGGTTGGAGAAGAAAGCTCATAGCAAAATTCTGATGTTGAAGCCAACATTGCTAAACCCACTCTCAAGACAAGGAGATGGATGTTCAACATCAGAAATCGCCCTATCATGCCGACAAAGTATGGTAATCTTGCATCCTTTCTTGCTCATAGCTTTTATTTTCCTACACTTCTTCATTTTCAAGATTTGGACTCTCTGATTGCGGAATCTGGACCCATATAGCTAGACCTAGTTAGAGAATTTTTGCTAATTTTTCCATTCCTCCTGGTTGTAATTTATCATCTAAAATTAAGAACAAAAACATTGTGCTGTCTTTAAAAGAATTCAGAAAATGTTTGGCTGTCACTTATGAAGGTCAACATATTCACCAAGGTTTTGTTCTGGAGTGGCAAGGATAGAGCAAGGTAAGCTACTATTTCAGCATTTCTAGACTAACTCAACAAGAAATTATGTGTAAGAAGAACCCAGCTTCGACCCATTTGATTATGTCTAGAAAAAATTTATCTATTAGTGATAAGGTGCTTCATTTTATCATTGCTTACATTTTGATGCCTAAACATTCTAATCAATCACAAATTAGAGATGTTGAAATGAAACTCATTTATGATATCAAGAACAAGATCAAAGTGAATTGGGCTTATGTTATTATGTTTCACATGCAACTCCAACAAGCTTTGAGTGGTGGTTTACTTTATGCTAGATTGATTACAAAAATTATGTAATATTGTGAAGTGGATTTGAAGAGGGAACCTAAGAAAAGGATGAATCCGAAAGAATGTGAGATAAACGTTGGGGCTGTTGGAAGAAACACCGGAATTATTCAAGATAAGGATGGAATTTTCAAGCACAAGGATGACCCTTCGTTTTCGCTTCTCCACCCGCACCTGAAATTTACCCTTAGATTCAATCATCATTTGAATAACATTCTAGATCAATCATTCATGCATAACTAACCAGTTATTAAGATATGTTTGTTTTTGCCCACCTGTGAATTAGGGTTTACCTTAAGGGGCTCAAGGGTATTGACCAGTCAATGTTTTGGATGGATCATCAGTCAAGCAAGTTCTCATACACTCAAGAGACCTCTCTTCATCAAATATCAAGTGCAAATGGCTTCATTACAAGTTCTTCAAGATTCAAGTTCATTTGGCCATGAATTAGGTTTTTTTTACCAAAGTCAACTGCATCTTTAACTTTTGATCAAGACATGATCTCAAGCCTTGGGACATGATTCAAGACATTCAAATACATCCTTAGAGTCCACACATGGTGTTCAAATAGCCCAAAAGATTGAATTCATTGAAGATTAAGAAGTGAAGATTCATCTGATACACAAGCCATTCACTACAAAGTCAAACCTTTGACTTTAGGGTTTTTGATCAAATATGAGCTTCCCAAGTCAAATTTCATTGGAAATATATTAGATTATTGAGTTTGATCAATAAAAATCAAGAGAAATGAGGTTACTTGCAAAATGGTCACTATGGAAGAAATTGAATTTTTCTAAGTTATGGATGCACAATGATTTTTGTCAAACTTGCCAAGGTCATAACTCCCAATCCAAACATCCATTTTCTTTGCTCCAAAGACTAATTTGAAGAGCTCATTCCATACTACAACTTTTTCCTTTGAGGAGGAATTCCCAAAAAATTCTTAGATTTCAAGTTATGAAGCCATGAAGTTGGTGTTTCATTCAAAAGTGAATTCCAACACTTAGAAATTTTTTGCCACAAATCTGCCTTGTAAATGCAACTAACTTGAGATCCATTTTTCATCATGATCCATTTTGATTCAAGGAAACTTAAAAAATGAAAGTTGTAGAGCATGTTTCAAGCTTTCCAAAGAGTCAAAGAACTCATTTTTCTCATGCATGAGCTATGAGTTTCGAAGAGACAAAGATGACCTTCCATATGTGCAATTTAGGTCATTTTCATGTCTAAACCTTGAAGCAAAACCCATGACATGCTGCAAATCTCTTGATTACAGGTCCTTTTGCTTGCAAATCTATCTCTAATTAGAATATTATACAAATTTTGAAGGCATTGCGCAAGGTTTTGAAGCATTATCCATGTGATCATTCCATTTATGGAAGGTTTTGCCATAAAGAACATACTTCCATTTGCAAAAAGAGACTTTAATCACAAAGTACACTCTCCTTGAGCTTTGTGATTGTTGTCTCGGCATAAACCTCTTGTAAAGTATCATAAATAACCCCTCAACCACCCTACAACTCGTGTACCTTGCCTTGGAACTTCCATCTTGAATGCTACTACATCATTCAAATCCAACCAAGCCAAAACTCAAAAACTCCACAACCTGGTCAGCTCTTAATCTCTCATTTTCCTATAAATAGAGAACATTCCTAATCTTTAAAACACACAACAAAAACACTCTCAAACCCTCTGAACTAGAACATCACTCACTTGTCATTTTTCACTTTCCATTGGAGTGAAACTTGAGTTTTCTCAAACCAGAGATATTCCATTCATTCCAATCATCCAAACCTCTTATATACATCATAAATAACTCATTCAAACCACTAAACCATTTTTGTACCACCTCTATCATCATCTACCATCTTCACCATCACATTTGCAAGAGGGTTCGTGGAGAAGAATACAAGGGTTTTCTGACCAAAATTCCAATCAAGCTTACTCTCTAAGGATCAAGGAGATAATTGGAAGCTTCATCTTGTTTCTGTAGCTATCAAGAAGGGGCATTGGACCTACTCCAATAGGTAGGATTCTTGAACCTTGAAAATTTTACTTCATGCATTATTCTTGATTGTTGTTGGAAGCAAAAATGTAGATTGATGTGTATTTAGTGTGTTCTTGTTGATGGTTGCCTTGTATCATGTGTTAATGTGAAGTTTGTGATGTGTGAAACCTAAGATTATGCCTTTGTTTACACCCTTCGTGTGTCCTAGCCTTTGAGTTTTAGATCACAAAAATCATACCAATGGATTCCTTGTGAAAAATAGCATGATATTGTTTTTTTGTAGTTTTGAAAATGGTTGAGGAATGAGTAAGATATTATTGTTAGAAAATCTGGACAAAGATGAAGGGAGCTGGGGTACGAGAGAGAGAAAGAAAAAGAAATCGTAGGTTGAAGACGATATCTGACGTGGCAAAATTCCATTTTAATATGTGACTTTATTATATAATATTTTTGTTTCCATTTCATAACCGGATGTAATAGCCACCCCAGTGGCAGAAGCAAGCATGTTTGGTGATGTTGTGACCTAAGGAGCTGGGGTTCGAATCTCCCTCGCCCCAGTTCCTTTTGTTTCTTTTTTATTTTTAAGTTTTTCAACTTGTTTTTGATATTTTATTGGACACGTGTGTATTTTGACTGCGCCAAGTATCTGGCCCAGTGGTTAAACCTTTTGATTACAGTATAGAGGGCGTGAGTTCAAGTCTTCATGAGACCATTTCCTATATTTTTAACACATTTTTTTCATTATTTTTCACAATTTCATTCAACCATAACTTCTAAACCATACACTATTTTGACCTGATCTTTTGCATGCCTCTTCCTTGCTATGTATATTTTATGAATGTATTTTAAATTTTCACAAAAGAATTATTTTTCATACACTTTTGTGTAGTTAATGTATGCACTTTTTTAGGGTTTATTCTGGTCCTTTAAGTGATGTTTTGACTTGTTCTTTGATGTTTCTTGGCCATGTTGATTCTTGTAAACCTAATATACCATGTGTGAACCTTGTACAATGTTAATAACATGTTGCTTTGGGTTTTCCCTAAATTTATGGTACTTAAATGCTTTCTTTTCCATGTATAAATGGTTTGTTCTTCCATGTTGGTTTTGACACTTGTCTTCTAAACTTTACCATGATATTTGTGGTTCTTTTGTGCCCTGTTGGTCTCTTAAGTGCATATATGCCTTTGTGTTTGACCATGTGTTCATAAATGTCCTAAGTTTTGATAACATGCCTTAACATGATTCTTAACTTTTATGTTTACCTTATGTAAATCTTTGTGATGTTTTAATCCTAGAATATGATCACTTTGAACCTTCACATGTACTATAGGTTGTTACCTATGTCATGAGCCATGTCCAAACTTGTTTGCATGATTAAAGTAATGTCTTGACTTGTTATTCATGATTGTTTTGGAATGGAATACATGTTTAAGTACTGTTATGACTTATCCATGTTTGATTTTTCTTTTGAATTGTATCCATGTTTAAGTATTGTTATGACTTATACATTTTTGAATGCTTAAATTGTATTTGTAACACCCTAAACCCCCGAGACAATTAATAATAGAAAGAAAATCAGAGTAAAATAGAACATACAACTTGTAGGATGCTACATTCAACAAACACATGCTCATGCAATACGATATGTAACACATAGATACCACATTTTCAACCATACTTAATTAATCTCTTCATATAGCAGCGAAATTCAACTAAAACATAACCTGTGTAATACCTCATAATCATCATCGAGTAATAAAGTAGTGACGAATAATAAAACAAATAACGACAAGCGTTCTGAAACCCCAGTGTTACACATCAGAGCAGACGCCGACACACGAAAATAAAAGAGAAGACTCCATCTTTACTAACTTCAACTCCGCACTAATCCTACTTATCTGCACGTTACCCACGTGGAGGTAACATTCAAACAGAAGGGGTGAGATTCTCAATCAACAAAAGAAATGCATAATATAAATATAAAAGCATTTAAACAATTACACGATTCATCCTATTATTACGACATCAACGAAATCACACTCTTCCACATAAACAGACAACAGCACAATTCATCATACAACACAACATAATGCAATGCAATGAGACCCATGACTCGACTCAATGCATGTGGTACCAATTTAATCTCTTTTTCATGATCATAATTCCCGTCTGAATTTCCATATCAGACGCTCACACCCCACATGGGCACATGACATCCGTGATCGCTCACACCCCACATGGGCACATGACATCCGTGATCGCTCACACCCCACATGGGCACACGATCACCTCCACAACAAAAACAATAACGACATGATTCTATTTCAAAGAATCCCAATAAAACGCTCACACCCCACATGGGCACACGACTTATCGCACAACTTATGCAATATAGCATGCATACAACGACAACTTACAAAGACAAATAAATGCATATGACTATCAATGCGTCAATACATTATACTACAATTACCCAACATGCAGCATATACCTGCCAACACATACAACAATAGCAATCCACAACCACAACACACATACACACAACCAAATTCGTCATTTCAATGTACAATATATGACACATACATGAAAACCTGATTACTGCATCGAATGGTTTGAATTCTGGTATCGAATTTAACTTTATCAAAAAGTATATGAAACCAGCTATCCAACGATTCGAACGGTGACTGAAACGGACATATGGATTAAAAGTTGTGAATTTTTGAAGTTAGATAACATTTTGTCTGTAACAGCAGTAAACAACACTGTCATGCTCACTGCGAGTTCGCTCAGCGAACTCTCGTTCGCTTGATGTTCGCCTAGCTAACTTGCCAGCGAACAACTTCTGTCATACATAAACCAGAGACTCACCTCTTCTCCTCTATGTTCGCTACACATTCGCCCAGCAAACTGGAGTTCGCCTAGCGAACCTGTGGCGAAATCGCCCCCCCCCCCACACATTCCAGAATTCCTCTCCCTCCGCTTTGTTCGCCTCCTTATTCGCTTAACAAATCTGGGGCGAACATTCGCCCAACAAACTTTTGTTCGCATTGCGAACTACGCGATTCTGCAATTCTGCAGTTGCGATTTCAGCATCATTCCACCCTAACCCTTCTTCGATTTTACTCCCAAACAGCCCCAAAATGCACATATAATCACAGATTATCATACATACAATGAGGAACACATAGGTCACAATTTAATTGATCGATTTATGCATTTTTGCTCTTATCAAAACCTCCGACATGTAAAATCCCCAATCCCAAATCAATACAAACAACACGTAAGGATGATCATAAAGGTTTATCTACCCGTATACAAACATTATACAACCCTTAAGAGATTAAAGAACCCCACCCTTACCTTAGAGTTCTTCGACAAAGACCTCGGCCTCAATGATAACTTTTCTCTTCTCTTCTGCCCTAGCTCTCCTCTTTCTCCCTTTTCTCAAAAGCACGTACTGAATTGCTTCTCCCTTCTGATTCCCTCTTTTCTATTTTCTTTTCTAATGTCCTTTTATGATTGATATTATTATTATTTTTATTATTTCAATATTATCATTATTATTATTATTTTAGTAATTAAATAACAATAACAGTATTCTTAAATAATTTAAAATAATAATACTAATCCAATTACCATTCTCACCACACCACCAAGTTCTACCTATTTGGTCACACACTCCCAACATTTATTCCCTTTAATTCTAAGGTCACTACCCCACACTAAGGACAACCCCAAACACAACTACATACACAAATGTACCACAGCATACAATTCCAATTACAAAAATAATAAAATAAACCGAGGTGTTACAACTCTGCCCCACTTAGAATATTTTCGTCTTCGAAAATTTACCTCATGCGAACAACTCCGGATACGACTCTCGCATCCCGCTCTCTAATTCCTAAGTCATATTTCCACTGGCAGCGCCTCCCCACACTACCTTCACAAGGGTGATCTCTTTGCCCCTTAATTACTTTACCTCGCGGTCTTCAATCCGTATTGGTAAGGCCTCAACTGTATGGTTATCCCTTACTTCCACATTGTCCATCAGAATCACATGCGACGGATCCGGAACATACTTCCGAAGCTGTGATACATGGAATACATCATGCAAATTCGACAAATTGGGTGGCAACGCCACTCTGTAGGCAACAGGTCCAACTCTTGCAGAAATCTGGTACGGAATAATAAACCGAGGAGTAAGCTTCCTCGACTTCAACACACGTCCAACACCGGTCACCGGAGTGACTCTCAAAAACACATGGTTTCCTTCCTGAAACTCAAGATCTTTCCGCCTCTTATCATGGTAGCTCTTCTGCCTACTCTGGAAAGCTTTCGTCTTTTCTCGAATCAGCTTCACATTTTTAGTAGCCTGCTGAACGATCTCACGTCCAAGTACTACACTCTCACCGGATTAATGCCAACACAAAGGCGTCCTACATCTCCGACCATAAAAAGCTTCAAAAGGTGCCATCCCAATACTGGAATGATAACTGTTGTTATAAGTGAACTCAATCAGCCGCAAATGGCTATCCCAAGCACCTCCTTGTTCAAACACACAAGCCCTCAACAAATCCTCCAAAGATTGTATAGTTCTCTTCGTCTGTCCATCTGTCTGCAGGTGATAAGCTGAGCTCAATCTCAGTTTCGATCCCAAAGCTTCTTGCAAGCTTTCCCAAAATCTGGAAGTGAATCTTGGATCTCTATCCGACACAATACTCAACGGAACTCCATGCAACTTCATAATCATCTGAATATAAATCTCTGCCAGCCTCTGCAAAAGAAAACTGATATTGATCGGAATGAAATGTGCCAATTTCGTCAGTCTATCCACCACTACCCAAATGGAGTAATGTCCTCTTGTCGTATTAGGCAATCCGGTCACAAAATCCATAGAAATGTTGTCCCACTTCCACTCTGGAATATCTAACGGTTGCATCAACCCAGCAGGTTTCTGATGTTCCACCTTCGACTTCTAACAAGTCAAACAGGTATACACAAACTTAGCCACGCCACGTTTCAATCTAGACCACCAAAATATATTCTTCAGGTCTTGATACATCTTTGTAGCTCCTGGATGGATACTCAAGCTACTCCTATGACTTTCTTCTAGGATCATTCTTTTCAACTCAGGATCATTAGGAATATAAATTCTATCACGGAACCTCAACACACCTTGTTCATCCACTTTAAATTCGTTACTTTTCGTCTACTAATCTCCGATCATCAAATCTACCAGTTTCACATCCAACTTCTGACCCTCTCTGATACTCTTAAGAAATTCATTGTTGATCTTCAGCATACCTAGCATCACACTATGCGGTGTCTGTTCACAAACCAAACTCATATCTCTGAACTATTCAATCAATTCCAACTTTTTAACCATCACAGCTGACATATGCAAGGACTTTCGACTTAGAGCATCTACCACTACATTAGCTTTACTAAGGTGATAGTTCAAGCCGAAATCATAATCCTTTAAGAATTCTAACCACCTTCTTTGTCTCATATTCAATTCCTTCTGATCAAACAGATACCTTAAGCTCTTATGATCACTATACACCTCAATTCTGGAACCATAAAGATAGTGCCTCCAAATTTTTGATACGAATACCACTGCAGCCAATTCCAAATCATGAGTTGGATAATTCCTCTCATGGACCCTTAACTGTCGTGAAGCATAAGCTACAACCTTTCCATTTTGCATTAACACACCTCCTAAACCCATCAAAGAAGCGTCACAATACACCACAAACGGTTCGCTTGGTTCGGGTATAATTAAAACTGGAGCCGTAGTCAATCTCATATTCAGCTCAATGAAACTCTTCTCGCAATGAACATCCTACACAAACTCTTTACCTTTGCAAGACAACTTAGTCAATGGAAGTTCCAACTTCAAAAAGCCTTCAATAAACCTTCGGTAATAACCAGCTAAGCCCAAAAAGCTTCTGATCTCAGTTACTGACTTCAGAGCCTCCCAATGTAGAACTGCATATACCTTGGATGGATACACATCAATACCATCACCTGAAATAACATGACCAAGAAAACTCACCTCCCTCAACCAGAATTCACACTTTGACAACTTAGCATAGAGCTTCTTTTCTTTCAACACTTGCAGCACAATCCATAAATGCTCAACATGCTCCTCTTCTGACTTAGAATAGATTAGGATGTCATCAATAAAAATAACCAGAAATTGATCCAAGTAAGCATGAAAGATTCGATTTATATACTCCAAAAATACACAAGGTGCATTAGTAACTCCGAACGACATCACCACATACTCATAATGTCCATATCGAGTTCTGAAAGCCATTTTCTGAATGTCTTCATCCTTTACTCGCATCTGATGATAAACCGTCCTCAAATCAATCTTGCTAAACACACAGGCACTGACTAACTGATCCATTAAGTCATCTATCCTTAGAAGCAGATACTTGTTCTTGATCGTCTTTTTATTCAGCTGTCTGTAATCGATACATAACCTCATACTGCCATCTTTTTTCTTTACCAACAACACTGGAGCTCCCCAAGGCGATACACTTGGTCTCACAAATTTCTTTTCTAACAACTCTTCCAGTTTCTTCTTCAGCTCTGTTAATTCTGATGCCGACATCCTGTATGGTGCCATAGAAATAGGTCTGGTTCCAGGGACAAGATCAATAGAAAAATCCACTTCTCTCTTTGGCGGTACATCAGCAATATCATCTGAAAACACATCTGGAAATTCACGCACCACCTACAATTCATTAATCACCGACTTACTCTCCGCGGACATGGATGCAAACAATGCAAGTACCTGAGCTTTTTCTTCTAAGAGCTTTCTCAACTCTCTAGCAGATAGAAAACCATCTTTTTTCCTTTCTTCCGGAGCAAGGAATCGCACCGACTTGTTAAAACAGTTAATATGAACGTGATTGAACTCCAACCAGTTCATACCCAAGATCACATCGAGACCCCCCAATGGTAAGCAAATGAGATCCACACCAAAGTCCTTATCAAAGATTGATAGTGGACAATTCAAACAGACTAAGGAAGTGGTCACCTATCCCTTTGCAGGAGTTTTGACAACCATCTCTCCCATCATAGGATAAGCGACAAGGCCTAACCTTCTCACACAATCAGCAGCAATAAAAGAATGAGTATCACCAGTATCAATAATAGCAATCAAAGGCGTATTATTAATATAACATGTACCTCGGATTAGTCCGTCATCACTGGAAGTCTGAGTCCCCGTCAAAGCGAACACCTTTCCTCTAGTCGAAGCTTGACTTGGTTTCTAGCAACGAGTACTAATATGGCCCTGTTCTCCACAGTTGTAATAAGTCACCACATTAACTTTGCAATCAACAATCAAATGTCCTGCCTGTCCACACTTGAAGCATTTCTTCACGTCACTCGTGTACTCATTGACACGATGACCTAGCTCACCACACCTGTAACACTTAAGAGGAGCAGGGGCACCTCCCCCAGTCGGCTTCTTACCATCAGCGTATTTCTGTTTACCTTTCTCAGCTGGAGCTGCATAAGGATTCCCACGGTTCATTGGTTATTTTCCCCTCCTCTCGGCCAGCCCTTTATAGTGAGCCGATTGAGCCTTGCTATCTTCTTCAAAGATCCTACAACAATCCACCAAATCTGAAAACCTTTAAATTCGCTGATAACCAATAGCCTGTTTGATCTCTGGCCTCAATCCATTCTCAAACTTGACACACTTTGAGAACTCAGCAGTTGCCACACTGTAGTGAGGGTAAAACATAGCCAGATCTGAGAATTTGGCAGCATACTCCGTAACCGTCATGTTACCCTGTTTTAGTTCAAGAAACTCGATATCTTTCTTTCCTTTGACATCTTCGGGAAATTATTTCCTTAAGAACTCTCTAGTGAACACAGCCCAAGTGATTCCCTCCTCTGTTGCTCCCAACAGTTGTCGAGTGCTAACCCACCAATCATCAGCTTCCCCAGCCAGCATGTGAGTACCTAACCGTACCTTCTGTGCTTCAGGACATTCCATAACCCGAAAGATTCTCTTGATCTCCTTGAGCCAAGTCTGCGCTCCATTCGGATCATATCTCCCTTTGAAGGTAGGTTGTCTATTCTTCCGAAACTCGTCATTTTCACTAGCATGTGGTGGGTTCTGTACCGCCTGAGCAACAGCCTAAAAAGCAGCAACAATAGCAACATCGTTCCTTCCAGCCATTATAAATCTGTTACACACCAATAACAGAACACAATGGTTAAGGAAACGACATCGAGAGTAATCAACTATCACACGACAACGACTCGACAACTTGGTCGGACCGACCAACCTGCTCTGATACCACTAAGTTACAGCCTAAACCCCCGAGACAATTAATAGTAGAAAAAAATCTGAGTAAAATAGAATATATAACTTGTAGGATGCTACATTCAACAAACACATGCTCATACAATACGATGTATAACACATAGATACAACATTTTCAACCATACTTAATTAATCTCTTCATATAGCAGCGGAATTCAACTAAAACATAACCTGTGTAATATCACATAATCATCATCAAGTAATAAAGTAGTGACACATCAGAGCAAACGCCGACACACAAAAATAAAAGAGAAGACTCCATCTTCACTAACTTCAACTCCGCACTAATCCTGCTTATCTGCATGTTACCCACATGGAGGTAACATTCAAACAGAAGGGGTGAGATTCTCAATCAACAAAAGAAATGCATAATATAAATATAAAAGCATTTAAACAAGTACACGATTCATCCTATTATTACCACATCAACGAAATCACACTCTTCCACATAAGAAGACAACAGTACAATTCATCATACAACACAATATAATGCAATGCAATGAGACCCACGACTCGACTCAATGCATGTGGTACCAATTCGATCCCTTTTTCATGATCATAATTTTCGTCGAAATTTCCATATCAGTAGCTCACACCTCACACGGGCACACGACATCCGTGATCGCTCACACCCCACATGGGCACACGATCACCTCCACAACAACAACAACGACATGATTCTATTTCAAAGAATCCCGATAAGACGCTCACGCCCCACATGGGCACACGACTTATCGCACAACTAATGCAACGTGGCATGCATACAACGACAACATACAAAGACAAATAAATGCATATGACTATCAATGCATCAATACATCATACTACAATTACCCAACACACAACATATACCTGCCAACACATACAACAATAGCAATCCACAACCACAACAGGCATACACACAACCAAATTCGTCATTTCAACGTACAACATACGACACAAACACGAAAACCTGATTACTACATCGAATGGTTTGAATTCTGGTATCGAATTTAATTTTATCAAAAAGTATATGAAACCATCTTTCCATTAATTCGAACGGTGACTGAAACGGACATACGGATTAAAAGTTGTGAATATTTGAAGTTTGATAATATTTTGTCCGTAACAGCAGCAAACAACACTGTCATGCTTGCTGCGAGTTCACTCAGCGAACTCTCGTTCGCTAGAAGTTCACCTAGCGAACTTGCCAGCGAACAACTTCTCTCATACAAAAATCAGAGACTCACCTCTTCTCATCCCCGTTCGCTACACATTCGCCCAGCGGACTAGAGTTCGCCAGGAGTTCGCCTAGAGAACCTGGGGCGAATTCCCCCCCCCCACACATTCTAGAATTCCTCTCCTTCCCCTTCATTCGCTGCCTTATTCGCTTAGCGAATCTGGGGCAAACATTCGCCCAACGAACTTTTGTTCGCATTGCGAACTACGCGATTCTGCAATTCTGCAGTTGCAATTTCAGCATCATTCCACCCCAACCCTTCCCCAATTTTACTCCCAAACAGCCCCAAAACACACATACAATCACAGATTATCATACATATAATTAGGAACACATAGGTCACAATTTAATCGATTGATTTATGCATTTTTCCTCTTATCAAAACCTCCGACATGTAAAATCCCCAATCCCAAATCAATTCAAACAACACGTAGGGATGATCCTAAAGGTTTATCTACCCTCATACAAACATTATACAACCCTTAAGAGATTAAAGAACCCCACCCTTACCTTAGAGTTCTTTGACAATGACCTCGGCCTCAACGATGACTTTTCTCTTCTCTTCTGTCCTAGCCCTCCTCTTTCTCCTTTTTCCCAAAAGCACGTACTGAATGGTTTATCCCTTCTGATTCCCTCTTTTCTATTTTCTTTTCTAATGTCCTTTTATTATTGGTATTATTATTATTATTATTATTATTATTATTATTATTATTATTATTATTTCAATATTATCATTATTATTATTTTACTAATTAAATAACAATAACAATATTCTTAAATAATTTAAAATAATAATACTAATCCAATAACCATTCTCACCACACCACCAAGTTCTACCTATTTGGTCACACACTCCCGACATTTATTCCCTTTAATTCTAAGGTCACTACCCCACACTAAGGACAACCCCAAACACAACTACACACACAAATGCAGCACAACATACAATTCCAATTACGAAAATAATAAAATAAATTAGGGTGTTACAATATTCATGATTAAGTGTTGTTACAACTTGTCCATGTTTAAATTGTATTCATGATTAAGTGGTGTTAGTAAACCCTAATACATGCTTACCTTAGTTGTGTACTTAAACTTTTCATCCATGATACCATGTTGATATTGCTATATCCATGATTGACTTGAATTCTTGTTTACATCCATGATGTTTTGGTATTGTTAGAACCATGCCACATGTATGGTTTGATTCTTGTTTATATGTGTTCACCTTGGTTGTTACCATGATTTGTTTATGACTTTGTCAAGTTTTAGATGTTGTCACATTTATCTTCATGCCTTGTTTGCTACCATGACTTGTTCATGACTTTGTTAAGTCTTAGATGTTGTTACATCTACCTTTGTGCTTTGGTTGTTATCATGTGCATTTCAACTTTGGCTTATTTTATGTTTGAATGTCACTCATAATTGATATCATGTTTGAATATCATTTTTGTTCATTTCATCCATATTGTTCATCTTTACTTTAACTTTGTCAAATTATCCCTAAGTGAAGTTAGCTTGTTAGCCTTCATCCTTATTTATTCTCTTTTGTTTCCAAATCCTAAGGAAATGTCTTTTGTTGACTTTAAGTCATAGGTAGGTTAACCTTACCTCATTTTCCCTCTTGACCTTGTTAGAGTCATTACCTTTTCAACTTAGCCTTAGGGTAGTGTTTGTAAACTCTATGTAAGTGTTATTGTTATAAACACTTGCCTTCCCCCTTGGAACCTTGATCACTATCAAGTGTTCTTCACCATATTTTAGGTGAACTACGATTACTCTGATTCCATCCTTGTTAGGATACGTAAGCATAAGACCGCAAAGTCTTTGCGAGAAAATTAATAAAACCTCTAGGTCTTTCCCCATAGAACATTCCCAAACATAGCAAACAAACAATAACATAACACAAATACAATAAGAGGTTCCTATAGAGTACTATAGATACTTAGGGTGCTAATAACTTCCCTTAGTATAACCAACCACCAAACCTTAGATCTCTTTGCATTGTTGTTACATTGCACAATATGGTTTTATTCGATCTTTTCCCTTTCCTTTGGATAAATTAAAGTTCGGTGGTGAACATTCAATATTTTGTGATTCAAGTTAATACAATAGCTTGATATCCGATTCTCACCACAACAACTATCTACAACAAGCTTTGCTCCTTGGAAACATACATGATATCCGGGTTTAGATATCTCCGTCTTGAGGTTGCATCACTAAATTTTTTTTATCAAAGCCAAAACCAAGACCAAAGTAGTGAGGAAGAATAGTATGACATGGATGAAAGTGACTAGGATCTATATGTTTGTGTCTTATGCTATTATGTCTTTGTTTATGTCTTTCTAGTATGTTTGGAAACACTATAATGTAATGTGTTTAAGTATCATGTGGTCATATGACTTTTTAGTTCCGTTTATCATTTTGGTATTGCTTAAGTTATTTTGGTTCTGTTTTGGTATCCTATGTAAGACAATATTGTTATGTTATGAATTGTTCTATTCTAGTTCTATTGGTTTTCATTATATTGGTTTAATTTTATTGTGCCATTTAGTATGTGCTACTTGCATGCTTGTCATGTTTTAAGTCTTTTCCAATAATTTTTGTTAATGACAAAGGGGGAAAAGATGTTATGTTGTTTTGTAGGTCCCTCTCACAATTTACAACAAGCATAAATTGTCAAAATTCCTCATTCATGGATTAAGAGGAAGCATTGATCAATGTGGAATTACATATGTTAGGGGGAGCAAATTGTATTCAACTTTCAAAGGGTTGTCATCATCAAAATGGGAAGATTTGAAAACAAGCTTTTCCAAATGATACTTTTGATGAAGACAAACTACAAGAATGTGTTCATGTAAAAAAGAATGGATCCAGACTCATGTCAAGGGCTAGTATAATAAAGTCCATTTTTCAAGTTTTAAAGATCAGGCTTTGGATGCTTTTAAGGAATGATCATGACAGTTGGTGTAACCAGTTACTATAATTCTTGTAAGGAATGATCAAGTTTTAAAGATCAAGTAGTGGTAACCTGTTACCACAATTCTTGTAACCGGTTACTTGACTCTAACATTAACATTTTTGGCCTATTTCAGTTGGTGTAACAGGTTACCATATTTCTTATAACTGGTTATATACGCGTAAATTTATTTATTTTTTACACCACTTCAGGTGTAACCAATTATGCTCTTTTTGGTAACCGGTTACCATTTAAGCTGTGGCAGTGGTTCACTCATTTTTTGATGCAAAAACAAATTTTTGAAATGTTTTTTGACCCATTGTATCATTTCATGTATTTGTACTCATTTATAAAAGTGTTAAGGCACTAGATAAACCATAATTTTTCAGATTTTGAAACTCACCTCTTTCATTTGGAATTCAAAAATTTATATTCTCTCATTTTAAAAATTAAGTGTTCTTGACATAACTTTTTGTTGAAATTTCTGCACATAAATTTCATTGCATTTTCAAATAGTTTCAACTACATAAAATCATTGAGAACTTTTACTACATATTGAGAATTGTTTACTTGAAAAAATACAGATTAGTGTTTATTTCCTTGTTGTCCAGGATTGTTTGAAGCAAGAAAGTGATTAAGGGAGGATTGTTCTCTTATTTCACTTTGTAAGATCATAAGGGGATTACCCTTATTTATTGGTTTAAGATCTTGTGTATAATGGCTATGATAGCTTGTACAAAGTCCAAACAAGATAGTAAAATCTCTTAGTGCGTAAGGGGACTAGAGTACTCTCGAATTGTGAGGGGAACCAGGATATATCACCGTGTCCTTTATTTTCCGCACTTTACCGTTTTCATCACATAACATCCAAGTGAAAAATAATCATATCTAAGTCTAAGACTAGAAAATTTTAAAGTACCTAATTCACCTCCTCTTAGGTGCATTCCATACTTATAAATGGATCTTCATGTAGGAAAAACTCCAACTGGTTGTAAATGGATCTACAAAGTTAAGTATTTGGCTAATGGTTCTATAAAAAAGATACAAGGCTATGTTGGTAGCTAAGAGGTGCGCCCAAATAAAAGGTGTTGCTTACTTTGATACATTTTTTCTTGTTGTTAAAATTACCACTGTTATAGTGCTTTTATCTATTGCAACCATCAAGAATTGACACCTTGAATGGGTTGTTCTCAACAATGCTTTCCTCCATGGGAATCTAAATGGAAGTGTACATGTCTCTTCCTCCTAACTTTACTATTTCTGATTCTAATAAGGTATGCAAACTTAATAATTCCTTATATGGGTTGAAATAGGATAGCATGCAATGGCATGCTAAACTCTCTCATGCCTTACTCTCCCTAGATTTCACACAATCACAAGCTGACCACTCTTTTTACACTAAGAAAACTACCAATGGTTTTATTACATTACTTGTGTATGTGGATGATATTGTTGTCACAGGTTACT
Source organism: Lathyrus tuberosus (assembly GCA_022829125.1). Classification (NCBI taxonomy): domain Eukaryota; kingdom Viridiplantae; phylum Streptophyta; class Magnoliopsida; order Fabales; family Fabaceae; genus Lathyrus; species Lathyrus tuberosus. The sequence continues at coordinate 1,682,573 of JALAZF010000463.1, read as the reverse complement.
CTATTATAGACATCAATGTTGTCAAAGAATTTCTACACAAAAAATTATACATCAAAGACTTGGGACAACTGCGATATTTCTTGGGCTTGGAAATTGCTAGATCGAAATCTGGTATTTTTCTCAATAAGAGGAAATATGTTCTCGAGCTACTGGATGACACAGGTTTTCTAGGGGATAAACCTCCATCCATTCCTATTAATCTAACAACAAAATTATCTTCCACTGAAGGAGTACCTCTGAGTGCCCATTCTTCTTACAGCGGGATCATAAGACGATATTTATGTCTCATAAATACCTGCCCAGATATCTCATTTTCTGTGCAGCATCTCAGTCAGTACATGGATAATCCTTTTATGTCTCATTATTAAGCTACCACATGTTTTTAAGGTACTTGAAAGCATTTCCTGTGCAAGGCATTCTTTTCTCCAGCTCTAGTTCCCTCAAGTTAATTGGATTTTCTGACTCGGACTTGGCTTGATGTCCTGATTCTCGTAAATCCATAACTGGTTATTGCGTACTGCTTCTTTCCTCACTAATTTCATGGCCCTCTAAGAAACAAATAGATTTTCAAGGTCATCCACTAAAGCCAAATATAGGGCCATGACATCTTTGACTTGTGAAATTTAATGGCTCTCATATGTTTTTTCCTCTTTCAACATTTCCTTTCCTACTCCTGCTTCTCTTTATTGTGACAAAAAGCCATAAATATATCTGGTTCACAACCCTACGTTTCATGAACACAAAAAACATATTGAACTAGACTGTCATGCAAGTTATTAACAAGTTGATGTTTTGACTAAACCTATGCATGCTCCTTTGTTTCATTGTCTATTGTCCAAGTTAAGATTATGTAACATACACATCCTAACTTGTGAGGAGATATTAACTTAACAAGTATAGTTTGTTTTTAGTTATAACTAGATGGTAACCCGCGCGTTGCGCGGAAGTTTTAACATTTTTTTAAAATTATTTTTGTATTTATTTGAACATTATAATTGAAATATTTTGCTGTTTTCGTAAAATATATAGATATTTCATTTAATTTTTTTTATCTATTTTGCGTATGTTTTATATTCTACAATGGTATTGTGGTAGTTTCAAGATTTTATCTAAATAAAAAAAGAAATTTCAAAATTATTTTGACATTATTCAATTATTTTATTATTGGACTAAAATATGTTAATTGTTTTGAATTTTATGACTATTTTTTTTATAGTTTAAAGTAAGTTTGGTATTTGAAGGTATTAGGAATATTTCATGCTATTGAGGAAGTGTATATTGTATTATTAAATTATACATTAGAATTTTATAATTTTAAAACTTAAAAAAAATATAATTAATTATAAAAATGGATCAAATAATAAGATGATTTTCTATTAAAAAGTTTAATCACATGAATTTTTTTTAATATTTAGAAACCAAAATATTTCTATTTTATGATTTTTTTTATTTTATTAGTTTGTAAATAAAGTTCAAATTAGTTACAAAAATTGATCAACTAATAAAATTATTGTAGTTATTAAATTTTGTAAAAAATTTATATATTTAATATCATTTTTAGGTGTAAGGCAAAAATGTTGAATTATATAAAGAGTGATAGTTGTGTTTAGTTGCGATTAACTCTTCTGAAATATATAATAATAAGATTTTTGTAACATATGATTTTTGGATTAAAAGTTTAAGTGTAATTGTATTTTATTAATTTGTAAATAAAAAATAAATTATTTATGAAAATTGATCAACTAATAATATTATTGTAATTATTAAATCTTGTAAGTATTTTAAATATTTAATATATTATATTATTTTGAGATGTAAGGTGAAAAGACTGCATTATATAAAAATGTTAATTGTGTTTAATTGTAATTAATTTTTGTTAGATATTTAATAATAAGAATTTTGTAACATATAACTTTTGGAATAGAAGTTGAAGTATAATTGTGTAGTTTTGTTGAAAGATTCAATTCTACAGGTGATACGTCGGCTTTTAATTGATGTGACAAATATAATCTACATGGCATATTATGTGTCGTAATATAATCCGATGCATTAGATTTAATATATTATAATAGAAGTTGGTTAAAAGGTTATATAGTTAGTTAGATTTATAATAAAAATACGTACATAAACTGTATATAAGTTTTTTTTTCACTTCTCACTTGTATTATTGAGAAATAGAAATTATTCATCAATGGAGAATGCTTATTCTTTCCAATTCTGTTACAATCTCAACATCAACAGAGGTGAAATGCATAACAAATCGTATTCCACGCTTTTGTATGTGTGATCACTAAGTTTCAACTAGTGGTATTTAGAGTATTAAATTTCGAAGTTTATAATTTCAAGATTCAAGTGTGCATTCATTTCTCTTGATAATTGAGTGTAGACTACAAGTTCTTCGGAGAATCTTGCGAATAGTTTCAATGAGAAATTTTCAATTCTAGATAGGAAGAATTAGGAATGATGAAGGAAGCAAATGAAGGTGATCACACAAATTTCTAATCATACGAAAAATTATGGCGAGGTTTTATTTGATCAAACAATTGTAAACAATGTGATGCACACTCGCTCAACCAAATTTAAGTACACAACATTGAAATTTGAAGAATCAAGGGACTTTTCAGTCATAAAGGTTTAAGAATTGCAATGTTTTTCTTAGTTGTGCATGAAGAAAGAGTGTTGGAGATGACCAAAGAATGGGTCACCAAGCAAGCTCTGTAGACTTAGATTTCCAAGCAATGTGGTTTTCAAAATTGAGAGTAAAAAAGGAAACATCAAGAAAGTATGGACACGATAATACAACTCAAAGAATGAGATTGATCAACTTGAATCTTCGTCAAAAAACATTGGGTTTGATCAATATATGTGTTGATTAAGTGACTTCAAACACAAGACAGTGGCAGGTTGTGATATTTAAAATTTGAAAACAATTTATAAAAACTCTTGATTTTGAAATTCCAAAACAATAAAAAAACATACAGAGAAATAATAGTGAAATAATAGAAAAGAGATAGAAACAAAATGGAAAGAAAATAAACAAAAAAAAAAAAAAAAAGAGATAAGGTATATGAAGGCCCTACTCAAGTACCCTAGAATTTTTCCTTGAGATTTTCACTAAACTCAACCTTGATATTTTACAAGACCAGACTAAACAACCTTCAACAACAACTTGATCTTTTATGTAACTCCCCAATTTTAGTTTAATTTTTTTATATTATTTATTGAGTGTTTTATTTGATTTATTGAATTATTTGAGAATTAAGTTTAATAGAATAAATATATAATTGTGCTATTTTAATTTAATTAGAAAATTATTGAATTAAAATAGAATTATTATTTAATTGAATTATTATTTTGTTAAATAATAGATAATTAATATTTTGGAAAAACAGAGTTAGTGATTGTGTTAAGAGAATTGAGGGGTGAAAGAAAAAAAAAAGAATATTTTTAGGTTAAATAAATAGATAACAATGAGGGACTTTTGTACATACGTGCAAAAGTTGGGAAAAGAGACAGAAAAAGAGAGAGGCAGATCTAGGAGAATTCGAAGAGCGAGAAAAAAATCCCAAAGTAAAGAAAAATATATTGATCTTCAAACCTTAAGGTAATAGGGAAGAAACTCTTTACTTATGGGTGGTTTAGGCAGACAGTTTGTGAGGGGTCCTCACCCTCCTACCTTCTACATCTTATTCTCTGTGTTTAGTTGCTCTTATATGTGACCCAAATGAGTTTGGACAAAACCCTTAGGTCGAACGATTGATGTGTTGCTCTATATCCTGATTTTTACAATATGAATATGTATAATTATTGTGATTTGTATAAGGTTAGGAATATTTATTTATCTTTGGATTGCTGCACTGGCTTGTTGATTGGATGATAATCCGTGTTGTGCCAAACTGAAATGAATTTGCTTAATAATAATTGAATAAAGTAATATACCTGCTTAGAATCTAATATGTGTATTTTTGGGGGTGGTTAGAACTCAAATAGGCGAAACAGGCGAGTTTCAAATCTATTCAATAGGGCGAAAAACCCAGAAAATCGCAGAAAGTCATAACCGGAGATTGATCGTCTTATTTCATGCATAGCTTGAGTTTCGTAAGTCGGTTTGAGCTGGTGTCAATTGCGTTATAAATCTAACACAATAATCTTTCTTTTGAAGTGGGGAAATTAGGTATAGGAGTTCTACATCAGTATCAGTTGTCTAATTTTTATACTAGAGGCGTAGTCAATTTCAGTCATGCGTTGGTCATGATGTTTCACGCGTAACTTGAGTTTCATAAGTCCATTTAGGGTGTCGTCAGTTACGTTAGAAAGAGAATTTAATAATCTTTTAAACTAGAAAGTTTCTTAATTTTATGATAAGTATGTATTTTTTGGTGCTATTTTAAATCCATGCATTCTATTTTAAAGTTTAAATCGTATGATTGATCGAGTTAAATTAAGAAGGTCGAGTTTTAAGTAGTTGGTGATTTTAGTGACTTTTCGTTACCTTTTGATAAGGTTAAGAGTCCTATTTATTTTGTTAGAGTTGTTATAGAGTCGTCAGAGTTTCTTTTGAATTATTTAGTGTTGGATATCAGAATATTGAAAACATTTGAGTTGAGTTTGGAGTCTATTGACATTTTAAGGTTGTATGTAGAGTAATATTTTTATGGATAATGCTAACTTGTGCCCTAGGGGCACAATTAAAAGTGAAATGAAAAAACTTTGTCTTGGAAATTATGCATTGATTTTAATAAAAGTATAGAATTATTTTTTATTTTTATTTTTTTTCAATATAAACTTTCTATAAATAAATTTCTTAACTTGTTCCTATAGGGCACAAGTTAACATTACCCTATTTTTATTTAAGACCGTTATGCTAATAGAGTCCTTTAGAGTTATTTGACCATGCAAGAGTTGTCACTTGAGTACTTTAGAGTACTTTGGAGTCATATTTTTATTTTTTTGAGTAACTTTGGAGTAATAATAATAATAATTTAATATTATTAATAATATTATTTTAGAATTGAGTTGGAGATATTTAACATTTAAAGTTATTTTATTGTTGTAGAAATTGTTATGGAGTTATTTATAGTTTTCCTTGAGAACTCTATTGAGTAAATGACAAGAATCGTTATCCTTTTGATGAGTTGTGAGCATACATAAATTAATTATTACTTTGTTAATGTGTTTTTGAGTGTGTTTTGAGTTGATTGAATAATCTGAGTTATAGAGTAATAATATATTTTTTCTCTGTTGTGAGTGTTCCTGATTATTAATATAATTATTGAGATTAAGTTTTGAGATGAGTAATTCAGAGAGGAATTACGGTGTTGCCATCTGTCGCGGTGAGAATCGTATATCAAGCTATTATATTAACTTGAATCACAAATCTTTAAATGTTCACTATCGGTCCTTGATTTATCTAAAGGAAAGGGTAAAGATCGAAAAACCTAAGTTAAGAGAATCTAGGTTCGGGGGTTGGTTACGCCTAGGGAAGGTATTAGCATCCTAAACGTCTGTAGTACTCTACAGGAACCTCTTGTTAGTATTTGTGTTATTCTATTGCTTTCTTGCTAAGGGTATGTGTTAAGGTAAAGACCTAGGGGTTAGTATCTAAGTATACTCGCCAAGACATCACATCTTGTGCCTACGTATCCTGACGGGAGTTGAATCAGAGTATCCGTAGTTCCCCTCAAAGAGGGTGAGGAACCCTTGATTGTGGTCAAGGTTTCAGGGGGAGGTAAGTATCCATGGCAAGATACTTACATGGAGTGCGGAAACTCCAAATTTAAGGTTAAGTTGGAAGGGAGTAAGTAAGTGTTCATGGCAGAACAAATGCATGGAGTGCGGCGACTCCGATCCTCAGGCCAGGATAAAAGGGGGGGGGACCTAAGGTTAGGCTAATCTGTGACATGGCAGTCAACAAAGGGACCTTTCCTTTGAAATTTGATTGAGAAAAGTATTTAGTCTTAAGAAAAATACCCGATAAAAGATCAAGGTTCGAAAATTGCGTGATGGCGATTGCAAAAGGCAACCGACTTACGAGAGAAGTAGCCACTTGACATTGGATCAAGGGTTTTGAGAAAAAGTTAGGTCGAATCCTAGTCCCTAAGGGTGCTCCTAGTAAATGAAACCGTAATCAAAGTAAGAGGGAAAGTATGAGGTTGATGGCGATGGTAAAAAGTAGTCGACTTATAAGTTGGGGTATGGCTTGATATATGAATCAAGAATGTTTTGGGTTTGGTTGATGGCGATCGTAGAAACAATCGACTTACAGGGTTTTAGAAAGGGCTTGATTATATCAAGAATTTGTTTTAAAAGAAATTCTAAAAATACAGAAATAAGATACATACACAATATTTACATTGTACATTCATAACAAATGAATCGTAAAAAATAAAGCAAAGAAGAGAAGTGCACGGATTATAATCATGACACAAGTATGCGACTGATATTTTAGGCAATATGCGAGATGATATGCATGATATGCTGTATCGATGATGCAAAATTAAAATAAAGTTAGTAAATTGAAAATTTTAAAATGCCTGGACAAAATTGGAGTATGACACCATCATATTGACGAGTTATGATTCATAGAAGAATATTTTTTAGTATATTTTCTGTTGTTTTGAGTTTTGTGAATTCTGTTGCCATGATCATGCATACATGTAAATTGGAGTTAGGTAAGACTTCAGTCCAGTGAGATCAGGTTCGGAGAGGAACCATGATGATCTCATGTTCAGAGAGGAACACGGTTCAGAGAGGAACCAGAGACATGGATAAATCAGTAACACACCTTTGATGTCCAAAAACCCAGTACGACATGCATATTGGTTGAGGAGTATAGTGCATGTTGTTTATGAACTTTATGTGAGAATGACATAACAAGTTTGTTATAATTATCCTGGTGTTTAATTTCACATTAACATTTGTAAAGTTATTTTCACCCCCTTTTTTGCTATTGTGTGGCTTGTTATGCGAATGTTGCAGATACAGGCAGCGAGTAGTAGTTGTGGTGTTGAGGAATGACGCATGTCACATTCTTCTTTATTTATTTTCCAAGTTTTGTTTAGTTCAGCGGTTCTGATATGTACCACTAGGACGGGATCGTTTGACTCTTTGTTTTGTTTTCTTGAGATTTATTGAACTAACTTCCCTTATGCTTGAGTTTAGACTACTTTAATTTGAGGTATTTAGTTAATCATGTTTTGAAAATTATCCGTTGCTTATTTTTGAAAAAGTTTGTATGAATCATGTTTGTGCGAAGAGCTGCGTGACACCCTTTGGTGAAAAATACTCTGATTTATTTTATAAGTTATGTGTTGTTAAATATAACAAGTGTGAGCAGTATGGGTAATAGTCCCACATTGGCTAGAAATGTGGAGACTTGAGCATTTATAAGTGAGAGACACACCACATACTCACCCAAAACCTTAAAGTGTTACATAATTGGTATCAGAGCAGGTCGGTTTATTTGGTCTAGGTTATGAACTTGTTTGTATCCTAGTGTACGACATGTGTGTGAAACATTGTCGACAATCTTTTTCCTTTAATTTCTATCAAGCAGGAGGCCGCACGTGGGATTAAAATAAGCGGGGGAGGATCCATTGAGAGTAGGGTAATGTGGGAGTTAGAGAGTCGTGTGATGGAGTCTTGTATATAGTTGTTTCCTTTAGATAATTTTCGATAGTGAAAATTCTTTTAAGTGAAGGAGAATTGTAACGGCTCGATTTTAGTTTAATTTTTTTATTTGAATTAAAAATTTTTATATTATTTATTGAGTGTTTTATGTGATTTATTGAATTATTTGAGAATTGAGTTTATTAGAATAAATAGATAATTGTGATATTTTAATTTAATTTGATAGTTATTGAGTTAAAACAAAATAATTATTTAATAGAATTATTATTTTGCTAAATAATAGATAATTAGATTTTTAGAAAAATAGAGTTAGGGAGGGTGTTAAGAGAATAAAGGGGTGAAAGAAGTAAAAGTAATTTTTTAGGTTAAATAAATAGATAACATGAAGGTCTTTTGTACATACATGCAAAATTTGGGAAAAGAGGTAGAAAAAGTGGGAGACGGATCTAGGAGAATTCGGAGAGCGAAGAAAAGTCAAGATAAGTTCATCGATCTTAAAACCTTTAGGTAAGGCGGAGAAACAATTTACTTATGAGTGGTTTAGGAAGTCGGATAGTGAGGGATCATCACCTTCCTACCTTCTTCATTTTATTCTCTATGTTTTGTTGCTCTTGTATGTGACCTAAATGGATTTGGGAAAAACCCTTAGGTCGATTGATTTATGTGTTATTCTCTATCCTTATTGTTATGATATGAGAATATATAATTGTTGTGGTTTGTATAAGGTTAGAAATAACTATTTATCATTGGATTTCCGCATTGCGTTGTTGATTATATGATAATCTGTGTTGTGCCCTTTTGGGCGAGTTTTCTTAATAATAATTGAATCAAGTTATATACCTGTTTGGAGTCTGATCTATGTATTTTGGGGGGACGTTAGAACTTAAATAGGTGAAACATGTGATTTTTGAATATGTTCAATATGGAGAAAACGCAGAAGATAACAGGTAGATAGAGAATGAGATTGATCATCTTATTTCATGCATAACTTAAGTTTCATAAGTTTGTTTCAGGAGATGTCAGTTGCATTAGAAAGCTAACACAATAATCTTTCTTTTGAAGTTTAGAAATTGGTTCTAGGAGCACTACAACAGTAGCAGATTAATGGTTTTTATACCAATGGCGTAGTCAATTCCAGTCATGCGTTGGTCATTATGTTTCACACATAACTTGAGTTTCATAAATTCGTTTAGGGTGTCCTCAATTGTGTTAGAAAGATAATTTAATGATCTAATCTGGAAAGTTTCATAGTTTTATCATAAGTCTGTAATTTTTGGTGCTATTTTAAAGTCAGACATTCTGTTTTAGAGTTTTAATCGTGTTATTGATTGAGTTGAATAAAGAAGTTTTAGTTTTGAGTAGTTGGTGATTCAGTTTATTTTCGTTAACTTTTATATGAGTTTAAGATTCCTATTTTATTCGGTTAGATTTGTTATAGATTCGTCAGAGTTGATTTTGAGTTTTTTAGAGTTAGAGATTAGAATATAAAATACCCTTGAGTTGAATAGGGAGCCTTTTGACATTTTAAGGTTGTATTTAGAGTAATAATTTTATTTAAGACCGTTAAGATAATAGAATCCTTTAGTGTTATTTGTTCATGCAAGAGTTATCAATTATGTACTTTATAGTACTTTGGAGTATTTTAGAGTCATATTATTATTTGTTTGAGTAACCCTGACATGTTTAGAGTTGTCAGAGTTCTTTTCGAGTTGTTTAGAGTTAAATCTGATAAGCTTTATTTAATAATAATAATAATAATTTAATATTATTAATTATAATATTTTAGAGTTAATTTGAAGATATTTATCATTTAAACTTACTTTAGAGTTGTAGAAATTGTATAGAGTTGTTTATAGTTCGCCTTGAGAACTCTATTGAGTAAAAGACAAGAATTATTACCCTTTTAATGAGTTGTGAGCATATATAAATTAATTATTACTCCATTGATGTGTTTTTTTAATGTTTTTTGAGTTAATTGAATAATTTGAGTTACTGAGTAATAATATATTTTTACTCTGTTATGATTGTTAGTGATTATTAATATAGTTATTGAGATTAAAAATTTAGATGATTAATTAAGAGAGGAATTACGATGTTGATCTCATATTGGCAAAAAATTATGATTTAGAGAATAATATTTTTTTAGTATGATTTTTGTGTATATTTTCTGTTGTTTTAAGTTTTGTGAATTATGTTGTCAAGTTCATGCATACATGTCTATTGAGGTTAGGTAAGACTTCGGTCAAGTGAGGTCAGGTTCAGAGAGGAACCATGACAGTCTCATATTCAGAGAGGAGCATTATTTAGAGAGGAACTAGATACATGGATAAATCACTAACACACCTCTGATGTTTAAAAACCCGGTGCCACATGCATATTGAAGGAGGAGTATAATGCATCATGCATTTGCATTATTATTATTGTTGTTGTTTGTGAACTTTATGTGAGAATAACATAAGATGTTTGTTATAACTTTCATATTGTTTAATTTCACCATTAACATTTGTAAAGTTATTTTCACTCACTCTTTATTGTTGTGTGGCTTGTTATGCTTATGTTGCAGATACAAGTAGCGAGTAGTAGTTGTTTAGTTCCTCGGTGTCGCTCTTATATGTAACACTATGACGAGATTTTTTAATTTTTTGTTTTGTTTTCGTGAGATTTGTGGGAATAATTTCCATTATACTTGAGTTTAAACTACTTTAATTTGAGCTATTCAGTTAATCATGTCTTGAGAATTATCCGTTTCTCATTTTTGAAATTTTTTTGTGAAGCATGTTTGTGTGAAAGAAATGTGTGACTCCCTTTTGGTGAAAATACTCTGATTTTATAAATTTCATGTCGAGTTTTGGGTGTTATATTTTTCATAGGATATACCCACAAACCTTCTAACAACAACCAAAGCTTTTATATAAACTTAGCTCGAGAACCTCCCCTAAGCTTTTTTCAGGTTTAACTTGCAACCTTTAAATATTTTATAGAGATAATACACAAGAGAACTAAGAACTTGACATAAATTAAGCATAACACCACTACTACACAATTTTCAGAAGGAACTTTCTGTGGATCTGTGTGTTTACATGTACTATCAAGGTGATCCAAAGTGTTGGAGTTTGTTGATTGAAAAGCTGGAATCAAGTTATCCAATGATATCTAGTGAAGTCATTATCGCTTTAAGATAGCTCAATTACTCGAAGATGATCAAGATGTTTTATCAAGCTATCCTTTTGAAGATGCCTATACGATCAAGTTATCTTTTCGAAATCAAAACCTAATATCCAACGATGTTCAAGTGAAAAGTTCTGTTTCAAGATTCGTAGGTGGTTTTGTCCTTGGTGAAAATGTTATACTTAAATCTCTACTTCATAAATGGAACCATTTCCTTCGAAGTCAGAATGTACGTGACATTTATACCATTGGAAGATTTTACTGAAGTTCAAGATCTACCTTGCGTCGGTCCTCGTTTCAATCCATATGAATCAGAGGAAGGTGACAACTACATTTATGAGAGTGATACTACCTCTTTTTTGTCAGATATGAATTATCATATCACTTCTACGTTCACTATAGCACTGTGTGCCCATGTATTCATATCATTCACTATGTGACAAACAATATTCTATTTCTAGAGAAGAGCAAGTTGAGCCGTTTAATCATATCTTACATTATCACATCATGGTTACTTGCTAATAAGGTTGAGACAAATTGGGCAAGTTCAGTCATCCAACACATGTTAGGGAGCAAAAATATAAGCACGTGTCTCCAATATGGTAATATGATAACGAAAATCTTGGAACATGTTGTGTTCAACCATGAAGGAGAATAAGTGATACAAGATGTAACAATAATAGAAAATGAGACATTAGGGAAAATGCATTTCAAAATTGCCAATGAGAGATATTTTAAAAGCCTCTAAAAGAAAGAAGAGTTCTATCGAACAACAGGCATCTCCTCAGCAAGAAGTCTTTATAACTCTGGATGATTTTGAATATGAGATCCCTTAAACACCCTTTGTCGAAGCTTTACTAAGATATCATTAAAAGATAGAAGACAAATGATAAGAACGTCAACTTCTTGGCTCATCACTTCACTAAAGACATAGAGTATCGACCTCTTAGGCAGTTCACCAATGATGATGAGGATACTAAGTAGTTATTTCACATATGTGTTTACTTTTTAACAGTTAAGTCTGTTTAAGTTTATGCATATTCCCACTTTCTATACTTTCAATTCTCTTTCAATTAACGAAGTAGTGTTTTCCCTTTTCTAGTAAATTATGTTTGATCTATGTGAATCATGTGCTTACTTTTTATAATTCGTTTATAACATCTCTTTCCCGTCTTTTTTTATTATGTCAATGGGGAAAAATTATACTCTTAATAGGAGTAAATTATACTCATTAATTATGTGTGTGTGTGTGTGTGGGGGGGGGGGGGGGGGGGGGGGGGAGAGGAGGTTAACGACTCCAAATTTTATATTTTTGTTATCTCTTTTACCACATCTCCGAGAGATGTGTTCTCATCATCAAAAAGAGGGAAATGTGGATTTATGTGCCTGCATACACTTTCAAGGTGATCAAAGTGGTGAGTTGGTTGACGTAACACTAACAATCTCAAGCAGAAGTAGCATATACCTGTTAGTTTTATACGTATAATCAAAGATGAGAACTAGATGAAACATAATCAAAATCTTTGAAGAATTAGGTTGTGTGCCAAATATAGTTGCCGCAACATTTAAGTCCTCGCTATTTTTGGCCTAACACATATATTTCTCGGGTTAAGGTAAGGCAAAAAAATATTGCTTTTCCGTCAATGGACTTTTATTAGTAGATCGGTATTTCTATCTTGCCTTATACACCTGTACAAAACTTGTTAGATTATCAACATTCCTATATTTCAATGTACCCATGATGAACTTCATCGCCATGTGGTGCTTTTCCATTTCGTTCACAAACTCCCATCTTCGGGTTTTATATGGCCTAGTATGTTAAGACTGCCTAAATCCTCGGATTTCGTTCTTATAATTTCCTTCCATATCACAATCAAAAATCAGTTTGTCCATCATGCCTCTATGACCATTGATTATATAAGAGTGAATGGTAGCCACTATAATATCGCCTTGTCTCCCAAAAAAATTTGCTCATGATAAAATTTGGGTCTAGGAGGGAAATAATTACTCATAGATTCCATAAATCGATTAAAATTTTCAAATATTCAGATAAAATCTGTAAATAAAACATATCAAATCAATGATAAAGAACTGTGCAAAATTTGCTAGAGAATCGTCCATCTCAAATGTATTCATTATGAGTAGGATAACAAGAAATACATTACCACGAAATTTTTTGAGAGAAGGAAAAAATTTCGGTATATCGAATTTTCAGTAAATACAATATAAAAATGCATTGGATTTTTAATACACGCTAAATTCCTGATTTTTTGTTTATTGGTGTTTTAAAAGTAAATTTCATAAAAGAAAAACATAAAAAATGGAAGAAATAAATTATGAGGTGTATTATTGGTATTACAAAACTATGTAGGGTGTCACATATAAATTAGATGCCAAACATAAAATTTTATTCTTGTCGATACAGTTACAGATTCCATGAAATTAGGTGAATCTTATATAAATTTCATTTAAAAAAACACGTTAAGAGAATGCTTGTGTCTCATTATTTCAATGATTTTACTCGCAATTCCAAATGGAATCTTAAAGCATTTATTTCCCGGAAACATAGCAGTAATGTTTTCGTAAGTGGAGTAACAACTTTAACACGTAATAAACGTTAAGCGTTGACGCTTCTAGTTGAAGCTAAAGAAGGGTCATTTTTATTTATTAGTATATATATGGTATATATACCCAAGAACCCCATACATCAGTATTCAACTATAACGTAGACCATAGTCTTACTCTCTCTGAGATCTTTACTAATATCAATAAACCAAATACTTTGTAACATAAAAATGTTCCAATCATCTTTGTTTCCTAGATTTCTCCTATGTAATATTAGAATTAAATGTTTCCTCTCAATTTTATGGAACTATGTTTTCCATTATATGAAATGTTGCATCATCACTCTTGCAAGTTATTATTACTCTATTCCTGAACTTGCAGTGAAGCAGGATTTGGACAACTGCATTCAAAGTAGCGTGAGACTGTGCAAAGAAGAAATCATTGATGTGATGGAAAAGCTGGGATTACGAGAGGAACTCGATGGGGTTGCTATAGAGGAATTTGGGGATGAGGAAGAAATTAGTAATATGTTTGAAAATGGGGTTAGTTTGGAAGAGGTGGAGGAAGCTTTCAATGTGTTTGATGAAAACAAAGATGGGTTCATAGAGGCTGTTGAGTTGCAAAGGGTGTTGTGTTGTTTGGGATTTCAGAGAGACTTTGTGGAATGTCAGAAAATGATTAATGTTGTTGATCAAAATGGAGATGAATTAATTGATCACCATGAGTTTGTGAAGTTGATGGAGCAGAGTTTCTCTTAATTCAATTAACGGTGTATTCGTTACATTGATTCAAGTAATAATAATTTGTATTTCTAAGACTATTTCTATGAAGTTTTTATTAGTCTCATTAGTGTTTCAAAGTCCAATTCATGTATTGTATAAATCATCATTGTGATTATAAATGGAGAGGTTATCAAATTAACTAGTATAATTTGTTGTTAGTTATAAAGTTGATTAGTTACACCTATATCAAATATAGGTACATAACCTGTATATAAGTCTTTTTCACTTCTCACTTGTATTATTGAGAAATAGAAATTATTCATTAATGGATAAAGCTTCTTCTTTTCAATTCTCTGTTACAATCTCAACATCAATATGATATCAAAGTTCAATGAGTTCTGGTGACCACTTTCTTCTGTTCATTTGTTTGAACATTTTTTATCTTCTTCGAGTTTTCTTTTCATTTTTTTTCCCGATTCAATCATGGATCATTAGAGCTATGCCGATTTCACCACATACTTTGCAAACTCTTACTATATGCATCTGAATGAGAGCCCTTCTTTGATTCTTAATGCTCCGCCTCTGGACAACAAGAACTATCACACGTGGTCGTGTTCGCTGCACATCGCCACAATTTCAAATAATTAAGATAAGTTCGTTGATGATTCGTTTCCCAAACCTCTTGCTCCTGATCCACTTTATGCTTAATGGATTTGTTGCAATACCATAGTGCTTTCTTGGATTCAAAGACCGATTTCGGATTCAATCGCAAAATTTGTATTATGGATTGACACTGCAACATGCATTTAGAAGAATCTTCGAATTAGGTTTTCGTAGAGTGGTATCTTTCACATCTCCAATATTCAAGAAGATCTCTATCATTTTCGCCAAACTACTCTTGATGTTTCTGAATATTTCATTCAATTGAAGGTTTTATTGGGATGAGTTATCAAATTATCGCCTAATTCCTTATTGCACATGTTCATTTGCATGTACTTGTGGTGTTGTAGATACTGCTAGAACCTAACATGGATAAGATTATGTAATTCGTTTCTTAAAAGGATTAAACGAATGATTTGCAAATTCCAAATTACAGATCATGATGGTGAACCCTCTTCCGGACATTGATAAACCCTTCTTTCTTGTCATTCAACAAGAACGTGAAATGGCGTTAACTATTGTAATGGATTCTACTCAGCCTGCACCCATTACACTCTAATGCTGAACATTAAATGTTTCGTCTCAATTTTATGGAGCTATGTTTGCCATTTTATTAAATGTTGCATCATCACTCTTGCAAGTTATTATTACTCTAATGCTGAACATGCAGTGAAGCAGGATTTGGACAACAGCATTCAAAGTGGTGTGAGATTGTGCAAAGAAGAAATCATTGATGTGATGGAAAAGCTAGGATTACGAGGGGAACTCGATGGGGTTGCTTTAGAGGAATTTGACGACGAGGAAGAAATTAGTAATATGTTTGAAAATGGGGTTAGTTTGGAAGAGGTGGAGGAAGCTTTCAATGTGTTTGATGAAAACAAAGATGGGTTCATAGAGGCTGTTGAGTTGCAAAGGGTGTTGTGTTGTTTGGGATTTCAGAGAGACTTTGTGGAATGTCAGAAAATGATTAATGCTGTTAATCAAAATGGAGATGAATTAATTGATCACTATGAGTTTATGAAGTTGATGGAACAGAGTTTCTCTTAATTCAATTAACGGTGTATTCGTTACATTGATTCAAGTAATAATAATTTGTATTTCTAAGACTATTTCTATGATGTTTTTATTAGTCTCATTAGTGTTTCAAAGTCCAATTCATGTATTGTATAAATCATCATTGTGATTATAAATGGAGAGGTTATCAAATTAACCAGTTTCTCGCCTAAAAGAGGAATCCGCCAAGGGGACCCTCTTTCCCCTTATTTGTTTATCCTGTGTGCTGATGTTTTTTCAGGTCTTATCAAGAGGGAGGCTGCTAACAGACGTCTCCATGGACTGAAGGTGGCTCGCAAGGCTCCAACAATTTCTCATTTGTTCTTCGCAGACGACAGTTTGCTGTTTGCCAGAGCTAACCAAGCAGAGGCCATGTCTATCCTGTCTATTTTGGATGAGTATCAAGAAGGTTCTGGTCAAATCGTGAATTTGGAAAAATCTGAAGTCTCCTTTAGCAAAAATGTGACCCATGAACAACAGATGACAATCAAGGAAAATATGGGAGTCAGAATTGTGAAGCACCATGAGAAATACTTAGGACTCCCAGTGGTTTTTGGAAGATCGAAGAAGGTCGTTTTTAAGTTGGTGGTGGAGAGGGTCTGGAAGAAAGTGAAGGGGTGGAAAGAAAATTCTTGTCTAGAGCTGGTAAGGAAACTCTTATAAAGGCTGTGGTTCAAGCCATTCCCACCTATGTGATGAGTTGCTACAAATTCCCCGAGTCAGTTTGCCACGAAATTGAGTCCATTGTTGCTAATTTCTGGTGGGGTTCGAAAGGGGGACGTAATAAACTCCATTGGATTAAGTGGGACAAGATGGCAATAGGAAAAGGTGATGGTGGACAGGGCTTCAAATGTTTTTCTGATTTTAACAAGAGCCTCCTTGGTAAACATTATTGGAGATTACTATCTAGGGAGGATTCCTTGTTTGCGAGAGTTTTTAAAGGAAGATATTTTCCAAGGAACTCAATTGAAGACAGCAAGCTTGGCTATGCTCCCAGCTATGCGTGGAGGAGCATTCTTAGTTCAAGGGAGATTATCCAACAGGGTGCGAGATGGAGGGTAGGCAATGGTAGAAAGATCAGATTTAGAGTTGACAGATGGATCCCTAGCAGCCCGGGTTTCAAATTGCTTGGTCCAACAAAGGATGTTAACGAGGACACGAAAGTTTGTGAGTTTATTGATGAAGACCTAAAAGTTTGGAAGGAACCTCTGTTGAGAGAGAGAGTGGACAGCGTGGATCTCAAGCAAATTACGAGTGTCCCACTGTCTTGGAGTGAAAATGATGACAAATTGATCTGACATTGGGAAAGGAACGGGGAATATTCGGTGAGATCAGGGTACAAAGTCTGCCAAGGTTTGAAGGCTGCCATGAAGCCTGGTTCTTCTGGTGTGGCGTTTCAGGCGCTTTGGAAGGCTATTTGGAAAGCTCGTCTCAATGTTCGAACTCGTAGCTTCATATGGAGATTGGCCAAAGACATCCTCCCTACAAAAGCAAACTTGTGGAAAAAAGGTGTAGTAGTGGATACCCTTTGCCCCTTTTGCAATTCATGTGTCGAAACCAGTCACCATCTTTTCCTGGAGTGCTTCTTTGCAAGACAAGTCCTTTTTGCCTCAATACTGTGCTATAAAATTCCGCAGGTGCCATCCATTCAAGACTGGCTGGAGGGTATTTTCTCGGATTGTGACGTTTTTTGTTACCAGGTGATTTGCTCGCTGTTGCAGAAGATATGGAAGGCTAGGTGTGCCTTGGTCTTTGAACAGAAAGAGTCCATTCCTCAACAGGTGGCCTTGGAGGCTCTTGCCTTTGTGGACGAGTTTAACAAATCAACAATCATGCAGGACACCAGGAGGGTTCCCATGCCTGACAGTGACCTTAACAAAACTGCTGGGGTCTGTTTTTTAATGCAGGTGGACGCGGGATTGATCGAGGGTGAGGCCACTTCCTTTGGCTGTGTTATTCGAAACCAGGATAATGATATTTTTCTGGCAGCAAGCAAGAAAGAAGCGATAATTGTTAACCCGATGATGGCGGAAGTGCTTGGTATTCGGTGGGCTCTTAGAGTGGCACTGAGCTTGAAGATAGAAAGGATCATAGTTCAATCTGACTCCCTCCTGGCTGTAGAATGTGTAAACAATTGTGACAAAAATGCGGAGATTGAGGCTATTGCGCAAGACTGCATAGCCCTCCTTAATTGTTTTCTTTTTAGTTCCTTGATGTTTATTTGTAGAAAAAACAATATGGATGCTCATAATCTCGTATGTTTGGGGAAGGCCTTTGGGTCCAACAACTGGATTGGTGGCTTCCCTCTTGTTTCTAGGGTGGATTATAATCCTTCCCTTCTCCTTCAGTAATGAAATTATGTTCCAGTCAAAAAAAAAATATAGGTACATAACCTGTATATAAGTCTTTTTCACTTCTCACTTGTATTATTGAGAAATAGAAATTATTCATTAATGGATAAAGCTTATTCTTTTCAATTCTCTGTTACAATCTCAACATCAACATGATATCAAAGTTCAATGAGTTCTGGTGACCACTTTCTTCTGTTTATTTGTTTGAACATTTTTTTATCTTCTTCGAGTTTTCTTTTCATTTATTTTCCCGATTCAATCATGGATCACTAGAGCTATGCCGATTTCACCACATACTTTGCAAACTCATACTATATGCATCTGAATGAGAGCCCTGCTTTGATTTTTAATGCTCCGCCTCTGAACAACAAGAACTATCACACGTGGTCGTGTTCGCTGCACATCGCCACAATTTCAAATAATTAAGATAAGTTCGTTGATGATTCGTTTCCCAAACCTCCTGCTTCTGATCCACTTTATGCTTAATGGAATTGTTGCAATACCATAGTGCTTTCTTGGATTCAAAGATCGATTTCAGTTTCAATCGCGAAATTTGTATTATGGATTGACACTGCAACAGGCATTTAGAAGAATCTTCGAATTAGGTTTTCGTAGAGTGACATCTTTCACATCTCCAATATTCAAGAAGATCTCTATCATTTTTGTCAAGGCACTCTTGATGTTTCTAAATATTACATTCAATTGAAGGTTTTATTGGGATGAGTTATCAAATTATTGCCTAATTCCTTATTGCACATGTTCATTTGCATGTACTTGTGGTGTTGTAGATACTGCTAGAACCTAACATGGATAAGATTATGTAATTCGTTTCTTAAAAGGATGAAACGAATGATTTGCAAACTTCAAATTACAGATCATGATGGTGAACCACTTTCGGACATTGATAAACCCTTTTTTCTTGTCATTCAACAAGAACGTGAAATGGCGTTAACTGTTGTAATGGATTCTACTCAGCCTGCACCCATTACACTTCATATCAACTCTCAAAACCCTCATAATGGAAAAGTAGTTAAGTCAACAAATTGAAAGGGTTTAATCCTCATTAAAGAGGCCATAACAGAGTTTGCACACATTGTGGAAGGACAAACCATATAGTGGACACATGCTTCCTAAAGCATTGTTTTCCACCAGGCTATAAACCAAAAGGAAAAGCTCAAAACTATGGTCAACCTCCTTCAACCCTTAAGCAAACATTGCCGCAAATGCTCCTGTTGTGTCTGAAGATTCCACTTCATCCTCTTTTGATTTCACTCGAGAAGAGTTTCAAAGATCCAGTGCTTTTCTTCAACAATCCAAACCTACATCAATGGCCAAATCCATCACCATTTCTCATTTTTCCATGAAGTCTCACGCTTCCACAGGCACTCGTAAGAACCTTAGTCTTTGGATTTTAGATACATGTGCAACTGACCATATCACCTTTAATCTTGACCTGTTTACTTCTTATCATAACATCATTACTGTGTCTGTGGCTTTACCCAATGGTACTCATATTACTTCTTATATTTCTATTTCCCATTCATTAACATTGTAGAATATATTATACATCCTAACCTTCCATGTCAATTTAATTTCAGTTACAAAATTGAACTATAGAAATTATTGTTTCCTAAATTTTTTTCTTACAACATATGCCATATTTTAAAGAACCATTTGAAGCAAACGTTTGGTATAGCTAGTGTAGCGAGCGATTTTGGACGCGGTTCTTAAGCGCTGGTTGCTCTCACTGCGGTTGAGTTTACTACAGTTCGATTCATTTTTTATCCTATTAAAGCTGACGAAGGAAGGGAAATAGATGTCTCCAATTAACCCTGATTGCATACTGAGTTTAAACAGCGGTCTGTTAGGTTACGGATGCGATCAATGTGGTGGGGCCTTTGTATCGGTTATTTATGTTTTCGCCAATACTGATTTCTCTCTGGGGTTTTGTTAGGATACTGCTTCAGATTATGATATGTAGGATTTAGGGTTTTTGTTTAGTGTGCTCGCTAAGATATTTTTCTTTCAATCTTATGCCTACGTATTCCCGTTTACCGAAACAGGGAAATTAGAGCGTTCGTAGTTCCTCCTATATTCTATAGGAGGAAATGGTATTTGGTGTCTTATTCAAAGCCCAAGACGTGAAGCGAAAGGTGGTTTATATCTTGTTCAAAGCCCAAGATGTGAAGCTAAAGGTGTTGACCTTAAAGAGAATTTGTCATCTCTAAAGGGGTCTGTTTGTCACAACTGTTGGGTGACCGACTGTAAAGGAGGATTACTTTAACCGGGATTTGTGAATCCGGCAATGCCATAATTTCCTTTATAGGGGATTTCCAACCTGAAGGGGAATACTTTAACTCAGTGTAGAGCAATGCTATCTTTCCGTAGGAATTTCTCATGCTAAAAGAGGGACAGTGGCATGGATGTAGATGATCCAGAGGCTTGCCGCTTACAGCAATTAGATGAAGGGAGTTATTGATGTTTGTGTACTATGAACGAGGCACAACTTTGCTGCTAAAAGGTTGATTGGATCAACCAATGGTTTTTTTATACAAAGCCTAAGAGGAGGCTAATATATGTCTCGTACAAAGCCCGAGAGAAAGGCTAAAAGGTTTTGACTTGACGATGGAGTCTTTTGGTATCTCGAATAAAGCCCGAGACGGAGGCTATTGTCTGTTTGGCTCAATAAGAACCTTTTTGTATCTCGTATAAAGCTCGAGATGGAGGCGAAATGGGTGATTGACTCAACGAGGGAGTCTCTTATGTGTCTCGTACAAAGCCCGAGAGAGAGGCTAAACGTTGTTTGACTCCGCTGGGGAGAATCATTGTACAAAGCCCAAGAGGAGGCTATGGTTACTGTTTCAGTTAAGTGACAGGTCCAGTATACTGATTTTGAAAGAGAAAATCAGTTCTTATATGAGCAACACTGTACTCAAGGATTTTATTCAAGGATCCGGGTTATTCCTGTTCTTTAAGGAAGTGGGAAATCCGAAGGGTATTGAGACAGTCCGAGTCTACGGGGTTCCTTCCTATTCTTGAAAGGTGCTTGAGAATGTCTTTGAGACTCAAGGAAATTAGACTGTCCAAGTCTAGAGTTTTATCTTTTGTACTATGCTTTGAGAAACAGTATTAGACTCTATGAAAGGACTGCTCTATGCAGATGACTAATATCTGTTCCTACACCTCTAGGAGGTCGTCGGGACAATTTGTACGAAGCCCAAGAGGAGGCTGGAAACTTTTAAAAAGCCGAGAGGTCCTTGTACGAAGCCCAAGAGGAGGCTATCATTCCCGGAGGAAGAGATCATTATACGAAGCCTAAGTGGAGGTTGTGAATACTTCTAAGAAGCCGTAGGGTCCTTGTACTAAGCCCAAGAGGAGGCGGGGTTGCTTTTAGGAAGCTCGTGGGTCCTTGTATGATGCCCAAGAGGAAGCCGATGCTTTTAAGAAGCCCGTGGGTCCTCAAACCCCGAGAAATTCAAGGCAAGCTATTCACAAGGAATAGATCAAGTCAGGAAAGTTTGAGAATTTGGAAGAAACTCAAAGATGCCATTCACGGAGAATACATTCATCTTTGGGAGTAGAATTTCTTGACAATTCCTAATGAGGACAGCCGAAGAGAAGACTGTATCTGGTAATCCTATTGGGGATCTAGTTGTCTATTTCTACGAATAAACAAAACGGCGTCACCTAGTTCTAGACGTAGTTGCCGGGGAAACTCTACATATCTATACTATTATTACACAGTTGATATGAGTTTATGAAAGAAGACTTATAGTGAAACAACCCCACAATACAGTTATATGTATATGAAAGCGGTAAATGAAAGCAATAACCACTTACTCGGTTGTAGAGCTTCCACGCTGTTTGGTTAGTTGTTCAACAAAGAAAGATTGAAAATAACAGTATATTCAAAATCAAAGGATAAAGTGCTTTGAAAAAGAAAGGTTTGGGGCTTACAGCTCAAGGAGAGGCCCAGGGTTTTATCAGTGAGCGCACTGTTTAAATTTGTACAGAGGGACTTATACAAGTGACTGTGGCCCAAAAGGATTTTCTGTACAAAGGGGGTTGGGTCTTACACTCTCTCAAGAGGCCCAAAAAGTTTAAAGAAAAAGAGTGGGGCTTATAACACGAGGGTAGGCCCAATTGTTTTTTTTTCGTTTGAAATGGCGATCGCGCCGAGATTTACTTTTAACGCGAAGGGACTTATACAATAAGTGAGGCCCAAAGTTTTGGTTAAAAGGGGGTTGGGTCTTACGCTCTATTAGAGGCCCAAAAAGTTTTGAATGGGTCTTATAGCTCAAGGAGAGGCCCAGTTGGTTAATTTTAAACTGGCGAGTTTGCCGAGGTTTTTGAAAATACAGTGAGTCTTATACAATAAGTGAGACCCAAAATGTTTTGTATTTTACAAAAAAAAAGGGTTGGGTCTTACACTCTAATAGAGGCCCAAGTGTAATTGTTTGATGAAGGTGAAAATCAAAGAAACCCTAATTTTAATCTTTAAATAATAAATATTTAAAGAAAATCAATGAAAAATACCAAATAGATTTGAATAAATCACTTGTGATTTTGGTTTAAGGTTTGAAAAATGAGGTATAAATCACAAGAGATATTAAAACTCATTTGGTCTTGATTTTTCAAGATGGATGTTCATTTTAAAATGTTTAAAAACAAATAAAAATGAATTTATTCACAAAAATACTAATTATATTAAATACATAATATAAATCTAATTTTTGTGTGGAATAAAATATTTCAACATTTTTATGATTTTTTGCAAAAAGAATCAGTCAAAAATAATTAAAATTGAGTGAGTTATTAATTTTTCAAATCATTAACAAAATAATATGAAAAATAGGAAAATGGTAAAAAGTGATAAAAAAAAAGGTCTAGGGCGAGGGGGATTCGAACCCCAGACCTTTCGCTTGCCAATACATACAAACCAGCTGATCAACCACTAGGGCGCAATGCCAATTCATTAATAACATGGCAAGTGAAAAATATATATCAAACTAGTTGTATTTTCTGAAAATGGCGCCATGGCCATCTTCTTCCTCTAGCTCGTGCATGAAGCCCTCCATCTCTCTCGTTTCTCAACCATTTGACATGATTCAAACACCAAACTCATGCGTTTTTTCACAAGGAAGAAGATGGCAATACCCAATTTCATTCATTTTCAGTGTATAGCAAATTATATCATTGTGGCCGTATGAACCCTAATTTTGCAAAAGCAATTAAGTAGGCATGGTTATGAGTGCTATGATCAAATTTTTGAGGGAAAACAATCAACATATGATGGCAAGCAATTGGCAAAAATATCATGCGAGGAAATATGCATGGATCATGGAGTTGGAGTTTTGAGGCTTACCTTGATGCAAGCTGAAATGGAACTCTGCACAAACCTTGTTCCAGTTGTGAATTAATGATCCCTACAGCTTCAATGGATGTTATGGAGTGTGTTGCAAGCTTTGGAACACTTTGAAACTCTTTGGATCAAGCTGGAGACCTCCACCTGCATAATTGAGGCATAATGGCTTGGTTGAAGGGTGATTTTGAGCCTGAGGTGTTACAGTCAGTGTTTAAGTGTTTGGACACCTCAAATACATCATATGTGATGTGTTTGAGCAATTGGAATTGATTGCTTAAGGCTGCTGTAATACCCCAAATTTTGACCACTAAGATTTCCCATCATTGTGAAAATCATCATCACAATATGGATGAACCATCATGCTTCATCAGTCTCCCCAAAGATGGGTGAGCATCCACTACAAGCAAAATTAGGGTTTCAAGCCCTCTCTGAGTGCTTAGACAAAGGATCAATCAAGAAATGACATGATCTTCAACTTGTCTAATCTCTTAAACATCCATAATGGATCAAAAAGGACTCCCACTTCAAGGATTAAGCACAAGGCTGCTCCCTTCTAGGTGGATCAAGTCTCAAGATCGACAGTGTCACCAAATTAGGGTTTTGGTCGACCAGGGCCTCCAGATGGAAATTTTCATCTGGGCACAAGGCAATGATCCAAAACATGACCTAATATACTTCATGGAACCTCATGAACCCATGCATCAAGTCAATTTTGCCTCAGGGGATGCATTCATAAAAAATCAGGAATTAGGGTTTCTTGACCTAATTCACCCCTAAGTTTACTTTTGGGACAAACCATGAGCCAAGACCTCAAGACATGATTTGAGGGCCTCTAATACACCATATTGATCCATTTGGAACAATGGATTGATCCAAGAAGTTTGAGCAACAAGTCTCAATTTCATCTGCACCACAATTAGGGTTTTAAGGGAAAAGTCAACTGTAACTTTGACTTTTGACTAAGGCATGCTCCCAAACCCTAATACATGATTGAATATACCCTATGACACCCATGGAACATGTCCATCAAGTTTGATTTAGGTCAAGGACATGATTTCCTGAAGAATTGCACAGTTTGGAATTCATTTGATAAAAAGTCCACTGTGCACAAAAGTCAACTTTGACTTTTTGAGATTTTTCACCAAAATGGATTTTTAACCCTAAAATGATGTTAATGTATGATTTGAATCATCATTCATCAAGAAAAATCAAGAAAAGTGAGATAACTTGTAAAAGGGGTAACCATAAAACTTAGAAAATTTTCTAAGTTAAAAAATAAAGTAGCAAAGGTACCAACTTTGGAGGACCATAACTCCTAAACCACAAGGCCATTTTTTCTCATCCAAAGATGGATTTGTAGCCCTCATTATCACCTACAAAAACTTCAACTACAAGTCATTCCAATTCATTAAGGATTTTGAGTTATGGAGTGATCAAAGTGGTTGAAAAGTGAAAAAGTCACTTTTTCCAACACTTAGTGAAATTTTCACTAAGTCAGAATTCTGCTTCACTTTTTGCCAAATGTAGGGGGATTTTTCACTTGGAATCAAAAGAGATCAAAACCAAACTTGTTCAAACAGTTGTTGTATCATGTTAGGGCTTTCCAAAATGGCCAAGAACATTGCCAAATTCAACTTACATCATGAGATACAACATTGGCAAGTTGCCTTGCTGAAATCTGTCAAGGCAAGGCAGAATTTGCATTTTGGCTCGATTTGCCAAAATCAGCCAATTGCAATTGCTCCAATCCACTTGGACACCTCAGAGGATTGAATTCAAAGGGAACAATCACTGAGCCAAGCCTCCAAGGTCCAAGGAACAAGAAATAGCATGTTGAACCTAGAGTTGCCAAAGTAGGGACAAGACTTCAAATTTGGAATGAGGCATTCAATGGAACCATCAAGGTGGCATGGACTGAGCCATTCTCATCTGAAATCAGTCAAGACTTATCCAAGACCAAGGGGACCAAAGCTCTGTGCCCTAACCTCTAGTCAATGGCTAGAGGAGACTTTCATTTCCATTGGCCAACATTGAGGAAACCTACTTACCAGCTGCCATGCACTATTCCTTGCAAAACAAACTTGCTCTACTATAAATAGAGCTCAATTGTGGTCAGTTTAAGTACACCAAAGCCATCTAACAGATGCTTTCCTCAAAATCTCTTTCTCTTGGCAAAAATGCCTTTCTTAGCAAGGTAGCTATCGGGTTTTGAGTTTGAGAGCAATTCTGCACAAACCAATCACTCACACACCTCACATACATCACATATGAGCTGATCAAACACTCACATAACATCTGGAACATCAAAATCTCAAAATCACTTGCCATCCACACAAGTTTGAAGTGAAGTTGCAGCTGAGATGCCATAAACTGATCCAGTCCATTTCAATTCAATCCAAGTGTTCAAACACACTCCATATGGTGTAGGGAAGCTGTTCAGATCATCACAACTCATCTGTAACATCTCCAACCCAGAATTTGATTCGCTCTTGCTGTCACGACTTGGAGGTAAGCCTAAACTTGGTCATCTCTCAATCTATGCATATTTCCTCGCACAATAATTTGGCCATATGTTCATAATCATGCATGGAATGTTTTCCCTCAATTAATTGCATTGTTTGAATCGTGTATCAAAAATCCTAGCCTTCATGCAGAAATTAGGGTTCTTGAGGTCTCTTCGTGGTTTCTTGTTGTATGTTTAATTTAAATGAAATTAAAGTGCATAGACATGATCGTGAGGTTGAGGCGAGCATAATGATATGTGGATTGCATGATATGGTTACGTATTCATGGAGATTGAATAGAAAATGCAAATCTGGGCAAACTGAAAAACGCGCGTGTTCTTGGTGTTGTTCTTGGCGCCATTTTCATATATTTGAATATTTGAATTTTGTGATTTTGTTTAATTGATTCAAAAATTAATTTCTCTCTGAGTTTTAATGATTTTGAGTTGATTCTTTTTTTAATAATTCACAAAAATGTTAAAATATTTTATTTTCACAAAAAATCCCAAAAATATTATTTATTTCATATAATTGATATTTTTGTAAAGAATTAATATTTTAATTGTTTTTGACATTTTAAATATTTTTTCTACATTGATTTTGCAACTTTTAATACTTTCTAATTATTTTGTAGGCCAATACTTAATTTTTGAAGCATTAATCCAAGATCACAATTTGTTTTCCATGTGTTAAACAATTTTTTGATCATTTTAATTGAATTTTTATTCAATTAATTACATTTTTGAAAACAAATTAGGGTTTTGGATTAATTCAACCCTCATAAATCATTTTCAAAACATTTTGGGCCTCTATTAGAGTGTAAGACCCAACCCCTTTTTTTTTTACCAAATCATCTTTGGGCCTCACTTATTGTATAAGTCCCGATACCGTCAAAAAACAAACGGCGCGATCGTCGCCTTTTTTAAAAATCATCTGGGCCTACCCTCAAGTAGTAAGACCCATTTATTTTTCTTTAAACCTTTTTGGGCCTCTTGAGAGAGTGTAAGACCCATCCCCCCTTGTACAAAAAACTTTTTGGGCCTCACTCATTGTATAAGTCCCTCTGTACAAGTAAACGGCGCGATCGTCGCCCGTTTAAAATTAAAAACCATCTGGGCCTACCCTCGTGTTATAAGCCCCTCTCTTTTCTTTAAACCTTTTTGGGCCTCTTGAGAGAGTGTAAGACCTATCCCTTTGTACAGAAAACCTTTTTGGGCCCCAGTCACTTGTATAAGTCCCGCTGTACAAAGTCAAACAGTGCGCTCACTGATAAAACCCTGGGCCTCTCCTTGAGCTGTAAGCCCCAAATCTTTCTTTTTCAAAGCACTTTCTCCTTTGATTTTGAATATACTGTTGTTTTTATCTTTCTTTGTTGAACAACTAACCAAACAGCATGGAAGCACTACAACCGAGTAAGTGGTTATCGCTTTCATTTACTGCTTTCATATTATAAACTGTATTGTGGGGCTGCTCACTGTAAGTCTCCTTTCATAAACTCATATCTACTGTGTAATAATAGTATAGATATTTCGAGTTTCCCCGGCTACTACGTCTAGAACTAGGTGACGCCGTTTCGATTACTTGTAGAAATAGACACCTAGATCCCCAATAGGAGCACCAGATACAGTCTTCTCTTCGGCTGTCCTCCTTAGGAATCGTCAAGAAATTCTATTCCTCAGAGATGAATTATTCTCGGTGAAACTTCTCTTGAATTTCTTCAAACCTCCGAACTGTTCAAACTCTCTTGAAAAGATAAAAGTTGCTGGATAGTAAACCTCGCACGTTTACCAGTGGTTTTATCTTTAAAAGAGTTTTTCTTGAACTTTTCTTTGGTTTGGGACCCACGGGCTTCTTAAAAGCATCGGCCTCCTCTTGGGCATCGTACAAGGACCCACAGGCTTCCTATAAGCAACCCGGCCTCCTCTTGGGCATTATTCAAGGACCCTACGGCTTCTTAGAAGTATTCAGAGCCTCCTCTTAGGCTTCGTATAATGATCTCTTCCTCCGGGAATGATAGCCTCCTCTTGGGCTTCGTACAAGGACCCGTCGGCTTCTTAAAAGTTTCCAGCCTCCTCTTAGGCTTCGTATAAATTGTCCCGACGACCTCCTAGAGGTATAGGAGCAGAACCTAGTTATCCTCATAGAACAGTCCTTTCATAGAGTCTACTACTGTTTCTCGAAGCATAGTACAAAAGATAAAACTCTAGACTTGGACAGTCCAACTTCCTTGAGTCTCAAAGACATTCTCAAGCACCCTTCGTTAAATAGGAAGGAAACCCGCAGACTCGGATAGTCTCAATACCCTTTGGATTTCCCGTTTCCTCAAAGAAAAGGAAATATCCCTGATCCTCAAATTAAATCCCTGTGTACAGTGTTACTCATATAAGAACTGATTTTCTCTTTTAAATCAGTATATTGGATCTGTCACTCAACTGAAATAGTTACAATAGCCTCCATCTCGGGCCTCGTACGAGATATAAATCCCTTAAGCAAGAGTCGAACTCTTTGCTAGCCTCCTCTTAGGCTTTGTATAACGATATGCCCCACTGGGTCAAAACCTTTAGCCTCTCTCTCGGGCTTTGTACGAGACACAAAATAGCCTCCATCTCAGGCTTTATATGAGATATGAAAAGATTTCCTCGTTGGGTCAAAACCTTTAGCCTCTCTCTCGGGCTTTGTACGAGACACAAAATAGCCTCCATCTCGGGCTTTATACGAGATACCAAAAGATTCCCTCGTTGGGTCAAAACCTTTAGCCTCTCTCTCGGGCTTTGTACGAGACACATATTAGCCTCCTCTTAGGCTTTGTATAAGAAAACCACTGGTTGATCCAATCAACCTTTTAGCATCAAAGTTGTGCCTCGTTCACAGTACACAAACATCAACAACTCCTTTCCCTTCATCTAATCGCTGTAAGCGGCAAGCCTCTGGATCATCTACATCCATGCCACTGTCCCTCTTTTAGCATGAGAAATTCCTAAGGAAAGATGGCATTGCTCTACACTGAGTTAAAGTCTTCTCCTTCAGGTTAAAACCCTTTCTTCGGAAATTATGGCATTGCTCGGATCCGCGTATCCCAGTTAAAGTAATTCTCCTTCTCCCCTCTTTAGAGATGACAAATTCTCTCTAAAGTCGAGGTCTTTTAGCTTCACGTCTTGGGCTTTGAACAAGACACAAATAGACCTTTCAGCTTCACATCTTGGGCTTTTAACAAGATACAAATCACCTTTCGCTTCACGTCTTGGGCTTTGAACAAGACACCAAAAACCAATTTCCTCCCATAGAATAGGAGGAACTACGAACACTCTGATTTCCCTGTTTCGGTAAACGGGAATACGTAGGCATAAGATCGAAAGAAAAGATCTTAGCGAGCGCAATCAACAAAAAACCCAAATCCCATATCTCCATCAATTAAAAGCAGTATTTCAAAAGCATCAGTCCTAACATCCTAATCCTTGTTCCCCACCAGAAACCTTTTGCCCAAGCCCTAGAAAGAAAGAACCTGTATTGGCGAAATACGAATAACCAGTACAAAGGCCCCCCCACATTGATAGCATCCGTAACCTAACAGACCGCTGTTTAAACTCAGTATGCAAGCAGGGTTAATTGGAGACATCTATTTCCCTTCCTTATTCAGCTCACAATAGGATAAAAAAAGAATCGACCTGTAGTTTAAAGCTCAACCGCAGAGAGCGACCAGCGCTTAAGAACCGCGTCCAAAATCGCTCGCTACAGAAAAATGGCGCCCACCGTGGGGCCGATTCTTTCTTTCTTTCTGTTTTCCTTGTAAAATAACGACTCTGTTGGGGATTCCTTGCCAGAGTCATTTTCTGTCTTAGGGCATCATCCCCGTTTTCTACGGAAAATGGGAACTCTACCGAAGAGAAAGATTGACCTATGCTGGTCCATCTCTTAGGCAGGGAACCACAGATTGGGGCTTCCGCCGGGGAACCCATTTCTGTCAGGAACTTAAGATTCATAGCTTTATAAGTCTAGGATGATTAGGACAAATATATATACTGCTTTTCCTAATTGCTATACGTGTTTATTTTTCTGCTAATGGGAATGCGTGTGATGCCGCATGTGGTGAGATTGAGTATACACTTAAGAAAAGCCAACCTTTTTCGTAGTGCGGAAGCTATCGGAAATAGCTGTTACGCGATACTACCCTCATTTGAGGCTGGTAATCTATTCTCGGTGAATAGCACTTACTCTAAGATTGCACACAACTCGCTGGCGATCCGCTTGTTGTTTTGCTTTCCTGGGAGGAGCTGATGATAATGAGTACAGGTACAAAAATCACCCTAGTATAAACCTTTGGGGATGGGTAAAGCCTTGACTTCATGACAACGACCCTCTGACCCCATGTTTTTTCTATGTTTTTGTGTACTGCATTCATGCATTCATTTAATAAAACATTAAAACATTCAAAAAACCTCCTCTTCTAGTCTCTCTATTTTTCAAATTAAACTAAGACTGTGATTGCAAATATCAGAGAAAAAGATTGCGCTAATGGATTTCGGTAGAAGGAGAACTCACCAGTATACCTTCAAGGTTCCAAAACTAGGGGATTTAAGAAAGTTAGCGAGGATGATCGTTAACCCAGAGGCCTTCAGAGCCAAGCACGGTGGTCTGCTACCACTGTTAAGAGTCCATGTGATTAAGGGGATCATGGATGCACTCATTCAGTTCTACGATCTAGTTTATCACTGTTTCACATTCCCGGATTACCAGCTGGCACCAACGCTGGAGGAGTATTCTCATCTGACTGATTTACATATCACTGATCGAGCTCCATTTTCTGGACTGGAAGAAATTCCAAAGAATCAGACTATTGCAAGAGCAATTCATTTGGACGAGTCTGAGGTCAGGACTCACCTGACCACTAAGGGTGGCATCCAAGGTTTGCCAGCCCAGTTCTTGACAAAAAAGGCTCTGTACTTTGCTAGTATAGGGAACGGGACTGCTTTTGAAAGCATCTTTGTCTTGCTCACCTACGGGTTATTTTTGTTTCCCAACATCAATAACTTCGTCGATATCAACGCTATTAAGGTTTTTCTCATTGGGAACCCTGTGCCGACTTTGCTCGCAGATGCGTATCTTTCTGTACACTTAGGAAATTTGTACAGCAGAGGGGAGATCACATGCTGTGTACCTTTGCTTTACAAGTGGTTTATCTCTCACTTGCCCAAGTCTGCCGCTTTTTGGGATTGCAAGAGTGTCTTACGTTGGTCACAGAAGATCATGTCTCTCACCAACTCTGATATAGATTGGTGTAATAGGATTTATGAGGGAATCAGAATCATTGACCGTTGTGGAAACTTCCCCAGCGTACCCCTCATAGGAACTAAAGGAGGAATCAACTATCATCCGATATTAGTTCTTCGTCAATTTGGATACCCGATGAGACACATCCCACTGGGTATTCATCTGGAAGGTATTTTCTTCAAAGAAGGAGAAAACGACAGAGCACTAAAGATGGAAATAGTGCATGCTTGGAAACAGGTTCATAAGAAAGGATGAGAGTCTCTGGGAAAACCGGACTGTGTCTCGGTGGAGCCTTATCTCCATTGGGTACAAACTAGAGCTCTCAAGCTAAAGATGCCTTATCCTCGTTACAGAATTCTTCTGCCGAGGGAAATTGTCATGTACTTCATGACGGAAACTGAAAGGCTTCAGGTTACTCTTAACAAAGTTCAAAAGGAAAAAAGGTCTTGGAAGAACAAGTACCGCACCCTCGACGTAGAGTGTATCCAAATACAGCAATTACTGAAAGAGAAAGATGCTCTGATTGAAATTTTGGAGCAGCATGCTGTAGAGAATCAAGATGACCAAAGGAATTTGCTCACTCCTTTCACCTGGCAAAGGAATGACAACCCGACAACGGCCCAAGCGCCCCGGTCAAAGAAAAGGAAAGTACCAGAATCAGCACCCGATTTCTCTTCAGAGAGGACTCGGGACCCATTAGTTTAGGTTTCTGTTTCTGCACTTTGTAATCTACTGTATTTCCATTTCTGTAATCCTTTGAATTTCAATAAAAAGGGGTTTCCCCACTGTTTGATATTTGCAATCTAATTGTCGAAGTTTATTTTGATTAAACCAAAAAAACAACAATTAATATAATCATTGCATTCATCATTCTCACATCGCGTATTCTTCTTCCCTACGAATCTCACGTTTGTGTCTCGATTCTAGAGTCAAACTGTCTCATTCATATAATACTCGGGCCAATCTTCAGAAAAAGATGGATGATCTTGAGGAAGAAAACAGAGAGTTGAAAGAAGAGATCGACACTCTGAGAGAGGATATGAGAAAGCTTCGCAACGACATGCAAGCCATGGCAGAAGCTCAGCTACAAAGAACTGTGATCTCAGAGATCACCTAAACGCCCATCATAGAAAAGTATGATCCTAGGTATTAGATACCGAAAGATCGTCCTTGGGGCATGCCTGTTAACTATATCCCGGAAGGATATGTTCCGCCGATCACTGAAGATCAGGGAATCGCAACAGAAGCCGCTGGGCCTGAAGGTTACAAACTTCGGGAAAGCGAAGATTCCAGGGGCATACTCAAGACTCCTGAAGGTTACAAACTTTGGGAGGCGCCAAGACTTACTGCCGTAGTCACGGTACCACCCCCTGTGGTGCACACTGTCCCGGAAGGACAGATTCCACCAACACCTTCTGGTAAGAAAGAAACTATGTTTGACAGAATGGAGGAATTCCAGGAACAGTTCTTGGAAATGCAGAAAGAGCTGCAAGCCATTCGCGGTCAGGATCTATTTGGAAAGGACGCCGCAGACCTCTGCTTGGTCCCAAATGTAAAAGTCCCGCACAAGTTCCAAGTGCCCGACTTTGAAAAATACAAGGGTAACTCTTGCCCTCAGAGCCATCTGGTGATGTACGCTCGGCGGATGTCAGCCCAGACGGAGAATCAGGACCTGCTGATTCACTACTTCCAGGATAGTTTGACCGGTGCCGCACTCAAATGGTACATGGGTTTAAACCGTACTACGATCAGTACATTCAGAGATCTTGGTACTGCCTTCGTCCAACAATACAAATACAATTTGGACATGGCACCCGACAGAGATCAACTCAGATCAATGTCACAAAAGGACAAGGAAACCTTTAAGGAGTATGCTCAAAGGTGGCGTGAAATTGCCGCTCAAATTTGTCCACCTCTTGAGGAAAAAGAGATGACAAAGATCTTCTTAAAGACCTTAAACTCATTTTACTATGACCGAATGGTCGCCAGTGCGCCCAGTGATTTCACTGAAATGGTTGGCATAGGTGTACGTCTTGAGGAAGCCATCCGAGAAGGACGTTTGGTGAAAGACACTGGATCAACGAGCGGTACTAAAAAATACGGTAGTGCTCTCCCTAAGAAAAAAGAGCAAGATATTGGGAATATCTCTCTCAGAAAGCAAAGGCGACGTTATCAGCCAGTAGCAGCTGTTACTCCTGCTATCGGCCCCGCGCCTGTTCCTACGTATCAACCTCAGGTTGCGCAGAGCCAACCTGACCAACAAAGGACACAACAGCCTCTTCAGCAGGCTCGTCCTCCATATAACAACAACCGTACAACACGGCCACCAGGATTTGATCCTATACCCGTAACGTACGCAGAGCTGTTTCCGTTACTGCTGGCTAAGGGGCACATTCAGACTAAGTCTCCCCTTTCAGTTCCAGAAAATCCGCCTTTTTGGTTTAAAGCGGATCAAACATGCCCTTATCATCAAGGAGGTTCAGGGCATAACATTGAGACTTGTCTCAATTTCAAATCCGACGTGCAAAAGCTTGTTAGGAGCGGGCTCTTATCTTTCAAAGATACGAATCCTAATGTTCTTACGAACCCGCTGCCTCAACATGAGAAGGCTACAGTCAATCTGATTGAGAAAGAGACTAACAATGTCTATCAAATTCACGATGTACTCTTATTGGGGACCAATCTGGTCAGGATGCATTGTAGACAGAATGGATATGGCCATGTGCCACCTCATAATTATCACTAGTGTGATATCTTCTCTAAAGATAACCAAGGATGTTCGGTAGTGCAAGCAGCTTTACAGGAACAAATGGATCTTGGATGGATCCAAGAGCACCGAGTTCGTGGAGTTAACATGGTCTCTACGAATTCTAACGTCATTCAAAACCATGACATCCGTGTGATAAATGTCAACTTGGTGGCGATGCACTCAAGGCAAAGTTAGTATCATAATCTGCCGCGGCACGATTACAGTTCCTGTCTGATTTGCTCGGTAAATAAACAGGGATGCTCTTTCATACAAGAGGCCCTCCAACGTCAGATAGATCTTGGATGGATCCTAGACTACCATGATAGGAACTCCTATCAAATCAACATGGTTCAGATCTTCGACATCCGCGTAATGAATACCAACCTGGTAGAGTTACATGCTGAGCAGGTCCGACTCGGATTCTTAATATCACATGACTATCAAAGCTGTAAAGCGGGTTACGAAAACGATCGAGGTTGTACCCTTGTCCAGGAGGCACTTCAGCACTTGTTAAATCACTGGTGGATGCCAATCTATATGGACGAAGATACTTAGCAGATTAGTATCAATAACAGGAATCCTACTCGTCGTCAAAGTCGGGATGTCCAATCAATGGAAGATAACCTAGTGAGGTTGCATTGCATTCAAAGTGGGCGTGGCCAGGTGCCACCACACAACTATGACAGTTGTAGCGTTTGTTCGAAAAGTAACCAAGGGTGTTACCTTGTGAGAGAAGCTCTTCAGGGTCAGATCGATCATGAAGAAATTCGTCCATATCCGGGTTCTGGACCCATCATTTGGTCGCCGAACTACCTTGCCGATCAAGTTGAGGATGTTGTCACGATCTCTGGTCATCACCAGATCAGGGATGTTTTTGCCATCATTCCTCTACTTGACGAATCTAGAGTTCCCAACCAGGAACGGATCGAGGTTACTTATAACGGTCAGAAAAATCAGAAAGTCCCCATAATCATGTATCTACCGGGGCCACTACCGTATGAATCAGCTAAGGCAATCCCTTACAAATACGGTGCAACAATAATCGAGAATGGGAAGGAAATTCCATTACCCTCCGTCGTGAATATTACAGACGCCAGTCGTGTAACCCGAAGTGGTAGAATCTTCAACCGAGGGGTTGGAGAATCCAACAAAGAAAAGGAACTTCAAGCGAAAATTCCTGATCCGCCAGTCGGTCAATCTGGTAATCCCGACTTTTCAAAAGACAAAGATGAGATGTTAAAGCTCATCCAAAGGAGTGAATATAACATTGTTGATCAACTGTTACAAACTCCTTCAAAGATCTCAGTATTATCGCTGTTACTCAGTTCAGAAGCACACAGAGAGGCTCTACAGAAAGTCTTGGAGCAAGCCTTTGTGGAACAGGATGTAACAATCAGACAATTCGATAGCATTGTCTCTAACATCACTTCCTGCAATAATTTGGGATTTAGTGATGAGGAATTACCTGAAGAGGGTCGTCGTCATAACATGGCGCTCAACATTACGGTTAACTGCCAGGGCGATGCTTTAGCCAACGTATTGGTAGACACAGGGTCAGCCCTGAATGTTATGCCGAAGTCCACTTTGATGCAATTATCATTTAAGGGCCCTCCGATGAGAGTCAGCGAGGTCATCGTCAAAGCATTCGACGGATCCAGAAAAATAGTTATCAGCGAAGTGGATCTTCCCATAACTATTGGTCCTCACACTTTCCAAATCACTTTCCAGGTCATGGACATCCGGGCAACGTACAGTTGTTTATTAGGAATACCTTGGATACATCAGGCTGGAGCGGTTACTTCAACCCTCCACCAAAAGCTAAAGTTCGTCAAGAATGATCAACTTGTCACAGTTTGTGGGGAACAAGCCTTGCTCGTGAGTAACTTATCATCATCTGCTTGTGTGGAACCCGAAGAGGTTATTGGAACTCAGTTCCAAGCACTATCGGTGAGCAAGAACGATCAATCCGAAGAAGGAACTTCAATTTCTTCATACAAAGATGCTATCAAAGCGGTCGAGAGTACCAATACAAAAGGATGGGGACAACTTGTCATTCCCACTGACAATACAACAAAGAAGGGTCTTGGTTTTTCTGCAACCTATACCCAGACGGCCGCCAACGATGAAAGTCTTCATCCCCTTCAAAACTTCTTCCACAGTGGAGGTTTTCTTCACCCAGTGTCTCAGACAGTTCATGCTATCAATGAGGAAGATCCCTCTGACACAGATGAAGAATGGAAGTCCTACCTTAACAAGGACGGCTATATGTCTCAGGAAGAGGTGCCTATGCCTTTTTGCTTTCCTACAGAAAGTCTGAGATTTATACCAAGATCAGATGTCGAAATGATCTACGGAGATTGTGATCCGAAAGGATGCCGTGCTCCGCCAAATTCATTAGAGGAAGACACTCTGATGAAAGAAAACTTCGATCACAATTACTATGGCCCGATGGATGGTCTGCCAATGTGGCAGCCTTACCCAGGAAACTTGGGGCAAGAAAGTCAGTCGAGTAATGAAACTCAGCTGAGCGTCATTGAACAGAATACCTGTGTCCCCACCATGTCATGGGATCAACATTCAAGTCATTCGGAAACTACTCAACATGAAGATGAATTCGCAACGTTTGCAGGACTAGAATTCATCAACTATGCTTTTTCTGAGGTCAACGTCATCGAGAGGGATGACTTCTCCAGTTCCAAAGAAGTTTGGGACACTTTGGGACAACCAAGTGGAAAATACGACTTTATGGTCAAGTACATTGCTCCCGAAAGCTCTCGTATCAGGCTCGAAGATATCCAGTCAACTGGATGGGGAGATACAGCTGAGAGCACCAATGCTATGCAAAATGCAACAGAGGAATCCTCCTACGACAATTCTGCCTGGGAGACAGATTCCAATGATCCTACTCCACCAGAAATCAGCGTCATTTCTGAAGACAAATCAAGGAAGGTGCCAGACTTTGTGATTCACCGAGGAGTTCGCCGCCGATGGGTTGCTGTCGAGGTTCCGAAGGACGTTCATCAGACAAAGTAATTGCCATCTTTAAACCTTTCACCCTGCCCAGGTGAAACGAATGTTTTGATAGGGCTCTCTTTTTGTAAATTTCCCTCTTCGCTTTGCCCAAAGCGACAGAGTTTTGTTTTATAGGGCTGTAGTTTCAAGATTCGACTTGTTTATTAATAAAATAACGTCGTTCTGTAATTTCCGCATTAATTGTTGTTTTCTCTTTTTGCTTTTTCAGAAAATGGTAATCCTAAAAAACAATTCAAAAATAAAAACAAGCAGTAAAATAAATACACTGCACACACTTACATTTTCTCTATCTCTTCTAAACACAAATCATCACATCATGCAGATTGCTTGTTTTATACCCCGTTGAAACATACGATCCGATGCCTTCTTCCAACTTTGAGTTCCCGGTATTCGAGGTTGAAGAAGAAAATGACAACGAAATTCCAGAAGAGATCTCCCGACTACTCAGACAAGAGGAAAGGTCCATCGAACCTCACAAAAAGCCGTTGGAAATGGTAAACTTGGGTTCAGAAAAAGAGAGAAAAGAAATCAGGATCGGAGCACTGCTCAGTCCAACTGCCAGAGAGGGTTTGATAAAGCTTCTCAAAAAATTTCCCGATGTATTTGCTTGGTCCTATCAGGATATGCCAGGGTTGGATACCAGCATCGTGGAACATCACTTACCGCTAAGATCGGAATGTCCGCCAGTAAAGCAAAGGTTGAGACGCACTCACCCGGACATGGCCATCAAAATCAAGGAGGAGGTGCAGAAACAGATCGACGCGGGTTTCCTCGCTACATCTGAATATCCTCAATGGTTAGCCAACATCGTACCCGTTCCCAAAAAGGACGGAAGGGTCAGAATGTGTGTTGATTACAGAGATCTGAACAAGGCAAGTCCAAAGGACGACTTTCCTTTGCCACACATTGACATGCTGGTTGACAACACAACAAAGTTCAAAGTATTCTCCTTCATGGATGGATTCTCGGGCTATAACCAGATCAAAATGGCGCCGAAAGACATGGAGAAAACTTCGTTCATTACCCCATGGGGTACCTTTTGTTACAAGGTAATGCTGTTCGGTTTGAAGAATGCCGGGGCAACCTATCAAAGGGCCATGACTACTCTGTTTCATGACATGATACATAAGGAAATCGAGGTATATGTCGATGATTTGATTGAAAAATCAAGAACAGAGGATGAGCACGTTGAACATCTGTCAAAATTGTTCGAACGTCTAAGAAAATTCAAGCTCCGCTTGAATCCCAACAAGTGCACCTTCGGTGTCCGTTCGGGGAAATTACTAGGGTTCATCGTCAGCCAGAAAGGGATTGAAGTTGATCCTGACAAGGTCAAGGCCATTCAAGAAATGCCTTCTCCGAAAACTAAAAAACAAGTCAGAGGATTCCTGGGACGTTTGAACTACATCTCCAGATTCATATTCCTTATGACCACCACTTGTGCGCCAATTTTCAAGTTATTGAAAAAGAACCAGGATTGCGTTTGGTCAGAAGATTGCTAAACCGCCTTCGACAGTATTAAGGAATATCTGTTGAATCCTCCGATCCTATCACCTCCAGTGGAAGGAAGACCACTAATCATTTACCTCACAGTCCTAGAGGACTCAATGGGATGTGTACTTGGCCAACAAGACGAAACTAAAAGGAAAGAGTCTGCCATTTACTATCTAAGCAAGAAATTCACCGACTGCGAGACTCGGTACACAATGCTTGAGAAAACTTGTTGCGCTTTGGCTTGGGCAGCTAAACGTCTTCGCCAGTACATGATTCGTCATACTACTTGGTTTGTCTCCGAAATGGATCCAATCAAGTACGTTTTCGAAAAACTTGCTCTCACGGGAAGGATTGCCCGTTGGCAGATGTTACTATCAGAATATGACATAGAGTACCACGCTCAGAAAGCCGTTAAAGGAAGTATTTTAGCCGATCATTTGGCTCATCAACCGATTGACGATCAAGAATCAATCGGGTTTGACTTGCTAGACGAAGATGTCATGTATCTAAAAATGAAAGATTGCGATGAACCGCTACCCAGTGAAGGGTCAGAACCAGGTTCCTAGTGGGGACTCATCTTTGACGGAGCAGTTAATCATTATGGAAACGGAATTGGGGCAATCATTGTTACCCCTCAGGGTATCCACATTCCTTTCACTGCCAGACTTACGTTCAAATGTACGAACAACGAGGCCGAATACGAAGCTTGTATTATGGGTCTCGAAGAAGCGATTGATTTAAGGATAAAAAACTTGGACGTATACGGCGATTCAGCCTTGGTTATTAACCAGATAAAAGGAGATTGGAACACATACCAATCAGGATTGATTCCTTACAAAGACTATGCAAGAAGGTTGTTACCCTTCTTCAACAGAGTCGACTTTCATCACATCCCTCGTGATGAGAATCACATGGCTGATGCATTAGCCACTCTCTGTTCCATGATTAGTGTAGGTCGATGGAATGACATACCTAAGATCGACATCATGCGCCTTGAACGGCCCGCTTATATCTTCGCGATTAAAGAAGTCATAGACGACAGACCTTGGTATCACGATATCAAATGCTTGCTTCAGAAACAAGAGTACCCATCTGGGGCACTCAGAAAAGACAGGAAAACCCTCAGAAGATTGGCTGGAAACTTCTTCCTGAGCGGTGACACTCTTTATAAGAGAAATTTTGACATGGTCTTGCTCCGATGTATCGATAGACCAGAAGCAGACATGCTCATGAAAGAAATTCATGAAGGATCCTTTGGCACTCATGCCAACGGACACACAATGGCGAGAAAAATTCTCAGGGCCGGGTACTATTGGTTGACAATGGAATCCGACTGCTACAAGTACATGAGGAGGTGTCACAAGTGTCAGATATACTCCGACAAAATTCATGTACCGCCATCACATCTCAAAGTTCTTTCTTCCCCGTGGCCTTTTTCCATATGGGGAATCGACATGATTGGCATGATTGAGCCCAAGGCTTCAAACGGACATCGGTTCATCCTGGTAGCCATTGACTATTTCACCAAGTGGGTCGAAGCAGCGTCATTCGCCAATGTAACCCGACAAGTGGTGGTCCGATTTATCAAAAACAATATTATCTGCCGTTATGGTGTTCTAAGCGAGATCATTACTGATAATGGATCTAACTTGAACAATAAGATGATGAAAGAGTTGTGTGCAGAGTTCAAGATTGAACACCATAACTCATCTCCCTACCGACCCAAGATGAACGGAGCGGTAGAAGCGGCTAACAAGAACATCAAGAAGGTTGTTCAAAAAATTGTTGTAACCTATAAAGATTGGCACGAGATGCTACCCTTTGCTCTTCACGGTTATCGCACATCTGTCCGCACTTCAACAGGGGCAACCCCTTTCTCTCTAGTATATGGCATGGAGGCAGTGCTTCCCATAGAAGTAGAGATCCCATCAATTCGGGTATTGATGGAAGCTAAGCTCACCGAAGCTGAATGGTGTCAAAGTCGACACGACGAATTGAATCTGATCGAGGAAAAACGAATCACGGCACTATGCCACGGTCAGTTGTATCAGCAAAGAATGAAGAGGGCGTTTGACAAAAAGGTCCGACCTCGTGTCTTCAGGAAAGGAGACCTCGTGCTCAAGAAGATACAATCGTTTCTCACTGATTCCCGGGGCAAATGGACCCCAAATTATGATGGCCCCTATGTGGTCACGAAAGCTTTCTCAGGCGGCGCCTTGAGACTTGCAACCATGGACGGAGAGGAATTTGCCTACCCCACGAATGTTGATGTAGTCAAGAAATACTTCGCCTAAACTAAAAAAAGACGTCTCGGTGGATTGAAAACCCGAAAGGGCGGTCCAGGCAAAAGTTAGAGACATGGAAAAAAAGAATCATCCCGATGGATTGGAAATCTCATAGTACAATCCAGGCAAAAATTAGGGATAATTGCAAGTAACTATGTTCAACAGAGGCAAGTCCCTCAGCAGCAGTTACAGCATCATCTATCGGAGGAAATCTCCAGTCAAAGGTGATCTTCGACGGAAGCTCAGGATGTCCCGAACTCAAAGTTGGTAGAAGGATAGTGGTCGTTATGTTTCAACGTAGCCCCTTTCCCTGTAAATTACCATTTTCTAACTTTGTATATACTCTTTGGAATCACGCGTTTGGCTGATCTCCATCTTATCAATAAAATTTGAGCCTTTGTGCTTTTGTTTGTAATTCTTAACTTGCTTTAGCTTTACAGAACGACGTTGTTTAAACTTAATCAGCGATTCTTGAAATAAAACAAAAATGAATTTACTTGTTAAAACTTTTTCTGCTTTTAAATTAAAGATGGCATTTCTTTTGACTGTTGAACATCAGAAGAACATCGATCACTTCTCCCGAAGTAAGCGAACTTCAAAGTGCAGAATCAAAGTACTCCTTCTAAGCCAGTATGCCTGAATGAAGGGATCAACTGTGTCAGAGACCTTGTTTCGTCTGACACGCCTCGGTCGAGTTCTCATCTCCTAAGCCCGATCAACATAACTCCCCGCGTGGACTATCTCTCCTAAGCAAGGTGGAATTGCTATTTTGAATCAACGGTACTTTTTTGCCCCGCGATGGCCGAGTATCCAATTGTGTTCATCCATTAGTCTGTATGTCGCGTCTGTTTTGTCAGCATAAACATACATACTTCATGCATTTTTGATTTGCATTCACATTTCATATTGCATCACTATCACTTGAGTCGGTCTTGTCCCCTAGTGATAAACAGTTTTCTCAATCGAGTTTGTCAGTTCTTTCCTCGTCAGGAAGTGTTGCGTCTGCATAATCTCGCCACCAGTGTATCTTTAGATCAGAGTCGGCACTTGGCCACTTTGATAACTTGAACCTCTGAAAAGCCAGAGAAAACTCTCAATAAACATCACTCTTCGCCATTGAAGATGATATCCTTGCTTTCCCGGATTAAGGAAAATCC
This sequence comes from Lathyrus tuberosus, assembly GCA_022829125.1. NCBI lineage: Eukaryota > Viridiplantae > Streptophyta > Magnoliopsida > Fabales > Fabaceae > Lathyrus > Lathyrus tuberosus. Next base: position 1,640,570 of record JALAZF010000463.1, on the reverse strand, counting down.
ATAGAGAAAGCCTCGTGATCAGAGATTCGGCAGCATGCCAGTTTTGCTCCGAAAGGACCACTGATGAGAAGGTCATTGGCACCTCAAAATTGGACCCCATCATATGGCATTTCTCCGGGAAGATCCCGAGAAAAGTATGATGAAAGATCCCAAACGAAAGCAGTCTCTCAGGAGACTCGCTTTCCCCAGTAGAAACAAATGGCGTCTCCAACAGAGAAGTTTGTACAACTCTACAATTCAGATGAATGGGTTCCCCAGCAAGTCTGACATCAAATCTTTTTCCACTCAAATGGCATCTCCCCAGGAAAATTCAGCGAGAAGTTTGAAGGAAAGCCGCTACGAATAGCGTCCCTTGTCAGTAAAGTTTATTGACAAAAGAAACTGAGACCAGTTCCTTGGTAAGAAACCAGGATCGAGGGGAAGTTTAAATCAGAAACTAAGACCAGTTCCTTGGTAGGAAACCAGGATCGAGGGGAAGTTTAAATCAGAAACTAAGACCAGTTCTTGGTAAGAAACCAGGATCGAGGGGAAGTTTAAATCAGAAACTAAGACCAGTTCCTTGGTAGGAGACCAAGAACGAGGGGAAGTTTACCTTTTCTAAGCATCATTGCTTAGCTAAAGAAGATGAATGTGTAAGCTGCCATTTATAACCACCATCAAAATTTCGGATATTCCGATATTTAATCCTCTTGCACCCCGAATGCTCGAATCCCTTCGTCATTCACACCTTCGGGTCCAAGAAGATTAAATAGGGGCATCTGTAATACCCCAAATTTTGACCACTAAGATTTCCCATCATTGTGAAAATCATCATCACAATATGGATGAACCATCATGCTTCATCAGTCTCCCCAAAGATGGGTGAGCATCCACTACAAGCAAAATTAGGGTTTCAAGCCCTCTCTGAGTGCTTAGACAAAGGATCAATCAAGAAATGACATGATCTTCAACTTGTCTAATCTCTTAAACATCCACAATGGATCAAAAAGGACTCCCACTTCAAGGATTAAGCACAAGGCTGCTCCCTTCTAGTTGGATCAAGTCTCAAGATCGACAGTGTCACCAAATTAGGGTTTTGGTCGACCAGGGCCTCCAGATGGAAATTTTCATCTGGGCACAAGGCAATGATCCAAAACATGACCTAATATACTTCATGGAACCTCATGAACCCATGCATCAAGTCAATTTTGCCTCAGGGGATGCATTCATCAAAAATCAGGAATTAGGGTTTCTTGACCTAATTCACCCCTAAGTTGACTTTTGGGACAAACCATGAGCCAAGACCTCAAGACATGATTTGAGGGCCTCTAATACACCATATTGATCCATTTGTAACAATGGATTGATCCAAGAAGTTTGAGCAACAAGTCTCAATTTCATCTGCACCACAATTAGGGTTTTAAGGGAAAAGTCAACTGTAACTTTGACTTTTGACCAAGGCATGCTCCCAAACCCTAATACATGATTGAATATACCCTATGACACCCATGGAACATGTCCATCAAGTTTGATTTAGGTCAAGGACATGATTTCCTGAAGAATTGCACAGTTTGGAATTCATCTGATAAAAAGTCAACTGTGCACAAAAGTCAACTTTGACTTTTTGAGATTTTTCACCAAAATGGATTTTTAACCCTAAAATGATGTTAATGTATGATTTGAATCATCATTCATCAAGAAAAATCAAGAAAAGTGAGATAACTTGTAAAAGGGGTAACCATAAAACTTAGAAAATTTTCTAAGTTAAAAAATAAAGTGGCAAAGGTACCAACTTTGGAGGACCATAACTCCTAAACCACAAGGCCATTTTTTCTCATCCAAAGATGGATTTGTAGCCCTCATTATCACCTACAAAAACTTCAACTACAAGTCATTCCAATTCATTAAGGATTTTGAGTTATGGAGTGATCAAAGTGGCTGAAAAGTGAAAAAGTCACTTTTTCCAACACTTAGTGAAATTTTCACTAAGTCAGAATTCTGCTTCACTTTTTGCCAAATGTAGGGGGATTTTTCACTTGGAATCAAAAGAGATCAAAACCAAACTTGTTCAAAAAGTTGTTGTATCATGTTAGGGCTTTCCAAAATGGCCAAGAACATTGCCAAATTCAACCTACATCATGAGATACAACATTGGCAAGTTGCCTTGCTGAAATCTGTCAAGGCAAGGCAGAATTTGCATTTTGGCTCGATTTGCCAAAATCAGCCAATTGCAATTGGTCCAATCCACTTGGACACCTCAGAGGATTGAATCCAAAGGGAACAATCACTGAGCCAAGCCTCCAAGGTCCAAGGAACAAGAAATAGCATGTTGAACCTAGAGTTGCCAAAGTAGGGACAAGACTTCAAATTTGGAATGAGGCATTCAATGGAACTATCAAGGTGGCATGGACTGAGCCATTCTCATCTGAAATCAGTCAAGACTTATCCAAGACCAAGGGGACCAAAGCTCTGTGCCCTAACCTCTAGTCAATGGCTAAAGGAGACTTTCATTTCCATTGGCCAACATTGAGGAAACCTACTTACCAGCTGCCATGCACTATTCCTTACAAAACAAACTTGCTCTACTATAAATAGAGCTCAATTGTGGTCAGTTTAAGTACACCAAAGCCATCTAACAGATGCTTTCCTCAAAATCTCTTTCTCTTGGTAAAAATGCCTTTCTTAGCAAGGTAGCTATCGGGTTTTGAGTTTGAGAGCAATTCTGCATAAACCAATCACTCACACACCTCACATACATCACATATGAGCTGATCAAACACTCACATAACATCTGGAACATCAAAATCTCAAAATCACTTGCCATCCACACAAGTTTGAAGTGAAGTTGCAGCTGAGATGCCATAAACTGATCCAGTCCATTTCAATTCAATCCAAGTGTTCAAACACACTCCATATGGTGTAGGGAAGCTGTTCAGATCATCACAACTCATCTGTAACATCTCCAACCCAGAATTTGATTCGCTCTTGCTGTCATGACTTGGAGGTAAGCCTAAACTTGGTCATCTCTCAATCTATGCATATTTCCTCGCACAATAATTTGGCCATATGTTCATAATCATGCATGGAATGTTTTCCCTCAATTAATTGCATTGTTTGAATCGTGTATCAAAAATCCTAGCCTTCATGCAGAAATTAGGGTTCTTGAGGTCTCTTCGTGGTTTCTTGTTGTATGTTTAATTTAAATGAAATTAAAGTGCATAGACATGATCGTGAGGTTGAGGCGAGCATAATGATATGTGGATTGCATGATATGGTTACGTATTTATGGAGATTGGATAGAAAATGCAAATCTGGGCAAACTGAAAAACGCGCGTGTTCTTGGTGTTGTTCTTGGCGCCATTTTCATATATTTGAATATTTGAATTTTATGATTTTGTTTAATTGATTCAAAAATTAATTTCTCTCTGAGTTTTAATGATTTTGAGTTGATTCTTTTTTTAATAATTCACAAAAATGTTAAAATATTTTATTTTCACAAAAAATCCCAAAAATATTATTTATTTCATATAATTGATATTTTTGTAAAGAATTAATATTTTAATTGTTTTTGACATTTTAAATATTTTTTCTACATTGATTTTGCAACTTTTAATGCTTTCTAATTATTTTGTAGGTCAATACTTAATTTTTGAAGCATTAATCCAAGATCACAATTTGTTTTCCATGTGTTAAACAATTTTTTGATCATTTTAATTGAATTTTTATTCAATTAATTACATTTTTGAAAACAAATTAGGGTTTTGGATTAATTCAACCCTCATAAATCATTTTCAAAACATTTTGGGCCTCTATTAGAGTGTAAGACCCAACCCCCTTTTTTTTTACCAAATCATCTTTGGGCCTCACTTATTGTATAAGTCCCGATACCGTCAAAAAACAAACGGCGCGATCGTCGCCTTTTTTAAAAATCATCTGGGCCTACCCTCGAGTAGTAAGACCCATTTATTTTTCTTTAAACCTTTTTGGGCCTCTTGAGAGAGTGTAAGACCCATCCCCCCTTGTACAAAAAACTTTTTGGGCCTCACTCATTGTATAAGTCCCTCTGTACAAGTAAACGGCGCGATTGTCGCCCGTTTAAAATTAAAAACCATCTGGGCCTACCCTCGTGTTATAAGCCCCTCTCTTTTCTTTAAACCTTTTTGGGCCTCCTGAGAGAGTGTAAGACCCATCCCTTTGTACAGAAAACCTTTTTGGGCCCCAGTCAATTGTATAAGTCCCGCTGTACAAAGTCAAACAGTGCGCTCACTGATAAAACCCTGGGCCTCTCCTTGAGCTGTAAGCCCCAAATCTTTCTTTTTCAAAGCACTTTCTCCTTTGATTTTGAATATACTATTGTTTTTATCTTTCTTTGTTGAACAACTAACCAAACAGCATGGAAGCACTACAACCGAGTAAGTGGTTATCGCTTTCATTTACTGCTTTCATATTATAAATTGTATTGTGGGGCTGCTCACTGTAAGTCTCCTTTCATAAACTCATATCTACTGTGTAATAATAGTATAGATATTTTGAGTTTCCCCGGCTACTACGTCTAGAACTAGGTGACGCCGTTTCGATTACTTGTAGAAATAGACACCTAGATCCCCAATAGGAGCACCAGATACAGTCTTCTCTTCGGCTGTCCTCCTTAGGAATCGTCAAGAAATTCTATTCCCCAGAGATGAATTATTCTCGGTGAAACTTCTCTTGAATTTCTTCAAACCTCTGAACTGTTCAAACTCTCTTGAAAAGATAAAAGTTGCTGGATAGTAAACCTCGCACGTTTACCAGTGGTTTTATCTTTAAAAGAGTTTTTCTTGAACTTTTCTTTGGTTTGGGACCCACGGGCTTCTTAAAAGCATCGGCCTCCTCTTGGGCATCGTACAAGGACCCACAGGCTTCCTATAAGCAACCCGGCCTCCTCTTGGGCATTATTCAAGGACCCTACGGCTTCTTAGAAGTATTCAGAGCCTCCTCTTAGGCTTCGTATAATGATCTCTTCCTCCGGGAATGATAGCCTCCTCTTGGGCTTCGTACAAGGACCCGTCGGCTTCTTAAAAGTTTCCAGCCTCCTCTTGGGCTTCGTACAAATTGTCCCGACGACCTCCTAGAGGTATAGGTGCAGAACCTAGTCATCCTCATAGAACAGTCCTTTCATAGAGTCTACTACTATTTCTTGAAGCATAGTACAAAAGATAAAACTCTAGACTTGGACAGTCTAACTTCCTTGAGTCTCAAAGACATTCTCAAGCACCCTTCATTAAATAGGAAGGAAACCCGCAGACTCGGATAGTCTCAATACCCTTTGGATTTCCCGTTTCCTCAAAGAAAAGGAAATATCCCTGATCCTCAAATTAAATCCCTGTGTACAGTGTTACTCATATAAGAACTGATTTTCTCTTTTAAATCAGTATATTGGATCTGTCACTCAACTGAAACAGTTATAATAGCCTCCATCTCGGGCCTCGTACGAGATATAAATCCCTTAAGCAAGAGTCGAACTCTTTGCTAGCCTCCTCTTAGGCTTTGTATAACGATATGCCCCACTGGGTCAAAACCTTTAGCCTCTCTCTCGGGCTTTGTACGAGACACAAAATAGCCTCCATCTCGGGCTTTATACGAGATACGAAAAGATTCCCTCGTTGGGTCAAAACCTTTAGCCTCTCTCTCGGGCTTTGTACGAGACACAAAATAGCCTCCATCTCGGGCTTTATACGAGATACCAAAAGATTCCCTCGTTGGGTCAAAACCTTTTGCCTCTCTCTCGGGCTTTGTACGAGACACATATTAGCCTCCTCTTAGGCTTTGTATAAGAAAACCACTGGTTGATCCAATCAACCTTTTAGCATCAAAGTTGTGCCTCGTTCACAGTACACAAACATCAACAACTCCTTTCCCTTCATCTAATCGCTGTAAGCGGCAAGCCTCTGGATCATCTACATCCATGCCACTGTCCCTCTTTTAGCATGAGAAATTCCTAAGGAAAGATGGCATTGCTCTACACTGAGTTAAAGTCTTCTCCTTCAGGTTAAAACCCTTTCTTCGGAAATTATGGCATTGCTCGGATCCGAGTATCCCAGTTAAAGTAATTCTCCTTCTCCCCTCTTTAGAGATGACAAATTCTCTCTAAAGTCGAGGTCTTTTAGCTTCACGTCTTGGGCTTTGAACAAGACACAAATAGAACTTTCAGCTTCACATCTTGGGCTTTGAACAAGATACAAATCACCTTTCGCTTCACGTCTTGGGCTTTGAACAAGACACCAAAAACCAATTTCCTCCCATAGAATAGGAGGAACTACGAACGCTCTGATTTCCCTGTTTCGGTAAACGGGAATACGTAGGCATAAGATCGAAAGAAAAGATCTTAGCGAGCGCAATCAACAAAAAACCCAAATCCCATATCTCCATCAATTAAAAGCAGTATTTCAAAAGCATCAGTCCTAACATCCTAATCCTTGTTCCCCACCAGAAACCTTTTGCCCAAGCCCTAGAAAGAAAGAACCTGTATTGGCGAAATACGAATAACCAGTACAAAGGCCCCCCCACATTGATAGCATCCGTAACCTAACAGACCACTGTTTAAACTCAGTATGCAAGCAGGGTTAATTGGAGACATCTATTTCCCTTCCTTATTCAGCTCACAATAGGATAAAAAATGAATCGACCTGTAGTTTGAAGCTCAACCGCAGAGAGCGACCAGCGCTTAAGAACCGCGTCCAAAATCGCTCGCTACAGCTGCAACTCAAAACCCGATAGTGGTTACTCAAAAACCAAGAAACTTGAGGTTTAAGGAAGAATGAGAGAAAGCAATGCTGTAACTGGCTTTGGTGTAATTTGAATGATCCATTGGAACCTCTATTTATAGGTGATCAACTTTTGTCTTGGAGGAATAGTGAATGGCTGCTGGATCAGATCACATTTGCATGGATTGGCTTGGAGGATTTCTTCTCAAGCAAGGCAAACTAGCCATTCCCAAGAGCAGGGCTATGCCTTGACCAAAATCACATTCTTCAGATGTTTTTATTGTTGTTTAATCAGAGAACTTGATTGAGTAGAGTGGCTTTGTTGAAAATGTACTATTCCACATTAATGCCCCTTTGAATTCAAGGCAAAATGTGCCAAAGTGGATGAATTTCAAGTTGGAAGATTCCTTGGCTTTTTAACTCAGCCTTATCAGTTGGATCAGATGCATTGTGATTGGTTTGAGTACATGTGACATGCTGATCCTTAGTTTTTGGTTCAAAATCATGTGTGACAAGCAAACATGCAAACTGATTTTTCCAAAACAGCTTGCAGCAGCATGGCTTTGGGCATGGATTTCTCTTGGCTCAAGTTGAATCAATTCATGCTGTTAAGCTCTTTGAATTCTTGGCAACATTTGTAACAACATTGATGTTTATCTTTGGACTTGATTCAGCTTGCAACTATGTGAAAAGATCTCACAAGTTTTGGTGTTTCAACACAAAATCTGCCTTGCCCAGAATTTTTCTAAGTGTTGAAAAAGTTGTACTTTCATGTTTTTAGTGACTTTGATCACTCCATAACTCAAAATCCCCAATGAATTGGAATTAGGTCTAGTTGAAGTTTTTGTATAGGGCAATGAGATCTACAAATCGAGCCTTGGATGGGAGAAAATGACTTTGTGGTTTAGGAGTTATGACCCTCCAAAGTTGGTACCCTAGCCACTTTATTTTTAACTTAGAAAATTTTCTAAGTTTTTATGGTTACCCTTTTACAAGTTATCCAACTTTTCTTGATTTTTCTTGATGAATGATGATTCAAATCATACATTAACATCATTTTAGGGTTAAAAATCCATTTTTGTGAAAAATCTCAAAAAGTTAAAGTTGACTTTTGTGCACAGTTGACTTTTTATCAAATGAATTCCAAACTGTGCAATTCTTCAGGAAATCATGTCCTTAACCTAAATCAAACTTGATGGACATGTTCCATGGGTGGTATAGAGTATATTGATGCATGTCATAGGGCTTGGGGGCTTGTCCTGGTCAAAAGTCAAAGTTACAGTTGACTTTTTCTTTAAAACCCTAACTGTGGTGCAGATGAAATTGAAACTTATTGCTCATGCTTCTTGGATCAATCCATTATTGCAAATGGATTAATGTAGTGTATTAGAGACCCTTAAATCATGTCTTGAGGTCTTGGCTCATGATTTGTCCCAAAAGTCAACTTAGGGGTGAATTAGGTCAAGAAACCCTAATTCCTGATTTTTGATGAATGCATCCTCTGAGGCAAAATTCATTGGATGATTGGGTTCATGAGGTTCCATGGAGTATATTAGGTTATGTTTTGGATCATTGGCTTGTTCCCAGAGGAAAATTTCCATCTGGAGGCCCTGGTCGACCAAAACCCTAATTTGGTGACACTGTTGATCTTGAGACTTGACCCACCTAGAAGGGAGCAACCTTGTGCTTAATCCTTGAAGTGGGAGTCCTCTTGATCCATTGTGGGTGTTTGAGAGGTTAGACAAGTTGAAGATCATGTCATTCCTTGATTGACCCTTTGTCTAAGCACTCAGAGAGGGTTTGAAACCCTAATTTTGACTGTAGTAAGTGCTCAACAATCCCTGAGGAGATTGATGAGGTATGATGGTTCATCCATATTGTGATGATGATTTCCACGATGATGGTAATCTTAGTGGTCAAAATTTGGGGTATGACAGATGCCCCTATTTAATCTTCTTGGACCCGAAGGTGTGAATGACGAAGGTATTCGGGCATTCGGGCATTCGGGGTGCAAGAGGATTAAATATCGGAATACCCGGAATTTTGATGGTGGTTATGAATGGTAGCTTACGCATTCATCTTCTTTAGCTAAGCGATGATGCTTAAAAAAGGTAAACTTCCCCTCGATCCTGGTCTCCTACCAAGGAACTGGTCTTAGTTTCTGATTTAAACTTCCCCTCAATCCTGGTTTCCTACCGAGGAACTGGTCTAAGTTTCTTTTGTCAATAAACTTTATTGACAAGGGATGCTATTCGTAGCGGTTTTCCTCAAACTTCTCGCCGAATTTTCCTAGGGAGATGCCATTTGACGGAAAAAGTTGATGTCATACTTACTGGGGAACCCAGTCGTCTGAGTTGTATTGTTGTACAAACTTCTCTGTTGGAGACGCCATTTGTTTCTACTGGGGAAAGCAAGTCTCTTGAGAGGCTGCTTCTGCGTGGGATCTTACATCATACTTTTCTCGGAATCTTTCCGGAGAAATGCCATATGATGGGGTCCAATTTTGAGGTGCCGATGACCTTTTCATCAGCGGTCCTATCGGAGCGAAACTGGCATGCTGCCGAATCTCTGATTACGAGGCTTTCTCTGTGGATTTTCCCTAATCCGGGAAAGCAAGGATATCATCTTCAATGGCGAAGAGTGATGCTGACTGAAAGTTCCTCTGGTTTTACAGAGGTTCAAGTTATCAAAGTGGTCAAGGGCCAACTTCCTTCCAAAAATAAATTGGAGGCTAGGCTGTTCAGACACAGCGTTTCCTGACGAGGCAAGAACTGACAACTCGATTGAGAGAACTTCTATCACTAGGGGGCAAGACCGACTAGAGTGATAGTGATGCAATATGAAATTTGAATGCAAATCAATAATGCATGATGTGTGTATGTATATGCTGACAAAAATGACGCGAGACATAACTGAAAGATGAACACGACTGGATACTCGGCCATCGCGGGGCGTGTAGAAATATCGCGGTTTCAAGATAGCAATTCCACCTTGCTTAGGAAAAGTAGTCCTCGCGGGGAACTATGTTGGTCGGGCTTAGAAGATAAGAACTCGGCCGTGGCGTGTCAGACGAAACAAGGTCTCTAACATAGTTGATCCCTTCATTCAGGCGTACTGGGTTAGAAGGAGTACTTTGATTCTGCACTTTGAAGTTCGCTTACTTCCGGAGAAGCAGTTGATGCTCTTTTGATGTTCAACAGTCAAAAGAAATTGCCATCTTTATTTTAAAGCAGAAAAAAGTTTTAACAAGTAAATTCATTTTTGTTTTATTTCAAGAATCATTGATCATGTTAAAATGTTGTTCTGTAAAGCTAAAACAAATAAGAATTACAAACAAAAGCACAAGGGCTCAAATTTTATTGATAAGATGGGGATCAGCCAAACGCGTGATTCCAAAGAGTATTTACAAAGTTAGAAAATGGTAATTTACAGGGAAAAGGGCTACGTTGAAACATAACGACCATTATCCTTCTACCAACTTTGAATTCGGGGCACCCTGAGCTTCTGTCGAAGATGACCTTGACTGGAGTTTTCTGACAGATGATGTAACTGCTGCTGCTGAGGGATTTGCCTCTGTTGAACATAGTTACTTGCCATTATCCCTAATTTTCTCCTGGATTGTACTGTGATGTTTCCAATCCACCAGGATGATTTTTTTTATGCCTCTAACTTTTGCCTGGACCGCCCTTTCAGGTTTTCAATCCACCGAGACGTTTTTTTTCTTAGTTTAGGCGAAGTATTTCTTGACTACATCAACATTTGTGGGGTAGGAAAATTCCTCTCCGTCCATGGTTGCAAGTCTCAAGGCGCCACTTGAGAAAGCTTTCGTGACCACATAGGGGCCATCATAATTCGGAGTCCACTTGCCCTGGGAGTCAGTGAGAAATGATTGTATCTTCTTGAGCACGAGGTCTCCTTTCCTGAAGACGCGAGGTCGGACCTTTTTGTCGAACGCCTTCTTCATTCTCTGTTGATACAGCTGACCATGACATAGTGCCGTGATTCGCTTCTCCTCGATCAGCTTAGCTTCCATCAATACTCAGATTAAGGGGATCTCTACTTCTATGGGGAGCACTGCTTCCATGCCATATACTAGAGAGAAAGGGGTTGCCCCTGTTGAAGTGCGGACAGATGTACGATAACCGTGAAGAGCAAAGGGTAGCATTTCGTGCCAGTCTTTGTAGGTTACAAGATGTTCTTATTGGTCGCTTCTACCGCTCCGTTCATCTTGGGTCGGTAGGGAGATGAGTTATGGTGTTCGATCTTGAACTCCGCGCACAACTCTTTCATCATCTTATTGTTCAAGTTAGATCCATTATCAGAAATGATCTGGCTCGGAACACCATAACGGCAGATGATATTGTTTTTGATAAATCGGACCACCACTTGTCGGGTTACATTGGAGAATGACGCTGCTTCGACCCACTTGGTGAAGTAGTCAATGGCTACCAGGATGAACCGATGTCCGTTTAAAGCCTTAGGTTCGATCAAGAAAATCATGTCGATTCCCCATATCGAAAAAGGCCACGGGGAAGAAAGAACTTTGAGATGTGATGGTGGTACATGAATTTTGTCGGAGTATATCTGACACTTGTGACACCTCCTCATGTACTTGTAGCAGTCGGATTCCATTGTCAACCAATAGTACCCTGCTTTTAGAATTTTTCTCGCCATTGTATGTCCATTGGCATGAGTGCCAAAGGATCCTTCATGAATTTCTTTCATAAGCATGTCTGCTTCTGGTCTGTCTACGCATCGGAGCAAGACCATGTCAAAATTTCTCTTATAGAGAGTGTCACCGCTCAGGAAGAAGTTTCCAGCCAATCTTCTGAGGGTCTTTCTATCTTTTCTGAGTGCCCCAGGTGGGTACTCTTGTTTCTGAAGGAAGCATTTGATATCATGATACCAAGGTTTGTCGTCTATGACTGCTTCAATCGTGAAGATGTAAGCGGGCCTTTCAAGGCGCATTATGTCGATCTTAGGTAAGTCGCTCCATTGACCTACACTAATCATGGAAGAGAGAGTGGCTAATGCATCAGCCATGTGATTCTCCTCACGAGGGATATGATGAAACTCAACTCTGTCGAAGAAAGGTAACAACCTTCTTGCATAGTCTTTGTAAGGGATCAGTCATGATTGGTATGTGTTCCAATCTCCTTTTATCTAATTGATAACCAAGGCTGAATCGCCGTATACGTCCAAGTTTTTGATCCTTAAATCAATCGCTTCTTCGAGACCCATGATACAAGCTTCATATTTGGCCTCGTTGTTCGTACATTTGAACGTAAGTCTGGCGGTGAAAGGAATGTGGGTACCCTGAGGGGTAACAATGATTGACCCAATTCCATTTCTATAATGATTAACTGCTCCGTCAAAGACAATTCCCCATTGGGAACCTGGTTCTGGCCCTTCACTGGGTAGCGGTTCATCGCAATCTTTCATTTTTAGATACATGACATCTTTGTCTGGGAAGTCAAACCCGATTGATTCTTGATCGTCAATCGGTTAATGAGCCAAATGATCGGCTAAAATACTTCCCTTAACGGCTTTCTGAGCGTGGTACTCTATGTCATATTCTGATAACAGAATCTGCCAACGGGCAATTCTTCCCGTGAGAGCAGGCTTCTCGAAGACATACTTGATTGGATCCATTTTGGAGATTAACCAAGTAGTATGATGAATCATGTATTGACATAGACGTTTGGCTGCCCAAGCCAAAGCACAGCAAGTTTTCTCGAGCATCGTGTACCGAGTTTCGCAGTCGGTGAATTTCTTGCTCAAATAGTAAATGGCAGACTCTTTCTGTTTGGTTTCGTCTTGTTGGCCAAGTACACATCCCATTGAGTCCTCTAAGACTGTGAGGTAAATGATCAGTGGCCTTCCTTCCACTGGAGGTGATAGAATCGGTGGATTCAACAGGTATTCCTTGATACTGTCGAAGGCGGTTTGGCAATCTTCTGTCCAAACGCAATCCTGGTTCTTTGAGTAATTTGAAAATCGGCGCACACGTCGCGGTCATGAGGAATATGAATCTGGAGATGTAGTTCAAACGTCCCAGGAATCCTCTGACTTGTTTTTCAGTTTTTGGAGAAGGCATTTCTTGAATGGCCTTGACCTTGTCAGGATCAACCTCAATTCCTTTCTGGCTAACGATGAACCCTAGTAGTTTACCTGAACGGACACCGAAGGTGCATTTGTTGGGATTCAAGCGGAGTTTGTACTTTCGCAAACGCTCGAATAGTTTTGACAGATGGGTCACATACTCCTCCTCTGTCTTAGATTTTGTAATCATATCATCGACATATACCTCAATCTCTTTGTGTATCATGTCATGAAAAAGAGTTGTCATGGCCCTTTGATAGGTTGCCCCGGCGTTCTTCAAACCGAACGGAATTACCTTGTAACAAAAGATACCCCATGGGGTAATGAACGAAATTTTCTCCATGTCTTTCGGCGCCATTTTGATCTGGTTATAGCCCGAGAATCCATCCATGAAGGAGAAGACTTTGAACTTTGCTGTACTGTCTACCAGCATGTCAATGTGTGGTAAAGGAAAGTCGTCCTTTGGACTAGCCTTGTTCAGATCTCTGTAATCGACACACATTCTGACTTTTCCGTCCTTTTTGGGAACGGATATTCTGATGTGGTGAGGAAACCTGCGTCAATCTGTTTCTGTACTTCCTCTTTGATTTTGATGGCCATGTCCGGGTGAGTGCGTCTCAACCTTTGCTTTACTGGCGGACATTCCAATCTTAATGGTAATTGATGTTCCACGATGCTGGTATCCAACCCTGGCATATCCTGATAGGACCAAGCAAATACATCTGGGAATTCTTTGAGAAGCTTTATTAAACTCTCTCTGGCAGTTGGACTGAGCAGTGCACCAATCCTAATTTCTTTTCTCTCTTTTTCTGAACCTAAGTTTACCGTTTCCAATGGCTCTTTGTGAGGTTCAATGGACCTTTCCTCTTGTCTAAGTAGTCGGGAGATCTCTTCTGGAATTTCGTTGTCAACTTCTTCTTCAGCCCCAAATACCGGGAACTCAAAGTTGGGAGAAGGCATCAGATCGTATGTTTCAACGGGGTTTAAAACAAGCAATCTGCATGACGTGAAGATTCGTGTTTAGAAGAGATAAAGAAGAATGCAAGTGTGTGCAGTGTATTTATTTTACTGCTTGTTTTTATTTTTAATTATTTTTTAGGATTACCATTTTCTGAAAAAGCAAAAAGAGAAAACAACAATTAATGCAGAAATTACAGAACGACATTATTTTATTAATGAACAAGTCGATTCTTGAAACTACAACCCTATAAAACAAAACTCTGTCGCTTTGGGCTAAGCGAAGAGGGAAAATTTATAGAAAGCGAGCCCTATCAAAACATCCATTTCACCTGGGCAGGGTGAAAGGTTAAAGATGGCAATTACTTTGACTGACGAACGACCTTCGGAACCTCGACGGCAACCCATTGGCGGCAAACTCCTCGGTGAATCACAAAGTCTGGCACTTTCCTTGATTTGTCTTCAGAAATGACGCTGATTTCTGGTGGTGCAGGATCATTGGAATCTGTCTCCCAGGTAGAATTGTCGTAGGAGGATTCCTCAGTTGCATTTTGCATAGTATTTGTGCTCTCAGCTCTATCTCCCCATCCAGTTGGCTGGATGTCTTCGAGCCTGATACGAGAGCTTTCGGGAGCGTTGTACTTGACCATGAAGTCGTACTTTCCACTTGGTTGTCACAGGGTGTCCCACACTTCTTTCGAACTGGAGGAGTCATCTCTCTCGATGACGTTGACCTCGGGAAAAGCATAGTTGATGAATTCAAGTCCTGCAAACATTGCGAATTCATCTTCATGTTGAGTAGTTTCTGAATGACCTGAGTGTTGATCCCATGACATGGTGGGGACACAAGTATTCTGTTCAATGATGGTCAGCTGATTTTTGTTATTCGGCTGACTTTCTTGCCCCAAATCTCCTGGATAAGGTTGCCACATTGGCAAACCATCCATTGGGCCATAGTAGTTGTGGTCAAAGTTGTCTTTCATCAGAGTGTCCCCCTCTAATGAATTTGGCGGAGCACGACATCCTTTCGGATCACAATCTCCGTATATCATTTCGACGTCTGACCTTGGTATAAATCTCGGACTCTCTGTAGGAAAACAAAAGGGAGTTTGCGTTTCGTCCTGAGACATATAACCGTCCTCGTTAAGGTAGGACTTCCATTCTTCATCTGTGTCAGAGGGATCTTCCTCATTGATAGCATGTACTGCTTGAGACACTAGGTGAAGGAAACCTCCACTGTGGAAGAAGTTTTGAAGGGGATGAAGACTTTCATCGCTGGCAACTGTCCGGGTACAGGTTGCAGAAAAACCAAGATCCTTCTTTGTTTTATTGTCACTAGGAATGACAAACTGTCCCCATCCGGTTGTATCGGTACTCTCGACCGCTTTGATAGCATCTTTGTATGAAGAAATGGAAGTTCCTTCTTTGAACTGATTGTTCTTGCTCACCGACAGTGCTTGGAACTGCGTCCCAATAACCTCCTCGGGTTCTATATCAGCAGATGATGACAAGTTACTCACCAGCAAGGCCTGCTCCCCGCAGACTGTGACAAGTTGATCGTTCTGAAAGAACTTTAGCTTTTGGTGGAGGGTTGAAGTAACCGCTCCAGCCTGATGTATCCAAGGTCTTCCTAATAAACAACTGTATGTTGCCCGGATGTCCATGACCTGGAAAGTGACTTGGAAAGTGTGAGGACCAATAGTTATGGGAAGATCAACTTCGCCGATAACTGTTTTTCTAGATCCGTCGAATGCTTTGACGACAACCTCGCTGATTCTCAACGGAGGGCCTTTGAATGATAATTGCATCAAAGTGGACTTCGGCATAACATTCAGGGCTGACCCTGTGTCTACCAGTACGCTGACTAAAGCATCGTCCTGGCAGTTAACTGTGATATTGAGCGCCATGTTATGACGGCGACCCTCTTCGGGTAACTCCTCATCATTAAATCCCAAATTGTTGCAGGAAGTGATGTTAGAGACAATGCTATCGAACTGTCTGATTGTTACATCCTGTTCCACAAAGGCTTGCTCCAAGACTTTTTGTAGAGCCTCCCTATGCGCTTCCGAACTGAGTAACAGTGATAATACCGAGATCTTTGAAGGAGTCTGTAACAGTTGATCGACAATGTTGTATTCACTCCTTTGGATGAGCTTCAGCGTCTCATCATTATTTTTTGAAAGGTCGGGATTACTGGATTGACCGACTGGTGGATCAGGAGCTTCTGTCTAAAGTTTGTTTTCCTTGTTAGGTTCTCCAACTCCTCGGTTGAAGATTCGACCACTCTGTGTTACACGACTGATGTCTGCAATATTCATGACGGAGGGTAATGGAATTTCCTTTCCATTTTCAATTATCATTGCACCGTATTTGTAAGGGATCTCCTTAGCTGATTCATACGGTAGTGGTCCCGGCAGATAGATGACTATGGGAGCCTTCTGATTTTTCTGACCATCATAAGTAATCTCGATCTGTTCCCAGTTGGGAACTTTAGATTCGTCAAGTAGAGGGATAATGGCAAAAACATCCCTGGTCCTGTGATGACCAGAGATCGTGACAACATCCTCAACTTGATCGGTAAGGTAGTTCGGCGTCCAGTTGATGGGTCCAGAACCCGGATATGGACGAATTTCTCCACGATCCACCTGACCCTGAAGAGCTGCTCTCACAAGGTAACACCCTTGGTTACTTTCCGAACAGACGCTACAATGGTCGTAATTGTGTGGTGGCACCTGGCCACGCCCACTTTGAATACAATGTAACCTCAATAGGTTAGCTTCCATTGATCAGACATCCTGACTCTGACGCCGAGTAGGATTCCTGTTGCTGATACTAATTTGCTGAGTATCTTCATCCATATAAATTGGCATCCACTAATGATTTAACAAGTGCTGAAGTGCCTCCTGAACAAGGGCACAACCTCGATCGTTTTCGCAACCCGCTTTACAGCTGTGATAATTATGTGACACCAGGAATCCGAGTTGGACCTGTTCAAAATGTAACTCTACCAGGCTGGTATTCATCAAGCGAATGTCAAAGATCTGAACCATGTTGATTTGATAGGAATTCCTATCATGGTAGTCTTGGATCCATCCAAGATCCATCTGACGCTAGAGGGCCTCCTGTATGAAAGAGCATCCCTGTTTATTTACCGAGCAAGTTAAACAGGAACTGTAATCGTGTCGCGGTAGATTATGATACTGGCTTTGCCTTGAGTGCATTTCCACCAAGTTGACATTCATCGCACGGATGTCGTGGTTCTGAATGACGTTGGAATTCGTATAGACCATGTTAACTCCACGAACTCGGTGCTCTTGGATCCATCCAAGATCCATCTGTTCCTGTAGAGCTGTTTGCACCATAGAACATCCTTGGTTGTCTTTAGAGCAGATATCACACTGATGATAGTTATGAGGTGGAACATGGCCATATCCACTCTGTCTATAATGTATCTTGACCAGATTGGTTTTCAACAAGAGTACATCGTGAATTTGATAGACATCGTTAGTCTCTCCTTCTATCAAATTGACTGCAGCCTTCTCATGTTGAGGCAGCGGGTTTGTGAGAACATTAGGATTTGTATCCTTGAAGGATAAGGCCCCGCTCCTAACAAGTTTTTGCACGTCGGACTTGAAATTGAGACAAGTCTCGATGTTATGCCCTGGACCTCCTTGATGATAAGGGCAAGTTTGATCCACCTTAAACCAGAAAGGCGAATTTTCCGGTACTGTAAGAGGAGGTTTAGTCTGAATGTGCCCCTTAGCCAGTAGTAATGGAAACAGCTCTGCGTACGACACGGGTATAGGATCAAATCCTGGTGGCCGTGTTGTACGGTTGTTGTTATATGGAGGACGAGCCTGCTGATGAGGCTGTTGTGTCCTTTGCTGATCAGGTTGGCTCTGCGCAACCTGAGGTTGATACGTAAGAATAGACGCAGGGTTGATAGCAGGAGTCACAGCTGCTACCGGTTGATAACGTCGCCTTTGCTTTCCGAGAGTGATATTCCCAATATCTTGCTCTTTTTTCTTAGGGAGAGCACTACCGTATTATTTAGTACCGCTCGTCGATCTAGTGTCTTTTACCAAACGTCCTTCTCGGACGGCTTCCTCAAGACGTACGCCCATGCCCACCATTTCGGTGAAATCACTGGGTGCACTGGCAACCATTCGGTCATAGTAAAATGAACTTAAGGTTTTTAAGAAGATCTTTGTCATCTCTTTTTCCTCAAGAGGTGGACAAATTTGAGCGCCAATTTCACGCCACCTTTGAGCATACTCCTTAAAGGTTTCCTTGTCCTTTTGCGACATCGATCTGAGTTGATCTCTGTCCGGTGCCATGTCCAAATTGTATTTGTATTGTTGGACGAAGGCAGTGCCAAGATCTCTGAATGTACTGATCGTAGTACGGTTTAAACCCATGTACCATTTGAGTGCGGCACCCGTTAAACTATCCTGAAAGTAATGAATCAGTAGGTCCTGATTCTCCGTCTGAGCTGACATCCGCCGAGCGTACATCACCAGATGGCTTTGAGGGCAAGAGTTACCCTTGTATTTTTCAAAGTAGGGCACTTGGAACTTGTGCGGGACTTTCACATTGGGGACCAAGCAGAGGTCTGCGGCGTCCTTTCCAAATAAATCCTGACCGCGAATAGCTTGCAGCTCCTTCTGCATTTCCAGAAACTGCTCCTGGAATTCCTCCATTCGGTCAAACATAGTTTCCTTTTTACCAGCAGGTATCTGTGGAATCTATCCTTCTGGGACAGTGTGCACCACAGGGGGTGGGACCGTAACTACGGCAGTGAATCTTGGCGTCTCCCGAAGTTTGTAACCTTCAGGAGTCTTCAGTATGCCCCTGAAATCTTCGCTTTCCCGAAGTTTGTAACCTTCAGGCCCAGCGGCTTCTGTTGTGATTCCCTGATCTTCAGTGATCGGCGGAACATATCCTTTCGGGATATAGTTAACAGGCATGCCCCAAGGACGATCTTTCGGCATTTGATACCTAGGATCATACTTCTCCACTATGGGCGTTGAGGTGATCTCTGAGATCATAATCCTTTGTAGCTGAGCTTCTGCCATGGCTTGCATGTCGTTACAAAGCTTTCTCATATCCTCTCTCAGAGCGTCGATCTCTTCTTTCAACTCTCTGTTCTCTTCCTCAAGATCATCCATCTTTTTCTGACGATTGGCTCGAGTATTATACGAATGAGACAGTTTGACTCTAGAATCGAGACACAAACGTGAGATTCGTAGGTAAGAAGAATACGCGATGTGAGAATGATGAATACAATGATTATATTAATTGTTTTTTTTTGTTTAATCAAAATAAACTTCGACAATTAGATTGCAAATATCAAACAGTGGGGAAACCCCTTTTTATTGAAATTCAAAGGATTACCGAAATGGAAATACAGTAGATTACAAAGTACAGAAACAGAAACCTAAGCTAATGGGTCCCGAGTCCTCTCTGAAGAGAAATCGGGTGCTGACTCTGGTACTTTCCTTTTCTTTGACCGGGGCTCTTGGGCTGTTGTCGGGTTGTCATTCCTTTGCCAGGTGAAAGGAGCGAGCAAATTCCTTTGGTCATCCTGATTCTCTACTGCATGTTGCTCCAAAATTTCAATCAGAGCATCTTTCTCTTTTAGTAATTATTGTATTTTGATGCACTCTACGTCGAGGGTGCGGTACTTGTTCTTCCAAGACCTTCTCTCCTTTTGAACTTTGTTGAGATTAACCTGAAGCTTTTCAGTTTCCGTCATGAAGTACATGACAGATTCTCTCGGCGGAAGAATTCCGTAACGAGGATAAGGCATTTTTAGTTTGAGAGCTCTAGTTTGTACCCAATGGAGATAAGGCTCCACCGAGACACAGTCTGGTTTTCCCAGAGACTCTCGTCCTTTCTTATGAACATGCTTCCAAGCGTGCACTATTTCCGTCTTTAGTGCTCTGCCATTTTCTCCTTCTTTGAAGAAAAGACCTTCCAGATGAGCATTCTGTGGGATGTGTCTCATCGGGTATCCAAATTGACGATGAACGAGAACTGGATGGTAATTGATTCCTCCCTTAGTTTCTATAAGGGGTACGTTGGGGAAGTTTCCACAACGATCAATGATCCTGATTCCATCATAAATCCTATTACACCAATCTATATCAGAGTTGGTAAGAGACAGATCTTCTGCGACCAACGTAAGGCACTCTTGCAATCCCAAAAAGCAGCAGACTTGGGCAAGTGAGAGATAAACCATTTGTAAAGCAGAGGTACACAGCATGTGATCTCCCCTCCGCTGTACAAATTTCCCAAGTGTACAGAATGATACGCATCTGCGAGCAAAGTCGGCACAGGGTTTCCAATTAGAAAAACCTTAATGGAGTTAATATTGACGAAGTTATTGATGTTGGGAAACAAAAATAACCCGTAGGTGAGCGAGACAAAGACGCTTTCAAAAGCAGTCACGTTTCCTATACTGGAAAAATACAGGGCCTTCTTTGTCAAGAACTGGGCTAGCAAACCTTGGATGCCACCCTTAGTGGTTAGGTGAGTCCTGACCTCAGACTCGTCTAAATGAATTGCTCTTGCAATGGTCTGATTCTTTGGAATTTCTTCCAGTCCAGAAAATGGAGCTCGATCAGTAATGTGTAGATCAATCAGATGAGAATACTCCTCCAGCGTTGGTGCGAGCTGGTAATCCAGGAATGTGAAACAGTGATAAACCGGATCATAAAACTGAATGAGCGCATCCATGATTCCCTCAATCACATGGACTCTTAACAGTGGTAGCAGACCTCCGTGTTTGGCTCTGAAAGCCTCTGGGTTAGTGATCATTCATGCTAACCTTCTCAAATCCTCTAGCTTTGGAACCTTGAAGGTATACCTATGGGTTCTCCTTCTACCGAAATCCATTAGTGCAATCCTTTTCTCTGATATTTGCAATCACAGTCTTAGTTTAATTTGAAAAACAGAGAGACTAGGAGAGAAATTTTTTGAATGTTTTAATGTTTTTTTTAAATGAATGCATGAATGCAGCACACAAAAACATAGAAAAAACATGGGGTCAAAGGGTCGTTGTCATGAAGTCAAGGCTCTACCCATCCCCAAAGGTTTATACTAAGGTGATTTTTGTACCTGTACTCATTATCATCAGCTCCTCCCAGGAAAGCAAAAAAACAAGTGGATCGCCAGTGAGTTGTGGAGCAATCTTAGAGTAAGTGCCATTCACCGAGAATAGATCACCAGCCTCAAATGAGGGTAGTATCGCGTAACAACTATTCCCGATAGTTTCCGCACTACAAAAGGGTTTGGCTCCTCAGCTTCTCAGACATCACAATCGGCCCATTGTCTAGGTGAGAGAATGGGTTGCATTGGTCAGCCTCCACTGAGGTTGATGGTCGACCTCGTCGCCATCACTTATCTTAAGTGTATACTCAATCTTTCCACATGCGGCATCACACGCATTCCCATTAGCAGAAAAAATAAACACATATAGGAATTAGGAAAAGCAGTATATATATTTGTCCTAATCATCCTAGACCTTTAAAGCGATGAATCCTAAGTTCCTGACAGAAAATGGGTTCCCCGGCGGAAGCCCCAATCTGTGGTTTTCACATAAGTGAAGAGAAAAAAGGTTTAGAAAACGGCCCCACGGTGGGCGCCACTTTTCTGTAGCGAGCGATTTTGGACGCGGTTCTTAAGCGCTGGTCGCTCTCACTGCGGTTGAGTTTACTACAGGTCGATTCATTTATTATCCTATTAAAGCTGACGAAGGAAGGGAAATAGATGTCTCCAATTAACCCTGCTTGCATACTGAGTTTAAACCGCGGTCTGTTAGGTTACGGATGCGATCAATGTGGTGGGGCCTTTGTATCGGTTATTTATGTTTTCGCCAATACTGATTTCTCTCTGGGGTTTTGTTAGGATACTGCTTCAAATTATGATATGTGGGATTTAGGGTTTTTGTTTAGTGTGCTCACTAAGATCTTTTTCTTTCAATCTTATGCCTACGTATTCCCGTTTACCGAAACAGGGAAATCAGAGCGTTCGTAGTTCCTCCTATAGAAATGGTATTTGGTGTCTTGTTCAAAGCCCAAGACGTGAAGCGAAAGGTGGTTTGTATCTTGTTCAAAGCCCAAGATCTGAAGCTAAAGGTGTTGACCTTAAAGAGAATTTGTCATCTCTAAAGGGGTCTGTTTGTCACAACTGTTAGGTGACCGACTGTAAAGGAGGATTACTTTAACCGGGATTTGTGAATCCGACAATGCCATAATTTCCTTTATAGGGGATTTCCAACCTGAAGGGGAAGACTTTAACTCAGTGTAGAGCAATGCTATCTTTCCTTAGGAATTTCTCATGCTAAAAGAGGGACAGTGGCATGGATGTAGATGATCCAGAGGCTTGCCGCTTACAGCAATTAGATGAAGGGAGTTGTTGATGTTTGTGTACTGTGAACGAGGCACAGCTTTGATGCTAAAAGGTTGATTGGATCAACCAGTGGTTTTCTTATACAAAGCCTAAGAGGAGGTTAATATGTGTCTCGTACAAAGCCCGAGAGAGAGGCTAAAAGGTTTTGACTTGACGATGGAGTCTTTTGGTATCTCGTATAAAGCCCGAGACGGAGGCTATTGTCTGTTTAGCTCAATAAGAACCTTTTTGTATCTCGTATAAAGCCCGAGATGGAGGCGAAAGGGGTGATTGACTCAACGAGGGAGTCTCTTATGTGTCTCGTACAAAGCCCGAGAGAGAGGCTAAACGTTGTTTGACTCCGCTGGGGAGAATCATTGTACAAAGCCCAAGAGGAGGCTATGGTTACTGTTTCAGTTAAGTGACAGGTCCAGTATACTGATCTTGAAAGAGAAAATCAATTCTTATATGAGCAACACTGTACTCAAGGATTTGATTCAAGGATCCGGGTTATTCTTGTTCTTTAAGGAAGTGGGAAATCCGAAGGGTATTGAGACTGTCCGAGTCTACGGGGTTCCTTCCTATTCTTGAAGGGTGCTTGAGAATGTCTTTGAGACTCAAGGAAATTAGACTGCCCAAGTCTAGAGTTTTATCTTTTGTACTATGCTTTGAGAAACAGTATTAGACTCTATCAAAGGACTGCTCTATGCAGATGACTAATATCTATTCCTATACCTCTAGGAGGTCGTCGGGACAATTTGTACGAAGCCCAAGAGGAGGTTGGAAACTTTTAAAAAGCCGAGAGGTCCTTGTACGAAGCTCAAGAGGAGGCTATCATTCCCGGAGGAAGAGATCATTATACGAAGCCTAAGAGGATGCTGTGAATACTTCTATGAAGCCGTAGGGTCCTTGTACTAAGCCCAAGAGGAGGCGGGGTTGCTTTTAGGAAGCCTGTGGGTTCTTGTATGATGCCCAAGAGGAGGCCGATGCTTTTAAGAAGCCCGTGGGTCCCCAAACCCCGAGAAATTCAAGGCAAGCTATTCACAAGGAATAGATCAAGTCAGGAAAGTTTGAGAATTTGGAAGAAACTCAAAGATGCCATTCACGGAGAATACATTCATCTCTGGGAGTAGAATTTCTTGACAATTCCTAATGAGGACAGCCGAAGAGAAGACTGTATCTGGTAATCCTATTGGGGATCTAGTTGTCTATTTCTACGAATAAACGAAACGGCGTCACCTAGTTCTAGACGTAGTTGCCGGGGAAACTCTAAATATCTATACTATTATTACACAATTGATATGAGTTTATGAAAGAAGACTTACAGTGAAATAGCCTCACAATACAGTTATATGTATATGAAAGCGGTAAATGAAAGCAATAACCACTTACTCGGTTGTAGAGCTTCCATGCTGTTTGGTTAGTTGTTCAACAAAGAAAGATTGAAATTAACAGTATATTCAAAATCAAAGGAGAAAGTGCTTTGAAAAAGAAAGGTTTGGGGCTTACAGCTCAAGGAGAGGCCCAGGGTTTTATT
This sequence comes from Lathyrus tuberosus, assembly GCA_022829125.1. Classification (NCBI taxonomy): domain Eukaryota; kingdom Viridiplantae; phylum Streptophyta; class Magnoliopsida; order Fabales; family Fabaceae; genus Lathyrus; species Lathyrus tuberosus. The sequence continues at coordinate 1,616,861 of JALAZF010000463.1, read as the reverse complement.
AGTGAGCGCACTGTTTGAATTTGTACAGAGGGACTTATACAAGTGATTGTGGCCCAAAAGGATTTTCTGTACAAAGGGGGTTGGGTCTTACACTCTCTCAAGAGGCCCAAAAAGTTTAAAGAAAAAAAGTGGGGCTTATAACACGAGGGTAGGCCCAATTGTTTTTTTTCGTTTGAAATGGCGATCGCGCCGAGATTTTCTTTAAACGCGAAGGGACTTATACAATAAGTGAGGCCCAAAGTTTTGGTTAAAAGGGGGTTGGATCTTACACTCTATTAGAGGCCCAAAAAGTTTTGAATGGGTCTTATAGCTCAAGGAGAGGCCTAGTTGGTTAATTTTAAACTGGCGAGTGTGCCGAGGTTTTTGAAAATACAGTGGGTCTTATACAATAAGTGAGGCCCAAAATGTTTTGTATTTTACAAAAAAAGGGTTGTGTCTTACACTCTAATAGAGGCCCAAGTGTAATTATTTGATGAAGGTGAAAATCAAAGAAACCCTAATTTTAATCTTTAAATAATAAATATTTAAAGAAAATCAATGAAAAATACCAAATAGATTTGAATAAATCACTTGTGATTTTGGTTTAAGGTTTGAAAAATGAGGTATAAATCACAAGAGATATTAAAACTCATTTGGTCTTGATTTTTCAAGATGGATGTTCATTTTAAAATGTTTAAAAACAAATAAAAATGAATTTATTCACAAAAATACTAATTATATTAAATACATAATATAAATCTAATTTTTTGTGGAATAAAATATTTCAACATTTTTATGATTTTTTGCAAAAAGAATCAGTAAAAAATAATTAAAATTGAGTTATTAATTTTTCAAATCATTAACAAAATAATATGAAAAATAGGAAAATGGTAAAAAGTGATAAAAAGAAGGTCTGGGGCGAGGGGGATTCGAACCCCAGACCTTTCGCTTGCCAATACATACAAACTAGCTGATCAACCACTGGGGCGCAATGCCAATTCATTAATAACATGACAAGTGAAAAATAAATATCAAACTAGTTGGATTTTATGAAAATGGCGCCATGGCCATCTTCTTCCTCTAGCTCGTGCATGAAGCCCTCAATCTCTCTCGTTTCTCAACCATTTAACATGATTCAAACACCAAACTCATGCATTTTTTCATAAGGAAGAAGATGGCAATACCCAATTTCATTCATTTTTAGTGTATAGAAAATTATATCATTGTGGCCGTATGAACCCTAATTTTGCAAAAGCAACCGAGTAGGCATGATTATGAGTGCTATGATCAAATTTTTTGAGGGAAAACAATCAACATATGATGGCACGCAATTGGCAAAAATATCATGTGAGGAAATATGCATGGATCATGGAGTTGGAGTTTTGAGGCTTACCTTGATGCAAGCTGAAATGGAACTCTGCACAAACCTTGTTCCAGTTGTGAGTTAATGATCCCTACAGCTTCAATGGATGTTATGGAGTGTGTTGCAAGCTTTGGAACACTTTGAAACTCTTTGGATCAAGCTGGAGACCTCCACTTACATAATTGAGGCATAATGGCTTGGTTGAAGGGTGATTTTGAGCCTGAGGTGTTACAGTCAGTGTTTAAGTGTTTGGACACCTCAAATACATCATATGTGATGTGTTTGAGCAATTGGAATTGATTGCTTAAGGCTGCAACTCAAAACCCGATAGTGGTTACTCAAAAACCAAGAAACTTGAGGTTTAAGGAAGAATGAGAGAAAGCAGTGTTGTAACTGGCTTTGGTGTGAGTTGAATGATCCATTGGAACCTCTATTTATAGGTGATCAACTTTTGTCTGGAGGAATAGTGAATGGCTGCTGGATCAGATCACATTTGCATGGATTGGCTAGGAGGATTTCTTCTCAAGCAAGGCAAACTAGCCATTCCCAAGAGCAGGGCTATGCCTTAACCAAAATCACATTCTTCAGATGTTTTTATTGTTGTTTAATCAGAGAACTTGACTGAGTAGTGTGGATTTGTTGAAAATTCACTATTCCACATTAATGCCCCTTTGAACTCAAGGCAAAATGTGCCAAAGTGGATGAATTTCAAGTTGGAAGATTCCTTGACTTTTTGACTCAGCCTTATCAGTTGGATCAGATGCATTGTGATTGGTTTGAGTACATGTGACATGCTGATCCTCAGTTTTTGCTTCAAAATCGTGTGTGGCAAGCAAACATGCAAACTGATTTTTCCAAAACAGCTTGCAGCAGCATGGCTTTGGGCATGGATTTCTGTTGGCTCAAGTTGAATCAATTCATGCTGTTAAGCTCTTTAAATTCTTGGCAACATTTGCAACAACATTGATGTTTATCTTTGGACTTGATTCAGCTTGCAACTATCTGAAAATATCTCACAAGTTTTGGTGTTTCAACACAAAATCTGCCTTGCCCAGAATTTTTCTAAGTGTTGAAAAAGTTGTACTTTCATGTTTTTAGTGACTTTGATCACTCCATAACTCAAAATCCCCAATGAATTGGAATTAGGTCTAGTTGAAGTTTTTCTAGAGGGCAATAAGATCTACAAATCGAGCCTTGAATGGGAGAAAATGGCTTTGTGGTTTAGGAGTTATGACCCTCCAAAGTTGGTACCCTAGCCACTTTATTTTTAACTTAGAAAATTTTCTAAGTTTTTATGGTTACCCCTTTTACAAGTTATCCAACTTTTCTTGATTTTTCTTGATGAATGATGATTCAAATCATACATTAACATCATTTTAGGGTTAAAAATCCATTTTTGTGAAAAATCTCAAAAAGTCAAAGTTGACTTTTGTGCACAGTTGACTTTTTATCAGATGAATTCCAAACTGTGCAATTCTTCAGGAAATCATGTCCTTAACCTAAATCAAACTTGATGGACATGTTCCATGGGTGGTATAGAGTATATTGATGCATGTCATAGGGCTTGGGAGCATGTCCTGGTCAAAAGTCAAAGTTACAGTTGACTTTTTCCTTAAAACCCTAACTGTGGTGCAGATGAAATTGAAACTTGTTGCTCAAGCTTCTTCGATCAATCCATTGTTGCAAATGGATCAATGTAGTGTATTAGAGACCCTCAAATCATGTCTTGAGGTCTTGGCTCATGATTTGTCCCAAAAGTCAACTTAGGGGTGAATTAGGTCAAGAAACCCTAATTCCTGATTTTTGATTAATGCATCCTCTGAGGCAAAATTGACTGGATGATTGGGTTCATGAGGTTCCATGGAGTATATTAGGTTATGTTTTGGATCATTGGCTTGTGCCCAGAGGAAAATTTCCATCTGGAGGCCATGGTCGTCCAAAACCCTAATTTGGTGACACTGTCGATCTTGAGACTTGACCCACCTAGAAGGGAGCAACCTTGTGCTTAATCCTTGAAGTGGGAGTCCTCTTGATCCATTGTGGGTGTTTGAGAGGTTAGACAAGTTGAAGATCATGTCATTCCTTGATTGACCCTTTGTCTAAGCACTCAGAGAGGGCTTGAAACCCTAATTTTGACTGTAGTAAGTGCTCAACAATCCCTAAGGAGATTGATGAGGTATGATGGTGCATCCATATTGTGATGATGATTTCCACAATTATGGGAATCTTAGTGGTCAAAATTTGGGGTATGACAGCTAGGTAGCAAAGAGGCCTCTATGTCATGGATAATAGTAATTTTGTCTCTCATTGTAATTCTATCATTTCGAATTCTTTTGAACTTTGGCATCTAAAATTAGGTCATATTTCTAAACTTGGTATGCAAACTATAGCTAAACAATTTCCTCGCATTCATTGTAAGATTAATATGCAACCTTGTGATTCATGTCACTTTGCAAAACAAAAGAAATTGCCATTTCGTACTAGGTTTTCCACTACTCATGCTCCTTTTGAACTTTTACATGGTGACTTATGGGGCCCATTTTCCCAAATGTCTATTTTGGAACATACTACTTATATCTCAAAATAAAAGTCTGAAATTATGGCATAGCAAATAGAAGATGTCTTAACACATGTCACGATATTGTTCTCTGCATAACTTTAAAACAAAGGCAGAACAAACAAACTGATACATTGAATATCAGCAACAGATTCATAACAGATGTTTCAACATCTGTTACGACATGTTAATCAATACTAAACTGTAAATTGCATAATGATAAACAACACAGAATATGATGACCCAGTTTGGTGTAAATCACCTACATCTGGGGGCTACCGAACCAGGAAGAAGAATCCACTATCAATAGTATAGTTATATGTAAACAACCTCTGGTTTACAGTAAACAACCTCTGGTTTACCTATCACTACCCAATGAAAAATTTATCATTAGAAGTCACATCTAATTGATAAGAGAAACCCATCTCACTCCCTAAATCACAACATGTGATATGTAACAGTTACAATCGATAGCAACTGCATCATCCTACTTGAAAAAATCCTCTTTCAATGCAAAGTTCAGCCAAGCATTCTCGACTAACAAGACAAATTTAATTTGCTTCAAAGCTTCATCCAAGAAAAATATACAATTCATTGCCTAAAGATTTTTGAATCTATATAAATATCTATTCCTACCACAGTGTATCAAACCGATACAAAGGGAGACTTACAACACAAGAAAGTCTACGATTCTCAAAACCCTAAACCCTTATTTCCCTTTACAAAAGTGTTACATAAGGATTAGTTGTTCAGCCCTAGGTCTAAGTCTTCCTTTTATAAGCTTCTATCTTGGGCTTCGAGATATCTGTTTATTTCTTCCTTGATATCCATGTTCTGATTGCTCCATAAATCTTGGCCCAGATTAGCAACAACCTGCTATATCAGGTCAAGATGTCGAGACACACGTTAGGACATCCTGTCTGACAAGTCTTCTTCCACCAGACTTCATCATGTTGGAACATCTTGCACAACATCATGTTTTACCAAAAATTTGCTCAAATTTGCAAAGCCTTCAATCTCCCCCTTTTGACAAAATTTTATTTAAAACTTCTTAGGTAGAAAAATAAAGTCCGAACATCATTTAATTTCATCCAGAGAGCGGTGGTTATGATTGGCACACTTTTGAGCCTCCCACTTTCCCCTGAAATTCCTAGCTGTCTGTTGGTGTACATGAGGAAGAGTATATAACACACTCCCCCTAAAACCTATACTTGCCACAGAGGGATAAATATTCCTCTTAAGGGGCATAAGAGAACCCATAAGAAGATCCAGAATTAACTTAAGAAGAAACAGATGTATCATACGTAACACAGAGTCCATAGAGTATGTAACTCAGGTCATAAGACACAACCTGCATCATAACTCAGATCACAAGGTACAAGGGAAAGACCCAAGGATGTTAGAATATCTCATCCAACATCCTTGTAAAATAATTGCAAGAATGAACTCCTCACCAAGAAGAATATCAGTTATGTGTTGTAAGAACCAACACACAAGCGAGATGAATACACACCCATTCTCCCGATTTTTAGCCAAAAATTGGCAAAAGTAGCCAACACAGTTCCATACCCACATGGCACTTACCCAAACCCGGACAAAAAACATGACGACGTAACCCAGAACAAGAACCTCAACCTGAGAATCCAGAAGCAGACACCCCCTTTAAATACCCAAGCAGTTTCTCTAGAAATTTACGGTCCATAGAAGTTACAGCTGAACAATTCAATGGAGAAATAAATTTAGGAAGGCCAATTCAACATAAATGACTGTGCACCGCCTAACTAAGATTTGACTGTTCAACCTTAGGGTAAACCGTCCAAAGAATGCACTAGTATCAAGACACATGTTTAACACACCGTCTCTAAGGCACACAATCCACCGTCCAAGACAATCAATTAGGAAATAGCCGCATGTCTTAAACAATGTCCTTACCCCTTGTCAGACTTTCTTTAGTCCCTCTTGTAAACTCTGAAGCATAGTCACAATGCTTTTTCAATGAGCCCCAAGAATAATCCTGTCAACCAGAAGAAAATAAAACTGACCAAGATGTTAAGACATTTCTTCAAACATCTCCCACTTAGCAACAAAGACTCCCAAGAGGCTTTATCTGCTTCTGCAGAGAAAAATAAATTCTCAAAGAAACAAGCAATGACTCGCATGACACTCCTAAGAAGCTTGTACAACTTTGATTCCATCCATTGACATCCCAATGACAATACCAAAATCAACCAGTCAAGTCAACCCAGAACTAAACCAGCAACACAATGTCATGACATCTCGTCTGACATTACATCCTCACCATAGGTATTCTATCACAGACTGCTTGAAACCAAAAACAATCTTGATAAACAACTGCACTACTGCAGTAATAGATCCAAAACAGAAGTCCAACTCCCCCTATGAAGGATAACCAATGTTCCTTTGCAAGAAGAACACCTTAAAATGAATGGAAAACATAAGACTCATCTTCATTCTTCAAGAGCACACTCCCTGTTCAACACACCTGCTGAATGCATTCACTTACTGCTGGTTCCACAAGTAATCTATGTACCACACTAGTACACTTAAAAGACAAAAGTTCTCCCCTATCTTTCAGAAATGATGCTCCTTCCCACAAGAAACACCCAAAATCACCACATGATAACACATGACCAACTTCATGTTCATATAGTGAGAGATTACCAGGATCACATCCTTGTACCATAACCAACAAACTCTTGGATTGAGACCAAAAGCATCTTTGATCCCTCTCATCCCGAAACCATGCATACCCTGTACAAATCCACCTTGAATTTTACAGCCATAACCATCCTTGTTCCTTGAGAATAAATCCAATTGAATCTGGAATGCTTCACATTTATCAAAGAGACATACAAAATCTCTTAGTTCGTTAGCTAGCCCAGATGTCATTCACACTTGAAAAACATCAAATACATGCTCAAGAAGTCCTCAGCTTACATGCTTCGCAAGCACCAAACTAACCCACTTTTCTCTAGCATGACTTATAGCAGAAGAAACCACTTCTCCACAAGTATTCTGACCTCAACAAGAGTCATACTTCCAGATAAACACCCCATGATCCAAGACAGTCTTCACTTCATCATTCTCCCGTATGACAAGTTAGAACACTTCTGATTCAACTGGTGAATATTAGCTTCCACAATCTGAACTCCAAGTTCGGAAAATATGATGATGTTCTAACATCAGTTAGGACATCTCGATCATGTCACAGACACCATACACTATGGTTCTTGATATGCTCACCACTTGACTTACCACTACCTAGTAATTCAACTGAAGATCTTCAGAGAACACAACTGAATAAGAACTGCAGACAACCAAGGAAAGAAATAAACTCTCATACATCTCCCGAAAGAAGGTAATCTTCCATAAGCAACTTAGGGTTTCTACCACAAGCTCCAATATATGAACAGAACCATAACCTCCTTTGATTTTCAACCAACTATCGTTCTGTCAAAGAGAAATTAGTTCCAAGCACACTGCTTGAATTCATAATAAAGATCAACCAAATGTCACTGTTTCGTTAATCTCAACTTTCTTCAGGGCTCTAGAAAATATTTTGATCCACCAATGAAACCTAATCTTTAAGTTACATATCCTACTTGCTCCATAGCAAGGCATATTAGATACACCAATCCTTGGACCTGTAACATCTACTTCTTCTCGCAGCTCCCGCAAACTGCATGAGATAGACCTTTTTGAAGCATTAATTCCATTTATTTTTTAGAAGATCAACTTATATTACGATGATGCGCCACAACATTAACTAAGACCCTGAAGTTCAGGTTGATGTCAGAACATATGATAAGACATCCAACTGGAGAGTTCAGTCCTCCATTCTGCCACTTAGAAGAACCTCGTCCCTATAACAGAACAAGAGTTCCATGTTCTCATAAACTTGATTAACATATCAAGTTTGAGTAGAAAACCTCCATCCTGCTTTACTGTACTACAACAACCACCTCATCTTCATAGAAACCAAACATGCCAAAGCTTGATTCTTCAGAAGAGATTAGTCACACAAGATCTTTACAAAAGGAATCCCGTTTTCCTTAAGTAGAGACTTCTTCAGAACATCAGAGATAACTGCCACTTATCCTTGACCTCCAAGTTGAGAAAGATCACATGCTCCTAGAGTAGAGACAGGAACACACCTGCTACACTTTAATGCACCTACATCAGAAATAAACTGATCTAAAAAAAATCTTCATCTTCACATCCATCAGCACTACATTCTAGCCAAGTTTCTTGCCAGGAAACTTTCTAGTCAGATTATGTGCATTTGCAACACCAGAATAAAGACAGATCCTACCACACACGTGTATTGTACCAAGATCATCAACTACACACTACTACAAAAACCCCATTTAACAACGGTTGGAAATGCCATATAATGACGCAGGCGAAGGCGTTGTTATGTAAAGTGTTGTTGTATATGCGGTATGTACAATGACGGTCTAGTAACCGTTGTAATAAAATGGAAAACGCGCTACCTATAATGACGGTTATTTTAAATACCCGTTGTTGTATGTCTATTAATAAAATATAAAAAATACAGCATTAGAACTACCTATAATGACGGTTATTTTAAAAAAAAACCGTTGTTGTATGTCTTTTAATAAAATAAAAAAAATTACAGTATTAGAACAAGAACAACATCAAGAACATCAAGAACAACAATAAGAACAAGAACAACAGTAAGAACATCAAGAACAACAATAAGAACAACAACAACAACAGCAACAACAACAAGAACAAGAACTAGAACAAGAACAAGAACAAGAACAAGAACAAGAACAAGAATAAGAACAAGAAGAAGAAGAAGAAGAAGAAGAAGAACAACAACAACAACAACAACAATAATAACAATAATAACAACAACATCAACAACATCATCAACAACAACAACAACAATAATAACAATGATAACAATAATAACAACAAGAACAACAATAATAAAAAAGAACAACAAGAACAACAATAATTAAAAAAGAACACCAACAACTAACATTGCTAACTCGAGTTCTGAAATTTGTTCTGAAATTTGGTTTAGTGGAGAAATAGAGTATCGTAACTGAAAGATGATGTTTGGAGGTAGAAGATGTAGTTCGTCTAAGTTTTAGGTTTCACGCAGATCACTAATAGTAGTGTCTTGGCCGTTGATAATCACTAAATGGACGACCAAGATTTGTTTAAGGATAGTGAATAAACTCAATATGCGCGCCACCTATAATGTTGGTAATGAGAATTGAAAAAATAAGTAAAAAACCAAAAATGCTGGTGCTGGGACTTGAACCCATGACAAGACGCTACCTATAATGACAGTTGGTTTAAATTACCCGTGGTGAAAGGTCTGTCATCATTTTGAAAAAATAAGTAAAAAAAGCTACCTATTACAACGGTTGGTTTAAATACCCGTTGTGAAAGGGTCTGTCAGCATTTTGAAAAAATAGGAAAAAATGATTAAAATAAATTTAGAAAAATCTAAAAACACGAAATTTAATCTAATTAGGTAAAATAAGAATTTTGAGAATTTTTTGAGACTATGAAAACAGTAAAAAAATTCATTAAAAATAGGAAAAAGATGAATTTGGGGTTTTGAGGGTGAAGTTCCGTAACTCTTTTAGAGTAAGGGACTAATTACCGCACGATTTTTTTGCTTCAGATGCACGAAACAGATCTTAAAAAGGAGACGATTTTCCCTAAAACCAATTTTTTGAAGTGCAAGACCTAAAACTAAATTATTGGCTATAATGACGGTTGAAAACATACCAGTGGTGAAAGGTTGTGGGTATTTTGAAAAAATATGTAAAAAAACCATAAATGTTTGTGCTGGGACTTGGACCCATAACCATGCGCTACCTATAATGACGGTTGAAAACATACCTGTGGTGAAAGGTTGTGGGTATTTTGAAAAAATATGTAAAAAACCATAAATGTTGGTGCTGGGACTTGAACTCATAACCATGCGCTGCCTATAATGACGGTTGAAAACATACCCGTGGTGAAAGGCCTCACATTTCACCATGGTTTGAATATTAACCGTCATTAAAAGCCTTTTAAAGAGATTAAAAAAAACGCGCATCTATTACAACAGTGTATATGCAATCCGTTGTAAGCCTGGCGTTGTTGTTTGCGCGTTTTGTAGTAGTGACATCTCCTTTGCTCCAGAGATTCACTCCTTGAATCAACAAGATCTTCCACATACTCCATTGTCAAGATGTTTCAACATCTGATAGAACATCAGTTCCTTATCTTGACTGTATCCATTCTCCAAAGAACATATCCTTGAGCAGATGCAACTAGAGATGTTGCACTTCCTGATGTACCAACTTGTCACCAGTAATCTTGTACTCCAAAATGCAAGGATAATCAATTAAATAGTTATGAATTCCACAAATAGCAATTGATCTTAAATCCTTGTCCATAAAACCATACTCCTTGTAGGATATATGATCTACCAGATATCAACCCAAATCAAGAATTTTTGTGTCAACATTTTTCTAGTCAAACAGCATGTTGAGACATCAAGTCTGTTACCCATGACTCAACCTGCCTTTGATTTTGCTTTGCTAATAGAATTATTGAAAATCATGAATGGTGAAAATAAATCACCTCCCATTATCTCCAAGTTGAATAACATCCATCAGCACCAGAGATCTTCAGAAATCCATCTTCAGCATGAGAACCATATTATCCTTCTGAAAGACCTCTTAAACACGACCAGAGATGCCTTTATGAGTGGACTTGAGTGAAAACTCAAGTATCTTTGGCAAATTTTTCGAAAAGAATATTACCAAATTAATAGATCATGAATTTGATAAACACGATCTCAACTCACCTTCTCTTCAAACTGACTTCAAGATACAAGATGGAACCAAACTTCCAAGCACCAAGTCAACATGACAGACATCAACCAACAACTCTATTCATTCCACTGCTCCCGACTTTGGAATGACTAGAGCTTTCATAGATGCTGATATCTTCAAGAATATAAGCCAACAATAAAGATCTTCCACCATCTTTCTTCTATCACAACTCCAGAATCACATAAATACCAGAGTCATTCCATCAAAAACATATGCAGCGAAACCACTAAATAAAATCTTCAACATGCCCAATAAGATATTAAAACATCTTATAATACACCATACAAGAGAACTAGCCACTCCTCATGCAGTTGTTGTAGAAACTCCTCAGAAAACTTGAACAACCATCAGTAGTTGTTATCTTGATCCAATACCAATTATTATATATATCTAATGAATAGTCTGATCGCACACACACCATGTTTAAAAACCAGAAAGTATCTCCCAAGATCTCATCTAGAAACAGACAGGATGCCTACTCTGATACCAATTGAAATTCTGGCATAGCAGATAGCAAATGTTCTAACACATGTCATGACATTGTTCTCTGCATAACTTTAAAACAAGGGCAGAACAAACAAACTAATACATTGAATATCAACAACAGATTCATAATAGATGTTTCAACATCTGTTATGACATGTTAATCAATACTGAACTATAAATTGCAGAATGATAAACAACACAGAATATGATGACCCTGATCGGTGCAAATCACCAACATCTGGGGGCTACCAAGCCAAGAAGAAGAATCCACAACCAGTAGTATAGTTTTATGTAAACAACCTCTAGTTTACAATTAACAACCTCTGGTTTACCTATCACTACCCAATGAAAAAATTATCATTAGAAGTCACATCTAATTAATAAGAGAAACCCATCTCACTCCCTAAATCACAACCTGTGATATGTAACAGTTACAATCGACAGCAACTGCATCATCCTACTTGAAAGAATCTTCTTTCAATGCAAAGTTCAACCTAGAATTCTCGACTAACAACACAACTTAAATTTTCTTCAAAGCTTCATCCAAGAACAATATATAATTCATTACCTAAAGGTTTCTGAATATGTATAAACTTCTATGTCTACAACAGTGTATCAAACCGATACAAAGGGAGACTTACAACACAAGAAAGCCTATGACTCTCAAAACCCTAAACCCTTATTTCTCTTTACAAAAGTCTTACATAAGAATTAGTTGTTCAACCCTAGGTCTAAGTCTTCCTTTTATAAGCTTTTATCTTGGGCTTCGAGATATCTGTTTATTTCTTCCTTGATCCATGTTCTGATTCCTCCTTATATCTTGGACCAGATTAGCAACAACCTGCTATATCAGGTCAAGATGTCGAGACACACGTTAGGATATCATGTCTGAAAAGTCTTCTTCCACCAGACTTCTTCATGTTTGAACATCTTGCACAACATCATGTTTTACCAAAAATTTGTTCAAATCTGCAGAGCCTTCAATCTCTCCCTTTTGGAAAATTTTTAGTTAAAACTTCTTAGGTAGAAAAAGAAAGTCTGAACGCCATTGAACTTCATCCAGAGAGTGGTGGTTAAGATTGGCACACTTCTGAGACTCCCATTTTCTCCTGAAATTCCTAGCTGTCTGTTGGTGTATATGAGGAAGAGTATATAACACACTCCCCCTCAAACCTATACTTGCCACGGAGGGATAAATCTTCCTCTTAAGGGGCATAAGAGAACCCATAAGAACATCCAAAATGAGCTTAAGAAGAAGTAGATGTATCGTACATAACACAGAGTCCATAGAGTATGTAACTCAGGTCATAAGACACAACCAGCTTCATAACTTTGATCACAAGGTACAAGGGAAAGACTCAAGGATGTTAGAATATCTCATCCAACATCCTTGTAAAACAATTGCAAGAATGAACTCCTCACCAAGAATAATATCAATTATGTGTTGTAAGAACCAACCCACAATTGAGATGAATAGACACCCATTCCCCCCCTATTTAGCCAAAAATTGGCAAAAGTAGCCAACACAGTTCCATACCCACATGGCACTTATCCAAACCCGGACAAAAGACATGACGATGCAACCCAGAACAAGAACCTCAACCTGAGAATCAAGAAGCAGACACCCTCCTTTAAATACCCAAGCAGTTTCTCTAGAAATTTACGGTCCATAGAAGTTACCGCTGAACAATTCAATGGAGAAATAAATTTAGGTAGGTCAATTCAACATAAATGACTATGCACCGCCCAAGTAAGATTTGACTATTTCAACGTTAGGATAAACCGTCCAAAGAATGCACTAGTATCAAGACACATGTTTAACACGCCGTCTCTAAGGCACACAATCCACCGTCCAAGACAATCAATTAGGAAACAGCCACATGTCTTAAACAATGTCCTTACCCCTTGCCAGACTTTGTTTAGTCCCTCTTGTAAACTCTGAAGCATAGTCACAATGCTTTTTCAATGAGCCCCAAGAATAATCCTGTCAACCAGAAGAAAATAAAACTGATCAAAATGTTAAGACATTTCTTCAAACATCTCCCAGTTAGCAACAAAGACTCCCAAGAGGCTTTATCTTCTTCTGCAGAGAAAAATAAATTCTCCCAGAAACAAGCAATGACTCTCATGACACTCCTAAGAAGCTTGTACAACTTTGATTCAATCCATTGACATCCCAATGACAGAACCAAAATCAACCAGTCAAGTCCACTCAAAACTAACCCAGTAACACAATGTCATGACATCTCGTCTGACATTACATCCTCACCATAGGTATTCTATCACAGACTACTTGAAACCAAAAACAATCTTGATAAACAACTGCACTACTGCAGTAATAGATCCAAGATAGAAGACTCATCTTCATGTCTTCAAGAGCGCACTCCCTGTTCAACACACCTGCTGAGCGTATTCACTTACTACTTGTTCCACAAGCAATCTTTGTACCACACTAGTACACCTAAAAGACAAAAGTTTTCCCCCTATCTTTCAGAAATGATGCTCCTTCCAACAAGAAACACCCAAAATCACCACATGATAACACATGACCAACTTCATGTTCATATAGTGAGAGAGTACCAGGATCACATCCTTGTACAATAACCAACAAACTCTTGGATTGAGACCAAAATCACCTTTGATCCCTCTCATCCAAAAACCAAGCATACCTTGTACAAATCCACCTTATATTTTACAGCTATAGCTATCCTTGTTCCTTGAGAATAAATCCAATTGAATTTGGAATGCTTCACATTTCTCAAAGAGACATACAAAATCTCTTAGTTCATTAGCTAGCCCAGATGTCATTCACACTTGAAAAACATCAAATACATGCTCCAGAAATCCTCAGCTTACTTGCTTCGCAAGCACCAAAATGACCCACTTTTCTCTAGCATGACTTATAGCAGAAGAAACCACCTCTCCACAAGCATTCTGACCTCAATAAGAGTTAGACATCCAGATAAACACCCCATGATCCAAGACAGTCTTCACTTCATCATTCTCCCGTATGACAAGTTAGAACACTTCTGATTCAACTGGTGAATATCAGCTTCCACAATCTGAACTCCATGTTCAGAAAACACGATGATGTTCTAACATCAGTTAGGACATCCCGATCATATCACAGACACCATACACTATGGTTCTTGATATGCTCACCACTGGACTTACTACTTCCTAGTAATTCAACTGAAGATCTTCAAAGAACACAACTCAATAAGAACTGCAGACAACCAAAGAAAGAAATAAACTCTCACACATCTCCCAAAAGAAGGCAATCTTCCATAAGCAACTTAGGGCTTCTACCACAAGCTCCAAGATATAAACAGAACCAGAACTTCCTTTGATTTTCAACCAACTACCGTTATGCAAAAGAGAAATTAGTTCCAAGAACGCTGCTTGAATTCACAATAAAGATCAACCAAATGCCACTGTTTTGTTAATCTCAACTTTCTTCGGGGCTGCAGAAAATATTCTGTTCCACCAATGAAACCTAATCTTCAAGTTACATATCCTACTCGCTCCATAGCAATGCATCTTAGATACACCAATACTTGGACCTGTAACATCTACTCCTTCTCGCAGCTCCCGCAAACTGCATGAAATAGACCTTTTTGAAGCATTGATTCCATTTATTTTTGAGAAGATCAACTTATATTACGATGATGCGCCACAATATCAGCTAAGACCCTGAAGTTCAGGTTGATGTCAGAACATATGCTAAGACATCCAACTGGAGAGTTCAGTCCTTCATTCTTCCACTTAGAAGAACCTCGTCCCTATAACAGAACAAGAGTTCCATGTCCTCATAGACTTGATTAACATATCAAGATTGGGTAGACAACCTCCATCCTGCTTTACTGTACTACAACAACCACCTCATCTTCATAGAAACCAAACATGCCAAAGCTTGATTCTTCAGAAGAAATTAGTCACACAAGATCATTACAAAAGGAATCCCATTTTCCTTAAGTAGAGACTTCTTCAGAAGATCAGAGATAACTGCCACTTATCCTTGACCTCCAAGATGAGAAAGATCATATGCTCCTAAAGTAGAGACAAGAACACGCCTGCTACACTTTATTGCACCTAGATCAGAAATAAACTGATCTAAAAAAAATCTTCATCTTCACTTCCATCAGCACTACATTCTAGCCAAGTTTCTTGCCAGGAAACTTTCTAGTCAGATTATGTGCCTTTGCAACACCAGAATAAAGACAGATCCTACTACACACGTGTATTGTACCAAGATCATCAGCTACATCTCCTTTGCTCCAGAGATTCACTCCTTGAATCAGCAAGATTCTACATATACTCCATTGTCAAGATGTTTCAACATCTGATAGAACATCGGTTCCTTATCTTGACTGTATCCATTCTCCAAGGAACATATCCTTGAGCAGATGCAACTAGAGATGTTGCACTTCCTGGTGTACCAACTTGTCACCAGTAATCTTGTACTCCAAAATACAAGGATAATCAATTAAGTAGTTATGAATTCCACAAATAGCAATTGATCTTAAATCCTTGTTCAGAAAACCATACATCCTGTAGGATATCTGATCTACCAGATATCAACCCAAATTAAGAATTTTTGTGTCAACATTTTTCTAGTTAAACAGCATGTTGAGACATCAAGTTTGTCACCCATGGCTCAACCTGCCTTCGACTTTCCTTTTCTAATAGAATTCTTGCAAATCCTGAATGGTGAAAATAAGTCACCTCCCATTATCTCCAAGTTGAATAACATCCATCAGCACCAGAGATCTTCAGAAATCCATCTTCAGCATGAGAACCAGATTATCCTTCTGAAAACCTCTTAAGCACGACCAGAGATGCCTTTATGAGTGGACTTGAGTGAAAACTCAAGTATCTTCGGCAACTTCGTCGAAAAGAATATTTACCAAATTCATAGATCATGAATTTGATAAACACGATCTCAACTCACATTTTCTTCAAACTGACTTCAAGATACAAGATGGAACCAAACTTCCAAGTACCAAGTCAACATGACATACATCAACCAACAACTCTCTCTATTCCACTGCTCCCGACTTTGGAACGACTAGAGCTTTCATAGATGCTGATATCTTCAAGAATATAAGCCAACAATCAAGATCTTCCACCATCTTTCTTCTATCACAACTCCAGAATCACATAAATAGCAGAGTTCTTCCATCATAAACATATGCAGCGAAACCAACAAAGAAAATCTTCAACATGCCCAATAAGATGTCAAAACATATTATAAGACACCATACAAGAGAACTAGCCATTCCTCATGCAGTTGCTGTAGAAACTCCTCAGAAAACTTGAACAACCATCAATAGTTGTTACCTTGATCCAATACCAATTATTCCAGACATCCAATGAATGGTTTGATCGCACACACACCTTGTTTAAAAACCAAAAAGTATCTCTCAAGATCTCATCCAGAAACAGACAGGATGCCTGCTCTGATACCAATTGAAATTCTAGCATAGCAGATAGCAAATGTCCTAACACATCTCATGACATTGTTCTCTACATAACTTTAAAACAAGGGCAGAACAAACAAACTGATACATTGAATATCAACAACAGATTCATAACAGATGTTTCAACATCTGTTACGATATGTTAATCAATACTAAACTGTAAATTGCAGAATGATAAAAAAATACAGAATATGATGACCCAGTTCGATGTAAATCACCTACATCTGGGGCTACCAAGCCAAGAAGAAGAATCCACTATCAGTAGTATAGTTTTATGTAAACAACCTCTGGTTTACAGTAAACAACCTTTGGTTTACCTATCACTACCCAATGAAAACTTTATCATTAGAAGTCACATCTAATTGATAAGAGAAGCCCATCTCACTCCCTAAATCACAACCTGTGATATGTAACAGTTACAATAGACAACAACTGCATCATCCTACTTGAAATAATCCTGTTTCAATGCAAAGTTCAACCTAGCATTCTCGACTAACAACACTGTTAGTTCATGGATTGGCTGGAATTTTGGTAAAACAAAGTATGTTCAATGTTGATGTCAAGGTGGTGATGTTGCAACATTGAGTCTTAACACTGGGCTGTGTTAATTATTTAAATTGCTGAAGTTAGATGTCTGATGTCACACTGAGATGTTGTGACATTAGATCTGCAGAATTAATAACATCAGGTTGTGATGTTGTTAGGGTTCGCGTGTTAGCTAGAATTTTGGAGAGCAAGCTGTCTCATTGGATGCGAATATCTTGGGATAGATATTCTTCGCTGCATAGGAGATTTGATGCAGATATGTAGGAGATTTAAAAGGGTGAAGATTTGAAAAGATTTTAGGAGAAAATATGTTTTGAATATTCAGTTTTAAATAACAAATCAGGTCAGATATTGTAGGAAGTCCAAGTCCAATTCAAAGAGCTATTTAAAGCGCACAAGACCAAAGGAAAAGGTACAGAAATATAGAGAGAAGATCAAGAGCATAGGATGAGTGTCTTGAGTATTTTGTACAAGTTTTATATACAGAATTCTAGGTTGAATTGCTGAGTCATTTTCTGTCCTCTCTTAGAAGCTGTGAAGCAATAGAGAGTTATTACTTGATCAAAGCTGTGAAGTAAGATCAAGGTTGCTCAAAGAGGTTGTTCCTTGAGTATTGTTGTAGGGATTGAGTAGTGTTCTCATATCTAAGTGGTTTCTTAGGTAGAAAGTCACTAGTAGGAATTAAGTTTAGGAGATTGTCAACTGGGTTGTTGAGTCTGTAAATTAATTCTACAAGTAGTGAAATTCATCCCTGGCTTGGTTGCCCCCGCACGTAGGTAGTTAGACTGAACTGGGTGAACAATTCTTTGTTTTGATTTGTTACTGTTATTGCTGTCCATTGTGCAGAGTGTGTTGTTGTGACATCGCACCTTAACATCACACGTCTGATACCAGAATTTCAATTGGTATCAGAGCAGGCATCCTGTCTGTCTCTGGGTGAGATCTAGGGAAGTTACTTTCTGGTGTAAAGATGGACAAAGAAGTTGGTGGATTCGTCAACAGACCCCTTATTTTGGATGGATCCAATTATGACTATTGGAAGCCAAGGATGACTACTTTCTTAAAATCCTTGGACAGCAGGGCATGGAAGGCTATTATTAAAGAGTGGAAAGCACCTGTTGTGTGTGAGAAAGATGATGCTGGCAAAGATAAAGAGGGCACCTCAAAGCCAAAGCCTGAAGAAGAATGGACCAAGGAAGAAGATGAGCTTGCCCTTGGTAATTCCAAAGCTCTAAATGCAATTTTCAATGGAGTGGATAAGAATATTTTCATGTTAATCAATACCTGTGAAGTTGCTAAGGAAGTGTGGGATATTTTGAAGGCCACTCATGAAGGTACATCTAGAGTTAAAATGTCAAGACTTCAGATTCTAACATCAAAATTTGAAAGCCTGAAGATGAAGGAAGATGAGACTATTCATGACTTCCACATGAATGTTCTGGAGCTGGCTAATGCATCCAGTGCTCTTGGTGAAAAAATGTCAGATGAAAAGCTTGTAAGGAAGATCCTTAGGTCCCTTCCTAAGAAGTATAAGATGAAGGTAACTGCCATTGAAGAATCACAAGACATCAGCAAGATGAGAGTTGATGAGCTCATTGGATCTCTTCAAACTTTTGAGCTTGGGTTGAATGAGGAAGAACCAGAAAAGAAGCCAAAGAGTATAGCCTTGGTGTCAAATGATCAAGAAGAAAAAGGAAAGAGTTCTGAATCCAGGAGGATATATCTCAAGCCATAGTTATGTTGGGAACACAGTTCAACAAAGTGTTCAAGAGAATGAATAATAACTCCAGGCCTAATGTCAAGAACATATCTTCTGACACCAGCAAGTCAAAAGAGAAGGATGAAGAGAAAACTGCCCAAGATAAAGGAGTTCAGTGCTTTGAGTGTGAAGGGTATGGACATGTCAAGAAAGAGTGTCCCACCTTCTTGAAAAAGCAGAAGAAGGGCATGACAGTTTCCTGGTCTGACTCTGATAGTGAAAGTGAAGGTGAGTCAGCAAAGCATGTTAGAGCTTTAACAGGAACTGTTGTTTCTGATGATGATTCTAGTGATGGAGAAATAACGTATGAGGAGTTGGCATCTACTTATCAAGAGCTGTGTTTAAAAAGTGCTGAGATTTGTCAAGAAAACAAGTGCCACAAGCAACAGATTGCTCAGTTTGAGAATGAAAAAGCTGATCTGGAAAATGAAGTTGTACTAGTTAAAGCTCACCTTGATCATATGACCAAGTCTGTTAGGATGCTGAGCTGTGGTACAGACACACTTGATAAGATCCTTCAGACAGAAAAGGTTGCTGGTGATAAGTCTGGTATAGGATTTGTGGCTGAGAGAAAGGTTTCTGCTAAAGCAAGCACCTCAGGAACAAAGGAGGAGGTGTCCCAACCAATGTCTCAAACAAAGAGACAGGATTCTACCCCTAAGAAGGTTGTTCAGCCTCAGAATGTTGAGAAAAAGAATGGTCCCCATCAGAGGAAGATGCAGCCTCGAGGAGCTAGTCAGTATATGCCTCCCCAATATCACAAGAGCATGCAAGCTGCAAGGTTGAAATAGAACATGTCACATCAGAAGTCTCAACATAAGGAAAACTGGTATGGATATGAGTACAACAACGCTGTGCCTCTTCATTATGGAAAAAGAAAGCCTCAACACCATAGGAGATAGCCTAGAAGACAGCATCCTCAGTTCAGGAGACAGTCTACCTATGGTAAAAGACAACAGCACCATAGAAGACAGACCAACTCTGGAAGTAGAAGACAACACTAAGGGTGGAAGCCACAGCAATATCATAATGCTAGAAGATATAACCAATTCAGAGATGACAGAGTTAGATGCTTCTATTGTGGAAGGTTTGGACATATGCAGTACTCTTGTTTTAAATTACACGGTTATCCACAATCTGCTCCTCAAAGCAAACCAAAGGAGGTCAGACCTAAAGTTGCTAAACAATGGGTTCCTAAGGAGAAGGTGAAATGTCTTTTAGCCCACACCTCAGATAGCCAGGTTGATAAGGATACGTGGTACTTCTACATTAAATGTTCAAATCATATGATTGGATTCAGAACTCTGATAGTTGAAGTCAGTCATTGTCCCTCTCATGAGGTTATGTTTGGCAATGGCGAGAAAGGTGTAGTTGCAGGAGTTGGAAAAGTGAAAGGTGATGGTAGACCTGAACTTGACAATGTTCTGTTTGTCAATGGTTTAAATGCAAATTTGATCAGCATAAGTCAATTTTATGATGAAGGGTACAAAGTTAACTACACCAAAGATGAGTGTGTGGTATCTGGTGAGCATAATCAAGTTGTTATGAAGGGTGCCAGAACCAAAGATAACTGCTATCAGTGGATTTCCCTTGAAGGTAATTCAACTAATGAAGCTCAAGTTGATGTTATAACATCAAACTATGACGTCAAGATGCTGAAAGGTCACTCAGAGTTAGTGAGTTCTGATGTGAATCCTTTCAAAATTTTAAAAGGAAAGTATTTATGGAGGGAGAAAATTAGTAATTGGTCTTTAAGAGGTACTCAAAATCAGGCGCCTTACCATATTGATTCTATATCAAGATTTATCAAAGGGTTCTCATCTCAACGGTTCATCTCCCTCAACAGAATAGAAAAATCTTCTCTAAACCTAATCTGTTACAAAGAAACGATGTCTTCTCCATCCAAGAACTCTGATTCTCAAAGACCTGCGCATGTACGAACTAGGGTTTCTTCGGAAAAAGAACTTGGTGACAAAGAACACATTCCTATGGCACTTCTAGACTCAGGTAACTCTAAACATTCATCCAAGCTGAATAAAACTGAAACTAGGTCATCATCCTCTCAAGCTATTGAGGAGAAGTATGATGTCGACATGCATTTGGACCAGATTGCCACCAAAATTCTTGAGAAGGGAATACGGGTGAAAGGGATTTCTGTCCCATTAAGGCAAATGCCTTCTGACCAGGTGGACTCTCAAAGTGAGGACACAAATCTTCAAAGACTGGCCTTGACGGTGATTCGAGACACTGAAAGTGGTAATAAAGAAGAAGATCTCGAAGATACTGATGTCTTCTTTGATGTCAGAACATCGTCCCCTAGGAATGAAAGTCACAGGTGTAAAGGGAAGGATCAGGTTGAGGTTATAAATGTTGAGGACTCATCTGATAGTGAGGATAGGAAAGGGAAAGGAGTGGAGTCCCTTCCTAATGAAGATATGGTCAAGGATAAGAAAAGGACTTCAGTTGCAGACTCTCCCAAGTCGTGGAGCAAAGTTGCCAGGTCTGGCAAGAAGAGAAGAATCAGGGAAGAATCAGATTCAGAGTGTGACATTCAAGACATCAACCCTGTGATGAAAGGAGCTACTGATCAAGTACCTAATAACATCTCATTTCACTGTGCCAGAAGTGCATCCATGTGGAACTGTGTGAGCCAACGAAGGATAGCTCTGGAAAGAGAGCTAGTAGGTGATGACTTAGAGTCTACTGGAATTGTAGATCTAATTAAGTTTGCTGGTCTCATAAGGACTGTGTCAGGATTGTCTAGTTGCTATGATAGACTGGTCAGAGAATTTATAGTGAATATCCCTGAGTCTATTGATAACAGCAAAAGCCAAACCTCCAAAAGAGTTACCATCAGGGGTAAGTGTGTCTGGTTCTCTCCTAAGGTGATCAATGCCTACTTAGGAAGAAGTGAGGAAGATGATGGAGAATTAGAAGTTTCTAATAATGTTATCTGCAAAGAGATCACAGCTGGTCAGGTAGAAGTTTGGCCTTCAAGAGGAAAGTTATCAGCAAGTTTATTAAGTGTGAAATATGCTCTTCTTCATAGAATAGGTGCGGTTAACTGGGTTCCTACTAACCACAAGACCTCTGTTTCTACTGGACTGGGAAAATTAGTTTATGCCATTGAAACAAAGAAACTAATTGATTATGGCTCTTACATCTATAATCAGACTATCAAGCACGCTGCAACAAGAGCTGTGAAATTGCCTATTGCATTTCCATCCCTCATTTGTGGGATAATTCTGTCTCAGCATCCTGGGATTCTTAACCAGGATGATAGTGTGTGTAGAAGGAAGCCTGGATTGTCGTTTCATCAGAAGCTGTTTAAAGGAAAACATGTTGCTGATAATGTCAAAGCATCTGCCTCAACATCTACTAATCATACTCATGTCAAGATTGATATGATTTCTGAACTGGAGGAAGCCTGTAAAGAACTAGATGAAGTCATCAGAATATTGTGCTGTATATGCACCCATTATATTGTTTTTCTGTTCTATGATTTGCTTTGCCTGGTTACTAACTGTGAGGCTAACAATGAGAGCTAGGGTAGTACTAATTGTAGTTAATAGGGCTGCTGCTTGAAGATTGTCTAATTATGGCTAAAAAGGGGGAGAAGTAGCCAAGAGAGCCTAGAGCATCAAAGAGTACAAAGGTCAGTGCCAAGAGTTGATTGTTGCTGCTAAGGAATGAAGTCAAGAAATATGCAGTTGATTGCTGATGTTATAGTTAAGAAGTGCAGAACTTAAGGGGGAGTAATTGCTGAACAGCTGCTATGCTGGTTGTTGCATTGAGGGGGAGTGCTAGTTGCTGCTAATGTTGAAATATGTGCAGCTGTTTGATTGTTGTAGCTGTTTTGTTGCTGCTGCTTGGAGTTTCAAAATCATTGAAGTTTTTTTCCGCTGCTGAAGTCTCTGAAGGTGCAGAGATTGTTTTAGCCAAAGTTAGCCAAAGGGGGAGATTGTTAGTTCTTGGATTGGCTGGAATTTTGGTAAAACAAAGTATGTTCAATGTTGATGTCAAGGTGGTGATGTTGCAACATTGAGTCTTAACACTGGGCTGTGTGAAGTATTTAAATTGCTGAAGTTGGATGTCTGATGTCACACAGCGATGTTGTGACATTAGAACTGCAAAATTAATAACATCAGGTTGTGATGTTGTTAGGGTTCGCGTGTTAGCTAGAATTGTGGAGAGCAAGCTGTCTCATTGGATGCGAATATCTTGGGATAGATATTCTTCGCTGCATAGGAGATTTGATGCAGATTTGTAGGAGATTTAAAAGGGTGAAGATTTGAAAAGATTTTAGGAGAAAATCTGTTTTGAATATTCAGTTTTAAATAACAAATCAGGTCAGATATTGTAGGAAGTCCAAGTCCAATTCAAAGAGCTATTTAAAGCGCACAAGACCAAAGGAAAAGGTACAGAAATACAGAGAGAAGATCAAGAGCATAGGCTGAGTGTCTTGAGTATTTTGTACGAGTTTTATATACAGAATTCTAGGTTGAATTGCTGAGTAGTTTTCTGTCCTCTCTTAGAAGCTGTGAAGCAATAGAGAGTTATTACTTGATCAAAGCTGTGAAGTAAGATCAAGGTTGCTCAAAGAGGTTGTTCCTTGAGTATTATTGTAGGGATTGAGTAGTGTTCTCATATCTAAGTGGTTTCTTAGGTAGAAAGTCACTAGTAGGAATTAAGTTTAGGAGATTGTCAACTGGGTTGTTGAGTCTGTAAATTAATTCTACAAGTAGTGAAATTCATCCCTGGCTTGGTAGCCCCCAGACGTAGGTAGTTAGACCGAATTGGGTGAACAATTCTTTGTTTTGATTTGTTACTGTTATTGCTGTCCATTGTGCAGAGTGTGTTGTTGTGACATCGCACCTTAACATCACACGTCTGATACCAGAATTTCAAACACAACTTGAATTTGCTTCAAAGCTTCATCCAAGAACAATATACAATTCATTACCTAAAGGTTTCTAAATATGTATAAACTTCTATGTCTACCACAGTGTATCAAACCGATACAAAGCGAGACTTACAACACAAGAAAGCCTACGACTCTCAAAATCCTAAACCCTTATTTCCCTTTACAAAAGTGTTACATAAGGATTAGATGTTCAGCCCTAGGTCTAAGTCTTCCTTTTATAAGCTTCTATCTTGGGCTTCGAGATATCTGTTTATTTCTTCCTTGATCCATGTTCTGAATGCTCCTTAAATCTTGGACCAGATTAGCAACTACCTGCTATATCAGGTCAAGATGTCGAGACACACGTTAGCACACCATGTCTGACAAGTCTTCTTCCACCAGACTTCTTCATGTTGGAACATCTTGCACAACATCCTGTTTTACCAAAAATTTGCTCAAATCTGCAGAGCCTTCAAAGTTTTTTAAGATTGTTACACATAGATTAAGAAAAGTAATGATTGAATATTTAAATGTAACAATTTTACAAAATTGCCCTTAATTACTATAGGTTGTCATAAATGTATAGTGTGATGTAATATCTTGAAAGTTGTAGACAATATTTATTAGGGGTAAAGTTGGTAAAAATTAATTATTGTTGCATTGAAAACATAAAAAGACTCTTATTTTGGGACAATTTTTTTGGCTAGAAAGACTCTTATTTTGGGACAGAGGGAGTAAATATTTTCCCACTCTTGTAGATGACTATTCTAGGTTCACTTGGGTTATATTTCTTTAAAAAAAGCCTGAAACCAAACAAAGCACTATTCACTTTGTAGTTTTACTAGAAAACCAATTCAACACCACACTCAAAGGCTTCAGATCTCATAATGGTTTAAAGTTTTTGTCCTTAATTGAGTTTTTCTTTCTAAAGGTATCTTTATTCAAAAGTCTTGTGTATAAACCCCCTTCGCCATAAAATGGGGTGTAAGAGAGAAAAAACCGACATATATTGAAAGTATCTAGAGGCCTCACTTTTCATTCCAATATTCCACAAAACTTGTGGAATTTTAGTACACAACTTGCTTTCCATTTAATAAACATAATACTAATTCCCTTACTCAAGTCCAAATGTCCTTATGAAATGTTGTTTAAAAATTTCCCTGTCCTCATTCATTTGAAAACTTTTGGTTGTCTATGTTTCGCCACAAGCTTACTAGCTCATAAAACTAAGTTTGGTGCTAGAGCTAGAAAGACTATTTTTCTTGGCTTTAAAAATGGTACAAAAGGCTACAATCTATATGATTTAAAATCTCATGCTTTGTTTATCTCTAGACATGTGACTTTTTATGAAAATGTATTTCTGTTCAAACTTTGAGTCCAAATCACCTTCTAACTTAACATATAAACCAATGGACAATACCCCTACTACACCTAAGGCTAGTCCTAGTTCCTCAGTTACACTCCCTGGTTTTAACCTCTGAAGTCCTCATCCTACAGATAAAACAAATGACAACCTGCTTTTTCTTGATAATAATCCTACTCACACTACTATCCAAAACTACTACCCCAACAACACAAGTTAAATTCCTCCTCAATACTATCCACACACGCAACCAGTCCAACTAGTCTAGATTTCTCGACCCAATATCCCTAGTTCACATAGAAAATTAACACGAACTTAACACGCTCCTACTTACTTTATGGATTATAATTGTAGCCTCCTTCCAAAATCATCTAATAAAGTTATCACCAAACCATCTAATCTTGCTGCTTATCCTATTTCAGCCTTCCTGTCATATGATCAGTGCTTTCCAAATTACAAAACATTCTGTTGTTCCATTTCATCCTGCGCAGAAACTAAAACCAATAACCAAGCTTCACAACATGAATGTTGGAGAAAGGCCATAAATGTTAAGATACTTGGTCTTAAGAAAAATAGAACTTGGGATATAATGGTGTGAAGACAAGCTTTTCCAAATGATAGTTTTGATGAAGACAAACTACAAGAATGTGTTCATATCAAAAGGAATGGATCAAGACTCATGTCAAGGGCTAGTGCAATAAAGTCCAGTTTTCAAGTTTAAAAGATCAAGCTTTAGATTCTTTTAAGGAATGATCATGACATTTTAAGAAGTACACACTCTCTTTATGTTAAATATAATTGCTCAAAATATCATGCAAAAACATAGCATGTTGCATTACTAATTTTTCTAGCATCAACTTGGCCAAACCTCATTTTTCCAAGGTATCTTTCTGCCTCATAGCAGTGGTAACTGGTTACCACAATTCTTGTAACCGGTTACATGAATCTAACATTAACATTTTTGGCCTTTTTCAGTTAGTGTAACCGGTTACCATATTTCATGTAACCGGTTACATGCGCGTAAATTTCAAATTTTTTATAACAATTCAGGTGTAACCGACTACACAGTTATCACTGAAGCAGTGTCAGTGGTTCACTCATTTTCTGATGCAAACGAATTTTTGAAATGCTTTTTGAACCATGGCATCATTTCATGCATTTGTACTCTTTTGGAAAGGTGTTAAGGCACTATACAAACCATACTTTTCAGATTTTGAAACTCACCTCTTTCATTTGCAATTCAAAAACTTATATTCTCTCATTTTCAAAATCAAGTGTTCTTGACATAACTTTTTGTTGAAACTTCTGCACATAAATTTCATTGCACTTTCAAATAGTTTCAACTACATAAAATCATTGAGCATTTGTACTACATATTGAGAATTATTTACTTGAAGGAGAAGATCAATCCAAGTGATTGATACATTACTATACAACTTCAAAATACTTGTAAAAATACAAATTAATGTTGATAAAGATGATAAGAAAAAAGTTCTTAATGAAAAGAAAGCAATCAACGTACTTCAAAGTGCACTTAGCATGTATGAATTCTTTCGTGTCTCTCAATGTACAACGACAAAGCAAATTTGGGGTACATTAGTGGAAACTC
Source organism: Lathyrus tuberosus (assembly GCA_022829125.1). Classification (NCBI taxonomy): domain Eukaryota; kingdom Viridiplantae; phylum Streptophyta; class Magnoliopsida; order Fabales; family Fabaceae; genus Lathyrus; species Lathyrus tuberosus. Next base: position 1,589,926 of record JALAZF010000463.1, on the reverse strand, counting down.
ATGAAGGATCAACTAAAGTAAAGAGAATTAGATTGAATACTTTAAGTCAAGAGTACGAGATGTTCAGAATGCAGCTCGAAAAATATATCTTCATGTTGCAAAAGAGATTTGTACACTTGAAGTGCTTAGGTCTTTAGCTAGAGAATGACAACCAAAAGTGAAGGCAATATCAGAAAAGAAAATTCTTTCTACCATGACATCCACATCGTTGTTTGGAAAACTCCAAGAACATGAATTTGAACTTGGAAAACTTGAAAAGCAAGAGAATCAAGAGAAGAAATCCAAAGGAATTGTTTTGAAAGTCGATTCAAAAGAAGAAAAACATGATGATGCTCCGGAAGAAGATGAAAACTTTATGCTTCTTGTGAAAAGCATTGGTAAGATTCTTGGTAAAAATGATAAATCCTTTAATTATGAAAAAATAAAGAAATATTTCAGGAAAAAGGAGGCTTCCACTTCAATACAAGTTATCACATGTTATGAATGTGATAAGCAAGACCATATAAAGACAGATTTTCTGAAACTCTCCATGAAAGGTGGTTTCAAAAGTAGATAAAATAATAAGAATAAAAGAGCCTACATTGCATGAGAAGATAATGAGATAAGTTCATCATCCAATTTGGAAAAAGATGAATGTGCAAATTTTTGATGAGATAAGTTCTTAATGAATGCAAAATTCTGTACAAAACCGTGTCAAATCAAAAGAAACAAATTTCATCTCTTGAAAAAAATATTACGCTATAGAAAAAGATTTTGAAGTTGAAAAAAAAAATTATTAGTGAACAAAAACATAATTTTTATGCAAAGAAAGTGAATCACTTTCCTTCCAAATTGTCAAATTAAAAAGAGTTCTTGAAAAATATGAAAAAGAACAAATTGGATTAGAGGGCGTCCTTAGTCAACAAAGATATTCCAATGATAAAAGTGGTCTTGGTTATTCAAAGTTTAGTAACCCAAGTTCTAGCAAAACTATCTTTGTAAAGGCTAGTGACCAATCCACCAAAGAGAGAGTAAACAAGGCAAAGGTTGTTCATCATTATCCAAAGAGAAAAAGATTTGTTAAGAAGAAATCTTATGTTCCTAGATATAGAAGTAACTTTGTTCCTACTTGCTTTTATTGTGGTATAATTGGCCACACACCTAATGCTTGTTGTGTTAGAAACTTTAGTGTGGCTAGTGGGCATTATGTGTGGGTCAAGAAAGGGACTAATCATGAAGGACCCAAGGCAATTTGGGTACCTAAAAAAACTTAATCTGTTTTGTAGGTTTGCGTGAAGACCACATCAAATCTAGGGTATCTCGATAGTGGTTGTTCTAAGCATATGACAGGAGATATCAACAAAATTTAAAATCTAGTGCTTAAAGCCAAGGGATATGTAATTTATGGAGACAACAACAAAGGAAAAATTCTTGGCAAAGGCAAAGTTGGAGCACCGCCATTCACATCCATTTAAGATGTTCTTTATGTTGAAGGACTAAAGCACAATCTTCTAAGTATTAGCCAACTTTGTGACAAAGGCTTCAAGATCAAGTTCACCAAGGATGAATGCTTGATTGAAGATGAAGTCTCTCATTATGTAAAACTCAAAGGTAAAAGAACTAATAATATATTTATGATTTCCTTAGATGAATTATCTTTGAAAGTAAAATGTATCATGGTAAAAAACAATGACTCATGGATTTGGCATAAAATAGTTTCTCATATTCATATGGAACATTTTAATAAATTAGTTAAGCATGCTCTTGTCATTGGTTTACCTAAGATAAAGTTTTTCAAAGATAAATTATGTGATGTTTGTCAAAAGGAAAAAAAAAACTAAATCAACTTTCAAACCTAAGAATATGGTGTCCACTTCAAGGCCACTGCAATTGTTGCATATGGACTTATTTGGTCCGTCAAGAACAAGAAGTTTTAGAGGTAATGTATATGTTTTAGTTATTGTTGATGATTTTTCTAGATATTCTTGGACATTCTTTTTAGTGCAGAGAAGTGATGCATTTAAGGAGTTCAAAAAGTATGCAAAGCAAATTCAAAATGAAAAATATCTACAAATTGCCTCCATAAGAAGTGATCATGGTGGAGAGTTCCAAAATGTTCCTTTCGAAGAGTTTAATGAAGAACATGGAATCCTTCATAATTTTTTAGCACCAAGGAATCCTTAACAAAATGGAGTGGTGGAGAGAAAGAATAGGTCTCTAGTAGAACTTACAAGAACGATACTTAGTGATTCAAATCTACCAAAATAATTTTGGGCAGATGCGGTAAGCACGACATGCTATGTAAGTAATCGTGTTATTATTAAACCTATTTTGCAAAAGACCCCCTATGAACTCTTCAAGGGAAGAAAACCAAATATTGCTCATCGTCACATATTTGGATGCTTTGTCCTAAACAACGACAAAGACAATCTCGGTAAGTTTGATGAAAAATTCGATGAAGGTATTTTTCTTGGCTATTCACTTTCTAGTAAAGCATATAGGATATATAATAAATGAACTTTAACAATTGAAGAATCTATGCATGTTTCTTTTGATGAATCTAACCCCTCAAAGGAGGATATTGTTGTGTGTGATGATGATGATGATATTGTAGAAGTTCCTAAAGAAGATTCTTCCAAAATCAACATTGATAATCAACTAGAACACCATGAAGAACCAATTCAACAAGAAACAAATGATAGTGATGTACCTAAGAAATGGAGAACCCATCGGGATCATCCAATTGCTAAATTCATTGATGATATAAGTCAAGGCGTTGCAACATGATTAAATCTCAACAATGCATGCTTGAATATAGCGTTTGTCTCTGAAATTGAACTTTCCAAAGTTGATGAAACCTTAGGTGATGACCAATCGATACTTGCAATGCAAGACGAATTAAATTAATTTGAAAGGAATCAAGTTTGGGAACTTGTTCCTAGTCCAAGTGGTAAACACATCATAGGTACCAAGTAAAAGGGATTGACTTTGAAGAAACTTTCGCTCTGGTTGCAAGCTTAGAAGCTATTTGTGTATTACTTGCTTATGCATGTTCATTAAATTTTCAGTTATTCCAAATGAACGTTAAGAGCTCATTCTTGAATGGTTACATTAATGAAGAAGTCTATGTCAAACAACCTCCCGGTTTTGAAGACTTCAAGAATCCTTCACACGTCTTCAAGTTGAAGAAAGCCTTTTATGGCTTAAAGCAAGCACCAAGAGCATGGTATGATCGACTTAGAAACTTTCTATGTGAAAGAGGATTTGAAAAAGGTAAAGCTGAAAAGACTTTGTTTACTAAGAAAATAAAAGGTAACACTTTATTGGTTCAAGTATATGTTTATGACATCATATTCGACTCAACAAACATAGATCTTTGTGAAGAATTTTCATTGATGATGCAAGGAGAATTCGAGATGTCTATGATGGGTTAGATGAACTATTTTATTAGACTCCAAATTAAGAAACTAAAGAATGACATCTTCATTAACCAATCCAAGTAGTGCAAAGAGTTGTTGAAAAGATTTGACATGGACAATTTCAAAGCAATGGCTACTCCAATGGGATCTGGAACTTATATTAATCAAGATGAATCTGGTGTTTCTATTGATGTCTCATAATACCGAGGTATGATTGGTTCATTATTATATTAGATGACAGGTCGTCCTGACATAATGTTTAGTGTTTGTCTTTGTGCGCGGTTTCAAGCTAATCCAAAGGAATCACATCTTGCCTCTGTGAAGAGAATCATGAAGTATCTCAAAGGAACAACGAACATCGGATTATGGAATCCTAAAGGTAGTATATGTGACCTGATTGGTTATTCTGACTCAAATTATGTAGGCTGTAAAACAGATCGAAAAAGCACAAGCGACACATGTCATATTCTAGGAAAAACTCTTGTATCGTGGTCTTGCAAAAGGAAAGCATGTGTGTCTCTTAGTACGGATGAAGCAGAATACATTGCTGCTGGAGGTTGTTGTGCTTAAATACTTTGGTTAAAACAACAACTGAGTGACTACGGCGTGAACCTTGGATGTATTCTTCTAAAGTGTGACAATACAAGTGCCATAAACATAACTAAAAATCCAGTCATGCACTCAAGGACAAAACATATAGACATTCGACATTATTTACTCCGTGATCACGTGCTTAAAGGTGATGCTGAAGTTACATTCTATGATACTCTTAATCAACTCGCTGATATATTCACAAAGCCACTTGAAAAAGAATAGTTCTACAAGATTCGAAGGGAACTTGGCATGTTGGATGAGTTCAATGTATGATTCTTCAAAGTTTTTACTCAATAATCGGTTAAACTTACTAAGCTTCTTCCATGGAACCCTCAAGAAAAGATAGAGGAAAAGGAAAGGTTGGAGAAGAAAGCTCATAGCAAAATTCTGATGTTGAAGCCAACATTGCTAAACCCACTCTCAAGACAAGGAGATGGATGTTCAACATCAGAAATCGCCCAATCATGCCGACAAAGTATGGTAATCTCGCATCCTTTCTTGCTCATAGCTTTTATTTTCCTACACTTCTTCATTTTCAAGATTTGGACTCTCTGATTGCGGAATCTGAACCCATATAGCTAGACCTAGTTAGAGAATTTTTGCTAATTTTTCCATTCCTCCTGGTTGTAATTTATCATCTAAAATTAAGAACAAAAACATTGTGCTGTCTTCAGAAGAATTCAGAAAATGTTTGGCTGTCACTTATGAAGGTCAACATATTCACCAAGGTTTTGTTCTGGAGTGGCAAGGATAGAGCAAGGTAAGCTACTATTTCAGCATTTCTTGACTAACTCAACAAGAAATTATGTGTAAAAAGAACCCAGCTTCGACCCATTTGATTATGTCTAGAAAAAATTTATCTATTAGTGATAAGGTGCTTCATTTTATCATTGCTTACATTTTGATGCCTAAACATTCTAATCAATCACAAATTAGAGATGTTGAAATGAAACTCATTTATGATATCAAGAACAAGATCAAAGTGAATTGGGCTTATGTTATTATGTTTCACATGCAACTCCAACAAGCTTTGAGTGGTGGTTTACTTTATCCTAAATTGATTACAAAAATTATGGAATATTGTGAAGTGGATTTGAAGAGGGAACCTCAGAAAAGGATGAATCCGAAAGAATGTGAGATAAACATTGGGGCTGTTGGAAGAAACACCGGAATTATTCAAGATAAGGATGGAATTTTCAAGCACAAGGATGACCCTTCGTTTTCGCTCCTCCACCCGCACCTGAAATTTACCCTTAGATTCAATCATCATTTGAATAACATTCTAGATCAATCATTCATGCATAGCTAACCAGTTATTAAGATATGTTTGTTTTTGCCCACCTGTGAATTAGGGTTTACCTTAAGGGGCTCAAGGGTATTGACCAGTCAATGTTTTGGATGGATAATCAGTCAAGCAAGTTCTCATACACTCAAGAGACCTCTCTTCATCAAATATCAAGTGCAAATGGCTTCATTACAAGTTCTTCAAGATTCAAGTTCATTTGGCCATGAATTAGGTTTTTTTACCAAAGTCAACTGCATCTTTGACTTTTGATCAAGACATGATCTCAAGCCTTGGGACATGATTCAAGACATTCAAATACATTCTTAGAGTCCACACATGGTGTTCAAATAGCCCAAAAGATTGAATTCATTGAAGATTAAGAAGTGAAGATTCATCTGATACACAAGCCATTCACTACAAAGCCAAACCTTTGACTTTAGGGTTTTTGATCAAATATGAGCTTCCCAAGTCAAATTTCATTGGAAATATATTAGATTATTGAGTTTGATCAATAAAAATCAAGAGAAATGAGGTTACTTGCAAAATTGTCACTATGGAAGAAATTGAATTTTTCTAAGTTATGGATGCACAATGATTTTTGTCAAACTTGCCAAGGCCATAACTCCCAATCCAAACATCCATTTTCTATGCTCCAAAGACTAATTTGAAGAGCTCATTCCATACTAAAACTTTTTCCTTTGAGGAGGAATTCCCAAAAAAATTCTTAGATTTCAAGTTACGAAGCCATGAAGTTGGTGTTTCATTCAAAAGTGAATTCCAACACTTAGAAATTTTTTGCCACAAATCTGCCTTGTAAATGCAACCAACTTGAGATCCATTTTTCATCATGATCCATTTTGATTCAAGGAAACTTAAAACATGAAAGTTGTAGAGCATGTTTCAAGCTTTCCAAAGAGTCAAAGAACTCATTTTTCTCATGCATGAGCTATGAGTTTCGAAGAGACAAAGATGACCTTCCATATGTGCAATTTAGGTCATTTTCATGTCTAAAACTTGAAGCAAAACCCATGACATGCTGCAAATCTCTTGATTACAGGTCCTTTTGCTTGCAAATCTATCTCTAATTAGAATATTACACAAACTTTGAAGGCATTGCGCAAGGTTTTGAAGCATTATCCATGTGATCATTCCATTTATGGAAGGTTTTGCCATAAAGAACATACTTCCATTTGCAAAAAGAGACTTTAATCACAAAGTCCACTCTCCTTGAGCTTTGTGATTGTTGTTTCGGCATAAACCTCTTATAATGTATCATAAATAACCCCTCAACCACACTACAACTCGTGTACCTTGCCTTGGAACTTCCATCTTGAATGCTACTACATCATTCAAATCTAACCAAGCCAAAACTCAAAAACTCCACAACCTGGTTAGCTCTTAATCTCTCATTTTCCTATAAATAGAGAACATTCCTAATCTTTAAAACACACAACAAAAACACTCTCAAACCCTCTGAACTAGAACATCACTCACTTGTCATTTTTCACTTTCCATTGGAGTGAAACTTGAGTTTTCTCAAACCAGAGATATTCCATTCATTCCAATCATCCAAACCTCTTATATACATCATAAATAACTCATTTAAACCACTAAACCATTTTTGTACCACCTCTATCATCATCTACCATCTTCACCATCACATTTGCAAGAGGGTTCGTGGAGAAGAATACAAGGGTTTTCTGACCAAACATTCCAATCAAGCTTACTCTCTAAGGATCAAGGAGATAATTGGAAGCTTCATCTTGTTTCTGTAGCTATCAAAGAAGGGGCATTGGACCTACTCCAATAGGTAGGATTCTTGAACCTTGAAACTTTTACTTCATGCATTATTCTTGATTGTTGTTGGAAGCAAAAATGTAGATTGATGTGTGTTTAGTGTGTTCTTGTTGATGGTTGCCTTGTATCATGTGTTCATGTGAAGTTTATGATGTGTGAAACCTAAGATTATGCCTCTGTTTACACCCTTCGTGTGTCCTAGCCTTTGAGTTTTAGATCACAAAAATCATACCAATAGATTCCTTGTGAAAAATAGCATGATATTGTTTTTTTTGTAATTTTGAAAATGGTTGAGGAATGAGTAAGATATTATTGTTAGAAAATCTGGACAAAGATGAAGGGAGCTGGGGTACGAGAGAGAGAAAGAAAAAGAAATCGTAGGTTGAAGACGATATCTGACGTGGCAAAATTCCATTTTAATATGTGACTTTATTATATAATATTTTTGTTTCCATTTCATAACCGGATGTAATAGCCACCCCAGTGGAAGAAGCAAGCATGTTTGGTGATGTTGTGACCTAAGGAGCTGGGGTTCGAATCTCCCTCGCCCCAGTTCCTTTTGTTTCTTTTTTATTTTTAAGTTTTTCAACTTGTTTTTGATATTTTATTAGACACGTGTGTCTTTTGACTGCGCCAAGCAACTGGCCCAGTGGTTAAACCTTTTGATTGCAGTATAGAGGGCGTGAGTTCAAGTCTTCATGAGACCATTTCCTATATTTTTAACACATTTTTTTCATTATTTTTCACAATTTCATTCAACCATAACTTCTAAACCATACACTATTTTGACCTGATCTTTTGCATGCCTCCTCCTTGCTATGTATATTTTATGAATGTATTTTAAATTTTCACAAAAGAATTATTTTTCATACACTTTTGTGTAGTTAATGTATGCACTTTTTTAGGGTTTATTCTGGTCCTTTAAGTGATGTTTTGACTTGTTCTTTGATGTTTCTTGGCCATGTTGATTCTTGTAAACCTAATATACCATGTGTGAACCTTGTACAATGTTAATAACATGTTGCTTTGGGTTTTGCCTAAGTTTATGGTACTTAAATGCTTTCTTTTCCATGTATAAATGGTTTGTTCTTCCATGTTGGTTTTGACGCTTGTCTTCTAAACTTTACCATGATATTTGTGGTTCTTTTGTGCCTTGTTGGTCTCTTGAGTGCATATATGCCTTTGTGCTTGACCATGTGTTCATAAATGTCCTAAATTTTGATAACATGCCTTAACATGATTCTTAACTTTTATGTTTACCTTATGTAAATCTTTGTGATGTTTTAATCCTAGAATATGATCACTTTGAACCTTCACATGTACTATAGGTTGTTACCTATGTTATGAGCCATGTCCAAACTTGTTTGCATGATTAAAGTAATGTCTTGACTTGTTATTCATGATTGTTTTGGAATGGAATACATTTTTAAGTACTGTTATGACTTATCCATGTTTGATTTTTCTTTTGAATTATATCCATGTTTAAGTATTGTTGTGACTTATACATTTTTGAATGCTTAAATTGTATTTGTAACACCCTAAACCCCCGAGACAATTAATAATAGAAAGAAAATCAGAGTAAAATAGAACATACAACTTGTAGGATGCTACATTCAACAAACACATGCTCATGCAATACGATATGTAACACATAGATAACACATTTTCAACCATACTTAATTAATCTCTTCATATAGCAGCGAAATTCAACTAAAACATAACCTGTGTAATATCACATAATCATCATCGAGTAATAAAGTAGTGACGAATAATAAAACAAATAACGACAAGCATTCTGAAACCCCAGTGTTACACATCAGAGCAGACGCCGACACACGAAAATAAAAGAGAAGACTCCATCTTTACTAACTTCAACTCCGCACTAATCCTACTTATCTGCATGTTACCCACGTGGAGGTAACATTCAAACAGAAGGGGTGAGATTCTCAATCAACAAAAGAAATTCATAATATAAATATAAAAGCATTTAAACAATTACACGATTCATCCTATTATTACCACATCAACGAAATCACACTCTTCCACATAAACAGACAATAGCACAATTCATCATACAACACAACATAATGCAATGCAATTAGACCCATGACTCGACTCAATGCATGTGGTACCAATTCAATCTCTTTTTCATGATCATAATTCCCGTCAGAATTTCCATATCAGACGCTCACACCCCACATGGGCACACGACATCCGTGATCGCTCACACCCCACATGGGCACACGATCACCTCCATAACAAAAACAATAACGACATGATTCTATTTCAAAGAATCCCAATAAGACGCTCACACCCCACATGGGCACACGACTTATCGCACAACTTATGCAACATGGCATGCATACAACGACAACTTACAAAGACAAATAAATGCATATGACTATCAATGCGTCAATACATTATACTACAATTACCCAACACGCAGCATATACCTGCCAACACATACAACAATAGCAATCCACAACCACAACACACATACACACAACCAAATTCGTCATTTCAACGTACAATATATGACACATACATGAAAACCTGATTACTGCATCGAATGGTTTGAATTCTGGTATCGAATTTAACTTTATCAAAAAGCATATGAAACCAGCTATCCAACGATTCGAACGGTGACTGAAACGGACATATGGATTAAAAGTTGTGAATTTTTTAAGTAAGATAACATTTTGTTTGTAACAGCAGCAAACAACACTGTCATGCTCACTGCGAGTTCGCTCAGCGAACTCTCGTTCGCTTGATTGTTGCCTAGCTAACTTGCCAGCGAACAAATTCTGTCATACATAAACCAGAGACTCACCTCTTCTCCTCTATGTTCGCTACACATTCGCCAAGCAAACTGGAGTTCGCCTAGCGAACCTGTGGAGAAATCGCCCCCCCCCCCCCCCCACACATTCCAGAATTCCTCTCCCTCCCCTTTGTTCGCCTCCTTATTCGCTTAACGAATCTGAGGCGAACATTCGCCCAACAAACTTTTGTTCGCATTGCGAACAACGCGATTCTGCAATTCTGCAGTTGCGATTTCAACACCATTCCACCCTAACCCTTCTCCGATTTTACTCCCAAACAGCCCCAAAATGCACATATAATCACAGATTATCATACATACAATGAGGAACACATAGGTCACAATTTAATTGATCGATTTATGCATTTTTCCTCTTATCAAAACCTCCGACATGTAAAACCCCCAATCCCAAATCAATACAAACAACACGTAAGGATGATCATAAAGGTTTATCTACCCGCATACAAACATTATACAACCCTTAAGAGATTAAAGAACCCCACCCTTACCTTAGAGTTCTTCGACAAAGACCTCGGCCTCAACGATAACTTTTCTCTTCTCTTCTGCCCTAGCTCTCCTCTTTCTCCCTTTTCTCAAAAGCACGTACTGAATGGCTTCTCCCTTCTGATTCCCTCTTTTCTATTTTCTTTTCTAATGTCCTTTTATGATTGATATTATTATTATTTTTATTATTATTTTTATTATTTCAATATTATCATTATTATTATTATTTTAGTAATTAAATAACAATAACAGTATTCTTAAATAATTTAAAATAATAATACTAATCCAATTACCATTCTCACCACACCACCAAGTTCTACCTATTTGGTCACACACTCCCAACATTTATTCCCTTTAATTCTAAGGTCACTACCCCACACTAAGGACAACCCCAAACACAACTACATACACAAATGTACCACAGCATACAATTCCAATTACGAAAATAATAAAATAAACCGAGGTGTTACAACTCTGCCCCACTTAGAATATTTTCGTCTTTGAAAATTTACCTCATGCGAACAACTCCGGATACGACTCTCGCATCCCGCTCTCTAATTCCTAAGTCATATTTCCACCGGCAGCGCCTCCCCACACTACCTTCACAAGGGTGATCTCTTTGCCCCTCAATTGCTTTACCTCGTGGTCTTCAATCCGTATTGGTAAGGCCTCAACTGTATGGTTATCCCTTACTTCCACATTGTCCATTAGAATCACATGCGACGGATCCGGAACATACTTCCGAAGCTGTGATACATGGAATACATCATGCAAATTCGACAAATTGGGTGGCAACGCCACTCTGTAGGCAACAGGTCCAACTCTTGCAGAAATCTGGTACGAAATAATAAATCGAGGAGTAAGCTTCCTCGACTTCAACGCACGTCCAACACCGGTCACCGGAGAGACTCTCAAAAACACATGGTTTCCTTCCTGAAACTCAAGATCTTTCCACCTCTTATCATGGTAGCTCTTCTGCCTACTCTACAAAGCTTTCATCTTCTCTCGAATCGGCTTCACATTTTTAGTAGCCTGCTGAACGATCTCACGTCCAAGTACTACACTCTCACCGGATTAATGCCAACACAAAGGCGTCCTACATCTCCGACCATAAAAGGCTTCAAAAGGTGCCATCCCAATACTGGAATGATAACTGTTGTTATAAGTGAACTCAATCAGCCGCAAATGGCTATCCCAAGCACCTCCTTGTTCAAGCACACAAGCCCTCAACAAATCCTCCAAAGATTATATAGTTCTCTTCGTCTGTCCATCTGTTTGCGGGTGATAAGCTGAGCTCAATCTCAGTTTCGATCCCAAAGGTTCTTGCAAGCTTTCCCAAAATCTGGAAGTAAATCTTGGATCTCTATCCGACATAATACTCAATGGAACTCCATGCAACTTCATAATCATCTGAATATAAATCTCTGCCAGCCTCAGCAAAAGAAAACTGATATTGATCGGAATGAAATGTGCCAATTTCGTCAGTCTATCCACCACTACCCAAATGGAGTAATGTCCTCTTGTCGTATTAGGCAATCCGGTCACAAAATCCATAGAAATGTTGTCCCACTTCCACTCTGGAATATCTAACGGTTGCATCAACCCAGCAGGTTTCTGATGTTCCACCTTCGACTTCTAACAAGTCAAACAAGTATACACAAACTTAGCCACACCACGTTTCAATCTAGACCACCAAAATATATTCTTCAGGTCTTGATACATCTTTGTAGCTCCTGGATGGATACTCAAGCTACTCCTATGACTTTCTTCTAGGATCATTCTTTTCAACTCAGGATCATCAGGAATACAAATTCTATCACGGAACCTCAACACACCTTGTTCATCCACTTTAAATTCGTTACTTTTCGTCTACTAATTTTCGATCATCAAATCTACCAGTTTCACATCCAACTTCTGACCCTCTCTGATACTGTTAAGAAATTCATTGTTGATCTTCAGCATACCTAGCATCACACTATGCGGTGTCTATTCACAAACCAAACTCATATCTCTGAACTATTCAATCAATTCCAACTCTTTAACCATCACAGCCGACATATGCAAGGACTTTCGACTTAGAGCATCTGCCACTACATTAGCTTTACTAAGGTGATAGTTCAAGCCGAAATCATAATCCTTTAACAATTCTAACCACCTTCTTTGTCTCATATTCAATTCCTTCTGATCAAACAGATACCTTAAGCTCTTATGATCACTATACACCTCAATTCTGGAACCATAAAGATAGTGCCTCCAAATTTTTGATACGAATACCACTGCAGCCAATTCCAAATCATGAGTTGGATAATTCCTCTCATGGACCCTTAACTGTCGTGAAGCATAAGCTACAACCTTTCCATTTTGCATTAACACACCTCCTAAACCCATCAAAGAAGCGTCACAATACACCACAAACGGTTCGCTTGGTTCGGGTAGAATTAAAACTGGAGCCATAGTCAATCTCATCTTCAGCTCAATGAAACTCTTCTCGCAATGAACATCCTACACAAACTCTTTACCTTTGCAAGACAACTTAGTCAATGGAAGTGCCAACTTCGAAAAGCCTTCAATAAACCTTCGGTAATAACCAGCTAAGCCCAAAAAGCTTCTGATCTCAGTTACTGACTTCAGAGCCTCCCAATGTAGAACTGCATATACCTTGGATGGATCCACATCAATACCATCACCTGAAATAATATGACCAAGAAAACTCACCTCCCTCAACCAGAATTCACACTTTGACAACTTAGCATAGAGCTTCTTTTCTTTCAACACTTGCAGCACAATCCATAAATGCTCAACATGCTCCTCTTCTGACTAAGAATAGATTAGGATGTCACCAATAAAAATAACCACAAATTGATCCAAGTAAGCATGAAAGATTCGATTTATATACTCCAAAAATACACAAGGTGCATTAGTAACTCCGAACGACATCGCCACATACTCATAATGTCCATATCGAGTTCTGAAAGCCGTTTTCTGAATGTCTTCATCCTTTACTTGCATCTGATGATAAACCGTCCTCAAATCAATCTTGCTAAACACACAGGCACCGACTAACTGATCCATTAAGTCATCTATCCTTAGAAGCGGATACTTGTTCTTGATCGTCTTTTTATTCAGCTGTCTGTAATCGATACATAACCTCATACTGCCATCTTTTTTCTTTACCAACAACACTGGAGCTCCCCAAGGCGATACACTTAGTCTCACAAATTTCTTTTCTAACAACTCTTCCAGTTTCTTCTTTAGCTTTGTTAATTCTGATGCCGACATCCTGTATGGTGCCATAGAAATAGGTCTGGTTCCAAGGACAAGATCAATAGCAAACTCCACTTCTCTCTTTGGCGGTACATCAGCAATATCATCTGAAAACACATATGGAAATTCACGCACCACCTACAATTCATTAATCACCGACTCACTCTCCGCGGACATGGATGCAAACAATGCAAGCACCTGAGCTTTTTCTTCTAAGAGCTTTCTCAACTCTCTAGCAGATAGAAAACCATCTTTTTTCCTTTCTTCAGGAGTAAGGAATCGCACCGACTTGTTAAAACAGTTAATATGAACGTGATTGAACTCCAACCAGTTCATACCCAAGATCACATCGAGACCCCCAATGGTAAGCAAATGAGATCCACACCAAAGTCCTTATCAAAGATTGATAGTGGACAATTCAAACAGACTAAGGAAGTGGTCACCGATCCCTTTGCAGGAGTTTTGACAACCATCTCTCCCATCATAGGATAAGCACAAGGCCTAACCTTCTCACACAATCAGCAGCAATAAAAGAATGAGTATCACCAGTATCAATAATAGCAATCAAAGGCGTATTATTAATATAACATGTACCTCTGATTAGTCCGTCATCACTGGAAGTCTGAGTCCCCGTCAAAGCGAACACCTTTCCTCTAGTCGAAGCTTGACTTGGTTTCTAGCAACGAGTACTAATATGGCCCTGTTCTCCACAGTTGTAATAAGTCACCACATTAACTTTGCAATCAACAATCAAATGTCCTGCCTGTCCACACTTGAAGCATTTCTTCACGTCGCTCGTGCACTCATTGACACGATGACCTAGCTCACCACACCTGTAACACTTAAGAGGAGCAGGGGCACCTCCCCCACTCGGCTTCTTACCATCATCGTATTTCTGTTTACCTTTCTCAGCTGGAGTTGCATAAGGATTCCCACAGTTCATTGGTTGTTTTCCCCTCCTCTCGGCCAGCCCTTTATAGTGAGCCGATTGAGCCTTACTATCTTCTTCAAAGATCCTACAATAATCCACCAAATCTGAAAACCTTCGAATTCACTGATAACCAATAGCCTGTTTGATCTCCGACCTCAATCCATTCTCAAACTTGACACACTTTGAGAACTCAGCAGTTGCCGCACTGTAGTGAGGGTAAAACATAGCCAGATCTGAGAATTTGGCAGCATACTCCGTAACCGTCATGTTACCCTGTTTTAGTTCAAGAAACTCGATATCTTTCTTTCCTTTGACATCTTCGGGAAATTATTTCCTTAAAAACTCTCTAGTGAACACAGCCCAAGTGATTCCCTCCTCTGTTGCTCCCAACAGTTGTCGAGTGCTAACCCACCAATCATCAGCTTCCTCAGCCAGCATGTGAGTACCTAAGCGCACCTTCTGTGCTTCAGGACATTCCATAACCCGAAAGATTCTCTTGATCTCCTTGAGCCAAGTCTGCGCTCCATTCGGATCATATCTCCCTTTGAAGGTAGGTTGTCTATTCTTCCGAAACTCGTCATTTTCACTAGCATGTGGTGGGTTCTGTACCGCCTGAGCAACAACCTAAAAAGCAACAACAATAGCAACATCGTTCCTTCCAGCCATTATAAATCTATTACACACCAATAACAGAACACAATGGTTAAGGAAACGACATCGAGAGTAATCAACTATCACACGACAACGACTCGACAACTTGGTCGGACCGACCGACCTGCTCTGATACCACTAAGTAACAGCCTAAACCCCCGAGACAATTAATTGTAGAAAAAATCAGAGTAAAATAGAATATATAACTTGTAGGATGCTACATTCAACAAACACCTGCTCATGCAATACGATGTGTAACACATAGATACAACATTTTCAACCATACTTAATTAATCTCTTCATATAGCAGCGGAATTCAACTAAAACATAACCTGTGTAATATCACATAATCATCATCGAGTAATAAAGTAGTGACACATCAGAGCAAACACCGACACACAAAAATAAAAGAGAAGACTCCATATTCACTAACTTCAACTCCGCACTAATCCTGCTTATCTGCATGTTACCCACATGGAGGTAACATTCAAACAGAAGGGGTGAGATTCTCAATCAACAAAAGAAATGCATAATATAAATATAAAAGCATTTAAACAAGTACACGATTTATCCTATTATTACCACATCAACGAAATCACACTCTTCCACATAAGAAGACAACAGTACAATTCATCATACAACACAACATAATGCAATGCAATGAGACCCACGACTCGACTCAATGCATGTGGTACCAATTCAATCCCTTTTTCATGATCATAATTCCCGTCGAAATTTCCATATCAGTAGCTCACACTTCACACGGGCACACGACATCCGTGATCGCTCACACCCCACATGGGCACACGATCACCTCCACAACAACAACAACGACATGATTCTATTTCAAAGAATCCTGATAAGACGCTCACACCCCACATGGGCACACGACTTATCGCACAACTAATGCAACGTGGCATGCATACAACGACAACATACAAAGACAAATAAATGCATATGACTATCAATGCGTCAATACATCATACTACAATTACCCAACACACAACATATACCTGCCAACACATACAACAATAGCAATCCACAACCACAACAGGCATACACACAACCAAATTCATCATTTCAACGTACAACATACGACATCGAATGGTTTGAATTCTGGTATCGAATTTAATTTTATCAAAAATTATATGAAACCATCTTTCCATTAATTCGAACGGTGACTGAAACGGACATACGGATTAAAAGTTATGAATATTTGAAGTTTGATAATATTTTGTCCGTAACAGTAGCAAACAACACTGTCATGCTTGCTGCGAGTTCGCTCAGCGAACTCTCGTTCGCTAGAAGTTCACCTAGCTAACATGCCAGCGAATAACTTCTCTCATACAAAAATCAGAGACTCACCTATTCTCATATCCGTTCGCTACACATTCGCCCAGCGGACTGGAGTTCGCCAGGAGTTCGCCTAGAGAACCTGGGGCGAATTCCCCCCCCCCCCCCCCCCACACACACATTCTAGAATTCCTCTCCTTCCCCTTCATTCGCTGCCTTATTCGCTTAGCGAATCTGGGGCAAACATTCGCCCAACGAACTTTTGTTCGCATTGCGAACTACGCGATTCTGCAATTCTGCAGTTGCAATTTCAGCATCATTCCACCCCAACCCTTCTCCAATTTTACTCCCAAACAGCCCCAAAACACACATACAATCACAGATTATCATACATACAATTAGGAACACATAGGTCACAATTTAATCGATTGATTTATGCATTTTTCCTCTTATCAAAACCTCCGACATGTAAAATCCCCAATCCCAAATCAATTCAAACAACACGTAAGGATGATCCTAAAGGTTTATCTACCCTCATACAAACATTATACAACCCTTAAGAAATTAAAGAACCCCACCCTTACCTTAGAGTTCTTTGACAATGACCTCGGCCTCAACGATAACTTTTCTCTTCTCTTCTGCCCTAGCTCTCCTCTTTCTCCTTTTTCCCAAAAGCACGTACTGAATGGTTTCTCCCTTCTGATTCCCTCTTTTCTATTTTCTTTTCTAATGTCCTTTTATTATTGGTATTATTATTATTATTATTAATATTATTATTATTATTTCAATATTATCATTATTATTATTTTACTAATTAAATAACAATAACAATATTCTTAAATAATTTAAAATAATAATACTAATCCAATAACCATTCTCACCACACCACCAAGTTCTACCTATTTGGTCACACACTCCCGACATTTATTCCCTTTAATTCTAAGGTCACTACCCCACACTAAGGACAACCCCAAACACAACTACACACACAAATGCAGCACAACATACAATTCCAATTATGAAAATAATAAAATAAATTAGGGTGTTACAGTATTCATGATTAAGTGTTGTTACAACTTGTCCATGTTTAAATTGTATTCATGATTAAGTGGTGTTAGTAAACCCTAATACATGCTTACCCTAGTTGTGTACTTAAACTTTTCATCCATGATACCATGTTGATATTGCTATACCATGATTGACTTGAATACTTGTTTACATCCATGATGTTTTGGTATTGTTAGAACCATGCCACATGTATGGTTTGATTCTTGTTTATATGTGTTCACCTTGGTTGTTACCATGATTTGTTTATGACTTTGTCAAGTTTTAGATGTTGTCACATTTATCTTCATGCCTTGTTTGCTACCATGACTTGTTCATGACTTTGCTAAGTCTTAGATGTTGTCACATTTACCTTTGTGCTTTGGTTGTTATCATGTGCATTTCAACTTTGGCTTATTTTATGTTTGAATGTCATTCATAATTGATATCATGTTTGAATATCATCTTTGTTCATTTCATCCATATTGTTCATCTTTACTTTAACTTTGTCAAATTATCCCTAAGTGATGTTAGCGTGTTAGCCTTCATCCTTATTTATTCTCTTTTGTTTCCAAATCCTAAGGAAATGTCTTTTGTTGACTTTAAGTCATAGGTAGGTTAACCTTACCTCATTTTCCCTCTTGACCTTGTTAGAGTCATTACCTTTTCAACTTAGCCTTAGGGTAGTGTTTGTAAACTCTATGTAAGTGTTATTGTTATAAACACTTGCCTCCCCCCTTGGAACCTTGATCACTATCAAGTGTTCTTCACCATATTTTAGGTGAACTACGATTACTCTGATTCCATCCTTGTTAGGATACGTAAGCATAAGACCGCAAAGTCTTTGCGAGAAAATTAATAAAACCTCTAGGTCTTTCCCCATAGAACATTCCCAAACATAGCAAACAAACAATAACATAACACAAATACAATAAGAGGTTTCTATAGAGTACTATAGATACTTAGGGTGCTAATAACTTCCCTTAGTATAACCAACCACCAAACCTTAGATCTCTTTGCATTGTTGTTACATTGCACAATATGGTTTTATTCGATCGTTTCCCTTTCCTTTGGATAAATTAAAGTTCGGTGGTGAACATTCAATATTTTGTGATTCAAGTTAATACAATAGCTTGATATCCGATTCTCACCACAACAGCTATCTACAACAAGCTTTGCTCCTTGGAAACATACATGATATCCGGGTTTAGATATCTCCGTCTTGAGGTTGCATCACTAAATTTTTTTATCAAAGCCAAAACCAAGACCAAAGTAGTGAGGAAGAATAGTATGACATGGATGAAAGTGACTAGGATCTATATGTTTGTGTCTTATGCTATTATGTCTTTGTTTATGTCTTTCTAGTATGTTTGGAAACAATATAATGTAATGTGTCTAAGTATCATGTGGTCATATGACTTTTTAGTTCCGTTTATCATTTTGGTATTGCTTAAGTTATTTTGGTTCTGTTTTGGTATCCTATGTAAGACAATATTGTTATGTTATGAATTGTTCTATTCTAGTTCTATTGGTTTTCATTATATTGGTTTAATTTTAATGTGCCATTTAGTATGTGCTACTTGCATGCTTGTCATGTTTTAAGTCTTTTCCAATAATTTTTGTTAATGACAAAGGGGGAAAAGATGTTATGTTGTTTTGTAGGTCTCTCTCACAATTTACAACAAGCATAAATTGTCAAAATTCCTCATTCATGGATTAAGAGGAAGCATTGATCAATGTGGAATTACATATGTTAGGGGCAGCAAATTGTATTCAACTTTCAAAGGGTTGTCATCATCAAAATGGGAAGATTTGAAAACAAACTTTTCCAAATGATACTTTTGATGAAGACAAACTACAAGAATGTGTTCATGTAAAAAAGAATGGATCCAGACTCATGTCAAGGGCTAGTATAATAAAGTCCATTTTTCAAGTTTTAAAGATCAAGCTTTGGATGCTTTTAAGGAATGATCATGACAGTTTGTGTAACCAGTTACTATAATTCTTGTAAGGAATGATCAAGTTTTAAAGATCAAGCAGTGGTAACCTGTTACCACAATTCTTGTAACCGGTTACTTGACTCTAACATTAACATTTTTGGCCTATTTCAGTTGGTGTAACTGGTTACCATATTTCTTATAACTGGTTATATGCGCGTAAATTTATTTATTTTTTACACCACTTCAGGTGTAACCAATTATGCTCTTTTTGGTAACCGGTTACCATTTAAGCAGTGGCAGTGGTTCACTCATTTTTTGATGCAAAAACAAATTTTTGAAATGTTTTTTGACCCATTGTATCATTTCATGTATTTGTACTCATTTATAAAAGTGTTAAGGCACTAGATAAACCATAATTTTTCAGATTTTGAAACTCACCTCTTTCATTTGGAATTCAAAAATTTATATTCTCTCATTTTAAAAATCAAGTGTTCTTGACATAACTTTTTGTTGAAACTTCTGCACATAAATTTCATTGCATTTTCAAATAGTTTCAACTACATAAAATCATTGAGAACTTTTACTACATATTGAGAATTGTTTACTTGAAAAAATACAGATTAGTGTTTATTTCCTTGTTGTCCAGGATTGTTTGAAGCAAGTAAGTGATTAAGGGAGGATTGTTCTCTTATTTCACTTTGTAAGATCATAAGGGGATTACCCTTATTAATTGGTTTAGGATCTTGTGTATAGTGGCTATGATAGCTTGTACAAAGTCCAAACAAGATAGTAAAATCTCTTAGTGCGTAAGGGGACTAGAGTACTCTCGAATTGTGAGGGGAACCATGATATATCACCGTGTCCTTTATTTTCCGCACTTTACCGTTTTCATCACATAACATCCAAGTGAAAAATAATCATATCTAAGTCTAAGACTAGAAAATTTTAAAGTACCTAATTCACCTCCTCTTAGGTGCATTCCATACTTATAAATGGATCTTCCTGTAGGAAAAACTCCAACTGGTTGTAAATGGATCTACAAAGTTAAGTATTTGGCTAATGGTTCTATAAAAAAGATACAAGGCTATGTTGGTAGCTAAGAGGTGCGCCCAAATAAAAGGTGTTGCTTACTTTGATACATTTTTTCTTGTTGTTAAAATTACCATTGTTATAGTGCTTTTATCTATTGCAACCATCAAGAATTGACACCTTGAATGGGTTGTTCTCAACAATGCTTTCCTCCATGGGGATCTAAATGGAAGTGTACATGTCTCTTCCTCCTAACTTTACTATTTATGATTCTAATAAGGTATGCAAACTTAATAATTCCTTATATGGGTTGAAATAGGATAGCATGCAATGGCATGCTAAACTCTCTCCTGCCTTACTCTCCCTAGATTTCACACAATCACAAGTTGACCACTCTTTTTACACTAAGAAAACTACCAATGGTTTTATTACATTACTTGTGTATGTGGATGATATTGTTGTCACAGGTTACTCTATTATAGACATCAATGTTATCAAAGAATTTCTACACAAAAAATTATACATCAAAGACTTGGGACAACTGCGATATTTCTTGGGCTTGGAAATTGCTAGATCGAAATCTGGTATTTTTCTCAATAAGAGGAAATATGTTCTCGAGCTACTGGATGACACAGGTTTTCTAGGGGATAAACCTCCATCCATTCCTATTAATCTAACAACAAAATTATCTTCCACTGAAGGAGTACCTCTGAGTGCCCATTCTTCTTACAGCGGGATCATAAGACGATATTTATGTCTCATAAATACCTGCCCAGATATCTCATTTTCTGTGCAACATCTCAGTCAGTACATGGATAATCCTTTTATGTCTCATTATTAAGCTACCACATATTTTTAAGGTACTTGAAAGCATTTCCTGTGCAAGGCATTCTTTTCTCCAGCTCTAGTTCCCTCAAGTTAATTGGATTTTCTGACTCGGACTTGGCTTGATGTCCTGATTCTCGTAAATCCATAACTGGTTATTGCGTACTGCTTCTTTCCTCACTAATTTCATGGCCCTCTAAGAAACAAATAGATTTTCAAGGTCATCCACTAAAGCCAAATATAGGGCCATGACATCTTTGACTTGTGAAATTTAATGGCTCTCATATGTTTTTTCCTCTTTCAACATTTCCTTTCCTACTCCTGCTTCTCTTTATTGTGACAAAAAGCCATAAATATATCTGGTTCACAACCCTACGTATTATGAACACAAAAAACATATTGAACTAGACTATCATGCAAGTTATTAACAAGTTGATGTTTTGACTAAACCTATGCATGCTCCTTTGTTTCATTGTCTATTGTCCAAGTTAAGATTATGTAACATACACATCCTAACTTGTGAGGAGGTATTAACTTAACAAGTATAGTTTGTTTTTAGTTATAACTAGATGGTAACCCGCGCGTTGCGCGGAAGTTTTAACATTTTTTTAAAATTATTTTTGTATTTATTTGAACATTATAATTGAAATATTTTGCTGTTTTCGTAAAATATATAGATATTTCATTTAATTTTTTTATCTATTTTGCATATGTTTTATATTCTACAATGGTATTGTGGTAGTTTCAAGATTTTATCTAAATAAAAAAAGAAATTTCAAAATTATTTTGACATTATTCAATTATTTTATTATTGGACTAAAATATGTTAATTGTTTTGAATTTTATGACTATTTTTTTATAGTTTAAAGTAAGTTTGGTATTTGAAGATATTAGGAATATTTCATGCTATTGAAGAAGTGTATATTGTATTATTAAATTATACATTAGAATTTTGTAATTTTAAAACTTAAAAAAAATATAATTAATTATAAAAATGGATCAAATAATAAGACGATTTTCTATTAAAAAGTTTAATCACATGAATTTTTTTAAATATTTAGAAACCAAAATATTTCTATTTTATGATTTTTTTATTTTATTAGTTTGTAAATAAAGTTCAAATTAGTTACAAAAATTGATCAACTAATAAAATTATTGTAGTTATTAAATTTTGTAAAAAATTTATATATTTAATATCATTTTTAGGTGTAAGGCAAAAATGTTGAATTATATAAAGAGTGATAGTTGTGTTTAGTTGCGATTAACTCTTCTGAAATATATAATAATAAGATTTTTGTAACATATGATTTTTGGATTAAAAGTTTAAGTGTAATTGTATTTTATTAATTTGTAAATAAAAAATAAATTATTTATGAAAATTGATCAACTAATAATATTATTGTAATTATTAAATCTTGTAAGTATTTTAAATATTTAATATATTATATTATTTTGAGATGTAAGGTGAAAAGACTGCATTATATAAAAATGATAATTGTGTTTAATTGTAATTAATTTTTGTTAGATATTTAATAATAAGAATTTTGTAACATATAACTTTTGGAATAGAAGTTGAAGTATAATTGTGTAGTTTTGTTGAAAGATTCAATTCTAAAGGTGACACGTCGGCTTTTAATTGATGTGACAAATATAATTTATATGACATATTATGTGTCGTAATATAATCCGATACATTAGATTTAATATATTATAATAGAAGTTGGTTAAAAGGTTATATAGTTAGTTAGATTTATAATAAAAATACGTACATAAACTGTATATAAGTTTTTTTTTCACTTCTCACTTGTATTATTGAGAAATAGAAATTATTCATCAATGGAGAATGCTTATTCTTTCCAATTCTGTTACAATCTCAACATCAACAGAGGTGAAATGCATAACAAATCGTATTCCACGCTTTTGTATGTGTGATCACTAAGTTTCAACTAGTGGTATTTAGAGTATTAAATTTCGAAGTTTATAATTTCAAGATTCAAGTGTGCATTCATTTCTCTTGATAATTGAGTGTAGACTACAAGTTCTTCGGAGAATCTTGCGAATAGTTTCAATGAGAAATTTTCAATTCTAGATAGGAAGAATTAGGAATGATGAAGGAAGCAAATGAAGGTGATCACACAAATTTCTAATCATACGAAAAATTATGGCGAGGTTTTATTTGATCAAACAATTGTAAACAATGTGATGCACACTCTCTCAACCAAATTTAAGTACACAACATTGAAATTTGAAGAATCAAGGGACTTTTCAGTCATAAAGGTTTAAGAATTGCAATGTTTTTCTTAGTTGTGCATGAAGAAAGAGTGTTGGAGATGACCAAAGAATGGGTCACCAAGCAAGCTCTGTAGACTTAGATTTCCAAGCAATGTGGTTTTCAAAATTGATAGTAAAAAAGGAAACATCAAGAAAGTATGGACACGATAATACAACTCAAAGAATGAGATTGATCAACTTGAATCTTCGTCAAAAAACATTGGGTTTGATCAATATATGTGTTGATTAAGTGACTTCAAACACAAGATAGAGGCAGGTTGTGATATTTAAAATTTGAAAACAATTTATAAAAACTCTTGATTTTGAAATTCCAAAACAATAAAAAAACATACAGAGAAATAATAGTGAAATAATAGAAAAGAGATAGAAACAAAATGGAAAGAAAATAAACAACAAAAAAATAAAATAAAAGAGATAAGGTATATGAAGGCCCTACTCAAGTACCCTAGAATTTTTCCTTGAGATTTTCACTAAACTCAACCTTGATATTTTACAAGACCAGACTAAACAACCTTCAACAACAACTTGATCTTTTATGTAACTCCTCAATTTTAGTTTAATTCTTTTATATTATTTATTGAGTGTTTTATTTGATTTATTGAATTATTTGAGAATTAAGTTTAATAGACTAAATATATAATTGTGCTATTTTAATTTAATTAGAAAATTATTGAATTAAAATAGAATTATTATTTAATTGAATTATTATTTTGTTAAATAATAGATAATTAATATTTTGGAAAAACAGAGTTAGTGATTGTGTTAAGAGAATTGAGGGGTGAAAGAAAAAAAAAGAATATTTTTAGGTTAAATAAATAGATAACAATGAGGGACTTTTGTACATACGTGCAAAAGTTGGGAAAAGAGACAGAAAAAGAGAGAGGCAGATCTAGGAGAATTCGAAGAGCGAGAAAAAAATCCCTAAGTAAAGAAAAATATATTGATCTTCAAACCTTAAGGTAATAGGGAAGAAACTCTTTACTTATGGGTGGTTTAGGCAGACAGTTTGTGAGGGGTCCTCACCCTCCTACCTTCTACATCTTATTCTCTGTGTTTAGTTGCTCTTATATGTGACCCAAATGAGTTTGGACAAAACCCTTAGGTCGAACGATAGATGTGTTGCTCTATATCCTGATTTTTACAATATGAATATGTATAATTATTGTGATTTGTATAAGGTTAGGAATATTTATTTATCTTTGGATTGCTGCACTGGCTTGTTGATTGGATGATAATCCGTGTTGTGCCAAACTGAAATGAATTTGCTTAATAATAATTGAATAAAGTAATATACCTGCTTGGAATCTAATATGTGTATTTTTGGGGGTGGTTAGAACTCAAATAGGCGAAACAGGCGAGTTTCAAATCTATTCAATAGGGCGAAAAACCCAGAAAATCGCAGAAAGTCATAACAGGAGATTGATCGTCTTATTTCATGCATAGCTTGAGTTTCGTAAGTCTGTTTGAGCTGGTGTCAATTGCGTTATAAATCTAACACAATAATCTTTCTTTTGAAGTGGGGAAATTAGGTATAGGAGTTCTACAACAGTATCAGTTGTCTGATTTTTATACTAGAGGCGTAGTCAATTTCAGTCATGCGTTGGTCATGATGTTTCACGCGTAACTTGAGTTTCATAAGTCCATTTAGGGTGTCGTCAGTTACGTTAGAAAGAGAATTTAATAATCTTTTAAACTAGAAAGTTTCTTAATTTTATGATAAGTATGTATTTTTTGGTGCTATTTTAAATCCATGCATTCTATTTTAAAGTTTAAATCGTATGATTGATCGAGTTAAATTAAGAAGGTCGAGTTTTAAGTAGTTGGTGATTTTAGTGACTTTTTGTTACCTTTTGATAAGTTTAAGAGTCTTATTTATTTTGTTAGAGTTGTTATAGAGTCGTCAGAGTTTCTTTTGAATTATTTAGTGTTGGATATCAGAATATAGAAAACATTCGAGTTGAGTTTGGAGTCTATTGACATTTTAAGGTTGTATTTAGAGTAATATTTTTATGGATAATGCTAACTTGTGCCCTAGGGGCACAATTAAAAGTGAAATGAAAAAATTTTGTCTTGGAAATTATGCATTGATTTTAATAAAAGTATAGAATTATTATTTTTTTTTTCAATATAAACTTTCTATAAATAGATTTCTTAACTTGTTCCTATAGGGCACAAGTTAACATTACCCTATTTTTATTTAAGACCGTTATGCTAATAGAGTCCTTTAGAGTTATTTGACCATGCAAGAATTGTCACTTGAGTACTTTAGAGTACTTTGGAGTCATATTTTTATTTTTTTGAGTAACTTTGGAGTAATAATAATAATAATTTAATATTATTATTTTAGAATTGATTTGGAGATATTTAACATTTAAAGTTATTTTATTGTTGTAGAAATTGTTATGGAGTTATTTATAGTTTTCCTTGAGAACTCTATTGAGTAAATGACAAGAATCGTTACCCTTTTGATGAGTTGTGAGCATACATAAATTAATTATTACTTTGTTAATGTGTTTTTGAGTGTGTTTTGAGTTGATTGAATAATCTGAGTTATAGAGTAATAATATATTTTTTCTCTGTTGTGAGTGTTCCTGATTATTAATATAATTATTAAGATTAAGTTTTGAGATGAGTAATTCAGAGAGGAATTACGGTGTTGCCATCTATCACGGTGAGAATCGGATATCAAGCTATTATATTAACTTGAATCACAAATCTTTAAATGTTCACCATCGGTCCTTGATTTATCTAAAGGAAAGGGTAAAGATCGAAAAACCTAAGTTAAGAGAATCTAGGTTCGGGGGTTAGTTACGCCTAGGGAAGGTATTAGCATCCTAAACGTCTGTAGTACTCTACAGAAACCTCTTGTTAGTATTTGTGTTATTCTATTGCTTGCTTGCTAAGGGTATGTGCTAAGGTAAAGACCTAGGGGTTAGTATCTAAGTATACTCGCCAAGACATCACATCTTGTGCCTACGTATCCTGACGGGAGTTGAATCAGAGTATCCGTAGTTCCCCTCAAAGAGGGTGAGGAACTCTTGATTGTGGTCAAGGTTCCAGGGGGAGGTAAGTATCCATGGCAAGATACTTACATGGAGTGCGGAAACTCCAAATTTAAGGTTAAGTTGGAAGGGAGTAAGTAAGTGTTCATGGCAGAACAAATGCATGGAGTGCGGCGACTCTGATCCTCAGGCCAGGATAAAAGGGCGGGGGGCCTAAAGTTAGGCTAATCTGTGACATGGCAGTCAACAAAGGGACCTTTCCTTTGAAATTTGATTGAGAAAAGTATTTAGTCTTAAGAAAAAAATACCCGATAAAAGATCAAGGTTCGAAAATTGCGTGATGGCGATTGCAAAAGGCAACCGAATTACGAGAGAAGTAGCCACTTGACATTGGATCAAGGGTTTTGAGAAAAAGTTAGGTCGAATCCCAGTCCCTAAGGGTGCTCCTAGTAAATGAAACCGTAATCAAAGTAAGAGGGAAAGTATGAGGTTGACGGCGATGGTAAAAAGTAGTCGACTTACAAGTTGGGGTATGGCTTGATATATGAATCAAGAATGTTTTGGGTTTGGTTGATGGCGATTGTAGAAACAATCGACTTACAGGGTTTTAGAAAGGGCTTGATTATATCAAGAATTTGTTTTAAAAGCAATTCTAAAAATACAGAAATAAGATACATACACAATATTTACATCGTACATTCATAACAAATGAATCGCAAAAAATAAAGCAAAGAAGAGAAGTGCACGTATTATAATCATGACACAAGTATGCGACTGATATTTTAGGCAATATGCGAGATGATATGCATGATATGCTGTATCGATGATGCAAAATTAAAATAAAGTTAGTAAATTGAAAATTTTAAAATGCCTGGACAAAATTGGAGTATGACACCATCATATTGACGAGTTATGATTCATAAAAGAATATTTTTTAGTATATTTTCTGTTGTTTTGAGTTTTGTGAATTCTGTTGCCATGATCATGCATACATGTAAATTGGAGTTAGGTAAGACTTCAGTCCAGTGAGATCAGGTTCGGAGAGGAACCATGATGATCTCATGTTCAGAGAGGAACACGGTTCAGAGAGGAACCAGAGACATGGATAAATCAGTAACACACCTTTGATGTCCAAAAACCCAGTACCACATGCATATTGGTTGAGGAGTATAGTGCATGTTGTTTATGAACTTTATGTGAGAATGACATAACAAGTTTGTTATAATTATCCTGGTGTTTAATTTCACATTAACATTTGTAAAGTTATTTTCACCCCCTTTTTTGCTATTGTGTGGCTTGTTATGCGTATGTTGCAGATACAAGCAGCGAGTAGTAGTTGTGGTGTTGAGGAATGACGCATGTCACATTCTTCTTTATTTATTTTCCAAGTTTTGTTTAGTTCAGCGGTTCTGATATGTACCACTAGGACGGGATCGTTTGACTTTTTGTTTTGTTTTCTTGAGATTTATTGAACTAACTTCCCTTATGCTTGAGTTTAGACTACTTTAATTTGAGGTATTTAGTTAATCATGTTTTGAAAATTATCCGTTGCTTATTTTTGAAAAAGTTTGTATGAATCATGTTTGTGTGAAGAGCTGCGTGACACCCTTTGGTGAAAAATACTCTGATTTATTTTATAAGTTATGTGTTGTTAAATATAACAAGTGTGAGCAGTATGGGTAATAGTCCCACATTGGCTAGAAATGTGGAGACTTGAGCATTTATAAGTGAGAGACACACCACATACTCACCCAAAACCTTAAAGTGTTACATAATTGGTATCAGAGCAGGTCGGTTTATTTGGTCTAGGTTGTGAACTTGTTTGTATCCTAGTGTACGACATGTGTGTGAAACATTGTCGACACTCTTTTTCCTTTAATTTCTATCAAGCAGGAGGCCGCACGTGGGATTAAAATAAGCGGGGGAGGATCCATTGAGAGTAGGGTAATGTGGGAGTTAGAGAGTCGTGTGATGGAGTTTTGTATATAGTTGTTTCCTTTAGATAATTTTCGATAGCGAAAATTCTTTTAAGTGAAGGAGAATTGTAACGGCTCGATTTTAGTTTAATTTTTTTATTTGAATTAAAATTTTTTATATTATTTATTGAGTGTTTTATGTGATTTATTGAATTATTTGAGAATTGAGTTTATTAGAATAAATAGATAATTGTGATATTTTAATTTAATTAGATAGTTATTGAGTTAAAACAAAATAATTATTTAATAGAATTATTATTTTGTTAAATAATAGATAATTAGATTTTTAGAAAAATAGAGTTAGGGAGGGTGTTAAGAGAATAAAGGGGTGAAAGAAGTAAAAGTAATTTTTTAGGTTAAATAAATAGATAACATGAAGGTCTTTTGTACATACATGCAAAAGTTGGGAAAAGAGGTAGAAAAAGTGGGAGACGGATCTAGGAGAATTCGGAGAGCGAAGAAAAGTCAAGATAAGTTCATCGATCTTAAAACCTTTAGGTAAGGCGGAGAAACAATTTACTTATGAGTGGTTTAGGAAGTCGGATAGTGAGGGATCATCACCTTCCTACCTTCTTCATTTTATTCTCTATGTTTTGTTGCTCTTGTATGTGACCTAAATGGATTTGGGAGAAACCCTTAGGTCGATTGATTTATGTGTTATTCTCTATCCTTATTGTTAAGATATGAGAATATATAATTGTTGTGGTTTGTATAAGGTTAAAAATAACTATTTATCATTGGATTTCCGCATTGCGTTGTTGATTATATGATAATCTGTGTTGTGCCCTTTTGGGCGAGTTTTCTTAATAATAATTGAATCAAGTTATATACCTGTTTGGAGTCTGGTCTATGTATTTTGGGGGGACGTTAGAACTTAAATAGGTGAAACATGTGATTTTTGAATATGTTCAATATGGAGAAAACGCAGAAGATAACAGGTAGATAGAGAATGAGATTGATCATCTTATTTCATGCATAACTTACGTAAGTTTGTTTCAGGAGATGTCAGTTGCATTAGAAAGCTAACACAATAATCTTTCTTTTGAAGTTTAGAAATTGGTTCTAGGAGCACTACAACAGTAGCAGATTAATGGTTTTTATACCAATGGCGTAGTCAATTCCAGTCATGCGTTGGTCATTATGTTTCACACATAACTTGAGTTTCATAAATTCGTTTAGGGTGTCCTCAATTGTGTTAGAAAGATAATTTAATGATCTAATCTGGAAAGTTTCATAGTTTTATCATAAGTCTGTAATTTTTGGTGCTATTTTAAAGTCAGACATTCTGTTTTAGAGTTTTAATCGTGTTATTGATTGAGTTGAATAAAGAAGTTTTAGTTTTGAGTAGTTGGTGATTCAGTTTATTTTCGTTAACTTTTATATGAGTTTAAGATTCCTATTTTATTTGGTTTGATTTGTTATAGATTCGTCAGAGTTGATTTTGAGTTTTTTAGAGTTGGAGATTAGAATATAAAATACCCTTGAGTTGAATAGGGAGCCTTTTGACATTTTAAGGTTGTATTTAGAGTAATAATTTTATTTAAGACCGTTAAGATAATAGAGTCCTTTAGTGTTATTTGTTCATGCAAGAGTTATCAATTATGTACTTTATAGTACTTTGGAGTATTTTAGAGTCATATTATTATTTGTTTGAGTAACCCTGACATGTTCAGAGTTGTCAGAGTTCTTTTCGAGTTGTTTAGAGTTAAATCTGATGAGCTTTATTTAATAATAATAATAATAATTTAATATTATTAATTATAATATTTTAGAGTTGAGTTGAAGATATTTATCATTTAAACTTACTTTAGAGTTGTAGAAATTGTTATAGAGTTGTTTATAGTTCGCCTTGAGAACTCTATTGAGTAAAAGACAAGAATTATTACCCTTTTAATGAGTTGTGAGCATATATAAATTAATTATTACTCCATTGATGTGTTTTTTTTAATGTTTTTTGAGTTAATTGAATAATTTGAGTTACTGAGTAATAATATATTTTTACTCTGTTGTGATTGTTAGTGATTATTAATATAGTTATTGAGATTAAAAATTTAGATGATTAATTAAGAGAGGAATTACGATGTTGATCTCATATTGGCAAAAAATTATGATTTAGAGAATAATATTTTTTTAGTATGATTTTTGTGTATATTTTCTGTTGTTTTAAGTTTTGTGAATTATGTTGTCAAGTTCATGCATACATGTCTATTGAGGTTAGGTAAGACTTCGGTCAAGTGAGGTCAGGTTCAGAGAGGAACCATGACAGTTTCATATTCAGAGAGGAGCATTATTTAGAGAGGAACTAGATACATGGATAAATCATTAACACACCTCTGATGTCTAAAAATCCGGTGCCACATGCATATTGAAGGAGGAGTATAATGCATCATGCATTTGCATTATTAATATTGTTGTTGTTTGTGAACTTTATGTGAGAATAACATAAGATGTTTGTTATAACTTTCATATTGTTTAATTTCACCATTAACATTTGTAAAGTTATTTTCACTCACTCTTTATTGTTGTGTGGCTTGTTATGCTTATGTTGCAGATACAAGTAGCGAGTAGTAGTTGTTTAGTTCCTCGGTGTCGCTCTTATATGTAACACTATGACGAGATTTTTTAATTTTTTGTTTTGTTTTCGTGAGATTTGTGGGAATAATTTCCATTATACTTGAGTTTAAACTACTTTAATTTGAGCTATTCAGTTAATCATGTCTTGAGAATTATCCGTTTCTCATTTTTGAAAATTTTTTGTGAAGCATGTTTGTGTGAAAGAAATGTGTGACTCCCTTTTGGTGAAAATACTCTGATTTTATAAATTTCATGTCGAGTTTTAGGTGTTATATTTTTCATAGGATATACCCACAAACCTTCTAACAACAACCAAAGCTTTTATATAAACTTAGCTCAAGAACCTCCCCTAAGCTTTTTTCAGGTTTAACTTGCAACCTTTAAATATTTTATAGAGATAATACACAAGAGAACTAAGAACTTGACATAAATTAAGCATAACACCACTACTACACAATTTTCAGAAGGAACTTTCTGTGGATCTGTGTGTTTATAGGTACTATCAAGGTGATCCAAAGTGTTGGAGTTTGTTGATTGAAAAGCTGGAATCAAGTTATTCAATGATATCTAGTGAAGTCATTATCGCTTTAAGATAGCTCAATTACTCGAAGATGATCAAGATGTTTTATCAAGCTATCCTTTTGAAGATGCCTATACGATCAAGTTATCTTTTCGAAATCAAAACCTAATATCCAACGATGTTCAAGTGAAAAGTTCTGTTTCAAGATTCGTAGGTGGTTTTGTCCTTGGTGAAAATGTTATACTTAAATCTCTACTTCATAAATGGAATCATTTCCTTCGAAGTCAGAATGTACGTGACATTTATACCATTGGAAGATTTTACTGAAGTTCAAGATCTACCTTGCGTCGGTCCTCGTTTCAATCCATATGAATCAGAGGAAGGTGACAACTACATTTATGAGAGTGATACTACCTCTTTTTTGTCAGATATGAATTATCGTATCACTTCTCCGTTCACTATAGCACTGTGTGCCCATGTATTCATATCATTCACTATGTGACAAACAATATTTTATTTCTAGAGAAGAGCAAGTTTAGCCGTTTAATCATATCTTACATTATCACATCATGGTTACTTGCTAATAAGGTTGAGACAAATTGGGCAAGTTCAGTCATCCAACACATGTTAGGGAGCAAAAATATAAGCATGTGTCTCCAATATGGTAATAAGATAACGAAAATCTTGGAACATGTTGTGTTCAACCATGAAGGAGAATAAGTGATACAAGATGTAACAATAATAGAAAATGAGACATTAGGGAAAATGCATTTCAAAATTGCCAATGAGAGATATTTTAAAAGCCTCTAAAAGAAAGAAGAGTTCTATCGAACAACGGGCATCTCCTAAGCAAGAAGTCTTTATAACTCTGGATGATTTTGAATATGAGATCCCTTAAACACCCTTTGTCGAAGCTTTACTAAGATATCATTAAAAGATAGAAGACAAATGATAAGAACGTCAACTTCTTGGCTCATCACTTCACTAAAGACATAGAGTATCGACCTCTTAGGCAGTTCACCGATGATGATGAGGATACTAAGTAGTTATTTCACATATGTGTTTACTTTTTAACAATTAAGTTTGTTTAAGTTTATGCATATTCCCACTTTCTATACTTTGAATTCTCTTTCAATTAACGAAGTAGTGTTTTCCCTTTTCTAGTAAATTATGTTTGATCTATGTGAATCATGTGCTTACTTTTTATAATTCTTTTATAACATCTCTTTCCCGTCTTTTTTATTATGTCAATGGGGAAAAATTATACTCTTAATAGGAGTAAATTATACTCATTAATTATGTGTGTGTGTGTGTGGTGGGGGGGGTTAACGACTCCAAATTTTATCTTTTTGTTATCTCTTTTACCACATCTCCGAGAGATGTGTTCTCATCATCAAAAAGAGGGAAATGTGGATTTATGTGCCTGCATACACTTTCAAGGTGATCAAAGTGGTGGAGTTGATTGACGTAACACTAACAATCTCAAGCAGAAGTAGCATATACCTGTTAGTTTTATACGTATAATCAAAGATGAGAACTAGATGAAACATAATCAAAATCTTTGAAGAATTAGGTTGTGTGCCAAATATAGTTGCCGCAACATTTAAGTCCTCGCTATTTTTGGCCTAACACATATATTTCTTGGGTTAAGGTAAGGCAAAAAAATATTGCTTTTCCGTCAATGGACTTTTATTAGTAGATCGGTATTTCTATCGTGCCTTATACACCTGTACAAAACTTGTTAGATTATCAACATTCCTATATTTCAATGTACCCATGATGAACTTCATCGCCATGTGGTGCTTTTCCATTTCATTCACAAACTCCCATCTTCGGGTTTTATATGGCCTAGTATGTCAAGACTGCCTAAATCCTCGGATTTCGTTCTTATAATTTCCTTCCATATCACAATCAAAAATCAGTTTGTCCATCATGCCTCTATGACCATTGATTATATAAGAGTGAATGGTAGCCACTATAATATCGCCTTGTCTCCCAAAAAAATTTGCTCATGATAAAATTTGGGTCTAGGAGGGAAATAATTACTCATAGATTCCATAAATCGATTAAAATTTTCAAAAATTCAGATAAAATCTGTAAATAAAACATATCAAATCAATGATAAAGAACTGTGCAAAATTTGCTAGAGAATCGTCCATCTCAAATGTATTCATTATGAGTAGGATAACAAGAAATACATGACCACGAAATTTTTTGAGAGAAGGAAAAAATTTCGGTATATCGAATTTTCAGTAAATACAATATAAAAATGCATTGGATTTTTAATACACGCTAAATTCCTGATTTTTTGTTTATTGGTGTTTTAAAAGTAAATTTCATAAAAGAAAAACATAAAAAATGGAAGAAATAAATTATGAGGTGTATTATTGGTATTACAAAACTATGTAGGGTGTCACATATAAATTAGATGCCAAACATAAAATTTTATTCTTGTCGATACAGTTACAGATTCCATGAAATTAGGTGAATCTTATATAAATTTCATTTAAAAAAACACGTTAAGAGAATGCTTGTGTCTCATTATTTCAATGATTTTACTCGCAATTCCAAATGGAATCTTAAAGCATTTATTTCCCGGAAACATAGCAGTAATGTTTTCGTAAGTGGAGTAACAACTTTAACACGTAATAAACGTTAAGCGTTGACGCTTCTAGTTGAAGCTAAAGAAGGGTCATTTTTATTTATTAGTATATATATGGTATATATACCCAAGAACCCCATACATCAGTATTCAACTATAACGTAGACCATAGTCTTACTCTCTCTGAGATCTTTACTAATATCAATAAACCAAATACTTTGTAACATAAAAATGTTCCAATCATCTTTGTTTCCTAGATTTCTCCTATGTAATATTAGAATTAAATGTTTCCTCTCAATTTTATGGAACTATGTTTTCCATTATATGAAATGTTGCATCATCACTCTTGCAAGTTATTATTACTCTATTCCTGAACTTGCAGTGAAGCAGGATTTGGACAACTGCATTCAAAGTAGCGTGAGACTGTGCAAAGAAGAAATCATTGATGTGATGGAAAAGCTGGGATTACGAGAGGAACTCGATGGGGTTGCTATAGAGGAATTTGGGGATGAGGAAGAAATTAGTAATATGTTTGAAAATGGGGTTAGTTTGGAAGAGGTGGAGGAAGCTTTCAATGTGTTTGATGAAAACAAAGATGGGTTCATAGAGGCTGTTGAGTTGCAAAGGGTGTTGTGTTGTTTGGGATTTCAGAGAGACTTTGTGGAATGTCAGAAAATGATTAATGTTGTTGATCAAAATGGAGATGAATTAATTGATCACCATGAGTTTGTGAAGTTGATGGAGCAGAGTTTCTCTTAATTCAATTAACGGTGTATTCGTTACATTGATTCAAGTAATAATAATTTGTATTTCTAAGACTATTTCTATGAAGTTTTTATTAGTCTCATTAGTGTTTCAAAGTCCAATTCATGTATTGTATAAATCATCATTGTGATTATAAATGGAGAGGTTATCAAATTAACTAGTATAATTTGTTGTTAGTTATAAAGTTGATTAGTTACACCTATATCAAATATAGGTACATAACCTGTATATAAGTCTTTTTCACTTCTCACTTGTATTATTGAGAAATAGAAATTATTCATTAATGGATAAAGCTTCTTCTTTTCAATTCTCTGTTACAATCTCAACATCAATATGATATCAAAGTTCAATGAGTTCTGGTGACCACTTTCTTCTGTTCATTTGTTTGAACATTTTTTATCTTCTTCGAGTTTTCTTTTCATTTTTTTTCCCGATTCAATCATGGATCATTAGAGCTATGCCGATTTCACCACATACTTTGCAAACTCTTACTATATGCATCTGAATGAGAGCCCTTCTTTGATTCTTAATGCTCCGCCTCTGGACAACAAGAACTATCACACGTGGTCGTGTTCGCTGCACATCGCCACAATTTCAAATAATTAAGATAAGTTCGTTGATGATTCGTTTCCCAAACCTCTTGCTCCTGATCCACTTTATGCTTAATGGATTTGTTGCAATACCATAGTGCTTTCTTGGATTCAAAGACCGATTTCGGATTCAATCGCAAAATTTGTATTATGGATTGACACTGCAACATGCATTTAGAAGAATCTTCGAATTAGGTTTTCGTAGAGTGGTATCTTTCACATCTCCAATATTCAAGAAGATCTCTATCATTTTCGCCAAACTACTCTTGATGTTTCTGAATATTTCATTCAATTGAAGGTTTTATTGGGATGAGTTATCAAATTATCGCCTAATTCCTTATTGCACATGTTCATTTGCATGTACTTGTGGTGTTGTAGATACTGCTAGAACCTAACATGGATAAGATTATGTAATTCGTTTCTTAAAAGGATTAAACGAATGATTTGCAAATTCCAAATTACAGATCATGATGGTGAACCCTCTTCCGGACATTGATAAACCCTTCTTTCTTGTCATTCAACAAGAACGTGAAATGGCGTTAACTATTGTAATGGATTCTACTCAGCCTGCACCCATTACACTTCATATCAACTCTCAAAACCCTCATAATGGAAAAGTAGTTAAGTCAACAAATGGAAAGGGTTTAATCCTCATTAAAGAGGCCATAACAGAGTTTGCACACATTGTGGAAGGACAAACCATATAGTGGACACATGCTTCCTAAAGCATTGTTTTCCACCAGGCTATAAACCAAAAGGAAAATCTCAAAACTATGGTGAACCTCCTTCAACCCTTAAGCAAACATTGCCGCAAATGCTCCTGTTGTGTCTGAAGATTCCACTTCATCCTCTTTTGATTTCACTCGAGAAGAGTATCAAAGATCCAGTGCCTTTCTTCAACAATCCAAACCTACATCAATGGCCAAATCCATCACCATTTCTCATTTTTCCATGAAGTCTCACGCTTCCACAGGCACTCGTAAGAACCTTAATCTTTGGATTTTAGATACATGTGCAACTGACCATATCACCTTTAATCTTGACCTGTTTACTTCTTATCATAACAACATTACTATGTTTGTGGCTTTACCCAATGATACTCACATTACTTCTTATAATTCTATTTCCCATTCATTAACATTGTATAATATATTATACATCCCAACCTTCCATGTCAATTTAATTTCAGTTACAAAATTGACCTATAGAAATTATTGTTTCCTAAATTTTTTTCTTACAACATATGCCATATTTTAAAGAATCATTTGAAGCAAATGTTTGGTATAGCTAGGTAGCAAAGATGCCTCTATGTCATAGATAATAGTAATTTTGTCTCTCATTGTAATTCTATCATTTCGAATTCTTTTGAACTTTGGCATCTAAAATTAGGTCATGTTTCTAAACTTGGTATGCAAACTATAGCTAAACAATTTCCTCGCATTCATTGTAAGAATAATATGCAACCTTGTGATTCATGTCACTTTGCAAAACAAAAGAAATTGCCATTTCGTACTAGATTTTCCACTACTCATGCTCCTTTTGAACTTTTACATTGTGACTTATGGGGCCCATTTTCCCAAATGTCTATTTTGGGACATACTCCTTCTATCTCAAAATAAAAGTCTAAAATTCTGGCATAGCAGATAGCAAATGTCCTAACACATGTCATGACATTGTTCTCTGCATAACTTTAAAACAAGGGCAGAACAAACAAACTGATACATTGAATATCAGCAACGGATTCATAATAGATGTTTTAACATCTGTTATGACATATTAATCAATACTGAACTGTAAATTGCAGAATGATAAACAACACAGAATATGATGACCCAGTTTGGTGCAAATCATCTACATCTGAGGGCTACCAAGCCAAGAAGAAGAATCCACTACCAGTAGTATAGTTTTATATAAACAACCTCTGGTTTACAGTAAACAACCTCTGGTTTACCTATCACTACCCAATGAAAACTTTATCATTAGAAGTCACATCTAATTGATAAGAGAAACCCATCTCACTCCCTAAATCACAACCTGTGATATGTAATAGTTACAATCGACAGCAACTGCATCATCCTACTTGAAAGAATCTTATTTCAATGCAAAGTTCAACCTAGCATTCTCGACTAACAACACAACTTGAATTTGCTTCAAAGCTTCATCCAAGAACAATATACAAGTCATTACCTAAAGGTTTCTGAATATGTATAAACATATATGTCTACCACAGTGTATCAAATCGATACAAAGGGAGACTTACAACACAAGAAAGTCTACGACTATCAAAACCCTAAACCCTTATTTCTCTTTACAAAAGTGTTACATAAGGATTAGTTGTTTAGCCCTAGGTCTAAGTCTTCCTTTTATAAGCTTCTATCTTGGGCTTCGAGATATCTGTTTATTTCTTCCTTGATCCATGTTCTGATTGCTCCTTAAATCTTGGACCAGATTAGCAACAACCTGCTATATGAGGTCAAGATGTCGAGACACACGTTAGGACATCATGTCTGACAAGTCTTCTTCCACCAGACTTCTTCATGTTGGAACATCTTGCACAACATCATGTTTTACCTTAAATTTGCTCAAATTTGCAGATCCTTCAATCTCCCCCTTTTGGCAATTTTTTAGTTAAAACTTCTTAGGTAGAAAAAGAAAGTCCGAACGTCATTGAACTTCATCCAGAGAGTGGTGGTTATGATTGGCACACTTCTGAGACTCCCACTTTCTCCTGAAATTCCTATCTGTCTGTTGGTGTACATGAGGAAGAGTATATAACACACTCCCCCTCAAACCTATACTTGCCACGGAGGGATAAATCTTCCTCTTAAGGGGCATAAGAGAACCCATAAGAATATCCAAAATGAGCTTAAGAAGAAACAGATGTATCGTACGTAACACAGAGTCCATAGAGTATGTAACTCAGATCATAAGACACAATCTGCTTCATAACTCAGATCACAAGGTACAAGGGAAAGACTCAAGGATGTTAGAATATCTTATCCAACATCCTTGTAAAAAAATTACAAGAATGAACTCCTCACCAAGAAAAATATCAGTTATGTGTTGTAAGAACCAACACACAATCGAGATGAATACACACCCATTCTCCCCCTTTTTAGCCAAAAATTGGCAAAAGTAGCCAACACAGTTCAATACCCACATGGCACTTATCCAAACCCGGACAAAAGACATGACGACGCAACCCATTACAAGAACCTCAACCTGAGAATCCAGAAGCAGACACCCCCTTTAAATACCCAAGCAGTTTCTCTAGAAATTTACAGTCCATAGAAGTTACCGCTGAACAATTCAATGGAGAAATAAATTTAGGTAGGTCAATTCAACATAAATGACTGTGCACCGCCCAACTAAGATTTGACTGTTTTAACCTTAGGATAAACCGTCCAAAGAATGCACTAGTATCAAGACACATGTTTAACACGCCGTCTCTAAGGCACACAATCCACCGTCCAAGGCAATCAATTAGGAAACAGACACATGTCTTAAACAATGTCCTTACCCCTTGTCAGACTTTGTTTAGTCCCTCTTGTAAACTCTGAAGCATAGTCATAATGCTTCTTCAATGAGCCCCAAGAATAATCCTGTCAACCAGAAGAAAATAAAACTGACCAAGATGTTAAGACATTTCTTCAAACATCTCCCAGTTAACAACAAAGACTCCCAAGAGGCTTTATCTGCTTCTGCAGAGAAAAATAAATTCTCCCAGAAACAAGCAATGACTCTTATGACACTCCTAAGAAGCTTGTACAACTTTGATTCAATCCATTGACATCCCAATTACAGAACCAAAATCAATCAGTCAAGTCCACCCAGAACTAAACCAGTAACACAATGTGATGACATCTCGTCTGACATTACATCCTCACCATAGGTATTCTATCACACACTGCTTGAAACCAAAAACAATCTTGATAAACAACTGCACTACTGCAGTAATAGATCCAAGACAGAAGTCCAACTCCCCCTATCAAGGATAACCAATGCTCCTTTGCAAGAAGAACACCATAAAATGAATGGAAAACATAAGACTCATCTTCATGTCTTCAAGAGCGCACTCCTTATTCAACACATCTGCTGAACGCATTCACTTACTGCTTGTTCCACAAGCAATCTATATACCACACTAGTACACCTAAAAGACAAAAGTTTTCCCCCTATCTTTCAGAAATGATGCTCCTTCCAACAAGAAACGCCCAAAATCACCACATGATAACACATGACAAACTTCATGTTCATATAGTGAGAGAGTACCAGGATCACATCCTTGTACCATAACCAGCTGTCGCTCCCGGGATTTTCATCCAGGTACAAACGTGAAAGTGGCGCAGAAACAGAGTTGCCAGCAATGTGTATTTATCCCAAGAGAGGGAAAGGAAACACTGTGTAAACCTGAGGGAAGGGAAAAACAGTGTTTCCTTTCCCTCTCTTGGGATAAATACACATTGCTAGCGACTCTGTTTCTGCGCCACTTTCGCGTTTGTACCTGGATGAAAATCCCGGGAGCGACAGCTGGCGACTCTGCTGGGGACAGGTTGACCTCTTGCCGGTCTATCCCCTTTGCGAGTCAATCCTAACGCTTGGTTGTTTATTTTCATTGGGTGTTTATTGTGGTGCTTTATTTTGTTGTATATTACCGTATCATTGTATTATTATTTTACTGTTTTATTGTATTTACCGCATTTATTGCATTTCATTTCATTATTGTCATATGCTGGACTGTGCTGCGCTGTACTGGATTTTGTGTTTGGCAGGTTGGGGGGTTCTGAGAGATAAGCTCAATACCCAGGCTTGAGCATACACCTAGGACTAGCGTGGAAAGTAGTGTGACTTGTGTGGCATTTGGCCAGACGTAGTATACATGAAAACTCCACATTCGGACGAGGTTTTCTTTGGTAATGTTTCATCCTACTCATTGGTGCAGATGATGGGATGTAACTTGGAAAATTGTCGACTCTGGCGACCATTTCCCGAGGACTCAGTAATGGCACTCCTCTCGAGATGTGATAATGGCAGACCAGAAATGGCAAACCCATTACGCATTCTTGATCCGAGGACCCAATGCTGGGAACTTG
The DNA here is from genome assembly GCA_022829125.1 of Lathyrus tuberosus. Taxonomy (NCBI): domain Eukaryota; kingdom Viridiplantae; phylum Streptophyta; class Magnoliopsida; order Fabales; family Fabaceae; genus Lathyrus; species Lathyrus tuberosus. The sequence continues at coordinate 1,549,139 of JALAZF010000463.1, read as the reverse complement.
CTATAGGATATCCTTTTTTAGGGAAATCAGTTGAGGCCTCCTCGATTGATGATGATGCCAAACCAGAAATGGTGAACGTATCATCATTTCTCGACCTGAGAGCCCAGGATATTGAGGATCCTCAGTTTTCTAGTACCCACATGTGAGAGGGGCTGGGTGTTTACAGGTTTGCAGGTAACCGTAACTTTCATCCTACCTGGTATTCTGGTTCTCTTATCAGTGCGAACTTATCAGCCTGGTATTCCGGTATTCTCTTCAGAGCATACCTTTAAACTTATCCATTCAGCAGTACAGAGCTTTATGGATACTTTGATCCCGTGTCTTTGCATTTGCATCACATGACATTTTGCATTTTCATACTCATATGCATAGCAGGTATTCAGAGCTGGGAATTCTTATTTTGACTTGGTATTTTCTTCAGAACTACAAACCTGACTTCTCACCACTACGTAACTCGAAGCAATAAAAAAAGAGCAATGGAACAGATGTAGGCTGAAATGCCTTCCATGCAATCTCGCATGGCCCAATTCATGGAATTGATGCAGGGCGTTGCACAAGAGCAAGAACAGCTGATGACCCTTGTCCAACCCTTGGTGGCAAGAGTTGACGAGGATGGCGTTCTTCATGGCGGTCGTCATAACAATGTTGTTCCTTCGGGCGGAGGTGTTTTGGGTAACGGTGTTCAGAATGGTCCTCTGGGCGAAGGTATTATTGGTAACAGTGTTCTGAATGGTTCTCCGGGTAGTCTCGTTGCTGGTATTGTTATTCCTTCTGTGGTAGGAGGAGGAAATAGCGTATGCGCAGTTCAGGGCCGTCACTTCGATGACCAACAGGATGACATATTCTCTATACCAGGCGGGGATGCTGGTGTTCCCCCGATTGTTGATGATCAGAGGATCAGGTTGATTGAAGAACAGCTGAAAGGGGTTGTGAATCAGCACTCTGTGGGTATGGATTTGGATGATCTAGGGCTGGTCCCCGGTGTCAGGATTCCGCACAAGTTCCAGGTTCCTACCTTTGAGAAATACAATGGTACCACTTGCCCAAAGACTCACGTCCGGGCATACGCAAGGAAAATGGCTGCGTACTCTAGCGACGAGAAATTAATGATGCATTTCTTCCAGGATAGCTTGTCTGGGGCATCTTTGGAGTGGTATATGCAATTGGAGAGATGCCACGTCCACAATTGGAGAGAACTGATAGAGGCTTTTGTCAAGCACTACCAATATAACACTGATATGGCTCCCAATAGGACTCAGCTACAGAGTATGTCTCAGAAGAATAACGAAAGCTTCAAAGAGTACGCCCAGAGGTGGCGCGAATTGGCTTCTCAAGTTCAACCTCCGATGTTGGAGCGAGAGCTCATTGATATGTTCATGAATACGCTTCAGGGGCCTTATTATGAGAAATTGGTTGGATGTTTGTCATCCGGGTTTTCAAACCTTGTATTGGCAGGAGAAAGAGTAGAAAACGGCATCAAAACAGGAAAAATTCAAATTGCTGCTGGTTCCTCTGAAGATGCAAAGAAACCTTATGCTGGGTCCTCCAAGAGAAATGAAGGAGAAGCTAGTGCTGTGTATATTCCTCCTGTTGTTCAACAGCCTGTTCGGTATCAGCGGCCTTATGCTCATCAGCAACAAGGACACCAAAGATCACGAAGGCCTGCGAGAAGGTTCGATACACTCCCTATGCCTCACAGTCATGTTCTTGCCCGTCTACTTGAGAGTTCTCTAGTCGAACTAAGGGATGCCAAGCCTGTTCCCAACCCCATTCCTCCTGGTTATGATCTGGATGCTAGATGTGAGTATCACTCGGACACACCAGGTCATTCAATTGAAGATTGAAACGTGTTCAAGCACAAGGTGCAAGATCTGGTCGACTCAGGTGTTATTGCATTCACTGCAGATGATATGTACATCAATTGAAGCCTCTTTTATCAAGTGAGCACTCAGACTATAAGTATACCATGAAAAGCAATAAGTCCGGACAGAATCAAGCTTCCTCAGCGATGGCAATCTTCAGTTTCTTTACTGCATTTTCATTTGTAGTTTTTCATTTCTTGTTAAAGCATTGTATGCATGAAAGGACTTGTTTGTTTTTAATGATGATCTTAATGCAATGAATATGTTTTTTCTTGAAGTAGTTCATTCTTATTCACTCATACAATGTTTCTGCGCATTGCAATACCAATTTTCTTGCTTAAACTCTTGGAGGGAGGATGATGAATTGAAAACGCAAAGTCTTCGGTTGTATGCTTTTGGATAAAACCCTGTTGATGATGTACAGGCATTGTTTCAAATCCCTAAACACCGGAGATATAAGGGATTTAGACCCTCGTCAACCGCTTTGAGCCTCGAAGTAGGAGTTTCTTTTCATAAGAAAAACCCTCACATTTAACCTGGGGCAGGGTAGTTGTCAGTAATTTGACCGAGCACCCAAATTTCAAAAGGAGGGTGCATCTGAGGATTCATTACCTTTCTTCCCTCACACATCAGGAGATCAAGGGACGTGAAACCACAATGGTTATCCCTCATCGATCAAGGAGTGAGGCAGTCACAACCCTTTCAAGCAAGTCAGACAAAACGGTGTAACACGATTTGTTCAAAAAACAAAATCCCGCTAAGTCGAAACTTGAAAACTAGCGACTTAGGCAAAAGTTAGGGCATCCCGCTGGACTTCAGGATCGAAAGATTCAAAAAGAATCAGTCCAGGCAAAATCAGGGAAATAAAAAACAAAAAAAAAGCGAAAAGCGGAAAAGGATGATCAAGATAAAATCCTCGATAAAGAACAAAGTCATGTGACCGTAAAACACCAAAGACACAAAGGGTGACTGCCACTCCAAAAACCCCGTGGGTCCATTAACTGTCACTCGTCACAGAATCCTTTTGAGAGATGAGAGCTTGTGCCAAATTAACTGAACATAGGACTGGAGAACATCAAGGAGAATGGGTGGGTACAAACAAATTTTGAGCCATAAATCCTTTTTTCTAAAACCGCGAACCAGGCCACGTTACAACCCTTAAAAGTCCTAATTGAAGCAGGGTTAGTCCGAAGGCGTACTTCAACGAGATAGCGTTCCTGACTCCCATGAGTTGTGCTAATAAGATTTTTGTTGGTATTGCATGTGCGTATTGTTTTCCAATCAAAAATCGATGTCGCATCCTAGCTAGTAACATGTTCACAGGGTTTTGCGACATCTTTTTAATAAAAACTTCAAGGTTAACATGTCTGTTGCATTAGAATTATCATTCTCATAATAAACTTGTTCTGCTTGCATACATGTGCTTAAGCATCAAGGAAACTTACACAGTGAACGTCAGTCAAGAAGCTTGATCCTGCCAAGTTGGGATGCTTGAAAAGTCTGAAGGACAATCATATCAAGGGGAATGTTGCCAAGAGACTCAGTGCAGAGTGGGCTCTCCCCATTAAGTCGTGATGAGATGTAGCCAATCTGGGGCAGTCACGTCGAGAAATCTCTCTGAAGTTCAGTTATTCTGGGGGCATTCATTCGAAGATAGGGGCAAAATCATTTTAAAGTTCATATTGAGGCAGGCCACCTCCGAAGCATGAGAAGTTATCCTCTCCAGAAGACGGTTAATCAAGAACACCTCGTCAAGGTTTAAAATACTGAGGCAGAGTATTTCAAGTCATTACAAGTCCTCTCGAGGCAAATTCCTTCAAAGATCATATAGTCTGGGGCAGTTACGTCGAGATCTGATAAATCACTCCAAGAGTTTGAAGACCCTGGGGCAGTGTGAACGCCCGGTCTTCTATAAAATCCTCTTGAGATGATTTCTTCCATCGAACCCTGTGGTCTGGGGCAAGTCGAGAATTAAAGGAACCGTTGTTCACTCTTGATAATCAGTATGCAGTTGATCAACAGAAACTTGAAGTGTAACACCCCATTTTCTACCCGATAATTTTTATTTAAAATCAGAGTTATAAAATTTTCAACATAAAACGGGATATCACATTTTCAACTTTATTATCAATCACATAACAGTTAATCATGAAAGATACATAGCAATTCAAGGGAACATAAACCAACAAATAATCTTCAACTTTATTCAACTCTAGCAAATGCAACGCAGCGGATTCATAATCAAATTAGTAGCATCTTTATCCAACATAAAACAACTTCAAATTAAACAACAAAGTATTTTTCGGCAATTTCATTAAAAATTCAGCATGTAGATAAATAAACAAAAGACATGCGTCATCCCCCCGAGTGCTACGTATCAGAGCGACAACCACCGACTCGAGCTAAGGTAACCGGCTACTCCTCTTGATTACCTGCACGTTGCCAACATAGGGACAACATTCAAACAGAAGGGGTGAGATATCGAATATTATAAACGAAGTATGATAAATAATACATAGATAGGAATCATACAAATATCACCACTTCACATCAACAGCCAACAAAATCAACAACAACAAAAAAAAATGTAACTTTAATGCGACTCGACAATGTTATGCATGTGGTACCATCGGAGTAAAACTCCCAACTTAAAATTGTCAGTTTATCGAGGCATCAAGGCATAAGCCTTCAACTTTCAACTTTCAACTTGTGCCAATCCAGGCCAACGTGGTGTAAGCAACGGCTCCGACATAAAATGCAATGTATGCGTTATGACATGCACAACTCAACAACGTAAACAACACAACAACGCCAACAACGTAAGCAACTTATACGACATGAGCAACTTCGTCAACTTTGGCTATTACGCCTTCAACTTAAAATTCGTCCGTATATCGGAACGAAACAACACAATCAGTTGTACCTGCAAATCAACTTTTCCGGCAGAATTTCAACAAAACAATTCAACGAAATTCACCTACTAATTCACCCGACTTACCCCGACAATTTTCGTTAAATTCCGGGCAACTAAATTTTCCTCCTAAACCGGCTAAACCGACTAAAACTGTACTGTTTTTAACCTCTGTTATTAATACCAGTTTATTGGAAAATTCTGTGATTTTTCTGGTTTTGATATAATACCCTGCTATAGTTTAAAATCATTTGTCATGAAAAATTTGCATCATTCTGTTTCTGCTATTTATTCCATTTTCTGTCAAAATTACTACTGCTACTTATTTAGATTTCTGTCCAAACTTGTTAAATAATTCATGAAGCTAGCATCTTGATTATTTCCTACTAACATCACCTATTAATATCATCAGATTATTTATGTCGTGCTCTTTAATTATTTATTAACATCATGATTTCATAGTATAAGGCCAGTGATTAATCCTTTAATCCTAACACATAAATTAATAATAGGTGGTGGAATGATATATAAATTTGCTTCAATAATCTCCTATTGTAATTCTATTTCTACCTAACACTAAAAACAAACCCAATCCCCTAAGCACCAGGTGGCTGGCGCCACCTTAGCACCCCTGTGGCTTGCGCCACATTCCTCTTCATTGTTGGGGTGGCTTGCGCCACATTTTCATCATGGTTGGTGGTGGCTTGCGCCACATTGTCTTGTGGCCCCCACCACATGTTTCCTTTCTTGTTTTGGGTGGCCTGCGCCACCCCTATGTGAATAATGGGTGGCCTGTGCCACCCATGCATCTGTACAGTGATATTTAGCCCCAACCAAAATTTCTCAGAAAATTAACAAGTTCACTGCAACATTCATAAAATCATCCAGCAACAATTTTCACAACAAATCGACAACTTAACATTTTCACAGATTCAATCAATTTCACTGCAAGGTTCACAAAATCAATCATCACACAGCAGAGTCACAATTTAACAACATCAACATTAATTTCCTCACAGACAACAACACCTATCGAAAATCAATGGAAGAAAACTCATATAATCCCCAGCCCTTATATCATTCATCATAACCCGGTTATAATAGTCGAACCCGCCCTTACCTTGGATTGAAGGCAGCTCGACAATCGGTCGGATTCCGGGATTTTGGCACCGACAGCGGTTTCTCTCGCAACTTCTCCTCTCACGTTCTTCCTCTTCTTCTCTAACTGATACCCCCAAAACCTCACTAATCTTTTCTATTTCTTTTATTTTATTAAAATAATATTATTCTAATATAATATCTAATGGGCCTAAACATACACCCCTTAATTTACTAATTCCGACACGAAACCAAGCCCAAGAACCCAACACACTCCAACCACGATAATATTACTACTAATATTATTCCGCGACTATAATATTATTTCTAATATTATTTCTACGACTTACCAACTTAACATACCGACTTAACGACTTAATTCACCGCAACACCAACATCAACCGAATAATTCACAAACAATTAATTAAATATTCAATTAAATAAATAATTAAATATTTGGGCGTTACAACTCTCCCCCACTTAGAATATTTTCGTCCTCGAAAATTTACCTGATTCAAACAGCTCGGGATAGGAGTCTCGCATCTTGCTCTCCAATTCCCACGTCATGCTTTCTCCAGTAGCTCCCAACCAGACAACTTTCACCAACGTGATCTCTTTCTCTCGCAAAGTCTTCATTTCATGATCCGCGATTCGCACAGGCTTCGTCTCCACCGTGAGATTATCCCGTACTTGCACATCGTCCATATTAACCACATGAGACGGATCTGGAATGTACTTTCGAAGTTGCGACACATGAAACACATCATGCAAATTTGAAAGATTTGGCGGTAACGCCACTCGATAAGCAACTCTTCCAACTCTGTCCAGAATCTGGTACGGCCCGATAAAACGAGGAGTGAGCTTCTTAGACTTCAAAGCTCTCCCCACACCAGTCACAGGCGTGACTCTCAAAAACACATGATCACCCGCTTGGAATTCCAAATCCTTCTTCCGCTTGTCATGGTAACTTTTCTGTCTATTTTGAGAAGCTTTCATTTTCTCTCGAATCAACTTCACTTTCTCGGTAGTTTCTCGAACTAATTCCGGTCCAAGTACTACACTTTCACCAGATTCATGCCAACACAACGGAGTTCTACACCTCCGACCATACAGCGCTTCAAAAGGTGCCATTCCGATACTAGAATGGTGACTATTATTATAAGTGAACTCGATCAATGGAAGATAAGTATCCCACGAACCTCCCTGCTCAAGAACACAAGCTCTCAACAGATCCTCCAACGACTGAATAGTCTCTCAGTTTGACCATCTGTTTGAGGATGATACGCCGAACTCAACCTCAACTTAGAACCCAACGCCTCTTGTAGGCTCTTCCAAAACTCTGACGTAAACCTCAGATCTCTATCCGACACGATACACAAAGGAACACCATGCAACTTCACAATCACTCGGATATAAATCTCTGCCAACTTTGCAATTGGATATGTGATGTTAATAGGTATAAAATGAGCCGACTTCGTAAGCCTATCAACAATCACCCAAATTGAATCATGTCCTCTTGAAGTAATAGGAAACCCTGTCACAAAGTCCATAGAAATGCTATCCCATTTCCATTCTGGAATCTCTAACGGTTGCATCAACCCAGCAGGTTTCTGATGCTTAACTTTCGACTTCTGACAAGTCAAACATGCATACACAAATCGTGCCACATCTTCCTTTATTCCGGACCACCAAAATATCTTCTTCAAGTCTTGATACATTTTAGTAGCTCCCGGATGAATACTCAGATTACTTCTATGACCCTCTTCAAGAATCTTCTTTTTCATATCTGCATCATCTGGTATACAAATTCGATCATGCAGTCTCAACACACCTCGTGCATCAATCTTAAAGTCACTCTTATCCGATTGACCACAATCATTCATGATGTCCACTAGTTTCACATCCAGCTTCTGAGCCTCTCGAATAGTGTCCAGAAAATCATTGTTAATCTTCAACATACCCAGCATAACACTCTGCGGTGTCACTTCGCAAACCAAACTCATATCTCGAAACTGCTCAATTAATTCCAATTCCTTAATCATCATTGCTGACATATGCAAGGTCTTTCGGCTTAAAGCATCGGCCACAACATTTGCTTTGCCCGGGTGATAATTCAAACCGAAATCATAATCTTTCAGCAATTCTAACCACCTTCGCTGTCTCATATTCAACTCCTTCTGATCAAACAAATACTTTAAGCTCTTATGATCACTATAAACTTCAAATCTAGAGCCATAGAGATAATGCCTCCAAATCTTCAGCACAAAAACCACTGCAGCAAGTTCCAAATCATGCGTAGGATAATTCCTTTCATGAGTTCTCAACTGTCGAGACGCATAAGCAATTACTTTATTATTCTGCATAAGCACACCTCCTAAACCCATCAACGAAGCATCACAATAAACCACAAACGGTTCTCCTGGATTCGGTAATGTCAAAACCGGAGCCGACGTCAACCTCTTCTTCAATTCTGTAAAACTCTCTTCGCACTGAACATCCCACACAAAAGCTTTACTTTACAAGTTAATCTAGTTAACGGAAGTGCCAACTTAGAAAACCCTTCAATAAACCTTCTATAATAACTAGCTAGTCCCAGAAAACTTCTAATCTCAGTAGCCGACCTTGGAGTTTCCCATTGCAACACAGCATCTACTTTAGAAGGATCCACGACAATACCACTACCTGAAATCACATGACCAAGAAAACTGACTTCTTTCAACCAGAACTCGCACTTGGACAGCTTCGCATACAACTTCTTGTCTTTCAAAACTTCCAACACTGTTCTCAAATGTTCCTTATGCTCTTCTTCTGACTTAGAGTAAATCAGAATATCATCAATGAATACAACCACAAAACGATCCAGATAAGTATGAAAAATGTGGTTCATGTATTCCATGAATACTCCCGGCGCATTAGTAACACCGAAAGGCATCACTGAATACTCATAATGTCCATACCGTGTTCTGAATGCCGTCTTCTGAATATCCTCATCTCTCACTTTAATCTGGTGATAACCCGATCTCAGATCAATCTTGCTAAACACACGAGCACCCACCAACTGATCCATCAAATCATCTATTCTCGGAAGTGGATACTTGTTCTTGATTGTTACTTTATTCAACTGTCTATAATCAACACAAAGTCTCATACTTCCATCTTTCTTCTTTACTAACAACACTGGAGCTTCCAACGGCGATACACTTGGTCTTATAAACTTCTTCTCAAGTAACTCTTCCAACTGCTTCTTTAATTCAGACAACTCGGATGCCGACATTCTGTATGGTGCCATCGAAACAGGTCTAGTACCAGGTACAAGATCAATTGCAAATTCAACCTCTCTCTGGCGGTACATCAGGAATTTCATCAGGGAAAACTTCAGGAAATTCATTCACCACTTGCAATTCTTCAATCTTAGCTTTGCTCTCAATAGACAATGTTGCCATCAACGAAAACATCTGAGCTTCTTCTTTCATCAATTGTTGTAACTCTCTGAAAGACAACAACCCAATTCCTTCCTCTTCAGGAGTAGAAAACCTCACCAACTTACGATAACAATTTATATGAACATAGTTATACTCTAACCAGTTCATACCTAGGATTACATCCATTTCGGTCAGCGAAAAACAAACCAAATCAACATAAAAGTCTTTATCGAAGATCGATAAAGGACACCTTAAACACACAAGAGAAGTAATCACCGATCCCTTAGCTGGAACCTCGACGATTAATTCTCCATTCATAGTAGACAATTTAAGACCCAATCTTTTAACACAATCAGCAGCAATAAAACAATGTGTAGCACCAGTATCAATAATAGTAATTAAAGGAGTACTATTAATGAAACATGTACCTCTGATAAGTCTGTCCTCATTCGCTGTCTGAGTTCCTGCTAACGCGAACACTTTTCCGGTCTGAGCTTTCTTTGGCTTCTGACACTGATTACCAATATGCCCCTCTTCACCACAATTAAAATAGATCATCTCCTTGTGCTTGCAATCAGATATTGCATGTCCAGTCTTACCACATCGGAAACATCTCTTCACCTCAGCAGTACACACATTACTCTTATGACCAGATTTTCAACATTTGAAACAAGTCATGCCAGCAGGAGCATCTCCCCCACTAGTCCTCTTGCCCTCAGTCGCTCTCTGTTTACCTTTTCTGGCTGGAGCATCATAAGGCTTGCCACGGTTCTGCTGTTGCTTGCCTGTTCTATCACTAACAATTTTGTAGTGAGCATTATTGTCCTCTTCATAAATTCTGCAACTATCGACCAAATCAGAAAAGACACGAATCTTATGATACCCAACAGCTTTCTTGATCTCAAAGTGCAAACCTCTTTCAAACTTAATGCATTTATAAAACTCAACATCATCCCCGGTATAGTACGGATAAAACTTAGCCAGCTCAACAAACTTTGCAGCATAATCAGTAACCGACATAGTTCCTTGCTTCAGCTCAAGAAACTCAATCTGCTTCTTACCACGAACATCCTCTGGATAATACTTCCTCAGAAACTCCCTTTGGAACACATCCCAAGTGATAACTTCACCTGTAGACTCCAACCTCTGACGAGTCTCTAGCCACCAGTCATCAGCTTCGACTGCTAGCATATGAGTCCCATAACGAACCTTCTGCGCTGGAGTGCAGTCCATCACATGGAAGATCCTCTCAATCTCTTTCAACCAATCCAATGCTCCATCAGGATCATACTTGCCCTTGAAGGTAGGCGGATTCTCCCTCTGAAAAGTCGCCAGACTACGAGATTCATCATTTTCGCCAGCGTTCGGTAAATTCTGCACAGCCTGAGCCATTGCTTGCATTGCAGCAGCCATTGCAACATCGTTCCTTCCAGCCATCTCAAATTATCACTACAACACAAACAAAAGTTAGAACCAAATAACAATACTCGATTGTTAAACAACTACGACTCGACACTTGGTCGGACGGACCGACCTGCTCTGATACCACTAATGTAACACCCCATTTTCTACCCGATAATTTTTATTTAAAATCAGAGTTATAAAATTTTCAACATAAAACGGGATATCACATTTTCAACTTTATTATCAATCACATAACAGTTAGTCATGAAAGATACATAGCAATTCAAGGGAACATAAACCAACAAATAATCTTCAACTTTATTCAACTCTAGCAAATGCAATGCAGCGGATTCATAATCAAATTAGTAGCATCTTTATCCAACATAAAACAAATTCAAATTAAACAACAAAGTATTTTTCGGCAATTTCATTAAAAATTCAGAATGTAGATAAATAAACAAAAGACATGCGTCATCCCCCCGAGTGCGACGTATCAGAGCGACAACCACCGACTCGAACTAAGGTAACCGGCTACTCCTCTTGATTACCTGCACGTTGCCAACATAGGGATAACATTCAAACAGAAGGGGTGAGATATCAAATATTATAAACAAAGTATGATAAATAATACATAGATAGGAATCATACAAATATCACCACTTCACATCAACAGCCAACAAAATCAACAACACCAAAAAAAATGCAACTTTAATGCGACTCGACAATGTTATGCATGTGGTACCATCGGAGTAAAACTCCCAACTTAAAATTGCCAGTTTATCGAGGCATCAAGGCATAAGCCTTCAACTTTCAACTTTCAACTTGTGCCAATCCAGGCCAACGTGGTGTGAGCAACGGCTCCGACATAAAATGCAATGTATGCGTTATGACATGCACAACTCAACAACGTAAACAACACAACAACGCCAACAACGTAAGCAACTTATACGACATGAGCAACATAGTCAACTTTGGCTATTACGCCTTCAACTTAAAATTCGTCCGTATATCGGAACGAAACAACACAATCAGCTGTACCTACAAATCAACTTTTCCGACAGAATTTCAACAAAACAATTCAACGAAATTCACCTACTAATTCACCCGACTTACCCTGACAATTTTCGTTAAATTCCGGGCAACTAAATTTTCCGGCTAAACCGGCTAAACCGACTAAAACTGTAATGTTTTTAACCTCTGTTGTTAATACCAGTTTATTGGAAAATTCTGTGATTTTTCTAGTTTTGATATAATACCCTGCTATAGTTTAAAATCATCTGTCATGAAAAATTTGCATCATTCTGTTTCTGCTACTTATTCCATTTTCTGTCAAAATTACTACTGCTACTTATTTAGATTTCTGTCCAAACTTGTTAAATAATTCATGAAGCTAGCATCTTGATTATTTCCTACTAACATCACCTATTAATATCATCAGATTATTTTTGTCGTGCTCTTTAATTATTTATTAACATCATGATTTCATAGTATAAGGCCCGTGATTAATCCTTTAATCCTAACACATAAATTAATAATAGGTGGTGGAATGATATATAAATTTGCTTCAATAATCTCCTATTGTAATTCTATTTCTACCTACAACTAAAAACAAACCCAATCCCCTAAGCACCAGGTGGCTGGCGCCACCTTAGCACCCCTATGGCTTGCGCCACATTCCTCTTCACTGTTGGGGTGGCTTGCGCCACATTTTCATCATGGTTGGTGGTGGCTTGCGCCACATTGTCTTGTGGCCCCCACCACATGTTTCCTTTCTTGTTTTGGGTGGCCTGCGCCACCCCTATGTGAATAATGGGTGGCCTGCGCCACCCGTGCATCTGTACAATGATATTTAGCCCCAACCAAAATTTCTCAGAAAATTAACATGTTCACTGCAACATTCATAAAATCATCCAGCAACAATTGTCACAACAAATCGACAACTTAACATTTTCACAGATTCAATCAATTTCACTGCAAGGTTCACAAAATCAATCATCACACAGCAGAGTCACAATTTAACAACATCAACATTAATTTCCTCACAGACAACAACACCTATCGAAAATCAATGGAAGAAAACTCATATAATCCCCAACCCTTATATCATTCATCATAACCCGGTTATAATAGTCGAACCCACCCTTACCTTGGATTGAAGGCAGCTTGACAATCGGTCGGATTCCGGGAATTTGGCACCGGCAGCGGTTTCTCTCACAACTTCTCCTCTCACGTTCTTCCTCTTCTTCTCTAACTGATACCCCCAAAACCTCACTAATCTTTTCTATTTCTTTTATTTTATTAAAATAATATTATTCTAATATAATATCTAATGGGCCTAAACATACACCCCTTAATTTACTAATTCCGACACGAAACCAAGCCCACGAAACCAACACACACCAACCACGATAATATTACTACTAATATTATTCCGCGACTATAATATTATTTCTAATATTATTTCTACGACTTACCAACTTAACATACCGACTTAACGACTTAATTCACCGCAACACCAACATCAATCGAATAATTCATAAACTATTAATTAATTATTCAATTAAATAAATAATTAAATATTTGGGCGTTACATGAAGCACTAAGTTGAGGCTTTTGAAGTCTCTCCCCCAGCAAGGAGCCAGAAGGTATCTTTTGCCAGTGAGGTGTTGGAATTGCTATTCTTTCCCAAGCAGAGAATCGTCCTCAAATCGAAAAGGGTTCTTCAAGAGGATTTCTTATCCCCAGCAGTGTAGGTGGATTCCTCATTCTCAGCAGGATAAGACGATGGAATATTTTCAAGCAGTTTGAACACAGTGAGAAGTCAGAGTATTCTCTTCCTCAAAAGTCAGACTCGGTATTCTCCGCAAGTCAAAGTCTGATGGTTATTGGCATTATCAGTGATTCAAAGTCCAATCTTCATTGGCATCTCCCCACCAGAGTTCGCAATTCAGCTTGCGTTCCCCCGACAGAATTTACATCACCAGTGGTTATTGGCGGTCCGATATTGGTGATCCCTTCCTCAGCGAAGTTTACTTGTTCTGTTCTGCGCATTCCCTGGTGGAGTGTCCTCTCATTCTTGCATATAGTAATCATCATTGCATTGCATCCTCAAAACGCGTAGCATTTCCATTTCGTATGGAGCATTACGCCTTAAGGAAAAAATTCAAACATGCATCGAAGCATAAGCCAGATTTGGTACCTTGTGCGAAAGCCCAGATCAACCCTCAATCAAAATAGTGATTCCAATCCTCCGAAGAGAGCTCCAACCTCAGAGTTGACGCCCTTTTTTACCAACTTCAAAGTTGATGTATACCTTTTCTCAACCTCAGAGTTGATGAATAATCTTTTTCTTCCCCAACCTCAGAGTTGACGCCCTTCTTCCCCAACCTCAGAGTTGACGCCTTTCTTCTCCAACCTCAGAGTTGTCATACATATTTTTCCCCAACCTCAGAGTTGAAGCCTTTCTTCCCCAACCTCAGAGTTGTCGTATATCTTCTCCCCAACCTTCGAGTTGACACCTTTCTTCTCCAACCTCAGAGTTGACACCCTTCTTCCCCAACCTCAGAGTTGACGCCCTTCTTATCCAACCTCAGAGTTGACGCCCTTCTTCTCCAACCTCAAAGTTGTCACCCTTCTTCCCCAACCTCAGAGTTGACGCCTTTCTTCTCCAACCTCAGAGTTGTCGTACATGTTCCTCCCCAAACTCAGAGTTGACGTCTGTCTGTCCAACCTCAGAGTTGAAGCCTTTCGTCCCCAACCTCAGAGTTGACGTCCATTTGCCCAACCTCAGAGTTGTCGCATATCTTTTCTCCAACCTCAGAGTTGTCGTACCTCTTTTTCCCACCAACCTCAGAGTTGACGTCTTTTCCCCAATCTCAGAATTGACGCCCTTCCTCCCCAACCTCAGAGTTGACGTCTGTCTGCCCAATCTCAGAATTGACACCCTTCCTCCCCAACCTCAGAGTTGACACCTTTCGTCCCCAACCTCAGAGTTGTCGTATATTCCCTTTCCAACCTCCGAGTTGACGCCCTTTCATCCCCAACCTCAGAGATGACGCTTTCCTTCTCCAACCGCAGAGTTGTCGTACATATTTTAACCCAACCTCAGAGTTGTCGTATATTTTTCCCCAACCTCAGAGTTGACGTCTGTCTGTCTAACCCCAGAGTTGACGTCCATTTACTCAACCTCAGAGTTGTCACATATCTTTTCTCCAACCTCAGAGTTGTCCTACCTCTTTCTTCCACTAACCTCAGAGTTATCATATACTGTGGCATGTCTCCAACCTCAGTGTTGACGCCTTTCTCCAACATCAGTGTTGACTGATTCCTTTCTTCCAACCTCAGAGTTGAAGTCAATATTTTTATCTCCGGTTTCAAAATCGATGTATACTCTTTTTAACCAATCTCAGGGTTGACGTATATCCTTCTTCTAACATCAGAGTTGAAGATATGGTTTTTACTCAACCTCAGAGTTGATGTCTACCTTTTTCTCAAACATTCAAAGTTGGTGTTTAGTCTAGATTTTCCTCAACCTCGGAGTTGATGGTTATCCTTTTCTTTCTCAGAGCTGACGATATTTTTTCCTCAACCTTAGAGTTGATGGTCTGACAATGTATCCCCAGCGAAATTCCACCTTCGGCTTGGCCTTTTTTTTTCGAGTTCGCCTACGGCCGTCCTCGTATTATTTTGTTGTTTGAAAGTCCACCTTCGGCTTGGCCTTTATTTTCGAGTTCGCCTTCGGTCGTCCTCGTAAACACTCTATTTTCATTATCCCCACAGTTTGCAAATTTCAGGGTTCTTTTGGTATTCAATCTCCGTGTATCCTTGAATGTCTGAAAGCCGTTGCTATCATACCTTCCAGACCAAGTAGATTGAATAGGGGCAGCTGTAGCACCCCAAAATTTTCCCTTTTCTTTTTTTACCACTAACTGGCTTATGTTTCATTTCATTCTTTGCATAATCATCTTTGCATATCATTGGTGCTTGGCATGGGATCAAGGTATATGAGAAATCTCAAGTGGATCAAATTCTCTTAACCAGTGCAAAATTAGGGTTTTGGAGAAAAGTCAGTGCAAGTGTGATTTTTGGTCAAAGCCTGATTTCAAGGTTTTCCATATGCTCTCAATTGTCCAAGGATGGAGTATTATCCATTAGTTTATTTCAGAAGAGCTTCAATTGAACAATTGGTTGAGAATCAGTCAGATTGGGGAAAAGTCAAATGTGCAGAGGAAAAGTCAACTCCTGAATTTCTGAGGTCAAAATCTTGTTCCCCATGTCAAATATGTCCATTGATGGAGATTTGGTCAAGAAATATCAAGGGATTCACCAAAAAGACGGCGAAAGTGGCGCGGAAATAGAGTCGCCAACAATGTGTATTTATCCCAAGAGAGGGAAAGGAAACACTGCGTAAACCTGAAGGAAAGGAAAAAGCATGGTCTCGCGACCAAGAGAAATGGGTAAGGAAGTCGGTTACGCGAGGGGAAGGTATTAGCACCCCCACATGTCCATCATACTCGATGGGATCTACGTTTGTTGTCTCGATCAAAGGGTGTCGTCATCTGGAGCTCCACTGCTACTGGAAAGGGAAAGGAACGGGAACGGAAAAGAATGAAGAAACGAAGAAGAAAAGAAAGAGAAATGACTCGATAGGACATCGCCGTCCTATGCCTACGTATTCCCTCGTGCAATGGGAAAGTCAAAGTCAACGTAGTTCGGACAGGAACTAAAGGGGGAGGTTGCTCGCCAAGACATCATCGTCTCGTGCCTACGTATCCTCAATCTAATCAGAAGGAGGAAATCAGAGCAGTCGTAGTTCGACCTACGGGTCGAAAAGAGATAAAGAGGTGATGAAGAAAAGTTGTGAAAGAAATGTGCTCGGAGAGATCTCGCACGATCTCCTGCCTACGTATCTCGCTCGCACGCGAGAATCAGAGCGACGTAGTTCCCCTCACAAGGGAAGGCTTTGCTTTGTTTGTTTCTTTTATGAGCGACGTTAGATTCGCGTCTGGCAGTTAGGGTCGATGCCCGTTTACGACGAGACGGAAGTAACGTGCCCTTTTTTGAAAAAGGTTTAAAACTGAACGATCCCGAAGGATGAAAAGGTTTGAGTTTGTTTTGTGTTTTTTAGACAGAAGTGGATTGAAGTTAGTTTACAACTCATATTGCACCAAAGTCTACCATGCGAGAATGAGTGAGTCGCATGGTCGACCCCAAATGGGACGTATGCTACACACTCTAGAAGAGGAGGGGAGACCTAAGTCTAAAGAAGAGAGAGGGATAGTACTACCTAATGCTTATCCTACCTCACCTTAATCAAAAATTAAGGATAGGCTAGGATCCCAAAGGGATGTGAGATAGTTGTACACAAAGCATTATATCATGTATTCCATAAAAGAGAAAGAGAAGTAAGATAGATGAGAGATGAAAGAAGGAATGAACATGGATAAGCATCCCCATGCTCAAGTACCTTACCTCTGCCCCTACACAAAAGGTTAGTATCACATGATCACAAGTAATGAATACAAGTGCTAGAAAGTAAACCAAACAAAGCTCATTATCTTAAGAAGACAACTTAAGAAGCAACCAAAGGTTAAACCAAAAGGGAAGGGTCCTAAGGGTTAAGGAACATCCAAGGTCAGTAGGTACATGTCAATGTATCCTAATAAGGTTAAGGTATCAAACAAAGTCAAACTAGGTTGAAACATGCACCAAAAGATCACACAAATGCAAGTTATGCACTAATTATGCAAGATGAAAGCATATGAATCATAAAAATGAATAAATGCATATGTAAACATCAAAGTCAGAAGTGAATGACATTTAAGATAACATTTAAGATGCAAGAATGGACATGCAAAGTTCATACAAGTCTCATGTTAAAGCACATTGGAGATTAGAAGCAAACATGTGCAAATTAGGTCAAACAAACATGCAAAGGTTTATGAACTTAGAAACATGCAATATGATGTTAGAATTCATGGAATATGATTGAGAAGAATCAAAAACAGAAGTGTAATCATGTTTAAATGGATGTTTAAGTTCATGCAAGCATTGATGAAAACAAGTTAACAAAGTCATGCAAGAAAAGAAACACAAGTGCACAAAACATTCCAAGTTTAAACAAGTACACATAATTCAATCCAAGATGGATAAGCAATGACCTATAACATGAGGAAAAGGACCTATAATGTTCACACAACATGTATAAATAGGTCTCATCAATTGTCAAAGATGGTTGCATACAATGCACATCAAAACCCTAGCACAAGTGTTCTAACACTCACACAAACAAGCATACTTTTAGGCAATCCATAAAGTCTTGTTAGAAGGATGAGAAAATTGTAAGATGCAAGTCATTTGAAGTACAAACAGTATGAAAACATGTCTCAAAATTATGGCTCAAAATTCATTAGGGATCATGCATAAACATGCTTCACAAGTTCATACAAGTCACACAAACAAAGTGCTCAAAGACAACATTCAAAAGTCAATGAAAAATGACCTAAAAAATCTATGAAAAATGTATGAAATGCCTTAATGTATCATAGAAGCATGTATCAATTATCATGTGAAAATTCAAACCAAAACTATGTCAAACAAATCAAGAATGAGGCATGTACCATGGATGGATGTTCATACAAAAGAAATTAAATGGAAATTCATGGAAAAAATAGCAAAATAATCCAAAATTAGAAATAAAAATAATCAAAAATTATTTAAATGAATTATGATGCTTCATGAATTTTTTGGGAGTTTTATCATGCTTAGAAGGAATTTTAAAAATTAAAAAGCAAACATATATGAAAAGAAAATAAAAAAACAAAAGAAATGTGCCAGGGGGGTGCCACGAAAGCAATTGTCCAGTTCAATGCGCTTTGGGCTTAGAAGGAGGGGGTGTGGATATCAATCCAAGACCCAGCCCACACGCGTGGGGTCTGATTGTCTATGTCATGTGGCTCAGTCAAGCCTTGACTTCAAGAGAGCCCTTGGATCCAAGTCAAATCAAGATGATCAAGAAAGTGTGACAATCACGTGGCCATGATGCAAGCACACGATAAGCTAAAGAGGATGCAAACACACGTGATCAATTATCAAAAATATTCAGAAAAACAAGGCACGTGAGAGGGATGGTGTTTCATTAATGCGCTGACAGTCATGTGCGTTGGATCAAGTTGCAATCAACAGTCACGATTAGATCTGGCATGCAATTAGGGTTTATGTGAGTTTGAACATTCAGGTGGCCGGAGAAGACTCCGGTCGTCTTCTCCGGCGAGCCTCCACCGTGCTCATCCTTCAAACATCACAAAAATGCACAAACCATACATCATTGTGCTTGTCTCACCACGTAGATCATAAATCCAGACTTAGAATTCACAAACAACACACGTACAAAGCAAATCAAAGGTCTCAAGTTTGCCCTAGCATTTGAGATCTATGCACCTATGGTGCCTATCAACTAGCCAGAGGTTACATTGCTCCTATTGAGCTCCAAAACACACTAAAACAACTTAAATCTGAGTGGAAAGAGAGCAAGAAAATTGAGATGAAAACTGCTTCTTGACTTATCTTTTCAATACAAGAACAATGGAGAAAGATTCCTGGTTCCTTAGAGATTAGGGCTGGCCAAATAAAGGCTATGAATAAGCTTGGAACTGCTTGCAAATTTCAGTGAAGAAGATGAAAATCAACTTGATGTAACAGCTTCAATTTCGTTCCCTACTCCATTAACGATTCTCGATGAAGAATAGTGATGAAGAATGCAGAGAGATTCAAGGTACCAGAAGCTTCGAGAGAGAGAGAAAATTGAGAGAGAGTGGGAAAAATTTGAGAAAAGTGAAGAATGAATGAATCCTCTAAAATTCTATTAGAGGTTGGTTTTTATATGGTGAGATTAACTTCTAACTGTCATGGTTAACAGTTAGAAGTGTGGTTGAGTTAATTGAAAGGTGAATGAAGTTAAAATGAAAATGAAAAATGGAGAATGAGAGTGAAATGTGGCACGAGTTTGTTCATGTGTAGAGGGAGCATGAAGCTTATGGTATGATCATGATGGAAGGTGATGATGGTTTCACTGAGTTTGCAGCAACTACTTGTCCACTAAGTTTCTTCTCTCTCTCTCTCTCTCTCTCTCTGTTTGAACATTTTAAGTAAAGGATGGGTACATGAGCATGTATGTGTGTAAGAGTTTGTTTAGCTTGAAATGGTATGGTGATGTATGTATGGAAATGTTTAGCACGTGCATGAGGAATAACAACAACCATGCAACCTGTTTCTTTTGAATTGGAGTGAAATGCCAAGAATTCTCCACTTGATGCACATAATCATGGTGATGACTTTGATGGGTAATATCTCATTGACCAATGGATGGAATGACAAGGTCTTTGGCTCTTTGGAAAAAGGAGATGGAGGAGAATAATGTTGGTATTCAAAGCAAAGTGAAATGAGGCTTGAAACAGGTATAAAAATGACGATAAAAATGTTTGGTCATAACTGGGTTGGCTGACCCACTTGCCTTGGTCGTGCCTGGATCATGTGCGCATGGAATGAATCAGTTGAGACCACTACTTTGATCCATCATATCTCCTCATACATTGATCAAATGAAAATTCCTCCAACACCAAAGTTGTAGAGGAGATCAAGAGGAATAAGATTGATGTTGACCACTTTTTCAATTGAAGCATCCATCATGGAGATAATTGGCTATGAACTTGGACAAAACATGCACACCAACTGTTTGATGAAATGATTGCGTGCTGGCTCGCCCATGACTTGCCTGGCTGGTAAAAAATGCCTTGGAAACCCTTAACTTTAATCCATCATATCTCCCTTGATTTTGATCCAATGGAGATGTTCTTGGTATGGTTTTGAAGCTTAGAGTATGAACTTCAATTAGGACTCTTGAAATTCTCAAATTGGTGCTTGCATCATAGAGAAAGAATGCTTCAAAAATGACCCCTCACCTTGCCAAAACTTACCAAATTAGGAAACCCTCATTTCTATTTATGGCAACTTTCCACATCTTTTGATTTTTGGTGAATCCCTTGATATTTCTTGACCAAATCTCCATCAATGGACATATTTGACACGAGGAACAAGATTTTGACCTCAAAAAGTCAGGAGTTGACTTTTCCTCTGTACAGTTGACTTTTCCCCAATCTGACTGATTCTCAACCAATTGTTCAATTGAAGCTCTTCTCAAATGAACCAATGGACAATACTCTATCCTTGGACAATTGAGAGAATATGGAAAACCTAGAAATCAAGCTTTGACCAAAAATCACACTTGCACTGACTTTTCTCCAAAACCCTAATTTTGCACTGGTTAGGAGAATGTGATCCATTTGAGATTTTTCATATACCTTGATCCCATGCCAAGCACCAATGATATACAAAGATGATTATGCAAAGAATGAAATGAAACATAAGCCAGTTAGTGGTAAAAAAAGAAAAGGGAAAATTTTGGGGTGCTACACCAACAAACTCTTGGATTGAGACCAAAATCACCATTGATCCCTCTCATCCAGGAACCGTGCATACCCTGTACAAATTCACCTTAAATTTTACAGCCATAGCTATCCTTGTTCCTTGAGAATAAATCCAATTGAATCTGGAATGCTTCACATTTCTCAAAGAGACATACAAAATCTCTTAGTTTGTTAGCTAGCCCAGATGTCATTCACACTTGAAAAACATCAAATACATGCTCCAGAAATCCTCAGCTTACTTGCTTCGCAAGCACCAAACTGACCCACTTTTCTCTAGCATGACTAATAGGAGAAGAAACCGCCTCTCCACAAGCATTCTGACCTCAACAAGAGTCAGACTTCCAGATAAACACCCCATGATCCAAGACAGTATTCACTTCATCATTCTCCCGTATGACAAGTTAGAACACTTCTGATTCAACTGGTGAATATCAGCTTCCACAATCTGAACGCCAAGTTCATAAAACATGATGATGTTCTGAAATTAGTTAGGACATCCCGATCATATCACAGACACCATACACTATGGTTCTTGATATGCCCACCACTGGACTTACTACTGCCTAGTAATTCAACTGAAGATCTTCAGAGAAAACAACTCAATAAGAACTGCAGACAACCAAAGAAAGAAATAAACTCTCATACATCTCCCAAAAGAAGGTAATCTTCCATAAGCAACTTAGGGCTTCTACCACAAGCTCCAAGATATGAACAGAACCAGAACCTCTTTTTATTTTCAACCAACTACCGTTCTGCAAAAGAGAAATTAGTTCCAAGCACGCTGCTTGAATTCACAATAAAGAACAACCAAATGCCACTGTTTCATTAATCTCAACTTTCTTTAGGGCTCCAGAAAATATTCGGATCCACCAATGAAACCTAATCTTCAAGTTACATATCCTACTTGCTCCATAGAAAGGCATCTTAGATACACTAATACTTGGACCTGTAACATATACTCCTTCTCGTAGCTCCTGCAAACTGCATGAGATAGACCTTTTTGAAGCATTAATTCCATTTATTTTTGAGAAGATCAACTTATATTACGATGATGCGCCACAACATCAACTAAGACCCTGAAGTTCAGGTTGATGTCACAACATATGATAAGACATCCAACTGGAGAGTTCAGTCCTTCATTCTGCCACTTAGAAGAACCTCGTCCCTATAACAGAACAAGAGTTCCACATTCTCATAGACTTGATTAACATATCAAGATTGAGTAGACAACCTCCATCCTGCTTTACTGTACTACAACAACCACCTCATCTTCATAGAAACCAAACATGCCAAAGCTTGATTCTTCAGAAGAGATTAGTCACACAAGATCTTTACAAAAGGAATCTCGTTTTCCTTAAGTAGAGACTTCTTCAGAAGATCAGAGATATCTGCCACTTATCCTTGACCTTCAAGATGAGAAAGATCACATGCTCCTAGAGTAGAGACAGAAACACACCTGCTACACTTTAATGCACCTAGATCAGAAATAAACTAATCTAAAAAAATATTCATCTTCACTTCCATTAGCACTACATTCTAGCCAAGTTTCTTGCCAGGAAACTTTCTAGTCAGATTATGTACCTTTGTAACACCAGAATAAAGACAGATCGTACCACACACGTGTATTGTACCAAGATCATCAGTTACATCTCCTTTGCTCCAGAGATTCACTCATTGAATCAGCAAGATTCTGCACATACTCCATTGTCAAGATGTTTCAACATTTGATAGAACATCAGTTCCTTATCTTGACTGTATCCATTCTCCAAAGAACATATCCTTGAGCAGATGCAACTAGAGATGTTGCACTTCCTGATGTACCAACTTGTCACCAGTAATCTTGTACTCCAAAATACAAGGATAATCAATTAAATAGTTGTGAATTCCACAAATAGCAATTGATCTTAAATCCTTGTCCAGAAAACCATACATCTTGTAGGATATATGATCTACCAGATATCAACCCAAATTAAGAATTTTTGTGTCAACATTTTTCTAGTCAAACAGTATGTTGAGACATCAAGTCTGCCACCCATGACTCTACCTGCCTTTGACTTTCCTTTGCTAATAGAATTCTTGCAAATCATGAATAGTGAAAATAAATCACCTCCCATTATCTCCAAGTTGAATAACATCCATCAGCACCAGGGATCTTCAGAAATTCATCTTCAGCATGAGAACCAGATCATCCTTCTGAAAGACCTCTTAAACAAGACAAGAGATGCCTTTATGAGTGGACTTGAGTGAAAACTCAAGTATCTTTGGAAACTTTGTCGAAAAGGATATTTACCAAATTCGTAGATCATGAATTTGATAAACACGATCTCAACTCACATTCTCTTCAAACTGACTTCAAGATACAAGATGGAACCAAACTTCCAAGTACCAAGTCAGCATGATATACATCAACCAACAACTCTCTCCATTCCACTGCTCCCGACTTTGGAACAACTAGAGCTTTCATAGATGCTGATATCTTCAAGAATAGAAGCCAACAATCAAGATTTTCCACCATCTTTCTTCTATCACAACTCCAGAATCACATAAATACCAGAGTTCTTCCATCAGAAACATATGCAGGGAAACCACCAAAGAAAATCTTCAACATGCCCAATAAGATGTCAAAACATATTATAAGACACCATACAAGAGAACTAGCAACTCCTCATGCAGTTGCTGTAGAAACTCCTCAGAAAACTTGAACAACCATAAATAGTTGTTACCTTGATCCAATATTAATTATTCCAGATATCCAATGAATGGTCTGATCGCACACACACCTTGTTTAAAAACCAGAAAGTATCTCCCAAGATCTCATCCAGAAACAAACAGGATGCCTGCTCTGATACCAATTGAAATTATGGCATAGCAGATAGAAAATGTCCTAACATATCTCATGACATTGTTCTCTACATAACTTTAAAACAAGGGCAGAACAAACAAACTGATACATTGAATATCAGCAACAGATTCATAACAGATGTTTCAACATCTGTTACGACGTGTTAATCAATACTGAATTGTAAATTCCAGAATGATAAACAACACAAAATATGATGACCCAGTTCGGTACAAATCACCTACATCTGGGGGCTACCAAGCCAAGAAAAAGAATCCACTATCAGTAGTATAGTTTTATGTAAATAACCTCTGGTTTACAGTAAACAACCTCTGGTTTACCTATCACTACCCAATGAAAACTTTATCATTAGAAGTCACATCTAATTGATAAGAGAAACCCATCTCACTCCCTAAATCACAACCTGTGATATGTAACAGTTACAATAAACAGCAACTGCATTATCCTACTTGAAAGAATCCTCTTTCAATGCAAAGTTCAACATAACATTCTCGACTAACAACACAACTTGAATTTGCTTCAAAGCTTCATCCAAGAACAATATGCAATTCATTGCCTAAAGGTTTTTTAATATGTCTAAACATCTATGTCTACCACAGTGTATCAAACCGATACAAAGCGAGACTTATAACACAAGAAAGCCTACGACTCTCAAAACCCTAAACCCTTATTTCCCTTTACAAAAGTGTTACATAAGGATTAGATGTTCAGCCCTAGGTCTAAGTCTTCCTTTTATAAGCTTCTATCTTGGGCTTCGAGATATCTGTTTATTTCTTCCTTGATCCATGTTCTGATTGCTCCTTAAATCTTGGACCAGATTAGCAACAACGTGCTATATCAGGTCAAGATGTCGAGACACACGTTAGGACACCATGTCTGACAAGTCTTCTTCTACCAGACTTCTTCGTGTTGGAACATCTTGCACAACATCCTGTTTTACCAAAAATTTGCTCAAATCTGCAGAGCCTTCAAAGATTTTTAAGATTGTTACACATAGATTAAGAAAAGTAATGATTGAATATTTAAATGTAACAATTTTACAAAATTGCCCTTAATTACTATAGGTTGTCATAAATGTATAGTGTGATGTAATATCTTGAAAGTTGTAGACAATATTTATTAGGGGTAAAGTTGGTAAAAATTAATTATTGTTGCATTGAAAACATAAAAAGACTCTTATTTTGGGACAATTTTTTGTGGCTAGAAAGACTCTTATTTTGGGACAGAGGGAGCAAATATTTTCCCACTCTTGTAGATGACTATTCTAGGTTCACTTGGGTTATATTTCTTTAAAAAAAAGTCTGAAACCAAACAAAGCACTATTCACTTTGTAGTTTTACTAGAAAACCAATTCAACACCACACTCAAAGGCTTCAGATCTCATAATGGTTCAAAGTTTTTTACCTTAATTGAGTTTTTCTTTCTAAAGGTATCTCTCTTCAAAAGTCTTGTGTATAAACCCCCTTCCCCACAAAATGGGGTGTAAGAGAGAAAAAACCAACATATATTGAAAGTAGCTAGAGGCCTCACTTTTCATTCCAATATTCCACAAAACTTGTGGAATTTTAGTACACAACTTGCTTTCCATTTAATAAACATAATACTAATTCCCTTACTCAAGTCCAAATGTCCTTATGAAATGTTGTTTAAAAAATTCTCTGTCCTCATTCATTTGAAAACTTTTGGTTGTCTATGTTTCGCCACAAGCTTACTAGCTCATAAAACTAAGTTTGATGCTAGAGCTAGAAAGGCTATTTTTCTTGGCTTTAAAATGGTACAAAAGGCTACATTCTATATAATTTAAAATATCATGCTTTGTTTATCTCTAGACATGTGACTTTTTATGAAAATGTATTTATGTTCAAACTTTGAGTTCAAATCACCTTCTAACTCAGCATATAAACCAATGGACAATACCTCTACTACACCTAAGGCTAGTCCTAGTTCCTCAGTTGCACTCCCTGATTTTAACCTCTAAAGTCCTCATCCTACATATAAAACAAATGACAACTTGCTTTTTCTTGATAATAATCCTACTCACACTACTATCCAGGACTACTACCCCAACAACACAAGTTAAATTCCTCCTCAATACTATCCACACACGCAACCAGTCCAACCAGTCTAGATTTCTCGACCCAATATCCCTAGTTCACATAGAAAATTAACACGAACTAAACAAGCTCCTACTTACTTTATGGATTATAATTGTAGCCTCCTTCCAAAATCATCTAATAATGTTATCACCAAACCATCTAATCTTGCTACTTATCCTATTTCAGCCTTCCTGTCATATGATCAGTGTTTTCCAAATTACAAAACATTCTGTTGTTCCATTTCATCCTGCCCAGAAACTAAAACCTATAACCAAGCTTCACAACATGAATGTTGGAGAAAGGCCATGAATGTTAAGATAGTTGCTCTTAAGAAAAATAGAACTTGGGATATAATGGTGTGAAGACAAGCTTTTCCAAATGATAGTTTTGATGAAGACAAACTACAAGAATGTGTTCATATCAAAAGGAATGGATCAAGACTCATGTCAAGGGCTAGTGCAATAAAGTCCAGTTTTCAAGTTTAAAAGATCAAGCTTTAGATTCTTTTAAGGAATGATCATGACATTTTAAGAAGTCCACACTCTCTTTATGTTAAATATAATTGCTCAAAATATCATGCAAAAACATAGCATGTTGCATTACTAATTTTTCTAGCATCAACTTGGCCAAACCTCATTTTTCTAAGGTATCTTTCTGCCTCATAGCAGTGGTAACCGGTTACCACAATTCTTGTAACCGGTTACATGAATCTAACATTAACATTTTTGGCCTTTTTCAGTTGGTGTAATCGGTTACCATATTTCATGTAACCGGTTACATGCGCGTAAATTTCAAATTTTTTTATAACAATTCAGGTGTAACCGATTACACAGTTATCACTGAAGCAGTGTCAGTGGTTCACTCATTTTCTGATGCAAACGAATTTTTGAAATGCTTTTTGAACCATGGCATCATTTCATGCATTTGTACTCTTTTAGAAAGGTGTTAAGGCACTATACAAACCATACTTTTCAGATTTTGAAACTCACCTCTTTCATTTTCAATTCAAAAACTTGTATTCTCTCATTTTCAAAATCAAGTGTTCTTGACATAACTTTTTGTTGAAACTTCCGCACATAAACTTCATTGCACTTTCAAATAGTTTCAACTACATAAAATCATTGAGCATTTGTATTACATATTGAGAATTATTTACTTGAAGGAGAAGATCAATCCAAGGGATTGATAAATTACTATACAACTTCAAAATACTTGTAAAAATACAAATTAATGTTGATAAAGATGATAAGAAAAAAGTTCTTAATGAAAAGAAAACAATCAACGTACTTCAAAGTGCACTTAGCATGTATGAATTCTTTCGTGTCTCTCAATGTACAACGACAAAGCAAATTTGGGATACATTAGTGGAAACTCATGAAGGAACCGCTGAAGTAAAGAGAATTAGATTGAATACTTTAAGTCAAGAGTACGAGATGTTCAGAATGCAGCTCGAAGAATATATCGTCATGTTGCAAAAGAGATTTGTACACTTGAAGTGCTTAGGTCTTTAACTAGAGAATGACAACCATAAGTGATGGCAATATCGAAAAAGAAAATTCTTTCTACAATGACATCCACATCGTTGTTTGGAAAATTCCAAGAACATGAACTTGAACTTGGAAAACTTGAAAAGCAAGATAATCAAGAGAAGAAATCCAAAGGAAT
Source organism: Lathyrus tuberosus (assembly GCA_022829125.1). Lineage (NCBI taxonomy): Eukaryota > Viridiplantae > Streptophyta > Magnoliopsida > Fabales > Fabaceae > Lathyrus > Lathyrus tuberosus. Next base: position 1,521,337 of record JALAZF010000463.1, on the reverse strand, counting down.
TGTTTTGAAAGTCGATTCAAAAGAAGAAACACATGATGATGCTCCGGAAGAAGATGAAAACTTTATGCTTCTTGTGAAAAGCATTGGTAAGATTCTTGGTAAAAATGATAAATCCTTTAATTATGAAAAAAGAAAGAAGTATTTTAGGAAAAAGGAGGCTTCCACTTCAATACAAGATATCACATGTTATGAACGTGATAAGCAAGACCATATAAAGACAGATTTTCTGAAACTCTCCATGAAAGATGGTTTCAAAAGTAGAAAAAAGAATAAGAATAAAAGAGCCTACATTGCATGAGAAAATAATGAGATAAGTTCATCATCCGATTCGGAAAAAGATGAATGTGCAAATCTTTCATGAGATAAGTTCTTAATGAATGCAAAATTCTGTACAAAACCGTGTCAAATCAAAAGAAACAAATTTCATCTCTTGAAAAAAATATTACGCTATGGAAAAAGATTTTGAAGTTGAAAAAAAAAAATTTCATTAGTGAACAAAAACATAATTTTTATGCAAAGAAAGTGAATCACTTACCATCCAAATTGTCAAATTAAAAAGAGTTCTTGAAAAATATGAAAAAGAACAAATTGGATTGGAGGGCGTCCTTAGTCAACAAAGATATTCCAATGATAAAAGTGGTCTTGGTTATTCAAAGTTTAGTAACCCAAGTTCTAGCAAAACTATCTTTGTAAAGGCTAGTGACCAATCCACCAAAGAGAGAGTAAATAAGGCAAAGGTTGTTCATCATTATCCAAAGAGAAAAAGATTCGTTAAAAAGAAATCTTATGTTCCTAGATATAGAAGTAACTTTGTTCCTACTTGCTTTTATTGTGGTATAATTGGCCACACACCTAATGCTTGTTGTGTTAGAAACTTTAGTGTGGCTAGTGGGCATTATGTGTGAGTCAAGAAAGGGACTAATCATGAAGGACCCAAGGCAATTTGGGTACCTAAAAAAACTTAATCTGTTTTGTAGGTTTGCTTGAAGACCACGTCAAATCTAGGGTATCTCGATAGTGGTTGTTCTAAGCATATGACAGGAGATATCAACAAAATTTCAAATCTAGTTCTTAAGGCCAAGGGATATGTCATTTATGGAGACAACAACAAAGGAAAAACTCTTGGCAAAGGCAAAGTTGGAGCACCACCATTCACATCCATTTAAGATGTTCTTTATGTTGAAGGACTAAAGCACAATCTTCTAAGTATTAGCTAACTTTGTGACAAAGGCTTCAAGATCAAGTTCACCAAGGATGAATGCTTGATTGAAGATGAAGTCTCTCATTAGGTAAAACTCAAAGGTAAAAGAACTAATAATATATTTATGATTTCCTTAGATGAATTATCTTTGAAAGTAAAATGTATCATGGTAAAAAACAATGACTCATGGATTTGGCATAAAATAGTTGCTTATATTCATATGGAAGATCTTAATAAATTAGTTAAGCATGCTCTTGTCATTGGTTTACCTAAGATAAAGTTTTTCAAAGATAAATTATGTGATGGTTGTCAAAAGGGAAAAAAAAACTAAATCAACTTTCAAACCTAAGAATATGGTGTCCACTTCAAGGGCACTGCAATTGTTGCATATGGACTTATTTGGTCCATCAAGAACAAGAAGCTTCAGAGGTAATGTATATGTTTTAGTTATTGTTGATGATTTTTCTAGATATTCTTGGACATTCTTTTTAGTGCAGAAAAGTGATGCATTCAAGGAGTTTAAAAAGTATGCAAAGCAAATTCAAAATGAAAAATATCTACAAATTGCCTCCATAAGAAGTGATCATGGTGGAGACTTCCAAAATGTTCCTTTCGAAGAGTTTAATGAAGAACATGGAATCCTTCATAATTTTTCAGCACCAAGGACTCCTTAACAAAATGGAGTGGTGGAGAGAAAGAATAGGTCTCTAGTAGAACTTACAAGAACGATACTTAGTGATTCAAATCTACCAAAATACTTTTGGGCAGATGCGGTAAACACGACATGCTATGTAAGTAATTGTGTTATTATTAAACCTATTTTGCAAAAGACCCCCTATGAACTCTTCAAGGGAAGAAAACCAAATATTGTTCATCTTCACATATTTGGATGCTTTGTCCTAAACAACGACAAAGACAATCTCGGTAAGTTTGATGAAAAATTCGATGAAGGTATTTTTCTTGGCTATTCACTTTCTAGTAAAGCATATAGGATATATAATAAATGAACTTTAACAATTGAAGAATCTATGCATGTTTCTTTTGATGAATCTAACCCCTCAAAGGAGGATATTGTTGTGTGTGATGATGATGATGATATTGTAGAAGTTCCTAAAGAAGATTCTTCCAAAATCAACATTGATAATCAACTAGAACACCATGAAGAACCAATTCAACAAGAAACAAATGATAGTGATGTACCTAAGAAATGGAGAACCCATCGGGATCATCCAATTGATAAATTCATTGATGATATAAGTCAAGGCGTTGCAACATGATTAAATCTCAATGATGCATGCTTGAATATAACGTTTGTCTCTCAATTTGAACATTCCAAAGTTGATGAAACCTTAGGTGACGATCAATGGATACTTGCAATGCAAGACAAATTAAATTAATTTGAAAGTAATCAAGTTTGGGAACTTGTTCCTAGTCCAAGTGGTAAACACATCATAGGTACCAAGTGGGTGTTTAAGAAGAAACTTGATGAGAATGGTATAATTATTCGAAACAAAGAAATGTCGGTATCTCAAGGGTACAATCAAGTAAAAGGGATTGATTTTGAAGAAACTTTCGTTCTGGTTGCAAGCTTAGAAGCTATTTGTGTATTACTTGCTTATGCATAATCATTAAATTTTTCAGTTATTCCAAATGGACGTTAAGAGCTCATTCTTGAATGGTTACATCAATGAAGAAGTCTATGTCAAACAACCTCCTGGTTTTGAAGACTTCAAGAATCCTTCACACGTCTTCAAGTTGAAGAAAGCTTTTTATGGCTTAAAGCAAGCACCAAGAGAATGGTATGATCGACTTAGAAACTTTCTATGTGAAAGAGGATTTGAAAAAGGTAAAGCTAACAAGACCTTGTTTACTAAGAAAATAAAAGGTAACACTTTATTGGTTCAAGTCTATGTTTATGACATCATATTCGATTCAACAAACATAGATCTTTGTGAAGAATTTTCATTGATGATGCAAGGAGAATTCGAGATGTCTATGATGGGTTAGATGAACTATTTTATTGGACTCCAAATTAAGAAACTAAAGAATGACATCTTCATCAACCAATCCAAGTAGTGCAAAGAGTTGTTGAAAAGATTTGACATGGGCAATTGCAAACCAATGGCTACTCCAATGAGATCTGGAACTTATATTGATCAAGATGAATCTGGTGTTTCTATTGATGTCTCAAAATACCGAGGTATGATTGGTTCATTATTATATTAGATGACAGGTCGTCCTGACATAATGTTTAGTGTTTGTCTTTGTGCGCGGTTTCAAGCTAATCTATAGGAATCACATCTTGCCTCCGTGAAGAGAATCATGAAGTATCTCAAAGGAATAACGAACATCGGATTATGGAATCCTAAAGGTAGTATATGTGACTTGATTGGTTATTCTGAGTCAAATTATGTAGGCTGTAAAACATATCGAAAAAGCACAAGCGACACATGTCATATTCTTGGAAAAAATCTTGTATCGTGGTCTTGCAAAAGGCACGCATGCGTGTCTCTTAGTACGGGTGAAGCAGAATACATTGCTGCTGGAAGTTGTTGTGCTCAAATACTTTGGTTAAAACAATAATTGAGTGACTACGGCGTGAACCTTGGATGCATTCTTCTAAAGTGTGACAATACAAGTGCCATAAACATAACTAAAAATCCAGTCATGCACTCAAGGACAAAACATATTGACATTCGACATTATTTACTCTGTGATCACGTGCTTAAAGGTGATGCTGAAGTTACATTCTATTATACTCATAATCAACTCGTTGATATATTCACAAAGCCACTTGCAAAAGATTATTTCTACAAGATTTGAAGGGAACTTGGCATGTTGGATGAGTTCAATGTATGATTCTTCAAAGTTTTTACTCAATAATCGGTTAAACTTACTAAGCTTCTTCCATGGAACCCTCAAGAAAAGATAGAGGAAAGGGAAAGGTTGGAGAAGGAAGCTCATACCAAAACTCTGATGTTGAAGCAAACATTGCTGAACTAACTCTCAGGACAAGGAGATGGATGTTCAACATCAGAAATCGCCCTCTCATGCCGACAAAGTATGGTAATCTCGCATCCTTTCTTGCTCATAGCTTTTATTTTCCTACACTTCTTCATTTTCAAGATTTGGATTCTCTGATTGCGGAATTTGGACCCATATAGCTAGATCTAGTTAGAGAATTTTTTGCTAATTTTTCCATTCCTCCTGGTTGTACTTTATCATCTAAAATTAAGAACAAAAACATTGTGCTGTCTTCAGAAGAATTTGGAAAATGTTTGGCTGTCACTTATGAAGGTCAACATATTCACCAAGGTTTTGTTCTGGAGTGGCCAGGATAGAGCAAGGTAAGCTACTATTTCAGCATTTCTAGACTAACTCAACAAGAAATTATGAGTAAGAAGAACCCAGCTTCGACCCGTTTGATTATGTCTAGAAAGAATTTATCTATTAGTGATAGGGTGCTTCATTTTATCATTGCTTACATTTTGATGCCTAAACATTCTAATCAATCACAAATTAGAGATGTTGAAATGAAACTCATTTATGATATCCAGAACAAGATCAAAGTGAATTGGGCTTATGTTATTATGTTTCACATGCAACTCCAACAAGATTTGAGTGGTGGTTTACTTTATGCTAAATTGATTACAAAAATTATGGAATATTGTGAAGTGGATTTGAAGAGGGAACCTAAGAAAAGGATGAATCCGAAAGAATGTGAGATAAACGTTGGGGCTGTTGGAAGAAACACCAGAATTATTCAAGATAAGGATGGAATTTTCAAGCACAAGGATGACCCTTCGTTTTTGATCCTCCACCCGCACCTGAAATTTACCCATAGATTCAATCATCATTTGAATAACATTCTAGATCAATCATTCATGCATAGCTAACCAATTATTAAGATATGTTTGTTTTTGCCCACCTGTGAATTAAGGTTTACCTTAAGGGGCTCAAGGGTTTTGATCATTCAATATTTTGGATGGATCATCAGTCAAGCAAGTTCTCATACACTCAAGAGACCTCCCTTAATCAAATATCAAGTGCAAATGGCTTCATTACAAGTTCTTCAAGATTCAAGTTCATTTGGCCATGAATTAGGTTTTTTTTACCAAAGTCAACTGCATCTTTGACTTTTGATCAAGACATGATCTCAAGCCTTGGGACATGATTCAAGACATTCAAATACATTAGAGTCCACACATGGTGTTCAAATAGCTCAAAAGATTGAATTCATTGAAGATCAAGAAGTGAAGATTCATCTGATACACAAGCCATTCACTACAAAGTCAAACCTTTGACTTTAGGGTTTTTGATCAAATATGAGCTTCCCAAGTCAAGTTTCATTGGAAATATATTAGATTATTGAGTTTGATCAAGAAAAATCAAGAGAAATGAGGTTACTTGCAAAATGGTCAATATGGAAGAAATTGAATTTTTCTAAGTTATGGATGCCCAATGATTTTTGTCAAACTTGCCAAGGCCATAACTCCTAATCCAAACATCCATTTTCTTTGCTCCAAAGACTAATTTGAAGAGCTCATTCCATATTTTTTCTTGAGGAGGAATTCCCAAAAAAATGCTTATATTTCAAGTTATGAAGCCATGAAGTTGGTGTTTCATTCAAAAGTGAATTCCAACACTTAGAAAATTTTTGCCACAAATCTGCCTTGTAAATGCAACCAACTTGAGAGCCATTTTTCAGCACGATCCATTTTGATTCAAGGAAACTTAAAACATGAAAGTTGTAGAGCATGTTTCAAGATTTCCAAAGAGTCAAAGAACTCATTTTTCCCATGCATGAGCTATGAGTTTCGAAGAGACAAAGATGACCTTCCATATGTGCAATTTAGGTCATTTTCATGTCTAAACCTTAAAGCAAAACCCATGACATGCTGCAAATCTCTTGATTACAGGTCCTTTTGCTTGCAAATCTATCTCTAATTAGAAGCTTACATAAATATTGAAGGCGTTGTTCAAGGTTTTGAAGCATTATCCATGTGATCATTCCATTTATGGAAGGTTTTGCCATAAAGAACATACTTCCATTTGCAAAAAGAGACTTTAATCACAAAGTCCACTCTCCTTGAGCTTTGTGATTATTGTTTCTGCATAAACCTCTTGTAAAGTATCATAAATAACCCCTCAACCACCCTACAACTCGTGTACCTTGCCTTGGAACTTCCATCTTGAATGTTACTACATCATTCAAATCCAACCAAGCCAAAACTCAAAAACTCCACAACCTGGTCAGCTCTTAATCTCTCATTTTTTTCTATAAATAGAGAACATTCTTAATCTTCAAAACACACAACAAAAATACTCTCAAACCCTCTGAACCAGAACATCACTCACTTGTCATTTTTCACTTTCCATTGGAGTGAAACTTGAGTTTTCTCAAACCAGAATATTCAATTCATTCCAATAATCCAAACCTCTTATATACATCATAAATAACTCATTCAAACCACTAAACCATTTTTGTACCACCTCTATCATCATCTACCATCTTCACCATCACATTTGCAAGAGGGTTCGTGGAGAAGAATACAAGGGTTTTCTGACCAAACATTCCAATCAAGCTTACTCTCTAAGGATCAAGGAGATAATTGGAAGCTTCATCTTATTTCTGTAGCTATCAAAGAAGGGGCATTGGACCTACTCCAATAGGTAGGATTCTTGAACCTTGAAACTTTTACTTCATGCATTATTCTTGATTGTTGTAGGAAGCAAAAATGTAGATTGATGTGTGTTTAGTGTGTTCTTGTTGATGGTTGCCTTGTATCATGTGTTCATGTGAAGTTTGTGATGTGTGAAACCTAAGATTATGCCTTTGTTTACACCCTTCGTGTGTCCTAGACTTTGAGTTTTAGATCACAAAAATCATACAATGGATTCCTTGTGAAAAATAGTATGATATTGCTTTTTTTGTAGTTTTGAAAATGGTTGAGAAATGAGTAAGATATTATTGTTAGAAAATCTGGACAAAGATGAAGGGAGTTGGGGTACGAGAGAGAGAAAGAAAAAGAAATCGTAGGTTGAAGACGATAGCTGACGTGGCAAAATTCCATTTTAATATGTGACTTTATTATATAATTTTTTTGTTTCCATTTCATAACCGGGTGTAATAGCCACCCCAATGGCAGAAGCAAGCATGTTTGGTGATGTTGTGACCTAAGGAACTTGGGTTCGAATCTCCCTCGCCCCAGTTCCTTTTGTTTCTTTTTGATTTTTAAGTTTTTCAACTTGTTTTTGATATTTTATTGGACACGTGTGTCTTTTGACTGTGCCAAGCATCTGGCCCAGTGGTTAAACCTTTTGATTGCAGTATAGAGGGCGTGAGTTCAAGTCTTCATGAGACCATTTCCTATATTTTTAACACATTTTTTTCATTATTTTTCACAATTTCATTCAACCATAACTTCTAAACCATACACTATTTTGACCTGATTTTTTGCATGCTTCTTCCTTGCTATGTATATTTTATGAATGTATTTTAAAATTTCGCAAAAGAATTATTTTTCATACACTTTTGTGTAGTTAATGTATGCACCTTTTTAGGGTTTATTTTGGTCTTTTAAGTGATGCTTTGACTTGTTCTTTGATGTTTCTTGGCCATGTTGATTCTTGTAAACCTAATATACCATGTGTGAACCTTGTACAATGTTAATAACATGTTACTTTGGATTTTGCCTAAGTTTATGGTACTCAAATGCTTTATTTTCCATTTATAAATGGTTTGTTCTTCCATGTTGGTTTTGAAACTTGTCTTATAAACGTTACCATGATATTTGTGGTTCTTTTGTGCCTTGTTGGACTCTTGAGTTCATATATACCTTTGTGTTTGACCATGTGTTCATAAATGTCCTAAATTTTGATAACATGCCTTAACATGATTCTTAACTTGTATGTTTACCTTATGTAAATCTTTGTGATGTTTTAATCCTAGAATATTGTAATGCCCTGTATAATATATATCTAGAATAATACAATACAAGCACTTTATTTGGTGCTGACACATCAAAAGCGCCTAATGGCATAGTTCACATACTTGTCCATTGCTAAAACATAAAAACACTACATGGCACAAGTCATGGAAACTAGCCAAAATAATAAAACTAAGAATAATATACAACATCCTCAATTGTATACAACAAAAGAATACACAGCGGAATAAGCTTAACTAAGCTTCTCTTGAAACATTCGAGCATCGCTCCACTTGTAACCAAACCTGCACCTGAAATAAAGCAACTATAGTGGGGTGAGATACATCAAATCTCAATGAGTTCCCTATCCTATAGGTTCTCTCGGCTTTACAGGGTTCTATCAATCCTAACTCAAGTCAAGGGGAAGGGAAATGACCTTGAGTACACGATCTCACAATCTCACACTATATGGAAACATGTCATGAGTCTGTGAACTCATTAAAATCACACGAAAGGAATTACGCCCTGAGCCTGTTAACTCAAGATTCCTCACGAATCGGAATATGTCCTGAGCCTGTTAACTCAAGAATTCCGCTAATCAATAACCATACCAAGGCATCCCCTTTTCTCGTCCGCTTCTACGTCTAGAAGATGACCTGAGTCATGGATCCTTGAAGTTACTTGGCATACGAAATGGATTCGGGATCATCGGTCCGTACACCGTGATCCGTCACTTCACACGGCCCGTACACCGTCACAAGTCTCTTTACCCGTAGGCTCCATTTGTACTATACGCGGGAATCAAATCTGCCAAGTAATTATGCATACGTTTCAGAGGAGGTGCTCGAGTCTCATGAAACTACACCGCAAGATAAATCGGTTATGATTATATACACACGACGTGAATGTATTTGACAATCACAAGGCCACAGTGCCTTATCACAAACCACGAAGGTTTACACACATGTTCCATACTAGTGTTTCACAATTCTATTCACAACCTAGAATTTATAACAATCTTACTCTGCCATTTGTTTTGGGGTAAAGTTTTCTCACTCTTCCTAATTCATATTTTAACATGCATATACGTACAAACATGTTTAACAATAAGAGCATAGGCAAAATAATCATCAATCGCATAATGGAAACACATAATTCAACAACAATTACCCATCATTAAACGATAAAAGTCGACAAAACGACACTATTTCAAAAATCCCGACATAATTAAATCGACCAACGATCTTAAAACCATTTTAATAATAAAGTACATTTTATTAGATTTCCAACGATATCAAGAATGTTAAAAACGGATAACCGAGTCAAAAGTTATGGACATAACGAGAAATGGTATCGCGAAAAACACAATTCTGCACCCTCCTGGCCGTACGCGTATTGCCTTGTGCCATACGCATATTGCCTTGCTTACTCGCCCATCCATATGTGTATTGCCCAAAGTGATACGCGTATGGGCAGAGACCAAAGCTCCCTAAAAAATCCACTAACAGACCAATACGCGTATTGTCTCACTCCATACGCGTATTTCCCACTCCCATACGCGTAATGCCTGTAATCCTTCCTTGCCATACGCGTATTGCCCAACCCAATACGCGTATTGCCCTGCCCCATACGCGTATGGGCAGCGAAACCCAGAATTTTTCCTGCATTGTTCCCGTTACGAATTTCTCCCAAAAACCTCTCCAATTCTCATCTAACCACTTCCAAATCACAATATATCAATCCAAATATGTTTCAACACAATTAACAAGTATTCTATGCAATTTATATCGAATATCATCCGTTAGAATTCATTTTCTCTCAATCTAACTTAAGTTCAATTCTTATATTTCTAGACTTAGAGTATCTAACTAGAACCCACCTGGTAACCGAAGAGGAGTTTGAAGAAGATGATGAACAATGATCCACGTTTCTTTCCCTCTTTTCCCTTTTCTTTTCTTCTCTTCTTTCTCCTTTCCTTCTTCTTCTTCTTAGTATGTTTTCTTTTCTAACAATATATATATATATATATATATATATATATATATATATATATATATATATATATATATATATATATATATATATATATATATACTTAATCATTAATATATAATATAAATCCAACAGGGTAAAATATCTCCAATTGATATTTTGTCGTCTCAACCCAATTGATCACTTATTAGAATTTCCATAAAATTACTTTCTCGGGTTAATAAATATTAATCCGTCTCTTTAATAAAATAATTGATCTCTTCGGAGTTCACAAGTTGCTCTATTGATCCCAATTGATAATACTTAAAATACTTAGAATATTCCATTAATCCAATTTACCAAAAATAGAGCGCATAGGTACCCATCTGATCTTTTCTGATGTCCAATTGAGCATTTAGATAATACGGGGTATTACAAATATGATCACTTTGAACCTTCACATGTACTCTAGGTTGTTACCTATGTCATGAGCCATGTCCAAACTTGTTTGCATGATTAAAGTAATGTCTTGACTTGTTATTCATGATTGTTTTGGAATGGAATACATGTTTAAGTATTGTTATGACTTATCCATGTTTGATTGTTCTTTTGAATTGTATCCATGTTTAAGTATTGTTATGACTTATACATTTTTGAATGCTTAAATTATATTTGTAACACCCTAAACCCCCGAGACAATTAATAATAGAAAAAAAAAATCAGAGTAAAATAGAACATACAACGTGTAGGATGCTACATTCAACAAACACATGCTCATGCAATACGATATGTAACACATAGATACCACATTTTCAACCATACTTAATTAATCTCTTCATATAGCAGCGAAATTCAACTAAAACATAACCTGTGTAATATCACATAATCATCATCGAGTAATAAAGTAGTGACGAATAATAAAACAAATAACGACAAGAGTTCTGAAACCCCAGTGTTACACATCAGAGCAGACGCCGACACACAAAAATAAAAGTGAAGACTCCATCTTTACTAACTTCAACTTCGCACTAATCCTATTTATCTGCATGTTACCCACGTGGAGGTAACATTCAAACAGAAGGGGTGAGATTCTCAATCAACAAAAGAAATGCATAATATAAATATAAAAGCATTTAAATAATTACACGATTCATGCTATTATTACCACATCAACAAAATCACACTCTTCCACATAAGCAGACAACAGTATAATTCATCATACAACACAACATAATGCAATGCAATGAGACCACGACTCGACTCAATGCATGTGGTACCAATTCGATCCCTTTTTCATGATCATAATTCCCGTCAAAATTTCCATATCAGACGCTCACACCCCACATGGGCACACGACATCCGTGATCGCTCACACCCCACATGGGCACACGATCACCTCCACAACAATAACAATAACGACATGATTCTATTTCAAAGAATCCCGATAAGACGCTCACACCCCACATGGGCACACGACTTATCGCACAACTTATGCAACATGGCATGCATACAACGACGACATACAAGGACAAATAAATGCATATGACTATCAATGCATCAATACATCATACTACAATTACCCAACATATAGCATATACCTGCCAACACATACAACAATAGCAATCCACAACCACAACACACATACACATAACCAAATTCGTCATTTCAACGTACAATAAATGACACATACACGAAAACCCTTTTACTGCATCGAATAGTTTGAATTCTGGTATCGAATTTAACTATATCAAAAAGTATATGAAACCAGCTTTCCAACGATTCGAACGGTGACTGAAACGGACATACGGATTAAAAGTTATGAATTTTTGAAGTTTGATAAAATTTTGTCCGTAACAGCAGCAAACAACACTATCATGCTCGCTGCGAGTTCGCTCAGCGAACTCTCGTTCGCTTGAAGTTCGCCTAGCGAACTTGCCAATGAACAAATTCTGTCATACAAAAACCAGAGACTCGCCTCTTCTCCTCTATGTTCGCTACACATTCACCCAGCGAAATTCCCCCCCCCCCCCCCACACACACACACACATTCCAGAATTCCTCTCCCTCCCCTTCGTTCGCTGCCTTATTCACTTAGCGAATCTGGGGCGAACATTCACCGAACAAACTTTTGTTCGCATTGCGAACTAGGCGATTCTGCAATTCTGCAGTTGCGATTTCAGCACCATTCCACCCTAACCCTTCTCCGATTTTACTCCCAAACAGCCCCAAAATGCATATACAATCACATATTATCATACATACAACTAGGAACACATAGGTCACAATTTAATTGATCGATTTATGCATTTTTCCTCTTATCAAAACCTCCGACATGTAAAATACCCAATCCCAAATCAATACAAAGAACACGTAAGGATGATCCTAAAGGTTAATCTACCCTCATACAAACATTATACAACCCTTAAGAGATTAAAGAACCCCACCCTTACCTTAGAGTTCTTCGACAAAGACCTCGGCCTCAACGATAACTTTTCTCTTCTCTTCTGCCCTAGCTCTCCTCTTTCTCCCTTTTCTCAAAAGCACGTACTGAATGGCTTCTCCCTTCTGATTCCCTCTTTTCTATTTTCTTTTCTAATGTCCTTTTATTATTGATATTATTATTTTATTTTTTTATTATTATTTCAATATTATCATTATTATTATTATTTTACTAATTCAATAACAATAACAGTATTCTTAAATGATTTAAAATAATAATACTAATCCAATAACTATTCTCACCACACCACCAAGTTCTACTTATTTGGTCACACACTCCCAACATTTATTCCCTTTAATTCTAAGGTCACTACCCCACACTAAGGACAACCCCAAACACAACTACACACACAAATGCACCACAACATACAATTCCAATTACGAAAATAATAAAATAAATTGGGGTGTTACAACTCTCCCCCACTTAGAATATTTTCGTCCTCGAAAATTTACCTCATGCTAACAACTCCGGATACGACTCTCGCATCCTTCTCTCTAATTCCTAACTCATATTTCCACCGGCAGCGCCTCCCTACACTACCTTCACAAGGGTGATCTCTTTGCCTCTCAATTGCTTTACCTCGTGGTCTTCAATCCGTATTGGTAAGGCCTCAACCGTATGGTTATCCCTTACTTCAACATTGTCCATCGGAATCACATGCGACGGATCCGGAACATACTTCCGAAGCTGTGATACATGGAATACATCGTGCAAATTCGACAAATTGGGTGGCAATGCCACTCTGTAGGCAACAGGTCCAACTCTTGCAGAAATCTGGTACGGAACAATAAACCGAGGAGTAGGCTTCCTCGACTTCAACGCACGTCCAACACTGGTCACCGGAGTGACTCTCAAGAACACATGGTTTCCTTCCTGAAACTCAAGATCTTTCCTCCTCTTATCATGGCAGCTCTTTTACCTACTCTGCGAAGCTTTCCTCTTCTCTCGAATCAGCTTCACATTTTCAGTAGTCTGCTGAACGATCTCACGTCCAAGTAATACACTCTCACCGGATTAATGCCAACACAAAGGCGTCCGACATCTCCGGCCATACAAAGCTTCAAAAGGTGCCATCCCAATACTAGAATGATAACTGTTGTTATAAGTGAACTCAATCAGCCACAAATGGCTATCCCAAGCACCTCTTTGTTCAAGCACACAAGCCCTCAACAAATTCTCCAAAGATTGTATAGTTCTCTTCGTCTGTCCATCTGTCCGCGGGTGATAAGCTGAGCTCAATCTCAGTTTCGATCCAAAAGCTTCTTGCAAGCTTTCCCAAAATCTGGAAGTGAATCTTGGATCACTATCCAACACAATACTCAACGGAACTCCATGCAACTTCACAATCATCTGAATATAAATCTCTATCAGCCTCTGCAAAGGAAAACTGATATTGATCGGAATGAAATGTGCCGATTTCGTCAGTCTATCCACCACTACCCAAATGGAGTCATGTCCTTTTGGCGTATTAGGAAATCCGGTCACAAAATCCATATAAATGTTGTCCCACTTCCACTCTGTAATATCTAACGGTTGCATCAACCCAGCAGGTTTTTGATGTTCCACCTTCGACTTCTAACAAGTCAAACAAGCATACACAAACTTAGCCACGTCACGTTTCAATCCAGACCACCAAAATATCTTCTTCAGGTCTTGATACATCTTTGTAGCTCCTGGATGGATACTCAAGCTACTCCTATAACTTTCTTCTAGGATCATTCTTTTCAACTCAGGATCATCAGGAATACAAATTCTATCACGAAACCTCAACACACCTTTTTCATCCACTTTAAATTCGTTACTTTCTGTCTGCTCATTTCCGATCATCAAATCTACCAGTTTCACATCCAACTTCTGACCCTCTCTGATACTGTTAAGAAATTCATTGTTGATCTTCAGCATACCTAGCATCACACTATGTGGCGGCTGTTCACAAACCAAACTCATATCATTGAACTGTTCAATCAATTCCAACTCTTTAACCATCATAGCCGACATATGCAAGGACTTTCGACTTAGAGCATCAGCCACTACATTAGCTTTACTGGGGTGATAGTTCAAGCCTAAATCATAATCCTTTAAGAATTCTAACCACCTTCTTTGTCTCATATTCAATTCCTTCTGATCAAACAGATACCTTAAGCTCTTATGATCATTATACACCTCAATCTGGAACCATAAAGATAGTGCCTCCAAATTTCTAATACGAATACCACTGCAGCCAATTCCAAATCATGAGTTGGATAATTCCTCTCATGGACCCTTAACTGTCGTGAAGCATAAGCCACAACCTTTCCATTTTGCATTAACACACCTCATAAACCCATCAAAGAAGCGTCACAATACACCACAAACAGTTCGCTTGGTTCGGGTAGAATTAAAACTGGAGCCATAGTCAATCTCTTCTTCAGCTCAATGAAACTCTTCTCGTAGTGAACATCCTACACAAACTCTTTACCTTTGCAATACAACTTAGTCAATGGAAGTGCCAACTTCGAAAAGCCTTCAATAAACCTTCGGTAATAACCAGCCAAGCCCAAAAAGCTTCTGATCTCAGTTACTGACTTCGGAGCCTCCCACTATAGAACTGCATCTACCTTGGATAAATCCACATCAATACCATCACCTGAAATAAAATGACCAAGAAAACTCACCTCCCTCAACCAGAATTCACACTTTGACAACTTAGCATAGAGCTTATTTTCTTTCAACACTTGCAGCACAATCCGCAAATGCTCAACATGCTCCTCTTCTGACTTAGAATAGATTAGGATGTCATCAATAAAAACAACCACAAATTGATCCAAGTAAGCATGAAAGATTCAATTTATATACTCCATGAATACACCAGGTGCATTAGTAACTCCGAACAACATCGCCACATACTCATAATGTCCATATCGAGTCCTGAAAGCTGTTTTCTGAATGTCTTCATCTTTACTCGTATCTGATGATAAACCGACCTCAAATCAATCTTGCTAAACACGCAGGCACCGACTAACTGATCCATTAAGTCATCTATCCTTGGAAGCAGATACTTGTTCTTGATCGTCTCTTTATTCAATTGTCTGTAATCGATACATAACCTCATACTGCCATCTTTTTTCTTTACCAACAACACTGGAGCTCCCCAAGGCGATACACTTGGTCTCACAAATTTCTTTTCTAACAACTCTTCCAGTTTCTTCTTCAGCTCTGTTAATTCTGATGCCGACATCCTGTATGGTGCCATAGAAATAGGTTTGGTACCAAGGACAAGATCAATAGCAAACTCCACTTCTCTCTTTGGCGGTACATCAACAATATCATCCGAAAACACATCTGGAAATTCACACACCACCTAAAATTCATTAATCACCGACTCACTCTCCACAGACAAGGATGCAAACAATGCAAGCACCTGAGCTTCTTCTTCTAAGAGCTTTCTCAACTTTCTAGCAGATAGAAAACCATCTTCTTTCCCTTCTTCCGGAGCAAGGAATCGTACCGTCTTGTTAAAACAGTTAATATGAACGTGATTGAACTCCAACCAGTTCATACCCAAGATCACATCGAGACCCCCCAATGGTAAGCAAATGAGATCCACACCAAAGTCCTTATCAATGATTGATAGTGGACAATTTAAACAGACTAAGGAAGTGGTCACCGATCCCTTTGCATGAGTTTTGACAACCTTCTCTCCCTTCATAGGAGAAGCGACAAGGCCTAACCTTCTCACACAATTAGAAGCAATAAAAGAATGATTAGCACCAGTATTAATAATAGAAATCAAAGGCGTATTATTAATATAACATGTACCTCTGATTAGTCCGTCATCACTGGAAGTCTGAGTCCCCGTCAAAGCGAACACATTTCCTCTAGTCGAAGCTTGCCTTGGTTTCTAGCAACGAGTACTAATATGGCCCTGTTCTCCACAATTGTAATAAGTCACCACATTAACTTTGCAATCAGCAATCAAATGTCCTGTCTGTCCACACTTGAAGCATTTCTTCACATCGCTCGTGCACTCACTGACACGATGACCTAGCTCACCACACCTGTAACACTTAAGAGGAGCAGGGGCACCTCCCCCACTCGGCTTCTTACCATCAGCGTGTTTCTGTTTACCTTTCTCAGCTGGAGCTGCATAATGCTTCCCACGGTTCATTGGTTGTTTTCCCCTCCTCTCGGCCAACCCTTTATAGTGAGCCGATCGAGCCTTGTTATCTTCTTCAAAGATCCTACAACAATCCACCAAATCTGCAAACCTTCAAATTCACTGATAACCAATCGCCTGTTTGATCTCTGGCCTCAATCCATTCTCAAACTTGACACACTTTAAGAACTCAGCAGTTGCCGCACTGTAGTGAGGGTAAAACTTAGCCATATCTGAGAATTTGGAAGCATACTCCGTAACCGTCATATTACCCTGTTTCAGTTCTAGAAACTCGATATCTTTCTTTCCTCTGACATCTTCAGGAAAATATTTCCTCAAGAACTCTCTACTAAACACAACCCAAGTGATTCCCTCCTCTGTTGCTCCCAACAGTTGCCGAGTGCTAACCCACCAATCATCAGCTTACTCAGCCAGCATGTGAGTACATAACTGCACCTTCTGTGCTTCAGGACATTCCATAACCCAAAAGATTCTCTCGATCTCCTTGAGCCAAGTCTGCACTCCATCCGGATCATATCTCCCTTTGAAAGTAGGCGGTCTATTCTTCTGAAACTCGTCATTCTCACTAGCATGTGGTGGGTTCTGTACCGCCTAAGCAACAGCCTGCAAAGCAGTAGCAATAGCAGCATCGTTCCTTCCAGCCCTTATAAATCTGTTACACACCAACAACATAACACAATGGTTAAGGAAACGACATCGACAGTAATCAACTGTCACACGACAACGACTCGACAACATGGTCGGACCGACCGACCTGCTCTGATACCACTAAGTAACACCCTAAACCCCCAAGACAATTAATAGTAGAAAAAATCAGAGTAAAATAGAACATACAACGTATAGGATGCTACATTCAACAAACACCTGCTCATGCAATACGATATGTAACACATAGATACAACATTTTCAACCATACTTAATTAATCTCTTCATATAGCAGTGGAATTCAACTAAAACATAACCTGTGTAATATCACATAATCATCATCGAGTAATAAAGTAGTGACGAATAATAAAACAAATAACGACAAGCATTCCGAAACCCCAGTGTTACACATCAGAGCAGACGCCGACACACACAAATAAAAGAGAAGACTCCATCTTCACTAACTTCAACTCCGCACTAATTCTTCTTATCTGCATGTTACCCATGTGGAGGTAACATTTAAACAGAAGGGGTGAGATTCTCAATCAACAAAAGAAATGCATAATAAAAATATAAAAGCATTTAAATAATTACACGATTCATCTTATTATTACCACATCAACGAAATCACACTCTTCCACATAAGCAGACAACAGTACAATTCATCATACAACACAACATAATGCAATGCAATGAGACCCACGACTCGACTCAATGCATGTGGTACCAATTCGATCCCTTTTTCATGATCATAATTCCCGTCGAAATTCCCATATCAGTAGCTCACACCTCATATGGGCACACAACATCCGTGATTGCTCACACCCCACATGGGCACACGATCACCTCCACAACAACAACAACGACATGATTATATTTCAAATAATCCCGATAAGACGCTCACACCCCACATGGGCACACGACTTATCGCACAACTTATGCAATGTGGCATGCATACAACGACAACATACAAAGACAAATAAATGCATATGAATATCAATGCGTCAATACATCATACTACAATTACCCAACACGCACCATATACCTGCCAACACATACAACAATAGCAATCCACAACCACAACACGCATACACACAACCAAATTCGTCATTTCAACGTACAACATATGACACATACACTAAAACCCGATTACTACATCGAATGGTTTGAATTCTGGTATCGAATTTAATTTTATCAAAAAGTATATGAAACCAGATTTCCAACAATTCGAACGGTGACTGAAACGGACATACGGATTAAAAGTTATGAATTTTTGAAGTTTGATAACATTTTGTCCGTAACAGCAGCAAACAACACTGTCATGCTCGCTGCGAGTTCGCTCAGCGAACTCTCGTTCGCTAGAAGTTCGCCTAGCGAACTTGCCAGCGAACAACTTCTCTCATACAAAAACCAGAGACTCACCTCTTCTAATCTCCGTTCGCTACACATTCGCCCAGCGGACTGGAGTTCGCCAAGAGTTTGCCTACCGAACCTGGGGCGAATTCCCCCCCCCCCCCACACGCACACATTCCAGAATTCCTCTCCTTCCCCTTCATTCGCTGCTTTATTCGCTTAGCGAAAATGGGGCAAACATTCGCCCAGCGAACTTTTGTTCGCATTGCGAACTACGCGATTCTGCAATTTTGCAGTTGCAATTTCAACATCATTCCACCCCATCCCTTCTCCAATTTTACTCCCAAACAGCCCCAAAACACACATACAATCACAGATTGTCATACATACAATTAAGAACACATAGGTCATAATTTAATCGATTGATTTATGCATTTTTCCTCTTATCAAAACCTCCGACATGTAAAATCCCCAATCCCAAATCAATACAAACAACACGTAGGGATGATCCTAAAGGTTTATCTACCCTCATACAAACATTATACAACCCTTAAGAGATTAAAGAACCCCACCCTTACCTTAGAGTTCTTTGACAAAGACCTCGGCCTCAACGATAGCTTTTCTCTTCTCTTCTGCCCTAGCTCTCCTTTTTCTCCTTTTTCCCAAAAGCACGTACTGAATGGCTTCTCCCTTCTGATTCCCTCTTTTCTATTTTCTTTTCTAATGTCCTTTTATTATTGATATTATTATTATTATTATTATTATTATTATTATTATTATTATTATTATTTCAATATTATCATTATTATTATTTTACTAATTAAATAACAATAACAATATTCTTAAATAATTTAAAATAATAATACTAATCCAATAACCATTCTCACCACACCACCAAGTTCTACCTATTTGGTCACACACTCCCGACATTTATTCCCTTTAATTCTAAGGTCACTACCCCACACTAAGGACAACCGCAAACACAACTACACACACAAATGCACCACAACATACAATTCCAATTACGAAAATAATAAAATTAATCGGGGTGTTACAGTATTCATGATTAAGTGTTGTTACAACTTGTCCATGTTTAAATTGTATTCATGATTAAGTGGTGTTAGTAAACCCTAATCCATGCTTACCCTAGTTATGTACTTAAACTTTTCATCCATGATACCATGTTGATATTGCTATATCCATGATTGACTTGAATTCTTGTTTACATCCATGATGCTTTGGTATTGTTAGAACCATGCCACATGTATGGTTTGATTCTTGTTTATATGTGTTCACCTTGGTTGTTTCCATGATTTGTTTATGACTTTGTCAAGTTTTAGATGTTGTCACATTTATCTTCATGCCTTGGTTGCTACCATGAATTGTTCATGACTTTGTTAAGTCTTAGATGTTGTCACATCTACCTTTGTGCTTTGGTTGTTATCATGTGCATTTCAACTTTGTCTTATTTTATGATTGAATGTCACTCATAATTGATATCTTGTTTGAATATCATCTTTGTTCATTTCATCCATATTATTCATCTTTACTTTAACTTTGTCAAATTATCCCTAAGTGATGTTAGCTTGTTAGCCTTCATCCTTCTTTGTTCTCTTTTGTTTCCAAATCCTAAGGAAATGTCTTTTGTTGACTTTAAGTCATAGGTAGTTTAACCTTACCTCATTTTCCCTCTTGACCTTGTTAAAGTCATTACCTTTTCAACTTAGCCTTAGGGTAGTGTTTGTAAACTCTATGTAAGTGTTATTGTTATAAACACTTGCCTCCCCCCTTGGAACCTTGATCACTATCAAGTGTTCTTCACCCTATTTTAGGTGAACTACGATTACTCTGATTCCATCCTTGTTAGGATACGTAAGCATAAGACCGCAAAGTCTTTGCGAGCAAATTAATAAAACCTCTAGGTCTTTCCCCATAGAACATTCCCAAACATAGCAAACAAACAATAACATAACACAAATACAATAAGAGGTTCTTATAGAGTACTATAGATACTTAGGGTGTTAATAACTTCCCTTAGTATAACCAACCCCCGAACCTTAGATCTCTTCGCATTGTTGTTACATTGTACAATATGGTTTTATTCGATCTTTTCCCTTTCCTTTGGATAAATTAAAGTTCGGTGGTGAACATTCAATGTTTTGTGATTCAAGTTAATACAATAGCTTGATATCCGATTCTCACCACAACAGCTATCTACAACAAGCTTTGCTCCTTGGAAACATACATGATATCCGGGTTTAGATATCTCCGTCTTAAGGTTGCATCACTAAAATTTTTTAATCAAAGCCAAAACCAAGACCAAAGTAGTGAGGAAGAATAGTATGACATGGATGAAAGTGACTAGGATCTATATGTTTGTGTCTTATGCTATTATGTCTTTGTTTATGTCTTTCTAGTATGTTTGGAAACGATATAATGTAATGTGTCTAAGTATCATGTGGTCATATGACTTTTTAGTTCCGTTTATCATTTTGATATTGCTTAAGTTATTTTGGTTCTGTTTTGGTATCCTATGTAAGACAATATTGTTATGTTATGAATTGTTATATTCTAGTTCTATTGGTTTTCATTATATTGGTTTAATTTTATTGTGCCATTTAGTATGTGCTACTTGCATGCTTGTCATGTTTTAAGTCTTTTCCAATAATTTTTGTTAATGACAAAGGGGAAAAGATGTTATGTTGTTTTGTAGGTCTCTCTCACAATTTACAACAAGCATAAATTGTCAAAATTCCTCATTCATGGATTAAGGGGGAGCATTGATCAATGTGGAGTTACATATGTTAGGGGGAGCAAATTGTATTCAACTTTCAAAGGGTTGTCATCATCAAAAAGGGAAGATTTGAAAACAAGCTTTTCCAAATGATACTTTTGATGAAGACAAACTACAAGAATGTGTTCATGTAAAAAAGAATGGATCCAGACTCATGTCAAGGACTAGTATAATAAAGTCCATTTTTCAAGTTTTAAAGATCAGGCTTTGGATGCTTTTAAGGAATGATCACGACAGTTGGTGTAACCAGTTACCATAGTTCTTGTAAGGAATGATCAAGTTTTAAAGATCAAGCAGTGGTAACCTGTTACCACAATTCTTGTAACCGGTTACTTGACTCTAACATTAACATTTTTGGCCTTTTTCAGTTGGTGTAACTGGTTACCATATTTCTTATAACTGGTTACATGCGCGTAAATTTATTACAAGGGCATAAAAGGATGCGTTGTAAGCCTGGCATTGTTGTTTTAGCGTTTTTTAGTAGTGACTTTAGCCGTTTAATCATATCTTGCATTGTCACATCATGGTTACTTGCTAATAAGGTTGAGACAAATTGGGCAAGTTCAGTCATCCAACACATGTTAGGGAGCAAAAATATAAGCATGTGTCTCCAATATGGTAATATGATAACGAAAATCTTGGAACATGTTGCGTTCAACCATGAAGGAGAATAAGTGATACAAGATGTAACAATAATAGAAAATGAGACATTAGGGAAAATGCATTTCAAAATTGCCAATGAGAGATATTTCAAAAGACTCCAAAAGGAAAGAAGAGTTCTATCGAACAACGGGTATATCCTCAGCAAGAAGTCTCTATAACTCTGAATGATTTTGAATATGAGATCCATTAAACACCCTTAGTCGAAGCTTTACTAAGATATCATTAAAAGATAGAAGACAAATGATAAGAACGTCAACTTCTTGGCTCATCACTTCACTAAAGACATAGATTATCGACCTCTTAGGCAGTTCACCGATGATGATGAGGATACTAAGTAGTTATTTCACATATGTCTTTACTTTTTAACAATTAAGTCTGTTTAAGTTTATGCATATTCCCACTTTCTATACTTTGAATTCTCTTTCAATTAACGAAGTAGTGTTTTCCCTTTTCTAGTAAATCATGTTTGATCTATGTGAATCATGTTAAAAGCATGGGCTTTAGGCCCAATTATTTTATATTAAAGTTTGTGAAATTTAATTTAAATAGATTTTCTGAAAAACTTAATTAAAATTAATAAAAAATAATTATGCCACGTAGTCCTTTCTTTCGCCACCTCAGCTGACACGTCTTCTCAACTAACACCGTTTGCCAATATTTGACGCAAATGACTACTTTGGTTATGTTAGACAACGTAAGAGACCAATTTGGAACTTTTAAAAGAAAGAGGACTAAAATGGACCCAGAGGCATACGTAAAGGACTAAAATGAGTATTAAGCCTTAAAAATATATTGATGAATGTCTAACTATTGTGACAAACGGTCATATTTGTCTCTCGTTAAATTCCGTTCCTTAAAAGTCAGAAAAAAATACTACGTGATGAGTATAGTCAAGAGTGCGGGCTACAAATCTTGATCAATTTGTAAAAGAATGAATTCAAAGTCAATTTGTAAAAGAATGAATTCAAGGTAGGACGGACTCGCAGACAATGCGTATTTTAAATTTAAAAATAAAATTATGTTAATATCTACATCTGAAAAAATGGAGTGGACCGGAACTGACACATTAAAATGAGTGGATATTAAAAGATTTTTTTTTAATAAATTCATTAACTAATGATATTGGTAAAAGGTATTTCTATGATTTTTTTTGTCTCGTTAGTGTTTCAAACAATATTTTAAAAATTGGACTGTACCGGCTGGTTCAACTGGTTGGACAGTGAACCGGAGATGAATTCGATTGGATCAACTTTTCAAAACTGCTAGTGGGTCAAACCCGAAGTTAAATCAGAAAAACTGGATTGAGCAGTCCAAAACCATTCGAACCAAAGAACCGAAGCTGGTTTTGTCAAACTGTCTTTTAATAAGCAATTTGTACCCGGCAGGATTCGAACCTGAGACCTTGAGAGGAGCACACTCTCAAGATCCAAGCGTTTCCCCACTAGGCCACACACACACACACTTTTGTCAAACCGTCTGATTAAAAAAAAAATCATCAAATTGACCATTTTTAATTTTAAAAAAAATTAAACATGTTAACATGCATTTCTCAATCACAAAAAAAAGTTTCGTGTGTTTTTTACAACCATACAAACTTTTATGTTTTGTCACTTTATTACAGTTTTTCTTTCAACCACACTCCATCATCATCATCATCTCTTTCAAATATAGTCGATGTCCAACTCAATTGATTGTCGTTCAAGTCAATATTGTTTGTTGTTGTCAATTAAGACTTGTTTGTCGTAGTTCAACTCAAATTCGATTTTTTGTTGTTTAATAAAGTATATTGTATTATTTATATTTTGGTATTCTATCATATTTAATTTAAGTATTCTTAATTATTTGAACTTTATTTTAGTTATGTATTATTGATATTGTTGTATTAAGTTTGTAACGGATTTTTGAAATATTTATTTTATTAAGTTGAGAATATATAATAATGTGTGACATATCTGTGAAATTTAATTTTATATTATTAGTTTATTTAATAAATGGTTCGATCGTATGTTTAACCGGTTTAACCAGTTGAACCTTAAACCGTAAGTTTCACCGGTTCAATCTCCAATCCGGTTTTTAAAACATTAGTTTTAAAAGACCAAATTCACGATTTCTATGTCATTATAAATGAAAGAGCTTAAATGCATATCTAATTAAATTCCACCCTTTTGTGTATGTAATCATTGAGTTCAAAACTTTTAGAGTCTCAAAATTTTGAGGTTACCTTTAACATTAGTTTCAAGCTGGAATAAGAAATACACATTAAAGGAATAAGTTATTCAGGTGCACTGACAAGTGTTTTTTGT
This sequence comes from Lathyrus tuberosus, assembly GCA_022829125.1. Classification (NCBI taxonomy): domain Eukaryota; kingdom Viridiplantae; phylum Streptophyta; class Magnoliopsida; order Fabales; family Fabaceae; genus Lathyrus; species Lathyrus tuberosus. Next base: position 1,496,822 of record JALAZF010000463.1, on the reverse strand, counting down.
GCGGTAGATAGAGAACTTGTAAGGTTAGTATTCAAATGATCAAATTTGTGAAATCGTAGAAAAGTAATTTGAGAGTGAGAGTAAGATCATAACTGAAATGGAGCATCGTTATAGGCTCATATGTGGTACATGGTTAAAACTATTTTTGTCTAATTCAACATGAAATGCATGGAGTTTTTTGATTAGATCTAAAACCAAGCAATATACTAGCGACATGGATCAAGTATTCGACTTTTGATGAGGTCCTATGTAATACCCTACTTCCCGACTCGACAAATAATTAGAAAAAACATGTATAATACATAAATACTTCAAGTATAATGTTACTCAATCATCACCAAAGCATACCTAAACCACATAACTGAAAATTGAATCATTTTATTAGCAGCGAAAATTATAAAATAGTCGACATAAAAAGTTTATCAAGAATAAGTTTGAAAAGTTATTTAATATCAAAATAAAACAAGATATACAACAAAAGAAAAAAAATTAAAGGACGGCATGTTTCCCTCGTGTTACATATGAGACCGACTCCAGATATAGACTCGGTCGACAGGAAACTAAAGAGGCATAACACCCTCCTCTGCATTAAGCTCCTACTCAAGTACCTGATTATATATAGTCCAGAAGAGCACAAACGCAACAAGACAAAAAGGGGGTGAAAATACGTTCAAATAATAATCGGTTCACAAAATAATTAGAGTAGATTCACACATCACAAAGCATGCACATATCAAACAATGCACCACAATATAAGGTATTCATATTTCACCCACATCACGATCAATCACCAATCACACAAATCCATACAAGGGTATTCAACAATGCACAAACATCTCATTCACACAACCATTATGCCATGCAATGAAACATCTACACAACTCATGCTCGTCACAGTCCCCACTTTGAACTGGACTCGCAACTCAACTCTATATGCATGCGGTGCCAACACAACATTTGGTTCTTCATACGAACCGAGTCCCAACATCTGAACCCTGGGCCCCCAATCTGAACTCCAGGCCCCCACTCTGAGCTTGGAGCAATTCACTAGTCCCCACTCTGAACTCATGACTCGCCTCTTTCATAACAACGATTACATATGATGCACTACATATAACAATGCAATGACAATCACACCATAATGAATACATCCTCACTCTGACTGTAAACAATCATGCAACAATAACATAGCAATGAATACATCCCCACTCTTACTATAAATAATCATGTAATAACAATAACACAACAACGATTATAATCTCACTCTAACCATAAACAATCATGCATTCGATTAATCACCAGTAGTTTTCACTCCGAACTATTCATCTCATCAATCATCAACAAGCATGTACAATAATTCACATATTTATACTTTCACTTCACATCATATATTCACACATAACATAAACAACCGCACAACACTAAATCATGTTATATCTCCTTAACATCATTCATCATTAATTCACCCATTTACAATAATTAACCATTTGTTCGTTACCATTGACTAATATGTTACAAGTAAAACAATTAATTTAACAATTTCAAGTACCCATCTAGCCTCTCGATACATACTATGGGATAGCCATATGTGTTAGCTTTCAAATGCTTCAAATAGCACCTCATTTGGATTTACGGAACTAAAGTTATGTTATTTTTAGTTTTACTTCAAAAAAATTTCCTGCCATCCTGCAATAATCGATTACCAATACATGATAATCGATTACCGACCCTAAAAATCTTATAAAACTTAATTTTTAAGCTGATAATCGATTTCCATTAAGTGGTAATAACCCATGACGAAAATACTCAGTTTCTGCCATCTATATCCCTTCTAAACTCCATCCCAACATGCCAAGCATACTATAACAACTTATTTAGAAAATCTAACATGTTATATTACTTATCTACTGTTATTACATCCTAAACCTACCAATTAGCATCTAATTTCACCAATTGTAACACAAATTCATCATCTAATCAGTTAACTCATGAATATGAAACAACACAACATAAAATTCGAATTTCACATCAGTTCAATGTATAAAACAAAATCACACTCATCATTTATCATATTAACATCAATCAATAGAGATAAGAAAATCCTATTGGAGGTTAAGGGAAACCTTTATACCCTTTCATGATTAAAGCACCCTTATATGAATAACCCTCTCCCCTAACTTTTTATTCCACCAAAAGCAAGCAAGAAACTCTTCTTTGGTTCTCCTTCCCCAAGCCCTAACTCTACAATGCTCTTCCTCTCAATTTTTTTCACGTTTCCACCAACACTCCCAATAACCCTTATTTCTCTATTTTTCTAATTATATAATAACCTAACTAATTTTCTCATAATTGTAATTTTGGCCCAACTAAACATTAGCTTCTTTCCACTAACCACCTAATTCTCTTAATTTACCAAATTAGTAATACTCCTTATATTCTACCAATTTTATATTAATTAATTAATTAAATACCACTATAACAAACTAATTAAGCACAAACCACCACAAATGCCGTCATCAGTCATACACGTCATAAATCACATAAAATAATTATTCAAATAATTTAATCAATAAAATAAAATAAATAAATAACTAAAAGACTAATTAAGTCGTGGTGTTACAATTTTCACCCACTTAAAGGATTTTCTCCCTTGAAAATTACCTGACGAAAAAAGTTCCAGATGAGACTCCCTCACCCTATTCTCAAGCTCCCACATCACACTGCCGCCAGCAGGACAACCCTAACCCACCTTCACTAAAGCAATCTCCTGGCCTCGCAGGTGCTTCACATCACGATCCTCAATCCTCAATGGCAAAGTCTCAATTGTCAAGTTCTCTCTAACTTGCACATCATCCAACTAGATCACATGAGACGAATCATGAAGATTCAAAAGATACAGCGATAACACAACATGGTAGGCCACCACTCCTACTCGCACGAGAGTTTGAAACAGACCAATGAAACACGACGTAAGCTTCTTAGACTACAACGCACAGCCAACACCAATTACTGGAGTACACGTGATCGCCTTCTTGGAACTCAAGTGTTTTCCTTCTCTTGTCGTGATAGCTCTTCTAGCGACTTTGAGAAGCTTTCATCTTCTCTTGGATCATCTTGATCTTCTTAGTAGTCAGCTGAACTATCTCAGGTCCAAGCACAACACTCTCACCAGAATTATACTAACACAAAGGTGTCTTACACCTCATACCGTACAAAGCTTTGAATGATGTCATTCTAATACTAGAATAGAAATTGTTATTGTAAGTGAACTCAACAAACGATAAGTAACTGTACCAGTTACCTCCCTGCTCCAAAACACACGTTCTCAGCAAAATCTTTAAAGACTAAATAGTCTTCTCTGTCTGACCATCCATTTGCAGGTGATAAACAGAACTTAGCTCCATCTTAGTACCCAACGCTTCCTGCAAACTCTGCCAAAACCTCGATGTTATTCTTAGATCCCTATCCGACACAACACTCGAAGGAATGTCGTGCACGCCAAAAACCTTCTCAATATAAACCTCGGCTAACATTTGCAAAGGGTAACTGGTCTTAATCAGTATGAAATGAGCCTAATTAGTCAATCTATCAACAATAACCCAAATGGAATCACCTCCCTTCTTATTCCTAGGCAAACTCATCACAAAATACATGGAAACATTTTTCCCACTTCCATTTAGGAATACTCAACAATTGCATCAGACCTGACGGCTTCTGATGTCAATCTTCGACTTCTGGTAAGCCAAACACGCATAAACGAACTCAACTACTTCCTTCTTCATTCCTAACCACCAAAGCATGCTTTTCACGTCTTGATACAGTTTAGTATCACCGGGATGAATACTCATACCACTTTTATGACCTTCCTCAAAATACTCTTCTTAAGCTCTGGCACATCAGGCACATAAACTTTGTCTCGGAATCTCATCACATCATTCTCATCGATCCTGAAATCACCTCATTTTCCTTGATTGATTAACAATAACCAGATGATCAATCCCAAATCCAATTTTTGACCTTCTCTGATCTCTTCAAGGATACCACTGGTCAGCTTCAACATTCCTAACTTCACACTATTAGGGGTGTCTTCATACACCAAAATCATGTCTCTAAATTGTTCAATCAACTCAAATTCTCAAACCATAAGCATTGACATATGCAACGACTTTCTACTCATCACATCATTCTGCTCAAAATGATTAATGTTGTTGATGAAAATAGAGATGAATTAATTTATCACTATGAGTTTGTGAAGTTGATGGAACAGAGTTTCAGTGAGTCCATAAGATGAATAAATGTATTGTTCTTTAGGTTTGAATTTAATGTCATTATTGTAAGACAACGTAACATATAATAAAAGTTCACTTATTGAGTTTGCTATCTTAATTTTTCTTTTATGAATCAGATAACTCTAAATGTATTTGGTTATACTTAAATATTGGTTCATATATGCCACAAGCCTTTTTTATTGGCTAGTCAAATCTTTGACACATCCTATTTCCCATCCAAGACGGAAATAACTTTATGGCCTATGTGAAATTAAGTTATCTCACAAAAGCGAATGAAAAACTTATGTGAAATTACGTATGCCTCTGGGTCTATTTTGATCCTCTTTCTTGTAAAAGTTTTAAATTGGCGAATGAAAGAACTATTACGTTGTCTAACATAACCAAAGTAGTCCTTTCCGTCAAATATTGGCAAATGGTGTTAGTTGAGATGACGTGTCAGCTGAGGTGGCGAAGGAAAGAACTATGTAGCAGAATTATTTTTTATTAATTTTAATTAAGTTTTTTAGAAAATCTATTTAAATTAAATTTCACAAACTTTAGTATAAAATAATTGAGCCTAAAATCCATGTTCTTAACAACAACACAATAGTCAAATTTTATTTTAAGAATGTGAACAAATTATATTTAAACACTTAGATTTGCTATTAAATAATCAATGTGAGACTTAACAAACCCCATTAAAAGAAATTTCCTTTCATTCCTTGAACTCTACAGCGGACATAACTACCCTCTCTCTCGTCCATCTTTTTCTTCTTCCATTGGAGGAATAACTCAGTAGATATAGGGGTTGTAGTTTTCAGTTGGGCACGCTAAACCATGTAGTGTATTCTATTAGAAACCCTGATTCAATAATTAAATGGCATAGCTTTATATAACAGGAAAAAACAGCTCGCCTGCTTTTCAATCTCCTCCTCAATTGGCATTATATCCAGGTGGAAGTGCATGTCTATAGATACAATTCTTACCGCCATTGGGACATGACCAAAGCCAACCATATTGCTTCCTCTCAACCGCATCCAAAAAGTGTTTGCATACCTAAACAAAGTGCATATACAACATATATATGTTATTTCTAGATCCATAACCACTTACAAAAACATTATTTAACAACAATCTAACATACAAAAGAATTTAACATAACTCAAAAAATAATAATAATAAATCATACAATATCAGTTGGTTTGTTCTGATTATACTCATTTTGCTTCGACTCCACCACTTTCTCCAATGTCGCTTGATCCCATTCCTCCATTGTATCTAAACACACTACAAAAAACGCGCTTGATTTGCGGGGGTTTTATACCCGTTTTGAGGGGGTTTCTGACCTCCGCAGAATATTTTGCGGGATTTATTAAAACCCCCGGAGATACGATTCCCACAATATATATGCGGGGGTTTTGACTAACCGCTGGTACTAAACTGCAGGGGTTATTTTTCGGGGTTTTTAAACCCCCTCAATATATAGAGTTTAATTTGAGGCAGTCTTCAACCTCCTTTAACACCATATTAATAAAAGTTTTTATTTATTTTTTAAATTATTCTATGGGAGTTTGAAACCTCCACAATAAATGACAGATTTTATTTTTTATTGATTTTTTTTGTCAATCAATTACTTTTAAATAATTATATTAAAAAATTTATATGCGTCTTTATGTTTTGTTTGAATTTTTTTTTACCCTGCATTTTTAAATTATAGTATTTGTTATTAACTATTAAATATAATCGTTATACTAAATAATTTTAAAAATAAATAAGTAATATAACATAAATCTAGTTAAAATGGAACCATACAATCCAAATTCATGATATCATCTTCAATTTTAAGATGATAATAATGTGTAATTCAAAACATCCAATGTTATATTAAATGTGACAATTCAACACAAATTCAAAATAGTCTAACAAAATTTTTCATCTAATCCAACACTAATTCAAAAAAGTCTAACATGATTTTTCATCTAATCCAACACAAATTCAAAATAGTCTAACATATGTTTTCATCTAAAGAGTCAACATAAAGAAAACATAACATTAATATCGATCTTGTTCAATCTCCTTGATAAAACACACATCAAATGTTGCTACCATCACAAGATCCTCTTGGAATCAACGGCGAATTAGGCTCACTTGCAACATCACTTGGCTGAAATTATAAACGAAACAATCAATTAGATAAAATATTTAACTAATAATTTAGGCATTAAACATTGTTATCAAAATGTATACTTTTTAAAATAATTATGTAAAATAAATCTGCAGAATTTTGTTATTAATGAAATAGTGAAATTGAAAGATAAGAAACAAAACTTACATTTGACAAACCCAAGATGTCAGCCACTTGATCAGGAATCTTTCCCTCTTTCATCATAATATATGCTTTAAATGCTGCCATATTGTTTTGAACTTGAGATTCCAAATTCATGTATTTCTCTTGCCAAAAGTTAGATGATGATGTAGCACCACTTGTTGAAGAATTACTCAAGTTTGAAAGTCTAACTCCATTATTTCTAAATGTATTGGTAGGAGCTGCTCCGATACCCATGCTTCTCACTCTACCAGAATGCTCGGGCCCAAAGACTCTACCGACAACATCATTAGGAGAAATTAGAGATTCATCAACACTGCTCTGTGCCAAACCCACTTCAATTTGTTCCTATCAGTATACAAGACAGCCATGTTAAAAACTATAGTATAAAAAAGATCCAAAAATGCAACCTTACAATAATAAAAATTAAGCTCATGAATAATGAAAATGGATGTTACAATAGACTCATGAATAAATCATTACTCCTAATTCATTACAGTAGATTCATGAACTATTAAACCTTTAACTTACAAACTCTAATTTAGTATCAAACTATAATTTGCAATACTGTTACAGTAGACTCAAACTTCATTTACAAAACTATAATTTAGAAACTGTTACAGTAAGTTAAAAAGGCAATGAATTAATGATCAAAAGAAAAAAGGCATAAGCAATGCCAATACAACCAAAAGAAATAATATATACATTTGTCTATTTAATATATACATAATGCCACAGGAAACAGAGAAAGAAATGTCTCCAGGCCTACTAATTTCAATGTGCTATTATATATATCAAATGAAAGGGGAAATTGGCACCTCCATTTCCAATTAATTCTATATAGGCACTTCATTAATAGTAGGCCAAACAGTACTAAATAAAGGCTTTAGACTAAAAGCCACGCAGAATAAGAGTTAGAAACCATACACTAGAAACATGTCACCTTATTAAAGGAAGGATCATAGTTTCAAACTAATTAACTTATCTAGACATAATGATGGTACCATACAAAAGGTTAATAATTAAATAAGCAAATGTGTAAAAAAGGTCATTTTTAGATACAGCAATAGTTATACATAATGATGGTAGTATATGCACTAGAAGTAGATCACGCAAGTATAGTCATTCAAGGGAGTTAATGAGAAAAAAAAAATATTAAGGTTCCCTATTACTATTCTAACAAATTCCATGCGCTACAGGACTACCTCTATATACATTTTTCATTGCCTAAATTAAATTCCTGCGCTATAAGTATTAATGAATTCATCAATCTACAGTTAGTTACAGAGAAATGAACAGATTAATTGCCTAAATTAAATTCCTGCGCTACATTTTTCATAAGCAATGCCAATACAACCATAACACAGAAAAGAGACTACCAACTAAAAAACTAAAAAACTACAAAACAGGACCAACTGTCCTGCTACCACAACTGCAACTCAAACTGCAAAAAACTGGAGGGAAAGCCACTACAACACAACAGAAACTACCAGAATTGCAGAAACTTCATTAAGATTCTAAAATTGCAGAAACTACTGGACAAAAAATCTCTATAATATAATTGGGTCTGAAGAGAGTTTCAAAATATTTTTGAATGCTTTATAAGATGAATTATCATAGAAAGTGGAAAGAACAGAAGCAGCGGATCATACAGTTGGAGGCTCAACAGGTTGGTCAAATATGGCTGGCGCAAAGTTTTACTCCGACTGGGCCTCCAATAACACATTCAAACAAAACGATGTTCTAGGTCAGTTTTTTTTTCTTCTTTTCGAAATTGAATAGACTATCATATATTAATTTAATTCAATCAAATAGTCTCTTACTTCTGCTATTGTTATTATTTCAGTTTTCAATTTCTTTGCGGGTGCGCACACTGTTGCTGAAACTAACAAGGCAGACTTTGACAACTGCAATGTGAATCAAAATGCCATAGTAACAACATCACCAGCAAGACTCCCTCTTAACAGAACTGGTGATTTCTATTTTATATGTACCATCTCAACCCATTGTCAATCTGGCGGCCAGAAACTAACCATTAATGTAATTAGAAATAACTAATGGATGGTTTATTTCTAAACGAAATTAAAATCAAAACTTAATCGAGCTCGCATAACTAATAACCCTAAATTCCTAAATCAAACCTCTTATATATATCTCGTTGAAATTAAACCCTTTTACTGTTCTGTAATGTTTTAATTGAAATTGGGGAAAGACAATATCATATTCGTATGAGGGTTTTGCAAACAAAATGTTAAAGATTGAGAGAAACCCTAACTATAACAAAGAAAAGATAAAGAAGGATAAGTTAACCTTAGTGAGGAAGACGACCGGAGAGTAGATGACTTTGTTAGCTGCTGACGAAAATGGAATGGGAGCAGAATCGTTGTTAGTCTCGTAAGAAGCCGTTGTGGGAGGAAGGTGGTGTTGTGAGAAGCCGTTGTGGGAGGAAGGTGATGTTGTGAGAAGAGCACCTGGAACTGAAGTATTTTTGACTCTTAATCTCTTTTAATTTAAAAAGTAATATTTTATTTGTTTTATAATTAAGTTTATAATTATATTATACATTATAATAATTAATAATTAATATAAGTTAAAAACAAGTCCCGCCAAATTTTAGAAAATATTTCTGCCGCGAAAAGATTTAATTTAATCAATCTTAATTAAAAAAGTGCACAGCGAGCATAAGTTGGAGTAAAATATGCGCCAAGATTACGGGGGTTTCAAACCCCCACAAATTGCTCAAATATTTTTCCCATTAAATAGAGAACATCAATTTTTATTCTAATTTGAAGGGGTTTTTGAAACCCGCCTCAAAAAAACCGCCGCAATCAAGCGCGTTTTTTGTAGTGACAACATAAGACCAAAATAACAGAAAAAAAATGAAAAAGAAATGTCACCAAAACCAAAACAATAAGTAACAAACCAACAAATAAACAATCAGCATCAATGAACTGCATACCTTCATCGCGCTTATCACTGTATATGTCAATCTTTTCTCCTCTCCTCTAAACATTCAAATCATGGGAAAATTTGCATTTGAAGCCCTTAGCACACTGACCCACTTTAAAAAACTCACATAATATAGACTTGGGATCAACACCTAACAAAAAACTCAGATATATTAATTCCCAGCAAAAATCCAATGCAGTGTGCATGATATTGAAATTTCGAAGGATCAAGAGAAATTTCCGAACAAAGATATTCAAGTAAATGTTTTTTCTGACTTGAACTTGAAGGTATTTAGAGTCATCTCCTATAGTTAAATTTATGTCTGCTGTAGAGTTCAAGGAATGAAAGGAAATTGTTTTTCATAGGTTTTGTGAAGTCTCACATTGAATATTCAACAACAAATCTAAGTGTTTATATATAGTTTGTTCACATTATAAAAATAAAACTTGACTAGGTTGTTGTTAAAAGCATGGGCTTTAGGCCCAATTATTTTATATTAAAGTTTGTGAAATTTAATTTAAATAGATTTTCTGAAAAACTTAATTAAAATTAATAAAAAATAATTATGCCACGTAGTCCTTTCTTTCGCCACCTCAGCTGACACGTCATCTCAACTAACACCGTTTGTCAATATTTGACGGAAAGGACTACTTTGGTTATGATAGACAGCGTAAGAGACTAATTTGAAACTTTTAAAAGAAAGAGGACTAAAATGGATCCAGAGGCATACGTAAAGGACTAAAAAGGGTATTAAGCCTTAAAAATATATTAATGAATGTCTTTAACTATTGTGACAAACGGTCATATTTGTCTCTCGTTAAATTCCGTTCCTTAAAAGTCAGAAAAAAAAATACTACGTGATGAGTATAGTCAAGAGTGCGGGCTACAAATCTTGATCAATTTGTAAAAGAATGAATTCAAGGTCAATTTGTAAAAGAATGAATTCAAGGTAGGACGGACTCGCAGACAATGCATATTTTAAATTTAAAAATAAAATTATGTTAATATCTACACCTAAAAAAATGGAGTGGACCGGAACTGACACATTAAAATGAGTGGATATTAGAAGATTTTTTTTTTAATAAATTCATTAACTAATGATATTGGTAAAAGGTATTTCTATGAATTTTTTTGTCTCATTAGTGTTATAAACAATATTTTAAAAATTGGATTGTACTGGCTGGTTCAACTGGTTGGACAGTGAAGCAGAGATGAATTCGATTGGATCAACTTTTCAAAACTGCTAATGGGTCAAACCCGAAGTTAAATCAGAAAAACTGGATTGAGCCGTCCAAAACCATTCGAACCAATGAACCGGAGCTGGTTTTGTCAAACCGTCTTTTAATAAGCAATTTGTACCCGGCAGGATTCGAACCTGAGACCTTGAGAGGAGCACACTCTCAAGATCCAAGCGTTTCCCCAGTAGGCCACACACACACACACTTTTGTCAAACCATCTGATTAAAAAAAATCATCAAATTGACCATTTTTAATTTTAAAAAAAATTAAACATGTTAACATGCATTTCTCAACCACAAAAAAGAGTTTCGTGTGTTTTTTACAACCATACAAACTTTTATGTTTTGTCACTTTATTACAGTTTTCTTTCAATCACACTCCATCATCATCATCATCTCTTTCAAATATAGTCACGATGCCCAACTCTATTGATTGTCGTTCAAGTCAATATTGTTTGTTGTTGTCAATTATGACTTGTTTGTCGTAGTTCAACTCAAATTCGATTTTTTGTTGTTTAATAAAGTATATTGTATTATTTATATTTTGGTATTCTATCATATTTAATTTAAGTATTCTTAATTATTTGAACTTTATTTTAGTTATGTATTATTGATATTGTTGTATTAAGTTTGTAATGGATTTTTGAAATATTTATTTTATTAAGTTGAGAATATATAATAATGTGTGACATATCTGTGAAATTTAATTTTATATTATTAGTTTATTTAATAAACAGTTTGACCGTAGGTTTAACCGGTTTAACCAGTTGAACTTTAAACCGTAAGTTTCACCGGTTCAATCTCCAATCCGGTTTTTAAAACATTAGTTTTAAAAGACCAAATTCACGATTTCTATGTCATTATAAATGAAAGAGCTTAAATGCATATCTAATTAAATTCCACCCTTTTGTGCATGTAATCATTGAGTTCAAAACTTTTAGAGTCTCAAAACTTTGAGGTTACCTTTAACATTAGTTTCAAGCTGGAATAAGAAATACACATTAAAGGAATAAGTTATTCAGGTGCAGTGACAAGTGTTTTTTGTGTGGTAGATGATAGAGAACTTGTAAGGGTAGTATTCAAATGATCAAATTTGTGAAATCGTAGAAAAGTAGTTTGAGAGTGAGAGTAAGATCATAACTGAAATGGAGCATCGTTATAGGCTCATATGTGGTACATGGTTAAAACTATTTTTGTCTAATTCAAAATGAAATGCATGGAGTTTTTTTATTAGATCTAAAATCAAGCAATATACTAGCGACAGGGATCAAGTATTCGACTTTTGATGAGGTCCTATGTAATACCCTACTTCCCGACTCAACAAATAATTAGAAAAAACATGTATAATACATAAATACTTCAAGTATAATGTTACTCAATCATCACCAAAGCATACCTAAACCACATAACTGAAAATTGAATCATTTTATTAGCAGTGAAAATTATAAAATAGTCGACATAAAAAGCTTTATAAAGAATAAGTTTGAAAAGTTATTTAATATCAAAATAAAACAACATATACAACAAAAGAAAAAAAAATTAAAGGACAACATGTTTCCCTCGTGTTACATATGAGACCGACTCCAGATATAGACTCGGTCGACGGGAAACTAAAGAGGCATAACACCCTCCTCTGCATTAAGCTCCTACTCAAGTACCTGATTATATATACTCCAGAAGAGCACAAACGCAACAAGACAAAAAGGGGGTGAGAATACGTTCAAATAATAATCGGTTCACAAAATAATTAGAGTAGATTCACACATCACAAAGCATGCACATATCAAACAATGCACCACAATATAAGGTATTCATATTTCACCCACATCACGATCAATCACCAATCACACAAATCCATACAAGGGTATTCAACAATGCACAAACATCTCATTCACACAACCATTATGCCATGCAATGAAACATCGACACAACTCATGCTCGTCACGGTCCCCACTTTGAACTGGACTCGCAACTCAACTCTATATGCATGCGGTGCCAACACAACATTTGGTTCTTCATACGAACCAAGTCCCAACATCTGAACCCTGAGCCCCCAATCTGAGCTCCAGGCCCCCACTATGAGCTTGGAGCAAGTCACTAGTCCCCACTCTGAACTCATGACTCGCATCTTTCATAACAACGATAACATATGATGCACTACATATAACAATGCAATAACAATCACACCATAATGAATACATCCTCACTCTGACTGTAAACAATCATGCAACAATAACATAGCATTGAATACATCCCCACTCTTACTATAAATAATCATGTAATAACAACAACAAAACAATAATTACAATCTCACTCTAACTGTAAACAATCATGCATTCAATTAATCACCAGTAGTTTTCACTCCCAACTACTCATCTCATCAATCATCAAGAAGCATGTACAATAATTCACATATTTATACTTTCACTTCACATCATATATTCACACATTACATAAACACTCGCACAACACTAAATCATGTTAAATCACCTTAACATCATTCATCATTAATTCACTCATTTACAATAATTAACCATTTGTTTGTTACCATTGACTAATATGTTACAAGTAAAACAATTAATTTAACAATTTCAAGTACTCATCTAGCCTCTCGATACATTACTATGGGATAGCCATATGTGTTAGCTTTCAAATGCTTCAAATAGCACCTCATTTGGATTTACGGAACTAAAGTTATGTTATTTTTAGTTTTACTTCAAAAAAAATTCCTGCCATCCTGCAATATTCGAATACCAATACATGATAATCGATTATCGACCCCAAAAATCTCATAAAACTTAATTTTTAAGCTGATAATCGATTTCCATTAAGTGGTAATCGATTACCATATAACCCATGATGAAAATACTCAGTTTCTGCCATCTATATCCCTTCTAAACTCCATCCCAACATGCCAAGCATACTATAACAACTTATTTAGAAAATATAACATGTTATATTACTTATCTACTGTTATTACATCCTAAACCTACCAATTAGCATCTAATTTCACCAATTATAACACAAATTCATCATCTAATCAGTTAACTTATGAATATGAAACAACACAACATCAAATACGAATTTCACATCAGTTCAATGTATAAAACAAAATCACACTCATCATTTATCATATTAACATCAATTAATAGAGATAAGAAAACCCTATTGGAGGTTAAGGGAAACCTTTATACCCTTTCATGATTAAAGCACCCTTATATGAATAACCCTCTCCCCTAACTTTTTATTCCACCAAAAGCAAGCAAGAAACTCTTCTTTGGTTCTCCTTCCCCAAGCCCTAACTCTACAATGCTCTTCCTCTCAATTTTTTCACGTTTCCACCAACACTCCCAATAACCATTATTTCTCTATTTTTCTAATTATATAATAACCTAATTAATTTACTCATAATTGTAATTTTGGCCCAACTAAACATTAGCTTCTTTCCACTAACCACCTAATTCTCTTAATTTACCAAATTAGTCATACTCCTTATATTCTACCAATTTTATATTAATTAGTTAATTAAATACCACTATAACAAACTAATTAAGCACAAACCACCACAAATGCCGTCATCAGCCATACACATCATAAATCACATAAAATAATTATTCAAATAATTTAATCAATTAAATAAAATAAATAAATAACTAAAAGACTAATTAAGTCGTGGTGTTACAATTTTCTCCCACTTAAAGGATTTTCTCCCTTGAAAATTACCTGACGGAAAAAACTCCAGATGAGACTCCCTCACCCTACTCTCGAGCTCCCATGTCACACTGTCGCCAGCAGGACAACCCTAACCCACCTTCACTAAAGCAATCTCCTGGCCTCGCAGGTGCTTCACTTCACGATCCTCAATCCTCAATGGCAAAGTCTCAATTGTCAAGTTCTCTCTAACTTGCACATCATCCAACTAGATCACATGAGACGAATCATGAAGATTCGAAAGATACAGCGATAACACAACATGGTAGGCCACTACTCCTACTCGCAGGAGAGTTTGAAACAGACCAATGAAACACGACGTAAGCTTCTTAGACTACAACGCACAACCAACACCAGTTACTGGAGTACACGTGATCCCCTTCTTGGAACTCAAGTGTTTTCCTTCTCTTGTCGTGATAGCTCTTCTAGCGACTTTGCGAAGCTTTCATCTTCTCTTGGATCATCTTGATCTTCTTAGTAGTCAGCTGAACTATCTCAGGTCCAAGCACAACACTCTCACCAGAATCATACCAACACAAAGGTGTCCTACACCTCATACCGTACAAAGCTTTAAATGATGTCATTCTAATACTAGAATAGAAATTGTCATTGTAAGTGAACTCAACAAACGATAAGTAACTGTACCAGTTACCTCCTTGCTCCAAAACACACGCTCTCAGCAAAACCTTTAAAGACTAAATAGTCTTCTCTGTCTGACCATCCATTTGCAGGTGATAAACAGAACTTAGCTACATCTTAGTACACAACGCTTCCTGCAAACTCTACCAAAACCTAGATGTTATTCTTGGATCCCTATCCGACACAACACTCGAAGGAATGTCGTGCACGCCAAAAACCTTCTCAATATAAACCTCGGCTAACTTTTGCAAAGGGTAACTGATCTTAATCAGTATGAAATGAGCCTAATTAGTCAATCTATCAACAATAACCCAAATGGAATCACATCCCTTCTTATTCCTAGGCAAACTCATCACAAAATACATGGAAACATTTTTCCCACTTCCATTTAGGAATACTCAACAATTGCATCAGACTTGACGGCTTCTGATGTCAATCTTCGACTTCTGGTAAGCCAAACACCCATAAACGAACTCAACTACTTCTTTCTTCATTCCTAACCACCAAAGCATTCTCTTCGAGTCTTGATACATTTTAGTATCACCGGGATGAATACTCATACCACTTTTATGACCTTCCTCAAAATACTCTTCTTAAGCTCTGGCACATCAACTTTATCTCGGAATCTCATCACATCATTCTCATCGATCCTGAAATCACCTCATTTTCCTTGATTGATTAACAATAACCAGATGATCAATCCCAAATCCAATTTTTGACCTTTTCTGATCTCTTCAAGGATACCACTAGTCAGCTTCAACATTCCTAACTTCACACTATTAGGGGTGTCTTCATACACTAAAATCATGTCTCTAAATTGTTCAATCAACTCAAATTCTCAAACCATAAGCATTGACACATGCAACGACTTTTTGCTCAAAACATCAGCTACGAAGTTGTCTTTGCCAGGATGGTAACTCAAACTAAAATCATAATCCTACATAAATTCGAGCCACCTCCTCTGCCCCATATTCATCTCTTTCTGATCGAAGAGATGCTTCAGACTCTTATGGTCACTGAACACTTTGAATATGGAATATGATAGATAATGCCTCCAAATTTTCAACATGAACACCACTGTTTCCAACTCTAGATCATGCGTAGAATAATTCATCTCATGAACTTTCAACTATCTGGAAGCATTAGTCACATCATGACCATCCTGCTTCAACACACCACCTAGACTGATCTTTGAAGCATCACAATACACAACAAAGGATTCACTTGGACTCGGCAAAATCAAAATTGGAGCAGACGTTAACTTCTTTTTGAGTTCTTGAAAACTATCTTCATACTGAACACTTCACACATAAGCTTGACCTTTTCTAGTTAACTGAGTCAAAGGAAATTCCAAATTCTTAAAGCCTTTCATAAACCTCCGGTAATAACCATCCAAACCAAGAAAACTTCTAATCTCAGTGACAAATTTCAGAGTCTCCCATTGTAACACCACATTTATCCTCGATGGATCCACTGCGATACCACCACTAGATATCACATGACCAAGGAAAATCACTTCCTTCAACCAGAAATCACACTTAGACAACTTCACATACAACTTATTTTCTTTCAAGGTTTGTAACACAACTCTCAGATGCTCCGCATGCAGTTCATCAGACTTCAAATATATCAAAATATCTTTGATGAACACAACCAGAAACTGATCTAAGTACGGATGGAATATTATATTCACCAAATGGAATCAATTAATACTTATAGTGACCATATCTCGTTCTGAACGCTGTCTTCGCAATATTGTCTGATTTCACACGAATCTGATGATAACCCGAACACAAATCAATCGTGCTAAACCCGCAAGAAACAACCAAATGATCCATCAAATCATCAATACTCAGAAGAGGACACTTATTATTGATAGTAACCTTGTTTAGCTATCGATAGTCAATACACAACCTTATGATACCATCTTTCTTCTTAACTAACATCATCAGCGCTCCTCACAGCAAAACACTCGGTCGAACAAACTTCTTCTCAAGCATATCCTCTAACTATTTCTTTAACTTACTCAACTTTGAAGCAGACATCCTATACGGCGTCATCAACATATGACTAGTATCAGGTAGTAATTCTATAGTAAATTCCACCTCACACTCCAGCAAAGAATCACGAATGTCATTTGGGAACACTTCGGGAAAATAACACACCATAGGTACATTCATAATCATTATATTACTTCCCCCACTCAAGGACGCGAACACCGTGAACACTTGATCACTTTCTCTTAAGGACATCTATACATGCCTCACGGTCATGAAACTCGACTTCGTACTCCTTTCAGATTCAAGAAACTTCACTGATTTATCAAAACAATTTATATGCACATGGTTGAACTCTAACCAGTTTATTCCTATAATAATATCAACTTGACTTAGAGGAAAACAAACTAAGTTAATCCCAGAATATCCACTGTAATTTGTCAAAGGACAATTCACACATACCAACGAAGTAGTCACTGAACCACACTCTCTTTGTATTTAGGAAACAACACAGTCTCATCCAATAACCTAAACTCTTGCAATTAGTGACATGTTGAACCAACCCTCCACACCTGAAACATCATAGAGAAGCAGAAGCTTATCCCCCACTTATTTCAATCTCGCTCTTGCTCGAAAGTGGTTAGAAAAACAAACAAGAACTAACAATGTTTCACACACATGTCGCATACCAGGGAATAGACAAAGTTATAAAAACTTGGTAAGATGGACCGACCTGCTCTGATACCACTATGTAACACCCTACTTCCCGACTCGATAAATAGATAAATAAAACATGTATAATAAATAAATCCTTCTAGTAGAATGTTACTCAAACATCAACAACGCATACATGAACAACATAACTGAAAAATTGAATGATTTGATAAGCAGCAAAAATTATAAAATAGTCGACACAAAAAGCCTCAACAAGCATAATTTTGAAAAATGGTTCAATGTCCAAATAAAAAAAGATATTCAACAGAAGAAAATAAATAAAAGGACATCATGTTCCCCTAGTGTTACACATCATAACGACTTCAAATATAGACTCGGTCCACAAGCAACTAAAGAGGCACAACACCCTCCTCTACATCAAGCTCATACTGAAGCATCTGATTGTCTGTACTCCAGAGGAGCACAGATGCAACCACACAAAAAGAGGTTGAGAATGAGTTCAAATAATAATCGGTGCATAAAATAATCAGAGTAGATCCACACATCACAATGCACGTACATATCAAACATGCACCACAATATCACTTTTTCATATGTAGCAACCCGGTTTTGGTAAATTATTATTTTTTTAATTTAATTATAATTTTTGTGTATTTATTTGTGTATTGATTTGATTATTGTGTTTGGGTGGATAAATGAATGTGGGTGAGAGAGATAGTGAATGACCTTGTAGTAGGGTGTGGAAAATAATTAGAGAAAGATAAAATAATTTAGAATTATTTTAATAGTTGAAATAACGTTGTGATTTTATTATTTTAAAAAACTAAAAATATACAAATAAAATAGAAGTTGTACAGATATTGAGGACAAGGTAGGGATTAGAGAGAAAAGTAAGGGTAAAGTAGGAATAATCTAATGAGGAGACTAGGTTTTTAGTGTAAAAAGAGAATTAGAAGGAGGGAGTTGAGTAATGCGTGGAATTTTTGGGAGAAAAGAGGAAAAGGAGGCTAGACCAAGAAAAGTCGTGGGGAGAACATCCATTGATAGAAATTGGAATAATATTGCTGGAAAAATAAAAAGTAAAGATGGCGAGTTTTTTTCAATAATAGGTATATGTATGAAGGGTAGAGTCGAGGGAATCTTAACCTGCTACAGGATTTGTTATTCCTTTGAGTTATGATGAATATTGACAAAAATTTGATGATCATTTTGTTTTTACATGTCATGATGTGAATTCCAATTGTGTGTGTGTTAACATGTTGTTATTGTGTTCTTGGAATCAATTGAATCCATGAAAATTGATATGAAATTGAATGATTCAAGGAATGAATCTAAGTGTTTAATTCATGAGAAAAAATTGATAGAGTGATATATATATATATATATATATATCTTTTTAGAAAATATATAGGGTTGTTTTTGAATAAATAAAATTTGAGTTGGTTTGGAGGTTTAAGTTGGAAATTGAAAGGAAATCCCGTAACAGAGAAAACTGAAATTTTTGGAAAAAAAAAAACTACAGTGACAATCGATTGCATTAGTTGAAATTTTGAAAAAAAATAACAGTACAATCGATTGCACCAAATAACAGTTGATTGCCTATCCTAGAATAGTGATTTTCACAAAATCAGAAGCGAAATGAGTTTTTGTGACAATCGATTGCACTACCCTAAATAGTGAAAATTCTGCTTCTGTTTTCTTGCATTGTTTGACGATTTTGGTCGTATCTTTGGCTATGAAATTACAAATCGAGTGTTGTTCGAAATGTTGGAAAGCTAACACTATTTCCTACCAAATGATAATGTAATTAAAGACTGAAAATTTTGTATTAAGATGATTAATTGATGAGGTTTATATGTATTATTGACTTTATGTTGACGATGAATGCTATGATGAATTTGCTTATGAGTTGTGAGTATGAATTGATAAATTATACATGTTGAGGTGTGTATTGTTGAGTTAAAGGTGAGTTGCATGTATGTGAGTTAATAATTTTATTGAGTTGATTTATTATATGTGCTTGAGTTGTGTTGCTATGAAGAGATGTTAAGCATTGAGAATAAGTATGAAATATGGGAATTTTGTAAATATGAATTATTTCGAGTTGTGTTTGTCGTATTGTTGCATGTTTACAATATATTTCTGTTGAGATGAATTATTTACATGCTTGTGTTGCACTATTGATTGATAATGTGCATTTTGTGATTTTGGTGTGATGTAATCTAGGGGGATTACTTAAGTTGTTAATACATATATGTTAAGAACAAAGAGGGATCTTAACGCATTGATTTGATGATATGATCATGAATCATAAAAGTTGTGTCAAGAGGTATGTCTGCTAGTTCAGAGAGGGAACTAGTGGCTTGTCCCAAGCTCAAAGGGGGGCTTGGAGCTCGGAGGAGGGACTCATGGGTTTAGAGAGGGGACCTGATTCCTGAGTTAACCATTGTTGAGTTGGTACCACATGCATAAAGTTTCATTGAGTTTCATTTTGAGTATGAGATGCATAATGAGATAAATGCATATGATATTGATGTTGGAAGTAATTGGTGTATGATTGCTATGTGAATGAGTTATGATTGATGATTTGGTGTGAGAATTCAATTAATATATTTTAATTTGAGATTGGTTAGATTATGTTATGTGGTGATATCCTACCGTGTAGTATATACATATTATTATTGAATGTGATCTCTCACCCTTTCTCTTTGAATGTTACCTTTACATGGGCATCGTACAGGTACTCAAGAGTAGAGTCACTGTTGTGATGGAAGCTTGTTCTTGGAGCTTTTCATTTAGTTCCTTTACTTTGGCTTTGGTTATTCTCTAATATGTAACACAGGAGAGCAATGTCTTTGTTTTATGTTGAGATTTCTGAGAGACAACGTATGCTCTCGCATTTTATGTTTTGTTGTGATAAGCATTTGGAGAAGACTTACGAGTCGATGCTTTTTAGTTATGATATGAGATTTAGATTGGTGTGTTTTAATTGAGTATTTCCGCTGCGATGATACAAATAATGTAACACCCTATTTCCGCAAGGCCAATGTGGTGAATTCAGAATCGATGAGAATGGTGTGATCAGACTTTGAGATAGAATTTGTGTTCCTGATGTGCCAGGACTTAAGAAGAGTATTCTTGACGAAGGACACTGAGGTGGTTTGAGTATTCATCTAGGTTCTACGAAGATGTATCAACATTTGAGATAGATCTTTTGGTGGCCAGGAATGAAGAAGGAGGTTTCCAAGTTCGTGTATGAATTTTTTTACTTGTCATAAGTTAAAAGTTGAGCATCAGAAGCGTTAGGTTTGATGCAACCGCTGTCTATTCTTGTGTGGAAATGGGATAACATTTTGATGGACTTTGTGTCTGGATTGTCGAGGGCAGTAAAAAGTTGTGATACTATTTGGGCTATTGTGGACAAGTTGACTAAATTGGCTCATTTCCTTCTGATTAGACTTAATTATCCATCAGATAAACTAGTGGAGATGTATATTGAAAGGATTGTCAGTTTGCATGGTATTTCTTCTAGTATCATATCTGATAGAGATTCGAGGTTTACTTCAAGGTTCTGGGAGAGCTTGCAGAAAGCGTTGGGTATGAAGTTGCGGTTGAGTTTTGGTTATCATTCGTAGACAAAAGGTCATACGAAGAGAACTGTCTAATCTTTAGACACTACGCCAAAAATGATTTTAGGCAGCGCACCTTAGACAGCGCTTTTTTCCAAAAGCGCTGCTATAAGTTAAATAAAAAATAAAACACGGAAAGTATGTACGAAATTGTGTAAAAGCGCTGCTAAAAGGCCCACCTTAGACAACGCTTTACTTAAAGCGCAGCTAAAGGCCCAACTACAAAGCGAAATCGCTACTAAAAGCACTCATTAGATAGCGCTTCACAAAAGCGCTGTCTAAAGTCGTTTAAAATTAAAATTAAAAAACATATTCTATTCATTCTTTCTCTTCTCAGAACTGTTTATGTTCTCTCGCGAAAAACCCTAAACCCAGAAAAAAATCTCCGTCCTCCGTCCTCTCACGCACCACGCACCTCCGTCCTCTCCGGCGAGGCTTCTCCACCATCAGACGAAGCTTCTCCACAATCAGACGAAGCTTTTTCACAGATATCTCTCTCACTTTGCATCTTCCATTCCAAGGTTAGTTCACTATCTTCTATGTTCTTTGTCCAAGGTTAGAACACATAGCGAAAAAAAATTTCTCAAGAAAAATATATTCTTAATTTAGTTGGTTCCTAGGAAGTTTGAAATTTAGGGGATACATAACTTGAAAGAAATATACAAAATTATATTTACTCAAGAAAAAAGAAACTTGTAGTCACTATTAACTTACTTGTTGTTGCTCTATTTGCTAAAATGTTTTTCATTATCCTCATTACAGTTTGATGCATAATGTGCTTAGTGTACAGGAATTCAGAATGTGAGACCCATTTGTTTGTGTAATGTGACTACTTTTAGAAGCATTTTGTAATACTTTTATAAGCATAGTGTATAGGAATTCAGAATGTGAGACCCATTTTGGAATTCAGAATGTGAGACCCATTTGTTTGTGTAATACTAATTAACAACGAACTGCCAATAGATAATAGAATTGTGAGAATATTGTGATATTGCATTATTTTGTAAATGAAATGTAACTATTACAATCTCTTATTACAGGTTAGATGGCTAGTAACGAGGATCACCCACATGATGATTCTATTCATGATGGAGATGAGACCGGTAATGCAGTGGAAAGGGAAATTAGACGAGGAATTACAATTATGAAGCGACTCATTCGTGATAGAGATCGAGGCATAAAACATGATGTACATTGGAGTCAAGATAACCAACTAATTGAGCCTAACGGTTCAACGTTGACAAGTTATCTTGGTTCAGTTACAAGGAGAGAAGTTCCAATTACTTGTGATGATTGGAGAAACAAATTGTTGAAAGACGCTAAAGACAAAATATGGATTGAGATACAGGTACCATATGTGATGTTATTTGTTTTTAATGTCGATTATGTATTTAAATTACTTATACTAACGCACTCTGTGTATGATTTTCGTAGAGGTCTTTCAACATTGATGATACCAGAAAAGATTATATACTCGGATTGGCCGGAAAAATACATAGAGGGTTTAGATCTTTTTTATCAAACAAGTATCTTAAGGATGCGGATAAAAAATTTATTGATGCAGAGCTTCCACAGAAATATGCAGATTTGATTACACCTCATGAATGGGAAAATTTTAAATCCAAACGAAAAACCCCAGAATTTGAGAGTGTAAGTGACATAAATCGACAACGAGCATCAAGTCCCGCGTATCCATACAAAAAAGGGCGTATGGGATATGCACGCTTACAACAAGCTATAGTAAGTATCTATAAATTGCAATGATATACTTGTTCATCATGAGTTATTTTTGATCATGTTATTTGGCTTAATGTGTAGTTAACAAAGGAGAAAAGTTCTGAAACATCTCTTCCGGACCATGTTTTGTGAAAGGAAGCCCGCGTGGGTAAGGATGGAGTTGTTAAAGAAGATGTTCAACAAATTTTTGAGAAATGTGTAAGTATAACTTTATTGCTTGAATTAAATCAAACGTTTATTAACATATAATTAAGTCAAATTTTCGATATTCATATGAATTTCAGGAGCAGCTATCTCAGTCTATATCTCCAGATGAAGACAATGATTGCAGGAGGCTACTTAGTCGAGCATTAGACGTTCGTGAGTATTCTGGTCGTGTGAGGGGTAAGGGATATGGGATCACTCCAACATCCTTGAAAGAACCAGAGAAAAAAACGGCTAGCAATAAAGAACTGCAGGCAAAGTTGGAAGCATTAGAATCTGAAGTTCGTGAATTGAAAAAGGAAAAAGAAAGAGATAAAAAAGAAAGAGATCAAGCTTCAGCTTTTAAAGATACTAGTGAGAAAGATAGTATCAATTGTAATTTTCAACCGAATATTCCCGAGGTAATTATATATATTATTATGAAATTAAATTAGCTTAATTTATTTAATTGACATATATACACATTAACAATGTCATATTTATTATTGGTTTTAGGGCATTTCCCGTTGTCAACTCTATTTATCGTCACCGACTTATCGGATGGTTGGCAAGGGAAAAGTGCATAACACTTTGGGAGAAATGCTTCACCATAAACCGCTCCCCACTGGATTTTTGAAAGTATCGATTGATATTGTTTTAGAGGGGGATGCCTTATTACCACTACCTGACGATGCTCCCCACTGGATTTTTCAAGCCTCATTTGCCTAGATGATAAGGTAAGCTTAAAACCATTATGAACCTTTGGGTATTCAAATTTTTTACGGGCATTTTACGTACATTTTTTTTACATGGTAATGTTAGACTCCAACAAAATCCAAATCAAATGATAAGGGGATTATGCGGGAAACCGAGTCGGTTGCATCGAGAAAAGAGGTACAACACAATTATATGATATTTATGCATGGAAAATGTTAATTCGTGATCTTATACTTCACCTAACTAATTATATGATATTTAGATTCAGGCTAAAGAGATTGAACAAGTCAGTAGGGGTAAGATGCCTGAAATTAGCAACATTCCCACACAAACAAAGGGTGTTGCTAAGAAGACCGCGGCTAGAAAAAAACCTACTTCTCAGTATAGGTCGTGCCTTCAGACATGTTTACTTATAACAGATATTCCGGATGGTGGTACTCGGCTTATACCTATGGAGGAAGGTATTTTTGGTTTTGAATATTTGGAAACAATTGGTAGAGAGGACATGGAGCAAGTTTTTAAACATTTGGAATTGGGCATCGGTGTTGTCGATACATACATTCGGTATACTCCGATCAACTTTGTTTAATTAATTGAACAATTTATTTACTCATTTCAAATTAATAGTCTAATATGTTAATGATGTTTTTATTTAAGGTTTCTGTATGACAAATTGATGCGCCCGCGTGGATTGGAACAAAAATTCACTTTCTTATCTCCCATGACTATCAACCAATGGTTAATCGTATAGAAACCAGATGAAGTCATACAGTATGTACTCGGTTTATTTATGGCCAGCAAAGATACAGAAAAGTTGTTCTTTTTACCATATAATACTGGCAACGGGTTAGATTTTCATTCTAACTTCATCTATTATAATTGTTTGTTTTTTGAAGTTGTGTAGAAAGTTTCCATCTAACCTTTGTTTTCATTCTAACCTTTGTTTAATCTTACAGTGGACATTGGTTGTTAGTGGCAATTAATCCGATAAGAGAAATTGTATATTATCTGGATTCTTTACACAATGATCAAGCAACATACCCAGATATGAAGAAGTTGATTGATACGTAAGTGAGATTGTTCTAAAAATTCGTGTGTATATTTATTTATTTATGTGACATGTTCTAAATATTCGTTTATATTTTATTAGCGTTATACAAGTTTTTCGGTCACAAAGAGATATTCAAGTTCCAAAGAGCAAAGCCAACAACATTACATGGATTAGAGTGGAGGTATATTTTCACAATTTTGATTATATTATTGATGATACTTGATAAAACTAGTTAAGGGGTATATCCTGATATATATCCGTATTTTCTTTCCATGTGTAGTGTCCTCGTCAGCGCAATGGAATAGATTGCGGATATTTCATGTTGAGGTTTATGAAAGAAACTCTTCTTTTGGATCGAATAGATATTCCATCCAAGGTATGGATTTCTAACTTAGGAATTATTTTAATATTTACCACATATGTCTCATATAATTAAATAGTTTTAGCTAAATCATACTATGTTATATTATTATGTAGTACTTTGATGAATTCAAATGTGTTCATTACTCAAAAGATCAATTGGATGAACTTAAGGAGGAATGGTGTCAATTCATTATTGAGCTGAGAGTTTTATAAGGTATATTGTCTTTCTTTCATTGATGAGAATTTTGAGTATATATAAGTTTGAGTTTTGATGAATATGTCGTCATTAGTATATTAAATTGTGTTGCAATGTTGTTGTTGTTTGTTATAGAAGGTTGGAATCATAAATTGTGTTGGTGCTGCCAAATATTGATTGATATCTTGTCCATAGAAGGTTGGAATCATATACTGATTTTCATAGGCACTTGGCAATATTCAATAACTCATGATCATTTGTTGACATTTTTGGCAATGCTTGCAGCTTGAATATCAGATTTGGCAATGCTTGCAGCTTGAATATCAGATAAGAACAATGCCTTCTTTGTTTTCTTCTATATTTTGTCTAATGTTGTTGTTGTTTTGTTTCAGGTTATATGTGCAGATGTAGAAGATAGAGCTAACAAGTTCATTGTTGTTGTTTTTTAGCTTGAATATCAGATTTTTTGTAGCTAACAAGATATATGAATTGTTGTTGTTTTTTAGCTTGAATATCATCAATTTTTTGTATATATAAATTATTGGATTAAAGATGTATATATAAATAGACAAATTTGGTGCATATTTATTGTATTGAAGCTCTAATTTATGAAAATTTGGTGCAAATTCTAAATGCATATTCTAGTGCAAAATGTGGTGAAAACCTGGTGCAAAATATGGTGATAATCTGGTAAATATTTATTATATATATCAGACAGTGCTTTTTTTAAGTTTTATATATAAAAAATTTCGTGGACATTAGACAGCGCTTCAAAGAAAAAAGCGCTGTCTGAAGTGGGGATTAGACGGCGCTTTAAATAAAAAGCGCTGACTAAAGTGACAAACAGATTGCGCTTTCAAAGTAAAAGCACTGGCTAAAGCAGACATTTAGCAGCGCTTTATCATTAACTAAAGCGCTGTCTTTATTTATAGCAGCGGTCGAATAGGCAGCGCTTTTAAGCGATGTCTAAGCCCAAAAAAAGCGCTGTCTAATCCCTTCTTTGGCATAGTGAGAAGACTTCTTTAGAGCTTGAGTACTAGAACAAGGAGGTGCTTGGGATAGCTTTCTATCATTAATCGAGTTTACCTACAACAACAATTTCAATTCGAATTTTGGAATGGCACCATTTGAGTCGTTTTATGGTTAAAGGTGCAGGACACCTTTGTGTTGGTATGAATCGGGAGAGAGTGCTCTAATTAGACCTGAGATTATCCAACAAATGACAAAGAAGATTAAAATGATTCAAGAAAAGATGAGAGCTTCACAGAGTCACCAGAAGAGTTACCGTGACAAGAGGAGGAGATCACTTAAGTTCCAAGAGGACGATCATGTGTTTCTGAGGTTTACTCTAGTAACTGGTGTTGGTCGAGTTTTGAAGTCTCAAAAGCTTACTCCGTGTTTCATTGGTACGTACCAGACCACGCAGAAGATATGAGAAGTGGTCTATCAGATTGCTTTGCCTCCGTCACTTGCTAATCTTCATGATGTGTTTCATGTGTCTTAGTTGAGGAGATACATTCTGGATCCGTCTTATATGGTCCAAGTAGATGAAGCGCATGTGCGAGATGACCTGACTATTGAGGCATCACCCATTCGAATAGATGATCGAAAAGTGAAGCAGTTATGTGGTAAAGAGGTTACATTGGTGAAGGTAGCTTGGGGAGGACCAGCTGGTGCAAACGTGACTTGGGAGCTTGAGGGCCATATGAAAGATTTGTATCTGAGTCTGTTAATTTTCGAGGGTGAAAATTCTATAAGTCGGGGAGAGTTGTAACACCCAGTTTTAGTAAATTATTTTATTTTAATTTAATTATGATATTTTTATATTTATTTATGTACTTATTTGATTATTGTGTGTGGGTAGATAAATGAATATGGGCAAGAGAGAGAGGGTGAGTGACCTTGTAGTAGGGTGTGGAGAGTAATTAGAGAAAGATAGAATAATTTATAATTATTTTATTAATTGAAATAATGTTGCGATTTTGTTATTTAAAAAAAATTAAAAGATAAAAATGAAAATAGAAGTTGTAGAGAGAATGAAGGCAAGGTGGGGATTAGAGAGAAAAGTAAGGGTAAAGTAGGAATAATCTAATGAGGAAACTAGGTTTTTAGTGTAAAAAGAGAATTAGAAGGAGGGAGTTAAGCAGTACGTAGAATTATTGGGAGAAAAGAGGAAAAGGAGGCTAGGACAAGAGAACGGGCAAGAAAATGTATAGGGAGAGCATCCATTGATAGAGCTAGGAAGAATATTGCTGGAAAGATATGAGGTAATGGTGGGGAATTGTTTTTAATAATAGGTATATGTATGAAAAGTAGAGTGGAAGGACTCTTAATCTCTTATAGGGTTTGTTCTTCCTTAAAGTTATGATGAATATTAATAAAAATTTGATGCTAATTCAGGTTTTTACATGCGATGCTGTGAATTGCATTTGTGTGTGTGTTAATGTGTTATTGTTATGTTCGTGGAATCAATTGAATCCATGAAAATTGAGAAGAGATTAAATGATTTAGGGTATGAATATAAGTGTTTAATTCATGATAAAAATGGATAGATTGATGATAATTATTGTGATATATGTATTGCTTTTGTTAGAAAATATATGGGGATGTTTTTGAATAAACAAACTTGGAACTGGTTTGGTGGTTGAAGATGGAAATTGGAAGGAAATCACATAATAGAAAAAGCTGGAATTTTTGAAAAAAAACTACACTGACAATTGATTGCTGTTGTACCCCAAATTTTACCCTCCGATATTCTAATCGTTTGCATATCCTTTTCATTGGTCTCTGTTTTCGCATTTTAGTAAACATATCAATAATCATGCATTTTTTTGTTAGAATTTAATTTGTTTTATTTCTTTTTTTCACTAACTATTTTCAATTATCTTTTTTATTATTTTTATTTTTATTCTTATTATTTATTTATTATTATTATTATTATTAATTTTATTATTATTAGTTTTATTATCATTATTAGTTTTATTATTTTTAGTTTTATTATTATTATTTATTTTTTATTATTATTATTATTAATTTTATTATTATTAGTTTTATTATCATTATTAGTTTTAGTTAGTTTTATTATTACTAAGCTTTATTATTATTATTATTACTACTACTTTTATTTTGTTTATCTTCATGGTAAGTGGGGACCACTCAATCATTCTAACACTTCACATGGATTGCCAACTTGGATTTATCAATGACCAAAACTAATTCTTACACTTCACTCATCAATGGCCAAGAATCATTTTCATAAAGTCACATGGATTGCCACATCAACACTCCCACTTTATTCACACTATAAATAAGATCTCTCTTTCTCTCATTGGACACACCAGATTCACCCTACACAAAGGCTGAATACTCTCTTAATTTTCTCCCTCAATTATTCTTGCAAATTTTCTGGAGAGAAGACTCGTCTTCATTTTTCCATAACTCGTGTCATTGAAGAGGCAGTGGACCGTCTCCACTAGGTAACATTCACCTCGTTTATTTCTCCGTTTTCAAAGTACCATGATCATTTATCTATGCTGTTATCAAGTTCATTAGCATGTTAATATTTTTCTGGAAAAAGTATTGTAATATCCTATAATTTTTGTTTGGTTTTATTATGAATGATGTTTAAAAGATAAGATAAAAATTCAAAAAGACAAAAAAACATGCTTCATCACCACCCTTTTATTATTTCATACTATTTTTATTTTATTTTCCATCTATTTCTTAATTTTGTTTCTCTAGTTTTTATTTTAGGAGCACTTTGAATTTTTAGTTTCAATTTATCATGTTATTTCTTGAATTCATAACTTTTTCTTTCGAATTTTGTTTTGATTTTTATTTTTCGCTTACGATCTTTATTTCGATTTTTAGGGCAAATGATATTACAAAATCATGACTTAGTTGATTTATGCAAAATGACTAAAAAGTCTTGATATGTATGAGGTTCATTTCTTTATTTTTGTTGGTCAATGAAAGTCGAATATCAAAAGATTATCGATCCTCCGATTAAATCTTGATCAAGACGAGACTAAGTTTATTCTTCATTTCGAGTCCATTTTCTTTACTTTAGGCCGATGACATTGCACAAATCTTGACTTTGATTATTTCAAATCAATAAAGTCTTGATAAATATGAGGCCACTTTTTACTTATTTTTATTGGTCGATGAAAGTCAAAAATCTAAGATTATCGATTTATCGATTTAAATCTTGATTAAGATGAGACCAACCTTATTTTTTCATTCCGGTTTCATTATCTTTATTTTGGTCGATGACATAACAAACTTCATGGTTTGGTTGACTTCATTGAATCAACAAAACTTTGATCAATATGAGACCGCTTTCTCTTTATTTCAGTTTCATTCACTTTTTAGTCGATGAAAGTCAAGAATCATTGATTATCAATTCCTCGATTAAATCATGATTAGGATGAGACTAATTCTATTTCGTGTTCTTAGCAAGCAAACATTACATAACACAAACTTAGCAAGAGGTTCCTGTAGAGTACTACAGATACTTAGGGTGCTAATACCTTCCCTTTGTATAACCAACCCCCGAACCTTAGATCTCCCCCCTTTTGGTTTTTTAACGATCTTGAACCTTTCCTTTGGATAAATCAAAGTCGCTTGTAAAAGAAAATGATGCAAGTTAAGTAATAGCTTGTTATCCGATTGTCACCGCAACAGAAATGGCGACTTCACTGGGGATCAGTTAGACCTATTGCTGGTCCTTTCCTAAGAGGGTTAAGCCAATCTTGTTTTTATGTTATTCATGTTTGCTTATTTACTTGTATATGCTTATGTATGTCATATTTGCTTATATACTTGTATCTTTGTTCTTGCTTTATTATCCTGTTTATTTTGGGTTATCATGGTATCTATGAGTGAGATAAGTCCTAACCCGGACTTGAGAGAACACATATGTTTAGGAACCGTGGACATAGTCAAGGGAACTTCGAGGGAGAAATCCCAAAGGAGGGAACTTGAAGTCCACACTCAGTTGAGGCCCTCTTGGAGGTGGTAAATGTTGAACGAGCAATCGTGAATGCGTTACTACTTTCGACCTAGGAGCCAGAGATACTGATGACCTTTAGTTGCCCTTTACCCCACCTGGCCTATTTAGGATGTAGTGTGATGATTATGAGGAAGTAATCCTAAATGATTGCTACGCGATACTACGCTCAGACGAGACTCTCTTGAGGATTTTATTGATCACCGAGCAATTGGGAAGTTGATAAAATCCGAAAGATGGGTTGTTGACTCTGGGAACTCTTTAGAACCTTGCTCTGCAGATACAAGAACCCTAGTACACACCCTGTGGTTGGTTCCTTACCCAGACTCCATGTTGTGATCTCGAACCCTTGATCCTATTACGTGATTTGTATCCTGTTTGCATTGCATTGCATATCATTTGCATCTTTGCATGATTCATTGCATATGTCTGTCTGTCTAGTGGCTCATTTCCAGCTGTCTCCATCTTCCAGTGTCATCTGTGAGTCGTCAAGCTGATTCCTCGACACAAATACCGGGCTAGAGCTAACATCAGATGCAGAATGTCAAGAACAATCATCTGCCAGGAGCGGCAAGTGAAGCTTCAGTCGACTTCAGCCTAGACTACTCGAGCTACTTTCGAGAACTCTCTCTATGAGCACAATGCTACCAGATCACACAAAGTGAAGCTTCAGTCGACTTCAGCATGCTATCTTCCTAAAAGCCAGTGTTTCAGACAGGACAACTCATATTTGTTTCTGATTAGTCATTAGACCTTGTTTCTTATTGTTTGCATTTTCCTTTGTTTTGTACTAGCTGTTTGCTTCCAAATTATGTTTGTACTTTCATGTTAATGAAATAAGCATTTGCAACTTTTTGATTCAATTCATTTGTTTTTGCTATTTACTTCTTAATGCTTTCTGTTCCAAGAAAAATAAAAAAAAAATTCTATTTTCAACTTTCTTTTTTATTATGCAAAGATTGGAGGGAGGATGATGAAAATGTTATACCCATAATTGTTGTTGGTATGCTTTCAAATCAAAACTTTGTTGACGATGTAAGGCATTGTTTCAACTCCCAAACACCGGAGACATAAGGAAGTTAACCCCTCTTTAACCCCTTCGAGCCTAGAAGTAGGAGTTTCTTTCTTTACAAATAAAAACCCGCAATCTTAACCTGGGGCAGGGTAGTTCTTAATTAACTTGATTATGCATTCAAATACAAGAGTTTCATGCGAGACTCCTTTCAACAAAAGGGTGCATTCACAAATTCTCCTTCGCACACAGCAAGCAAGTGTCGAAGATGTCTTTCAAGTCAAACGTCAGTTCACTGTAATCCTTAAGCCAGGCAGTCACTAAAAAAAAAGACAAAAAAAAAGAAAAGAAAAGAAGAAAGAACAAGCTTGTATGACAACCAAAAGTTGTAAGGAAGCAGTGATCGCCATCTCAAGTCCATTGAATTTTGAACCATCATCGCTATCATTAGTGCAATTCCTAACTCATGGGAATTTGAGTGCATAGTTTGAGTTAACTGAGCATAGGACTGAAGTTCATCACGTAGATTGGGTGGGTACAAATAAACTTTGAGCCTTTATCCTTTGTTTCTTAAACCGTGAACCAGGCCACGTTATAACCCTCAAAAGACCTAACTGAAGCAAGGTTATTTTGAAAGTATACTACAGCAAGGTTGCGTAAACTGACTCTAAAAGATCTTTGCAGGTCACCGATTTTGGGTATTACACCCTTTGCTTAAACGTTTCACTTTAATGTCTTGAACCACCGTGTTCTGACCAGTATCCCATATACTTTGCACCTCTTTCAAAATGATTTTGATTTCAAAAGTTGCATGAACTTTGCATTTACCATGTTTGTACAAATACTTTTGTTTGCAAACTAGCTTTCTTCTTAAGGAATTTTCAAACAATTGAGAAACTTGGTCGGTGATCCAATCAGGGGCAAGTTCCTTCCATATCCTGTTGAGAATCAGTTCAAGATTTGAGGTTTAATGGCGACTTCTCAAAATCAGTTTATACATAAGATTTTTCAAGACTCATACTGGGGAAAGCTTTCCTAGTGTACAGTAAAACAATTATTTTCAAGACTCATACTGGGGCAAGCTTTCCCAGTGTACAGTAAAACAATCATTTTCAAGACCCAGACTGCGGCAAGCTTTCCAAGAGCACCATGAAACAGTCATTTCCAGAATCAATCAAGCCGAAGCAATGATCAGCTCATCTACAATAATCAGCTAATTTGGGGCAGTTTACTTGAAGAATCCCCAAGCAGCTCTCCATCCTTCTTTACAAGGATCATCACTAGATACAGTTTATTAGTGTGGCAAAGATGTGTTCAACAGAAGCATCTCTAGTCCCAAGCAGAATGGCAGTGATCTCCGTGTAGAGGAATCAGTCTTCCAGTCTTGTCTTCCCAGAGATTCGAGCCATGTCGTCGACATCTGCATTCACATTTGATCATATATCATCTGCATAATTTATACCATATGCATAACATGAGTGTTTTATCCTCATTTGCTATTTCTCCCGAGGTCGTGTCGTTATCCACGTCTTACCAAAACGTTACCTGTCCTTTTCATTCAGTGCCATTCCTGAATGTTGTCATTCTCTTGCGCATCTAATTTTGTTGATAGATGTTGGTCTTCTCTCATTCCAATGCTATTCCTAGATCTTTATATTCTCTCACTCCAGTGCCATTCCTGGATGTCTGTCTCTTGTGATCTCCAGTGCCATTCCTGGATATTTTGTTCCCCTTGTTTCTCCCAGTACTATTCCTGGAAGTTTTGCCTCTCTTTTACAATCCTCATCAAATTTGCTTGGATGTCTTTCAGTGCCATTCCTGAAAGTCTTTTTTGTCCATTCAGTGTCATTCCTGGATATCTTATTCCTCTTGTTTCTTTCAGTGCTATTCCTGGAAGTTTTGCCTCTCTTCTGTAATCCCCATCAAATTTGCTTGGATATCTTTTAGTGTTATTCCTGAAAGTCTTATCTGTTCATTCAGTGCCATTCCTGAATGTCTTTCTCACTATCATTCGATACCATCCCTGAATATAGTGATTTACCTTTACTTTCAGTGCCATTCCTGAAAGTTCACAGTCATTTAACGATGTCTTGGATACTGTGATCCCTTTTATCCATGCTTTCTTGGATTTCATCTTTGTCCAAATTCATCCAATAATTTCTTGGATATTGTGATTCCTCTTATCCAATGCTTTCTTGGATCTCTACCTTTCTCATGTTTATCTGATGCTTTCTCAGATATTGCGAGTTATACCTTTCATTCAAAGCCATTATTGGGTGACTGGTTTCTTTGCATTCAATGCCATTCTTGAATGTAGTCTCTGTTCACTTCTATCTAAAGCCATTATTAGATATTGTGAGTCATACCTTTCATTCAAAGCCATTATTGGGTGACTGGTTTCTTTGCATTCAATGCCATTCTTGAATGTAGTCTCTGTTTACTTCTATCTAAAGCCATTATTAGATATTGTGAGTCATACCTTTCATTCAAAGCCATTATTGGGTGACTGGTTTCTTTGTATTCAATGCCATTCTTGAATAAAGTCTCTGTTCACATTCATCTGATGCCATTCTCAGCTATTATGATTTGTACCTTCCATTCAAAGCCATTATTGAATGCCTGGTGTCCTTTTATTCAATGCCATATAGTCTTGTTTGCTCACCTTTATCTAAAGCCATTATTAGATATTGTGACTTGTACCTTTCATTCAAAGCCATTATTGGATGACTGGTTTCTTTTGCCATCTGATGTTTTTTCGGATGTTTCTTTCTCTGTCTTTTCTGGTTTTTCTTGAAGATCACGTTTGAACTCTCCAGTATAAGAAAATCCCAGAAAATATTTTGTTGGTGTCTATCCTTTTATTCCAAATTGATCCCCAGGGGAGATCATGTCTTCTTTCTGGTTCCATGCCCAGTAAAGAGTGTACTTTCATTTCCCCAGTGTCGTCCGGTCACCTATAAAACCATCGTCCATATCCTTGGACTTTTCCTTAGTGGAGAGCACCTCTCTGGCTCCCATTCCCAGTGAGGACCTGTAGGACTTCCTCTTTATTTTTCTATCCCCGGTGTTTCCTCAGAGTCTCCCCATTGAGTCTCTTTTGTTGATCGATCTGTATCCTTAGAGTCTCCCCAGTGAGTCTTTCTCGTGAATGCTAACCTTATCCTTCCCCAGTAAGCTCACCTGTGGTGGATTGCCCTTCATCCTTGGTGTTTTGTTTGTCCGCCCCTTTGCATTTAGCATTCCATCATTTTCATCATATTAGAGTTCATTGCATGTCAGCATTTTTGTCCATAGCATTGCATGTCAGTGCGTCTGAGGGCAAAATTTTCGGTTATCTATATTTAAATACCTTCCACCATGATTTCATGAAGACTATCATCACTCATGTCATCCGGTGAAGATATTTAAATAGGGACAACTGTTGTACCCCAAATTTTACCCTCCGATATTCTGATCGTTTGCATATCCTTTTCATTGGTCTCTGTTTTCGCATTTTAGTAAACATATCAATAATCATGCATTTTTTTGTTAGAATTTAATTTGTTTATTTCTTTTTTTCACTAACTATTTTCAATTATCTTTTTTATTATTTTTAGTTTTATTATTATTATTTCTTTTTTATTATTATTATTATTATTAATTTTATTATTATTAGTTTTATTATCATTATTAGTTTTATTATTTTTAGTTTTATTATTATTATTTCTTTATTATTATTATTATTATTAATTTTATTATTATTAGTTTTATTATCATTATTAGTTTTAGTTAGTTGTATTATTACTAAGCTTTATTATTATTATTATTATTATTATTATTACTTTTATTTTGTTTATCTTCATGGTAAGTGGGGACCACTCAATTATTCTAACACTTCACATGGATTGCCAACTTGGATTTATCAATGACCAAAAATCATTCTCACACTTCACTCATCAATGGCCAAGAATCATTCTCATAAAGTCACATGGATTGCCACATCAACACTCCCACTTTATTCACACTATAAATAAGATCTCTCTTTCTCTCATTGGACACACCAGATTCACCATACACAAAGGCTGAATACTCTCTTAATTTTCTCCCTCAATTATTCTTGCAAATTTTCTGGAGAGAAGGCTCGTCTTCATTTTTCCATAACTCGTGTCATTGAAGAGGCAGTGGACCGTCTCCACTAGGTAACATTCACCTCATTTATTTCTCCGTTTTCAAAGTACCATGATCATTTATCTATGCTGTTATCAAGTTCATTAGCATGTTAATATTTTTCTAGAAAAAGTATTGTAATATCCTATAATTTTTGTTTGGTTTTATTATGAATGATGTTTAAAAGATAAGATAAAAATTCAAAAAGACAAAAAAACATGCTTCATCACCACCCTTTTATTATTTCATACTATTTTTATTTTATTTTCCATCTATTTCTTAATTTTTTTCTCTAATTTTTATTTTAGGAGCACTTTGAATTTTTAGTTTCAATTTATCATGTTATTTCTTGAATTCATAACTTTTTCTTTCGAATTTTGTTTTGATTTTTATTTTTCGCTTACGATCTTTATTTCGATTTTTAGGGCCAATGATATTACAAAATCATGACTTAGTTGATTTATGCAAAATGACTAAAAAGTCTTGATATGTATGAGGCTCATTTCTTTATTTTTGTTGGTCAATGAAAGTCGAATATCAAAAGATTATCGATCATTCGATTAAATCTTGATCAAGACGAGACTAAGTTTATTCTTCATTTCGAGTCCATTTTCTTTACTTTAGGCCGATGACATTGCACAAATCTTGACTTTGATTATTTCAAATCAATAAAGTCTTGATAAATATGAGGCCACTTTTTACTTATTTTTATTGGTCGATGAAAGTCAAAAATCTAAGATTATCGATTTATCGATTTAAATCTTGATTAAGACGAGACCAACCTTATTTTTTCATTCCGGTTTCATTATCTTTATTTTGGTCGATGACATAACAAACTTCATGGTTTGGTTGACTTCATTGAATCAACAAAACTTTGATCAATATGAGACCGCTTTCTCTTTATTTCAGTTTCATTCACTTTTTAGTCGATGAAAGTCAAGAATCATTGATTATCGATTCCTCGATTAAATCATGATTAGGACGAGACTAATTCTATTTCGTGTTCTTAGCAAGCAAACATAACATAACACAAACTTAGCAAGAGGTTCCTGTAGAGTACTACAGATACTTAGGATGCTAATACCTTCCCTTTGTATAACCAACCCCCGAACCTTAGATCTCCCCCCTTTAGGTTTTTTAACGATCTTGAGCCTTTCCTTTGGATAAATCAAAGTCGGTTGTAAAAGAAAATGATGCAAGTTAAGTAATAGCTTGTTATCCGATTTTCACCGCAACAATTGCATTAGTTGAAATTTTGAAAAAAAAAATAATTTTGCAATTGATTGCACCAAATAATAATAGATTGCATATCCCAGAAAAGTGATTTTCACAAAGTCAGAAGCGAAATGAGTTTCAGTGACAATCGATTGCACTATCCCAAATAGTGAAAATTCTGCTTTTGTTTTCTTGCGTTGTTTGACGATTTTGGTCGTATCTTTGGCTCTGAAATTACAAATCGAGTATCGTTCGAAGCGTTGGAAAGCGAAAGCGATTTCCTACCCAATGATAATGTAATTAAAGACTGAAAATGTTGTATTACTATGATTAATTGATGAGGCTTATATGTATTATTGACTTTATGTTGATGATGAATGCTATGATGAATTTGCTTATGAGTTATGAGTATGAATTGATAAATTATACATATTGCGGTGTGTATTGTTGAGTTAAAGGTGAGTTACATGTATGTGAGTTAATAATTTTATTGAGTTGATTTATTATATGTGCTCGAGTTGTGTTGCTATAAAGAGATGTTAAGCATTGAGAATAAGTATGAAATATGGGAATGTTGTGAATACGGATTATTTTGAGTTGTGTTTGTTGTATTGTTGCATGTTTAAAATATATTTCTGTTGAGATAAATTATTAGTATCCTTGTGTTGCACTATTGATTGATAATGTGCATTTTGTGATTTTGGTGTGATGTAATCCAGATAGGGGATTACTTTAGTTGTCAATGAATTTATGTTAGGATCATATAGGGATATTAACGCATTAATTTGATGATATGATCATGCATCATAAGAGTTGTGTCAAGAGGCATGTCTGATAGTTCAGAGAGGAGAATAATGGCTTGTCTCAAGCTTAGAGAGGGGGTTTGGAGCTCATAGATAGGGATTATGGGTTCAGAGAGGGGACCTGGTTCTTGAGTGAACTATTGTTGAGTTGGTACCACATGCATCGAGTTGCATAGAGTTGCATTTTGAGTATGATATGCATAATGAGATAAATGCATATGATATTGATGTTGTGAGTAATTTGTGTGTGATTGATATGTGAATGAGTTATGATTGATGAGTTTGTGTGATAATGTAATTGATATATCGTGACTTGAGATTGTGTAGATTATGCTATATGGTGATATCATACCTTGAAGTATATGCCTATTATGATTGAATGTGACTTCTCACCCCTTCTGTTTGAATATTGCCTTTACATTGGCATCGTGCAGATACCCAATAGTAGAGTCGTTGTTGTGAGTGAAAGTTTTTTCTTAGAGCTTTTCTTTTTGTTCTTTTATTTTAGCTTTGGTTATGCGCTGATATGTAATATGGGGGAGTGATTTATTTATTTTTGGTTTTATGTTGAGATTTCTGAGAGACAATGTATGCTCTCGTATTTTATGTTTTGGTGTGATAAGCATTTGGAGAAGACTTACGAGTTGATGCTTTTTAATTATAGTATGAGATTTATTATGAGATTTAAATTGGTGTGCTTTAGTTGAATATTTTCACTGCGATGATACCCTATGTGAAGGTGAGCATGTGATGACAGATGTTGCATGTTTATTTAAATTAAGTGTTACATGATCAGCAGGTGTGTGTTCTGAGATGTGTAACATACTATGTGCGAATGTTGTAAAAAATCTCTGATTTAATTATAATTATGCTTTGGGAAAATAGGGGTTACACACATCCCGATCAATCATCAATCAAACAATGCCATACAAGGGTATTCCACAATGCACAAACATATCATTTGCACAATCATTATGCAATGCTGATGACACCTCAAACTATCGTTTATTTGATTTGACTTATGCATATTTCATTATAGTTTTAATTCCATTCCCACCATTATGCGAGTGTTTTTATTTGTTTCAGGGAATTTATTAATCAGGATCCGTGTGCGGAGAAACTAGGCAAAATGGACGAAAAATGAAGAATTGGAGCAGACTTGCACCTATGGTGACCACCATGGTGTTCATCCTAGGGGTGCCATGGGTGGTCCACGTGCCAACAAATGGGATGACCAAGTCACGCCCACTTTGTGAGCATTGAGGTCGCCATGAGCTTGTGGCGGTCGCCACCTTTAAAAATCCCAAACGGTTTGGAATGGACCATGCTTGGTACACAAGTCTCCACAACTGGTCATATTTTCTCTCCACGACTTGGAAGCAGTTCGTGTGTAATTCCTAGGGATTTTTACTCCTATAAATACCCTTTTGCATGCCACATTCCAGATCATCCAAGCTTATGAAAACTTAAGCCATTATACTGTCAAATTGTAAAACAATAATCTCTTCACACTAAAGAATTATTGCACCGTCGATTGAGTCTGTATCAAGTTTGGAGCACCTGTTTATTTCTGTTATTTACATTCCGTCAAGATTTATTTCAAGTTATCGCGATTTGTATCAGATTCAAGACTCCGTTTGGAGCAGGTTTTTATTTTATTTAGTATTTATATTTACTTTGTCTTGTCTTTACTTTTTCGCTTTATTTACCTCGCAATTATTCTCTTCATCTTATTTACCTCTATCGCGACTTTAATTCAAAACGTTTTTAGGCGTCATTATGTTTACTTTTGTACCAAAAACCATTTATGTTTTGTTCTCCCTAAACATGTCTGGCTAAATTATTGAATGCTGACATGTGGGGATCGTCAATAGACGAGGCTCTACATGTCGTCTCCCTAGGATTACCTTTGTGGGCTGTTTTGATTTAAACGCAATTTTTCTGAACTTATTTTAATCCGCCTTCACGAAAGTGATGCAGTGAAAACGTCGGGTAAGATCGAAAGTCGTCCGACACTGAAGACTAAAATCGGTTTGTCATTGGTTAACAAACACCGCGAAAGCCCTTTGTTAACTAATTAGGAAACTTTAACCTTTCTAGAAGGAGGTTTTAAAACTATTTACGGACGCGTTTATAAGTTTAGGATTCGGTACTTAAGCGAGAGCTCGGGGACCCTTTTAAGTTAAATCTTTCCAGTCAAAATCACTTTTCTATTAAGTTAAGAGTCTAATTTCTTAAAAGTGGGTTTACTACTTTAACGCGGTAAGAGTTTTGCATAAGAGACAAATGAAGGGTATACATTAGAGTGTAAGTTTGGTTCTGAATACGCGAAAGTAACAGTTCCTGTTAAATTAGTTCTTTCCTAAATAGGAAACATTGCCCTGTAAGTTATCTTAGTGGATACAATCGAAGCATTGTCAATTGATGTGAATTACATTTCAACATTGTTATTCATCCATTTTCATTTAATCCTTGTATTTTGTTTCTTTCCTTTTAAACTATTTCATTCGCCTTAGATAAACACCGTAATAACTAGAAACAATAATCTTTGACTATTGGTCTCTGTGGGATCAATATCTTTTATAACTATACTATAGGTTGTGCACTTGCAGTTAGTTGGTTATCACCCAATCAAGTTTTTGGCACCGTTGTCGGGGATCAATTATGTCAAATATTGCAACTTAGTTGTCACACAGCCTAGACTTAGGCACCTTATTACTGGTCGATGCAAAGAACTCAGAGAACTGGTAACTTAGTAGATCCAATAGAAGAACCCGAAAGATACGCACGCGCACGTCTCTTGCTTTAAAAGATTAGAAGAACGATGGCCGAAGAACAGAACCAAAGATCTCTTAAGGACTTCCCCCAGCCTTCTAATGAAGAACCCCACTCGAGTATAGTTAACCCAGTTATCGCAACTCATAACTTTGAATTGAAACCCGCTCTATTACAATTAGTGCAACAAAATTAGTTCGCAGGTCTCCCTACTGAGAACCCGAACCAACATTTAAAAGTTTTTATTCAAATAACGGATACCCTAAAAGCCAATGGTTGTCCTCCTTAGGCGATACGTCTGAGACTATTTTCCTTTTCCCTCAGAGATAGAGCACGATCATGGTTAGATTCCCTTCCACCCAAATCAATAACCACATGGAATGACCTTAAGAAAGTTTTCCTTGCTAGATATTTTCCACCAAGTAAGACCCCTGTCCTACGAAACCAAATCACTAGATTTACCCAACAAAACGACGAATCTCTCTTCGATGCTTGAGAAAGATATAAAGAACTATTAAGAGCCTGTCTACACCATGGTTTAGAACAATGGCTGGTTATCCACACTTTTTACAATGGACTTCTCTATAACACTAAGATGACCATCGATGCTACCGTTGGTGGTGCAGTGATGAACAAACCTACCCCGAAGGATGCACTCTCATTGAAGATATGGCCCAAAACCATTACCAATGGGGGATGGAACGAACATCAGTGGAGAAAAAAGAGCCCAAAAGAAGTGTATATGAAGTCAGTTGTCTTGACATGATGAAAGCTAAGATGGACGCCTTAGCCCAAAAAGTAGAAAGTATGTCCATTAAACCTACAACTACCATAGCTGCAGTGCAACCCGAATGCGAAATATGTGGAACCCAAGGGCATATAACTGCTGAATGTAGTCTCTTAGCTGAACTAACCCTGGATCAGGTCAATTATGATCAAGGAAATCCATTTTCCAACACCTATAACCCTGGATGGAGGAATCACCTAAATTTTTCGTATAAAAACAATAACCTTAATCAGAATTCTGCGCCCGAAAGAGCCCAAGGTTTTCAAGCCTAAAGACCGACACAGCCTATACAAGCTGCTCCCCAGAATTCAAATTTGGAGAAAATCATGGAGAACTTCATTTCAGTCCAAACTAAGTAAAACAAAGAATTCATGAACCAAAACATTCATATAAATGAGCTGAATACTCAATTAGGCACTAAAGTCAATTTTGTGGTAACCCACAACAAGATGCTTGAAACCCAAATTTCTCAAGTAGCCCAACAACAAGCTGCCTAGGCTATGCCAGGAGGACAATTTCCTGGACAACCTCAACCTCACCCAAATGGGCACGCTAACGCTATTTCTCTAAGAAGTGGAACCGCTTATGATGGACCAATAGACCCTAGGTTGAAAAAGCCGGAACAACCAAAGAAAAACGTTGTAGCCACACCTGAGATCTGAAAAGGAAAAGGAATCCAATGCTAAGGAAGGAGTTAAAGACGACCAAGCCTATACACCACCTCCTCCTTACAAGCCACCGATTCCATATCCACAAATACTTAAACAAACTAAATTAGATAACCAATACAAAAGGTTTGTAAAAGTAATCAAGAAATTCCACGTAGAGATTCCATTCACCGAAGATATTACCCAAATACCATCTTATGCCAAATTCCTCAAAGACATCTTAAACAATAAGCGTAGACTTGATGACCCTAAACTGTTAGAATGCAACTCTATTGCTGAAAACAAACTAGCCAAAAAAGAGAAAGACCCAGGGAGTTTTTCTATACCTTGTGTTTTGGGAAAGCATGTTATCGATAAATCCCTTCTGGACTTAGGAGCCAGTGTGAGCCTTATGCCTTTAGCTGTTTGTAATATGTTAGACCTAGGAGACATGCAACCAACTAGGATGTCCCTTCAATTGGCTGATAGGTCAGTCAAATACCAATAGGTATCTTAGAAGACGTCCCTATTAGGGTTGGTCAACTTTATATACCAATAGACTTCGTGGTAATGAACATCAAAGAAGACGAAGAAATTCCTATCCTTCTGGGTAGAGCCTTTCTATCTACAGTTGGGGCTATAATAGATGTCAAGAGAGGAAATATG
Source organism: Lathyrus tuberosus (assembly GCA_022829125.1). Classification (NCBI taxonomy): domain Eukaryota; kingdom Viridiplantae; phylum Streptophyta; class Magnoliopsida; order Fabales; family Fabaceae; genus Lathyrus; species Lathyrus tuberosus. The sequence continues at coordinate 1,454,084 of JALAZF010000463.1, read as the reverse complement.
ACTTTCGAAGTAGGTGATGAGAAGGTAGAATTTATTCTTTCCAAATATTCACAAGCTCCTGCGATAAACGATTTGTGTTGCTCCATTGATATTATCGATGAGTGTATAAGATAGTTTGAAACACAAACTAAAACTGAGCTTGAAACACAGACCGAAACCATGAAACTGCCTTCGATCGAGATAATGGAAGACGATGGACTAAAAGTATATACACCTTATATGGACGATAGCCTTCATGAATGTTTATCACTTACCCTTAACCAGCTGCCAGGTCCTAAGACAACAACTGTAGAACTTAAAGAACTACCTAAGAATCTGAGATATGAATTCCTTGATAAGGAATTAAATCGTTCTGTTATAGTAAATGCAAACTTAAACAAGGACGAGACAAATCAACTCTTAGATGTCTTACGTAAGTACCCTTCAGCTCTAGGATACAATATTTTTTACTTAAAAAGGATAAGCCCGTCTGTGTGCATGCATCGAATTATGCTAGAGGAAGATTCTAAACCCTCTAGGGAACACCAGAGGAGGATAAACCCTAACATGAGTGATGTTGTAAAAAGGGAAGTGTTGAAACTACTGGATGTGTCATACCCTAAATTTTGACCAGGCGTTTCTACTTTTTTTCATTTCATCTGTCTATATTTTCATACTGTGTCGTCTGCATACAATATCATATATTTTCTTCATGAATATTTTTTGAATTATCAGCCGGATTTAACGTATAAAATTTGCATGTATTTTTGGTCAAATTAAAAGTCAATTGTGCAAAAAGTCGATATCCTGGCAGTTTTTAAAATCGAACTTTCAGACATCATTTTTTATTTATTTTTCGCGTACTTTAACCCGGTGTGCTTATTTTAATTTTTTGACTTTCCGGTCATCATGTTTCTGACCCTTCTGAGCCTTTTTACCGGGTAAAATTTCACAATTTGATCGCGCAGTGTATTTTTTCAATACTTAATATTTTGTACTGATCATTTTGGTATATTCATTTTATTTTTTCGGACACCTCAATACCAGACAGTTTTACCGTTTTTTACCGGTTTCAGTTCGAATTTTTAAGTAATATTATTTTCTATTAATTATGTGTTTAATAACTTTTGTTTTATTTAGTTTTTTTATTATATTTGTTTTATTAATTATAGTATTTAAGTGATATGTTTATATATAATAGCAACTTGTTTCACAATTTTGTTCAATTTTCATGCATGAACACAACCAAATCCAACGTGCCACTCATCTTTGTTTCATGCATAATTTTCCTTCCCACTTGCTAGCACATGCATCTTTATCTATTATCATTTATTATCATTTTTTGGATAAAACTTTATAACAATTTTATCCTTTCATCATCAATTCTATATTTAAATAATTATTTTTCAATTAATTGGTTAATTTATTTATTTATTTATTTTCGATTTATTTTTATTATTATTATTTTTTTCCTTTTTTTTATTATTAATATATAATATTATTTATATTTTTTTAACTTGGTAATTAATATATAATAGTATATATTTTTTACTTGGTAAACAAGTAATTAATATATAATAGTATATATTTTACTTGGTAAACAAGTAATTAATATATAATAGTATATATTTTTGACTTGGTTAACAAGTTGATAACTTGGTGAACAAGGCAAGTTTTTTTCTATAAATAGGCAACCATTTCATTCATTCATTCTGACACCAAAACAAGCATAGCCTTTGTTTTCTCTCTTCTTTCCTCTCTTCAAATTTCGATTTTCATAAGGAGTGCAAGGGTGGAATTTCAACTCCAAGCAACTTCCACTCCAATCAATCATTATTTGGAAGGTAAGGATTCTCACTTTGAAACTTCATGAAATATGCATCATTTACATCCATTTAAATTCATGATATGCGTGTTATAATTACATATTTGAATTCCTCATGAAATTTCCTTCAAAATGGTATATTGGAACATGTGATTTGGTTAAAAAATGAGAGAGTTGTGTTTGGAAGAATTTGTTGATCATGTAAAAATTCTGCTACTGTCGCTGCAATAGACAGCGCTGTTGTGCAACAAGCGCTGTTAAAACCTGTTGTTTTTGTTCCTCTACGCTGTGATACACACCGGTGCTGCCCATGAGCGCTGTTAAAAGTCTGTTGCTTATTTTCCTGCGCCACAATTTACAGCTACCTTGCCAGGAGAGTTGTTAAAACTCTTTGCTTTATATATTATTTATTTTTTTAGTATCTTTTTTATTTATTTATTTATTTATTTTATTTTCTTATTTATTTTTAACCAAATATTTATTTCAACTTCTTCTTTTTAATAATATTTTCTTTTATCTTAGTTATTTTAATTTCTTATTTATTTTCCTTTAAATCATTTATTTTATCTCTTTATTTTCCTAAAAATCCTTTTAATCACTTTATTAAACTTTCTTTTGGTTACTTAAACTTTTGTCATTTAAAATATGATTATACTTTAGTTAAACCTTTCATTTATTATCTTTAATGGAAAAAAAACCTTAAACATATTTATTACCTTTTAATTTATTAATTCCAAGGATTTTCTTCATTTCAAACACACTTTGTTTATTCTCTAAATATTGTACTTCTTTTGTGAATTTTAGCTTGACATAATCTTTGTACACAATGGGCATCCCTTAAGGTGTAAGCCCCAACCCTTTTGAGTATAAATAATTTTTGGGCCACTATTAGAGTGTAAGTCCCTCCACTTTTTTTATTCAATCATGTTTAAATATATTTGGGCCTCCACTTGAGTATAAGTCCCTTTACTTTTGTTTCACCACACGATGTTTTCCCATGTATGTTTATTTATCAACACGATGTTATTCCGTGTATGTTTTATATCACATGACGTTCTTCCATGTATAATTGACTCTGATTTTATGGGCCTCTCCTTGAGCTGTAAGCCCCAGTTTACTTTCAAAATACTTTCTCTTTTGATTTTGAGATATAGTGTTGTTTTCAATTTTTCTTTGTTGAACAACTAACCAAACAGCATGGAAGCTCTACAACCGAGTAAGTGTTTACCCGCTTTCATATATATATAACTGTATTGTGGGGCTGCTCACTGTAAGTCTTCTTTCACAAACTTTTATATACTTGTCAAATATCCACTGTGTAATACTAGTATAGTTATTTAGAGTTTTCTCCGGCAACTACGTCTAGCACTAGGTAAAGCCCAGTTGGTCACTCTTAAAATACAAACAAAACTAGATCCCCCGTAGGATTCCAGATACAGTCTTCCCTCCTCTTGGGGTTAAACAATATGGAACAAAGAGAAAGGCAGTATTCTCGGTGAACCTTTTCTCAGACTGTCACCCTTAGAAATTGTCAAAGAAACTCTACTCCCCAGAGATGATCTTTTCTCCGTGAATGACATCTCTTGAGTTTCTTCCAAATTCTCGGACTTTCCTGGCTTGATCTATTCTCGGTGAATGGCATGTCTTGAACTTCTCGGGGGTTTGGGGACCCACAGGCTTCCTAAAAGCAATCCCGCCTCCTCTTGGGCATTGTACAAGGACCCTTCGACTTCTTAGAAGTTCTCATGCCTCCTCTTGGGCTTAGTACAAGGACCCGACGACCTCTTAAAGGTATAGGAATAGAACCTAGTCATCCTTTGCTAGAGCAGTCTTTCTAGAGTCAAAACATCAAACCAATTTAAGGGTTGATTCTCATCCCTTAAAACATCAGCCTCTTCTTGGGCATCATACAAAGACCATCCATCATACAAAGATAAACCTTTTCAACCCAGTAGACTCGGACAGTCTCATTTCCTTTTGGATCTCCAGAAACCCTCAAGTTTCCTAAAAAATACAGGAAAAATCCTTTCCCCTTCTTTAACATCCGATGTTTTCCAAGATATTCCTTTTATTTTCATCCGACGCTTTCCCGGATATTCCTTCTATTTTCATCCGATGTTTTTCCCAGATATTCATATCTCAATCTTTAATATCTTCACTATTTTCAATCAATTCCCACAAACACCCTTTTAGCTTCAATCTTGGGCTTTGAACAAGATACAAATCACCCTTTTAGCTTCATATCTTGGGCTTTGAACAAGATACCAATCACCTTTAGCTTCATATCTTGGGCTTTGAACAAGATACCCAAATATCTCTTTTCCTCCCATAGAATAGGAGGAACTACGATTGCTCTGATTTCCCTGTTTTCTTTAACGGGAATACGTAGGCATAAGATTGTGAAATCTTAGCGAGCACACTAAACAAAAACCTTAGGTCCAGTACCTTACCAAAAACATCAAAAAACCTGAAAACAGTAAAAATATCTTTTCGACATCTCTCAACCTTCCCAAAGGAGAAACTTTCCCAACCCACAACAGATAAACACCAGTAAGCAGAAAACAGTAGAACAGTAAGGAAAACTGCTAACAACCCATGGATAACCATGTATAGGATGGGTAGTTGACAACTCCCTATTGTATAACCTGACCCCGAACTCCCCAATCTTTTAGCATTTGTTAAAGAAAACATTTGCGTGCAAGGTTAGTTTGAGATAACTTCCCTTTCCTTTCCAGCTGCATAGGATAAATAAGAAATCAGAAAGTAGCACCCAACCTCATCTGCAGGCTGATGTGGGCGGTCACGAAAACCGCGCTACAGAAAAATGGCGACTCTGCTGGGGACGCAAACTAGGATTAGAATTCCTAAGAGGTCTAGGTCGTTAGCAATCATACTATATACTATATATATATTTACTGTTTTTCCTACTTTATATCCGTGTTTATTTTTATGCTAATGGGAATGCGTGTGATGCCGCATGTAGAAAGATTGAGTATACACCTAAGATAGGTGATGGCTAAACGAGTAATCTTACAGGGAGTGACTCCCAAATAAGAGACCTCGACCATCGGATCAATGGAGGCACCCTTTGCAGATTCAATGCCTATACGACTTCGGTTGTTGAAAGCAGTGTTGTTCGATTGTGGTTGTCGGTGAAACTGATTTAGTAGACTAAAACCATTTTGTAGTGCGGAAGCTATCGGAAATAGTTGTCACGCGATACTACCCTTATTTGAGGCTGATGATCTATTCTCGGTGAATAGCATTTACTCTAAGATACTGCAGCTCGCTGGCAATCCGCTTGTTGTTGTTATCCTGGGAGGAGCTGATGATTTTGAGGACATGTACAAAAAATCACCAGTATAAACCTTGGGGGATGGGTAGAGCCTTGACTTCATGACACCGAACCTTTGACCCCATGTTTTTTCTATGTTTTTGTGTGTTGCATTCATGCATTGCATTTGCATCCATTGCATATTTCATACATACGTCTGGGTCATCATCAATTCATTCCAACCTTCTTTCTTTCAGTCATCTGTAAGTCGTCAAACTGATTCCTCATCACCGATACAGAACTGAAACTTCAATCAACTTCAACTCAGTTACTTCCCAAAGACAGGACAGCTCATCCTTGTGTTTGATTAGTCATTGACCTTGTTTCTGTCTATTTTGCATTTTCCTTGTTTGTATCATATTTGCTTTCAAACTTGTTTATCTTTAAATGTCAGTTTTAATGAAATGAGTATGTACAGTATTTTGATTCAAATCATCTGTTCATTTACATCTTTATGCTTTCTCTTTCAAAAAACAAAAACTTTCAAAAAAAAAATACACCTCTTTTTCAAATTTTTTACTATGCAAATATTTGTGGGAGGATGACGAAAACATAATACCCATAATTACTGGCGGTATGCTTTCAAATAAAAAACTTTGCTGACGATGTAAGGCATTTTTTTCAATTCCCAAACACTGGAGATATAAGGAAGATAATCCCTCGTTAACCCCTTTGAGCCTTGAAGTAGGAGTTTCTTTCTTTATAAAAAACCCGCAATTTTAACCCGGGGCAGGGTAGTTCTCAGTTTAATTTGGGTTGTGTATTCAAGTTCGGAAAGTTTGCATACAACAAACAGATGCTGAAAACGTATTTCAAATCAAAACCAGTGATAGTCCATCGTAATCATCAAATCTTGCAGTCACTTTCTTTCTAAGAAGAAATCAAAAATAAAAAAGCCCGCTAAGTCAAAAAGCTTAGGAAAAAACTAGGGCATCCCGCTGACTATAAATTTAAAATAGGTCAGGAAAAAGTTAGGGATAATACAGAGAAAAGTTCCTTAAATCCTCGATCTTTAAAAAAGTCCACAAAGACGAAAAACAACTAAATGTTGTAAAGAAGCAGTAGCTGCTGTCTCAAGACCTCTGGACCATCGTCATCACTATCATCAGTACAATTCCGAAACCTTTTTGAACCTGAATTCACAATTTAAGTTTAACTGAGCATAGGATTGGAGAACATCATGAAGGGGGTGGGCACCAAATAAACTTTTAGCCTTTATCTTTCTTTCATAAACCGTGAACTAGGCCACGTTATAACCCTCAAAAGACCTAATTGAAGTAAGGTTATTTTGAGAGCATACTACAGCAAGGTGGTGTAAATTGACTCCAAAATCATTTTTTGCAAATCATTTGTTTTGGTATCATACCTCTGTCTTACTTTTCATTCAAAATGTTTTAAATCACCGTGTTTTTAACCAGTAATCCATATTACTGTATTTTTCTAAACAATGATTTTGTTTTCAAAATTTTGCATGAACTTTACATTAAATTTGCCATGTTTAAATAAACATTTTTTATTGCAAATTAGCTTTCCTCTCAAGGAATTTTCAAAACAGTTTAGAAACTTGGTCAGTGATCCTATCAGGGGCAAGTTCTTTCCAGAGCCTGTTAAGAATCAGTTCAAGATTTGTTCAGTGCAAGTCCTTCTCAGATTTGGTTTATTCAGAAAACTTTCAAGACTCATTATTGGGGCAAACCTTCCTAGTATACAACATACAGTCATTATCATTCAAGCTGAAGCAATAATCACAGTCTGTAAGTCTGGGGCAATTTATTTGGAAAAATCCCCAAGCAGCTCTCCGACCCTCCTCCAAGGATTATAAACTTGATACAGTTTACCAGACTGACAAAGAGATGTTTAACAAACCGCATTTTCAGTTCCTAAGCAGTGGCAGTGATCTCTGTGTTGATGGATCAGTTTTGTCTGTCACTCCCCAAAAGAGTATAAACTTGTTTATTTTCACTCTTCAAAGAGTCTAAACTTGTTGTCGGCAATTTCATTTGCATACATTTAATCATACATCATAACTTTTTCATATACTATGCATTCAAGAGTTTTTTAATCCTCATTTGCATTCATCAGTGATCGTGTTATTATCAACATCTTAACTTTCTACAAAGTCCAACTTATCTGGCACCTATACTTTTATGTCTTATCTGATGTTCTTCCAGCTATAACTTTTCTCTGTGTGTATCCGATGTCCTTCCGGATATGTCTATCTGTTCTCATGCTTTTCCATAACGTTTCTCTGTGTCTACCCGATGTTCTTATGGATGTATCTTTTGGTTTTGAAGTTTTTCCAAAACCCGTTCTGATGTTTTTCCATAACTTTCTTTGTTTCTATCCGATGCCCTTCCGGACATGTCTATCTGTTCTGATGCTTTCCCAGAACTTTTCGCTATGTCTATCTGATGTTCTTTCGGATATGTCTGCCCGTTCTGATGTTTTTCCATAACTTTCTTCATGTCTATCTAATGCTCTTCCGGATATGTCTCTTTTATTCTGATGCTCTTCCAGAAACTCTTTACATGTTTATCTGATGCTCTCCCGGATATGACTTGTTCTCATCTGATGTTTTTCCAGATGTAACTTTTGTTCTGATGTGCTTATCTGATGCTTTTCCAGATATGTCCGTCATTCTGCCAATCTTCTAAAAGTTTTTCCTGTACATTTAATGTTTTTCTAAATGTTTCGGATTTACCCTCAAAGTTATTTTTAATACATCTAATGCTTTTCTAGATGTTGCAGATATGTTTCCAGAGTGTGTTACCTCTTTCGCATCTGATGTTTTTCCGGATGTCTGAATCTCTATTCCAGAGTTTATCCCTCTCTTTCCAAATACAACTGAATACCCTTTGTCGCATCGGCAAATTTCCACAATATCTTATATCCCAAGAAAATTCTGTTGATCTGTCTCCTGTGGTATCATTCTCCACAGTATTCAAAAGGCATTACATTCATTACATATCATTTCATCTGCATTCACGGTCAAAATTTTAGGTACTGTGATATTTAATCCTCTTATACCTCGAATGTCTAAAACTCTTTGCTATTCATACCTTCAGGTCTAAGAAGATTAAATAGGGGCATCTGTCATACCCTAAATTTTGACCAGGCGTTTCTATTTTTTTTCATTTCATCTGTCTATATTTTTATATTGTGTCGTCTGCATACAATATCATATATTTTCTTCATGAATATTTTTTGAATTATCAGCCGAATTTAACGTATAAAATTTTTATGTATTTTTGGTCAAATTAAAAGTTAATTGTGCAAAAAGTCGATATCAGGGCAGTTTTTAAAATCGAACTTTTAGACATCATTTTTTATTTATTTTTTGCGTACTTTAACCCGGTGTGCTTATTTTAATTTTTTGACTTTTCGGTCATCATGTTTCTGACCCGTCTGAGCCTTTTTACCGGGTAAAATTTCACAATTTGATCGCGCAGTGTATTTTTTCAATACTTAATATTTTCTACTGATCATTTTGGTATATTCATTTTATTTTTTCGGACACCTAGATACCAGACAGTTTTACCGTTTTTTACCGGTTTCAGTTCGAATTTTTAAGTAATATTATTTTCTATTAATTATGTGTTTAATAACTTTTGTTTTATTTAGTTTTTTATTATATTTGATTTATTAATTATAGTATTTAAGTGATATGTTTATATATAATAGCAACTTGTTTCACAATTTTGTTCTATTTTCATGCATGAACACAACCAAATCTAACGTGCCACTCATCTTTGTTTCATGCATAATTTTCCTTCCCACTTGCTAGCACATGCATCTTTATCTATTATCATTTATTATCATTTTTTGGATAAAACTTTATAATAATTTTATCCTTTCATCATCAATTCTATATTTAAATAATTATTTTTCAATTATTTGGTTTATTTATTTATTTATTTTCGATTTATTTTTATTATTATCATTTTTTCCCTTTTTTTATTATCAATATATAATATTATTTATATTTTTTTAACTTGGTAATTAATATATAATAGTATATATTTTTTACTTGGTAAACAAGTAATTAATATATAATAGTATATATTTTACTTGGTAAACAAGTAATTAATATATAATAGTATATATTTTTGACTTGGTTAACAAGTTGATAACTTGGTGAACAAGGCAAGTTTCATAAGGAGTGCAAGGGTGAAATTTCAACTCCAAGCAACTTCCACTCCAATCAATCATTATTTGGAAGGTAAGGATTCTCACTTTGAAACTTCATGAAATATGCATGATTTACATCCATTTAAATTCAAGATATGCTTGTTATAATTACATATTTGAATTCCTCATGAAATTCCCTTCAAAATGGTATATTGGAACATGTGATTTGGTTAAAAAATGAGAGAATTGTGTTTGGAAGAAATTGTTGATCATGTAAAAATTCTGCTACTGTCGCTGCAATAGACAGCGCTGTTGTGCAACAAGCGCTGTTAAAACCTGTTGTTTTTGTTCCTCTACGCTGTGATACACACCGGTGCTGCCCAGAAGCGCTGTTAAAAGTCTGTTTTTTATTTTCTTGCGCCACAATTTACAGCTACCTTGCCAGGAGCGCTGTTAAAACTCTTTGCTTTATATATTATTTATTTTTTTAGTATCTTTTTTATTTAGTTATTTATTTTATTTTCTTATTTATTTTTAACCAAATATTTATTTCAACTTCTTCTTTTTAATAATATTTTCTTTTATCTTAGTTATTTTAATTTCTTATTTATTTTCCTTTAAATCATTTATTTTATCTCTTTATTTTCCTAAAAATCCTTTTAATCACTTTATTAAACTTTCTTTTGGTTACTTAAACTTTTGTCATTTAAAATATGATTATACTTTAGTTAAATCTTTCATTTATTATCTTTAATGGAAAAAAAACCTTAAACATATTTATTACCTTTTAATTTATTAATTCCAAGGATTTTCTTCATTTCAAACACACTTTGTTTATTCTCTAAATATTGTACTTCTTTTGTGAATTTTAGCTTGACATAATCTTTGTACACAATGGGCATCCCTTAAGGTGTAAGCCCTGACCCTTTTGAGTATAAATAATTTTTTGGCCACTATTAGAGTGTAAGTCCCTCCACTTTTTTTATTCAATCATGTTTAAATATATTTGGGCCTCCACTTGAGTATAAGTCCCTTAACTTTTGTTTCACCACACGATGTTTTCCCGTGTATGTTTATTTATCAACACGATGTTCTTCCGTGTATGTTTTATTTCACATGACGTTCTTCCATGTATAATTGACTCTGATTTTATGGGTCTCTCCTTAAGCTGTAAGCCCCAGTTTACTTTCAAAATACTTTCTCTTTTGATTTTGAGATATACTGTTGTTTTCAATTTTTCTTGTTGAACAACTAACCAAACAACATGGAAGCTCTACAACCGAGTAAGTGTTTACCCGCTTTCTTTACCCGCTTTCATATATATAATTGTATTGTGGGGCTGCTCACTGTAAGTCTTCTTTCACAAACTTTTATATACTTGTCAAATATCCACTGTGTAATACTAGTATCGTTATTTAGAGTTTTCCCCGGCAACTACGTCTAGCACTAGGTAAAGTCCTGTTGGTCACTCTTAAAATACAAACAAAACTAGATCCCCCGTAGGATTCCAGATACAGTCTTCCCTCCTCTTGGGGTTAAACAATATGGAACAAAGAGAAAGGCAGTATTCTCGGTGAACCTTTTCTCAGAATGTCACCCTTAGAAATTGTCAAAGAAACTCTACTCCCCAGAGATGATCTTTTCTCCGTGAATGGCATCTCTTGAGTTTCTTCCAAATTCTCAGACTTTCCTGGCTTGATCTATTCTCGGTGAATGGCATGTCTTGAACTTCTCGGGGTTTGGGGACCCACAGGCTTCCTAAAAGCATCCCCGACTCCTCTTGGGCGTTGTACAAGGACCCTTCGGCTTCTTAGAAGTTCTCATGCCTCCTCTTGGGCTTAGTACAAGGACCTGACGACCTCTTAATGGTATAGGAACAGAACCTAGTCATCCTTTGCTAGAGCAGTCTTTCTAGAGTCAAAACATCAAACCAATTTAAGGGTTGATTCTCATCCCTTAAAACATCAGCCTCCTCTTGGGCATCATACAAAGACCATCCATCGTACAAAGATAAACCTTTTCAACCCAGTAGATTCGGACAGTCTCATTTCCTTTTGGATCTCCAGAAACCCTCAAGTTTCCCAAAAAATACAGGAAAAACCCTTTCCCCTTCTTTAACATCCGATGTTTTCCCGGATATTCCTTTTCTTTTCATCCGACGCTTTCCCGAATATTCCTTCTATTTTCATCCGATGTTTTTCCCGGATATTCATATCTCAATCTTTAATCTCTTCACTATTTTCAATCAATTCCCTCAAACACCCTTTTAGCTTCAATCTTGGGCTTTGAACAAGATACAAATCACTCTTTTAGCTTCATATCTTGGGCTTTGAACAAGATATAAATCACCTTTAGCTTCATATCTTAGGCTTTGAATAAGATACCCAAATAGCTCTTTTCCTCCCATAGAATAGGAGGAACTACGATTGCTTTGATTTCCCTGTTTTCTTTAACGAGAATACGTAGGCATAAGATTGTGAAATCTTAGCGAGCACACTAAACAAAAACCTTAGGTCCAGTACCTTACCAAAAACATCAAAAAACCTGAAAACAGTAAAAATATCTTTTCAACATCTCTCAACCTTCCCAAAGGAGAAACTTTCCCAACCCACAACAGATAAACACCAGTAAGCAGAAAACAGTAGAACAGTAAGGAAAACTGCTAACAACCCATGGATAACCATGTATAGGATGGGTAGTTGACAACTCCCTATTGTATAACCTGACCCCGAACTCCCCAATCTCTTAGCATTTGTTAAAGAAAACATTTGCGTGCAAGGTTAGTTTGAGATAGCTTCCCTTTCCTTTCCAGCTTCATAGGATAAATAAGAAATCAGAAAGTAGCACCCAACCCCATCTGCAGGCGGATGTGGGCGGTCACGAAAACCGCGCTACAGGATGTCAGAATAATATACAAAATCTTCGATAGTAAGTGGGTTAGCCCAGTATACGTCGTACCCAAGAAAGGAGGCGTCACAGTAATGCAGAACGAAAAAGGAGAATTGGTGACACAAAGTATAGTTAGTGGTTGGCGCATGTGTATTGACTATAGGAAGCTAAACAAAGTAACCAGGAAGGACCATTTTCCCCTTCCATTCATTGATCAAATGCTAGAACGTTTAGCCAGGTATTCCTATTTCTGCTATTTAGACCAATATTCAGGATTTTTTCAAATCCCTATTCACCCTGACAACCAGGAGAAGACAACCTTTACATGCCCTTACAGAACTTTTGCCTATTGGCGGATGCCGTTTGGACTATGCAACGATCCTGCGACATTCCAACGATGTATGATGGCTATATTTGCAGATTTCATTGACGAGATAATGGAGGTTTTTATGGATGACTTCTCAGTATGCGGATCTAGTTTTAAAGACTGCCTCGCAAACCTGGAAAAGATTTTGGAAAGATGCGTACAGGTAAATCTTGTATTAAACTGGGAAAAGTGTCATTTCATGGTCACAGAGGGTATAGTTTTAGGACACATAGTTTCTGACAGGGGAATTGAGGTTGAAAATGCTAAAATTGAGATAATAGAAAACCTCCAGCCACCAAAATAGTTAGGGAAGTATGAAGTTTTCTTGGACACGCCGGGTTCTACCGACGTTTTATCAAGGACTTCTCAAAAATCATAAAACCCCTAACAAGTCTCTTGATGAAAGATGCCGAGTTTGTTTTTGATGAACAATGCCTAGAAGCGTTTAATATCTTAAAGAAAGCACTGATTTCCGCACATTTCATACAACCCCCAGACTGGAATAAGCCATTCGAAATCATGTGCAATGCGAGCGACTTCGCCGTCAGTGTTGTTCTGGGGCAAAGAACCGAAAATAAAATGCATGTGATATATTACGCAAGCAGAATACTGGACGCCGCTCAACTAAATTATGCCACCACAGAAAAAGAACTCCTAGACGTAGTTTTTGCAATAGATAAATTTCGTTCTTATTTAGTTGGAGCCAAGATCATAGTTTACACCGACCATGCTGCCATAAGATATCTTTTAAAGAAAAAGGATGCAAAACCCAGAATACTCCGCTGGATTCTCCTACTTCAAGAGTTTGATCTTGAAATTTGAGACAAAAAGGGAACTGAAAATGTAGTGGTTGACCACCTTTCAAGATTAGAATATTTAAAACCAGATCATATTCCTATCAATGATGACTTCACCTATGATAGATTAGTGGCATCAGCCCAGAAATAGGGAGATCTAGATAACGATGAAGCCGAGCCTAAAATAGAATCTGCCTCGGTAATTACAAGTGTGCCCTGGTACACGGATTTTGTTAACTATCTGACAGCCGATATTCTACCCCGGATCTGACTATCAACAAAAGAAAAAGTTCTTACATGACATAAAACATTTCTACTGGGATGAACCCTTACTTTTCAAAAGAGGAGCAGATGGAATATTCCATCACTGCGTCCCTAAAGAGGAGGTTGATAACATAATAACTCATTGCCACTCCGCACCTTATGGTGGCCATGCTAGCACGTCAAAAACCTGCACAAAAATCCTTCAAGCAGACCTCTATTGGCCCACCTTATGGCGCAATGTGCATGCCTACATAGTCAAATGCGAAAGGTGCCAGCGCACTGGAAACATTTCCAGACGTGATGAGATGCCCCTGAGAAACATTCAAGAAGTAGAAATTTTCGATGTTTGGGGAATAGATTCATGGGACCATTTCCATCATCCATGGGAAATAAATATATATTAGTTGCAGTCAATTATGTATCTATATGGATCGAGGCAATTGCCTCACCTACTAACGATGCACGAGTTGTGATTAGAATGTTCAAGAATTACATATTCCCAAGGTTCGGAGTCCCTCACCTAGTCATAAGCGATGGCGGGTCCCATTTCATCTCACAAATATTTGATAACCTTTTAGCAAAATATCGGGTAAAACACAGGGTAACAATGCCCTATCATTCACAAACCAATGGACAGGTCGAAGTCTCCAATAGAGAAATAAAACAGATCTTAGAGAAAATGGTCACTATTTCTAGGAAAGACTGGTCCTCTAAACTTCAAGATGCATTATGGGCCTATAGAACTGCCTATAAAACTCCTATAGGGACAACACCCTTTAATCTGGTTTAAGGAAAATCATGCCACCTACCTTTCGAGCTGGAACACAAAGGTTATTAGGCTATAAAAACCTTAAACAGGGATTACTTGAAGGCAGGTAATAAACGCTTGCTGGTCATCCTCGAATTATAAGAAATCAGACGAGATGCTTATGTGAATGCTATAGATTACAAAGAAAAGACTAAAGTCTGGCATGATAAGCGAATCGCGAAGAGACAGTTCAATATAGGTGACCCAGTACTATTGTTCAACTCTAGATTACGACTTTTTCCCAGTAAACTACGCTCCAGATGGACTAGACCCTTCGAAGTCACAAGAGTCCTACAATCTGGGGCAGTTGAAATTAAAAGTCCATCTACGAATCCTTTCACTGTGAATGGGAAAAGGCTGAAACTTTGCAACAGCAGTGAGGCCAACATCACCCACGGTCGTCTTACTTTCTCGGAACCACCCCCGGTCACTAGTGCACCTTGATTTTAATGTTCGTCGAGCTACCAACGTTAAACGCAGCGCTGTGTGGGAGGCAACCCACGGTTTTTTTTTTCATTTTATCCACTCCGGCTATTTCTTTTACCTTTCTTTTTAAAAATTAATATCTAACTTGTGTGTGTTTTCATTTCAGGGCAACAACTTTCTACTTAAGCATATTTTATCAACTAACTATATTTCAGGATGCCGCCGGCTAACGAGATGCAGATTACCTTCAAGAATGATAACCAGAGAAGGCGCTTTGCTACCTTAGCTGAGAGAACCATCTTACCTACCCGTTATCCGGATTTTCCTTCCTTGGTCCAGCTTGGACTTATTGATAGTGTCCGTTTTATGTTTAGCCAAATGAGTTGGGATAAGTTTTCCTTAGCGAAGCACCCAACCTACAGAAGCCTGACACTAGAATTCCTAAGTTCATTATGTTTTCAGCCCCATACTAGATTAGTACATGACAGAGGCCTAACTACCTTTAGACTATTTGGCCAAGATTATAGGATCACCAGTAGAGAGCTAGCCAGATGCCTTGCCTTTTAGCATGACCTCAGTGCCTATTCCGAAGTACCTGATAATATACAAGGTGAATTAGATTACTTTTAGGGAGGGATCACTGAAGATTTTCTCCCTGACCATGATACTATGAATAACACCCTCATCCATAATCCATCCATTAGGTACTTCCACATGGTAGCCGCCCAAACATTCTTCGGAAAAGTTGAGAACCAAATCTGTGTAAGCAAAGAAGAGATGTTTTTCATCTTAAGCATTTTTCAGAGCCGCCCTATAAACTCTGCAACCTTCCTACTGACAAATCTTTAAAAGATTGTCAAACAACGAGTCGAAAACATCTATGTGGGAAGATTAGTTACCCACATTGCTATTGTGTTGGGCCTGCAAAATCAAGTTGCTAATCTAACCGTGACCCGTGGATACAATCTCTTAGATATTGACCACTGCCTGAGCCGTAGTTTAGTGAGGCGTGAACGACATGACCAATTCAAAATTCTTATCAACTATGAAGTAGTCCCTCTTTTCACCCTACCAAACCATGACCTCACTAGTGTCCATGACAAAAATAACTGGCGGTACCAATTGGAAAACTTAGATGAAGACCCATCGCCCCCTGAGACTCCTACCGAACCTGATGATCAACATGCATATTATATTGACTATGAATTTTTACTTTGAGTAAGGAAATCATGGCTCTTTGCCGTGAGCAAAGAGAACAAACTGACAAATTCATTCATTAAGGAGAACTCACGGTCGTCAAGGCCCTTTATTTGATCACACAAGAGGTTCTACCATTTCTCTTTCACCTTGGATTAAAATATTAGGCACAATGTTTGATTTAAGTGTGGGAGGGGAATTTTACTACTTTCTAGTTAGATTTATTACTTTATTTTGTTTTATTTGATTTTATTTAGTCAGTATTTGTATTGTCAAGTCGATAAGCGTAGTTTTTGTTTTCTATTAAATTTCTTCCTTTTCTTGAGCCATACCGAAAGCTTTTGCAAAAAGAAATAGTGTGTAGGCTATTAAGACATGTTATAAAGTTTTTAGAGAAGTCTTGAAATACCAGTATCGTTTTAACACCGTAAATCTCTCGAATATAGAGATCGATTTGGATAATTGTTATGCTTTAGCCTTAATATCCCACCTCTAAATTAATCCTTAAGTAGTTTATTCTAGAAGTCAGCACCATCTAAGTTACCGCTAAGTGAATAAACGGATGCAAATAGGTGAATGATCCAGTAAAAAAAAAGAATAAAATATATAATAAAAAAAAGGGCAAATGATTTGAAAAGAAAATCTGTCTTCTAAGTTAGGTAACCCTCACCCGGTTACATAGCCCAATGGTAGAGGAACTTTTAAAAATTATGCTTGAACCAAGTGTTGAAAAGTAGCATAAAGTGTCGAATTTTGACACAAATATGGATCAGGATCACCAACAGGTTTGTTCACCATGCAAGTACAAGGTAACAGACTTAATGTGATTGTGACTGAATGAAAAAGGATTGGAAATGGATGGGTAAGGTAGGCCAAAGAATAATAATATGATTCGGATTGGTCTGTATA
This sequence comes from Lathyrus tuberosus, assembly GCA_022829125.1. NCBI lineage: Eukaryota > Viridiplantae > Streptophyta > Magnoliopsida > Fabales > Fabaceae > Lathyrus > Lathyrus tuberosus. Next base: position 1,437,161 of record JALAZF010000463.1, on the reverse strand, counting down.
AGGGTGAGATTTATGACCATAAAATACAGAACATTTTATTACGATGCTTATGTTTTCATTGACTTAGTACTCATTAATGTGATCTATTCAAAGTATAGTTTTTTTTAGCCCACAGTAGCTATTGAGCCTGTTTCAGTTACATTTTGCTTGAGGACAAGTAATGGTTCAAGTGTGGGAGAGTTTGATGACACCTCAAACTATCGTTTATTTGACTTAACTTGTGCATATTTCATTATTGTTTTAATTCCATTTCCACCATTATGCGAGTGTTTTCATTTGTTTCAAGGAATTTATTAATCAGGAGTCGTGTGTGGAGAAACGAGGAAAAATGGAAGAAAAATGAAGAATTGGAGCAGACATGCACCTATGGCGACCGCCATGGCGTTCATCCTAGGGGTGCCATGGGTGGTCCATGTACCAAATAATGGGATGACCAAGTCATGCCCACTTTGTGAGCATGGTGGTCGCCATGAGCTTGTGGCGGTCGCCACCTTTGAAAATCCAAAATGGTTGGGAATAGACCATGCTTGGTCCACAAGTCTCCACATCTGGTCCTATTTTCTCTCCACGACTTGGAAGCATTTCGTGAGTAATTCCTAGGGTTTTGGAATCCTATAAATACCCTGTTGCATGCCACTTTCCAGATCATCCAAGCTTATGCAAACTTCAGCCATTATACTGTCAAATTGTAAAGCTATAATCTCTTCACAATGAAAAATTATTGCACCGTCGATTGAGTCTGTATCAAGTTTGGAGCACCCGTTTATTTTCGTTATTTACATTTCGTCAAGATTTATTTCAATTTATCGCGATTTGTATCAGATTCAAGACTCCGTTTGGAGCAGGTTTTTATTTTATTCAGTATCTATATTTACTTTGTCTTGTCTTTACTTTTTCGCTTAATTTACCTCACAATTATTCTCTTCATCTTATTTACCTCTATCGCGACTTTAATTCAAAACGTTTTTACCCGTCATTATGTTTACTTTTGTACCTAAAACCATTTATGTTTTGTTCTCACTAAACATGTCTGGCTAAATCATTGAATGTTAACATGTGAGGATCATCAATAGACGAGGCTCTACATGTCATCTTCCTAGGATTACGTTTGTGGACTGTTTTGATTTAAACGCTATTTTTCTGAACTTATTTTAATCTTCCTTCACGAAAGTGATGCAGTGAAAATGTCGGGTAAGATCGAAAGCCGTCTGACACTGAAGACTAAAATTGGTTTGTCATTGGTTAACAAACACCGCGAAAGCACTTTGTTAGGAAACTTTAACCTTTCTAAAAGGAGGTTTTAAAACTATTTACAGACGCGTTTATAGGTTTAGGATCCAGTACTTAAGCGAGAGGTCAGGGACCCTTTTAAGTTAACTCTTTCCAATCAAAGTCACTTTTCTATTAAGTTAAGAGTCTAATTTCTTAAAAGTGAGTTTACTACTTTAACGCGGTAATTGCTTTCCATAAATGAAAAATGGAAGGTATAAATTAGAGAGTAAGTTCGGTTTTGAATACACGAAAGTGACAGTTTCGGTCAAATTAGCTCTTTCCTAAATAGGAAACATTGCCCTGTAAGTTATCTTAGTGGAGACAATCGGAGCATTGCCAATTGATGTGAATTAGATTTCAGCATTGTTATTCATTTGTTTTCATTTAATCCTTGTATTTCATTTCCTTCCTTTTAAACTATTTCATTCGCCCTAGATAAACACCGTAACAACTAGAAACAATAATCTTTGACTATTGGTCTCTGTGGGGTCGATATCTTTTAAACCCTCACGATAGGATGTGCACTTGTAGTTAGTTGGTTTGCACCCGATCAAATGCAATGCAACATCAACACAACTCATGCTCGTCACAGTCCCTACTCTGAACCGAAATTGTAACTCAAATTCTTATGCATGCGGTACTGACTCAACATTTGGTTTTTCATACAAACCAAGTCCCAACATCTGAACCCCGAGCCCAAAATCTAAGCTCTAAGCCTCCACTCTGAGCTTTGGACAAGTCACTAGTCCCAACTCTAAACTCGTGACTCGTCTCTTTCACAACAATGACAACATATGATGCATGACATATAACAATGCAATGACAACCACACCATAAAAAATACAACCCTACTCAGACTGTAAACAATCATCCAACAACAAAAACATTGCAATGAATACATCCCCATTCTAACTATAAATAATCACATAATAACAACAACACAACAATGATTGCAACCTCACTCTGACTGTAAACACTCATGCATTTAATGCATCACCAGTAGTTCTCACTCCAAACTACTCATCTCATCAATCATCGGCAAGCGCACAACACTCAATCATGTTAAATCACCTTAACATCCTTCATCATTAATTCACTCGTTTACAATAATTAACCATTTGTTTGTTATCGTAGACTATTACGTAACAAGTAAAACAATTAATTTAACAATTTCCAATACCCATCTAGCCTCTCAATACATCACTATGGGATAGACATACAGGTTAGCTTTCCAACGCTTCAAATAACACCTCATTTGGATTTAAGGATCAAATTAGATTTAATTTCTAAAAACATTGCCAATGCTTTAGGGATTAACTAGGATTTATAGGTTTTAAAGAAGTGTTTCAAAATTTTAACTAAGATAGCGACAACCAAGCATGTATTGTTTCGAAACATAACACGAGCTGCGTGAAAATGAGAAGTGTTTTTAAGTTGATATTTTCTTTCGAAACAATATTTTAAAAACCAAAACAAACGCCAAGAATTTGTTGAGTCCTAGAGGTACGATTGGAAATTACATCTAGTCTCGCTTTTATTAATTTTCTCCCAAATCGACTTTACTTGTTTTATTTTCCTTCCAATAATCCAAAAATTTACTCGATTAGCCTTAGATTTACATAGCGATAGTTGGTAACAATAGGATTGACAGTTGGTCTCTGTGGGTTCGATATCTTTTGAATTACTTTGATAATATTCATGCACTTTTGGATAGGCTACCACACGTTGACACATCAAAGTTTTTGGCACCGTTGCTGAGGACCAACAATCAATATTGTTATTCCATTGTTGCACCGTACATAATAAGGAACTCTTATTTAAATTCCAATAATCCTAGGTAGATGGATCACCCAAATTTTCTCTATAATTACCACTCCCAATATTTTGAGGAGTTACAAGATTCCCCTAAATCCAACCTCAAAATATTAATGGAGGATTTCCTTGCAACGCAAACTCACTCCAGGCTAGAATATATGATGGAGCGCTTTGTGGCGACACAAATTCTCCAGAATAAAGAGTTTAGGAAACAAAATCTTCATACTAATGAAACCTTTAGGCGGCTGAACACTGTGGTCGAGTCCCTCACGACTCACAACAAGGCATTGGAAACTCAAATCTCCTTGATTGCACAAACACCTCTAGGACCCTCCCCTGAGAGACATGCAGATGTTGTAATAACCAGTAGTGAAAAACAAATCGAAAATCATAAGGAAAATGATAATGAGGTTCAGAATAGTTCTGGTGAGAAAAGAGTAGAGATTGAGAAAAATCCACTGACACCTCCCAAAAGGAAGGTTGTCGAAGAGGTAGAGAATGAAGCACCTTATGTTGTTCCTCCTCCCTGTAACCCACCGATCCCTTTCCCACAAAGGTTTGTGGAAGCGAAGGTGGACCCTCAATCCAAAAGGTATGTGGAGGTACTGGAAAATATTCACACCAATGCACCTTTTTCTGAGTTCCTACATAAAAAGAGAAAATTAAAGGACCATGAAAGGGAAGGTTGGCCTTTGAGGTAGTGGATGAAAGAATTAAACCCAAACATGAAAAGCTGATTGATACTCAGGATAGAACCAAAACCACCACCACAAGTTCAAAAGAATGAACCACCCCACAGAAGGAAGAAAACAAAAAGGTGAGGGATATGAGAGATGGCTTGATAAGTGGCCATGGAAACCGGAGATTATTAAAAGTTTGATCGAGGAATCATTCTCGAAAGAACCATCATGAGTGCTTGCACTCCCGAGCCGTCGAGCTACCGACGTTAAAATAAGCGCCGTGTGGGAGGAAACCCATGGGGTTTTCATTTTAAGTTTCTATGTTTATTTGTTTGAATTTGCAGAAAATAAAGATATAGATTTCTTGACTTGATCTTCTCATCAGCTTCTTTATTCCTTTTCCCAATTTCAATCAGAACATTGAGGGCAATGTTTGGTTTAATTGTGGGGGAGGAATTTTATTGCATTCCTTTTATCGTTTTCTAGTTAGATTTATCGTTTTTCTAGTTTATTTCATGTTATTAGGACTTTTCTATTTATAGTTTAATAGTTGTTTGTTGAGTCAATATATGTGTTTTCGAGTCTTTATCCGCGATTTTATGTTGTTTATTTATTCTCCCATTTTCTTGAGCCATACTGAACTTTTTTTAAAATTTTTGACTTAGAAACACAGTGCATCTTTGGAAAGTTTTAGGCTACAGTTGAAATCGAGGTTAGATTGTGGAGACTTGGGAAAACTCTATAAGATCGGTATCGTTCTAACACCTTAAGTCTCCCGATTATAGAGATCGATTTGAGTACTTATTATGCCGTAGCCTTGAATTCTCACCCTTTAGTAGTCCTTAAGTAGTTTATTTAGCAGTCAACACCATCTAAAGCACACACTACGTAGGAAGCTGATGCAAATAATTGAATGATCCTAGGCTTAAAAGAAGGAAAGAAAAAAATGAGTAAAAAATAGTGTTCATTCTATGTTAGGTGATCATCACCCGGTCACTTAGCCCAACGGTGTAAATTCCTTTATTTGTTGATACTTAAGCCAATGTGCAAGAAAAAGAAAAAAAAATAATGATTATGAGATCATTGTCACTAATGTGTTATCCTAGGAATTTTACTACTTCCATTTTATCGTTTTCTAGTTAGATTTATCATTTTTCTAGTTTATTTCATGTTATTAGGACTTTTCTATTCTAGTTTAATAGTTGTTTGTTGAGTCAATGTATGTGTTGTCGAGTATTTATGAGTAATTTTATGTTATTTATTGATTCTCCATTTTCCCGAGCCATACCAATTTTTTTTTAATTTTGACTTAGAAACACAGTGCATCTGTTGAAAGTTTTAGGCTATAGATGAAATCGATGTTAGATTATGGAGACTTAGGAAAACTCCACAAGATCGGTATCGTTCTAACACCCCAAGTCTCCCGATTATGGAGATCAATTTGAGTACTTATTATGTTGTAGCCTTAAATTCTCACCCTTTAGTAGTCGTTAAGTAGTTTATTTTGCAATCAGCACCATCCTAAGCACACAATACATAGGAAGCTGATGCAAATAAGTGAATGATCCTAGGCTTAAAAGAAAGAAAAAAAATTAATAAAAAGGAGTGTTCCTTCAAAGTTAGGTGATCCTCACCCGGTCACTTAGCCTAACGGTGAAAATTCCTTTATTTTTTTTATACATAAGCCAATGTGCCAGAAAAAGAAAAAAATAATGATGATGAGATCATAGTCACTAACATATTATCCTACTATGAGTGTGTAAGGATAACATGCTTAATGTGATTGCGCTAGAATGAAAGAGGAAGAAAAAGGGGATGAGTAGGTTAGGCTTAGGCATAATGACATGACTCGGTTTGGTTTGTATAGGAGGGAGGCTTATGACCGCACAATTACGGAATTGTGTTCTTACGATATCCTTAGTGTGCAAGCGAGTACCTATCTACAAAATCTTAGCTGAAATGGAGTTTGTATCCTAGAACGAGTATCCATATTCTATTGTTTTTCATGAGTCCCGATACTATCTGTTGCAAAATTTTCAAAGACTTTTTCATATGTGTAGTAGTTTGCTTGAGGATAAGCAAAGATTTAAGTATGTGGGAGTTTAATAACACTAAAACACATAGTTTATTTTGACTCGATTTGCATATGTTTTAGTGTCATTGTACAAAATTTGTAGTATTATGCAGGTAATTTGTGTATGTTTCGGTACTTTACATGTAGAAGTCGATGCAAGAAGAAATCAGACAAAAATGACACAAAACTGAGAAAATATGGCAAAAATACACTGTTGGCAACCTCCATGGCGCCTACCATGGTACTAGCCACGACTAAGCATTCATGGGGTCAACCAGAGAGAGAAAACGAAGCAAAGTACCATCACCCATAAGGTGTGGCGCCCGTCATGGCTTGCAAGCCAGCCGCGATCATCAAGTTACACTGGTGGCGACCACCACAGGGCATGGCGCCCGCCATGCACTTCGTTTCCTGAAAAATAGCAACAGAGAATGGCCCAGTCTTCTCTCATTCCATCAATTTTTTCTCCCACGACTTCTACATGTTTTGACCTCACATTCTGCGCTTATAACACTATAAATAAGATTATTTTCTAGGTCTTTATAATCCAAGTCTTGTGCAACTTCAGAGCATTTAGTTTTAAGAAGAAATCACCATTGTAAAGTAGTAGCTTTCTCACATCGAGGAACTACTACACCTTAGTGTTTTTAGGCTTGTTTTGTGTGTTTGGATAAAACAATCTTGCCATTATTTGAAGTTTTAATTCCAGTTTATTTTCAGTTTTACATTTCAGGTTCATTTAATTTACAATTGCTTTATTTTTCCGCTTTTATTTTAAGTCTTTTACAATTCATACTTTATTATTATATTTTTATTGTTCTTGCTCTTTATTCCGTTAATTCATCTGTAAACCCCTATTATCAATTGTTTTAAATTGTTTATCATGTCTCTGTTTGATTTGAACATTAATAATTATATGTTTGTTTCCGCAACCATGTTCGACTAAATTTCTAGAGTCCGGATGTGAGGATCGTCGTTCTGACGAGACTCGGTAGTTTCAATTTGGCGTATAATTTTAATATTAACTTATTTTTTCGGTTCCGATTTTTAGTTTTAAAATCAAATGGTTTTGTGCGAAAGCGAAATCACTCAGGTACTAGTCAACAACGCGATAGTGTGAGACTCATACCCGATCTTAAAAATTGGATTTAATTTCTAAAAACAACGACAACGCTTTAGGAATTAACTAAAATTTATCGGTTTTCAAAAAGTGTTTCGAAATTGTAATTGAGATAACGACAACCAAACATTTACGGTTTCTAAACATAACACGGGCTACACCAAAGTGAGCAGTGTTTTTAAGTTGATATTTTCTTCCGTAAAAAATATTTTAAAAACCAAAACAAACGCCAAGAATTTATTGACTTCTAGAGATGCGATTGAAAATTACATTCTAGTCTCGCTTCAATTACTTTTCTCCCAAACTGACTTTACTTCTTGTTTTATATTCCTTCTAAAAATACACAAATTTACCCGATTAGCCTTAGATTTACATTGCAATAGTTGGTAATGATAGAATTGGCAGTTGGTCTCTGTGGGTTTGATATCTTTTGTATTACTCTTATAATTTTCGTGCACTTTCTGATAGGCTACCACACTTAGACACATCAGCGCGACAGACCGACGATGGCGATTGCTCAGGGCGTGCATGGCGAGGAGGCGCATGAAACGTACAATGCGCATAAGGAAGATGCGCGATGCGCGGACGACTGGCCGACAGGTGAAGACGGTCGGTTGTTCGGCGGGTCGGCGATGGCAAGTTTCACGGTCTAGTTCGACGAGTTTTGAGTAATTTTGTGATTTCAGTTATTATTCGTTGCCTTTTGATGAGTTTAGAATCCTTTAGACAATGTTAGAGTTTAAGGTAAATAATAATGTGTTGTATTGAGTTGTTTGATGGGTAATGAGTTGACCCTGTTGAATGTGAGGGTTATAAAATATTATTATTACCCTGTTGATGAGTAATGTTGAGCATGTATGATAATTTTCTTACCCTGTTTATTAGCATATTTGATTAATAATATGTTTACTCTATTTATGAGTATTGTTGAGAACATATGTTAATATTTTTACCTATTGGTGAGTAATGTCGAATAAATATATAATTATATGCTTGTTGTTAACCTGCAATTACATATATATTGTTGAGGAACTACAGTGGTGACGTGATATTGGCATAATTGTGGGTTCAGAAGAGGAACCATCGTTCAGTAGTATATTGATGTTGTTCGTTAGATTTCATGAATCATGTATATCGGAGATAGGTAGGACTTTGGTCCAACTAGGTGGTCTCAAATTCATTGGTGGAATCATTGGTTCAAATGAGGAACTACACACGAGCCTCATATTTCATTGGTGGAATTGTTGGTTCAGATAAGGAACCCGAGATGTGGATCAATCAGTAACATAACTCTGAAATCCAAAACTTTGGTACCACATGTATGTTTAAGTAGTAGAAATGAGTCATATTTCATTACATAAAGTTGCATCTGTGATTGTTTTATGTTTGTGAACTATTGTATGTTGTTATTAAACATTGCTATTGAAACTATCCTAATTATTTTATACACCATTAACATTATGAACATATTTCTCACACCTTTTTGTTTGCTTGTGTGACTCGTTGTGTTGATGGTACAAATAACCAGGAGAGGAGTATTAGCTACTGTTGTGTGGAAGGACTTACATATATGCTTAATTCATTTTATTTATTGTTTTTAAGTCAACTTAGTATTTTTGCATTTTGCTCTAATAGTGTAACATCATGATGAGTTTTCAGTTGCTTGATGTTTTCTTCAGAATTTGATGGATTTATTTCCTTATGTTGGAACTAAGTTGTTTTATTAAAGTATGGGATATTTATGTTGAGTTGATGTTGTTTTAATTTCTGCTGCTTAATTTTAAGTTAAGAATGATGTTTTTATGAGAAAGGTGTGACACCGTATGCTGAGTTAAAAAATTTAATTTGCATGACCTTTTTAAATATGTGTTTTGGGGTTAGGGTGTTACATAGTAGGTCGGTCCATTCGACCTAGGTTGTGTGAATTTTTTATTTTTTTAGCATACAACATGTGTGTGAACACTATCGATACTTGTTTTTCTTTCCTTACCGCTTGCCAGCGGGAGCGGGATTGAAATAAGTGGGGAATGAGCTTCTACTTATTTGAGATATTTCAGGTGTGGAGGGTTGGTTCAACGTGTCGCTGATTATAGGAGTGCAGGTTTTTGGATGAGGGTGTGTTGTTTCCCGAACCCGAAAAGAGTATGGATTCGAGATTCATGTCCGCCGGTCAGGTAGAGATGTCCTTGAGGGAAGATTATCAAGTGGTCGTGATGTTTGCCTCCTTGAAAGTGGAAGGTGAAGCTGTGATTAATGATCTTGCAGTTACATGTGAGTTTCCAGATGTGTTTTCAGACGTGTTTCCATATGAAATTAGTGATTTTCCACTAGAGAGAGAAGTTGAGTTCACCATAGATTTAGTACCTAGTACTAGACCTATGTCAATTGCACCATATCAAATGTCCGCATCAAATTTGGGAAAGTTGAAGGAACAGTTAGAAGATCTGCTAGAGAAGAAATTTGCCAAGCCTAGTGTATTACCGTAGGGAGCTCCAATATTATTGGTTAAGAAAAAGGATGGTAGCATGAGGTTATGTGTTCATTATTGGCAACTATATAAGGTTATTTTCAAGAACAAGTATCCTCTTCCAAGAATTGGCGACCTTATGGATCATTTGGCTGGAGCTTGTGTGTTTACCATCCTTACTTGGATCAGTTTGTTGTGGTGTTCATAGACGATATTTTATTGTACTCTAAATCAGACGAAAAACATGCAGGTCATCTCTGAGTTATATTACAGACTTTGCATCAAAAGAAGTTGTATGCTAAGTTGTCCAAGTGTGAATTCTTGTTGCGAGAAATGAGTTTCCTTAGTCATGTAATCTTCAGTGGTGGAATAGTAATTGATCCGTTCAAGGTAGACGTTATGCTTTAGTGGGACAATCCTATGTCAGTTACAGAGATCATAAGTTTTTTAGGTTTGGCTGGTTACTACAGAAGATTTATAGAAGGCTTTTCGAAGTTAGATTTTCAATTGACTTGGTTGACCCAGAAATGACAAGCTTATATGTGGGATGTTCAGTGCGAAGAAAGTTTCCATGTGATGAAAAAGAGATTGATGATGCCGCCAGTGCTGACTTTTCCAAATGCAAGAGAATCTTTCGTTTTGTATTGTGATGCTTCTAAGATAGACTTTGGTGGCGTGCTTATGAAGAATGGTTAGGTTGTTATGTATACTTCGAGACAGCTGAAGATTCATGAGAGGAATTATTCTACCCATGATTTAGAGTTGGCAATAGTGGTTTTTGTGCTTAAAGTTTGGAGGCACTATCTGTATGGTTTGAGGTTTGAAGTTTTCAGCGATCATAAGAGTTTGAAGTATTTATTTGATCAGAAAGAGCTGAATACAAGGCAGAGGAGGTGACTCTAATTCTTGAAGGAATGTGATTTTAAGTTAAGTTGTGATCCTAGTATGGATAATGTTATAGCATACGCTCTGAGTAGGAAGTTCTTGGATATGTCAGCACTTAGAGGCTTTGTTGGTTCATTTGGTTTGACAGTACTTAGAGTTTTTCCCTTGGACCTCTCCTAATATAACAATACATTGACAAGTTAGAAAAAAACTAATGAACCAACAAAGAAAAAAAGGATTCAATATGTGCAGTACTTCTAAGAACACAGAAGGATTAGAGCAACAACAACCCAAAGTGTTTGTTGATGGAGTGTCTCTCAACCAGAACCCATTAAATATGTTGGCAAGAAACACACTTGCTAAGCCAAACTCTGCAATGAACCTTGTAGCAACAGCTGTTGACCCTGTACCATCTGATGTGAGTCTTAATTTTCTTTCAAACCTTAGTTACTCAATAATGGACCCTGTATAACACCTTTCTTGAATATTGTAGGAAAAGAAAAGAAAAAAGTGACAACAAAATTGAATTTAAATAAGGTGATGACTACTGATAGATTAAGAGCCTTGACCGTGAGAGGAGTATAATGATCCTGGGAGTGATGCAACAAGTCCAATCATAATTGATGATGATGATGGAAAATTATATTATCCGAAAATTGGTAGCTGCATGAATGCCTTAAGAAAATGGAATGAAATTTCCAAAAGTCCTACTCAATGAGTACGACCATGCCATTCCTCATGCTTTCTTTAGGATTTTTAAAATATGCATTTTGTTAGGAAGGTACAAAACCAATAACTTCACTTTTATGTTTTATTTCTCTCCTTATTTTTGTGTAAGCGATTTGTCTTTCAAAAGTTTTGCTTTCTTTTTCTTTCATTTGTCACACCCCAAATTTTGACCACCAAGATTGCCCATCATTGTGAGGATCATTGCCACAGTATGGATGTGCCATCATGCCTCATCAATCTCCTCAAGGATTGTTGAGCTTTCACTACAACCAAGAATTAGGGTTTTAAGCCCTCTCAGAGCACTTAGACAAAGGATCAATCAAGAAATGACATGATCTTCAACTAGTCTAACCTCTCAAACACCCATAAGGGATCAAGAGGACTCCCACATCAAGAATCAAGCACAAAGTTGCCACATTCCAAGTGTTTTGAGCCTCGAAACACCCGATGTCGCCAAATTAGGGTTTTGGACGACTAGGACCTCCAGAGTGAGATTTTCACAAGAGGATGAGCCTAGACTTCAACATGTGACTCCACATGCTCAAAATAACCCTAATAATCCATTTTCAAAGCTAAATTACCCTCAGAGGATGCATTCCCCAAAAGTCGGGAATTAGGGTTTTTACGCGCCGAACTGCTCCGGAGCCAAAAGTCAAAACATGACTTTTTTTGCAAAAATGATCCTTATGACTCATATTTTCATAAAATATGATTTATAATGTCATTTGAACAAGAATTGATCAAGAAACCAAGATAACTTGAAAAAGGGGTAATCTTGAAAATTTGAAAATTTTTCGAAGTTACTAAATTTGGATGGTTTTGGTGCCAACTTTCAAGGATCATAACTTTTGATCTAGGCAGCCATTTTGAGTGATCCAAAGCCTGATTTGTAGGTCTTCCTACACTCTACAAAAGCTTTAACTACATCAAAATCAAATTCTTCATGAATTTTAAGTTATGGAGTGATCAAAGTGACAAAAATGAAGAAAATGACACTTTTTTAACACTTAGTGAAAATCTGCCTAAGTTACCAGCCTTGAACGTCAAAGTTCATGGGGTATTTTCAGTTGGATTCAAATAGTTTCAAGACCAACTATGATCACACATGGATTTTACCAT